>OZ030393.1:63654426-65126938 GCA_964023965.1 Melinopterus prodromus
TAATCACATTAAGAAAACCCTTAAACTGACAAAACCTAAAAAATTCCACATTTCAAATTAAGATGGACATCGTGTACACAGAATTTATTTTCGGGCCTATCTTATTGAAGAATTTTATCTCATTTTGACCTCTTTTATATTTAATGCATTTCATAATTTATTGTTATGAATAATAACAATAATTTATATAATAAAAAACAAGGTAAATAAAATTACCAACGCTAGATTGAATACATTGAAAACAAATCGAATTTTGGAAAAATATGACAAAACCATCGAATCTAAATAAATAATAATAAAAATGTTACTTAAGTCTAAACAATCGACATTTTTCTATAGAATTAAAAATAATTCTTTATGATAGAGTTCAAGTGGTTGATTTTTAGCATTTATCTCTAGTTCAATCCTCAATTTGTACTTGCTGTATAATATTTTCAAAAACTACACTTCCTGCCCAACAACCTTGCCAAACAGCTTTTTGCCATAGACAAAGTTGATGATTTATAAATAATTTAAAGTTATGTGAAAGAAATCATATAATATACAGAGAGTTTCTTTTGTAATATGAACGTTTACACGACTACAAAAACATCTTGAAACAGAAAATATTATTTTTAAAATATATGATTATATCCAACAAAATCTGCCTACAGATGTACTAAAATTGAATATGTAATTAACCAAAAACATCAATATAAAATTCAACCTGATTTTTGCTGAAAGGTACCAAAAGGACCGCATTGTTTCAGTCCTTTCAAAAAAGCTTATCTATAACTTTCGCGAATGTCACCGCGTTGGCAACGTTTTCATTAAACTAAACCGGCGGCATTCACATTTAAACAGGGATTTAGTGGCAAACTTTCCTCTGTTTGGGGTGCAACTTTACTCGCTGCTGGATTTTTGGCGATGCTATGGAGGCACGCTCACCTGTAATGATTCCCATCAAAGTAAGGCGATTATGAGACGGTGGCGTCGCGCCTCGGCGACGGGCGTCCGTACGCGGAGACGCTTGCGCAAATATTATTAATTCTGGGCAACACGGCGAGATAAACAAACCGAAAACGTCGACAACCGAGGTGGCAATTCCCCGTGATCTCCTTCTGAAGATTAGAATACATTTACATGTCTGTCTAGACCGCCGAAAACAGAAATAATATGTCCCTGTCGTTGTTGTTGCCATGGGCGGCGTAAGAATGCTTTCACAGGGGGTAAGAAGTTTACTCCAATGATTTTCTCCAGAAGATTTACTGTGAAAACTACAGAGTACAACCTATGTACAAACTGTGTCGATGTTTGCATCTTTTACACCTTTCAACTTTCAACTTTACAACTTTAAATTTTCCTAGCTTTACATCTTTTTGTCTTTCCATCTCTCCATCTTTTCATCTCTTCTCTTCTTTATCTTCTTTCTTGCACTGATAAATTTGTCTGATAATTTACACTAACCTCGGTAGCTTAATTGTTTAGAGCTCCCAACTGGAAAATGCTGAATGCTGAAGTACCTGGTTTAAACTCCGGTCCAGGTATTTTAAAAAACAATTGTCACTGAGCAACAAAGTTTTACTATTAAGTTGTGACATGTCACTTCGATAGTCTTGAACGTCATCATTACGAAACTCTTTCTAAGTGCCATAAAACATTGTTTTTCCACTTTTTAAAGCTCAAAAGATAAAATGATAATGCGTTGTGATAGAATTCTTTAGATAGAATTAAATTCCATTTTTATAGAGCCCGAAACTCCTATTTCCCTTTGAAGTTCAAGGTCCGACCTTTGATTTCACCCTACCTAGGTAACTCTTTTGTTGTATTTTTTAAGTAGAAGGAAGATAGGATTCTTTAAGTAGACTCAAAGGATTGAATTTGACCTTGAATATTATTACAATTCCAGAAAAACAGGGCAGTTATGAACCTCACAGTTGTGATTTGTATTTACATTGAAGCTTTGAAGTTTAAGCTTCACGTTTCACGCATTTATTTCATCGCACCTATAGAGTATATCCTTTCAGTAGTGTTATTTGTTTACAGTATCAAATAGTGGCTGGCTGATTAACACTTGAAATTGAAAGTTTTGTTTTCAAGGTTAAAGTTTTTTTTTTGAGAACTCGAGGTATTTCTGGGTATCAAAAAGTGCCATGTGGCATAGTTATGGTAACGTAACGTGAGACTTTTAGACTATAAGTAGCCTCTCAAGAAAATCACCTCATATACAGGGTGTGTCAGCTTTTTTCCGCAAAACTTTTTTCTGATAGTAAATGTCACACTCAACAAAAAGTTTCAAATGGAAAATTTCTTTCAGTTATTCCTTAAAAAATTACAACCGTTTGAAATAATAGCAAAACTGTATTTTAAATGGCTACAACTTCGTTATAAATTTAAAACATTAGTTTGATATGTATTTTGTTTCTTCCTTCATTTGTCTATATTTAGTTAAATTTAATATTTTCAATTTTTCTGTCTTCGTTTTCGATTTGTTTGGTTAGTATTTTATGGATATTTTTCATAATTTTGTTGATATTGCAAGCGGCTTTTAAGCATTTGAAAAAGCAATTAGATCCATATGAAAAATTTTGCGTGCTAACTTTGGTCGCTTTTGACAGTTATGAACTTTTATGTCAGCCTAATTGCAGAAGTACATTATGTCAATTTTGTTTTTGAGAACATCAAAAAGTGCCCAATTCAGCTATTTGACAATTTGTGTTATTTTTTTGCACAATTTGCTACATGATGGAAACTTTTGGTAACCAGAGTTGTATTCTTTATGTAAAAAAAAGAAAAAAAATGTTGTCTTCTCTCATCGTTTTCCAGGTTGCTTGAAATTATGCCAACAACAGTTTCTTCTTAACTGATAAAATAGTATAATGTTTCTTGTGGAAACCTGCAAAAATTCATATGAAATCTATTTTGAGAATTAATTTCCTTCGTCTCCATTATGAGGATGTATATGTATGTACAATATAAAAAGGCAAAATATAATGCCAAATAAAGACCAAGATTCCTTTTCTTATTATTAATATTTCCTTTACCTTTATTTTTTGTCGTATTTTATTTACTTTTAAGTTTTAACTATTAACTTTTACTTTTATTATCTCTGTATTATTTAACTATAGTTTTTCACAGCCAACATATCATGTTTTCACTAACAGTAGCTACTAATAATATTCGAACTGTTAGTTTTTTTTGCCCGGGTGATAGAAGCGCCCCCCCCCCCCCTCTTCCTCTCTCAAATAAAACTGCGCCCATGGTGTTAGCGGTGGCAGGAGGCGGAAACAACATCCGCTGGAGTTCACAATTCGTCAGATTAGGAAGACTGAGGACGGAGATTTAGGTTGAGTTGTTGTAAGTTTTAACAAACCACATGTTGCAGTTTCCTGAGCGCCGTCGAGCGCTCAGCGGCGCTACAAGACTTGACAACACTTGACAGACTTCCTTAACGACCGATGCTCCATACTGGCGCATTTCAACCTGCCCCTCACCCCTTTTACCGACTGCCACCGCACTGGGCCACCGCCTCCCCATTCTTTCTGTCGACTCGGATTCCCTCTTCAGCACCTTCGACGTCGATTTCTTCCTGGCACAGTACACCGGTCTCGCAAACGTCGTTACTTATTTATAGCGAATTTGAAACACCACTCTGATAGAAATTGAAACCGTTAGGGTTTGCATCTTTGATGATAGTGGCGACAATTGAGGGCTCATGTCGTAGTGTAATTTTACGAAGTGGTGTTTAGATGCAATGTTACTCTTTCTTTAGAAATTTGCATGAATATGCATATATCCAGTAAATAGTCTGTATGAATATGCAAATATCCAGTAAATTTGTAAATATATTAATGAAGTAGAACGTTTTTGTGTTAACAAAGTCTTAATAATTTCTATAATTGTGGTGTTGGATGACAGCCAAAAGTTCTGGTTATTGGTGAGGCGTTTCTGTACCCAGACTCACCACCTGGAACACACATTTAGCAAAACAAAGCATTGTTTGATTAAGTAATGTAAAATTCATATTTTTATTGTTGTGTTTTTACGTGTTATACAAGGAAATAAACAATAATACACAGCCAGGCCCAATAGAGTGGAGGAAGAAGATTCTACATACGCTGGTAACAATCCAAACTAATGTTTATAAAAATGGAACCGTACATTTTCCAATGCCGACCTAAAAGTTCCGCACAATTTGTATACATTATTAACGTATTGGTTGACAACTTGTAAGCAGTTCTTGCCACAAAAGACGATTTTTTTGGAAAAGCCTGCATATTGTTACATTTTAGGAATCTACGTTTTTTTTTTCGCATAAAAAAGTTGAAAGAACTGTGTGAATGTTTAGTGATAATTACTTCGTCAACATTGTATGTCCACTAGCTGTAATCAGAATGAAACATTTGCTGAGTGTGAAGTGGGACATTAGGTATCCGGAAAAAATGTTTTACTGGGTAAAAGTGAGACACTTCTATGTGAAAATCAAATGTTCCATACCTTAAAAAAATAACTCGAAAACAGTTATTGATTTTCCTAGAAAAGCTCACTTTTTTAAATAAAACTGAATATCATATAAGACATCAAAGTAAAAAAAATTAATCAACATGAGTGTAAAAATAAATGTCCTTAATGATTGTTAATATTTTTATTATTTTTATTTATTTTATTTATGTTTTGGGCCATTCAATGGCCCTTTACATTCCTGCGGTGTGTAGATGATCATCAGACAGTTCTCTGGTGATTACGATCAATTCTTTCCAAGGTTGCGTAAAAAATAAACTTAACAGTCGCCTCAGGTGAACGCAATAAAGCGAAAATTAGTGTATAAATTCAAAATAGGCCGACAGCGGTGTCTAATTTCAACAAATTAGCCGAGAAGCGTTTGTTTTCGGGGCGCGGCGCCACCTTCCGTCGCCTCCGCCAAACTATCGCAATTTCTCTTGTCCCGGCAATCACAAATCTTCGGAGAAAGCAATTTCGGCCTCTGCGAACCTGGAATAGTTAGGTTTTTCACGGGACGATAAAGATTCATTAGAGAGGCTGTAGCTAGCGCCACCTTTGCGACGCCGCGCGGCAACGCGAAAACGTCGCACAGTAGGGCAAAACCTACCCTTCGGGTACAAAATTCTGCCACTTTGTCATTTATTGATGAATTATTAAATTTGGCGTGCATTACAATAAAGAACCAAGATTTAGTCTTAGTAAAAAAAAACAGTGATATCAGATTTTAGAAGTTCAAAATGGCGGATGCAATATTGCGGACTCAGAATCAAAAATGTAGCAATTATTGTAAATCTTTGCGTGACGTTAAATGAAACCAAAGAATGAAATTAGTTCTACGTTTATCATAGAAAATTCGTAAACACTATAAAAACAACTGCAAAATATTTTAAATAAATGATAATTTAAATCCTTAAATTGTAAATCACCAACTTCATCGACATCAATGTGTTTTTTTCTGTGAAGGTTGGTTTCTAATGCTGTATTTGCTGTATTTGCTTACGTAAAGTTTTACTTCATAAATCGACCATTTAGCCTGATGATGATCATTTAGCTGATCGAAACCGGTTCCATATAAAATAAAAGATAATCTAAGGATCAAAGATGTTTTATTTCCAACAGATACATTACTCACCTTTGAAAGTTATGGACTCCTTCAACAAAATCAATCTAACTAGTTTATTATAAAAATAGTTTTTACTTTGTAGAAAGTAGTTGGTGTGAAAACC
Organism: Melinopterus prodromus; assembly: GCA_964023965.1. Lineage (NCBI taxonomy): Eukaryota > Metazoa > Arthropoda > Insecta > Coleoptera > Scarabaeidae > Melinopterus > Melinopterus prodromus. The sequence continues at coordinate 63,660,135 of OZ030393.1, forward strand.
ATTTTTGACCGTAAAGTATCTAGCGGATCCCCACTGTGCGTCGGACGGTCAGGCGATCGAATCCGTCGGCCGACCAAAAATTTACTCCTTTCAGGGCAATTCCTTACTGTTAGGTCGCGGAATGCGCTTCCTGTGACACGAAAACAATCTCCTTATATCGCTTTATTATATTTTATGGATCCTTGGTTGGCGTAGGTCCGCCGCGTCACGTGATCCTGTCTCGCCGCTTGCCCAAAAACCCCTTCCAGCCACTTCCGGCACTATGTGTGTATATAGAAAGGTCGCCGGATGGCTTTCGCATGATTGGTTCCAATGTGCTAGGGCTTGATCGCGACTTTCGGAGATAAAGGGACTATACATGGGATACCTATCGCATTTATATAGCAATTTCTCGTGCTAGGGGTTGGCAGAATTTCGGGAAATTGGAAAAACGTATACTTTGAATGAAGGGTTAAAGTTTTTGCAATTAAAAAATATATTTTTATCGAGGCTTACCAGAATTATTGAATTCCATGCAAATTTATTCAATAAACTTTTGTAAAATACTGTTTCTTGACAAATAACTGAAAAACTATAAGAATGACGAGTTAAAATTTGACTATAAGGCAAACGTATAACCAAAAAGTTTGACTGATCTTGATAATTAAGTGTTATGCTAGAAGTTGATTGTTTCCTTATAATGTAACTGCAATTCAACTTCTTTTTACATCGCTACAAGATAACAGTAATTCTAATAATATCTATTTAGGCTGACTAAGAACGCTTTATATTTTCATAATAATGCGGTGTACAACTCTTTTAACCTCTATTATTTACAAATTTAGGGGTGTCGGAATAAGGTACGTGTAAATATAGCAGTCCTTAAATCAGACATGTGTGTCGGAATTGTGTACATGGTTAGAAGTAATACATATGGCTCTAGAGCTGTCGTTACACAAGAGACTTTAACGTCCTATATTTGTATATACTACATTCAAACCATATGCAATGAAATCACTGTATGTAATGCCAACACACTCATACTAATGTCACAACTTATGCCATGTTATTCAATGATGTCAACAGACACATCAATGAGAAGAAACGACCTAACTGTGTCGAGTACTGACATTTTCTATTATATTGTCAACTGCATTCACTATTGACATTACAACACTATTCATCTTATAAGGAGTCACATTGTACGTACATACAACAAGCGTAATTTTAGCACCTTAGGAGATCTCTATTTACGTAGAATTAAACCCCCCAGGCGAATCAAATCAATTAGTCAAACCTGTGTGACGTAATCTCCATAAGGAAGTTGTTGCACATACAATGTGTCAGATAATTTACTTAATGGATATGAATGAATAACATATAAACAATTTAATATCTATATTTTCTATATTGTTGGTTAATTTTAAGATCAATACAATAATTAATTCTTGGTTTTAAACTATCGCCTTAAACTACGAACTTAAATATGGACATCTCATTCCCACACATTAATAAAATGGTGAATTATTGCACTCATGTGCTGACAACGCTAATGCGTTTATTGTATAAGTGATACCTCACATCTGAGAAAAATTCAATACTTGTTTAAGCATGTATCCATATATGGGTTGACGTATAGGCCCGCATTAGATTAGCAACTTTCTTATATTTGAATAATGACAACTTGCCATAAACTAAACTGTTGCATATTGAAACGTATGGCTCAATAGGTTTTCTGCGTGGATAGATCGACGCCTTATATGTGCATCATATTGGCCAAGACACGCACAAAACATTGACTTATTCGATCCAACTGCGGTTCTGTCATACACGCAAACGGTGATTGAGTGCTTCTTCTATTGGACAGAATAACATAGCATACTACCGACTATCTTCTTGTGAAGTTACTAGAAAATTGTACATTATAAAAATACACAATTTCTAATGGAATTATTTTGAGGGGCGGGTCTAACACTTTATTACTTGAAATAGAAATAGTAGGTAATGAACCAATCTGGTACCAGTTTTACAGTGTACAACATAGACCTCAACCTTTTACCACTTTTCACGAACGTGGATATAAACTCTATTCGAAACACAATATAGGGCAAGCAAGTCATGTGAGATAATAATAATAATATTAATAATAATAACTCTAAAGAGAGTTACCGACATTTTTTTTCCTAGGAAGAGTTTAAAAGCCTAACATGGAACTTTTACTTCATTACCTAAAAGATTCTTTGGGGAATTGATTTTATCAGCATTTTGTCTACAACATTTGAATTTTTTCACTATCATCCCAAAAACTTTGTCCATTAATATCAACAACTAATCTGAGTAAACCGTCTGCTTTTATTATGATTAGATTAAGTTTTAATAACGATTGCTTTTCTTTTCATAAATTGATGGAACTCTTGGATTTTCCGATTGCTCCCAATTAGCCTTAATTATTATGGATACTCCTTTGGATGTCATTATTAAATATGAAATCATAGTTTTATGAAATTGTTAATACATTAGATGGTTTTAATAGCTATAATAATTTTTTTGTAGTATCTTTTATTCCTTCTTTTTTAGTTATTAAAATTATTAGGAGTAATTTAACTGATGATACATCTTTTTAGAGTGGTTTATATAACAGTAAAATAACAATAAAATACAAATAATTTGTAATTCTAAATTTTGAGTCAGGAGATTATTAAATCGGCTATTATTTGGTTCTCGGCCTCGTTCAAGGCATAAGAATGTTATATTTTCTCCTGTACAACCACCGTTTTTTTTCAAAATTCGTTAAGCAGTGCAGGGCCGGCCCTAGCGTTTTTGCCGCCGTAGGCAAATCCCAATAGTGCCGCCCCCTGATTGATTGATTAATTACTTTTATAACAAACCAACTGCAAATGATTGAAATAATTATTATCAAATAATAAATTCGTGCATCATGAGTCCTTGCGTATATTATTTTTTATTATATTTTGCAAGGCGCGTTGGTAATGTAGTAAAAACAAACATCCTACACACTACGTACCAAGATATTATTTTCTTGTCGAAAGTAAAACGTATTAAGAATTCTATAGCCCGAAAACTATTTCTTGCAGGCATAAGAATGTATTTTTCACCGGTGCATTCATGCGGCATTAATATGTTTACCTCAAATAGTCTGCCCAATATCGGCGTAGAAGGTATTTGTACGGCCACAGAACTACAAGTTTTTGTCGAGCCAGCCGTTGCGTTCTAGACCTTGCAATGTGTTTTCAAGTCCAGATGTGCGATGTTTCGAATTTCCAACAAAAAAAATATTACGAATTTCTCAGAAAATATTATCGTTTCATTTTAATTTTTTAACACCCTAAACATGCAAGCAAATAATTATGTTCTAATATTTGCTATTTTAGGTATAAGAAAATCCAGATACTTTAACAAACAATATTTTTTTTTTAAATAAATAATAAAAATATGATGGTCTTAGCGCCTAATTTGATTTTAAAGGGTGATAATATTAGATTTGACAACTATAATTTTTTTAAGTAATTTATTTTTTAAGTTTATTTCTAATTTAAAGACAAAATGCCATTGCTTCTAAATTCCGGGTGACGTATTCTATCTCGTTTTCGATTTGTCATTTAATGTCTGTTGGTCAGACTGGTAATTATTTAAAAACCACAATTTCATTACATAAGTCATCTGACTATTAATGTCGACTAAAACAAATAAATTAAGTTGTACGTAAGCTCAACAGGTTTTGAACTAAAACCACAAAATTGATTTTATGAATATTAAAATTTCAGGTTTTTTTTTTTTCAATCAACATAATAGAATTTTGTTTTGAAATGCTGTTTATTAAAGAATGAAAAACTTGAAATTATATAACAGATGCTGAAAGTTAAGTATATAATAATATAAGTATGTACATATTTTTGTTATTGAATTGTTGTTATCGGATTTTCTAAAAAAAGCCGGAGATTTTGGGAGATTATCGACAATTTAAAAAATAAAATAATACTTTTATTGTTGTTGCCGAAATCCCCATATTTTTTAATATGTTCCACAAAATGTATTTATTAATATGTTCCACAATTTTTATTTTAGAAAGCAAATGTCATCTTACGTAAGAATAGGAAAAATATATAAGTTTATTTGTAACGTCTTAATAAAAAAAAACAAAGTAAGTACCTAAAAATTGCGAAAAGAAACGCAATTTTTCTATAAATCTACGCTTTATGTTGTTGCTATTTATTGATTAATTTATTGACTTTTTATTTTTTTGTTTTTAAAACTTCAAAGGGCTGTAACTTTAAAAATAAAAAATAACTCCATGTAAAGGTTGTAACAACTTAATAATAAATTTTCTAATCATTGAATTCCGAAACAAAACAATTGGATGATTTTCAACAACGTTGTTGATCGTTGAATAACAAACAGAATGTAATAAGTCATATCGTCCGGAACTCCTCAATTCAGGTAACTCCGACGTGTGATATTACATGAATGAACCCTAATTCTACGTACCCTTACAACCTTCAAGCAAAACAAGCCTATTGTGTTCAAATAATAGGCAATAAAGAGGGTGGTATTAGACAACCGCACAAGGTGCCTGTCCTTGTACACTACCGTAAAATCTATGAATAACACCTGCTCTACATGGCTGACGTAACACCCCGGGGGTGCGGTTGACACCGTCCCAACACCGGCAAGAAGAAAAAGTGAAAGTTATTTATGGGACCTTAACTTCCCTCGTACTACCAGGGTTATTAAACTATTAACTCACCTGAGCGATTGTTTATTAACGTTGTTATATTATTCGGTTGCAGTAAATTTGCCACCGAGTCGGTATCGGGCCTAGTTTTGCCGCGAGGGGCGCTGGCGTACGTAATGAGTTTCTTGTCAGTGGAACGCACCTGTTCCTAACTGTTTCTTAAGACCTTAGGGAGATTTAATTTTGTAGACTGTGGAACATGTTGCACTTCTGGGCAATATAGTCAATCATAATTTAGTGTATTCGTAAATATATTGGGGTATTATAAGGGTCGATGTTACTTATCAATAGCTTGTTAGAAAGGCAATTAGGTAAAATAATATTTTTTAATTTTATTTTTTCTTTCAAGTACATTTTTTAGTAATTAATTAATTGAATGACTCATTGGTTGTTTTCTATACCGGGGTAATCAGCGTCAAAAATTGTATCAAGAACCACAACCTTAATTTGATTGAAGGTAGTTGGGTTTTTGCCGACTGGCTAAAATTTTGTAAGAAATCACATATTTTAAACAATAATTTTGAAGTAGCACACCTATCTCAAAAACAATGACCCGGATCAACATGAAACCTTTGCTATCTTACTAAAATGGGTGCGCTGATTACAAATTTACATAGAAAAAGTCTCTGGGTCTACTGGTTACCGAGTTGTGCTGAAATTACGGTATTTCAAATAATACAAAAATAAGCTAAATGGACCACATAACATGAAAATGGTACATCTTAGGCATATAAAAGTATACTTATTTTTGATAGACTCAACGAGAGCTATCATTTGGTAGTGGGTAAACCTTTCTATCACCAACGGTTGCAATGTTAAATTTTTTTCTATCTAAAAGTGCTAAATTTAGACGGAAAAAATAATTATAACTTTTTGAGAGATAGAGCGTTCTAATGTAGTCATGCTTATGCATTGGGATGTGCTGAATTCAACGGTGGGGTTGGTTTTTCCGTAGCGTGTACGGTTTGGCTAGAAAGTGGGAAACTATAATTTCCGCGGTTTATCGCGCTTTTCTCGCGAACCGCGCACCTGAGAGCAACGCGGCTTTCAGAAATGAATTCCTCGGCCAATTTCCCAACTGATACCGTTTGAACCGTCAACATCGATCGATTAGATCGGACACAGTTTGCGGTCAAAGTTTCGAACATATTAAAATGTGTGTTTTTAGCATCATTTTTGATAATTGGGAACGTAATAACTGCCGAACCGTTCCAAATAAGTAAAATTAAATTATACCGGCGTAATCAGCGTCAAAAATTGTATCTAGAACCACAACCTTAATTTGATTGAAGGTAGTTGGGATTTTGCCGACTGGCTAAAATTTTGTAAGAAATCACATATTTGAAACAATAATTTTGAAGTTGCACACCTATCTCAAAAACAAGGACCCGGATCAACATGAAACCTTTGCTATCTTACTAAAATGGGTGCGCTGATTACAAATTTACATAGAAAAAGTCTCTGGGTCTACTGGTTACCGAGTTGTGCTGAAATTACGGTTTTTCAAATAATACAAAAATAAGCGAAATGGACCACATAACATGAAAATGGTACATCTTAGGCATATAAAAGTATACTTATTTTTGATAGACTCAACGAGAGCTATCATTTGGTAGTGGGTAAACCTTTCTATTACCAACGGTTGCAATGTTCAATTTTTTTCTATCTAAAAGTGCTAAATTTAGACGGAAAAAATAATTATAACTTTTTGAGAGATAGAGCGTTCTAATGTAGTCATGCTTATGCATTGGGATGTGCTGAATTCAACGGTGGGGTTGGTTTTTCCGTAGCGTGTACGGTTTGGCTAGAAAGTGGGAAACTATAATTTCCGCGGTTTATCGCGCTATCCTCGCGAACCGCGCACTTTAGAGCAACGCGGCTTTCAGAAATAAATTCCTCGGCAAATTTCCCATCCGATACCGTTTGAACCGTCAACATCGGTCGATTAGATCGGACACAGTTTGCGGTCAAAGTTTCTAACATATTAAAATGGGTGTTTTTAGCATCATTTTTGATAATTGGGAACGTAATAACTGCCGAACCGTTCCAAATAAGTAAAATTAAATTATACCGGCGTAATCAGCGTCAAAAATTGTATCTAGAACCACAACCTTAATTTGATTGAAGGTAGTTGGGATTTTGCCGACTGGCTAAAATTTTGTAAGAAATCACATATTTTAAACAATAATTTTGAAGTAGCACATCTATCTCAAAAACAAGGACCCGGATCAACATGAAACCTTTGCTATCTTACTAAATTGGGTGCGCTGATTACAAATTTACATAGAAAAAGTCTCTGGGTCTACTGGTTACCGAGTTGTGCTGAAATTACGGTATTTCAAATAATACAAAAATAAGCGAAATGGACCACATAACATGAAAATGGTACATCTTAGGCATATAAAAGTATACTTATTTTTGATAGACTCAACGAGAGCTATCATTTGGTAGTGGGTAAACCTTTCTATCACCAACGGTTGCAATGTTCAATTTTTTTCTATCTAAAAGTGCTAAATTTAGACGGAAAAAATAATTATAACTTTTTGAGAGATAGAGCGTTCTAATGTAGTCATGCTTATGCATTGGGATGTGCTGAATTCAACGGTGAGGTCGGTTTTCCCGTAGCGTGTACGGTTTGGCTAGAAAGTGGAAAACTGTAATTTCCACGGTTTATCGCGTTTTTCTCGCGAACCGCGCACCTTAGACCAACGCGGCTTTCAGAAATGAATTCCTCGGCCAATTTCCCATCCGACGCCGTTTGAACCGTCTACATCGGTCGATTAGATCGGACACAGCTTGCGGTCAAAGTTTCTAACATCTTAAAATGGGTGTTTTTAGCATCATTTTTGATAATTGGAAACGTAATAACTGCCGAACCGTTCCAAATAAGTAAAATTAAATTATACCGGCGTAATCAGCGTCAAAAATTGTATCTAGAACCACAACCTTAATTTGATTGAAGGTAGTTGGGATTTTGCCGACTGGCTAAAATTTTGTAAGAAATCACATATTTTAAACAATAATTTTGAAGTTGCACACCTATCTCAAAAACAAGGACCCGGATCAACATGAAACCTTTGCTATCTTACTAAAATGGGTGCGCTGATTACAAATTTACATAGAAAAAGTCTCTGGGTCTACTGGTTACCGAGTTGTGCTGAAATTACGGTATTTCAAATAATACAAAAATAAGCGAAATGGACCACATAACATGAAAATGGTACATCTTAGGCATATAAAAGTATACTTATTTTTGATAGACTCAACGAGAGCTATCATTTGGTAGTGGGTAAACCTTTCTATCACCAACGGTTGCAATGTTCAATTTTTTTCTATCTAAAAGTGCTAAATTTAGACGGAAAAAATAATTATAACTTTTTGAGAGATAGAGCGTTCTAATGTAGTCATGCTTATGCATTGGGATGTGCTGAATTCAACGGTGGGGTTGGTTTTTCCGTAGCGTGTACGGTTTGGCTAGAAAGTGGGAAACTATAATTTCCGCGGTTTATCGTGTTTTTCTCGCGAACCGCGCACCTTAGAGCAACGCGGCTTTCAGAAATGAATTCCTCGGCCAATTTCCCATCCGACGCCGTTTGAACCGTCAACATCGGTCGATTAGATCGGACACAGTTTGCGGTCAAAGTTTCTAACATATTAAAATGGGTGTTTTTAGCATCATTTTTGATAATTGGGAACGTAATAACTGCCGAACCGTTCCAAATAAGTAAAATTAAATTATACCGGCGTAATCAGCGTCAAAAAGTGTATCTAGAACCACAACCTTAATTGGATTGAAGGTAGTTGGGATTTTGCCGACTGGCTAAAATTTTGTAAGAAATCACATATTTTAAACAATAATTTTGAATTTGCACACCTATCTCAAAAACAAGGACCCGGATCAACATGAAACCTTTGCTATCTTACTAAAATGGGTGCGCTGATTACAAATTTACATAGAAAAAGTCTCTGGGTCTACTGGTTACCGAGTTGTGCTGAAATTACGGTTTTTCAAATAATACAAAAATAAGCTAAATGGACCACATAACATGAAAATGGTACATCTTAGGCATATAAAAGTATACTTATTTTTGATAGACTCAACGAGAGCTATCATTTGGTAGTGGGTAAACCTTTCTATCACCAACGGTTGCAATGTTCAATTTTTTTCTATCTAAAAGTGCTAAATTTAGACTGAAAAAATAATTATAACTTTTTGAGAGATAGAGCGTTCTAATGTAGTCATGCTTATGCATTGGGATGTGCTGAATTCAACGGTGGGGTTGGTTTTTCCGTAGCGTGTACGGTTTGGCTAGAAAGTGGGAAACTATAATTTCCGCGGTTTATCGCGCTTTTCTCGCGAACCGCGCACCTTAGAGCAACGCGGCTTTCAGAAATGAATTCCTCGGCCAATTTCCCATCTGATACCGTTTGAACCGTCAACATCGGTCGATTAGATCGGACACAGTTTGCGGTCAAAGTTTCGAACATATTAAAATGGGTGTTTTTAGCATCATTTTTGATAATTGGGAACGTAATAACTGCCGAACCGTTCCAAATAAGTAAAATTAAATTATACCGGCGTAATCAGCGTCAAAAATTGTATCTAGAACCACAACCTTAATTTGATTGAAGGTAGTTGGGATTTTGCCGACTGGCTAAAATTTTGTAAGAAATCACATATTTTAAACAATAATTTTGAAGTTGCACACCTATCTCAAAAACAAGGACCCGGATCAACATGAAACCTTTGCTATCTTACTAAAATGGGTGCGCTGATTACAAATTTACATAGAAAAAGTCTCTGGGTCTACTGGTTACCGAGTTGTGCTGAAATTACGGTTTTTCAAATAATACAAAAATAAGCTAAATGGACCACATAACATGAAAATGGTACATCTTAGGCATATAAAAGTATACTTATTTTTGATAGACTCAACGAGAGCTATCATTTGGTAGTGGGTAAACCTTTCTATCACCAACGGTTGCAATGTTCAATTTTTTTCTATCTAAAAGTGCTAAATTTAGACGGAAAAAATAATTATAACTTTTTGAGAGATAGTGCGTTCTAATGTAGTCATGCTTATGCATTGGGATGTGCTGAATTCAACGGTGGGGTTGGTTTATCCGTAGCGTGTACGGTTTGGCTAGAAAGTGGGAAACTATAATTTCCGCGGTTTATCGTGTTTTTCTCGCGAACCGCGCACCTTAGAGCAACGCGGCTTTCAGAAATGAATTCCTCGGCCAATTTCCCATCCGACGCCGTTTGAACCGTCAACATCGGTCGATTAGATCGGACACAGTTTGCGGTCAAAGTTTCTAACATATTAAAATGGGTGTTTTTAGCATCATTTTTGATAATTGGGAACGTAATAACTGCCGAACCGTTCCAAATAAGTAAAATTCAATTATACCGGCGTAATCAGCGTCAAAAATTGTATCTAGAACCACAACTTTAATTTGATTGAAGGTAGTTGGGATTTTGCCGACTGGCTAAAATTTTGTAAGAAATCACATATTTTAAACAATAATTTGAAGTAGCCCACCTATCTCAAAAACAAGGCCCCGGATCAACATGAAACGTTTGCTATCTTACTAAAATGGGTGCGCTGATTACAAATTTATATAGAAAAAGTCTCTGGGTCTACTGGTTACCGAGTTGTGCTGAAATTACGGTTTTTCAAATAATACAAAAATAAGCGAAATGGACCACATAACATGAAAATGGTACATCTTAGGCATATAAAAGTATACTTATTTTTGATAGAGTCAACGAGAGCTATCATTTGGTAGTTGGTAAACCTTTCTATCACCAACGGTTGCAATGTTCAACTTTTTTCTATCTAAAAGTGCTAAATTTAGACGGAAAAAATAATTATAACTTTTTGAGAGATAGAGCGTTCTAATGTAGTCATGCTTATGCATTGGGATGTGCTGAATTCAACGGTGGGGTTGGTTTTTCCGTAGCGTGTACGGTTTGGCTAGAAAGTGGGAAACTATAATTTCCGCGGTTTATCGCGCTTTTCTCGCGAACCGCGCACCTTAGAGCAACGCGGCTTTCAGAAATGAATTCCTCGGCCAATTTCCCATCCGATACCGTTTGAACCGTCAACATCGGTCGATTAGATAGGACACAGTTTGCGGTCAAAGTTTCGAACATATTAAAATGGGTGTTTTTAGCATCATTTTTGATAATTGGGAACGTAATAACTGCCGAACCGTTCCAAATAAGTAAAATTAAATTATACCGGCGTAATCAGCGTCAAAAATTGTATCTAGAACCACAACCTTAATTTGATTGAAGGTAGTTGGGATTTTGCCGACTGGCTAAAATTTTGTAAGAAATCACATATTTTAAACAATAATTTTGAATTTGCACACCTATCTCAGAAACAAGGACCCGGATCAACATGAAACCTTTCCTATCTTACTAAAATGGGTGCGCTGATTACAAATTTACATAGAAAAAGTCTCTGCGTCTACTGGTTACCGAGTTGTGCTGAAATTACGGTTTTTCAAATAATACAAAAATAAGCTAAATGGACCACATAACATGAAAATGGTACATCTTAGGCATATAAAAGTATACTTATTTTTGATAGACTCAACGAGAGCTATCATTTGGTAGTTGGTAAACCTTTCTATCACCAACGGTTGCAATGTTCAATTTTTTTCTATCTAAAAGTGCTAAATTTAGACGGAAAAAATAATTATAACTTTTTGAGAGATAGAGCGTTCTAATGTAGTCATGCTTATGCATTGGGATGTGCTGAATTCAACGGTGGGGTTGGTTTTTCCGTAGCGTGTACGGTTTGGCTAGAAAGTGGGAAACTATAATTTCCGCGGTATATCGCGTTTTTCTCGCGGACCGCGCACCTTAGAGCAACGCGGCTTTCAGAAATGAATTCCTCGGCCAATTTCCCATCCGACGCCGTTTGAACCGTCAACATCGGTCGATTAGATCGGACACAGTTTGCGGTCAAAGTTTCTAACATATTAAAATGGGTGTTTTTAGCATCATTTTTGATAATTGGGAACGTAATAACTGCCGAACCGTTCCAAATAAGTAAAATTAAATTATACCGGCGTAATCAGCGTCAAAAAGTGTATCTAGAACCACAACCTTAATTTGATTGAAGGTAGTTGGGTTTTTGCCGACTGGCTAAAATTTTGTAAGAAATCACATATTTTAAACAATAATTTTGAATTTGCACACCTATCTCAAAAACAAGGACCCGGATCAACATGAAACCTTTGCTATCTTACTAAAATGGGTGCGCTGATTACAAATTTACATAGAAAAAGTCTCTGGGTCTACTGGTTACCGAGTTGTGCTGAAATTACGGTTTTTCAAATAATACAAAAATAAGCTAAATGGACCACATAACATGAAAATGGTACATCTTAGGCATATAAAAGTATACTTATTTTTGATAGACTCAACGAGAGCTATCATTTGGTAGTGGGTAAACCTTTCTATTACCAACGGTTGCAATGTTCAATTTTTTTCTATCTAAAAGTGCTAAATTTAGACGGAAAAAATAATTATAACTTTTTGAGAGATAGAGCGTTCTAATGTAGTCATGCTTATGCATTGGGATGTGCTGAATTCAACGGTGGGGTTGGTTTTTCCGTAGCGTGTACGGTTTGGCTAGAAAGTGGGAAACTATAATTTCCGCGGTTTATCGCGTTTTTCTCGCGAACCGCGCACCGTAGAGCAACGCGGCTTTCAGAAATGAATTCCTCGGCCAATTTCCCATCCGATACCGTTTGAACCGTCAACATCGGTCGATTAGATAGGACACAGTTTGCGGTCAAAGTTTCGAACATATTAAAATGGGTGTTTTTAGCATCATTTTTGATAATTGGGAACGTAATAACTGCCGAACCGTTCCAAATAAGTAAAATTAAATTATACCGGCGTAATCAGCGTCAAAAATTGTATCTAGAACCACAACCTTAATTTGATTGAAGGTAGTTGGGATTTTGCCGACTGGCTAAAATTTTGTAAGAAATCACATATTTTAAACAATAATTTTGAATTTGCACACCTATCTCAGAAACAAGGACCCGGATCAACATGAAACCTTTCCTATCTTACTAAAATGGGTGCGCTGATTACAAATTTACATAGAAAAAGTCTCTGCGTCTACTGGTTACCGAGTTGTGCTGAAATTACGGTTTTTCAAATAATACAAAAATAAGCTAAATGGACCACATAACATGAAAATGGTACATCTTAGGCATATAAAAGTATACTTATTTTTGATAGACTCAACGAGAGCTATCATTTGGTAGTGGGTAAACCTTTCTATTACCAACGGTTGCAATGTTCAATTTTTTTCTATCTAAAAGTGCTAAATTTAGACGGAAAAAATAATTATAACTTTTTGAGAGATAGAGCGTTCTAATGTAGTCATGTTTATGCATTGGGATGTGCTGAATTCAACGGTGGGGTTGGTTTTTCCGTAGCGTATACGGTTTGGCTAGAAAGTCGGAAACTATAATTTCCGCGGTTTATCGCGCTTTTCTCGCGAACCGCGCACCTTAGAGCAACGCGGCTTTCAGAAATGAATTCCTCGGCCAATTTCCCATCCGATACCGTTTGAACCGTCAACATCGGTCGATTAGATCGGACACAGTTTGCGGTCAAAGTTTCGAACATATTAAAATGGGTATTTTTAGCATCATTTTTGATAATTGGGAACGTAATAACTGCCGAACCGTTCCAAATAAGTAAAATTAAATTATACCGGCGTAATCAGCGTCAAAAATTGTATCTAGAACCACAACCTTAATTTGATTGAAGGTAGTTGGGATTTTGCCGACTGGCTAAAATTTTGTAAGAAATCACATATTTTAAACAATAATTTTGAAGTAGCACACCTATCTCAAAAACAAGGACCCGGATCAACATGAAACCTTTGCTATCTTACTAAATTGGGTGCGCTGATTACAAATTTACATAGAAAAAGTCTCTGGGTCTACTGGTTACCGAGTTGTGCTGAAATTACGGTTTTTCAAATAATACAAAAATAAGCTAAATGGACCACATAACATGAAAATGGTACATCTTAGGCATATAAAAGTATACTTATTTTTGATAGACTCAACGAGAGCTATCATTTGGTAGTGGGTAAACCTTTCTATCACCAACGGTTGCAATGTTCAATTTTTTTCTATCTAAAAGTGCTAAATTTAGACGGAAAAAATAATTATAACTTTTTGAGAGATAGAGCGTTCTAATGTAGTCATGCTTATGCATTGGGATGTGCTGAATTCAACGGTGGGGTTGGTTTTTCCGTAGCGTATACGGTTTGGCTAGAAAGTCGGAAACTATAATTTCCGCGGTTTATCGCGTTTTTCTCGCGAACCGCGCACCTTAGAGCAACGCGGCTTTCAGAAATGAATTCCTCGGCCAATTTCCCATCCGACGCCGTTTGAACCGTCAACATCGGTCGATTAGATCGGACACAGTTTGCGGTCAAAGTTTCTAACATATTAAAATGGGTGTTTTTGGCATCATTTTTGATAATTGGGAACGTAATAACTGCCGAACCGTTCCAAATAAGTAAAATTAAATTATACCGGCGTAATCAGCGTCAAAAAGTGTATCTAGAACCACAACCTTAATTTGATTGAAGGTAGTTGGGATTTTGCCGACTGGCTAAAATTTTGTAAGAAATCACATATTTTAAACAATAATTTTGAATTTCCGCACCTATCTCAAAAACAAGGACCCGGATCAACATGAAACCTTTGCTATCTTACTAAAATGGGTGCGCTGATTACAAATTTACATAGAAAAAGTCTCTGGGTCTACTGGTTACCGAGTTGTGCTGAAATTACGGTTTTTCAAACAATACAAAAATAAGCTAAATGGACCACATAACATGAAAATGGTACATCTTAGGCATATAAAAGTATACTTATTTTTGATAGACTCAACGAGAGCTATCATTTGGTAGTGGGTAAACCTTTCTATCACCAACGGTTGCAATGTTCAATTTTTTTCTATCTAAAAGTGCTAAATTTAGACGGAAAAAATAATTATAACTTTTTGAGAGACAGAGCGTTCTAATGTAGTCATGCTTATGCATTGGGATGTGCTGAATTCAACGGTGGGGTTGGTTTTTCCGTAGCGTGTACGGTTTGGCTAGAAAGTGGGAAACTATAATTTCCGCGGTATATCGCGTTTTTCTCGCGAACCGCGCACCTTAGAGCAACGCGGCTTTCAGAAATGAATTCCTCGGCCAATTTCCCATCCAATACCGTTTGAACCGTCAACATCGGTCGATTAGATCGGACACAGTTTGCGGTCAAAGTTTCGAACATATTAAAATGGGTGTTTTTAGCATCATTTTTGATAATTGGGAACGTAATAACTGCCGAACCGTTCCTAATAAGTAAAATTCAATTATACCGGCGTAATCAGCGTCAAAAATTGTATCTAGAACCACAACTTTAATTTGATTGAAGGTAGTTGGGATTTTGCCGACTGGCTAAAATTTTGTAAGAAATCACATATTTTAAACAATAATTTGAAGTAGCCCACCTATCTCAAAACCAAGGCCCCGGATCAACATGAAACCTTTGCTATCTTACTAAAATGGGTGCGCTGATTACAAATTTACATAGAAAAAGTCTCTGGGTCTACTGGTTACCGAGTTGTGCTGAAATTACGGTTTTTCAAATAATACAAAAATAAGCGAAATGGACCACATAACATGAAAATGGTACATCTTAGGCATATAAAAGTATACTTATTTTTGATAGACTCAACGAGAGCTATCATTTGGTAGTGGGTAAACCTTTCTATCACCAACGGTTGCAATGTTCAATTTTTTTCTATCTAAAAGTGCTAAATTTAGACGGAAAAAATAATTATAACTTTTTGAGAGATAGAGCGTTCTAATGTAGTCATGCTTATGCATTGGGATGTGCTGAATTCAACGGTGGGGTTGGTTTTTCCGTAGCGTGTACGGTTTGGCTAGAAAGTTGGAAACTATAATTTCCGCGGTTTATCGCGCTTTTCTCGCGAACCGCGCACCTTAGAGCAACGCGGCTTTCAGAAATGAATTCCTCGGCCAATTTCCCATCCGATACCGTTTGAACCGTCAACATCGGTCGATTAGATCGGACACAGTTTGCGGTCAAAGTTTCGAACATATTAAAATGGGTGTTTTTAGCATCATTTTTGATAATTGGGAACGTAATAACTGCCGAACCGTTCCAAATAAGTAAAATTAAATTATACCGGCGTAATCAGCGTCAAAAATTGTATCTAGAACCACAACCTTAATTTGATTGAAGGTAGTTGGGATTTTGCCGACTGGCTAAAATTTTGTAAGAAATCACATATTTTAAACAATAATTTTGAAGTTGCACACCGATCTCAAAAACAAGGACCCGGATCAACATGAAACCTTTGCTATCTTACTAAAATGGGTGCGCTGATTACAAATTTACATAGAAAAAGTCTCTGTGTCTACTGGTTACCGAGTTGTGCTGAAATTACGGTTTTTCAAATAATACAAAAATAAGCGAAATGGACCACATAACATGAAAATGGTACATCTTAGGCATATAAAAGTATACTTATTTTTGATAGACTCAACGAGAGCTATCATTTGGTAGTTGGTAAACCTTTCTATCACCAACGGTTGCAATGTTCAATTTTTTTCTATCTAAAAGTGCTAAATTTAGACGGAAAAAATAATTATAACTTTTTGAGAGATAGAGCGTTCTAATGTAGTCATGCTTATGTATTGGGATGTGCTGAATTCAACGGTGGGTTTGGTTTTTCCGTAGCGTGTACGGTTTGGCTAGAAAGTGGGAAACTATAATTTCCGCGGTTTATCGCGCTATTCTCGCGAACCGCGCACCTTAGAGCAACGCGGCTTTCAGAAATGAATTCCTCGGCAAATTTCCCATCCGATACCGTTTGAACCGTCAACATCGGTCGATTAGATCGGACACAGTTTGCGGTCAAAGTTTCGAACATATTAAAATGGGTGTTTTTAGCATCATTTTTGATAATTGGGAACGTAATAACTGCCGAACCGTTCCAAATAAGTAAAATTAAATTATACCGGCGTAATCAGCGTCAAAAAGTGTGTCTAGAACCACAACCTTAATTTGATTGAAGGTAGTTGGGATTTTGCCGACTGGCTAAAATTTTGTAAGAAATCACATATTTTAAACAATAATTTTGAAGTAGCACACCTATCTCAAAAACAAGGACCCTGATCAACATGAAACCTTTGCTATCTTACTAAAATGGGTGCGCTGATTACAAATTTACATAGAAAAAGTCTCTGGGTCTACTGGTTACCGAGTTGTGCTGAAATTACGGTTTTTCAAATAATACAAAAATAAGCCAAATGGACCACATAACATGAAAATGGTACATCTTAGGCATATAAAAGTATACTTATTTTTGATAGACTCAACGAGAGCTATCATTTGGTAGTGGGTAAACCTTTCTATCACCAACGGTTGCAATGTTCAATTTTTTTCTATCTAAAAGTGCTAAATTTAGACGGAAAAAATAATTATAACTTTTTGAGAGATAGAGCGTTCTAATGTAGTCATGCTTATGCATTGGGATGTACTGAATTCAACGGTAGGGTTGGTTTTTCCGTAGCGTGTACGGTTTGGCTAGAAAGTGGGAAACTATAATTTCCGCGGTTTATCGCGCTTTTCTCGCGAACCGCGCACCTTAGAGCAACGCGGCTTTCAGAAATGAATTCCTCGGCCAATTTCCCATCCGATACCGTTTGAACCGTCAACATCGGTCGATTAGATCGGACACAGTTTGCGGTCAAAGTTTCGAACATATTAAAATGGGTGTTTTTAGCATCATTTTTGATAATTGGGAACGTAATAACTGCCGAACCGTTCCAAATAAGTAAAATTAAATTATACCGGCGTAATCAGCGTCAAAAATTGTATCTAGAACCACAACCTTAATTTGATTGAAGGTAGTTGGGATTTTGCCGACTGGCTAAAATTTTGTAAGAAATCACATATTTTAAAGAATAATTTTGAAGTTGCACACCTATCTCAAAAACAAGGACCCGGATCAACATGAAACCTTTGCTATCTTACTAAAATGGGTGCGCTGATTACAAATTTACATAGAAAAAGTCTCTGTGTCTACTGGTTACCGAGTTGTGCTGAAATTACGGTTTTTCAAATAATACAAAAATAAGCCAAATGGACCACATAACATGAAAATGGTACATCTTAGGCATATAAAAGTATACTTATTTTTGATAGACTCAACGAGAGCTATCATTTGGTAGTGGGTAAACCTTTCTATCACCAACGGTTGCAATGTTCAATTTTTTTCTATCTAAAAGTGCTAAATTTAGACGGAAAAAATAATTATAACTTTTTGAGAGATAGAGCGTTCTAATGTAGTCATGCTTATGCATTGGGATGTGCTGAATTCAACGGTGAGGTCGGTTTTCCCGTAGCGTGTACGGTTTGGCTAGAAAGTGGAAAACTGTAATTTCCGCGGTTTATCGCGTTTTTCTCGCGAACCGCGCACCGTAGAGCAACGCGGCTTTCAGAAATGAATTCCTCGGCCAATTTCTCATCCGATACCGTTTGAACCGTCAACATCGGTCGATTAGATCGGACACAGTTTGCGGTCAAAGTTTCGAACATATTAAAATGGGTGTTTTTAGCATCATTTTTGATAATTGGGAACGTAATAACTGCCGAACCGTTCCAAATAAGTAAAATTAAATTATACCGGCGTAATCAGCGTCAAAAATTGTATCTAGAACCACAACCTTAATTTGATTGAAGGTAGTTGGGATTTTGCCGACTGGCTAAAATTTTGTAAGAAATCACATATTTTAAACAATAATTTTGAAGTTGTACACCTATCTCAAAAACAAGGACCCGGATCAACATGACACCTTTGCTATCTTACTAAAATGGGTGCGCTGATTACAAATTTACATAGAAAAAGTCTCTGGGTCTACTGGTTACCGAGTTGTGCTGAAATTACGGTTTTTCAAATAATACAAAAATAAGCGAAATGGACCACATAACATGAAAATGGTACATCTTAGGCATATAAAAGTATACTTATTTTTGATAGACTCAACGAGAGCTATCATTTGGTAGTGGGTAAACCTTTCTATCACCAACGGTTGCAATGTTCAATTTTTTTCTATCTAAAAGTGCTAAATTTAGACGGAAAAAATAATTATAACTTTTTGAGAGATAGAGCGTTCTAATGTAGTCATGCTTATGCATTGGGATGTGCTGAATTCAACGGTGGGGTTGGTTTTTCCGTAGCGTGTACGGTTTGGCTAGAAAGTGGGAAACTATAATTTCCGCGGTTTATCGCGCTATTCTCGCGAACCGCGCACCTTAGAGCAACGCGGCTTTCAGAAATGAATTCCTCGGCAAATTTCCCATCCGATACCGTTTGAACCGTCAACATCGGTCGATTAGATCGGACACAGTTTGCGGTCAAAGTTTCGAACATATTAAAATGGGTGTTTTTAGCATCATTTTTGATAATTGGGAACGTAATAACTGCCGAACCGTTCCAAATAAGTAAAATTAAATTATACCGGCGTAATCAGCGTCAAAAAGTGTGTCTAGAACCACAACCTTAATTTGATTGAAGGTAGTTGGGATTTTGCCGACTGGCTAAAATTTTGTAAGAAATCACATATTTTAAACAATAATTTTGAAGTAGCACACCTATCTCAAAAACAAGGACCCTGATCAACATGAAACCTTTGCTATCTTACTAAAATGGGTGCGCTGATTACAAATTTACATAGAAAAAGTCTCTGGGTCTACTGGTTACCGAGTTGTGCTGAAATTACGGTTTTTCAAATAATACAAAAATAAGCCAAATGGACCACATAACATGAAAATGGTACATCTTAGGCATATAAAAGTATACTTATTTTTGATAGACTCAACGAGAGCTATCATTTGGTAGTGGGTAAACCTTTCTATCACCAACGGTTGCAATGTTCAATTTTTTTCTATCTAAAAGTGCTAAATTTAGACGGAAAAAATAATTATAACTTTTTGAGAGATAGAGCGTTCTAATGTAGTCATGCTTATGCATTGGGATGTGCTGAATTCAACGGTGAGGTCGGTTTTCCCGTAGCGTGTACGGTTTGGCTAGAAAGTGGAAAACTGTAATTTCCGCGGTTTATCGCGTTTTTCTCGCGAACCGCGCACCGTAGAGCAACGCGGCTTTCAGAAATGAATTCCTCGGCCAATTTCTCATCCGATACCGTTTGAACCGTCAACATCGGTCGATTAGATCGGACACAGTTTGCGGTCAAAGTTTCGAACATATTAAAATGGGTGTTTTTAGCATCATTTTTGATAATTGGGAACGTAATAACTGCCGAACCGTTCCAAATAAGTAAAATTAAATTATACCGGCGTAATCAGCGTCAAAAATTGTATCTAGAACCACAACCTTAATTTGATTGAAGGTAGTTGGGATTTTGCCGACTGGCTAAAATTTTGTAAGAAATCACATATTTTAAACAATAATTTTGAAGTTGCACACCTATCTCAAAAACAAGGACCCGGATCAACATGAAACCTTTGCTATCTTACTAAAATGGGTGCGCTGATTACAAATTTACATAGAAAAAGTCTCTGGGTCTACTGGTTACCGAGTTGTGCTGAAATTACGGTTTTTCAAATAATACAAAAATAAGCTAAATGGACCACATAACATGAAAATGGTACATCTTAGGCATATAAAAGTATACTTATTTTTGATAGACTCAACGAGAGCTATCATTTGGTAGTGGGTAAACCTTTCTATCACCAACGGTTGCAATGTTCAATTTTTTTCTATCTAAAAGTGCTAAATTTAGAGCAACGCGGCTTTCAGAAATGAATTCCTCGGCAAATTTCCCATCCGATACCGTTTGAACCGTCAACATCGGTCGATTAGATCGGATACAGCTTGCGGTCAAAGTTTCTAACGTAGTAAAATGGTTGTTTTTAGCATCATTTTTGATAATTGGGAACGTAATAACTGCCGAACCGTTCCAAATAAGTTAAATTAAATTATACCGGCGTAATCAGCGTCAAAAATTGTATCAAGAACCACAACCTTAATTTGATTGAAGGGAGTTGGGATTTTGCCGACTGGCTAAAGTTTTTTAAGAATTCACATAAAAGTGCTAAATTAGGACAGAAAAACAATTATAAGTTTTTGAGAGATATAACGTTCTAATGTAGTCATGCTTATGCATTGGGATGTGCTGAATTCAATGGTGTGGTCGGTTGTCCCATAGCGTGTACGGTTTGGCTAGAAAGTGGGAAACTATAATTACCGCGGTTTATCGCGTTTTTCACGCGAACCGCGTACCTTAGAGCAACGCGGCTTTCAGAAATGAATTCCTCGGCCAATTTGCCATCCGATTCCGTTTGAACCGTCAACATCGGTCGATTAGATCGGACACAGTTTGCTTTCGCCACTACGGGGGCACGGCAGGCCCGAATTATCATTATTATGGCCCATGTCTGTACCACGTCGTAAGTTGTTTGGCTTTCAGCATTCGCCGAGGAGTAAAGGAAACCCACAGAAAAACCTGCACTCTGAAAGCAGGGCGGGAGGGTCGAACTCACGCCCCCCAGACTGATGGTAATACGTTGCAATAACGTTATACAATGTAGTAAACGCGATGCGACAACCGTGTTTTAAACAGCGACGAAACTAAAAATAACCATTAAATAATACTGTGTACGCAATTAGTGGTGATGTACTAATTAAAGCTCAAAGAGGCCCACCGTCGGCGAACAATGCGATATGCCACTTAAAGAATGTCCGCGATGCCAGTTCTTATCTGCGTTTCTTTTCCTCGACTGTCTCGGCCGCTATTTCCTTTATTTTCGACGCATCTCCGAGCGCCTAACGAAGCCGCCGAACATCTGAGAGTCATAAATTTAAGTCAAACGCGGACCACATGAACGGAATCGTACGAGCCTCGCGTATAAGTTACTCTCCCGTGCAATACTCTCAGGAATTCCGCGCGCTCGCATTGTTTTATTTGGTCGAAGTCTGGCCGGTCGCGCTGTATATTATGACCGTGCTAGGCTCCTTGAATTACAGGTATTTAATATAAGCGCCGATGCCGGCGATCGCGTTACATCTGCGGATATGGGAATGCGGATACCGAAATGAACACAATTATTGTGAGCGTGGCTGGTCGGTTGTTATGAAATGTTTCGCTGGCTGGCCCGACGCCATCTGATAATGTAACATTTTGTGGTGATTATTACGACGCCGTTCAAATGCGTTATTATATTAATTAGGGAAATGATTGCAATGTTGCATATTGTGTATCAATTGTATCATTTTGCGATCTGAATGGGAGAGTTAGGATGCCTCATCGCTGAAATATTTTTGGTAATAGTTCGTAACCTTACTTTTTAGTTTTAAGAACTTTTTCTAAGTACCACAACCTTAACCATTATGAAATGTATCTCTCTAAACACGCTCAGCACGTAAGTTCTTGCAACAGGACCAATATTGTCAAATCATCAGCCTTTGCCAGTACCTCCTGTCATTAGAATAAAAATATTTGTCAAATCCTCACTAACTAGTTTCATATCAATGCACATGCGACCGAACTCGATGACATACAATTTGCTCTTGCAGCTAAACTATTATTTTGACCAAAATATGTCAGAGGCATAAATTATTCAGAATTTCCTCTAATTTAATTTTTTATTTTGACGAAATTACAGAAATGACGGCTCATTTGCAAAATCCTTGAAAAAAGTTTAGAATAAACATTCAGTTCCTTTGTACTCTTTTGAACCAAAAGCTTTTCATCTCTAAGTTTGGTCATGAAACTTCTAAATATGAAGTTTCGTCCCGATACCTTCAGTAGTTTCTCTGCAATAGTCGCCACAATATCAAGTACACACACACATACAGGACATATTTCCGCTAAAATATCAATTTTGTGTGCACGATTACAATACTTTATCTACAAAACATCTAAATACCAAGTTTGAAGGAGTTATGAGCGTTTCAGACAACGTAGGGTAGTTTGGGGTAATATAGATTTACTTTATTTTTTCAGAGGGTTGTTAAATTTAGTCTAAAATCACTGGGCCATAACCCCAGCAACAAAAGACACATTATTTCCTACATTTATCTTATTCTTTTAAGTAAATGACCAGCAAACATTACTTCTACTGCGAAATTACTGTACATTTCGTGTGATATTACAAAAATATCCTGTAAAATTACTGTGATAACTTCAAATACTTCGATTACAGTCTTATTATTATTACATATAATGTACTTTCATTTTACAGTATTACCGATACTTTCACAGAATTTTTGCTATAATTTTTTACATTAATATTCTGTAACTTTACAGATTTTTCTCTGCGTATAAACCTATTTCTATTTTTGTTCCTTCACGAGTTACAAACACTCCACACTACAATACTCCAGAATGCAAGTCTAGAGAAGTTCAGAAGTAAATAACTTGTGCTCTTATAGTTAATATTTAATTATATTTTATAATGTATTACTGTAGACAATAATCAAACGCAATTGCTATCGGAATGCATTGCTATATTTGTAGTCCACACCAAAATTTGCACAAATAATTTTCATAAACGTTGAAATACCTTTCCGATTGCAGTTGCATAAGGACCTTCAGAATCGAATGGTAACGAGTATTTCGTGATTGGCGCAATAATTATGACGCGGGTTATTTTCGCGTTTTCAAGGTCGCAGACGGGAGCCTTAAAGATTATTTTTTCTTTATGATTTAGAAGAAACTTATTTCCATTACTTGCATTTGAAATTTTGTATAGCTAAGTGTATCAAATACTATAAAGAAAAAAATATTCAATTCTTTTGCTTAGTTTTACTATTTGAAAAGGGTAAACACAGATTTTTTTACTAACCTCTTTTTTACTATTTTATTATTTTGATTTTTTCAGTTGACTCTTGTTTTGTAAAAACAAAACACTAAATTTAAAGTAGGTTATTTGGGATAGGTTGTTTTATAAATACAGACCACATAAAACATTTAAAAGATTTAAGTTTTTCTTTTTATATTTCCATCCCAGAAATAATATTATTTTGTAAGAAATTCTTTTTTTGTCACGATTTATTATTAGGATGGCATCCAAGAAAATCCTACCATCAATTTTGATGGACATAATCTGCTCGAAATCGCCTCGTTCGCAGAATAACAAGTGTCGTGTTATTTGAAACAGACTGTGCGTTCTCTAGCAACCGTGTTTATGTGCCAAGGCACTGGTATTTTGGAGCCAAAGGTGACGTAGATGCCAATGCAAACTATTCAACTTTAGAACGCGATTTATTTTTAATCCACAGTGTGTACACCATCCTACTTGCTCTATACGTATTTTTAAAACTTCACCGACGACAAGAATCTAGTCTATTATTAAAATACCTTTATATACAAATATGCATATTTAGAGTAGTTAAAAATTGAATTAATGGGATTGACTTAGCGGACTGACTTGCTGAGGGAAAGTTTTGAGGGTAGTGCAGAAATTCGATTTAAAAGTTTATTACTAATTTAAAATTTTTGGGATAACGGCAGGCATTAAGGTTCTCATCGGTGTGAAGCTCATGAAAATTAAATATACAAGTTAGGAATTCTGAAGTTTGCGAGTTTATCTTACTTACCAAAACTGGATGCATATCATCCGAGGAGGAATAGTTTCAAGAGTTTCGAAAGTTATGCGGTGATGGAATAAATATTTTATTCGCCGGGTTTATAACTTCCGGCGGATAGTTTAGAGCCATGTTATTCCGAATGGGTACCTGTATAAATCCTCTTCTATTTTTCATAGGGATTTTATTACCATTCCCTCAGATATTTGCTGGTTAAAATTTTTACTTTTCCTTCGACATAATACAACCAATCATATGCTATATAACCTAACCTTATAATTAATAATAAAATTACTTAATACTTATATCGGGTGTAATATACCATTTTTTCTACTTTGCGTCATTAATTTTATATTAATTTAGAAATTGAGGTCACTATATTTAGAATCTAGGGTATTTTGCGGGTACCGGTTGTAGTACTGTCGGTACTGTAGTAAACTGTAAACTTCGTAAAGTTGTTCATAGGTTAAGTGCGTGATATTTTGGTTTGAGACTTTCTTGCTGTTATTTCCAGTACTGCCAACATTTGTTAAGAACCATAAAAACGACTAAAAACCAATAACCAAATGCTAAAAACGACAGAAAACCACTAAAAACGTCACAAAACCTTTGTTTTTTGAAAATTTGGAATGCAAAAATCGATTTTTCAGAACCCTGTTTTCGTGTAAACTCTACTGGTAATCGTAATCATAACACCACAAAAGAAGTCGTCAAAACAACACAATTACCAAAACTAAAACCACAACAAGTTATATTATATAATTACTTATCCCAAAATCTTTCCATGACACCGAATCGGTCGAAAAAATTACCAGCATTCCAGAACAATAATCCAGTTTAATAATTAATGTCCCTTCAACATATCCGGCGATAACATTTAAGCCGCACTAACCGCATTTCGACGAGGACGTAAGAGGAGAATTGCGTCAACTTTGCATGAATGACCCTCTAAGGCCATTCGAGGACCCAGGACAGACCCTTGGGGACGACAGCCTGGAGCGGTATTTCGAGGACAGCGCCTCCTATATGAAATAATAATTACATAACTCGACGCTGACCGTCGTCAGTCGTTGACGGTCACAACTTCAATTTCTTGTATTTCGCGACGCATCAAATTCGCACGAAGCTGCTGCTTGGCGGTGCACAGTAGGCCTCAGCTGTATAGGGGTGGGACAAAAATGGTTTTCACCAACTAAGGTAAACGTCACCTTTGGAGATAACAGTTAAACTCATGCCATCTCGATAAAAAAACATTATTCTGGTCTGAATCTCCCAAATAAAGTAAAAAGAAATTATGACCTAATGCTTGGAGAGAATATTTGTTAATAAAAAAGAAGAAAGCACAAAAGAAAATCATTCTAGTAAAATAAGAAAGGAAGCGAAAAATAACCAGAATAAAAAGTTGCGCCAAGAAAAACACTAAACATTCCAGATGCAGGAAACGACTAAGGACTTATTTTATAGTATGTTTCATTAAAAATGGTAAAACATAAATGTTTAACGTTTCTTAATGATACATCTTATTTAAGAATATTTAAAACACATAATATTTACTTAAACGTCACACGTAGATTTATAGATTTTAATGTATTTTTTACTCAGATTGAACTTTAGTTCTTTCTTGTCATGCATTAAGAATTCATCTAAAAATGACAATTTTGTCCCCGAAAGGTTAATTTTGCCCCACTGTGCTGTGGTGAATCGATTTCGCCCGGACGCAGTTGGAAAATATTTCGGGACGCCTTGAGGAGAGATAAAAGGAAATAGGCGAAAAGTTGCCGCTGTAAGAGACCGGTAATGCTGAAATATCGCTTTTCGCGTAAACGTAGACGGGCAGGGATGGCGCGGTGTAGCTAATTTGAAAGTATAATATCGAAGAGGTAGAGGTATAAAGTGCCAGGAGAGATACTAAGGCAATTATGTTAACGTTGTGAATATAGTTGAACTTTTAAAGGTAAAGTGCAAATTACCCCCAATGTATATAGCGACTACTCGGTAACCGTTTGTTCCAGCATTAGCGCAGTTAACCTGGAATATGTGGACAGCGCAGTATGCACTTATCAACTGTCTTCTAATCTCCGTTTTACTTCTTAATATAAATAACAAGTACTTGGACTGGGACATACAAAGGTCTATAACCGTTAACATAAGATAATTAAGCAGAGAGTCATTTCAAGTAAGAATGAATACCTACTAAGCATCACAGCTGGAGTACCAGAGAAGAGTGTTTGGCCCCATACCATAAACAAATATCACTGTGAAAAGAAAACAAGAAATTGAAGAAATACAACAATTCGTAAAAATGTTTACTCGATCTCCGTCGTTTATACAATAATCTTCTGTTTCGTGTTTAAGTGACCAGCAGTAGTCTGCGATCATGTTGATGGTAGTTTTTCCTTAAAAACGTTTTTCAATAGCTTCCATTTCGTGATGAAATCGTTCACCTTATTCGTCACTGAGCTGTCCAAGACTGTCCGAAAAGAAATTCAAATGAGAAGTTTGATGATGCCATATCATCGGAGTAAAAAAGGCCATTCCAGTTCTTGAGTTATGAACATTTTTTGATTTCCATAAGTTCAATTTTGACGAACGAACTACACACACGTATTCTGGTTCATACCACCGAATTGCGGTGTAAGCACTGTCAAAAAATGTGTTGTATTCCTCAAACACTGATTTATTTTTTACTAATTGTAGCCGATACTGTTTCTCCACAAACAATCCGCATACGCAAGAAAACTTTTTGTCACACATTTAACTTTTTTATATTACCACTGGAGCATGCAGTAAAGCTGATTTCTTACTGCTTATGGATCAGTTTGATTGTAATTGTATATGTAATTTGGTGATACTAAAGACCTACATCGTTCTAAAAGTAAACACAATTGTAAAAGGTTAAGATTATCGATTAATGATTTTACGATATTTGGGTACAAGTTGAATAATACTCAATAACATATTAGATAGACTAAAATACAATAAAACAAGGTAATAAACAAACAAAATAATGTCTAGGTAATGTGAATCAAGACTACGGATTTATTACGGTCTGGCCGTAGGTATATTCCTTCTGCCTAGTGTGAATGTCAAGACGGTGATTAAACTTCGATAACTCAGTCAAATTTCAACCGATTCTAATAAACAAACTAGTATTAAACGCAAATTTAAATATACTTTCAATAAAAGAATAGAAATAAAATATAATAGATTGAAACAGACCATCAAACTGTTGTTAAAGTTCAGAAAATCTGAAAATAATGGGAAACTTCTGAATTTGAACGTCCATAACATTTCGACCTTGTTATTGGATCTGACCGAACAGTACATCCTTATAATAGTCTGTGTTCCCTCTTTCAATGGCATTTTTTATTTTGGAAATCGTTTCTCTTTTGCTCTTATTTCGTCGTCAGATGATAATAATTTTTTTAAAAGAAACCTGAAATTTTTTTTTCTAAATGTATCAAATTTACCAAAATTTTTTATATGTCATATGCTGTTTTTCGTTTTTTTTTTAACAAGTGTGTATATAATAATTGCAATAAACACATTTACTCGCATATTCTCTCATCCATCAGCATGTGTCTCATTTACTCTAGTTTCATCGTCTTATAAATTTCTTTTTGGGCCCTTTTGTTATCGATTTGATAATCCTAACAATTAGTAATTTTTTCCCCATATTTTCAAAATCATTGAAATTATTTCTAAGGCTTTTTATACATCCTAGTAAGAATTCATATAATTTTACAACCAAAAGGTCGCATGTATTCTTGTTTCGTAGCGTTTTACTGGTTTAATCAATATGTATGAGAATATGGTTTTAAAAAAGCTAGTAAACTAGTCATCATTTTTTATCTTGCCACTTGTTTGAGCCTTGCCAGTAGGTTGTTGTGAGGAGTCACTGTTACACTTTTCCAAATAAGGTTTTGTATATTTTTTATCTTTGCGCCCCCTTTGAATTTTTGCCCATGGCGATCCATCCCTGGGCCAATGCACTTTCTTGGTTGTCGCGAATTAGGTAGTCACAACGAAAACTGGACAAAGTAAAGTGTTTTTTGGGCTTGGTTTGAGTGAAATTTTCCAATTTCACATGACATCTGTATGTGATGAGTACCTAGTTTAAGAACCAGTAGATTAGAGTATCCTTAGTTTTGGCCCACCTTCCACCAAATAATTGATTATATGGCCATTGGTCAATCAAAACCGTTACTATGCATTGGAACATGAATAAATTGGAACAAAGAAACTATAACAGTTCAGATAGGCGTAGCAATATCTGAATATTGTCCAAACTTCGATCTGTCTTACACAATAGAAACAATATCAGCGAAATCGGGTTGACATTTCACGAACGGGCGAAATTCAAACATTGGTAAACACAGGCATAATAGAATGCGTCTCGAATGCCACAGCTTTGCCGGGTCCTTTTGCACAAAATAGCGGCGGCAAAGCCGGGCAAAAGAACAATCGGTTTCGAGCATCCATGGGCCCCGTACAAACACCGCGCCACTACAACAATTAGAACGGCACCGCACTTAACCGTCGCCCAGTATGCAATCAATAATTCACAGTGTTTGAATTCCGCGCTGCCGGCATTTTTCTCTTTTCTAATCGTTCACCCACAACCGATGGCGCGCGACCGCGGCCGAAAGCGCGCGAACTCCCCGTCTTACTTTCCTGTCAGCTGCTTGCTTGCTCCGGCGGTGCGACATCGCTTGCTTAGTAAACTTTAGTTTTGAATTTTAATTTGTTTATGTGTCCCGCCTGATTGTGTGTTTTTAACTGTGTACAAGGCAGTATCGTCCGCCGCTTTCCAGCCAATCCCGCAGGATACCCGAGCGCGCGCTCCGCAACAATAGCAGGTAAATACGGCAACGTTTTCGGACGCTCCTTCTAGGTTATGGAAGGGCACAAGGTTATGCACCCCGTTCGATACGGCACGCCCTCGTTTTTACTGTTTCCTCTCCCGCTCTTTTCAAACCACTATGCTTTTTCGCTTTGCTGGTTTATGTTTACATTTTGCGTACGTTTGTTGTGAGTACCATGTCGCTTGCGCAGTATATTTTGATCATAACCTCACTTCTACCGCGGCCACCGCGCTACGATAGGTACTCGATCTGATTCTATCTACCTGGCTGTCAGGGGACTTTCTAGGGGCTCTTTTACGGTGATTTGTGTTGGAATTATAATCCGAACGTCCATTGTTAACGTCGGATTTACATATAATCCCTAT
The DNA here is from genome assembly GCA_964023965.1 of Melinopterus prodromus. NCBI lineage: Eukaryota > Metazoa > Arthropoda > Insecta > Coleoptera > Scarabaeidae > Melinopterus > Melinopterus prodromus. The sequence goes on from OZ030393.1 coordinate 63,689,781, forward strand.
AGAATTCTTTTTGACACCATAATGTCATTCGGGCTGCATTATTTTCGAATGATAACTTAGTTAAGTTATTCGTAAAGATTTAATTTACCTAACCTTACAGTATTCCCTCACACCCAATATTTACAACGTGACACAGTCGTAAAAATAATTTCTTTTTATGCTACTGTGTGTGTGTGTATGTGTGTGTGTGTGTGTGTGTGTGCGACACTTCACACTATCGAACAGGAAACGCGTTATCTAATCGGTCTTTTTACAACTCTGTTTACCGTATTTAAACTTGCAAAACGCTAGATATACATTCTATACAAATGAGAACTTATTTATATTCATCGCATATTCCACTGGGAGTTTTCTGTGCGAATAAAATTAATGAAATTAAATGTTTTCATTTTAAGTACCTCGTGTTTCTATTTAGTACTTTTCATTCCATCTGAAGTGTACCGCTTTCAGGATTTTTATTCACCCCAAGTGGTGGTTGGTAGTTTCAATAGTGCCGCTTTTCCTTTGGCGAGGACAGCCTTAATTGGCAAAATTGCTGCTTTATAATATTAATGCTAAATTTAAATGAAACGAAGAACGTTGGTACTAAATTCTGATTGTTTTATTTTTATTTCTCACCTCATAATGTCGTGACGCTCATTTCAAAATTTGTATTGCATGTATTCTGCAATCAAAATCACCAACATAAAACAATGATCATCTTTCCATTTATAATTTTCAGCTTTGTAAGCTTCTGGGAAAATAGTTTTGCTTCTCGGCGGTCAGTTGACCAATTGGTAACTTTTCTAGCCATGCTTAAGATCACCCGATCAAGATAAACCTGCGGTAAACCAGGCTTGTATGTGCATGTGGCCAAAAGTGAATTTGATGTGCGGGCTTGTTCATGTTGTTTGATCAAGTCTTCTTCCAGTCGTATCGTCATATCAAGGAATTGCCCAGGAACTCCACAGATCATATTGGTAAACATTAAATTCCTCCAAAGATATTGCAATTTACGTGTACTTTTATAGAGTTGCAAGACGATCTGATTTAAATATATGCAAATACGAAGAACTACTAGATTCAATGGGACCAATCTACTTTGAAATTTGTATGCAGTAATGTATATTAGAAAAGCTGAACCCCATCAGAGGTGTATTGCTCCAGAATTTGAAGAAATAATAAATGGATAAAAATGAAGAAACGGAAAGGCATTGATATGCAAACAAAAGTTATTGTATTCGATGAACATAATTCCAATGACAGCAGAATAATAAACAATAAGGGAGTCTAAAAATCTCGATAAGGGTCTCAACGATGTTCGACATAGGGCATGACAATAAGGCCTGGAAATAATCCATAGGAAAAATGATATTCAAGTCCTATTATATTGGAAAATACAAAAAAGAAAACAAATTATCATCCGGCAACTAAAGGCATACCAAATATACTACTTGCTAATTGAGAATTAGGTCCACAGTGCTGTTAGAAAACAGAAAATTACTATATGTTATACTGGTACTTTAAGACTGTAATTCTCGATACAGTTTTCAATAAATAATAGTTTTAATATTATCTGACTTTTATTTCTAGATCTAATAGAGATAGTAGTTAAAAAATTCTGCATCAAATGTATATCAACGTACATTTAGAGTGAGTAAAACAGTGAGTAAAATTCATCCACAAAGGTAAGACATGTTATGAAAGTTACCTTCTAGAACAGCTAGAAATAGAAAGATATAAAAGTAGTATAAATGGTGATGTAAAACGGTAATATTACCGCGGTAACATTACCGGTAATTTTGATATTATTACGTAATGTTACCGAAGACGGAATTTGGTTTTGATAATATTAACAATTAATATTAATATAATCTTACATATTATGCAGTTTCTTGACGAGAGCCATTTGTGGAAATTTCTAGTTATCTTCCAGTTATCTTTTTGTATTTCTTTAATCGATTGATATCAAGAGTGGTTTTTGTCTTTTTTGACTATTACGTATTTTATCCCTGGAATTACATTCAACAAGACCATCAGGAAAGTTAACTAAGGATTACAAGGCAGTTGGCCATTAATTTCCCATGACATTAGGAATCCAGTTAAACAATGGTCTTATGAAGTAACGTAAGAAGATTTGGAAGTTAGGAACTCTAAGAAATGCAACTCATGAACTTCTACCTCTGTACAAACATGCAACAAGCAAATATGTGTCTACTTTTTATATATTCCCATTGTACTCATTGTGGAGGAAGTTGTTATTTTTTGCTTGTGCAAGAATTGATGCCAACATAACAATAAGCGTATTTTAGAGCACAATACCAGCTACGAAATTTATTCCGGGCCTTACATAATACAAGAGTAGGTTTTATGCGGTGCTTGGGCATCGTTCCAGAAACATTTTTATTTCTACATTACTCCGCGAGCACAATAAAACTATTATTGGCAATATATAAAGCGCATCGCCTCCTTCCAAGCGTACGATCAATAGAAGGGAGGCCTTTGTGCGAATCGCGAAGAAATGCGTTAATTTGGTCGGAACCGGAGGCGCAACTTGCCAACAAACTTTGGCACCGGTTCCCGAATGTCTCTCCTCTATCCCCAAACTTTACAAGTATTCATAAGATGTCCCGGATAATTCATTCATTAATTTAAACATTCCCAGGCCCATTCGCATTCAACGAGGGTTTGGTTTGGTTCATTCCATTGATCCACAGTGGAGCCAGAAGACTATTAATTTTGTCCAAAAGTCACTTAAAGATTTCTTTTTTGTTTATATGAAACACTCTCGCGAAGTTAAATCTTGTTTTGGTCTGTATCATAAGTGCACCAAAAATGTTATTAGGTACTTTCTTAAAAAGTCTCTTTGTCCACTATCAGAGCATATTAGCTACTGTGTTCATGATTAGATTTTCTTTTCAACCAGTGAAAATCTACATCTCTTTTTTTAAAAGTCAAGTAGATATAGTTATTGCTCGTATTCTTTGAATGTCGCAAATGTCGCTGTAGTTTCATGTGAACATCTTGAGTCACCTGCCCATGGCTTACAGTGTGAAATATTTCGTAACAATAGGCGTGATTTAAAAATTCCGAAAAGTTTTCTTTGCTACTGTTGAAAGTTAAACCTATACGTTATATCTATGAATACAGTTACCTACATTGAGAACTAATTAAAACTTCCGTCTATATAAGACTATTGTATAATATATTGCATAATATTATGTGTATTCATACACATGCACATAAATTCAACAAAGATTTCCAGAAGTCGATATTTTTATTTTTATCAATCGAGGCTGTTACTTTAAATAGAAAGACACATGTTACTTTAAATAGGAAGAAACTATCGGACACAATTTTTAATTATTAACATATGCAAAAATACATCTCTGATGTTCAACTGTTTTTCACTTATGACGTTATCGACATTATGGCAACTCTATGTTTTCCGTACTGATTTTGATAGAAGTTATAATTGTAACAATTTTCTTTGTTTTACATCAGAAAATTTTCGTGAAAAGTACAGTTGAAAATTGGGGTTCTTCTTTTTTGCGCTGAATACGAATGCGAGCTTGAAAGTTACATATTACGCCAGGTTATTGCGTTTTTGTTGTTTCGTTTTTCTGCAGTGTTTTATACTTTAAAGTAATCAATTAGATTTAAATAAAAGGTGTATTTTTTCAAATAAAATGTCTAGGAATGAGATCAGAGCAAAAAAGTTGTGAACAAATTATTATAAATTTTTCAGAAAATTTTATTTTTCATTAAAAGCTGTGCAAAAATGCTATTTGAAAAAAGTGATTAGAAATATTAGAGGGCATTAATTCCGAAATTATAATCTCCTTCGTCGTCGCATGAACACCCGGTATATGGAACGTCGACGTGGTGACTATAATTTCATGTCTAATGCCTTCTAATAATTTGAAACACTTTTTCAAATAATATTTTGGCATAGCTTTGAAGATGAAGGTACTTTACTCTTTTTTCCATTTGCCATTTTCGTTTCATTGGCAACACGCGGTGTATGCAATGGAGAATGTGGTTATAATTTCGTATTTAAAGACCTCTAATATTTCCAAACACTTTTTTCAAATAACATTTTTGCATAGCTTTGAACATACGTTACTCATCAAAGTTTTCATTGTTTTGGTAACTCCCGGTGCATGCAAACAAATACTTATATTCTAATATGTATTTGCATTGTAGGTTTAGGATAATCCAGACACTTTTATGAAGAATGAAATTTTCTGAGAAATTGATAATAAACATGTTAATTGTTAATAAAGACACCCGATATATGCAATGGTGAAGGTGATTATATTATCGTATTTGATGAGCTCTGATAATTCTAAATGTGCCAAAAACATTTTGGCGTAGCTTTAACAGTAAAGGTACTTTACTCTTCAAAGGTTTTCATAGTTTTGGTAACACCCTGTACATGCAAGCAGATACTAATTACATTTGTATGTCACCATTATATTAACCGATAAAAATTACATTCTAATATTTGTATTTTAGGACAATACAGCACCTTTTTACTGAAATAAAATTTTCTGGAAAATTGATAATAAAAATATTTCCTATATGTCCCGAAGTTTTTAATTTTTTAATAATATTTTAATAATAAATGTTAGTAAAACAAATGTGCGATTCAAGAGCTAAAACATTGGAAAGATGTAATTCTTATTAGCATATCCTTTTCAGCAAAATCGCAAGGTGACCGAGCCGGACGGGCCCTCGTCAACATACACCATACAACGAACATAACAATCACGACGCAATCCGAACAAACGCACCGTCGCGCGCGTTACCGTGTCGAGCTACTCCGGACGCGAACGCGATTGGGCAGCACTCTGGCTAGCCCTTATTGTGTCACCGTCCGGCGGCGGGGGCGCGGACGCCGGCGCCGCCGAGTCCCCGACGTCACCGGACGCGTCCGCGAGCGTCCCGCGAACACGCGCGTGCCGAGAACGCCGCGTCCGACACTGAGAAACGGCGAGAACTGTCGCGAGTCCCGTCGCGTCCGCGCCGCTCACGGAGACGCGCGGGACGTCCAAGCGAACGGTGCGGACACGAGAGCGGCGACGGGCCGACCGATGGACGGCGCGGCAATTTTTTTTGCGTTCCGGCCTCGGTACGTGCGGACGACGCACAGTGGGGTATTTGACCTGAAAACCTGGCCAAAATTATTTTTTCACCTAAAAAGGCTTTAGATGTGTTGTTTTATTTATGTATAACATTTTAACCTGCATACTAAGAATTTGAAGGTTAATAATAGCTTAATAAACACAATAAAACAGTACAAAATATAAAAAAGCAAACTGTATTAAAAATTGTTCTTTACTGCACTACACATATTGTAAATTGTAATTACTGCTACAACATTTGTCATCAATATTTTTTTGTGATTTTATTGCTATTATGTTTTACCGTGTCAAATTCATAAAATAATATAGATTTAAAATTGAACAATACATGTCGTTTTGAGTTATATGAGATAACATGTTTGGGTCTGTTATGTTGTAAGAAAATCCTGAATAAAGTTTTATTTTTAAAGACCAGTGGTAGAGGAAGAAAATGAAAGTGTACACCAGTCGATATTGTGTATTGAAACGGTACATATGCTATTCATGCTGTTTTCCGTTCGATGCATTCCTTTTAAGACGTGATAGTAGAGACAATTAACAACCTATTTTACCATTTTTATCACTATAAAATCTATTTTTTTGTCTAATTTTATTGTCTAATATTTATACTTATTGTTTCCATGAAAACTTTCGAAATTTGATCATACTTCAAGCTGAAACGGTCGTTTTTTAGTGGTATGACCCTAATTCGCATTCCGCATAAACACATTTATCGAAAACGCGTAACCAGTTTCTATTCACAAACTTACTATTGTCTCTCCTCAACAAGAATCCAATTTAAACCAGTGAACTGTGTATGCGAGTAGGTGCTTTCGAAGTATTTTCTTGCCTTGAATATGAATCCGATTGGCTTCAAACAACCAATTTCCAAGAAATGCATATACAAGTACAAAATTTAATGTTTTTTTCCGATGATGTTTAAGAGTCTAGGTCATCGGGGTTGTTTGCTATACAATACATGATCCAAAACGGAAAAACATAAAATATAGGTACATAACGGCATTTACAACATATAAGATGCATTGAACATAAAGTTGTGAATATCTCGATAACCGTAGCCATTTGTATATAGCTAAATATGGTTAAATATGTTCTAAATTACCTCTACTATCACGGTATCAAGACATTGCACCAAATTACATATAAGCCGGTACATCAATTTTTGGATTTTCCTTTACAACGTATTAGAAATAGAATCACAAAAACCGCATCCGCACCTATCCGCAGGAGATTTACCAGTAGTTGTAATGTCAAATATGTATACTATAATTTCAACCACTTTCAAAAGCTTAACAAAGCTTACACAAAACTAAAACACTCAAGTTCTGCATAAAACTGTTTTTTATAACAGCGAATGTTCTCGGCCCTGCAATAAACAAAATTGTGGGTAAATTTTAATAAAAATAATGTCGAATGAAAGTTCATACTTGGTTCTAAAGAATGTATAACAAAAAAGTCACATTTATCGTTAAAATACAAAATTGCAACCGGTTTTAAGAGCGTCAACTTATGTGCATCTATGTTCAGCCATAGTAAAATATAACTTTTGGCTGACAAGGACACGTGGTTCAGGACTCAGGTGAAAACATATTGCCGCCTTTTAATACATCGGTCATTTACCTATCCCAGAAACTGGTTTACTTTTTGGAATTTAACAATTTAGTAATTTGATTTATGGACAGCTTTTTGGGTCTAATAACCCAATATGCGACGTCCAAGCGCAACAGACCTAATGGCAAACTTTTTATGTAAAATCACAAACATTGAATTTTGTTATTGTTTATTTATTGAATGATATTAAATAGAACATGACATATTTTAGCGAAATTTCGTATTTAGGCTTTCTTTACGACTTTTAGAAATAATTTCAGGTAAGAGTACAATGTATACGGTTTACTGTGGGACCATTTTGACCTTTGACGTTTCAAGTATAATCTGTTCAATAATATAAATTTGAAAACATTGCTAACATTACGTTTTAGACATTCTCACCACACTTTTCAGAATTTTTTAGTCTGGATTTGTCTTCATATCAACTAATTTATCCAAAGTGTAATTTCATATTCCATTTATAAAATCCATGTTTCCTAGAGTTGCTAATATTTTACAATTTTCAATTGTTTTTTCTCCATTTTTTTCTGTACGTAAAGCCATAAAATGTTTCCACTACAATAGATTAATCTACCAAAATCAGTAAGGAAATCATGGGTTTGTCATAAAAACAGATCGATGATGTCATCAGTCAGGAAGAAATGACGGTGGGAAATTGATTTTTTTTATAAAAAATTACGTGCTCGAAGTTTTTTTTAAATTATTTTGTGTCACACTTTTAATGTTACATATGAATTAATAAGAAACAATGTTTAGTTTACTACTAATCATATAATCCTATAAATACTTAACATTCGGCAATTCATATGTAACTAAAATACTTAATTATTGTATACATACATTTTATTTAATATTAAATCAAAAACTTTAAACTTCTGACCAGGGAACTAACATATCACACAAACTAATCTTCATGGGAATTCGGTCATCTGTTTCACTTGTTTTCTTTTTGTAAACATATTAGAAAAGTAGTGAACAAACTCCAACATCATGTTTAGAATTAGGAACCCAAACATACTATTCATAAGCAATTAAGCATGCCTATAAATATTGGCCACATTTTTGTGTCTCCTGTCCCACTGTGCGATCGTTATTATTTTCTCACCGTTTCGCCGGTCCAAACGCTCAACCTGTAATGGACAGTCGAATTAAAAAAGTAAACAAGAGAAGTCATGTTTCCATTAATTTCAGAGTTCCACTTTAATTAAACTTTGAGTTCTCGAATCTTGGCCGTCACTGAGGGAAGACACAACCGAATTAAAAGCTGTCATCCGAGACCGAGTTGCTCGCGGTACATTACGGTCCTCCACTTCCACTTCTTCTATTTTTAGGGAGATGGAATCTTAAGCAGCCCGAGCATCTGCCGAGCAAAAAAAGAGGGATAGAGCACTGGGAAAAATGCGAGGAAGTGTGAGAGGTTAATTTTATACGGCCCGCCAGTTCGTCCGAACAGTTGAAAGATGTACTTCTTATCTCCACAACTCCTTCACACATGCTTACTCCAAATATTGACGATTGTGGCCTGCACCAATAAACACAGCGCGTTAAAAATACAAATATACTTCCACTCCACGATCAGTGGTGTGTTATAAGCCTCGGTAACTTGGGAAATTGCGTTATAATTGCACAAATTAATGCTTAATCGGTTGTATAATAATATTCAATGATTTGTACAAATTTGTAGATTGAATTTATAGAGAATAGAATGTTTTCGTTTTTCGACTTTTATACCAATTCTTCACAAAATTGGAAATGAAAAAAAAATTATTTCGTTTTAAACATGGGATCGAGAGAAGAAAAAAAAATAGGGGATACCGAGGCAGATTAGGACAAGGGGCACATAGGGGCCTTTAAATTCGCCGCCTATTAAGGTGGGATTCGAAATGAATAGGCAACCAAATATACCTCATAATTTTGAGGTCAGTATTTTGTGTTTTTTGTTTTTTTTACTTTTAATGTAATAAAGGTTGTAAACAAGATTTTGGTGAAAGCAGATATTACAATAACGGATACATTATTAAAATATTTTCATTAACACAAAACGTGTAGACATATTCCAGATAGCGCATTTCAAGCTAATTTCTTATTTTTCAGTTGATTTATTGATCGTCCTGTAGATTTTGTGAATGCGATCCGCAGAAGTTATCCTTCGTTAAAACAGTTCAATGTGAAACGTGCAGTTAACCGTAAGAAAATGTACGCTCGGCTGGTCTTTATGATACACCTATTTGTCGATATATCTTCCACGTTGGACAACATGATTTACGTTATTTGTTTGACTCGATTTAACAGCGAGGAGCGACTGTAAAATGCCCGCCCTGCCCACACTTGATTAACAGCGAATTTACGTCGAGCGTGACCGGACGCATCACGGCACTCTCGAATATTGGATACCAATTTATAACGCGATGATGCATTGGTTTCACCTTGTAAATTATTGATAATTTCCAATGGCTGACTTCGCACTGTCGTTTTTTATTCACCGTTCGATGATAATCTATCGCTTCAACCGTTTAACATGTTATCCCGAATTCTGTCTCGACATTTTTTAGGTTATAATACATTTTCCGCAGTTTACCTTCATAGTTATGTCAACTTTTACTGTAAAGGATAAGACCTCACAAGAACGAATGCTTTCTGGTGTATAGTTACATAGTAGGATGTACAATCACTTCTGTTGTGTGCTGTAAAATTCACAGATATTTTTCTTATTCATACATATATAATATTATTGCCCACCAAAATTACACATAAAAGATGACAAAATTAAAATGGTATGCTCGTGTTAGTCGGGCGATAAATAGAAATAAATAAATAAATAAATACCTAAATAGTTTTGTTGAATATAGAGAAACAATGATATAACCATGATCAAAAATTTAAACTTCATTGAGTGCCAAATAGAGAGGTAATTCGGTATAAGGTTAGAAATCGTTTTAGGAATGTATTATAGCAATGATCGAACCTTTAATTCGTTAAATTTTTTAATAAAAAAAAGGCAATCTGAAGGTGACAAAATCTGGAGATTTAGTGGTATTCTATTGGAGCTCATATGTCCCATCTACTTGTGGATGTAAAGTCTACAGAAATAGACAACAAACCCTAGAAGATAAGAAGCAATAATAATAAAGCCCTTAACTAGTATAATGGAAAACACGACATTCTAAAATGCTTTTCAAAGAGTCAAATGTTGTCGAAATTCAAATATTTTTCGGCACATAATTACGGATATACAATCGCGGAGTTAGCCATAAAAGCCATAACTTTATTTATCGATGATTACTTATCATACGTTAGTATGACAAAGTATTGTAATCGTGTCGAAGAAAAGTTTTGAGATTTTAGCGGAAAAAATATAAAAAAATAAAAAGTATTTATAAGCAGTGTTTTGTTAAACAACATTTTTTATAAAAAACAAGTTTGTTTTGTTTAAAATAAAACCATTTTTTATAACAACCCTGGTTATAATGCTGTACGAGCGATCTCGATCAAATAGAATTTGCTTATGCAGCTAAACTATTACTAATTTGATCAAATAATAATAATTCATAGACACAAATTATACAAAATATCATCTACTTTAATTTATCATTTTAAAGAAATTACAGAAATGGCGGCCGATTTGCAAAATAACTGATAGTCATGAGACTTCGAAATATGAACTTTCGTCCCGATACCTTTAGTAGTTTCTCCAGAATCGTCGCCACAAAAAAAGGGCACACACACAGACATTTTTTGTACCTTGGTCAAAAATGTTCAGGGGACCCAAAATTACATTTTTCCGCAAAAATGTCAAAACTTTTTTTCGGTACGATTACAATCCTTGTCATAATACCAATGATAAAGTAAAAAAAATCTGATCATACTGATCATACTATGTATGATAAAGTAATAATTATTTGTTCTTTCACTCCTAAACGGATCTTACTATATAAATGAAAATAATTTTCCGTTGCAGAAACATGATGGGCCCAACATCTTTTGTATAAAATATTGTCTTTTCTATCTCTTAAGATAATCCTGTATCGACCAATGCGGCTCTTGTTTCTCACCCTAAGCTAATAAGTCGTTTCTTTGATTCAAGGTAGTTTTTTATATGTGTAGCGATTCTAAAATCACCAAGTAATATTTTTTTATTAGAAATGGTGCAAACATACACAATTACACATATTGTAAAATACACTAAAGTTGTGACGTTACTCCAAAACCATTGACTTTTAAAAAAAGATTTGAATAAAACTTGTTCATATCAGCAAATTATCCAATTCGACAAATATATACCTTCATTTCAAGTCCCTTCTTCTTATCGATATATTTTATATGGAGTTTCATAACTTCACAGTACCTCAGCTGTCATTCGGATAGATTACCCCAGCACGTGTTTAATTAATTAAATAATTAAGGATTATGTTTCGCAGCGTACGATGTCGGATAAAAGCAGTTTGGGGGCGTTCTACAAGCACCTAAGGCAACATTCTTCAGCCAATTAATATATTATATTCGCGGCTACACTACATCATCATCAAATTACTTGACCTTCCCGCTCGGGAGTTGCTAATTAATTTGACCATCTGGCAACAGAGCCGCGTTAGGTTTCTGTCAACCTACCACAAGCAGTAAACTCGCTGTATTAGTTACTTTATACGATGTGGTGACAAAGACCAGGTTGACATTTGTTTTGTTAAATCATTAAGAGACAAAAACAAAAGGAAAACGCACTTATTGGCGGTTCCTTTGTGGCATGACATAATAATTTCAACCATTTATAACTGTTATTATTTAGTACGAAGGTATTTATCAGTATATATCAAATAAAGTAGTTAAAAGAGTAAGCAAAAGATGGAGCTACTGGTATGTTGATAAATTGGCAAACCTGTTGCATCGGTATCAATGTCAAAATAATTGTCAGAGTGACATTTTAGTGCTGTAGGTGCTAAACCATTATTTGTTGAAGTGTATTATGTGTCACGTAGCTAGTAATACGTTTTTTGGACAAGATTGAGTACCGGAGTACAAGATTCTGTACTATCGAAGCAATTGTACTAAAATCTATTTGTGTGATAATCAGTTGGATTACTTCTACAAGATAATCAGTTGTTGCTATAAAGGTGAAACAATTTCTTTGGTATAACACGAATATTATTTGCTGTTTCTCAAATTATATATATAAGCAATAATTAATATATAAATCTATTAAAATGATATCCAAATGGTAAGAATATTGTATCCTAATAATCAAATTTTTCTGTTTCAGGTACGTAGATGATTTGTAATAGCTTCGTTTTGTAAGTACATTTATATTTCTACATACTTATTTCGTCCCCGCTTATGAGTAGTATCTACTTTTTACTTTTAACTATTATTAATTATTAAAATACAAATTCATTCAAAATCACATATTTGCCACAAGTTTGCAGATAGCAAAAGTTGGCTACGTTAATTTAAAACCATGGATGAGATAAAAATGAGGCGTACACACATAAAAATACGGAGTTGGATTTAACACCGATTCAACACCGCTATGGATCTCCCTCGCGACCATTTGCGCATGTAGTTAGATCGGACGGAGTTGAATTTTTAGGGAGTACATTCACTCCTTTTGTAGTTATTATTATTTGAAAAGGAGTTGAAAATAAATCTTTAGGGAGTTGGTTGTTTTCACCGCGCGGGTGTTAAAATTATCCTATACGGAGTTAAATTTATACCAAAGGGAGAAATGATGCGGGGGCCAGCAAAAATAAAAAATATGCCAATTAATCAGTTTTCTGTGTTCTGATCACTAGTCAATAAGAAACAACAGTTTAGTTAGTTGTTTTTTAGTGACAGTGACTGTAACACAGAAAAGTTATTAATTTAAATACTCATGTAATTTAGATATCAATCCTTTATTTTGTTCAATATTATATCTATTCCACAATACTTACATATAAATATACTATAAATAATAATCAGTAGTACACCGTCTTGTCTGTCAACTGCAACAGGCAATGCTCCACTTCTTCCTTTTTTAAGTTCTAATGGTAAAGAAACCTGTAATACAAAACCAAATTAATGCGTATCAGTTGTATATGTAGTAAATAATACTTACGTGACTAAACATGTATCAGTTTTACTGTCACTCCATCCCCTGGCACACGGAGGCGGTAAATATCTCTCAAGCTGCAATATCAATAACTATTTTGTTTGAAAATATATCTTACATTGCTTAAAATGTATCACTGTACCTTTGTGGCAAGTTGTTGGTGACTTCTCCCACATATGTATTGAATTCGTGGTGAAAAACTGGTGTAAATTTTGCTTTCCACTTGCCGTGACGTTCATGGAATAGTAAAATGTGCGTTTTCTTCTTCTATACTTAATTTTTAAGACAAGAAAACTGTAATACAAATGGGAATTAATACTTATCAGATACATTCGTAGTAAGTAAAACTTACGAACATATATTTTATTAATTGGTAATTAAACCTCATCCCCTGGCACAGGGTGCGGTCAATACGTCTCAATCTTCAATGACAGTCACTATGATTATAATGTAGCTGAAATGTTCAAAAATATAAAAGCTTGTGACCACAACCAATGGGTAATATACAACGCACAAGTACCTACCTGTCGTTACATACTTGTATTAAATGCGACGAAACCTAAAATTTCTCTGTTATTGTTTTCGTATTTAACACGGAGATGAAAATAGACTGCTCCATGCCAAATAGGTTACTAATATGTAATATATTACAAGTAATCAAAAACTAACCTCACTCCTAACCTACAGCACAAGTCCCGTGGCCGAACTGCGAAGCGACCGCCTTCGTGGCGACGTTATGACGTACTGTTGTTGCCAAGAGGGCAAATTTTTCACTTTTTGAAATAAATCGTACCATTTTGGAAATTGTTCACTCCACGCGGAGTTTGAATGAATAAAAAAAAGTATTTTCTCTCGTTTTCTCAGTTATTTCAACACCCTGGGTGGTGTTAATTTTTATTTCACACCGTCGTGCTGGAGCCGGTGAAAATTTTCACCTTGTCGGATATGACTATTTTCAACTACCTGCTGTGTAGTTAAATTAACTCCGAAATTATGTATAACAACAATTTTTAAGATACAATCAACTGATTTTCGAAGAAAATTTCACTCCTTTTTGTGTACGATTAACTACGTGCGAATTCACTCCGTAAAATTTTTATGTGTGTATAGATGCAAAAGCATCTTGTAGACATTTTGTAATAAAATGAGTTTTTTAATCTGTTTTCCCTGATTAAGAAGTGAAAAATTGTCGAAATTATGTTGGGTATTTTTATATTTTCGGTGAGTGTTTTGCTGTTTCAAATTCAGTTTTGTTAACATTAGAAATTTTATAAAAATGAGCAATTCTATAAAATAAAATGGTTAAACAATAGTTAGATATTTGCTAGTGAGAATAAGTCTGAAAATGTAATATTGAACCATTATAAACAATCCGATATAATAAAATAACAAAAATATTTAAAACATCACCGTATGCAGTTTAAATTATAAAATTTGATTTAATAAACAAACATATCGCGTTGGAACTATTGAAATTATAGGCACAATATTGTGTTAATATTGAAAATATCTCCTGAAATTTAAACTGGATTATTTGGTTACATTTTAGAGTATTCTTTTCCAATCATTTTTGTAATAACTAATTCAACTAACATAATATTTTTCATGTATACTTCGCATTTTACAAATTTGAAGCATATATATCATAATTCTTTCAAAAACTGGGGTTTGTAGCAGTAGGTAGTATAGGCAAATTAGAACGCATAACTTTGTCATGTTTTTCTACCGAATAACAATAGAGGAAGAGGCGCACGCTCGTGAAACTCGCTGCGGGAGCTGAGCGACCTGAGCAGTAAGCAAGCCTAAAATAAAGATGAAGTTACGTAATGTGTCCAGAAAGCGAGAAGTGTCTGTTACAGCACCGCCAAAATCGCTTACCATTACGCAACGCCTTGTCTTGCGTGGTTCCTCGTGAATAATAGAAAATGGGCCAACTGAATATATCTATTGTTAGGTGTCATTGATATGGAATCAACGTTAAGCTACGGACAAACTATTCACACGTGGAGAGCTAACACGTGCTCACTCGTCACGGAGAATAAGATCAGAGAAGACATAGTTGACTGTTTGCATTAATTTGCATTAAAATATTAATTGGAAGGTCTTTTCTAAAATGGGTTAGAGAAAACATGATACCTGCAGACTCTGCAAAAACCCGAATCTGCGGAGCACATAATACATGCTGCTTCGCGTTACTCCGCACTAGAAAGTAGTACCTGGGCGTAGGAATACTAGAACCTACAGAAGTGGTACAACTGAAGTCTTCGCTTCAAAAATATGACAAGAGGAGACAATTTTATAATTTAGCAACGTTGCTAAGACATTTAACCAGTTTTCCAAGTGGCTAGTTAAGTTAACCTTACAGGGCCTTACAGAATCTGCCTGAATATAACATACGCTATATCTGTTTTGGTCGTGATGCCTTCGAAAACTGAATACATAGTGGACATGTATACTTTCAACTGAATACACACAGTGGATAACATGAACTAACCCACTCAGATTTGTGCGAAAATATCGTAGATATAAAGCGGTGTATGCGGCGGTTGGAGGTGATACGAAACAAATTGCATTTAAATTTGAAAACACGGAAACTTTGCGGGCATCTCTGTCGGAGTTCAAGCGCTGCAGGTGTTTGGCGTTTAGAGCTCGACGATGTTAAAGCCAGTGCCCGAACCGGAGTGCCCGAGGTTGCTCGCTCGCTGAAACTTGGAGCGTGTAACGCGGAGCCGAGACCTCGTCTCAGCGGGCGCCTATTATTATGTTTATTAAGGACATTAAAGAGCGCTGCGATTTCGCAGACGCCTCTAGACTAATTGTGCATTATGTATCGACGCCCTTCGCTAACGAAATCACGCCGGCGTTTATGCTTCCACTAAGACGACGACGACGACGACGACGGCGGCGCCCGTGTTCCAAAACGAAGGAACTATCAAAATCTGATTGCTCTCGCAAAATCAAATTTTACCTTGAATTGGTATTATTAACGCCGCGTTTTTTATTCCTGTAGTCGCGAAATTTGGTAATATTTTTCCTTGGTCCTCCTTTGACGTGAAACTGCTACCTGACAACTAGTGGCAGTAGCTTGTACCGCAGCTACTTCCATTGTCGAAATGAGGTTTTTCTTCTTCGGTTTCATATGTACGGTTGTTGGTCTATCATATCTACAACCCCTCCCTCCCATACAAGTTTTCTTCATCCATACCAGGCTGGCTGAACATGTTATCGAAGCCAGAGGACCCTCTTCCTTCTTCGCGTAATTACGTGTCCAGCAGAAGCTCCATCTCCTTATATGAATTTCGATAAGGGAAGATCAGAGCGAGGACAAGGAAGGAGATTGAAACAACGATTAAGACGAAATTGACGAACATGAACCGAAGACGACAAAAGAAGACGAATATATTAATATGTGTAGGTCAATTTTTATGAATCTGGGTAAGGACTTGGACGATCGTCAAGAATATTATTGAAGATAACCAGTTCCTTATCTTCAATGACGATCTTCCAAGCCTTTACCCAGATTCATAAAAATTGTCCTCCACGTATTAATATTATATTCGTCGAATAATATTGAAGATAAGGAACTGGTAGAGGAGAAAAAAAGGAACGACTACAGAATTCATTGAAGATATAGCTCTAGGGGGATAATGATTGAAGTAAAAGAAGAAGACGCTTCTAAAGGAGGTGAAGTTGCAGATGCTCAAATGCTTGCTTCAGATCTAAAGGTAAGTCCAGAAGAATTAAGAAAAGGTAAAAGCGTGGACGAGGAAGAAGATTAAAGCAACGATAATGGAATAATGAAGACGATCGAGACCTTTTTAAATGAAAAGAGGCAAAGACGACAAAGGTATCCGGATATACTAGAACGTGTAAGCATGGATTTTTATTAATATGACTAAAGACTTTGGGCGAACTCGTCTACAATTATTGAAAATAGGGAATTGGAAAAGGAGAAAAAAGGAACTACTAGGATTCATTCAAGTTCTCGCTCTAGAAAGATAGGTAATGATTAATGTAACAGCAGAAAGCAGTTTTAAGGAACGCGAAAGAACACAAAAGAACACAAAAGAAGACGGATATATTAAAACAAGTAAGCAGTTTTTTTAATATGGCTAAAGACTTGAGAGATCGTTGAGAATTATTGCAAATAAGGAACTGGAAGGAGAGAAGAAAAAGAAACGACCACAGAATTAATATATATAAGTTGAGCGGGATAAAGATTGAAGTAAAAGACGACCGTTTTGAAGACAGTGCAGATTTCAATGAACTAATGGTTGCATTAGATGAAGAGGCAATCTCAGACGAATTAAGAGATAAAAGCGTGGACGAGGAAGAAGACTAAAGCAACGATGATGAAACGAACCAAGACCAAGTAGATGAAAATGAACCGACGGCGACAAAGGAAGACGAATATATTAAAACGATTAGGCAGGTTTTTATGAATATGGCCGAAGACTTGGGAGATTGTCGAGAATTGAATATATTGAACTAGAAGAGGAGAAAACACAAGAAACGACCACTGCACTCAAGTTCAAGCTCTAAAGGGATAATGAATGAAGTAAAAGAAGAAGATGCTATTGAAAGCAGTGAAGATGGAGATGAACAAATGCTTAAATTACATGAAGAGGAAAGCCAGATGAATTAAGAGAAGATAAAAGCAAGGATGACGAACGTTGAACATTATTGAAGATAAGCAATTAGAAAAGAAGAAGGAAAAGGATCGTGATCGTGAGTTATACTTCTGGAGGAATTATATATCAGGATGTATACAACCCGTTGCAGAGATAAGATCAACTCAACAGCGATATGGCTAACATGCTTAATCCAATATGAAAATGGTATTGGTATCCTTAGAGCAATACGATATTGTTGGTTTTTATGTTTCCAGCTTCTCTAAACGTGTTGTTGTTGATGCTACTATAAATGCTACTAACGAATTGAATACTTTTCACAGTTTGGACTACTCGTCTGCAAAATCGTTAAAAAAAGAGTAAACATCCAGTTCCTTTTGAATAAACAGTTTTTCAGCTCTACCGATACCTTTACCAGTTTCTCCGGAATCGTCGCCACGCACACAGACATTCTTTTGTACCCTGGTCAAAAATGTTCCGAGCACCCAAAAGGATTTTTTTTCGCTAAACCTCAAACTTTTTTTTTTCGCCACGAATACAATACTTTGTCATACTACGTATGATGAAGTAAAAATATTTCGAGCTGGTAACCTATGTAGGAAGCATGGTCCTCTCTAAACGACAATGGTTGATTCTGCAGCCTCGAAATTTAACGGGCGTTTGCGTCGACTTTTACAATCGCCGCCGCCATGCCAGGTCAATTACGTCCGAACTGAATCAGGCAAGAACGGAAAGCAATTAACTGTTCACAATGATACAATTAACTCTCTCGTTACACCGACTTGTCTCGCGCCGGGAAACTAAATAGCCAGATTTCGCGAGCAAACTAAACTATTGTAACAATTTCCACTTGGCGAAACTTTGTTTTTACAATGTCATACAATTGCGTTAAGCCGGAGCGAGTTCGCGAGTCGAGCGCGGAAGAAAAAGTTACGTTCAAACTATTATTACTATTGATGATTAAGGAGATTTGTAATCGGATTGCGGGGAACGATTAGTCATGAGTTGCGGCCCAAATATTTACTGAAGTGGTTGTTTGTATTAATTTACTAGTTGCTCGGCAGTTTAGAACATTGTGACTGTGTTTTGCTGATTCCCTCATTTCGGTCTATAGACTTAATTATGAGTGTGACCACAATTCGTCATCTCGGGCTATTGTGAAATGGTTAGTCGTTTTGGACAATTGTAAAATATGCCCTTGGCATGTGGATGAAGGACTTGTTAGTAAAAAAGTAAAAACCTGAAATGACATAAAATTATCAGATTATCGGAATTCAAATTGGCAGATTCCGGTTCCATTTTAGATGTTAGCCATATTGCTTGTATGGGTGATCTTATCTCTGCATGGGTTTGTATCCATCCTGAAATATCATCAAAACACAGTTTGATACACAAGTCAACATGCTAGCCAAAGAAGGCTCTAATACTTCCTTCTACCGACCTGAACCCTGTTGCGGTATCACAAAGAGCCACATCAGGAAGATGGTACAAAACTGGGAAAATAAAGCTAAACGAGCTTACTGGGAAACATCGCCTGGCATGAGACAAGCTAAGGCTACCATAACCTTCTCTGCCTCCAAGGCCAGACAGTATCTCCAGTTACAAAAACAGACCTTCGACTGATTACAGGTCTGCTTACAGGCCATTGTCCACTGAGATATCATCTCACGAGGATTGGACGGGCAAACAACGCAGACAGTAGATTCTGCGGGGAGTACCCCGAGACAGCAGTACCTATAGTGCAAATGTGACGCTCTCATGCGCACAAGACAAAACCGCTTCGGAGAGCCGCCATCATGGAACCAGCAGAGCTGACGCAACGTACTCCTCGAACAATTACTGACTTCGTGAAAAGGCTCAACATCGAAGGACTCTAATGTATGAGGGAAATACTAAAGATCTTTTAGCTCAAAGCATATTGAAAGGCACAGATGCCATACGACCCAACTCTACCATACCATACCATACCATACCATACCATACCATACCATACCATACCATCAGGAGATGAATTTTCAGCTAGACACCGATGAGAGATAGATGTACAGGATGGACCTAATAACACGGAGAAGGAAGACTAAAGAAGAATGGATGCATATCCTGGTCCATGGTGCATTGCCCCAAACGAGAAAGTTTGATGCTGGCCTATCCTCATTTTATCGCAGACCATAAAAAAATGCGTATAAAAGGTCGGAACGGCAACTATTGGCGCATCGGTGGCAAATTGTGCGTCGGTGCTGTCAATTGGAAAAACAAATGAAAGTGGATTTTAGCGCCCGACGCGTCGCGTCGCGACCGATGTATATTTTAGCGGTATCGATTGCGCAAATTGCTGCATTATCGGGAATATCGACAGTCCGGCCCGTTATTTACGATCCCGCTGGGCTTTACCGTCACCGCATTGTATTTTTTACCGTCCCGTGTCTATTCGCTCGGTCCGGCCGGTCCGAGCTTCAAGTCTAATATACAGTGGTAGTCAAAATTACCGGAACACCGAAAAAAATCTCCAACCGCAAACACTTTCATCAAATCTTCTATAATTTTCTTTATATATTCTCAAATTTTTATTTCGTTTAACAAATTATATTTATCAAAACTAATGGTTTTCATTATTAACTCCAGATTCAATATAATATCCCAAAATATTTACAACTAATTACAGTGTAGATGATACACGTATCACGACAATTTTAAAACGCAATGAATGTGTTTAGGCTGATTCATAATATGTTGACGAATCTTCATTCTTGAATCAATCAAACAAGAAATAAAAGAACGACAATATTTTTTCATAATACTGGAAACAAATGAACACGTGCTTCAAAGACGCCCTCGCGCCGGTCTTCGCTGTGTCTGCCTTCAGCTGTCTATGCCGTAAGCAGGAATGAGCCGAGTCCGTAAACGTCGTAAACGAACGAACTACTGACCCGCTCACTTTGCCAGCGGTGAGTCGGTTCGAACGGGTCAGACATTTGACGACTCATTTTTTTAGTTTTTTACGGCTGAAAAATTATGTAGATGTTCTGGTATTTTTTGCTAACCCTGTATATGTGTGTAGGAATCAAATTTGCCGGTGCAATGCCATGGTTCACTTTGCAAGCGTGTCATGGACCGCAATCTAGCGGTCTGCATGGGGGCCAATTGGTTATGTTGATTTGTGAACCGCCTATTGTTTCGAGCGAACTTTACAACTTTTATGATCATATTGCGAATCGATTGCTTCACGGGCTTTTATAATTGCGTTTCTCGAACTGGTGGTGCTTGCTGGTGCGTCTAGATGATGCAAGGCGATACTCGAAAGAGAAAGAAACTTGCATTACTCGCAATCGTGCCCATTGATCTATTATTAACCAGCGTCGTCAAAGCGTTCATTTTCCACTCGGTTGCATAAAATCAGAAAAATCATTAATCCGGTCTCAGTGCCGGAAATCGACGGCACTAGACGCAGCCGAAACTTCCGCGAAAATTTCTATTTTGGTTTGACTGGAAGATTAAATCTGTTAGGGTTTCGTGCTGTGAGAATAGATTCCGTCTCTAGAATTAAGAATATAGGCAATATGTTTCAACCCATAGTTAGTTTATAAAAAGTTTTAATCCTAAAATGCCAATTGAAATTTATAGCGTGTGAAGGAGTAACCTGTTGGAATTTTTGGCGTTTAACTTACTGCAATTTTATGAACTGTTAAAAAGAATGATTTGCAGAAGTTGTTAAACCGACAAAACAATTTGTTTCTTTCTTTACAATCTAATAAACAGGATTTTAGCACAATGTCGTTCTAAAGATACAAAATTTCTATTTTTAGTTTTTATGTTTTTGGTTCTTTCTAATTTTATAGCGTTTTTCGTTTTCATTTTATGATAGCGACCGTGCAACTCTTAAATAACCGCTGTACAAAGTACACAGATGAACGTTTGATTTTGCAAAAATTGGCAAATTTTTATCCAAGCCGCATTTTCATATTCCATGTTATAAGTTTTGCAATTTTTAACGGTCTTTACTCTCTGAACATTTGTCATGTGAGGGTATAAAAGATGTCCACTATCATTTAAGACAATCAAAAATCTACTCTGATCAGTAAGAAACATATGGCGTTCCCGATAAAAAAAATCTGATGTGGCCAGGCACATGACTTTATCATACAATATATAAAATTAATAGTTTAGCTGCATGAGAATCTATTCTATTGAGATAAACCGTAGGTATTGTCAAAGCATCAGCATTTGACACTACCTACACTACGTCATTAGAATAATAGTTATTTATGGCACAAATGCCGAAAGTACGGAATAGCGCGACGAGCGGTGATGCGGCGCGTTACCGAAGGCGGAGTGTCGCCGTCGCATATGAGCGAGTCGGCTATCTAGTTTTTGGCAGGAACGACATCAACGTTTATTGTGTTGCTTTTTAAGAAATTTGTGTTTAAAAAAAATACATGATGTCTGTATAGTAAATGCTAGGTTGGTACCACTTTGACGAAACGTCAAGTTTAAAGGTGCGTTCCGATTGGTAGGTAATGGTGGCTAACGGCGGTGGTAGAATACGAAATTATAGTATTTCTTACATATCGTGATAATGACACATATTAGTTTGCATGTACATAAACATGAGTCACTATCAATTTTCTATTCGAAATACTATAACGGCGTCTGCTACCACTGCCATTGTCACTAATGAAAACGCACCTTAAAAAGGTAATTCAAATTCTGACAGATTTATATTTGTTCATGACACATCCCTACCAACATACTAAAATAAAACTACACTGATCGCTATACTTTATTTATAATTTTCTCAATGTATCGTTTTTAGAATTAGATATAAAGACGGGTTGATATTTCTTATCAACAAACAATCAAATTGCGATCTTACTTTATTTGAAATTTGTATTTTATAATTTGCCGCACTACAGCGGCAACGTTCCATAGTGGTTTTCCAACCTCTGATGAGATCAGCTGTTTTCGAATGTGACAACACAAAAAAATATTTGTCAAAATCCTGGCTACTATGTAATTTCATATCAATGCAGATGCGACCGATCTCGATCAAATAGAATTTGCTCTTGAAGCTAAACTATTAATTTTACCAGAAAATTTCATAGGCATAAATTATTCAAAATTTCCTCTACTTTAATTTATTAATTAACTAATTTGTCGAAATTACAGAAATGGCGGCTCATTTCCAAAATCCTTCAAAAAGGCTTAGAATAAACTAAAAAGCTAAACTATTAATTTTACCAAAAAATGTCATAGGCATAAATTATTCAAAATGTCCTCTACTTTAATTTATTAATTAACTATTTTGTCGAAATTACAGAAATGGCGGCTCATTTGCAAAATCCTTCAAAAAGGCTTAGAATAAACTACCAGTTCCTTTGGACCCCTTTCAACCAAAAGCTTTTCAGCTCTAAGTTTGGTAACAAAACTTCTAAATATGAACTTTCGTACCGATACCTTCAGTAGTTTCTCCGGAATCGTCGCCACAAAAATCGTTTACACACACACACGCACAGACACACACACACACAGACATTTTTTTGTACCTTGGTCAAAAATGTTCAGGGGACCCAAAAAGACCTATTTCCGCTAAAAACTCATTTTTTTTTTTGGCATGATTACAATACTTTATAATACTGCGTATGATAAAGTAAAAATAATTAGTATCAAAAGTCAATAATCATGAAGGCTGAAAAGTGATGAAAAATTTGAATACCAAATAAACGAAATGAAATGAGTCCACCACATTCATTGATTGTAATACTCAGGTATCCTGTGTTTATTTGTTTTCTGGTTAACTGCTGATGGTCCAGAAAAGATTTAATGATTGTTTAAAGAAAAGTATTGTATTCCTTTGTGTATGGACAGTATCCATTTGACATACACGGTCAACTGGTTAGTAGTTACCCGATTGACCGCCATTCGCTACTAATCGCCTCTTTGTAGCAATTGTATTCCCATACGGTTCCCATCGTGGATTCCCATTGTACGGGGTCCCTTTCATTCGGTCCAGTGGAAACCCGCTTTTCAGCGAATGTCATTAAAAGCGGATAACGCCATGAAAAAATGATAGCCGCAGCGTAGACCACACCGCGCGGGCGCGCGCGCGGCTGCAACGCGCGCTCTACTCCACCAAGTGATAGATAGCCCTGTTCTCCATATGGCGCATCAATTTTTAACGTATTAATTAACTGCACAGAGATTTTAGTCAACCGCGGCATTAATTCATCGCGTTTTAAAAATGCACGCCGCAATAAATTGGGTCCGCGCAGTTTTTGTCCCATTTTGCGCGCTGAATATAAATCGGCGCGCCGAGAGCACTGAAACTGTGCTAGCGATTTGTATTATTTCGTAAGCGATTATAACTGGAAAGTGATTTATTTTATAACGCTCGCGCGTTGGTATGGTTTACATTTGGTCGAAGACCATATAAGGATGATTTTTGAGGTTTGGTTTTTGTCCTTTGGACTCGATGATGTATGTTGCACTCGTGGTTATTGAAATTCTTTGTGTGTTGCTCATTAGGAATAGGAACATATGCTCTAGTTGAATATGTCAAATGCGATTGGGACCAAGAAATAAATGAGTTCTTCTTGTGCGAGTGTTGGAATTAGTCGTGGAGCTGATTTATCTTGCGGTTACAAACTGTTCACAATCCTGAATTCTTACAAATCATTAGCCAATCATATTAGTTACGGAAAGTCTAAGACAGCAATTATTTTTTGAAATTAGCAATGATGGAACGTAACATCAGACAGAACCCATGGTGTAAATTACCATATTGTCTTCTCAGTACTCTACTGTCTTCTCTTGATCTTTATTTTTATCATTAAAGATTTCAATTGTTGACCACTCCTTATGTAATCTCGACATAGTTTTGGTCTTGCCTCCTCTACAAAAAAAATAATGGTAATCTCCCAACTACATCAAAACCAAGAATAAGTTTATGAACTGTTCATCATGAACAGTTATTAACTTAATCAATTAATTTTTTTTGCAAGATAAAAGGAACAAAGGTATTGCTGTATAAGAAGTTTCAACTATCAGACCTAATTTTATATGCTAATATGATGAGTGTAAATGTTCTAATGACATCACAGTTGAAGTGTTTGATTCTTCAAAAGAATTAAATTCCAATAACGAAGCAATATTTGTAAGAACAATGTCCATACAAAAATGACTTTAAAATATCCTCTTTTCATACTTTTAATATCTGGTAGGCCTGGGGCCCGTAACACAAACTCTACACTTGTAACAAGTGTACAAATAAATAAGTAAAATGCCTGTAGTTACAATGTGCCGTTGCACAAATGGTATGTCATAGATATGTTGCAACGAAAATATATATTTACCCCGCATTTTTTCTACAAATGTGTATATTGGAAATGCTGACAGAGTAACATTGTTAAAAATACATCATTTCTAACCTTTCCATGGCGTATAATATCAAAATTATATGTTTTCCGAATATGTAATGAAGTTACAATTTCACCAGTTCCGTAACACAAACTTTTACACTTGTTGGCTGCCGTAGTGATTTATTACAATTTGGTTCAGAAATGGTTGACAATATCATGGCGTTTGCAACATCCATTCCCCCAGTGACAGTTTTTTTAAATATTTTTATCAATTTTTTGCTAAAACATTTCATCAAAAATGTAGATAATACTGTTATAGCAATCTTGTGGTGCAATACGCAGTTTGAAATAGCGAATACCGCATTTATGTATCCGTTCTCCATCGTGTGTGGTACTAACATAAAAATTAAAACGGCCTATTGTTTGTTAGTGGTAATTAACAAATATTGCAAACAATATTTCTTTCTCATTTTGACCTTTTTATTTATAAATACTACATAGAATGGTAGTGGTATACAGTATGCACTATAACAATATTACAGAAAATAACTGTTGTTACAATTGCAGTTAAATCAATTGCAGGTAAATACCACGGGCTACAGCAGCAATGGGTTGCCATTTCTCTGTTTTTTCTGTTTTACTTTTTTTCTTGATTTATTCAGTAAATGTCCCAAACAGCACATCTTTGTTTTCTTCTATCATCATCAAGATTTGTGTCTTGCAGTCGCGTATAAGTTGTTGCGATTTGCGATCTCATAATATGCGGTTTGACAGAATACAATATTTACTTAATTTTCGACGTAAGCCATTTGTAGACATGGTAACAGCTTACAGAAAATACTTGCACCTGCATGTTCGTTGTGTTACGGATATTGTAACTATAGGCAAATTCCTTGTCATTTTGTGGAAATATCGTGCTTGTTGTTCAGCAATTGATACGTCTACATATCATCTCCATACATGTGGGAATTACAGCGCCCAAGAGCAATCTGCATATCAGTAGCTAAGAAGCTGAATAGCAATGGACCAAGCACTGGTCCCTGAGGAACATTTGATGGCAACGCAGATGATTAAGGATTGTCTGCTGCGATAGATCTTGGTGAAATTTGTCGATTAAGTACTGTCGAAGGACTATCAGTAGGCTTGATTCAACAATTTTGCAGGATGCTGATATGATGCTGACCGGGGAAAAGTCACAGGTCAAAAACACGAAGATAATTGCAGAACATTTTAACAGATATCGCTTCAACACCGTAACTTTTCGATTTCTGGGCAAATGCTACCAACGTGCCAATGTCATGCTTGACACATGTAAGCAGGCTACATGCCATAATCGTAGTCTATTGTCGCTCTCTTTGGAAAAACGAAACGGTGCCAGTTGCCTATTCATAAAATCTTCGGTCAATCAAGATGTATGTATACGAATATAACTTCCTGGTGGGCAGTTGGTCCGTTATATCTCTCGGTGTCGTTAGAATTGAATAGCAGAAGAAAAGTCGACCCGGTTGTTCGCCCCCGCTGGACGAACGTACTAGAAAATAGAAAGGTCGTCGCCTAAAAATACATCTCGGTGGCAACGACCTTCCTCCTTCTTGCGCGGAATTATAATCTCCTCCCACCGGTTTCCAACCGATGAACCATCCACCGTGCCATACTCGCCGAGGAGAAGGCTTCGATGTAAAGAGGTGATTCCACGCAGTTCATCGAGCGAACACTTGTACTTGCATGTAATCCTTTCTGCTCGACTTGCCTCAGCTGAGCGGACGCCGACCGACGCCGGCGAGCGTCGCACAGTGGTCCATTTTGCACTTTTAACTGATCAAAATAATTTTTATACGCTTTTATACACTTATATTAACTTCACTAGTTGTTCGTTTCTTTGTGTCTTTGTTATGTTCAAATCTAGTAATCGATATTTTACCTACTTACCAATGTCCAATCGAGTTGAAATTTTGCATCTGGACAGATTTCTGGTGACAATGCATGAATCAAAAATGAAGAAAATTTTGTAAATTTTAGGCGAATTTGAAAATATTTGGAAGATTTTAAGTAGTGATTACTGTATTCAGTTTTAGAATATCAAATTACGACCTAGGTCGTGTGTGGTATCATTGGATAGATATTTATATTAAAATTAAACACCTTTCGTTGGAAAGGCATCTTACTCAATCATATGGTTTACTAAACCATATAAGAAATAAACCATATGATACCTGATTATGGAAAAATAATTTTTTTGCCAGTGGACTATCCAAAACTGACTTAAAGAGCTTAAAATGGCCGTTCTCATATGCGGTAAATCATTGACTATCGATATAATATCACTTGCCTTCTCTACTAACTAAATACAAAACTATTACATACTTCTAATTATCGTCATGGTTACAGTTATTGCAGATGCCATAACTGATTATGGTTTCTTTCGTAAACCGGATGTTTTATGAACAATGAAAACATTGTTGTGAAAAACAACATTGTGAAAACCAAATGCTGTTTCTTATTAAATTATCTATCCAATGATACCACACACGATATAGGTTATCGTTGTAAATTCTAGTTTCTAGTTATTGCAAAAACTGTAATAGTGCAGGAAAATTAACTGATTAGAAGCCAAAACCGGTATTAATTATAGACAGGAAGAATATTTCGAAAAATTGCGAATTCCTATGCAAAAAATATTTTTCTGTTTTTTTTTTATTTTTCATTATCGCAACACGAATTTAATTTTAATGAAATTTTTAGAAAGCGTTAATAAGCATACATTGTTTATATGCAAAACAACAAGAAGTTTTTGACATATTAGGTTTTCCAATCAAAATCAGCTCTTTTTTTCAAAAAAGAAACTCCGTGGTGAAAAATGGTCCTACAGAGTTCTTCTGGTACTCATTTTTTGTATTTTCAATATGCTCAAAAATTAAAAAAACTCAAAAATTACTTTGGCAACCCTGAATTTTGCAGTAAATGTTCCAATACAAAAGTTGTAGATCATAAACAAATTTATAATTTTTGGAGGGGTTTCTACATAACATACCCTCAAAACTTCCGAGAAAAACGCGAAATTATTTTTTTTGGGGTTTTTTAAATTTTAATTATCGCATAAATAATTTAGTTTTGGCAAGAAAAGTATATTTCAGTTGAATATCGAATAATCAGTACAAGAGAACCTGAACTTGGACACTGAAATATGAAATACATGAAATATTGCAAAAATAGTGCTAGATTTAAATAACTTACAAGACAGTTCCACTGAAATGGACCAGCCGCATCTCCCAGGAAAGGTGCCAGCTGAACAATTCAGTGATGAAGAAACGTTTCAAGAAGAAGAAACATATTCAAGTCTAACATTAGATAATAAAATGCTGATGAACACCAACAAAAATTACGAAAAAGGCAAAGATTGGCATTGATTATTAATTTATTGCAAATCTGTAAATATATTGTGACGGGGTGTTCACACTGTTCAATACAACAATCAAGAATTGATGCGGATATTATAAAATAAATAAATTTTAAATTATCCAAGGTGGCAAACTAGCTAGTTTTAAGTCATTTCGTTATCTAAGAACATGTTTGTCACTACGGATTAAATTGGACCAGAGCGCAAAAATAATGTCGAACTGGTAGAGATTCGCATTTTCGACCACTGTGCGTCGTCGGCACCGGGGCGCAGACATCCGGGCACCATATGGGACGTATTTATGCCCCTCTGGCCGGGTTTTACTCGCAGATCTCCGCGTAGTTTATCGCCCACCTAGGTCATCCCGGGTTTTTGTTTTACGACCCGTACGGACAAATAGGGACGGCGGAATCCCGAACAAATGGTACGGACCGACGATATAGATGTATATGAGTGCATGTATCCACGTAAATAATGCGGTATTCATCGCGACCTCCGCATTATTAAATTCCTCGTGACCGATGAACGGAACGATGACTGCGTGAATACCGAATAACCAGATTTCGACCAAATTGTATTCGTGGGTTTGAGTAGTGAGTAATGATTACGTACTCGATTACTTTTCTACTCAATACTCACCCATTTTCACCCAGACTAAATTCCGAATCGAAATACATTGTAGGAATACTTTTAAAGTAGTTTTAAGTATTCAATTACTTTATTTAGTCAGTATTTACTTAAAAGTGTTCATTTACATAATAGATGACGGTACTAAATTGTTACAGCGCGTGACTGCGTGAATAGCGAATACCCACACTTTGGCCAAATTGTATCGTGGGGTTAAGTAGTGAGTAATGATTACGTACTCGATTACTTTTCTACTCAATACTCACCCATTTTGACTAAATTACGAATCAAAATACATTGTACGAATACTTTTAAAGTATTTTTGTGCATTCAATTACTTCATTTAGTCAGTATTTACATAAAACTGTTCATTAATATAATATTTTAGATGACGGTACTAAATTCTCTATCGCAGGCGTTAAATTCTTTTAATTTCTGTTAGATTCTCGTTCGCTTACAAAATGTTTAACGACGGGCGAGCTTGAGAGAAAGTAAAACGGTTTACAACATCCTATACGCGTCGTTTGATCGGATGACTCACAGTACATATAATATTATGGGTCGTAAACCGTCTAATGAGCAATTACATAGATTATTGCTCCGGCCAGCTCAATCGATACCGGGAAGTCACGTGTGCCTGCACGGATAGGAATCGTCCAAAACTGACTGCGCGCACACAATCTGTATAATTTTGTACCTACCTTTTCTGGGATTAAAATAATTAAGTTATGATTAAGTTATGTTAAAAATTTTTGGACTAAAAATTCTATCCTAGCAGAAATTTTGCATACACCTGCAGGAGTTTTGTAAAAAAAACATTAGAAAATTTCTCTAAATAATATTGTTTAAAAAAATGCAGTCATGATCAAGGATGTTCAATATTAGTTTTTGAATAATAGGTTATGATGTTTTCTATAAGATTTTTGTTTTGAGATTTCTGAGGAAATCAGGTGAATTGGTTCAGCTGGTAAAATGTTGTAAAAATCTTTTGGACTAAAAAAATTGAATCCTCGGGGAAATTTTGCATATACCTGCAGGAGTTTTGTAAAAAAACAAGACAGACAATGGGTTATGATGTTTTCTATAAGATTTTTTTTTAGATTTCTGGGGAAATCTGGGGAATTGGTTCAGCTGGTAAAAATGTTGTAAAAATCTTTTGGACTAAAAAAATTGTATCCTCGGGGAAATTTTGCATACACCTGCAGGAGTTTTGTAAAAAAACAAGACAATAGGTTATGATGTTTTCTATAAGATTTTTTTTTAGATATCTGGGGAATTGGTTCAGCTGGCAAAAATGTTGTAAAAATCTTTTGGACTAAAAAAATTGTATCCTCGGGGAAATTTTGCATACCCCTGCAGGAGTTTTGTAAAAAAAACAAGACAATGGGTTATGATGTTTTCTATAAGATTTTTTTCTAGATTTCTGGCGAAATCTGGGGAATTGGTTCAGCTAGTAAAAATGTTGTAAAAATCTTTTGGACTAAAAAAAATTTATCCTAGGGGAAATTTTGCATACACCTGAGGAGTTTTGTAAAAAAACAAGACAATAGGTTATGATGTTTTCTATAAGATTTTTTTTTATTTCTGGGGAAATCTGGGGAATTGGTTCAGCTGATAAAAATGTTATAAAAATCTTTTGGACTAAAAAAGTTTTATCCTAGGGGAAATTTTGCATACACCTGCAGGAGTTTTGTAAAAAAAACAAGACAATTATGATGTTTTCTATTTTTTATTAACATTATTTTTTTTTTTAGTTATCCTAAAAACGGAACATCGTCTGCGGACGTAAAAAATGGAAATTAGATTCTTTTTAAAAATGTATATATGATAAATTGTCTATACCTACAGGTACCTGTTTTATTCCGAAAGAAAATCCACAGCAAGTCGTCCGCTATGCCAGCGTAGAACCAATCGTTAAAAGAAGCAACAAAAGAAATCGAAGAAATTTAGCGCTGCGGCAGGAATTAGACAAACATGCAACCGCAGTAAATCGGCGCCCGGTCCCAGGCGGCGACCGACCCGCTCGCGCGACAGCAATCCCCGGCCCGCTGCGCTATCTGACGGCCTGCCGGGCGGGTCGGGCGGGTAAACTTTTGCGCGGCAACATATTTTACGCGGAAAAGCCGCAAACTGAAACTATTTGCGCTTTATTACGACAACAAAGTATCAGTTGACTTTATCGCGACGGCAGCCGGTCGCCCGCCGCCCGCCGCCGCCGACTTTGTGCCGCCCATCGATCGGCACGACGCTCTCCTACGGCTATCGTAAATTTCACCGCCAACGACTGCCAACCACCCCCTGTATAAATTTAGACGCGAAGGGCGAACGCCGCGCAAGGATGGCACAAAAAGAGACCGAAAGGTCGTCGTCGGTTCAAGCAGCGTCGCGACGCCAGTAAGCAGCCAGCAATCATTTGCTTATGATTGATTGGCGAAAAACAAACATGACTGGTTAATTTTAAAAAGGACGAGGTTACTGTGGAGGGAGAGTCCTCCGCGTTGCCGTCGTTGAGCTCGAAATTAAATTCCGTAATGCGGTAATCTAATAAATTTCGTGACGGCCGTTGCTGAAAACTAACGTTAAACTGCAGCGGTAAATTTAACTAATTTATAAGTTGCGTGGTCTGAATCTGCAGGGCGGACGGTGAATTGAATGAAGGTTATGCGTTTAAATTCAAAATTGCATAATGTATTTCTGCGGGCATCTATCATCGCATATTTATGTGAACGCTAAATATCTAAAAAGATACTACTTACTTGAGGAGTTGTTTTACTAACATGTCTATCTGTCATGCTACCTGTCCTTCTTTCTATTCTTCTACCTGTCCTACCTTTGCGGCTACCTGTTCATTCGCCGTCTACTGTATTCTTGAACCGTTCGCGAAAAAACGTTCGAAAATTTGTCCTGATAACAATAAAACTTCAAGAGATAATGAACAATAGCAACGAGGCCAAATATAATAACAATACCTGGGCATAACCTTTGACAGCAATCTAAGATGGGGAGATCATCTGGAAGAAAGAGTAAAAAAAAGGACACATCGTTTTGGCAGTGCTGCACGCGCGACTATGCTCCTGCGTTCGACATGATAAGATGTCGCCATCTACGGGCCGTATCGCAAAGCTTCGTAACCAAACTTCAACGGTCTGTTTTAAACCTGTTTTAAACCTGTTTTAAAACAAAGTGCTTTAAACATAACAACCCTGCCTTGTACAAAAATCCAACACCGATACTCTGCAACATCAGTTTATTGAGAAATTAAAAACAAACATGAAGAAGTGGTATCAAAGTATAAGAAATGTTGCCCAGCTCTAACAATATTAAATTTCTTAAGTGCGTAGGTTTTCATAGCCAGAATCATTTAGCAAATAAATGGCTTCCGGGTTATGTCGTGTGTCCAAATTCGTAAATGCTGACGTTTCGCGCACCATGATGCTCGCAGTACTACTCAACAACTTATATTCAGTTAGCTCTGAAGAAGCTAGCAACATAGTTTGCGAAACGTCAGAATCTTGACACACGGCATAATACGGAAGCAATTTATTTCCTAAATTAA
Organism: Melinopterus prodromus; assembly: GCA_964023965.1. Taxonomy (NCBI): domain Eukaryota; kingdom Metazoa; phylum Arthropoda; class Insecta; order Coleoptera; family Scarabaeidae; genus Melinopterus; species Melinopterus prodromus. The sequence goes on from OZ030393.1 coordinate 63,722,163, forward strand.
TTCTCTTTATTTGTTTGGAGGCCTGCAGACACCACTAGTGTTTGTCGGTGTTTCAATAATCAGTTCTAAAATCAGTTTTAAACCATTCGAAAACCGCTTTTTATGTTTAGTCTTTGAATTTAATACTACTGTCTTCTGCAGTAATTTCATTCTGAATAACATATTGTATATGGAGCTTAGTCTCCTTTGTTTTTCAAATTCTTAAAAAAGTAAATTTGAAATATAGGAAAATAAGAAGTACAAAATACTCATAAAACAATGCGATAACGTTTACTATTATAACACTAAAAATGTGAAGTAGTAAAACAAAATTAGATTACTAAATTCGTATAATCAAATGAAGAACCAAATAAATCCATATACAACTTTTTATTGTAGTATTTTAGAACGTAAATTTGATTCTGAGTAACAAGCTTTACATCGACTTATTGTTTTTTTTTCCAAATCCTTAAGAAGTTAGAGCCGTTTAGTAGGTTCTGTTAACGTTTCAATCGGCTGTATTATATTGTATTATTATATTATATTATACCTATATTAAATTTTGTCAAGCTTTACGCAAACTGCTACATAACAACTAAACAAAATTTTCCTCCACAACGCACATAAAACATTTTGAAAACCATTGTCTGTTCCTTTGATAGCATGTCATTTTTACGTTTTTTTTTCGTCTCCTTTGGTATTGCGTATTATATCACGTTTTATAGCTCTAGAAGCCTGCTTTTACAGTTCGAACATGTGCCTTTCCCTGCCAAAATTATTTCTCCCAAAACGTTATTTATTGTGTTACTATATCGGCGATCGAGCCTTACGTCACGCGGAAGAGAAGATAAGCCTTCAGGTGTACCAGGGCAATTTATGTATGAACACCTGCCTACATACATCTGCCCAATTTTACAACCAGCGCACGAACTCAGACTGTCACGACAATCTCATCTGCATATCGTCGAAAAGTATCTCCACCCCAATTAAAATAACTCTTTGTTTACTCTTTAATACGCTCAAGGAAATTAACTATTTTCGCCTGAGCGGTCCCAAAACAACAACAAAAAAACACACGGCAAGATAGAATCTCTCGGAGAGAATCAAGAAGGGCTGCTATCAAATTAACGCAAATGGGTGGCGTTGCGGTTCAAATTTGGCGGGCAATTGATTAAAGATGGCCGCCGGGCTGAAGGGGAGGACGATTTGTCCTCACCCCCCCTCCGCCGTTCTCTTCAAATATTTAAGCAGTCGTCAAATTTGCATATTTTTGCACGCGTTTCGGGAATAAGACGGGAAAGAAGATGGCTGAGGGCGGCTGCGACCGGATGTTGATGACCCTCTGTCAGGCGGATTTAATTTTGCGGCGAGGTGAAGTGGGGTCGTCGCGGGATTGTTAAATTTTTAAACGTTGCTGTCGCGAGCGCGCTCGGGTTTATATTTAGGGAAAAAAAGAGGCGTTGGAGATAAGATTTCGGGACCTTGTTGATTTAGGGGGCGCGTTTTATCTCGGGTTTAATTTCGTCGATGGTTTGTTTATATAAATAAAGGTAAATACATTTCTTACCCCTTGATGTAATCCCCTCGTCGAAAAAAAGGAATCTTTGTTTTTATCCTTATATTAATTCGGGAAATTGTAATCATTCCGCTTTGACAGTCTCGTACAATTTAGGAGATTCTTTTTTAATTAAATTTTTTTTTAGGGATGTTTAAACGTTGTTAAAAGACAATCTTAAATACGAGGCCCTGCGACAAGATTTGATAAAACATTCCGAAGGCAATAAAGGACAATCTGACTATTGGTACAGAGTATATTAATGAATACAGTGTTTTATAACTCGAGATCTTTAAAGAAATCGAGGGCTTAGCGACACCAAGAGTTTCACAAACTTTTAGAGATTTTGTGCATTTAAAATTCGCAAAAAAGAGTTGACCATATATCAAACAACGTTAAGAAATGTTTAATTAGAGAAGAAGTTTTTATTATTACGTTTTTCAGTAGTAGTTTGTATTTTTGTTTTTTAATTGTATTTTTAGTTTAAAGTTACTTAAAATTCATAGAGTTCCTTTAGAATTATAAAAAGTTTTTTTTTTAGAACAGATTTTCAGATATCTGAGGTGCTTTTTCTTGTGAAATGATGGTTTGAAATTGTTGAATTTTTACTATTATAATATGAACGACTATATCAAACAGTGCCACAAAGCGCCATTTTGTGTACACTTGATAATGGGCAAAACAAAAAGCTTAGTAAATCTAGATTTATTTTGCAATGTCATCTTTAGATTTCGACGAGTTTTGCAACTATTGGAGCATATTAAACCTCATTCTACCATTACTAAAATGAATTATAATTGAACCGACATTTAAGAAATTTTAGGCAACTTGCTATTGACCAATCGATTATAAAACTCGTACCTACTTTCTACAACACTTCCGTTTTATGGTTCTAATTTCTAGAACGAGAAAAGATTGGAAATCGTATAATGTTGTAATATCAAAATAAGTACACAGTCTTCAGTACTTATCACTGTCCATGGAATAAAATTAAAATGCTCAGCTATTCTGTTGTGCATTCTGTTTTATCTATTTCCTTTTTGTTTGATTACTTTAAGACGACTTTGCAGCTTGTGTTTACTCTACTAAATCTCTCTTGTCGTTGGGCATGACAATTTTGTAACCACATGTTATCACTATTATCTTTGTGTTATTTATTAAGCCTCTATCGCATTTGGTATTTTTTATCTCCTCAACAGCACGAAACAATCGAGCTGTCAGTATCAAAGTCAAGGTTAAGCAGATTATACCCTGTACGATGACTACATTGCGAAAAGGTTGTTTTGTATCGCCTGGAAAGTATGCCACTTTTTATCTGTAGCATTCGCCGCAAACTTTTTATCGCATAATAATTATTTCTGTTTGACCTCATCATCCACAATCCACAGAGTAAACAATTTCAGAGATTTCTGGAAAAGATAATTTTATTGCGGTGCTTATTGTTTTATCATGTAGCATTTCAAAATGGAAGGCATTTATTTTAGGACATTTGGTTTGTTGATTTGACATTACATTTATCAACCAACAATCGTTTCTTATTCTACCCATGTTCTAACGGTCAGAATATAACCTAAAAGTTTGACTGATCTTGATAATTGAGTGTTATGCTGAAAGTAGATTTTTCTAATAATATCTATTTATGCTGCTTTATATTTGCATAATAATACGGTGTACTCTTTTAACCACTCGTATTACAATTAATTGTATGTGTTTTGTCAAAATTCGGACACGAGTGTTGGAGTGAATATCTGTTAATAAAAAAAAGGAACAGAATAAAAAGCTGCGCCAAGAAAAACACTAAAAATTCCAGATGCAAGAAACATTAACATACAGATGAGGGAGAGAGGGCAGACTGAAGAAGACTCGGGACTTATTTTATACTGTGTTTTATTAACAAAGCTAAAACATAAATGTTTAACGTTTCTTAATAATAAATCTTATTTAACAATATTTAAAACACTTAATATTTAGTTGAATGTTTGAATGTCAAAATATCCGGCGTTTACCTTAATTCTCGGTTTTGCAACACTCTTCATGTCATTTAAAATGCAGCTCTAACAGCGTGGTGCGGGAATTTGTAATGACATGGCTACAAAATACTGGCGAGAGTTGAACGGCGGATCTTTTTTTGATGCAGAAGCGTTCTATTATCAGAATATCATTACGAGCGAAATTTGCATATAAATGGGTTAGCGGGAAAGCCAGATCCGGGCCTGACAATCTGGCTCTTCGCACTTCCCATTTAGGGTGTCTGTTTTACTAAACTAAACTTGCAGGAAGCGTCTCTACCGCACTTTTATTTTCCCATTACTCGCCATGTAACAGCAGCGTGTTGAATAACGGCAGTGATCTTGATGAATATTTTGTTCTACAGAGATTTTGGTTTTGTTTTTGGTTGTATAGAAGTGCATTCTATCACTGCTGCACGCGCATGACTATACATTTGACCGACTTTGATCGTTGTTGAATCCGGGCTCAATTTTTTTTTTATACCCTGATGTTTTCGAAAAAAGTGAGTGCGAACAATTGCACATTTACACAATTTGTGGCAATTTATACCATCTGAACACATACTCCTAGAAACCTCCAAATGTTCTCATATTAAACCTTAATCTTTGTACTTTTGCTTCAAATCCTGAAAGTTTGTTTACTTATTGTTTTGAAACATTTATTCGATTCTTTAAGTTGTGTACGGACGCATCCATTATTCTCCTATTCGCTTTTTCTAGAATATTATTTCTTATTTCTGATGTACGACAATAAATTTTGTAAATTACCATTAAGACAATTAACACACATCTATGAATATCAGTACAATATATTGTTGCCATTAAAACAACTTTGTTGGCGTTAAAAGTCGAAGACAAGAGAAGATTGGAAATGTAATTTAATAGAAATGCGTATGTCAATTTTGATAATTAAAAATTGACGTGCCAGACGTTGTGCAAATAACAAACCGTTCAGAGATATTGGCCATGTTTCCATACTTTGTGCATTTCCTGCATATTAATGGAACATAATATTCTCATTGTTAATGCCGAACTAATAAAAGTATATTCCTGAAAATGACAACAAAATATACTTAAAAAAGCGGTACATTTTGTAAAGAAATTCAAAATTAGCAGATACTGTTACAATTTTGACTAGCTTTCCTTAATCTTAGAGAGAATAATCGCTCATAATCTCAAAATATATTATACGGATTATACAGTATAATATTGAACAGCCTCAATGTCAATGTTATTTTACTAAAAACACTGATAAAATGTAAAGTAATTTCGTTGTATAAGTAACGAGTCTGTAAAGAATTATATTGTGAAATTACCGTATTTTTTTCTGTGAAATTGCAAGAATAATTTGTAAATTTGCTGTAATAATGCTATAATTTTACAGCAATATCTCAATATCAACATGTTGTAAAACAACAGCAATATAACGAGCTCATCATATAACCACCAATGTTGCAGTATTACACATTACAGATTACTCAGAATGACATTTTCATTCTGAAAAAGAAGTCATACATTTCTGTTGGAAGGGAGACATTGAAAACAAGAATGTTAGATCTTGGCCAATAATTCTGTCAAGTGTTGTTGTTCGGTAAAAATTGTCTGGTTTTGTAATCTTCAATTGACGTTCTTAATCTTTCGAAATTATAGAAATTCATCCAAATTATCACGTACCATTTAAAGTTTAACTTGCAATATTTTAAACAAAACTGATGTTTTTGGTCTATTTTGAAGGCATCCTTTGGAACAAGTAAGTTACAAGTTCCAGCAAGGAGCAAGGTCTGAAGAATTCTGATGCAAAGCCACATCAGTTCGCAAAATTTTGTTTGTAGGTACTTTCCAAGACACGCAACTTCGTGAGTGTTACATTTTTATTTTTAATACCATCAGTGATTTAACTTTAAGGTATTGATCAGAAATCTACTGATAAACCTATGGGTAAAAATATTTTGTAACATTTTAAGTGTAACTTAACATGTATTTGATACTGCAATAACTTTTATAAATCTTGAATGGATACGGTTTAATATTTGATCCTGAAGGAATGCATATACGGCCTGATAGCAGAACTTAATTCTATCAGTGCTTCAGGTAGAAAAATTTTACTTGAAACTGTAAAACTGTAAAAATTCAAAAGTTGAGAATTATATTTTAGAATTGTATTATAGCTCTATAACTTAGTACATACTTGACAACCCCACAACTAGCTGTGTTGCCCCACAAGGTGTTTCGAACTTAGATAAAGAACGGCATTTTCAGGTAACCTTGAAACATAGTCCCTACTATAAGCAATTATTACTGAAATATCGATTATTTCTTTAAGAAGAATGCTGCTCCTTACTATTGTAGTTGTACAACTTGGCAGGTTAATATGTTTTTGATATTTTTGGCATTACCACTAACTTTAAATCTCGATAAGCTCGCATAATGCATTCATGGAAATAGGCTTATACTGTTCTTAAGTGCCAACGTCCATTCTTAAGCTATTTTAAGGCTGTGCTTAATAATAGAATGCCTTTAGTATCTCAGCTGTTTTAGCTATGCGCTTTCGGTAAGTGAAGCCTTCTAAAAAACTATGCTAATGGCCATTCTTTGTAAGACTAATTGGTTGTTCCTACACGATTGATAGATTGTCTTAGTTTGAGGACGGTTGTTTGCGTACACGTTCACTATTCCATTCACCGCTGCGATATTGTTTTTTTTATTTAATTAGGCACCAGTATTTGGCCATTCGGCCATGATTTTCAGTCCATTTTAATTTGTGGGAACTGTGCACCATTACTGTAGATGTCGCTCCCGGCAAAATGTTTTTATATCTTTTCTAGTTTTTCTAAAAGACCTCTTAGACTTTTGTGAAACCTTGACATAAGCTCTCGATGTATCTGCATGTATCAAAGGAGTAGTCATTATTATTTTTGTGGAAATGCTTTTGGTGCAATCTCGTCTAAGTGAAGTTTGATCTGTCTATATGCGTGTGGTATTTTTCAGGTCAATCGGTGCTTCTATCGCATACATACAACTTCAAAGAGTTTGCTGTACGTACTTAGTAAGAGTCAAGATAGTCGGTATGGGTTCTGAACGCTGCGCTGCTCTGAAAGAAATTCTATTTTAACCACAAGGCCACCTGTCAGTTGAATTTTTAAATTGTGCCGTAAAGTAGTATTGTTTATGGATGTTGATACATTTTTCTGAATTGAAAATGTATACAGAAGTGGTTTCGGCCAGACGAAATGTTAGTTGTGTTTATGTTTCTTATTGAGAGTGTATAGTTAGAACTATAGGATTTCTTCTTTTTTTTTTTTTAAATAAAGTTCTAAAAAATTTATGATTGTTATGTGACGGTTTCGTTTCAGTTTCCTCGATAACTGGACCTCATGCAAAGCGTTTCAGTTTGGATTTATATTCAGCGAAAACAAATCTATCATCGACAAGGCCTATTCACATTCCAAAATCTGTGGGTCACAAAGTCATTAAATCTTCAACTCTTTTGCTCGAAAGTTTTTTATGTCTAAGATTATACATTAGGAAAATAAATCTATCTGTTTGGTAGCAACCGACTGTTGTTTATTTTTAAATTATAGTAAATTGGCACAGAATCAACACAGATTTATTATTCTGAATTTTTAAATATTTCATTTAATTTTTGTATTTCTTATTTGTACGCAAACTGCTTTTATTAACATACATATATGTGTGTGTAATTTAACCACTTAGTTTGGATCATTTATACAAAATGAACCGTTCATTTCTGTTATAGGTTCCCGAATCCTTTTGATGGTAAATTTTGTCCGCTACAATATGGTATTTTTATCTTAACTGCTCCTTGTGTCTTTCTTAAGTTTTGAAGTTGTGTGTTCACTGCCCGCGACTCGATTGTTTCATAATAAACCTTTAAATTATCTCCTACTTTCATTTTATGTTTCTCCACAAACGTTGTTGAACCATAAAACGCGCCATGTGTACTCCGTGTGGTCCAGATGTGTACGTTAAATTATGATAAAACCAAACGTAGAGCTTATTGGTGAATCACCAGATCACTAAATTCATAAGTAGATCCAGCTTATTTCTATTTTATTGTTATCCGGCCACCCACATATCCTTAGTTTTAAGTAAGTACCACGGATTTCATGGACGGGATTAGCCATAATATAGAGCTTAGCGAATTTCTCTAACCATAAAGTCTCCACGCCATATTATTATGAACGATACAACCACCACGTGCGTATGACACTAATCACATCCTCAATCCGCACAATAGGAATAAATTATACCATCCAAACTTGGACTTTTTTAAAACATCTAAACGCTCCCTATAGGAACCAAACCTATGGATGCTTGGCTAAAATAAAATATTGCGTCAAACCTCCAACATTTTCTGGTACAGTTGTTGGAGTGTATCCCCACTGCTGCAACAGCGCGAAACTTGTCCATCTTAAGGTGGGATTCCAAATGAACTAAATATACCTAATACATTTTGAGGTCAGTATTTCGTGGTATTTTGCCGAAATGATTAGGTATTTCCATTCAAATTATACGTCGAACAGAACTTGAAACCTTTCCCGATAATACAAAAAACATCCAGCTCAATTCTGTCGGGTCTAGGTGACGGATTTTACGATTGTTGATGGCTATGTCGTAGTCTTCTTACGTTCAACAAAAAACGCCGATATTCACAGAATTCGTCACCTATACATGACAGAATTGAGCCGGATATTTTTTGTATTATCGGCAAAGGTTTCAAGTTCTGTTCGACGTATAATTTGAATGGAAATACCTAATCATTTCGGTAAAATACCACGAAATAAACACTCACAAAAAAAAAACGTTTTAAATAAGGATTGTAAAAATTGTATTTTATAAAGAACTTTTTTTATTAATAAATACAACGTATAAATAATTTTTGATTTTTTAATTGATCCATCCATAAAAATTTTGAAGACCAGCATACAATGCTGATTAAATAATTAAATATGTTGTCCAATATGGTTGATAAAATCCTCCATGCTCGTCATCAATAATTGTGGTAGAAAATAAAAGTTCTTATGTTTGTCAGAACCGTTTAATTAGACGTGCAGATAGTTAATATTTCTTACAATCGATTTCGGTCCTTGTTAGGACCATCATCAGGCAAGGCGTCAATGTTTGTAGGCGTAGAGTTGGCAAAAGCAGGGGCCAAGCAACGAATTAATCGCCATCAAAATTGTTAGACGTGCGATAACATCTGACAGCAGACAAGAAATTTCTTCATATCTTGTCTGCTGTCAGATGTTATCGCACGTCTAACAATTTTGATGGCGATTAATTCGTTGCTTGGCCCCTGCTTTTGCCAACTCTACGCCTACAAACATTGACGCCTTGCCTGATGATGGTCCTAACAAGGACCGAAATCGATTGTAAGAAATATTAACTATCTGCACGTCTAATTAAACGGTTCTGACAAACATAAGAACTTTTATTTTCTACCACAATGTTGTCCAAATTTCGGTAGCTGTTTTAAACATTTAAAAGAAACTGTTTTAAACATGTTTAAAACAAAGTATTTGTTTTAAAACAATGTTTTAAAGAAACATGTTTTATACATTTAAACCAAACTGTTTTAAACATGTTTAAAATAAAATGATTTAAAACAAAATATTTGTTTTAAAACATGTTTTGAAACAAATGTTTTAAAACAAAAACAACCCTGGTATTTACGCTTGACATATGATATTTCATATCAATGTGACGAATCTTACAAAAAAAGTTACTAAAAACGTTAGCACGTGACGTGTTAACGCGTCACATCACATCAAATTTGCGACCACTATGTTCACACTTGACGTGTTAACTCGTGTTAACCCGTGTTAACACGAGTTGACTCGTCACGTGTGAATATAAAGTAACGTGTTAACACGTGTAAATACGTCACTTGTGAATAATGTGTCCGCAGCCTTAACTATACAATCCTAACTTGAACTTTTTTTTAAAACATCTGGTCGCTCGCCGCTGTTAGATAAAAGAGACGCAGATGCCGACGATGGACGCTATGTGTGGCCGGACTGCGGTCGAATTCTGAAGAAACTGGTCCTCGCGAATTGAAGACCGGTCCTTCTTCTCGTCGGACAAAAAGCTTGCAAATCGGAACTGGAAAGGAGAAGGAAGGGTGATGGGTCGTGCTTCGAGTTTGTCGGTCCGCGTTTCGGATGATCGTTCGCCGGAGTGTTGTTGTGTGTTCTTCCCGCTAGATGGCCGTCCGGCATGCGACCGAACGCCATTAATATGTATTAGAAACGATTTACATTTGTCTCGGTGTGGTGCGAGCCGATAAATACATGATTGATGGTAGCCGGTGTCGCCGATGTTTGGTTAACAAATTGATTCGAATGTAGCCGCCGTTTCGGCTAAATTAGATAAACTGGCGAGATGAATAAAATGGTACGAGACTGACACGAACGGTATTTTTTTTTTTCAGAATATGCCGTATCTCGAGAGTTATGTTAAACATTTGGATGCTACCAGTGTATGCTTGGGCTGATTCTTTCCAGAGCATGCATTTAGAACCATCTGGTGTTAATATAACTATCTCAAATTTAGGGGTAGTCCATGAATGTATTTTCCATGTTTTTCTTTTCGAAATAATAGAAAACTTTAAAATATATAAATTTAAAAAACTTGTCTTCTTGTGGACATACTCCTTTACAGTTTATCTGTTTTGCGAAAAATCTAAAATTATCTTAAAAGCACCCATAAATACCGCATTGCTTTATGTTGAATTGAGGCGCGTTCACATTATATGCTGGTTTTGTGACGAAATCTGGCAAATTAAAAAGCTTAAAGGTTCATGTGTGAATATATTCGTGAAGAAGTGTGTGGTAACATTCGTAGGAAATCACTAAATATACGGAGTGTTATTCAATTCTAGTAGTCACAACAAAATTATAATAAAAAGAGCTTTGTTTTAAACGTCTCAACTAAAATTAAAACTAAGTGAAAAAAAAAACATTAATGAAAAAAGAAAAAGTAAACAAAATATATCGATGGCCTAGCTACAATACCACGTATCATCTTGGTTAAAGCATAGGTGATTCGTGGTGTTTCAACTAAGCCAGCGATATTAAATTAAATGGAATAATTATAAATTCTTGAGAACGCAAGATAATTAAAATGTACTTCTTAGTACATTCTCATATAATAAGGGGAAAATATAGAAATCATCTGTTATAAGTGAGCGTATAAATAATATTAATAATTTTAGTTATATTGTTTTCTGAAAGATTTAAAGGAGATGGGCCATAAAATTGCCTGTCGCGTGTCAGCAAGCCTTTTAGTATCTATGAATTCATTTAAATTTGAACTGGCCAACCAAGTGACGTATTCCCGCGTTAATTTCCTGGCCTCTTATTTGTCTGATGTTACCAGAAAACCTTATATTTTAGTATCCTTAAGTTACACCTTCCTCTACAAGTGTACAAAATTTCACGCAAAAATTTCATTACCTTGCATGCTTTCCTCACTCACAACTTTTCTTCTTTGAGTACATATCAGACATTTTATCATGTAGTGTCGATACATCATCAGTTAATACATAATACAATACCATAACAAGTAACACATACATGATCTATAATTTGATGTACAACTTGAAAGAATTGATACAAAATTAAACTAACTATAGATGCTTGTTTTGTGCGACGAACAAGCTTTAATGGTTCCTCTTAAGGAAATCATTTGAGATTATATAAAACTTTTTACTTAGAATGAACGATGCCTAAATGTTTTTAAATTAGTTAATTGATTTACTTACACTTCCGTTCATCGTTTTCGAACTGTTTTGATATGCATTTGATTTTTCCTTCATGATATTAATATTTGAAACCGCTGTAACTTTTGAAGGACCAACAAATAAGTTTATACACTGAGAAAAGTGTGTGCAAACTTACAAAAAATTAATGTAATATATGTACTACAGTAGAAATGCTGTAATAGAAGAATTTGCAGGTTTTGCGTTTCCTTTCTATACTGCAACATCGCTGGTTATTTGATAGTTATATTGCTGATTTTACAATACATATGTCCATATTTTACGTATATAGTCTTTTGAAATTACAGCATTTAACAGTAATTTGACAGGATATTTTTGCATTTTCTACACACGAAAAGTACTATAATTTCACACGTATTTTTTTACTTGTAGCTCTAGCATCTCATAGATGTTATAAAAAAACTTTCTTGTCAAAAAGCAAAATCTTCCGCATATTATGAAAGCATCGCTTTTAAAAGTTTTATACTACTTTGTTCGTTTTTTATTTCTTTGTCACACTCTTTATAATTATATTCTTTCTATTGCAGGTACGTCAAGAGTATCATAGAGCACATGTTGTAAGTATGTATGTAATACCTCCATTTAAATTTGTATGCAAGTAGATTTGAATTTATAAGCATTATTGCATGTATATTATTTGTGTTACACTCGAAAGCGACAAGATGTCACGCATTAGGTGACAAGACGTGGGCAGTGTCCATTCAAATTTCGTCCATTGTGATATTTAAGATACCTACGACCACTGAAATAAAATTTGCTAAAATGGTTGCATAACTTTCATCTATGCATCAAATTGTAAGTAATCACTAGGCCTAGCCGCTTTGAAAAGTCCGGAGATTTTCAGGTTGGCCAACAACCACTAAATGGCGATTTTAGCGTATCAAACGATAGAGTATGGCGCGTCCATCTTTAAAACTACCTTAAGACCAAACGCAGTATCAAATTTTTAGTAAAAATCATGTCTGAATAGTGTTTTGTCTCAAATATCTAGATTTCAATTTAAACAGTTCCGATGTAAGTATCCAATGAAGTTCACATCAGAGCTTGTATTTCTCATTGGTGCGAGATGCGTTATCCGTTTCATTGCAAGCTCAATTGGAGATTTTGATTATTTCCTCGCGTGTGCGCTCGACGCAGCATATTGAACTCCATATTAGGGAGATTTATCTCGCTAATCGAGCCATTTAACCATCAGCGCCACTACTGGTGTTTTACCGGCTGCCTCTCTCCGCGCTGCGGGTCGCAGCGAAACACCCGACGCGACCGAGCGGCGACCAACCGGCTAGGAATGCATTTTCCGGATGACCGGTCGCCGCTATTAATTCGCCTCACTTTTGCGGAAACGTATCGGATGGCATATGTGCCGCTCGCGCGACCCTGCGGATTACTACGTTTGGCCCGTTTTAGTTTCAATACCCAAGTGGGCATGGGCGTACTCGTTTTTTTTGTCGCACAATTTTGCGCCGTAATGGATTTTGCCCCGCGATAAATAGTCGCGGTTCGAGTTTTGGCTGACTGACCTTAAACCCTTACGAGTATTGCTGACGTGGCATATCCAGCCACTCGTAAGTACATTCGGGTGTAACCGCACTAAAAATAAGGTATTTTTGTTTTTTTTTAAAGAACATTTAAAGGCGAAACTGAAAAGACTTTTCTGTTCTATTTTTTCCCACAAATATAATACAAATACCAAAATAAGAGGAAATATTTCTACCTTGCCTAAAAAAATTGTAAATCTTTTTTGTCACATGGCACCCATGCTTTGCCCACTAAAGATTGTTCAAAAAATGAAGGAGATTGGTTCACAAGGACCTTCGTTATAAGAACAACAAAAATCGCGTTTGAAAACTGAACTTTAAAGTATAGAATATTAAGTAGATTAAATTGTTTCAAAGTTATAATCAGGTTATTAAGATCTGAAAAAGAATGAACAAATCCAAAAATCATTAGGAATTTTTCATCAAAAAGTGATACAGCTTGATTTTGTATGAATTCTCTCATGTTATCAGATAAAGGTCAGATAAAGGTCTATTTCTTGTTGTGGTTATGTATTTTGTATTCATTGTTGTTCTACCCATACTACGTGATAAAATATGTATAATTCATGTACCCAAAGGAGTAAAGATTACAGCGAAAAAAAGAAAAACAAACGTCTAAAGATTTCTGACTAATATTTCTACGTGCAATTTTGTACAAATATACTATGTGGAACCTTTTCCTATCTAACTCAGTGATCTCTGTAAAAAAATGCAACATCCGTGAATTTTATGCCACTGTCATTCGAATGAAAATATCTGTCAAATCCTGGCTAACTAGTTTTAATATTAATGTAGACACGACCGATCTTAATCAAATAGAATTTGCTCATGCAGCTAACCTAATAATTTTACCAAAAAATGTCATAGACATAAATTATACAAAATTTCCTCTACTTTAATTCATTACTTAACTATTTTCACGAAATTATAGAAATGGCGGCTCATTTGCATAATCAATGAAAAATGCTAAGATTATTTTTCTTATTCGTTGCGATAAAGTGGCAAATAAAATTACATATAATGCAACAGAAATAATTTAATATAATAAATATAATAAAAGTTTCTGGTGCAGTCATGTTCATCAAATTACGGGACACCCTGTAGAAAACAAACCTCCGAAAATAGTGAATTACCTGTAATTGCTGTATATTTAATCTTGTTTTATTTATTTATCATAGATTTATCATATTTATTTCGCAAGATCTTCTTTTGGCGTTATATTCAGTAAGTTGTATAAACGGCAGATATAACCAAATAATTCGCAAAGATTGCAAAACTAGGGCAAAAAATGGCCCGCACCAATCGCTACTACGCTGATTTTACGAAATTCTAAATAACGATATGACTCAACTTACCGAAAAAATTAAACAACTTACTCAAAGTGAGCACCGTTGGCCTCCAAACAAGACTTTGTACTCCGGAAATGAGCATCGTGTCTTCAATACTTACTACTTGTGAATTTATCCATTTTGGTCACACAAACACAGAATAACAAAGAAGCCCAACAATAACAATCAAAACTGGTGCCAGATAGAAAAAAAATTATTGTTATTTTTTACTCCAATTATCAATATTTATTTTCATATCTCGGGGCGCTTTGTGATGACGAATAAGTTTTGGACAACGTTTATCTTTTTGCAAAACTAAAATCGCAATGTAGACTTCTGAAAAGAACGAAGAATGAATACTCCAAAACTTCTGTGATTGATATACGTTATAAGAGTCAGTATTGACCTTATTATACATGTATACAGTCTTGATGCAAATTAGTGTTTACATATATATCTATTTTATCATCATGCCGTCATCATTAAGGTGCTTGTCGATTCAAAAATGTATTGCGTCATTATTTATTGCTGCATTATTAATCACTTATCGCACAGTCGTCTCACTAATACTAAATATTCATGCCGATTGAATGTATATATCTTATTTCAAAACAGCACTTACCTTGTTCTTAAAGTCGACAAAGTTATTCCAGTAATCAAACATTAATATTAACAACGCTGAACACAGTTGCGGCTACAGTCGTCGCTTTTATAATCGATTTAGGACGATCTTACTCGCTTTATGGATAAAATATGGAAATGGATGAATCATTTCTTCTTTAGATACGTCTTCATTTATTTCTTCTTGTTTGTAATACAAGAAAACATTTGTCTTGACATACCGAAACACCAAAAATAATTAAAACTCATCAGTTGATAATCACCATTTGAAATAGTGTTCTGTAACCCACGCTGGTACAGGCAAATAAATCAACCGCGAAGATTGATAGTCAAGTTCCACACATTTATAAAAATTACTGTAATTCAACGTAACATTAATAAAAAAAAAATGATTGACGTACGAGAGAAATTTCATAGCCGTCACTCACACGAGCGTTTGTGGGTTAATCTCTTGACGAGAGAACGTATTGCGACACACAGACCATACGGTCCGTTCAAATAAAAAAAAAAGCAAAAGAAAAAGCGGAAGAAAAAAAAAGAACAGCGATCGCCACTCCGTGTCAGGAGAAGTGTAGGTGTTATGATCTTGATAAATTCGTAAGAGGGCGCCGAGCGTCGTATGTCACCCGGGAGATGGCGTATACGTACGCACTGTAACTCTAGAAGACGCGCGCGTTTAAACGAATTAATTGGACGGAAGTTTTGCCCTAATTAACTGTAAGGCCCCGTTGAGCGAAAACCGAGTAGGTAGATAAAGACCAATTTACGCTTGCCGTTGCGCATTAAGAAGAAATACTGCCGCCGAGATGATGTTCCTTATCCTTGGATGCGGCGCGGTACACACAACGCCGGGACGCCGCGCCCCGTACACACGTACAGTTTTGCGATGATAATTTTCGCCGTGATGGTGGTAATTGCCTCGTTAATATGGCAGTATCTGGAAAAACAGGCACGGATTTTTAGCTCTTAGCTCTTAGTTTTTGCATTGTTTGATATGTAGTTTATTGTTTATTTTTCTTTATTTAGTTAATATTTCAAGCGGCTGTAACTTGAAGTTGAGAGAACAATTAGGTCCATATGCAAAGTTATACTCAGAATGACGTTAACTATCTACAAATAATTCTTGCGGGAAAAAAGTGTTACACCCTGTATAAATATCGCTGAAATGTTGTTAAATGGTGTTTTAAGGATAAAAATGAACCTATAGACCTATAAAGGAGAGGTTTAAATGAAAAAAAAAAACCGGAAAGGCGAGCGTTGATCTATAACTGCAAAAATCGGGTACTTTTTTCATGTTTTGGACATTTTATTTCTACTGATTTCTCGCTTCTATGTTGTTAAGCAAAAATGTTTGAAATTTGTTAAAATCTATTCTCGCCATGTAGTGCAGTTGTTTGTCAACATTTTCTTCTTGCTTTTCGTTCAGTCATTTGATTTGTTAAGTTCGTGTGCGGCAATTAAGGACATTTCTTTAAAAAATCAAGCTTTGCCCTTAACTTGATACAACATAAACATTGTTCACACATTTTCATAGTTGAGACTATAATAATAAATCATACTAAATTTTTAAAACGACAAGAATTTTGATTAATTATTATTACTAAAACAAACAAAACTAAAGGAGAGAAAGGAAGAAATAGGTTAAACAAATTTGTGTCCGGAATGTTTCTTATTTTAAACTCTGTTAGATAACAAACAAGTTATAAACATCATCAACATCACAGCTGTTTAGGTGGGTTTAGATTTGTGCGAAAGGTGCAAAATAATCGCGGTTAAACAACCACTAAACGGAACATTCCACAACGTAAAACAATTTTTTTAGAAAAGAATTGTCGCATTTTTGACATGCAGACATAAGATAAACAACGTGTACAACACTATCGAATATGAGTTTGCAACTACATAAGCTTTCGACATAACCGTCCCAATTAAATCTCAAAACCGCTCGATTATGAGGCCATACTAATCGAAAACCGATACAACATTCCACGCCAATTGGCAACATTGTTTCGAATTATACTATCGAATCAAACCAGTGTCACGAAATAAACGCTTACCACACCAATACGGACGACACGTTCACGTGCATTCGAGGATATCGACAAATTTTCATAGTAAAACTCGCTCGATAAATACAGACCGTGCCAGTAAACCGCGTGTATTGTTTATTTATCCGATATGGTAATCGCGACCTGATAAGTAAAACTGCGGATAGGTTTTTTATGTAAATGGGTGGGATTTTATGGGCGGAAACGCCGCAACATTTCTACGTGTACGTACGGCGCGGACCCGAAGCATCCTGTCGATTTGAATTTTCTGTATGCCGCCCGCCGCGGCTCCGCGCGGACCCGTTGTTCGTTCGCGTCTATCATTAATCTCTGACACCGCTATCAACTTATGCCCGGACACCGGTATATGACGCGCACTCACGAACTACTTCTACACGGATAATATCCACACGGATTTACTCTTAGCGTGTCGAGATAAGGGACCTTCCGAATAAAACACAAGGCTCACAATTAATCCGAAATGATGTGTAACGCCCAGAGAAAGTTCGCGTTTCAAATTACCGTTGTATGATGTGATATACACTGTGTACTAGGGTGCCACTTATTTATAAGTAAAGAATGATAATTTAACTATTTCGCTTGGACTTCTCCTAACTTTTGTTCCTTTGGGTGTTATGAAGAACTCCTGAAAATGTTATCCAAACCGGTGCCGATTTCAACGTGAAGTTTGAATGAAACATTAAATTGAAAGAAATACTCTATCTCGTTACTCACAACCACGTACCTACTTTATCTATAAACAATTATTTTTTCGGTTACAAATATTTGGGTGTTACCACAGATGATGAATCAACAATTTGGTCTGTATCCAAAAGAAGATAATCTACAAAATTATTTTTTCCTTCCTGTTTGTAATTTTGAAAAAGGGGGAAAAGCGTAACATTTGTCAAAATATTTTGTAGATTTATGGGTAGCTGAACTAGATATGTTTGCTGCCCAATATTTTTGGTTACACTCTCAAATTCCATTTGTTTAAATAATTCGCTTTTCTTGAAACTCCGCCGTTTTCTGAGTTAGAAATGGCAGTTTATTACCTTAGAGTAACATTATTTATTAAGTAACAGTAACATTATTATTTATTAAACAAATTCTTCCTATTGTTACAATCAATGATTATTAATTTTCAATTGTTGTGCTAATTATGGTAGAAGTCAGCTTTTTTTGTGAAATTAACTAACAAATTTCATGCTCTTGCCTATGTTATTAGCTAATAAACCCATATTTGTTTAAGCAAGCTCCATTTGTTTAAACATTTTTTTGCAATTATCCTAACATTAATTTTTTAGATCGGTTTGGTTAACTGTTATTGTCAAGTGACGCCATTTATATTTTGGGATAATTTCCATTGTTTAAATAATAAAGTATTATTCAAATGCATAATAGTGATACACAGGTGGTATGTAAATTTTAAAATAAATTAAAAATTACAGGCGCTACCTGGATTTGAACCAGGAACCTGGGACCTGGTTCAAATCATTACTAAGTAAATTATTATTATTCGTTTTCACTAGGTACCAGTTATTCGAAAAAATTGTATTGATTTAAAATCCTTTTTTCGGGAAATTGGGGATTTACATTTCTTTTTAAAATATTTAATTTCCTAGGTCAACCAATTTTATTAATCATATTTTTTTCTGCATTTATTATTGTTATTTCCTACCACTGTGTCGCCGGATAATTTTGCTTTGTTGCTGCCTGGAAACTGTTCCCTGTACTCTCTAGCAACTCGCAATAAGAATTGTTTTTAAATAATAGAAATCATCCCAACATATAAATGATGTCACTTGCGAACAACGTCGGCCAGAATAACGGTCTCAATAATAATTTTAGGTGAATTGCAAAAAAAATGTTTAAACAAATGAGGCTTTATTAGATAATATAGGCAAGATATCAAGAACATGAAATTTATAAGTCAATTGCTCAAAAAAGCTGAATTTTCTACCATAATTAGAAAAAGTTGAAAATTAATAATAATTTATTGTTTAAACAATAGGAAGATTTTTTTAATGAATTATGTCGCTCTAAGATAATAGACAGCCATTTTGAACTCATTGAATTCAGACCGATTTTCGAGAAAACGAATTATTTAAACAAATAAAATTTGTTTCGATAAATGAATTTCGAAACAAAAAAAATACGTGACCACTTTTTTGGATTTGGAAACGATTTGGGGGGATGTTGATCGTTGCTTTCTAAATAAAAATAGCCAATTTGAACCACCCTAGTGTACACAATATAAAATTAGTAAATAGGTAACAAAATATAGCACAAAATAAACAAACGCATTGAGAATAAAACTTCAAGAAAAGCACTTTGATAGAGCCTGTATTTAAGTTTAATAAGTTTAATAATTACAGTTACTCTACTTTCATAACATCCCTGACGTATACATTCTAAAGTTTTATCTTAAAACGCAAAACAAACAAAAAATAAGATGCAATAGTTGCAAGACAATATGTCAATACGCACACTTTGACACCTCTGACGTTTTCATACGATGTAATCAGTTCCTTCCGGTTAACACATAGGTAGTTCTATACGATAGTGCGTTCGCTAGACGCGGGTGTAAAAAACAACACGCCAAAGCCGAAACAAAAGCAAAAAAGACGAAAAACAAGAACGAAGCGACGGAAGGTGGAATAAATTTCAATTCCGGTTGTTATTGAATTCGTGCTCCGGTGTTTATTGTTCGCGGAGTCGGGCGTTCGGGGATTCCGAAATCGGCGCGCAATGCGCGCCCCGTTTTCATATTTAATAAAATAATGCGTCCCGTGCGAGTCGGACTCGCAAGCTCGCGGAGGCAAAACGAAAAGCTGCGGGGTGCGAACGACGGTACACAGCCCGGCCGGCATCGGCAGCCCGTATGCCGCGTCCCAACTTTGGTTAATAGGGAAAGATACAGGAGCTTTATTTGCAATGGTCGAGCGGTCGCCGCATATTTCGCGCCGCAAACTTTAGTATTTATGCGAAATTGAAAGCCAATTTAGAGCCGTTGCAAATGTGCGGGCAAATAATTTCCGGATATGTTTTTTGTGTTTTGTTTTTCGAAAATGCGCTCGTTCCTAGGGGATATTGCGGATATTGTTGGGGTATTAAATACTCGACATATGGAGCCCTGTGAAGAAGCCCCTGTTTTCATGTGTTCATGTGTTTCAATACGAATACGTCCTAGCTTAGGTTTTACACAAACCACGTGAGAAACGACTGCAGTTAATAGCATTAAAACTACTTAAAAATACATGTCCACCATGTTAGATTTTGTTGTCGCGATCAATTTTGACGATACTTGGGCATAACCTCGATTATCGATATTTGAAAAGTTGAAGAATTAATGAGCTAAGTGCCAAAAATTCAAACTAATGTTTTATTGCATTAAAGTGCTCTAGGGACTACAGGCTTCAAAATAAATCATCGTTTTTTTTTTTTTGTAAGTTTCATACAAAATTAATACCGTACCACTAAATAAATAACTGAATATGGCAGTGTAACAACCCAATTGTGTTTGAAGACACATGACTGACGCGTGTTGGACGTTACAAATATTTTTGTACAACATAAAAAATCTATCACATTCATACGGGTTACTTTTTACTATAACCTTCAAATTTCCGATAAACATGCAAATGCCAATGCAAAAGCAATTTTTCTATTTCTTCTTTCTTATTATCGCAAAAATAATTCAATTTTGTATATACAAAAACTAAGAAGTTTTTTGGATATTCAGTTTTTTCAGTCAAAACACTGTTTTTTTCAGCGATATATTCTGTGGGAAAAATCAACGCACATAGTTCGTCTGGTGATCATTTTGTTTGCTAAACCCAAAAATAACTTTTGGAACAATGTATTGTCAGTAATTGTTCATCATTTATTTAAATTTTTATGAAAGAAGCTGTCTTTCATTTTTACAGTAATGCTATAAACATTAATTAAAATAATAAACCTTCACACATAAGTAAGCAAGATAATCATTTTCTGTCTGAGAATCAATAAGTATCCTATACAACAGTTAGAACATATAATAGCCTTTGTAGAGGCTATTATACAACAAAAGTTCCGAGAAAAAGCAAAAAAAGCTTTTTTTAAGAATTTTCTGATTTTAATTTTTGCATAAAATAAACCATTTCTTGTCATTGCGAAAGAAGTTGTGAAAGTAATCGATGCAGATGTCAGAAGCACGAACTGCACTGTACAGATGATGCAGAAAATGTCAGGAAAATTGTTCAAACATTGAAGAAATAGTGAAAGATTTAAGTGACTTAAGTGATTTAACTGACAAGACAGTTTTGTTGTATCAAAAAGTACCTATATGTAAAAGCCAACAAAATGAGCACCAGAACAACTAAGTACGATGATTTTTCACCATCAAATATATTTTTGACAAAAAGAACAGTTTTTGACTGAAAAAACTGAATATCTCAAAAATTATGCTTATTTAAGACATAACCAGACATGCAAAGTTAGCTTTCGTATTTTTCTCGTAAATTTTAAGGTTATAGTATAAAGGGACCCTTATGAATGTAATTGAGTTTTTATAATCTACAACTTTGTATAGGACATTTTTTGGTAAAGCGTCAAGTTTCGCCGGGAGACGCAATAAAATTTGTTGCTTTTAACCCCTCCTAATAAACACTATACATACCATGATATGCATTTAGTTTTTTTACGTTCACTATAAGCCCCTTCGCCATTTCCAATGCTAAAAGTCTTCATTTTTAAACACGTTGCTTATTAAACACTATATCGTATTATTTTTGGTTATACGTTATAACATATAGAATAATCTATATAACATATAGAACATATAACATATAGAATAATCTATATAAGTACTACAAATATTTCACCTTTCACAAAACAGAAAAAAATGATAAAGCTTTCAATTTTATGAAACAATTTCAAAGCAACTTTCAAATAAAAGTAAAAAAAAAACATCATTGATCACAGGGTTTCATGAAAAGTGGTAATAATTTCCGGGTCAAAACACCTGGGATGCCAAAAGTTACCAAATCACGTTAGTAAGAAACGGCTAAAATATTAACTTGATTGGAGATTATTTTGATATAAATGGACTATGATATAGAACTATGTACCTATTTGCTGGCCAGATCATCGTCTAAAGATACAATAGTCTTCATTTTAGAAAAAGTCATTTCGGAATATGCCTTGGTTTTTTTCCTTTGCTAGCTAGCTAATCGGGGGTCTTTGTAACTCCTTGAATTTAAACTTAATTGTAATCCAATCCAAAAGAAAAGCTTTTCGAAATATGTTTCTAGTAAAATGTCTACTACGATTCATATGCTATCGAGTGAGAAAATTTTCCGAGGAATGCAAGTCGGTATATATATCACACATAATTATTCACCCATGCGTCTTGGTCAAGGTTCTCTTTGTTATCGACGTGATAGCTGCCAATAAAACATGCCATTTCGCGCCGATAACTCAACTCCATCACACATTGTTTCTATTTCGCCGCAGCATTCCCGACATTTCCAGTTGCACCGATAGATATCAAGACCTATAAATATCGGCAAATGCCACAGCCGAGCGAAATTAATAACGCCGATCATAAAGATCAAAGTGTTCACACTTCTCTCTGATGTTGATAGACCGTCGGCGTTTCCTCATCCCATCTATAATATAATTAATCTTCCACGGGAGACCGGCGTTGGTTTTTTTTTTCTTTTTGAGAGATCCCGGTGAGATGCGGACTCAATTACCGCCACTTATGGCGTAAAATCGGCCAATTACAAATGTGAAATTGGCATTTTTCCGGGGCTCCATTATACGAGCTGGCATTTGAAAGATTAACACACGACGAAGGAATGCGCTGCAGCGTACGAAAGCATCGTGAATGACATAACGCGCGTAATGACTAATTAATCGCTGCAACATCTGGTCGGCTTAGGATCTGTAGAAATACCAACCGTTCCACAATGGTACCGACTTTGTTTTGTAAAAATTTGTCGGTTTTATACTCATGCAGAATTACGCGCTTGGATATTTGAAATACATACTTGATGTCTGGAGTAACTCGCTTGTATTCAACCTCCTTCCTGTTCAACATCGGAAAAGTAAAGCTTGCAAAGCTCTTGAAAGTCCGCGAAGATTTGCAGGCATGAGCAAATTATTTCAAGGACAAAAACTCGAATCAACACATAATTGAGAACTGTGGTGAAAAAAATCATAGCTCTTTACAATGGAAAAAAACAGAAGCAACTCTCAATCATCTTTCATACCAATCGTTCCGTTATTCGGACGGATTTTACAGTAAAATAGCAAAATCTCCGTAACTTTGCTTGAACATTAGAATTTTTGTTCGTTTTTATGTAAAACTGTCTACATATCAAAAATAAACTCTAAATATTTTCTGTATAGAAGGTAAACCATATTTTCCCTATAGCGAACGTCAAATAAATTAGCTGACAAACAAACTACAGGCAACGGCAATAAGGAAACTCCAAAGATGTTGAGGATTCTCCTCAACATGAGTACTGTTTTAAATAATTTTTCGACAAAAGTGAAAACTAACCTACTGGTTACCTAATTTGTTTGAAAACAGTTTTCTGTAGGTAGCAAACTTTCAACCTTTTTAATAACAAATTTGACGAACTATAATTTTTATAACTGTGATTTTCTGTGAAAATTATAGTTTTCGAGATAATACCAACAAACTCTATTTTCCACACAAAATATTTTCTGAAGAACAAAACACAAATCAGCCTTCAACTATTTTTCAGGTTTCAAAATCTAATTCTTCGGTACTACACAATGAGAAGAGTATGTCTGACCCGGAATACAAAAATCGACCTAACAACATTTTTGTAAGCATGTGTGAATGCTCATTAAAGAGTCTTATCTAATTCTGACAATAATTTGATTAGAATTTTCAGAGACAATAACAGCAATAATGATATTTTTGCTGTTGTGTGTAATTCACTAAACTTTATACATTTTGATTAAAACATAAAAATATAGCCTTACCTATACCTGTCTCTAATTTTGTATGAGGTAATATTACTTAATCTTTATAACAGTAATTCGCTAATATTTCTCAAACAGTTTGTTTTATTGTATTATGACAAGTTTAGACTCTAATTTAGACTAGACTAGTAGGTAACTTAAAAGAAAAGAGCAAATTCGTCCAAAATTATAAAAAAATACCGTTTCTTTTTTCGTTTAATTACATCAAATTGCCCAACACACCGCGTACTTGGTTTTAATGCGTTTGAAAGCGATTCAAATCGAACTCAGATTCTAGTTCATTGTCTCGCATTGAACGCCTCAAGGATATTTTTTCCATTTAACCAGCAAACGTCGTTGCTGATAAATGCCCTAGAATGTATCTCGTTTCGTAAAACTGTCACGTTCTAATATTCGCCTGTATTAAATGAAATAATTCTCGGAACGTGCACGTATACATAAAATTATGACATATTTTTCTGCCTGCTTACGTCACAAACCAGCAGCATTTGTCAATATCAAAGATAACCTAAACGTCTATAGCCAGACACAATAATTACAGCACTTTTCTACTTGCCCATTTGTACTTGTGCCGCGCGTAAATGTCAGCTAACAAGTAGGTTAAGCTGTAAAAAGGTTACTTGTTACCCTTATGTTCTCATATGATTGAATTTTTAGAAGTGTTTCCAGGACAAACTCTTTGCATATCTTTGCTGCCGTTGCATATAGCGGGGCTTCTAATGAAATGCACTATCATTCTGTAAATATTTACTTGTCAACAAGTCGGCAACAAGAAAGTAACTAACTGTCACGAAAATGTAGGTACTTTATTGTTGGAAGTTTATTACATAAACTGATAAAAAGAATTAGGGGAACACTTTTTCTAAACCTGTAACTTTCTAAATAATAGTTCTGGCAAATCTAATTTGGGATACTTCAACGGCATATATTTAACTGAAACTTAAAAATGTTTGTTAATAACGCAAAGCAAAATGGAAAAAATGTCAACTGTGCTACTAAAGACGACAAATGAATTCAGTTATCAATTTTTAATCTCCCTATTATTAATCCCTATTTTTTGTATCATTGTATTTTAGTAATATTTCTTCCGAACACAAAGCAGTGGGCCAAGAGTTGTACTGTGAGGAACCCCAGAGTAAGACGTTACCAAACCAATCTTTTGCGCCTTTAAACTTAACAATCAGAAGTAGGTTTATGGTAAAAACATTTTCGAAAGCGTCGTAAATCGACACCATTACGAATATAACCAGTGACAGTGATAAAACCGTGGTAATCGCTTGTCATAACAGTTACTTATTCAGTCGCATGTGATAAGGGTATTACAGTAACGGCACGGACGACACATTTATAAATACTGTAGATTGTATTAATCTAGACTTTTAAATGTGTAATTCTGCGTAATGGTGTCAAAGAAGTTTATGGGAGATCTGATTTTGAATACGTAGATTTTGAATACGCTGTATGAAGCTGTGCGTTGGCCTGCATTATACAATCACCAAATTCAGTTCTGGTTATTGAATAATTGGTTAAATGAAGTGAAGCGACGTAGTGTAGGCTTGTTATTAATGATTTCTGAGGATAGTCTCTCCTCTATTGAGGTGACATCACCTCCCGGTCTATATTAGGAAGTCCTTCATAAGTCAGACGACCAAATCAATCATCAAATCTTCTATTTGGTCGCCACCCACGCTAGGACGTGTTTATTTAGCTGTGGTGGACATTTTACATGACTGCACCCAAAATTATAGGCGAACCATTAATATTGAATATGAAAAGGCTTCGAATATCGGTTGGTGTATTATTTTCACCTAGGTTCAAATTGTATTCATGGCTATTGTTGACAGTGAGTATTAGTTCGATGTGTTTGAAGAATGAGTAAATATTGTCATGGGATGTTAACTAATTCACAGTCACGCGTGCATTCAACAAATATTAAACGTTTACATTAGATCGGGTGGGCAATTTTAATGTTTCCTACGGGTTATTATTATTATTATTACCATAGAAATTAAAAAATTTACGTATTTAAAACTAGGATCTAGATAGAAAAGTAACTTTTTAAAACGTGTGAATATGAGTTCTTAAAGTACTGGGTTTCATAATAAAATATTATTAGACACGTTTTATAAGACGTTATTTGTTAATGAGCTTGTGTTTAGAGTGCCTGGTTACGGTTTTATAAAAAAAAGCATTCATTAAATTTTCGTCTATTATACGTCAAGAAAATCACATTATTCTTGTATTCTGAGGACAAAATTTCAAATTTCTATTGAAGAAAATAGATATTTATGGCAATAAATCTTTGATCTCATGAAATATTATGAACACCTCTATGCAAAGTATAGCTGCAATATAATGTGTCTTCAGATCCAATTATCTGAACACACATTATGTTGCAGCAGCTAGAAATATATAGAACTCAAAACTTAAGATCAAGTATAACTTCAAAAAAATTACAATATTTTTTATACTTATGTCAAAATTTTTTACACAGAATGTTCCATTGGAAAAATAGAAATTTATTGCAGAAACTCTTTGTTCTACTCCAATATTATGTTTATAAACCACCTTTATGCAAACAAAGTCTAGCTAGCTGCAATATGGTGTTTTCAGAAAAATTTATCCTTATAGTGGGCCTCGCAAAAAGGTTGGCAACACGTTGGGTGGTAAATTTGCTGCAAACTGTAAAGTCAACTGATAAGCCATTTCTGTTAGTCATAGGAATCCGTTTCTCTATTAATATGTTTAAGACTTTTCAGACAATATTTGAAAAAATATTATACTAAAAAATAATCTCCACCCGGATTTGATCCAGGAACCTCTGAAATTGCCGGTCGGGAGCTTGTCATGACATTTGAGCTACTCTGGTTAGGGGAAAGAGACAAACACTCTTCTGACATTCAAAAAATACAGTTATTCGCCCTATGGAAATTTAAATTTGACGATAAGTTCGCAAGGGGTTGGTTTTTCCTCTTCGTTCAATTGAATTTGGTTACGTATAACGACGAATTTACCATAGGTAGCGGTATTGCCTTAATGACATCGATCTCAATTGGGACTACGTATTCCTTGGAGGGTCGCGTGGCGCGCTACATTTTATGGCTTTATATATATATATATATATATATGTATATGGCAGGGGTTACAACTAACGATATTAGGTCGGCGCGCTCGCTGGTTCGCCGAATATCTACGTAACGTTCGCGTGAGTATATTCGGCGGAGTTAAGGCTTGCGCTCGCCCGGTAACTTTTCGAAACTGTCGTATATCCAGTGACAGTAACGTAGAGCGGACGGGAAGTCGTACTTATTCCGAAGAAGAACTGTAATAGACTAGAAAATTGAACTTTGCGAATTTTCCCGCGACGCCGCCGCCGCCACCTATAGAGGGCGCCCGCGCTCTCTCGTCCATATTTATCGTCCGCCGTTGTCGATCCGTCCTTACCTTCGGACCCCCCTCTAGCGCGCTGTTTATGCAAATCCGACCCGGCTCATAATGCCTACGTCCATGCGTGCCATAAAATGTGTACCGTGCACTTCTTTCGCGATTCTGCGAAGAAATGTATTCCTTTGTATTTTTTCTTGTAAATATTTCATGGAATTGGTGGTCGTTGAACTTCAACGGATAATATGCGTTAGTGTCATTGTTTGTTATTAAAATGAATTAAATAAGGCATATGCTTACTGGTAAGCTAATGATGGGATTGACCCTACGCAAACGCAACGCTATGCCAACGCAACGCTATGGCAACGCAACGCTACGCCAACGCAACGCTACGCCAATGCGGCGTTATGCCAATGGATTAATCGTTATGCGGTATATAGAAATTGGTTACTCAATTCTCAACTAACCTCTTCTAGCTATCAAAACCTCGCCACCATGAGAAGGTACTTCTATTAGATTTTATACCAAAACAAATCAGAGGCAACGAAGTAAAACTATTGTGGTTACCTGTAGCCCATTGTGACTTTAAATGCAATGGAATTAATCTGTTTCAAAACCGTTTCAAAAGCGATATGGCAAAATTATGTTGCACATTGCAAGAAAATCGATAAAGTAGTCCAGTAATTCTACATTTTGATTCGGAAATTCAAAGTAATTAAAGCCGAATACTTGCGTTATTATCAATATGATTTTGAGTTAGGTTGGATACACAGATATAATTTTACAGTTATTGTGATGCTGAGCAAAACATAATTATTTTACATCAAACACTGTAGACATTCTTTGTTTCACTATATTTATTTCAATTAGACAAATGGTTGATTTTTATAAAATTGCAAATTTTATGCATCTTGCGATTTTTGTGGGTCTATAAACGCAACTTTATATATACTTTATGATAACTCATATGATTTGAAAAAAGATTGATATCTCATCAACTTTTTAAATTTTTATTTTCCGAAAAATTGTTGATGCCTTGTTGTGTATTTTTATTTAGCTTTATTCAATCTTTTAAATAATTTATGTTGTAAATTTTAACCCTTTTCCTAACCATAATTTCGTCGCTTTTGTACCAAATAGATTTAGTAAATATGTAAATATACTTTCAACCACAAATAAATATATTGTTGTCTCTAATGAAGTAACTTATTTATTTGAATTATACAACATTTCTCCCCTGTTAAGTTTGAAGGAAACACCTTATTTCTAAATTTGTGGTGGAGGTATGGCGATGGACAAATAAATATTTTAAGTTTCAAGAAGATGGCAAACAAATGTTATAATTTACTGGGTTTGAATAATACAACAAAATATGCAAAATATGCAAGTTGAGAGGAACGGTCTAAGAAACAACGCTAATTAGTTTTTTTTTTCAGATTCCATTACACACAAACAAACAAAACAAAAATTCAAATATCAAAGCTTCTAGAAAAAAGTTAAAATATTCTACATATCACTGCAATTTTAATTTTTGGTTTTGTTTGGTTAACTTTGGTTTTGTTTGTTAACTACATCAATAAAAATACTGTTACTGCAACTAGTACTTCGATTTTTTGTTTTGTTCAGACAAGGGTTAATAATTATACAATCGATAGAAAAAAAAAATTACTTGTAAACTACTGGTGCTATTAACACTACGTCAATGCATCGCTACGCTACGCCAATGCTAAGCCGATGCAACGCTACGCCAATGCAACGTTACACCAACGCAACGCTACGCCAACGCAACGCCATCACATTAGCAACATTATCACGAAAAATAAACCTGAGTGTGGACTGTTAA
Organism: Melinopterus prodromus; assembly: GCA_964023965.1. Lineage (NCBI taxonomy): Eukaryota > Metazoa > Arthropoda > Insecta > Coleoptera > Scarabaeidae > Melinopterus > Melinopterus prodromus. Next base: position 63,751,271 of record OZ030393.1, read on the forward strand.
TTAATAAAGCCACAACGCTCTCCGACCCGTCGCGATGACGTTACAGTTGGTTAGATGGGAATTTGTAGGGAAGTCGCGTAGCGCGCATAATTGCGGCCTCAAATATTTGAAAATACGTCGAGCTTACTCGAATGAGAATGCCATTTGCTCGGAGTCCACATTTGCGCGGCCCGCTCGAGCGCATGAATTGTTATTAGAGGGGCAAACATCAATTCTTATCGGCGTTGAATCCGCGGGTGCCGCCCGAAGACGGACGGCCGGCGCTGCGCTGCGCGGCGCGGGTAGCGTTCGCCGCGTGCGATTTTAATAAATTTACATTCGCCGTCTATGGCTAGCATGGACATATTATGAGCCCGGACGGATTTGCATAAGCAACGACGGTGGCTAGAGTGAGATGGACTGACGCGGGGTCCTTCCTAAAGGTAAGGAAGAATTGGCGACGGCGCGGCGCACGGTAGCGCGAAGTGGAATTTATACGGCCGAATGATCGGCACACATCCCTTGATAGCGCGAATGCTACGGCAATCGACCGGTGTTCGGGATGATCGAGGTTTTAAAGGCAGGCAGTAGGATGTAAATAAATATTTTAATGTTCATTTTAACATGATAAAAGTCCTACTCGCACCTATTATGACAAATTCGAACATAAATTTCGGTAGATCATGTCTTTCCATACGTTCTACAAGTAATTGCTGCGTATACATTGTGGAAAACTGTTGTCTGGCACATCAGGAATCAAGATTTGTTTAAGTCAGTTTCTTGTTGCGTTTATGACAAAAAAGTTGCAAACAATTGTTTCTCCGTTTGCCTTATTTGAGCTATTTGAGCCTCTAGGGTAATTAATATCTTTTAACCGCTGCAACTTGTCAAATTATCAAATTTGTTATACATTTCTGTAGAAATAATTAGATCAAGACTTTTTTGATATTTAAAAAACGCCAACATAACGCCAACGCAACGCCAACGCAACGCAACGCCAACGCAAAGCAACGCCAACGCAACGCAACGCCAACGCAACGCAACGCCAACGCAACGCAACGCCTACGCAATACTAACGCAATGTAGTCTAATGTTAAAAACACACGTGTATTGCAGTGTGTTGCGTTGCGAATACATACTGTGTCGTACTAGATACCTACATTATAGTCACATATCTCAATGTGCTAATAGTTTAAGCCCCAGTAAATGTGTCCCTTCTTCGCCGTTAAAGGTCAGTAAATTTGAAATGTCAAATAGGGTGTGTTACAGTCGCTAGCGAATCTGTAAAAGCATAAACTAATTAGCCGCATAGACAAGCTAAATGGTTCTCACTCAAGCAGGCCCAGACGTATAAACTAACGTAATAGACGTAAGCCGTTCTCATTAATACACGTTACATTCTCGCAGCAGCACCAAGAACATCGTGAGCTACTTTACCGCCTGCTATGCTACCTATTGCTTAAAGGCGTATTCTGGTGTAACATTTTCGAAAATTAAGGATATTTTTTTGATATTTTGATTGTGTATTGCACAACATTTAAAGAACACTGTAGAACTTTCTGAAAGAAATTCGAGAAATTAGCGATTCTACAGCCAAAAGTCCAGCGGCCCTCGGAAGCCGAATATAATAATAATAATATTAATAAATGGCTTTATTAAACATTATTCCTTTTTACAAGTTTCAATATTACATTCATTTCAAGGCGGAGTTCAGATTCCTAGTTAATAAACTGGAATCTATGTTACAGATATGTTACAGATTATTCTTTAAATGCAGTATAATCAAAATACGCAATAAAAAAATGGGTGCGATTTAAGCGTGCATTACTTAAATAGATATGTGCATAAAACAAATACACATACAAATAAATATTGTCCATGTTACGTAAAAAATTACATATTGTGCCCTAGAATGGATAACTTCTGTAATATATATATATATATAGCTGTAATAGTATAACTGTAATTGTCGAGATCATGAATCGCCGTTTAATATTCGAGTTGGTTACAACATTCTTCTTCGCCGATGTTTTTTAGGTTATATGATGACAATTTATGTAATTTGACACTGACAGTTCTAGAGGGCGGTATGTTTTGGTTGGAAGGTGTCATGTCACATATGTTCGATTGGCTAATCAAACGACGTCATTACGTCGAATGATTGGCTATAACAAATCATGCATTAATAGAAATCGTGCATTAATAGAGTTTGTTTAATAAACGATTTCCTGTTCACTAAACTGACTCATAAATATACGATCGATGGAAAAATATATAAATGCACAACTATTTATTCTGATGTACATTTATATAAATTTATTGCATATTTATTTTTTTAATGCACAAGTATTTTTTGCTTTGCTTACATATTTTTGTATTGGACAAATATTTTTGGTATTGGTCAAGGATTTTATCACATATAATTATAAACGCACGTTTTATTTTATTTATTGTGCATATAATTTGCACTGATGAAAATGTGTACTGATAGAAAACAAATGTTTGAAAATGTTACACCGGAATGTACCCGGAACCAAGTTCAAAACGGCGCCTCTCTCCGGTTTATAGGTGTTCTAGGACCTTTTTTCCTCGGCTCTTTCGAGCGGCTATACGTCTAAGAAGGGATTTGCAATCCCATATTTCTGGTGGAATTTTCGTGAGAGAGGATATACGGGGACGTAATAAATTCATTTTAATGGGCCGCGCTATATTCGCGCGTCGGGGGCGCGGGCTATCCAAGCCGCGCACACCGGATAGCAATCGGAACAACGGCGAATGTATTATTCGCGAGAATGTGCGTCAAATATTTATGCAGGTCGGCGCGGACGCGCCGACTCTAAACGAACCGGTGGGAAATTAAAACGCAACCCTCTGGTGTTGTGGAGGAAGGTACGGCGCCGCTGAAATACGTCCAGCGTTCCTCTGTTTTTTTTTTCATGGCCGAAATTGCATACCGTATTTATAAGGTTTTTGGAGGAGAACATTTGCCATGCTAGCTGGCATATGATCTGCCTTGTCCATAATTTCTGGTGTAATGGTGGAGATTGTAAACGTTATAAAGGTTTTCCATATCTCTTAAAGCTTCGTTTACATCCACTTAACTTAACGTACCAAAACTAAAAAATTAGCAAAAGTTGAACTCCATTGAATTAATTATATGTGTTCGTTTACATTCACTTGACGTAGAAAAACTTAACGTAACGTACGGATTTGTTCAATAAACTTCAACTTAACAGCATCCGTGCGCTAAGTGCACCAACTACAGGGTCTCGATTTTGACAATTCGGATGATGGTGACAGTAACATAACCTAAAAATAACGCGTTTGACTTGGATTTTGTTGTTTTTGTGTTGTTTTGCAATATTTTTAGCTCGATTTACGGATTATTAACATGGATGATGGAATCTTGATGCAACTTGTGTGTACATAAACATATTTGTATGATAAAACCGATAGATTCGGCATGAATTTCATATTGTGTCACTGTCAAATGCGCATGTCAATCACCCCAACGTAAGTGAATGTAAATGGAACCGTTCTAAATTTCGTACGTTAAGTATAATTTTTCGTACGTTAAGTTAAGTGGATGTAAACGTTACTTTAGTCTTAACTTCCTAATAGTTGTTCGTTAACACCGTGTATTCTGTTAAACTGTTTTTTTTTTAGTATTGGATTATAGGCGTGTAGTTTTCTTATACAGCTTAATGTGTCTGCCTCTATTTTGTACAAAAACTAATTAACATATTAAATGGTTAATAAGACCAGTGTGATTAATGATTATGTATAGTGGTTTTTTATTCGGCTTGTATTCTGCCCTAGGTCATTATCTTGTTGCCATAATTTATTTTTAAATACATATTGCAAAAAAGGATCTATGCGGTCATAATTCAGGTTTTTGGTAAGTATACCAATAACAAAACACGGTTTATAAAACTTTTTGACTCACGGTGTATAGGCTTATGTGTATATTCTTAAAAAATTATTGTATATTTGCAAATTAAAAATAAATGAATTTGCGCATTTACTCAAGACATTTTTCTTTCTGTCATTTGTATGTGAAGATAATTTGGTTGAAAATTTGGTACTACGATTGGGCATTACAGTATTTTTGCATCTTCAATGCAGGCTGAAAATAGTAAAGATGCACATTTAGTGCAAAATGTTTTGAATATAGATAGACTCTACGAAAAGGTATTAGCAAAAATAACTAAAAAAACTGTAATAATATACATACTGTGTTTCAAGAATAAGATTGATGTACTAAAAATAGATATTAAAAAGGCGTTTTTTGTGCAATTTTCAGTCAACGGTCAAAGGTTAATCAATTTTTATATTATAATAAATGAAAGTATTTCTACCATCAAAGCCTAGATTCAGCCGAAATATTTTTTTGCGTCTTAATTTTGATTAATTCAAATACTATTGTAGGTAATTCTATATTTATTTCTAGATAAAAATGTACTAACACATTTACAATATCTATTTGGTACGAAGAACGTACATATGTAGAATTTATGATAAAGAAAAGGTTATGATACAAAATATGTCGATAAGAAACGATAATGAATGAAAATGTTTCTGGTATCAAACAAAATTATTTTAAACTGAATAAACCTTGATCAACATGGACAACTTTCAAACATATGGCAAAAACAAATAATCTCTATAAGCAAATAATGTGGATTGTTCAATGAAGTTGAAAATCAGATGCAATTTTTCTTTTCGATCATTACCTAACGCCTAGAATTTGTCGACTTTTACCATAATGAAAACCGTATTTGGTTTTATTCACTAACTTCGGTTGTATTTATTAATTCTTATTGATTCAATACGGACGAATCCCTTGTGGGAGGTTTATTTTGTCGGCTTGAGTAACTCTATATTTCTATTCGTATTTATGCCACGATATACTCTAGCAGCAAAAAGTTCCTCTATAGGTAACCCTATATATTATACATATTGGGGTTTAGCAAATCTGACTTTCAAAACCAGGATATACGATAGTCGTAATAAAAAGCAAACATTTTCGCAATTTGTTTACAGCGTCAACATATCTCTTACCTCGTTGCTTGTCTGCGTATATATCGTATACATATGTATGTGAAGTGTCTTGCTAACGTAATTCGACAACATTGCATAAGCGCGTCATTTAAACCGGCTTCTCACTGAATATTAAATATCGTCGACCGCATAATAAGCGCCTCCTCGTCTGGCTCAATCGAAAGAAAAGTCCATTAGCCCGAAGCCACGATAAGTGTCTGTCGTTTCCTCTCTTCTCGCGAAAAAAAATATCCCCAAGAATTGATCCAGAGCTTTGGCGAGAGAGGAAAAAGCTCGGTAATTGATTCTGAGTGAGTTTTAAGGATGATCCCATTAAAAGCTCTTTTGGATTCATAATCTCGCGTCGTCGTCCTCAAAATGACTAATTGCCCGTATTCTCTCACCTGCTGCTCGCGACCCAACATGACAAATAGCGAAATGGAACGAAGAATAATTAATTAATAATTTAATTAAGTCTCTGTCCGGTTCTCTGCAGTTTTGTGCAATTTCATTAGGAGTGAGGTGCTTGCTTGCACACGTGCGGCACGCCTGTATGTCTCTTTCGTCGTTTTTTGGGCCAATTAAAACAGTTTCCGTTCCATATTAAAAGTATATTGTTTCGTATTGCGCGCTGCGGTGCTTTTTTGGCTTCTTTTTTTTCCAGCTCATATCCAGCCCCACGTGTTTCTCTGTGTTCACGTACGCGTTGCGTTCGCGCCATATCAAATTAATGCCGCGTTTGAATACGTAAATTTATGGTGTACAAAGGAGAGAGCGTCCGGTGAATACTGATTTTTCTCCTTTTTGAAAATGAAACGCTATTGTCGTGAGATTGCCCTGTTTGTGTTCATTTCGTACCGTTCCGCGTTCTGTTGAAATTTATTTTGCGGTCTGCACCACCGCGCACCGGCTAATTAACAAATATGTATAGTATATGTAATTTTTTTGGGAAATTTAATTTTTCTCTCAGAGCTTTGTGGGTACGTTTCAAATGAAATAGAACCGCGCGGTATTCTTTATTGTTACGGAGGTCCTGGTTTAAAAAATGGTGTTTATTTGATAATAAAAATATTGAATATTGTAAATTCCTGGTGGAATATTTTGGTGGCGCTTTATTGATATGCAAAAATTTATGTTATTTTGCTATTATTTTCAATCTGGCTGACATTCTCTACGGAAACACATATCGATCGTTAATTTCTACAATCAAAGCAATCAAAAAAAGAAGAATAATAAACATTTAGCGATTTCTAGGTGTCACGACGGGTTTGTTTAATTCGAAACTCGGATTGCAAGGCCTGAAGTGACAAATAAAATCTGTAAATTTCCACAGCCTCTGTAGCTCAACTGGGAGAGCTGTCAACCGGAAATTGGAGGGTTTCTGGTTCAAATCCAGGCGGAGGTTTGTTTTTCCAAAAATTATCTTCACCTGGGTTAAGTATCATTCGCTTTTTATGGTTATTATTCTCCGATTATTAGAAAGGAACCATTTTTCAACTACTGATGAATACAGTCAAATTTCGAAATTTGACAATCTCCTGCATTTCCTTTGAACGTTTATTATTATTTGTTCATTATTTGTTGTTGGTTACTGTAGATCATTATACTGCTGATCAGTTTTATAATTGATAGGGTCTGATTTGACCCTGCCATACCACTTAGTGGTTCACAATAAAAACACCTTTCTACTTTTTGTTAATAAACAGTTTTGGGCTGCGAAAAAAAGGCGTTTTAATGAAATATAATGATAACACCTGATGCAAAAGTAATTAGAAAAGGGCATGCATAGTTTGAACTACAAATCCTGTCATCAATGACCTCACTTTTACGTATGACTTGAAGCGACAAATTGTACTGCGACGATGGCGTTCCAGATTTCCACAGGATCTTGGCGACCATTTTCGATGCGCAACCCGTATTCCCCGAAGTTTATCTAAAATTAAATCCATAGTTATTAAATCACGCATTCAATCCACTTCTACATATGAATAAGTGTTTGATGCCAAACTAACAAAGCCTCTTGCACCATTTCGTACTCTTTTCATAAGCGCAATGGCAACATAGCCTTCACACGTTTACAATGACGATAAAAAGAACACAGTATATCTTCTATCTAGAGTATAACTTCTTATTTATACGATGTTTAGTTTTAATTAAACCAGTTTATAAAAATCTATACACATCTACGACAACAAAAAAACTTGTAAAAATTGTATATCATCAAATACCACGGTCTATCGCATTCTGCAGAAAATTAATAACCTTCAGTTCACTCCTGGAGATGCATTCCATCTCGTTCTAACGCACAGGAATGGTCGACAACACACAATGCATCACTCTCACTTTTCCGGGTACATACTACACACGTATTGGCAATTACAGCATTGAAAAATTGCTATGCGATGCTAATTCTGAATTCTCGCACAGAGATGAAGAAAGTAAATAGACTTTCAAAATTACGCAACATCGATCTCTGTACAAACACTCAACTGCCGATAGTTAGTTAGCAGCCAAAAGTACAATAAAACGTTTGTAAACGGCAGAAGGAAAAAGAAAAAAAGGAGAGAGATGAGATTGGCAAACTCAACTGGCGTTTGAATGCTTCGGGACGAGCTGCTTGCTGCAGCATCAGGACTGAGGTCAGATGAAGTCAAATTCTGCGCTCCATTGTAATTGACAACACTACTCTACAAAAACATGGCAACCTTTTTCTTTTCATCTGAACATGCAGTCTTGTTGGTGTGCTGGAGCGTTATCCACAATTAAAAGTGCCTTGGCCTCGAAATTCAGTAGTTGTATGGAAAGTGAATTGTCATACTCAACGATCTAATGAACTTTGAACAGTAAACAGAACAAGTCTTAGAAAACATAGTAACAAATGATGCTCCAATTCATATAGGAAAGAGGTCATACTGTATAACATCTCATTTCTAGGAAGAATGGAATCAGATAAAATATGGTTGCTTGCACTGATGATTTACTTTTATTTAAAATAATTTCGTCAAAATCTATAAATATCTATAACAAAAAGCCTCGAATATTGCATGTCATCTACTACTACGGTCTATCGCATTCTGCTGAAAATTAATAACCTTCGCTTTAAATCGCAAGAACTGCCTCCTGGAGAAGCATTCCATCTCGTTCTAACGCATGGTCGACAACACTCAGTGCATCACTCTCACTTTTCCTGAGATATAGTACGTAGTGGCGATTACAGCATCGAAAAAATTGCTGTGCGATGCTAATTCTCTATTCTCGCACAGAGATGAAGAGAGTAAATAGACTTTCAAAATTACGCAACATCGATCTCTGTACAAACACTCAACTGCCGATAGTTAGTTAGCAGCGAAAAGTACAATAAAACGTTTGTAAACGGCAGAAGGAAAAAGAAAAAAGAAGCGGGGAGATGAGATTGGCAAACTCAACTGGCGTTTGAATGCTTCGGGACGAGCTGCTTGCTGCAGCATCTCGCCTGAGGTCAGATGAAGTCAAATTCTGCGCTCCATTGTAATTGACAACGCTACGGCCGGCACTCTAAATATCCAATTAACCTTTAGCGCGCGTTAACCAGCCGTCTCTGACTATACGACGACAACGAGTGTAGATTGCCGCGCACGGAAGAGACACGTTTCATCAGATTTATTGTGTAACCTCGAGAAAATTCAATGGTTACGTGAATCGCCAGATCGTCTGGAAGATTTTTTACGGAAGGTTGTTTTATTTAAGATGAAGTTTGTACTAGCAATGTGAAGCTAAATGTTGTAATTAGTGCGCAGTGGCCAAGATTTTAGGTGGACATCTGATAAATCCACTTAGCTGGTAATCCGAACATTCGCTAATCCGAACGCCCAAAAAGAAATAATAATAAAATAAATCACTGAGTAATCTAGGGAAAAGCCATTTTTATCGGTTCCTATTTAGAGACAAATGTTGCTTTTGTGCTCGTATTTTCCACTATTAAATAAATAAATAATAAATACATTAATCATAAATAAATCATAAATCACAATTAAATTATAAATAAATCCCTTCGATTTTCACTTTTTGCCTTCTTATAGTTTATGAGGAGCGGAATCAAATGGTGTTGGTTTTATTAAAATTGAACTTCAATCCTATACTCGTATTTTCTACTATTTAGTTGTCAAATATGATATAATTCGATAAATAATAATAATAAAGATAATCCGAATCACCTTCGGTCCCAATTAGTTCGGCTGATGGACGCTCTACTGTATATGTATATATAAGCTGTGGGCCAAGTGTTTGATTTGTATTTATTAGAGTGAATATAATTTGGCAACGGTTGCGAGTTATATTTGAACAAGATTTATCATTTAGGGATATTAACTATCAAAATATCTACCTTTAATGTTTACGTTTTTTTTATATATATATATTGGATTTACTCCATTTAATAACAAAAACTAGTTTTTATTAAATTTACGATATGATGCTGAACTTACGTGTCGGTTTTGAGATTTCACTGTGTTGCCACATGACTTAATCATACTATATAGCAGTGTCAATGTCAATGTTCCGACAATACTGTCTATAGAATCAAAATAACTGTCAAATTGTGGCTAACTAGTTTTAATGCAGGTATGAGCGATATCGATCAAAAGGAACTTGCTCGTGCAGCTAAACTATTAATTTTATCGACAAATTTCATAGACATAAATTATACAAAATTTCCTCTACATTAATTTATTATTTAACTAATTTGACGAAATAACATAGATGGCGACTCAAGCAATAATACAGTACAATCGACAGTTCTCTCTTCAAATCGATAAGTCTACGATGCCAGACAATGAATTTTTACTTTTAGCATACGTTCGCTCTATAAAGGATGATCAAAACTGCCAAGTACTATTATATATGCACAAACAATGATTTCTGATACCAAAGGAGAATCAATAGTTCATGTATTACAGCAATTACAATTTCAGAAGCCATGCTCTTAACACTAGATTATTTTTAAAAAATTAGCAGAGAAATTGATTAAGATTTTACTCGTTTGATACTTCATAGTGAAGTACGGTGGCTACCAAAGGGGGTCTGTTTAAATCGATTTGTCAAACTCTTTGATTAAGTTCTAGAGTTTTTTCAAGACAAATAAGATTCACTACGAAACAACTTAAGAAAATACAAAGCAGGCATATTTTATTTGACACGGCGAATGCTGAAAACCAAACAACTTGCCACGTGCCACAGGCGCGGGCCATAATAATGATAATTCGGGCCTGCCGATGCCCCCGTAGTGGCGAAAGCTGTTGGGGGATGTTAAGGCGTGGATTATTATTATTATTATCATATTCATCATCTGCGTATTGTTGTAAATACAATTTAAAATTTTCAGTGAAAGACGTTTTAATTCTTTCCTATGTATCAAAAGAATGCGCGAATTTCACTAGTGAGGCGCTACCATTTATTATATATGGCCTTGGTGATCATATTGCGATTTTATGACCTATCGATTAAAGATTAAATCAGGTTGTGCAACCTGCTACGTCGGACGGAGGAGCTCCGGAATCGCTCTCCGGCAGAAGAGGAGGAATGTGGGACACGGTCGCCTACCTGTTCCTAGGAGAAATGCGATTTTTCCCCGACGCAATATAGCGAGGCCGGCCGAGGCCCATCCCCAATACCGTATTCATAATCCCCACGTGCACACTTACCCGCAGGTGGAGCGCCAGGAACAGCTCCGCTCGTTTTCCTTTTTCTCTTCCTCTTTTTTTATGGAGGAATCGACGCGCTGATCCCGAGATTGCGATGGCTCGTTGCAAGCCGGAGCGCGGGGCCTCGTATTACGCTCGGGGGTTCGCTTTTATGGACTGCCTCCTCGAAATTAGAAAAAGATTGCCGCGCGCGGTTTCCCGCTGTGTGCCGGCCGCGCGCGCCAAGCCAGGTCTACGATTTAGGATTGTTTACGGGGTCGTTCCTGCCGCCATTGATGTAGTTTTTGGACACAGGCTTCGCGGCACAGATTCTGGCAAAACTGGCTGCTCGTGGTTTTGTTTGCATAATTTTTGGAAGGAAGTTTGCCGTGACTTATTTTATGTGGGGTTTATATGTTTGTTGGTTGTACAATGGGTTTGAAAAGGGAGGTTAGTTTTACAAGGTGTAGGGCTAGCTTGACTAGTTTGCATTTTAAAAGTTGGTACACATTATGCAGTGCATTTTTCCATTTAAATTGCTGCTATGGAGTGAACATACAAAAGTTGCCTTCCGCAGAATTACCGCTCGATCATTTTTATGTACTAATTTTTTTCCGTAACTACGTGTAACTACTTTTAATTAATTTAGTTAAAAACGTCGTAGATGTTTGTAGGAAGACTAGTAGTACACTGACCTACTCCGCGAGATCTTGTGGTGCGATCAGCTGACAGCTGAGGGAGCCGTGTGAAGTTCCGTGTCTACTTCTAGTGTCTCCGTCGTTTTCTTGTTATCTGTGTCGGTTTTTGTTAATTTGTCTGATCATAATGGATAATTTCTTTAATATAGATTTGAGAGTTGATATTTTAATATACAAGATGCTGATTTTAATATAGAAAATAGGTAACCTTTCCTTTTTATAAATAGAACACCACAATTCTAGGATTATTTCTAAGAATTTTTTATAGGAATATTTTTTTCTTATAAAACACATTATTTTTAAATTATAAGCTCTTATATTAACCAAATATCGTCAGAATACCTAAGTAGTCTCCCAACTGCAAAAAAAAATCCAGAGATTTCACAAATATAAGTTTATTGATTTTAAGCAACCTCGAGCTTAAATATAGTTTTAATATGCTAATAGAGCAGCCTGTATATTTTTTTTTTAATTCCAAGATTAATTCTAAGAACTTATTGTAGAAATAAGTTTCATTGAAAATGCATTATTTTGAGTTATGAGCACTTAATCAAAACTCCTGACTTTCATTTTAAAAATATTTTCCCACATACATACGCATTCATTTTTATAAAAAATGATTCCTATCAAAAAATTTTGAATTAATATTAGAATTATTTTTTTTTAATAATATATAGGGTATTCTGTTTAGAAACGGTAAGGTTATCAAATTTCTATAATAAAATAAGCTGCCTGTATATTGAAAATATATTTAAACGATAGCTTGTTTCAAACCAAAAGACTTTTGTATGAACAATTTTTTGAAATTTCTTACGGTTGGAGAATTATTTAGGTGTTCCGGTAATTTTGGCTAAGCCTGTGTAAAAAGGTCATTATATTATATCTACGACTATAATCCCTATCATGAGACACGTTGATGATTATGATGATAGTACCTTTAAATAATAAAGAATCTTTGAATAAAAACCTTGTTTTTTAAAACCAACTGTCATTTTATTAAATCTACTGCCAACACCTACGTGGTTGACAGTTGATAAAAATTGACAAACACCTACATTTAAAATATTTGATATAAAATGGAGTTTGTAAGTCGTAGATAAAGCGTCCTATTTGACTCGCACATAACGGACATAAATCGCTCGCATATTTGTACCTCGTTTACGGCTCGTGTATGAACTTAATGCTCGCGGTTTATATCCTTATTTATATACCCATCAAGTAATATACTCTTTCGAAAATAAGTTCCTTCCGGGTTTTGGCGTGCATCAGAATTCGTAATTGCTGACGTTTTGCGAACCATGTTGCCCGCTTCTTCAGAGCTAAACTAAATACTGTATTCAGTTAGCTTTGAATACTGTATTCTTCCCAGAAAATTATCGTTTTATCAGACTGATGCCAACTTTGATGAAAATTATTAAAGTAATTTTATTACACATCGATTTTGCTAGGATAAACCAGTATGTAATACAATCGTACCTAATGGGGTGATTCAGTTCTTATTCCTAGGGTAAATGACTCGTCGTCGTTGCGAGATAGATATGCTTATTGATTCAGCTTTGCGTTGGGGTGGGTGGCAGGCTACGATGGACTGGGATATCCCACTCCTGACGCACGGGGAATTTTTGGTGATACACACCACCCCGACAGCCTATCCAAGTTATTTACCCGATTGGGTTTATTATAGCGGCCGTTCGAAATGATAAAATCAATCTGATGTCTATCTAGAAGGCAATTCTCCAACTCGATGATTCCACAGATTACTTTTACTCCAATCAAATTAACTTTATTCAAGACAACTACTTGGAATCTCTAAGTGCTAATTGTTTTATTTGTTCTAGGTACGTTGACGTTTGGATATTGAAAGAATGCCTTGACTTGTAAGTGTTTACACTATTTCTTTATACTATTCTGTATTCTTTACCATAATACATAGAAGTATTTATTTATATTATTCTATATTGTATAGCATAATACATAGAACAAAAGGTATGCTTTTAAAATATTGGTCTTGTAGAACCGTACCGAAAAAAATACAAAGAAAAGGAATCCTTGCAATGCTTCTTTCAATTTTATTTCAAAATACCGCGAACAATAATATTTTCCGACTTGCGTCGAACACGTGCCGGTATTGTAACTTTAATTCGACGTTATATTTTTGCGGTTATTCTTTCAATTAACGCGACAACCTTGTCATAACTGGAATACTAATAACGAATATATATTTTTCTCTATTTAGACCTAGTTTTGGAATGCACGATAGTATTTTTTTTTATAAGCGGTGTGCTGTACTTATCTAAATCCGTTTATGCACACACAAACATTGGACGATGCGATAACGCGCGATAAGCTAAGTATTTTTATTTTTAGAGCGGCGCTCGATTACTTACGAGAAAAGTATTATGTATTATTGCTTGTGCAACCCACTTTATTGGTCACGCATTTGTTCAGTTTGTATTTTATTCATGCGATCATTATCTTACACGGAGTGTACGCAATTGATTTTATTGACCGGCAATAATACAATAATTGGAAGGGTGTAGTTTTAACGTCAGTCCGTATACCCCATATTTAATTGAAAGTAGTTGAGAATTCAGGAATGTTTTCTTTTGTATATTTCACGTAGATAGGTGTATATCGTAGAAAACTGCAATATGAATGCAAATATTGCGTTTGTACCTTTAATTTTTTAAGTCGTTTGCAATAATAAAGTGTTTTGTATTTAACTTTTAGTGTTGTATTGCTAAGAGTATTTACCAACATAGTAATTTATTGGAGATTTCATAATCAAAATAAACATAAATATAATTATGTAAATATTCACAATACTTGCAAAAGCGTATAATTAACTTAATTATAAGCTGTATTTATTCTAAGCTGAACCATCTGACCTTTGTTGCGTTATAAAAATGTTGATTAAATCTTGACCACGAACTTTTTCAAAATAGGATCAACAAATTAACACACAGATGTCTTAAGGAATGGCTAAATATACTTACAATCAGATGATCCTTAATTTTAAGCTTTTTAAAAGTTGTTTCGGCTTTGTTTGGTTATGCAACATTTCTGTAATGACATTTGTCTTGTTTTGGTAAAAGAAGACACTAGAGATCTTATAGCATCGTATAAAATGTGCAAAAAGTCTACAGCCCAGTAATTGTAATACAATATGGAAACCAGGTAAAAAATTTCAAAATAAAACGGCGCGCATAATAAAACTATAGAACGTTGGCCATAGTTTTTCCACCATCTCTAAAGATAACTCAAGTTCGTCAGTGGACTTTCCCTGCAATGGAATCTTTTTTTTTTTTCATCTATGCAAACATCCAATTCAACTGCTTTTTGAGCAAAAACAGCAAAAAAACGATGTTTCAAAATTTCACCCTGTATACTAAAAAATCAACCTGTATACGATGCTATAAAATCTCTACTGTTCCTTTTGACGAAAAGAAAACAGATGTCATTACCTACTAATTTCATTATACCTTTCATCGATATTATCAGAAATGTTGCATTGCCATACATAAAGCAACATTACATTTGATTAAAACATTCAGATATTGCAAATATGGTATGCTTTCCATCTTCATAATATAAGCAATTAGTTTATCAAAGAAATGCTTGAATTTAATTAATATCTTTGGAAATATGAGCAATTAATAATATGTACCTTTTCTTATGGTTTTTGCGGTATAAAAAACAAATTTTCATTTACTATTATTAAATCGAACTTATTCTCGAGTATGAGCCCCTTGGGACACGAGTTAATACCTTTTGATTCACAGGAATTCGATATACGCATAAAAGAACAAAGTGGCAGATTGTAACCCGCAGAAAAAAAAATTAAACTAATGTTTGTTTTTCCATATAACTAAGAACCACACTAAGCAGATTATTAAAATGTTGCTGTTTATCATTTTTAACTCTCTGTATCGGACATCACTAAGGTAACAGTGCTACACGGTACACAAAAAAGACTTTTTTAAAAGATTTTAATGATAAAACATAGGCAATATTAAAATCCTCAATTTTAAATAATAGAAAAGGAAGAGAGATCCTTTTCTATTATTTAAAATTGAGGCATTACTTTGGATTCATTACATAACATAGTCAAAACTTGACCGTTTCACAGCTATGCCATGTAGAAGATTAATTACTTAATTTAAAATGCTACTACGTTTTTTTGCTTACTGCATTTAAAATTTTAAGAGGGGCGTTTATGCTAGTGAGGACGACGTCGTCGACGTCGGCCTTGAGTCTGTAGTACTCCCAGGATGTGGTTCCATCTAACGGTGAACCGTTGTACTCAAGGTCTTGTGTATAAACAAACTGCAATACTTACTTCAATTGTTCAGCCGATTTCTACCCTTTGCCAATATGCAACTACTGTAGTTGTCGTCAACTGTTAGTGATATTATATCTGAGGTGTTGGTACACTTCTCCCTTGTCTCGGTCTGTGGACTTTATTACAGAAACCTTCTTTACACAGCTCCGCGGTGACAGTTTGCAGTAATTCGACACAATTGCAGAAAAAGTAGATCAACTTGACAACGGCTGGGTCAATTTTAAAGAGCTGTGTCTGAAGATGTCACCCATACATTACCTCCTGTACCGGGATTAATTCTATTGGTTTAATCACCATGAAAGCCATATTAAATCAACCAGTATATTGTGTCAAAAATGTAGGAATACAAATACAATAAACGTAGGAATAATTTATGCAATAGTTAACTGGAAAAATTAAATTCAGAGATATATTAATAAATCGATCTAGAAGTTTTTATTCGTTGGAATTCTTCTGTATTTATACGATATAGTTTTGAAAAACGCTCGTGCGCGCTAAGCCTGTCAGTGTAGCAGTGTGTAAAAACGCTTGTACTTGTTGTACAATTTTGTTGCCTTTTTTTCTCTCAAGTTGACGGAACGTGTGTCGACCTTGATTAGTTAACGCCTGAAATAGTTTTACCAGAAGTATCGCATCGGCGGAGCGACTCGACCGAGACCGCAGAATTCCGCGGAAATAAAGTATCCGCGTCTGGCGTAACAGATATTCGCGCTCGAGCGAGCGCCGAGACCTTCGGCGTCTTTTTGCGATGTTTCGAACGCCGGGCATCGACGCTACGCCGCGCCGCCTCGATTCTCGAGGGTGTATCGCATATCCCTCCCCTTCCCCTCGACGAACGACCTTCTTTTGTCGAACCGCTGGATGGAGGATAGACGAGATCGAAGAGGCTCTTGCCTCTGTGTGTTGTTAGGTTCGGATTTCTTACTTATTAATTGGATTACGACACCGTGAGGGAGGACGTGGCCGAAGTATTTGGGTTTTCGGCCAAATGTGGAGTGGAAAGTGGAGTGGAGTGGAAAGTCGTAGGAAAGGGGCTTGCTTTGCAGGATCGATTATTTCGCGGAATTGGAGCCAACATATGCGTGGTGACTAACATGCCGCATATGCTTGTTGTTGGGTTGTATCACTTGTAAGGAGTCGCCACTAGATCGTATAGCAGGAAGCAAACGAGGCTTTCGGTGTTCAATTAGAAACTTGATGTGTTTTGCCCTGATTATAATATATGGTGCCATTATTTGATGATTTTGGATAAGGAAACCTGCTGAGAATATGGTGGACATTTGGCTGAAATTCTACTTCTGAAGTTCTAAACTGATGATTGATTTTTTGGTTGAACTAGGTATATCTTTTACAGAGTTTTCACTATAGTTTATCACAAAATTGGACGACAATCGTAAATAGCCGTAGCTGTTGCCTCCAATTGAGAAGATCATAGTAAAATTGATATTTTAACTTACAAGTCTGGGAGTCTATAAATTTTGGAAATTTTGGAAACCCTGGAAGTATAATAAAGTAAAAATACTAAATTGTATGATGATACGTCATCCCGTTTTGGAATTTGCAAATGCAATATTTATAAATTTGCTCAAACATTATATTTTTGAACTGTGATTATTGCTTACCTAATTAAGCTACTGAAGTGGAAAAGGTGTTTAGAATTTTTCATGAGGTTTATCCTAATCACCAGTACAATACTATTTCTTGTTATTTTTTTATAGAAAATTAAAATTGTAATTTCAAAGAAAAATAAGTACATATACATACGTATAGGCAAAACTGGGAGAGCTGAAGATTACTCATAGATTTCAGCTGTTATTTTAGACATACGTTACAGAATATTTCTAAATATTGACGCGTGTTAAAACGAAATAGCATACTTTTCATACGTCTGCTGTATAATTTAAATGGGCAAGACAAAAAAGTACGTCTGTTCTTAGAACCATAAGAACGAATGACAGCGGTAGCAACCTAACCTCCAATTCGACCGTGAACGTGTGATGTGAACAAGATGTTTTCGTTGGTATGTTTTCACTTTGCTTCTGTTAAACATGCTAATGATGGATATATAAATTAGATAGACCAATTATCACAATTAAATGACAGTATTTTTAATAATTAAATATTAATCATGAACGAACTACCTAGTAGGCAACTTAATATACACAGCTAATAACCTATTCACGCGGTACGTTCATAACTTGGTTCATACGATTTTAAGCGATGAATCACCTTCAGCTCTCCCAGTTTTGCCTATAACAGTTACTGTTGTTTGTTAATTCCCATAGTTAGAAAGTGAGATGGAAATGGTTTCTAGTGAAAATCCAAATTTTTCATCAAATCATCAAATCTTAACTCGTCTTTTTAACCAACTGTTTTTCTAAAAGGTTTTTATTTTTGTTTTTAATTTTACGAGTTAAAATACTATTTATTTTTTTTAAATCTGATGTAGTTCAGAAAAAATAATGATATTTTTATAAATTTTTATAACACATGGACCCATTTCTTTACCAGAAACTAAAGATTCTTAGATGATTGCAAAAAAGCTTATTTTTAGGTTATTTTCATGACCCCATTTCTGTCCCACTAAATGTTATAAATACGTAAACACACGTGAAAGTGGAACAATAGTACAAACTGTTTGTTGTTTTCCTTGCCCATTTGTAAAAGTGACGAAAAATGTTCAAAATTAATGTATTAAGTTTTCTTTAAAAGTAACAAAAATTCAACAATCGCATTTATGCTGCACATCAGCACAAAGAAAATGCTGAAAAATGACACGGATTCCATTTCTTTAGCTCAGTTAGATGAGCCACAACCACAGTTGATTAACATTGAATATTTTGCATTCCCATATTTTTAAAACGGGCAGACATACCTACGTAATATTGTTAAAAACATTACTTTTTGAAGGAGTTCTTCACTCTAGTCTAGAGTATCAAGTCTAAAATATTACAAAATATTACAATTTTTGTTTTTATTAAGTACATGATTTTCTTGGTTGGAAACAGATTTCAATCAAAGTATATAAATATTTCATACATGGGCTTCTACCACTAGAAAATGTAAAATAATTATACAATATATAATTGTTCACTGGCAATTTAATCGTTTTTCTATATATCCGAATTTACGTTCCTTGCCTAAGTATTTTGTTTGGTATGAATTAAGGACGCTCATATTTTGTTCAATTCTAAACGGTTGTTTGCAAACTCGGAATTTAAAAACCTGTTTTTTTGCGAAAGTATGTGTTTGTAAAAGCCAATAGAACATAATTCCGGATTGGGAGTATTTAAACGCTATTTTCAGTCCTTTATTCCAGATTTTTTTTTATTATATTTATTTCAAAAGTCAATTGCTATTCATTTGCCGACGTTTCGCACAATTTTCTTTGGTTTTCTCAAGGCTCGAATCAAAACGACTATAGAAATAGGGTCATAACCTTTACATCTTTGCTCTACAAAACACATCAAGTTCGAATGTTTTCCTTATAAATCGCTTAGCCATTAATCAAGTTGTCGGACACAGCGGATAATAAAACTCGTCAAAATGCGTATTACAAGGGAACAACGCACAATAAAAAAAATAAAAAAATGAAAAAAAAAAATAAAAAATTTGAGAAAGCCAAAGAAAATTGTGCGAAACGTCTGCAAATGGATAGCAATTGACTTATGAAATAAAGGAATAAAGGACTGAAAATAGCGTTTAAATACTCCCAATGCGGAATTATGGATTGGGAGTAATTAATCCAACATAGTACAGTCGATAGAAGTAAACTTGAGAACATAATTCCTTTGTGTATGACCAAACATTGTCTTATGTAAGTTTCGTCGCTAAACGTTAAATTATCGACTCAATTATTTACCATAACGAACAATATCGTGAACCATACCTGAATCCCAAATTAATATTTCCATTAGAACGTAACCAATTTGTGACTTTCGTGAATAAATTTGATATTTGTCCCCATCGCGTGAGACATGCGAACTAAACACAGATTCCACGGTAATAATTTCTGCGTGCGTAAGTAAATCACATCCGAACATAATTGTGAAAGGTTCGTTAAAATAATTTATATTTTGAATTTTGCATTCGGTGTTAAACTTGGCCAGAAAACGTAACATTAATGTCGTTATTGCCGTCTGAAATGCTGTAATATAAATAATGTAATATACTTAAGTTCATTGAAATATATAAACATATGTTGGAACAAAATATTTGTACAATCGAAATATATTATTATAATTTATGCTGGTGCATGTAGAGTTTGACAAAATTCAGTTTATATTATAAGTATTGTAATGTGTTGTGTACTAAGAAGTGTCTCTGCCACTCATGTTTAGAACTGCAAACCTTGCAATTTCCCGTCGATTATCTTCAATTTTACTTAACCTGAAATAAATTTACAACTAGAAAGTAAATCTAATCAAAAGGATTGCCGATTTTTGCAGCAGTTTAGAGTTCCGGAGATCTAATATTTGTCTGTGGAAACTTTTCCAAGTTGTAAGTACCTATCTAACTTATGAGGGACGTAACGACATAAAATTCCGAAAGTTTGACAAGTTCCGTAGTATACTTCGGGATCCTTATCTACGTGTTAGTGCGGAGAGATAGAGCGAAACTGCTAGCTAAGAGAGAAAAGCAAGTTAATCAGCGAATTTTTTTTACGAGTGTTGATTTGAATAACCGAAGACGTCCGTCGGCTCTGCGGAAATGGAGTATTTTTCCTGCCGCCGCCGGCCGGTTCGTTTTATATCTTTCGCCCCGACTTCATGACGACGCACGGCAATTTGGGAATCTTATTTTTCTTTGCTAGATATGTGGCTCGTACGTGAAGGAAATGGCGAAATGAGGGAAAGTTTTTTTTTGTTCTTTTAGTCCAAACTTAAGATGAAATCATGGTACAAAGGCATCTATCTTATCTTTAAAGTTGTCTGCGATTTGTAATGTTTTAAAAGATTCGTAGACTCGTAAAGAAGTAAAGATAACAAACCTGTGAGGTAAAAATTTCTTGTTTTGCAGGTAAAGTAGTACGGCCCTAATATTTTCAATTGTTTTCGTTCAGTCAGGATGGCCGAGCGGTCTAAGGCGCTGCGTTCAGGTCGCAGTCCTCTCTGAGGGCGTGGGTTCGAATCCCACTTCTGACAGTTTTTTTTGCTTTCTTAAAAATTATTAAGCCAGTGTAAAATCTTTTTTTTATTGTTTAAATTTAAATTTGATGTTAAAAAGCAGGTGCAATTTGTAGCCAACCAAACATATCGATCGTAACTTTCCGATTTTATTTCTTTATTTTAGCTTTGTTGATTGCGCTAATTATATGTAAAGTAAAGAAACGCAGAATTTGCAAGCTGAGTTAATGTAAGGAGAAACAGTGGTACCAACTTAAGAAGCGGCATAAGGTCGTGTAAGGCATCATAGGATAGCTCTTTTAAACCCAAATTAGTTTCGTCTAATTTTTATTTATCGACACTCAAGAGATTTAAAGAAAATTATATATATTTCTATATACAGTGAGCGCGCAAAGCATAGAAAAATGACAACACCTCTGAACATATTCAATTTACGAACTTTCTACTGATATTGATAGATTTGTTAATACAGTTGAAAATTAGGGTAATTTTGATAACTTTTGTTTGTTTCTAGAAAGCGAATATGCGTTTTTGATTGATTTATTGGCACTGAATGCGAATCCGAGCTTGAAAGTTGCATATTATGTCGGGACTATAAACTGAAATTGAATGAAACGTGAAATCCAAAATTTCGAGAAGGAATTTAATTAAAAAAAATAATTAAATAGCGATAAACACTTATAAAAGTTTGACAACGCAAAAATATTACAACTTCACATTTTTACTTCAAATTTGTTTTTTTACCCAACATTTTTAACATTTTTAACATACAAAATTCGCTCCGTGCTATAGTTATTTTGTATTTGTGCAATTTTCAACATTGTGTATATATGCGCAAGCTTTTTTTTATTTAACAAATTTAAAGAGAAATTAACAATGACGTGCTGTGTAATTTTTCTGTTCTATAGAAATCTTGGGTATTTATTCACAAACTTTATTTTCAGAACGAAACTGTCAATCTCACTAAATGTTTTTTATTATTTGTTTTTCAATTCCTTACAAATACAGTAGTTTGGAATATTAACACAACCGGATTTTAAACGGAGCTAATTAGCTAGGTTAAAAACTTTTTTAAATGCCGTTGAGAAGATTGTAATATAATCTTCTTGTCAATAGCTCCATATAATTTTACTTCTGGAATATTTTTAAATTATTAAAGAATTTACATAATTATTGTGCGTAAGTTACTGTTTGTACTGTTTTGTTATATAATTGCCAAAGGAAGGGATATTCCTTCCTTTGGCAATACTTGAAAGGGCTGTAACGTTTGAAGGAAATGAAAAGAACAAATAAGTTGATACACATGGACAACTGCAAAGTTATAGAAAATGAAAGTGATAAACTACAACAAAAAATGTTGTAAAACAAAAATTAACACCTCGCTTGGTTATTTGATACCAGGTATAATGCTGTGTATTTTATAGATCTCACATATTCGACATACATATTCCTGTGAAAATACAGCATTGTCACCGTAATTTTACAGATTATTTATGGAATTTTACTGGAGAGTTTCATTACACACAATGTTTCTGTTCATTTGATACAGCAAAATTTCTTTACTTTGTCTGTGTATTTTGTCCTCGGAATGATACTCGGAAACAGTAAACAACACTGTTCAATATTTCTTTTGTTGTGGACCGATTATGCAGTTTTTTTAATTATTATTGTTGCACTTATCTCTGCAAACGAAACTTATCTCGTACTAATTCATTATTATCACATCATGGGAGTTCTTTGATTCGTCGGTTTGTTGAACAATAAAAGGAACAAAAACTATTGACTTTTAATTTAAAAAGCATTTCTTAGTCATTTAAAAAGTGTAAATAATTACTATAGGCAACAACAACAGAAAGACGAACAGTTGACAACTTACTAAAAATATCAAACCGTCAAGCCGCATATGGTTATGGTACCGTATGAGATAGACAGGGATGGCTAGCCCACATCACTGCGGGTTGCATACCAAATGCATTAGCCTCACTTATTCACCATGTCGCGTCCTTTCCAGTTGTGCGTATGTATTTACATTTCGCTGCTCGAAGGCAGAAATCAAATGTCAAAATTGTATCGTATCGGGTATTGTTGTAAATTATAAATTTATTATAAATTTCCGATAAGTTTTTTCTGAAAAATTTGCTACAAATTCATAGAACGCAATTTAGCAACCTGAAAACCGGATTAAAAATGAACCGCAGAACGACGAGGTTGACCAGCAACCACTTCATCGCAAACGAGTAGATCACGTGCGCCGCAACCAGCCAAGGTCGTGCCCGGGGGCGGCGGCGACGGCGGCGTCGGTGGCGGCGACGTCTGGGCGTCGGGTCGCCTCGATAGCCTTCTTGGATTTTTAGCGCGCGCCCCGCTCCTCCTCGGAAGAAGAAGAACCGAGAGAGGCGCCCCGCATAATTACTTCGCCGCGAGCCGGATTGCGCAACTCGCCGCCCCCGGCCCCCCCGCGCGCCGGACGCGTGCGCCGCGCCGCCGCCGCTGCTTGTCGCGACGCCGACCGTCCGTCCGCAGTCCCTTGCCTACCGCCAGACCGCTTAGCTTGCCCGCGACGCTTTGGATAAACCAGTCAGTGTCTTCATATCGAGACGAGCACATTGCGTCTCCGTTCGTACACATTCGCCAAAAAAATCTCTCTCGAATCGAAGTATTTTTCGCTCGCCACCGAGGAAATACATAGACCGGTTCTCTCTCTTGTTGGGCTTCGACCGATTTTCTATAAAGGACATTTTTTGGGAACGATCTTTTGGTACTTTCTGGCCGAGTGTTGTTTGTGTCTCGTGTGCTCTCTTTGAACCCCCGGTATCCCGCCATCAAGGACAACTAGCGTCGCCGAAGTGATTACTGTGTGCTAACTACTTACTTACTTCCCGAGACAGTGTGTACTTGTTTCTCGAAACGATCTACCTACCCACCGGTGTTGCTGCAAGTTGTGGACTCTCCAGTTTCTAAGCAGTGAGTTCTCTTGTAGTTTGTACCTCTACGATTGTTATTTTGACCTAAACACCAAATCTACCAGTTTGAAAAACTTTCTAAACTGTGACCATGAGAGTCAAAAGTCAGTTTTCAGCATTACTGAGGTTTTTTAACTATTTTACGATGATTTGGATCAAAACCAATCACAACATTCAGTTGTCATCAAAATTTTTGTCATATGTTCATTGAAAACCTGATTAGTGTTGTTTCTAGAGTAACCCACAATAATGTTGAAGATAATCAACAGAAAATACCAGTTATGTCTTCTGTATTGTTATCTAGTTCCAAATTGTGTCCTTTTTATGTGATGGCATTGCAAAACTTGGGAATTGAATTAAAGTCTGCACTTCCATCATTATTGTAGCCTTTTAAATTGTTCACACAACCACCCAATACAATTGTATCATGATATGGATGTAGCTTATGAAATGTCATGTCTCTAAGCAGTCAGAGTTATCTTCATAGTTTTCAGCATGACTGAGGTCTTCTATTTTACCTTAATTTGGATCAAAACCGAAGAAACAATTTTGTTGTCTTCAAATTATACACCTTGAAAACCGCGGAATGAAAGAAACACTAATTGATCAGTTAAGATCAGTTAAATTGTCCACAAAACTATCCAAGACAACTCTATCATGATACGGATGTTACTTACTAAATGTCATAAGTTTCTAAGCAGTTAGAGTTATCTTCATAGTTTATACTTAAACATACTTAAACCAATCCTTTCCAAAGCTGTCTAAACTATAACCTCAAGAGTCAAAACTGTGCTTTCAGCATTATTGACGTCTTTGAACTATTTTACGGCAATCTGGATCAAAACCTTGAAAGGCGCCTATCAAAGATCGACTGACCTCATTGGTCAGTAGAGTTCGTACTACGCCCTTGTCCACAATTTTGAAAACGAAATATAACTTATATTTTGTTGTTTTCTAGTGTTATTTACTGGTTATTTATTTCTAGAACAGTGGATTCATCTGGTATAATTTGGTAAAATTACAAGAAACCTATTTTTCAGTATTTACTCACTCAAAAAAGGTTTTATTTGCTATGAATACAAATGAACACAAATGTATGGTTAAAGAATTCTTAAAAAACAAATTTTGCAATTTAGAAGGCATCACAATGCTTAACACATTTTAATTTAAGTGTTTGACCTTTGTGCTGATGTTGTAACCACAAATATAATGTAGAAATGTCGTAAACTATAGTCTAGCACTAACTTGCAATTTTAGTTTTTTACTAATAATTGTATAGTAATATTGCAGACAATATCTTTGTTTGTTAAATTTCTTCTATTTTTCTTTTTAAATTTCTCAACAAAGTGTCTCTTGAAAGTCTGCTTGGAGACTAAACAAAGAGTAAAATTTTTACCTTCAATTGTAGAACTTGTAGAGTTTGTGCTTGGGCCCTTGTAGTGTCTTGTCATGTGGATCTCATTGGTATTGCTCTGGTCATTAAAGAATTGCTAAATTTTCTTTAAAACATTTAATTTGTCCCCAAAACTAAGGGTTGAATTCTTGTTGATGTAAGTTTTAAAAGTTTTTTTTTTACGTGAGAAGTATTATTTACACAAGTATTTATTTATATTATTCAATGGTAAAAATTTGCTCCGATCATTATAAAATGTACGTCTCCTCAACAAATGAATGAATATTCGATTATTTCAAAGTGCAAATACTTAATAAGTTAATTTTCATTGCAACAATTCGAAGAATTCGTTTTGTATTCCCATTCTTGCAAAGTACGTGTTTATTAATACAGTAGATGGAATTGCATCGTCACCGTAAGCAAATATTATGCTTACGAAATAAAAACAAAACGTTTATTGTGTTGTCAGAATATATCACAATGAAAATCGTCTGACATTCGATGCCTTCAAAACTAAAACAGTTTCCCTTCCTGTCATCGGTTTTCTTGCGAATTTCTTGATAACCGGTTGAATATAAATGTCGGCGCATCGTGTGTGTTGCAGATGACAGCTGGAAAGTGGACATCTTGCAGCATTTTCCACTTTTCGTAAATCGTTCTATCACCTCTAACGTCATATATTACACTGCTGACATGGAGAAATCTAAAACCCCTTCTCGCCGATTTTATCGTCATTTTTCAGCGCTGAAATTCAATGGAAACCCTTTTGACACTGGCATGTTTACTCTATGTAACGCGTTTTGAAATTGCAGTACGTTGGGCACGTATTTTTCCCGGCACTATTTGTTTATTGTGTTCAATAATGGTACCGGAGCTTTGACAAGAAAGTGACACGCTAGTTAATTCGCTTCTCTCGCCAAAAATAATATTGCCGGCGCGATTTTTATTCCGTTTGATGTGTCAACTACAGTTTTGTTTTGCGTTACGTAAAAATTTTTAATCGTATGTTTTTTGTCGAAGATTTCGTAATTTTTATCCGCTGGGAAAATAAACAGTGTAAAAATAGAACGCTCGGTTATGAGATTCTCTGTTGGCAAAAGTATGCGAAGTGCGATAAAGGGATTTATCGGGAACGGTGTCGTTTTTTATGAAGTTGACATTCGCTCGGTAACGTAAAAATGTTTTGGTATGCTTATCTTTATGGTGCGGTACAGATAAACTGCCAATTTGGCTTATATTTAGCAATGACTCGTAACACCTTTTGATGAGTTTTGTTTTACCAAGAAAATTAGTGCTCGACAATGTGTTCAATAAATTCATATTATGTTCCGGAATTTAATCATCGTCCTGTGACATCTCGTTTCGATAGTATTGGGTTTTGTGTTTGAAGGCTCATAATTCTCAATGACACAATTTTTGAATATTTTTTTACGTTTAGTAGTTTTATTAGTTAAGAGCCTGCAAACACAGGGATCAATAGTATCGAAAACTGGATCAATTATACGTTATTGTTATACATATATAACAAATATATAAATTACATTTTAACATAACATGAACATATTAAAACAGAAACATATTTCTTTGAACAGTCATTTTACGGTACAATAAATTCACTAAATAAATAAACGGTTCTGTGATTAAATAATATATCGTTGTTTAGTCAAAATAGATTTTGACTTTGTAACAATATAAATAACTCAAGTAACATTAGAGAAATAAAGCTATTCACTACGGAAAAATTTAAAGCCAAAATAGATTTTATAATTTAAAGAAAAATAATAACATGTAGTGATGTTGCAGATATTTTTATAAAACCCATGTGTTCGTTGATACTCAAACGTAGTTGACGTTTTTCAGCCGTATAATGTAAAAAATGGTTACTCGTACGCAGAATATGAATATACCTTTATAGTACTTTATAGAAAAATAAAAGATGTGTCAATTTCAATATAACATTTATTGCCGTCAGGCCAATTCCAAACAAGATACAGAAGTATTGTTTCATTTCCTCTAGAAAGCAAAAAAAAAAATGTTCTGGTGAACATACCTTGAAAACGGTCAACTTTTTCCTGCATGCTATGGTTTTTTTTATTGTAAAACATATAAAAGATGTATAAATTTCCTGATAACGCCAATCGTCCTGTGATCAATAGAAATCAAGATGTTAAAAGTATTAAAAACCATCATAAAATAAGCATTTTTGTAGCTTTATTATAGGCTAAACAATAATTTGCTCCCTTAACGAATCTTTAGAGGAAACAATTTCTTTGTCAGTAAGAAATTTTATTAAAGTCAAATATGCATGACTGTTATAAGAAACCTTAATTTGATGTAAAAATATTTGGTTAGTTATATAAAAGCAGCCATACCCTTGATACAGCACAATATTTATTTTTTAATACATATATTGTTGTAGGCCCACGAAATATTGTATTGTAATTAAACTGGGTAAACTGCACACAACGAAACGTTGTCGCAATTCACAGCAACCTTAGTTAAACATTTTCTTATTTTTATTTCTTATTTTTCACTGTGTGGTTGCGTATCAATAAGGTATATACCGACTTAATCTTTACTTGATATTATAATCACACATTTTGGCCAAGCAGGAAGGAAGTTGGTGGTTTAGTTCCTACACCGAACACTTTCAAGGCCTAACCTAACGACTTAATAACAACTAGGTATATTCAGCAATACTTTTAGAAATTACCTTTCAAGTTCTCGACTTACAGTACACACGCGCTTAATTCCATGTATCAGTGGCATTACTTTTATCGTTTCTATCTGGCAATTGAGACCCAATTGGCTCGTATGAAAGAGTTTGACGACCTCGCGTTGTGCGAAATTGCGAAATGGCAATCGTATCAATAGTTATTGTAACTTGTAACGTTCTCTGACATTTAAGTCAAGAGAGTCGGTGCTGCAGTTGTGCGGGACTTTTATTTGCTCGGGCGTTTGAAAGCAACGGTGTCTGCTGCTGCTGCGTTTGACTTTACGGTCCAGCCCAGACCACTCTTGTATAAACAAACGTATCGCGTTACTACTAGTCTTTGTTTGTTTTTGTACAGCCTGCTCGATGTACATCTTTCTACAACGCAATCTGATCTCATAGGGTAATGTTTTGATATGAATCTATCTGCTGTGTTTTGTAGAGTTGGTAGCATTACTCGAGGATTACTTCAAGTAAATATTAAATTCAAACATTTATATTTTACCATTTTATGTGAAACATAGTATAAAATAAGTCCTTAGTCTTCTTCAGTGTGCCCTCTCTCCCTTATCTGTATTTTAATGTTTTTATGCATCTGGAATGTTTAGTGTTTTTCTTGGCGAAGCTTTCGATAATAATGTTACAGAAAAACAGTTTCTTTTTCTTTTGGTTTTCTTTCAACTAAACAGAAATATGTCAGAATTTAAGACTCTGAATTTCGGAGTTTGCCTTACCGGGTTTTATGGTCATGGTGTCATCCTGTGATAATAAAAAGGTGATTTTCTTGGTGCTTTGGTTCTAAAAATTAACGATTGATATCTTTCTCACATTTTGGTCAAAAGGTTTGCTAAAATAAAACCTAGAATGGTGCAGATATGCTCGTTTGAAACATTTTGAAGTTTGTAGAAACTATGGAGAATTGGAGCCTCCTCCAGGAAATAGTAGAAGTTTTCTAAAAAGCGTTTTTTCTACATTTTACCCTCAAACTATTCAATACGGATTCGCATTCAGCGCAAAGATATCTATCGAAAGCGCATAACGCCTTGACGTAACTGGAACTACAGTCTGGAATTTTTAGTCAGTTGGTAGTGTAATTTAGTTCAACGGTCCGTAGCTAGATGGCGCTGTTTCAACCAGGCAAGGCGAAAAGGAAATATTGTGCTAATGAACAGTAAGTAAAGTCAGCGTAGTATTATGGATACATGCTAATATCCGAATTTGACATTTGTCTGTATTGCTATCACGAATTGACATGAATGGATTTTTTTTTGTCTAGTAATTCAAGTAAAATTGTGTCTTTTTGGGGTTCTGATTCTAACGCTAAGGTTTGTTTTAGGGACGTGACGCAAACAAAAATTCAATGAAAAGGCAAACAATCTAATTTCTTGGTGGTTTTTTGCTTATAACTCGAAAACTATCAACTTTACGTGAACAACCTCTAAATTCAACATGAAAGTATATGAAATTTCATACAAACTTCACTATTTATGTTTTATCTCCAATAAACCGTTCGGGCTCAAGCGATAATTTGGCGTATTTTATCTGTTTCCGCAAAAACCCACTTTTTCCACTTCATAACTTTAATATATTCTTAAAACTCTAATATCTAATATTTAGTGAATTCCTCCTGCCAATACAATGTAGACTGTCTTAAACTATTATGCCATCTCCTACTATAAAAGAAACATTTTCAAAATCAAATTGTATTAAAACACAACTTTTCAGCTAGATGCCCTTTTGAGCACAAATTGCCTGTATTATTATTATTATTATTACAATGTTTCATTTGTGATAAAATTGACGATTATATGATATCATTTTGATTTTCTTACTTTAAACGACATCTTCGCGCTAAGATTTTCAGAAAAAAGCAAGTATTTGGCACCAATGTAAACCAAAGCATTTTTTTTTTTCGAATAATCAAAGTGTAGCAATGCTCCAGTTTTTACATTTTTACAAAAAAGTAATTTTTTCATTGCCTTTGTGAAAATTTACGATAGATATATTTCTGTGTTCAGAATACTGATTGAAAATATTATCTACTAAAATAGTATAGGATGGTATTTAAAATATTAAAGAAGCCGTAATTTCCCGAAAACCCGGAAATCGTACTAAAATCGAAAATTTAATCATTCTGGTTATCCGTACAGGTAGCACCTTAAACAGTCTTTAACTAGAAATGAAAACTAGAAAAATTGTGTTTACAAGTTTGCCTACTTATCAATAAACAATTGTATAATCGAACAGTATTCATATTGACAAAACTGTGCAGGGAAAATCGGCAACTCAATGATTAAATGTGGTATTCGAGAGCTTTGATAATAAAGCATCTTTTGCCATCACTCCGCGAACAGATCCCTATTATTGTGTGGTTGTGTGCGTGTGTGTGTGTGCGCGACGTCGCCTGAAGTCTTAATTTCCCTACCTCCGATGCGAAAATAAACTCGATTTCCAGGCAAGTTCAATTTCCTGGTCTCTGCCGGCGTAGTCGTCCATCATTTGATGCGGCCGGAGCCGAACAAAAAAAGCCCACCTTTGTGCGAGTGATGCGCGTTCAAATTTGCCCGTGACGCGTTCCGGGACCAGCAAATGAATTCCGTCAATCGCTAGCGATGAGTTCACGGATCGGATTCTGACGCCATTAAACAAACACACACTCAGACATACATACATACACACACACGCGCGCAGCGGCGCACAGTGGTGAAAATACGGACCCTAGCCGTTCAAAATTATTTTAGCGCTATGGTCCAATTTAATCCAAAGTGACGAAAACATGTTCTTAGATAACCAAATGACTTAAAATCAATCAGTTTGCCACCCTGGAAAATTTAGAAAACGTACAGTATCGGGCTAAAGTCCGATGTAGATTTTTGTACTATTTTTTTCCGCATCATAAATACGGGTTATGAAAGAAACCATAATCACTTATGGCATAGCTGCATTAACTATAATCATGACGATTATTACAGGTAATTGTATTTAGTTACTAGAAAAGGAAAGTGATATTATATCAATAGTCAATGATTTGGTGCATCTGATGTTGGCGATTGTAAGCACTTTAAGTTAGTTTTAGACCGGGTCAGCTCACCTCATACCAAGACAAGTCATACCCGGACAACTCATACCAGGACAACTCATACCAAGGGACAACTCATACCACGACAACTCATACCGGGACACCTCATACCAACGGACAACTCTTACCAGGACATCTCATACCAGGACAACTCATACCAGGACAACTCATACCAGGACAACTCATGCCAGGACAACTCATACCAGGACAACTCATACCAGGACAACTCATACCAGGACAACTCATACCACGACAACTCATACCACGACAACTCATACCAGGACAACTCATACCATCAACTCATATCACATTTTATATCATGTGACATACAGTATTATACGAAAGAAACAATTAGATTGGGACATTAAAAGTTAATAAAACTGTTTGCAATGTTTTAGTAAGTTTAGCTTGTAGTATACAATTTTGATGATAGATGTCAGGAGTAAACAGTAGCACCGGCGCTGCATGATTGATTATTATTTATGAAATGAATAATAATTTTAAAAATTTATTAAATGAATATTTTTATTATTAATTAATAAATGATAAATATTAAAATTTATTATTAATTATTGTCTCTAATTGTTATATTTTTTTATTATTGTGACTAATATAACAATACATTGTTGGGTAAGAATCTTTGTTTGGTAGATAATAGTTTATTTAACGTGTCAACGTAATACACAATAAATTTCACACGTCATGTTTAATAAGTAATAACACAGAATGTTTTAGTGCTGCTTGTTTTCTGTTTCAAAACAACATTTCTTAATTTTATCATCACATTCCAACTTATCCCTAGGAGAAAGCTAAAGATAAATTATTAATTATTAAAATAATTATTAAAGATATTAATATTAAATATTTTATAACAATATTTATAAATTTATTGTATCTGTGTAATTCCATGTCAAAGCAATACAGTTTTTCTTTTCTCACCACCTTGAATTCTGATGACATTTTGTACAAATGTTGTCTTCATGAAGTTAAAAAAATGCAAAATTTTATGATATTTTATCCCATACTTCCAAAACGGTTAGGCATATGCTGAGTTTATGTTCATGTTACATAAGTCTTTCACTAGATGGCGGTTGCCTTCCGCGTTGTATAAAATGTGATATGTACTACGCGGGCCAAAAAGATCAAACGTCTAATTATTACATCATGTAATTCTGGCTTGTTTTTATTTTTCAACCTGACAGTTGATGCATGTATTGTACTTAAGATTAATGACAGCGCATAGGTTATAAAAGAACCATTACAAATCTAACAAAAATATTTTCAGTATATTTGGTTGCATATGTAGTGTACGCCTTTTTTTTTGGCGCGCGTAGTACATATAAAATGGCAATAGTCGATAATTTAGTAAATTAATCTCAAATACCTAACAAGGCATTACAGAAAATGTAGAGAACATCCACGCATCCACACATTGACCAAAGTTTGTTAATCACACTATATGCCACCGTACGTGACAACAATCACTTGTCGGCTTGTAACTGGTGTTTTGGTATGAATTGTCGTGGTATGAGTTGTCGTGGTATGAGTTGTCCTGGTATGAGTTGTCCTGGTATGAGTTTTCCTGGTATGAGTTGTCCTGGTATGAGTTGTCGTGGTATGAGTTGTCGTGGTATGAGTTGTCCTGGTATGAGTTGTCCTGGTATGAGTTGTCCTGGTATGAGTTGTCCTGGTATGAGTTGTCCTGGTATGAGTTGTCCCTTGGTATGAGATGTCCTTTGGTATGACTTGTCTTGGTATGAGATGTCCCGGTATGAGTTGTCGTGGTATGAGGTGTCCGGGTATGAGGTGCACCCGACCCGTTTTAGACAGTCAAATGTCAAAAAATTATTTTTCCATAAGCCGATTCATTTTGTAAACCGTAATAAAGAGTAAGATTTCTTTCCAACGAAAGATGCTTAATTTTTAAATATCTATCCAATGATACCACACACACTAGGTTTGATTTTGAAATTCTAAAACTGAGTGCAGTTATGACTACTTGGACTACCTTGGATAAAACTAGTTATATTTACTTTTTAAACATTTTATATATATATATATATATATATATCTGCAGGTGTAATGTTATCATAAGCGCAGGGTTTCAAAATTTTAAAACAAACTTTATTTTTCTACTTCAGCCCTGTCAAAAACAACCCCATTGTTAATTAGATTTTTTTATCAGCTAAAAATGCAAAATGGACCACTGTGCGGCGTTTTGCTTTTCCATCTCCAAATTACAAACGTCGGTTGGCGCGAAATGGATACAGCAAGTCGGCGCCCGATGACTGATAGTTGAATATAGCGCATTTTTTTGCAGCGCGGAGTTGCAATTTCGAGCCGACTATTAGTGCGGTTTGTTTGTAATTATTGTGGTTCATTTCGTTGCTTTTCGAGCGCAAAAATCGGATCAAATCCGGGCCAATGTCGACGTCAAAGTGAGTTGTTGTTCGTATCGTACGTATCGCTAAATATGATATCGACTTTTTTTTGGCAATCGTAGAATTGGTGAACGTGGATATTGTGTTTCACATCGAGGACGTGCCAATTATTATGACTGATAGACAAAATACTTCAGTAATTGCTTCTGTAGGAAACGCTCAAATTTTAAAATATTTACTTTTCATCTGTATTATTAATTTAAAAGAAAAATATTATCTGTTCTAACTGCTTGAAAAATACAGGAAATATCCATACGCAAAAAAAGTATTAATAAAACGTATTGCTTATTAAATTGCGCAAGAATGTGCTAATAATACTACGAATTACTTAGCTGTTATAGGTAGGTGTGCCTATGATACATAAATTCATGTTATTTGTTACTAAACTTAAAACGCAATCATCCTAAACAATATTAAAAACGTAATCAAATATTTGATATATTTTCTTACGTTTAAATATATACTCGCCAGCAATATTGATCCTATACTTAAAAAGCGAAAGATAACATTAGTCCAGGATAACGATAACTTGTGAAAAAATACCTCCGCCTAGATTTGAACCAGGCACCCTCTAATTGCCAGTCAGAAGCTCTGCCAATTCTGTCCTGGAATCGGTCCCTTTCAGTATCTAGTACAAAAGCCTTACAATCCAAAAACGACGTTTCAGCAATTTTTATCACCAAGATTAGCAAACTGCATTTTTTTGTTTATTACTACAATTAATTATAATCCTCAAAAATGATTTAATTTTGTGCGCAGTTGTCTGCAGTTTTTCAAGTCGTCATATTACACAACAAAAAAGCTGGTGAAATAAAAAATTTAAAGAATGACGCAATTTTTTGGCAAGAAAAAAATTAATCTAACGTCAATAATATCTCTTAGAACTAGAAATCCTCGAACAAAGTTGATTCGTCAAGATAATTAAGAAAAAAATTAAACAGCCTTGTCGTAGGCGCATAAGTAAATTGTATGTACTACATTCTAAAAATAAACAGAAATTCATTTTGAGTAAAAAAGTATTTACATACCTTGAGGAACACTCTTCATTTTACAAAAATAATAAAGTTATTGTCAACAAGCCCACAGAAAATTACAATTGCAACGGTGTGAAACACCCAAGCATACGGTTTGCACAAATCAACAACTTTGAACTGATACCATTCTTAACCGGTTTAGCAAAAATTTTTAAAATTTACTCTGCTTATACGCGAGTGATCAAAGAGTTGTTACGTAGGGTGAATTCTGTTAATTTTGAAAAATATAAAATATGAATTTTGGCCAGCTTTTTGGGAATTTTTCTCACTGTGCGTCGTGACACTTGGGTATAGATGGAAGTTTGGTACATGGTACTTGGGATCGTTAAAAGTTTATTGCTGTAATAGCACTAAGTAGAAATAAATTCAAGGGAAATTCAATTCATTTCATTCAGTGAAATTAATTAAGGATGAGGATTATTTGAAGAAACAATAGTCTTTTGTTTAATTTAAGATTAAACAGTTAATTCTCAAGACTATTTGGGAGCTTCGTTTTCAATAAACACAAACTAAGATTTCCAATGTTCGTAAATCTCTGGTAGGTACAAGTAAATAAAGTCGATGAGGCAACATTTTCGCAAGCAATTCACTTTCATTTCGCGCGTTTTGTAGCGGCGACAGACAGCCGAACGGTGTAATGTATTCGCGTGCCGGTGCAAGGACCCGGAGGCGTTCGTGTAAGTGTTAAGTAAATACAATTACTCGGTGGCTGCGGATTTTTTTCCGTGCAAGCGGGCGCGATAATGGCGGACCCGCCGCCGCGTGAGCAAATGTTTATTTTTAGCGGGCGTACGCGCGGGCCCCCCCGATTATTCATTTTTTCCGAATTGCGCCCGCCCGACCGACACACACAGACGTCGCCATTAATATGTATGGTCATGGTTGTTGTCTCTCTATATCCTTGAAATTTTAAACTCGCCGCGCGATTTGCAATTCAGATCGACGGCAACGCGGCTTCCATTGTGACCGAAAACAACTTTTTCTGTGTAGCGTAACCGGCCGCAACGCACGAATCGCCCGCTTACTGCGCCTATTAAAAGATATCTGATGTAAAAGCGTTTAAACATAGCGTTTTTCTCGTCAAATTGTGTCAATAACGAAACATGTATGTGTTATACTATAGGGTGACCAGACGTCCCGACTTTTCACATTTTGTCCGCGGAGTTTTAAAAACGTCACGCTTTTTAGAAAAAATTATATTTAGAGAATTACTACGAAAAATATAGAAACTATTTGCTATTTGGTTCAAACAATCTTTTTTAATTCGTTCGTTAAAAGGCTTTTAAAAGACTTTTCGGAGACTTTTCGTAGCTTGTACGGTTTGGCTAGAAAGTGGGAAACTATAATTTCCGCGGCTTATCGCGTTTTTCACGCGAACCGGTGTTTTTAGCATCATTTTTGATAATTGGGAACGTAATAACTGCCGAACCGTTCCAATTAGGTAAAATCAAATTGTACCGGCGTAATCACCGTCAAAAGTTGTATCAAGAACCACAACCTTAATTTGATTGAAGGTAGTTGGGTTTGTGCCGATTGGCAAAAATTTTGTAAGAAATCACGTATTTTAAACTATAATTTTGAACTGGC
This sequence comes from Melinopterus prodromus, assembly GCA_964023965.1. Taxonomy (NCBI): domain Eukaryota; kingdom Metazoa; phylum Arthropoda; class Insecta; order Coleoptera; family Scarabaeidae; genus Melinopterus; species Melinopterus prodromus. The sequence goes on from OZ030393.1 coordinate 63,787,323, forward strand.
ACTCCTATCTCTAAAACTAGGACCCGGATCAACAAGAAACCTTTGCTATCTTACTAAAATGGGTGCGCAGATTACAAATTTACATAGGAAAAGTCTCTGTCTCTACTGGTTACCGAGTTGTGCTGAAATTACGGTTTTTCAGATAATACATAAATAAGCGAAATGGACCACATAACATGAAAACGGTAACTCTTAGGCATATAAAAGTATATATATTTTTGATAGATTCAACGAGAGCTATCATTTTGTAGTGGGTAAACCTTTCTATCACCAACGGCTGCAATGTTCAATTTTTTTCTATCTAAAAGTGCTAAATTTAGAACGAAAAAACAATTATAACTTTTTGAGAGATAGAGCGTTCTAATGTAGTCATGCTTATGCATTGGGATGTGCTGAATTCAGCGGGGAGGTGGGTTTTCCCGTAGCGTGTACGGTTTGGCTAGAAAGTGGGAAACTATAATTTCCGCGGTTTATCGCGTTTTTCTCGCGAACCGCGCACCTTAGAGCAACGCGGCTTTCAGAAATGAATTCCTCGGACAATTTCCCATCCGGTACCGTTTGAACCGTCAACATCGGTCGATTAGATCGGACACAGTTTGCGTTCAAAGTTTCTAACATAGTATAATAGGTGTTTTTAGCATCATTTTTGATAATTGGGAGCGTAATAACTGCCGAACCGTTCCAATTAGGTAAAATCCAATTGTACCGGCGTAATCACCGTCAAAAGTTGTATCAAGAACCACAACCTTAATTTGATTGAAGGTAGTTGGGTTTTTGCCGACTGGCAAAAATTTTGTGACAAATCACATATTTTAAACAATAATTTTGAAGTAGCACACCTATCTCAAAAACAAAGCCCCGGATCAACAAGAAACCTTTGCTATCTTACTAAAATGGGTGCGCTGATTACAAATTTACATAGGAAAAGTCTCTGTCTCTACTGGTTACCGAGTTGTGCTGAAATTACGGTTTTTCAAATAATACAAAAATAAGCGAAATGGACCACATAACATGAAAACGGTAACTCTTAGGCATATAAAAGTATATATATTTTTGATAGACTCAACGAGAGCTATCATTTGGTGGTGGGTAAACCTTTCTATCACCAACGGTTGCAATGTTCAATTTTTTTCTATCTAAAAGTGCTAAATTTAGAACGAAAAAACAATTATAACTTTTTGAGAGATAGAGCGTTCTAATGTAGTCATGCTTATGCATTGGGATGTGCTGAATTCAACGGTGAGGTCGGTTTTCCCGTAGCGTGTACGGTTTGGCTAGAAAGTGGGAAACTATAATTTCCGCGGTTTATCGCGTTTTTCTCGCGAACCGCGCACCTTAGAGCAACGCGGCTTTCAGCAATGAATTCCTCGGACAATTTCCCATCCGGTACCGTTTGAACCGTCAACATCGGTCGATTAGATCGGACACAGTTTGCGTTCAAAGTTTCTAACATAGTATAATAGGTGTTTTTAGCATCATTTTTAATAATTGGGAACGTAATAACTGCCGAACCGTTCCAATTAGGTAAAATCCAATTGTACCGGCGTAATCACCGTCAAAAGTTGTATCAAGAACCACAACCTTAATTTGATTGAAGGTAGTTGGGTTTTTGCCGACTGGCAAAAATTTTGTGACAAATCACATATTTTAAACAATAATTTTGAAGTAGCACACCTATCTCAAAAACAAAGCCCCGGATCAACAAGAAACCTTTGCTATCTTACTAAAATGGGTGCGCTGATTACAAATTTACATAGGAAAAGTCTCTGTCTCTACTGGTTACCGAGTTGTGCTGAAATTACGGTTTTTCAAATAATACAAAAATAAGCGAAATGGACCACATAACATGAAAACGGTAACTTTTTGAGAGATAGAGCGTTCTAATGTAGTCATGCTTATGCATTGGGATGTGCTGAATTCAATGGTGAGGTCGGTTTTCCCGTAGCGTGTACGGTTTGGCTAGAAAGTGGGAAACTATAATTTCCGCGGTTTATCGCGTTTTTCTCGCGAACCGCGCACCTTAGAGCAACGCGGCTTTCAGAAATGAATTCCTCGGACAATTTCCCATCCGGTACCGTTTGAACCGTCAACATCGGTCGATTAGATCGGACACAGTTTGCGTTCAAAGTTTCTAACATAGTATAATAGGTGTTTTTAGCATCATTTTTAATAATTGGGAACGTAATAACTGCCGAACCGTTCCAATTAGGTAAAATCCAATTGTACCGGCGTAATCACCGTCAAAAGTTGTATCAAGAACCACAACCTTAATTTGATTGAAGGTAGTTGGGTTTTTGCCGACTGGCAAAAATTTTGTGACAAATCACATATTTTAAACAATAATTTTGAAGTAGCACACCTATCTCAAAAACAAAGCCCCGGATCAACAAGAAACCTTTGCTATCTTACTAAAATGGGTGCGCTGATTACAAATTTACATAGGAAAAGTCTCTGTCTCTACTGGTTACCGAGTTGTGCTGAAATTACGGTTTTTCAAATAATACAAAAATAAGCGAAATGGACCACATAACATGAAAACGGTAACTCTTAGGCATATAAAAGTATATATATTTTTGATAGACTCAACGAGAGCTATCATTTGGTGGTGGGTAAACCTTTCTATCACCAACGGTTGCAATGTTCAATTTTTTTCTATCTAAAAGTGCTAAATTTAGAACGAAAAAACAATTATAACTTTTTGAGAGATAGAGCGTTCTAATGTAGTCATGCTTATGCATTGGGATGTGCTGAATTCAACGGTGAGGTCGGTTTTCCCGTAGCGTGTACGGTTTGGCTAGAAAGTGGAAAACTATAATTTCCGCGGTTTATCGCGTTTTTCTCGCGAACCGCGCACCTTAGAGCAACGCGGCTTTCAGAAATGAATTCCTCGGACAATTTCCCATCCGGTACCGTTTGAACCGTCAACATCGGTCGATTATATCGGACACAGTTTGCGTTCAAAGTTTCTAACATAGTATAATAGGTGTTTTTAGCATCATTTTTAATAATTGGGAACGTAATAACTGCCGAACCGTTCCAATTAGGTAAAATCCAATTGTACCGGCGTAATCACCGTCAAAAGTTGTATCAAGAACCACAACCTTAATTTGATTGAAGGTAGTTGGGTTTTTGCCGACTGGCAAAAATTTTGTGACAAATCACATATTTTAAACAATAATTTTGAAGTAGCACACCTATCTCAAAAACAAAGCCCCGGATCAACAAGAAACCTTTTCTATCTTACTAAAATGGGTGCGCTGATTACAAATTTACATAGGAAAAGTCTCTGTCTCTACTGGTTACCGAGTTGTGCTGAAATTACGGTTTTTCAAATAATACAAAAATAAGCGAAATGGACCACATAACATGAAAACGGTAACTCTTAGGCATATAAAAGTATATATATTTTTGATAGACTCAACGAGAGCTATCATTTGGTGGTGGGTAAACCTTTCTATCACCAACGGTTGCAATGTTCAATTTTTTTCTATCTAAAAGTGCTAAATTTAGAACGAAAAAACAATTATAACTTTTTGAGAGATAGAGCGTTCTAATGTAGTCATGCTTATGCATTGGGATGTGCTGAATTCAACGGTGAGGTCGGTTTTCCCGTAGCGTGTACGGTTTGGCTAGAAAGTGGGAAACTATAATTTCCGCGGTTTATCGCGTTTTTCTCGCGAACCGCGCACCTTAGAGCAACGCGGCTTTCAGAAATGAATTCCTCGGACAATTTCCCATCCGGTACCGTTTGAACCGTCAACATCGGTCGATTATATCGGACACAGTTTGCGTTCAAAGTTTCTAACATAGTATAATAGGTGTTTTTAGCATCATTTTTGATAATTGGGTGCGTAATAACTGCCGAACCGTTCCAATTAGGTAAAATCCAATTGTACCGGCGTAATCGCCGTCAAAAGTTGTATCAAGAACCACAACCTTAATTTGATTGAAGGTAGTTGGGTTTTTGCCGACTGGCAAAAATTTTGTGACAAATCACATATTTTAAACAATAATTTTGAAGTAGCACACCTATCTCAAAAACAAAGCCCCGGATCAACAAGAAACCTTTGCTATCTTACTAAAATGGGTGCGCTGATTACAAATTTACATAGGAAAAGTCTCTGTCTCTACTGGTTACCGAGTTGTGCTGAAATTACGGTTTTTCAAATAATACAAAAATAAGCGAAATGGACCACATAACATGAAAACGGTAACTCTTAGGCATATAAAAGTATATATATTTTTGATAGACTCAACGAGAGCTATCATTTGGTGGTGGGTAAACCTTTCTATCACCAACGGTTGCAATGTTCAATTTTTTTCTATCTAAAAGTGCTAAATTTAGAACGAAAAAACAATTATAACTTTTTGAGAGATAGAGCGTTCTAATGTAGTCATGCTTATGCATTGGGATGTGCTGAATTCAACGGTGAGGTCGGTTTTCCCGTAGCGTGTACGGTTTGGCTAGAAAGTGGAAAACTATAATTTCCGCGGTTTATCGCGTTTTTCTCGCGAACCGCGCACCTTAGAGCAACGCGGCTTTCAGAAATGAATTCCTCGGACAATTTCCCATCCGGTACCGTTTGAACCGTCAACATCGGTCGATTATATCGGACACAGTTTGCGTTCAAAGTTTCTAACATAGTATAATAGGTGTTTTTAGCATCATTTTTAATAATTGGGAACGTAATAACTGCCGAACCGTTCCAATTAGGTAAAATCCAATTGTACCGGCGTAATCACCGTCAAAAGTTGTATCAAGAACCACAACCTTAATTTGATTGAAGGTAGTTGGGTTTTTGCCGACTGGCAAAAATTTTGTGACAAATCACATATTTTAAACAATAATTTTGAAGTAGCACACCTATCTCAAAAACAAAGCCCCGGATCAACAAGAAACCTTTGCTATCTTACTAAAATGGGTGCGCTGATTACAAATTTACATAGGAAAAGTCTCTGTCTCTACTGGTTACCGAGTTGTGCTGAAATTACGGTTTTTCAAATAATACAAAAATAAGCGAAATGGACCACATAACATGAAAACGGTAACTCTTAGGCATATAAAAGTATATATATTTTTGATAGACTCAACGAGAGCTATCATTTGGTGGTGGGTAAACCTTTCTATCACCAACGGTTGCAATGTTCAATTTTTTTCTATCTAAAAGTGCTAAATTTAGAACGAAAAAACAATTATAACTTTTTGAGAGATAGAGCGTTCTAATGTAGTCATGCTTATGCATTGGGATGTGCTGAATTCAACGGTGAGGTCGGTTTTCCCGTAGCGTGTACGGTTTGGCTAGAAAGTGGAAAACTATAATTTCCGCGGTTTATCGCGTTTTTCTCGCGAACCGCGCACCTTAGAGCAACGCGGCTTTCAGAAATGAATTCCTCGGACAATTTCCCATCCGGTACCGTTTGAACCGTCAACATCGGTCGATTATATCGGACACAGTTTGCGTTCAAAGTTTCTAACATAGTATAATAGGTGTTTTTAGCATCATTTTTGATAATTGGGTGCGTAATAACTGCCGAACCGTTCCAATTAGGTAAAATCCAATTGTACCGGCGTAATCACCGTCAAAAGTTGTATCAAGAACCACAACCTTAATTTGATTGAAGGTAGCTGGATTTTTGCCGACTGGCAAAAATTTTGTGACAAATCACATATTTTAAACAATAATTTTGAAGTAGCACACCTGTCTCAAAAACAAGGCCCCGGATCAACAAGAAACCTTTGCTATCTTACTAAAATGGGTGCGCTGATTACAAATTTACATAGGAAAAGTCTCTGTCTCTACTGGTTACCGAGTTGTGCTGAAATTACGGTTTTTCAAATAATACAAAAATAAGCGAAATGGACCACATAACATGAAAACGGTAACTCTTAGGCATATAAAAGTATATATATTTTTGATAGACTCAACGAGAGCTATCATTTGGTGGTGGGTAAACCTTTCTATCACCAACGGTTGCAATGTTCAATTTTTTTCTATCTAAAAGTGCTAAATTTAGAACGAAAAAACAATTATAACTTTTTGAGAGATAGAGCGTTCTAATGTAGTCATGCTTATGCATTGGGATGTGCTGAATTCAACGGTGAGGTCGGTTTTCCCGTAGCGTGTACGGTTTGGCTAGAAAGTGGAAAACTATAATTTCCGCGGTTTATCGCGTTTTTCTCGCGAACCGCGCACCTTAGAGCAACGCGGCTTTCAGAAATGAATTCCTCGGACAATTTCCCATCCGGTACCGTTTGAACCGTCAACATCGGTCGATTATATCGGACACAGTTTGCGTTCAAAGTTTCTAACATAGTATAATAGGTGTTTTTAGCATCATTTTTGATAATTGGGTGCGTAATAACTGCCGAACCGTTCCAATTAGGTAAAATCCAATTGTACCGGCGTAATCACCGTCAAAAGTTGTATCAAGAACCACAACCTTAATTTGATTGAAGGTAGCTGGATTTTTGCCGACTGGCAAAAATTTTGTGACAAATCACATATTTTAAACAATAATTTTGAAGTAGCACACCTGTCTCAAAAACAAGGCCCCGGATCAACAAGAAACCTTTGCTATCTTACTAAAATGGGTGCGCTGATTACAAATTTACATAGGAAAAGTCTCTGTCTCTACTGGTTACCGAGTTGTGCTGAAATTACGGTTTTTCAAATAATACAAAAATAAGCGAAATGGACCACATAACATGAAAACGGTAACTCTTAGGCATATAAAAGTATATATATTTTTGATAGACTCAACGAGAGCTATCATTTGGTGGTGGGTAAACCTTTCTATCACCAACGGTTGCAATGTTCAATTTTTTTCTATCTAAAAGTGCTAAATTTAGAACGAAAAAACAATTATAACTTTTTGAGAGATAGAGCGTTCTAATGTAGTCATGCTTATGCATTGGGATGTGCTGAATTCAACGGTGAGGTCGGTTTTCCCGTAGCGTGTACGGTTTGGCTAGAAAGTGGAAAACTATAATTTCCGCGGTTTATCGCGTTTTTCTCGCGAACCGCGCACCTTAGAGCAACGCGGCTTTCAGAAATGAATTCCTCGGACAATTTCCCATCCGGTACCGTTTGAACCGTCAACATCGGTCGATTATATCGGACACAGTTTGCGTTCAAAGTTTCTAACATAGTATAATAGGTGTTTTTAGCATCATTTTTGATAATTGGGTGCGTAATAACTGCCGAACCGTTCCAATTAGGTAAAATCCAATTGTACCGGCGTAATCACCGTCAAAAGTTGTATCAAGAACCACAACCTTAATTTGATTGAAGGTAGCTGGATTTTTGCCGACTGGCAAAAATTTTGTGACAAATCACATATTTTAAACAATAATTTTGAAGTAGCACACCTATCTCAAAAACAAGGCCCCGGATCAACAAGAAACCTTTGCTATCTTACTAAAATGGGTGCGCTGATTACAAATTTACATAGGAAAAGTCTCTGTCTCTACTGGTTACCGAGTTGTGCTGAAATTACGGTTTTTCAAATAATACAAAAATAAGCGAAATGGACCACATAACATGAAAACGGTAACTCTTAGGCATATAAAAGTATATATATTTTTGATAGACTCAACGAGAGCTATCATTTGGTGGTGGGTAAACCTTTCTATCACCAACGGTTGCAATGTTCAATTTTTTTCTATCTAAAAGTGCTAAATTTAGAACGAAAAAACAATTATAACTTTTTGAGAGATAGAGCGTTCTAATGTAGTCATGCTTATGCATTGGGATGTGCTGAATTCAACGGTGAGGTCGGTTTTCCCGTAGCGTGTACGGTTTGGCTAGAAAGTGGAAAACTATAATTTCCGCGGTTTATCGCGTTTTTCTCGCGAACCGCGCACCTTAGAGCAACGCGGCTTTCAGAAATGAATTCCTCGGACAATTTCCCATCCGGTACCGTTTGAACCGTCAACATCGGTCGATTATATCGGACACAGTTTGCGTTCAAAGTTTCTAACATAGTATAATAGGTGTTTTTAGCATCATTTTTAATAATTGGGAACGTAATAACTGCCGAACCGTTCCAATTAGGTAAAATCCAATTGTACCGGCGTAATCACCGTCAAAAGTTGTATCAAGAACCACAACCTTAATTTGATTGAAGGTAGTTGGGTTTTTGCCGACTGGCAAAAATTTTGTGACAAATCACATATTTTAAACAATAATTTTGAAGTAGCACACTTATCTCAAAAACAAAGCCCCGGATCAACAAGAAACCTTTGCTATCTTACTAAAATGGGTGCGCTGATTACAAATTTACATAGGAAAAGTCTCTGTCTCTACTGGTTACCGAGTTGTGCTGAAATTACGGTTTTTCAAATAATACAAAAATAAGCGAAATGGACCACATAACATGAAAACGGTAACTCTTAGGCATATAAAAGTATATATATTTTTGATAGACTCAACGAGAGCTATCATTTGGTGGTGGGTAAACCTTTCTATCACCAACGGTTGCAATGTTCAATTTTTTTCTATCTAAAAGTGCTAAATTTAGAACGAAAAAACAATTATAACTTTTTGAGAGATAGAGCGTTCTAATGTAGTCATGCTTATGCATTGGGATGTGCTGAATTCAACGGTGAGGTCGGTTTTCCCGTAGCGTGTACGGTTTGGCTAGAAAGTGGGAAACTATAATTTCCGCGGTTTATCGCGTTTTTCTCGCGAACCGCGCACCTTAGAGCAACGCGGCTTTCAGAAATGAATTCCTCGGACAATTTCCCATCCGGTACCGTTTGAACCGTCAACATCGGTCGATTATATCGGACACAGTTTGCGTTCAAAGTTTCTAACATAGTATAATAGGTGTTTTTAGCATCATTTTTGATAATTGGGTGCGTAATAACTGCCGAACCGTTCCAATTAGGTAAAATCCAATTGTACCGGCGTAATCACCGTCAAAAGTTGTATCAAGAACCACAACCTTAATTTGATTGAAGGTAGCTGGATTTTTGCCGACTGGCAAAAATTTTGTGACAAATCACATATTTTAAACAATAATTTTGAAGTAGCACACCTATCTCAAAAACAAGGCCCCGGATCAACAAGAAACCTTTGCTATCTTACTAAAATGGGTGCGCTGATTACAAATTTACATAGGAAAAGTCTCTGTCTCTACTGGTTACCGAGTTGTGCTGAAATTACGGTTTTTCAAATAATACAAAAATAAGCGAAATGGACCACATAACATGAAAACGGTAACTCTTAGGCATATAAAAGTATATATATTTTTGATAGACTCAACGAGAGCTATCATTTGGTGGTGGGTAAACCTTTCTATCACCAACGGTTGCAATGTTCAATTTTTTTCTATCTAAAAGTGCTAAATTTAGAACGAAAAAACAATTATAACTTTTTGAGAGATAGAGCGTTCTAATGTAGTCATGCTTATGCATTGGGATGTGCTGAATTCAACGGTGAGGTCGGTTTTCCCGTAGCGTGTACGGTTTGGCTAGAAAGTGGGAAACTATAATTTCCGCGGTTTATCGCGTTTTTCTCGCGAACCGCGCACCTTAGAGCAACGCGGCTTTCAGAAATGAATTCCTCGGACAATTTCCCATCCGGTACCGTTTGAACCGTCAACATCGGTCGATTAGATCGGTTTTTAGCATCATTTTTGATAATTCAGAACGTAATAACTGCCGAACCGTTCCAATTAGGTAAAATCAAATTGTACCGGCGTAATCAGCGTCAAAAGTTGTATCAAAAACCACAACCTTAATTTGATTGAAGGTAGTTGGGTTTTTGCCGACTGGCAAAAATTTTGTGAGAAATCACATATCTTAAACAATAATTTTGAAGTAGCAGACGTATCTCAAAAGCAAGGATCCGGATCAACATGAAACCTTTGCTATCTTACTAAAATGGGTGTGCTGATTACAAATTTACATAGGAAACTCTGTCTCTGTCTCTTCTAGTTACCGAGTTGTGCTGAAATTACGGTTTTTCAAATAATACAAAAATAAGCGAAATTGACCACATAACATGGGCCACCGCACCGGTTTTCAAAACTGCCTTTTTTTACTAAAAAAATCATGAATTACTCATTTTAGGTATCTTACACACCATACTAAATATAAATTAATATTCATTTTTGTTAACAACAAGACTCTGACCTATAAGCAGGTCCTTCTGTCATTTACAATCAAAATTGCACCGTTAACAATTTATTTTCAAAAATTTACACACAATAAAACTCTGGTCGCCTTAATTATGCATACCTACATATTTATCCATTACAAATATAATCACTATTACCCAGCTTTTATGCGATTTTTCATTGTTTCACCGTAACGAGCATTTTTATTTTCTTAAGAATCTCAATGCCTGCTCATTATTTTCAATTGAAACTAAACAGGGTTGAATCAATACTTGTCCTACTTTTGTATGACATAAGAATCTCGTCTCCATCCTCAAGAATGGCGACATAATAAGCCGGGAAATTCGTTGAAATAGTCATATTTTAATGATCTATTACAACTGGAGTGTTTGTATTAAATCTATACCTCATATACAAGGATTTGAAGCTTTCTTGAAAATAAAAACAAATATTCAACTCTCTGCGCATAGATATTCGCGAAATTATTGATTGATTGATTTAAATGAATCGCGAATCGTCAGCTTATTTTGCAATATGTACGTACGCTGGTGTGTTTACATAATTCCGGCTATCCAAGCTTTAAGAATAAATATTTTTGGATCAGTGCGGTACCATAATAAATCGTCGGGCCGTTGGCGCCAAAATTCATGATTCACTTTATTTTCGGTTGTCAAGACAATAACAAACAACTTCATCACCAGGTTCATGTTGCAACGTTCTAATAAATAATTATCATTCTTTGAAATTAAACTAAAGGATGTCTAAAAATATATTGTTTTTTCTTGTGTATCGAACAAAATAACGAAAATATTTTTGACGCTGATGAGGATCATCAGGTGGTAGTTAAGCCTGGTTATAAAGACGAAGAATCTTACATTTTTGCTTGTTTTTGTTACTACAGGGTGCTAAAGTTTTAGGACTGTACATTTAACTGTACATTTTCACAAATATCTAGATATTGTAACAACTAGAAAAACATAGTGTTGGGAATTGATTTAGAGAAAAATGACTTTCAATAATTTCGATATACTGAAAGAATAATTAAAACCGTCTAAAAAAAGATTACAAAAGTTATTTAATCTAACAATTTAGCAACATTTTATCAGCTATTCCGTTCTTTTTTGTTCCCGGAGTGTACAATGTCCTTGGAGACACAAGACGTAGCAGCTTGATTTGTAGTAGAATCTCTACAGCCTACCCATCACCGTACAAGGGGATGATTTTTTCATCACTTCAGTTCACTTAAAAAACAAGTCCAAAGCGGTGTGTCGTCTCTTCAACGAATTCAAAGCAACAGCAAACCATGTCGCCGCGAGTATCTGACGCCAGCCTAGGGCGGGCGCGCGTACGTGTGTGTAAATTGGGGGGTGTTTTTTGCGCGACCCTCGCGACCCGCCCGCGCCGTTTCGCCGTCGCCGCCGACTCAATTACGGCCCGCTCCGGGTAATCCTATTAGGTGGAAAACTAGACGCAATGTACGCGGGAGTCGCGCGACGAAACCAACGAACGCGGCGGGGGACGCCCGATGCTGCAACCGGGCTCGCTCCGCCCGTGGTGCATGTTATGCGATATTAAACGCGGAAACGTTCCGTGCCCGGAGCGCTAATTTGCGAAATTAACAAGATTACTACATCGGGAGGAGGCGTTGTCAAACCAGCCAGTGCTCGGAGATCTCGCTACCGACTGTTCGCGAGAAGAACAAGTGCTCAGCCGGTAGTTCTTGGAACAACTGACGTTCCTTTAGTCCAGTGGTTCTTAACCGGTGGTCCGCGGACCACTGGTGGACCTGGCACCACCTGAAGTAGTCCACGAAGCCAAAATGCACTTATTAAATAAATTATTGACGAAAACGACGAATTGACGACGCGAAGACTACAAGTATTGAAATAGTGTATTTTTTTTGGTGCCGCTAGTGCGCGCTAGAATTCCACTGACAATGCGCAGATCACTGATCCAGAGAGTCCTCGCGCATTGTCTGTGCAATCCTAATGCGCACTAGTTTTAAAAGAAAACGCTATTAGTTATTTTATTAGGTACCAGTTTTACCAGAAGAAAACGCTAAAAGTAAGTATGCTAAGTAGGTAGGTACTGTAATATCCTGAAGTTACTATACCAGGCTACAAATTGTTTTAATTTAATGATTTGATTACCAAGATATTTTTATCTAATTGTGATTAATTTTATACCTAGTTCGCGATGCTTGTGATTGTCGTCGATTTTATTTATTTTTATTCAATTCATTGCCCGTTTCACAGCTGGCAGCGAATCCTGTTGGGTATACACTATACAGTTGGGATTTGAAATGTCAAAAAGTGACCGTTTGTATACATTTAGGCATGGTACAGTGTGCTGGTAGAATCTGCGAATTGTTAAGTATAATGAACTTTGAAAAAATTCACGATTATATTAAATTCGGCTTTACCTCAATAGAAAGAAATGGAAAGATTAGACCTCAATACGTAATTCATGATAACAAAATTCATGATGTTTTGATATACACGTCTCTCTGGATTGAGATACCAAGAGATAACAAATCTTTATTGTGATTCTTTAAAAATATCAAACCTATAATAATTCATAATATCGGTTTATGTGACATTTGGAATAGCTACATTATATTACATCATGTCATTGGGCTATAAACTACGACATAAACTACTTTTGCCAATGACATTAATACCAATAATAGCAATTAGATTCAATACAAGACAATGTCGTTAAAACATTTTCTCAATCAAAAGCTGTCCCCACCTGACATTTATAATTTTAAAAACATATGAAGACATAGAATGCTCTAAAATAACTACAGAACTCGGAAGTGAAAACCATGTTATAAAACCATGGATCTACAGCCTCATCCCTGTATGTATGTGTTTATTTTAGTTCAGACACATCATTTTTAAACCAATTTATCACAATTTAATACAATTGCAATTTGCTTTCGTCACAGGATCATGTCACACCCGTCACATTCTCTTTAGTTGTTTTCTTATTACAGTCGTCCGAGTGTCACACCCGTCACGGGCTGAATGACCCTAGCAGTGTTTCATTCGATTTTCGTAAACCATATTTTTCAAATGTTATTCAAATAGCCTTGCGCCTGTCCTGCATACGCTCTGGGGACTACAGCGGCGTGGGGGAGGGGGGGGGGGGATGGCCGTAACCCGTTGTGTAACAATTATCTGAATTCGCGCAGTCGGCCGATCGAACCAGTGGCGTCCGTCCGCCGGGTCGGCCGGTGATTATTTCATTGTAATGCCGTTCGGCGCGAAGCGAGAAAGAATCATCCGTATATACGTGTATATGCGGACACACCGGCGCTATATATAGAGAGAAAGAGAGAGAGAGAGATAGAGTGCGACATGCATATAGTCGAAATCGCCGAATTGGCTGGAGGCGAACTCTGGAGTAGAGCCGAAAACGCGACGGGTGGCAATAGATTTGCCGGGCATTGTTGTATGAAATTGGATTCTGTCATTTTAATTATAAATTTATCTGTTACGTATGGGTTTTTAATTAACCCCCGCCAGAGGGCGACCCGTTCCGAGCACGCGACACTCCAACTTTGCGGACCAGAAACCGCGTATATGCGCGCCTGCAGTTTTGTTCTTTTTTGCGATCCGACGTGGTTTATTGGCGTAGTTTGCCGCTGTTTGTCTATCGAATGATAACGGTTTGAATTAAAAACAAATAAGGCATAAACAAATAATAAATATTAAATGTTAACTGTGCCAGTTGCTTGTGGCTGTTCAAACTAGGAGTAGTGAATTATACGTCATAAACTTTCGCTCATCTTTATGTAATGTAAGGAAGTCTGTTTAGTGTTGTAAATAACATGTTGTCTATGAACAAATTTACTGTGTCTCTCTTATAAAATTGACGTACGTAAAAACCAATACAAAAAATTGTGCACAAATAATACATAGAATTCAGCACATACAGAATATCATATTTTATTTAAAATGGAACGGTGATTTTTACACTCAATTTACTTCGTATCCCTGTTATCTAGGTTTGACTTTTAGACAGTGTCTTCAGGAACTAAAACACAGAAGAAAGGAGATAGTATATAGCAATGAACCACTATTAGTAACCTGGTGTTAAGTTACCTCTAACAATAGTCTTAGTTACAACCCGAGTCGTAGTTATTAATAATAATATAACCAACTAAATATAACAATTATGCCTCAATATGCCTTTGCAATAGATTACATGAGGACCTGCCTAAGCACCATTTTGGTTCTTCTGTATCTTCTACAAACAGATATTGGGACGAATCGGAAACTAATTAATTGGCAATTGATACGTCTTTGTAACTTAGGAATCTAACAAATGTCTCTTAATATAATTACTTCTAAAAAAATACTACTAAATTCTCCATTGGAAATCTTGTACTTGATCATCAAAACATCCCGGCAAAGCAGCTATGGACGTTATTTTTCAAAACTGCAAAGGCGAGTCGTTAATTTATTTACAACGTCCTGAAAGGATCATAATTGGAAAGGACGCCTACGTCATTTTAACAAATGCAATTCGAAAAGTAATAGTTTTTATTAACACACTGTGGGACATATCCTATTCCGGGCGTTTTACGGTCGCACAAAATACTTCGTTAGTATGATTGGTCACGACATTCGACACCCAACTTTTATTAATCAACCAACCAACCTTGGAACACGTGGGTGCGATGAAATAAAACCTCAACGACGCAGAAAGATGTCCACAACACACACACCGAGCGCCCACATCGCTTCATTTTATCCTGCAACCACAAAAGAGCCTCCTTTTCCATTGTAATACCCGGCTAGGATTTAATAATAAATGCCGTGTCTAATGACCTCCTCGCGTGCAAACGGATAACATTCCATAGATTAATAATTTAAATATAACGTCCATTTTCTACTACGGCTTTATCGAAAAATAAGTGCTAAAAACGGTTGCGGCGGGCGCCGATAAGGAAGGCCGCTTTTCGGTCGGCGGGCGGCGGGCGCTATGCAGGCGTTTTAGTCATTTTTAAACGTCACGTTGCAGACAGCGTGGGCGGAAGCCATCTTTGTCGTGACATCGGTAATTAATGAAGTAGAACCGCTGAGTGCTATTAAACCCGCTGGAAAATTTACAAAACGACCGCCGCGTCGATTTATCTCGCCGTGCAGGTCAGGGGGTAGCCGAAGTGCACACGTACGCCGCTGACGGCTCCCCCTAATTAGTTTGCATTGTACGACGGATACACGATTTTCTTATGGATTGATTATGATGCTGATAGAGTATATTAGTCCTGAGCTATCTTGACCAAACTTTTCGAATTTGATGCAGGAATTGTGAAGGTTCAAAACCCTTAAAAAAAACCTAAGTACTGCACTGAAAAAACTTTTCATGTGAATTTATTCTAGGAATAAAGCTCATGGTTTGTCATTTAACCAAATAAACCTTAATTGTGGTTGATTGTGGATGTAAAAAGCCGTTTACCAATCACGAAAAGCATGATATGATAAGAGTTTATTATTGTTCTCATAGAAATGCCCCATCGTACAATATTCCTAACGTGAGTTAAACAGAAATTTAGCGGACCATGGATCGTTTAGTAAACCCTGCAATCCTTATAAACCTCACGGAAATGTTGAAAACGATCAGAGAGATATTTTGGATATGATAAACGTTAGATTACAATAATTTGTAATGCTTAAACTACTGGTTTTTAGATAAATGACGATCCTCGGATTGCTACGCGGGAAGTAGCCTCTAATTTGGAATTGCCGCAAACACGTGTTTGGAGAGCATTACGAACAAACGAAATTGAAACCGTACAAACCTCACTCAAGTCAAACTTTGCAGTCGTACGAAATTATTTGAATCAACAAGTTCCAAATCGCTGGATTGGTAATGGTGGAGTGGTGGAATGTTCTGTTAGATCCCCTGCCTTAGGTCCTCTGGACCATTTTCTATGCGGAACTGTGAATGACGAAATTTTTCACGACACTCGCGGAAATATCGAGGATCTGCGGGATCGAATAACAAATGCGGTCAAACGGTTTTCTGCCTTCAAGAAACTGGCTACCAATTTGAACATTTAATTAAAATATAGGCAAATCCAGATATCGTTCAATTTGCTTAATAGTAAAATATCAGTTTTACACAATTAACATGTGCGAAATAATACCATACTCCAATAAATTTTCATACACTGTTTTTTTTGACACGCAATCCGGTAACTACTCATTATTTCTCATGCATTTCTACATACCTAATACGAACTCAATAATTACTTCCGCATTGCAACTACTTGTCTCTGTCTGTCGATTTGATTCGATGCGGTAAAATAATATTCGACCCATTTTGTAATATATGATTTCAACGAAAAGATACGGCCTTATTTGATTTGGGCAACTTTCATCGGGACCCTACTACTTCGGTCGGATTTCCTGTGAACGTTAGTGCGGTATTTATCAACCAAACAAACCGACCCGTTTCCGGCTTTGATATCCCAAAAGCGGACATTTGGCGAAACCGATGTTTACCGATCTTGAAGTTTCACAACGTACGCAAATATGTAATAAATTCGGACTCGGGACAAGACTGCCCTAGTGAAGCGTTGAAGTGCTTGGATTTCAATTGAAAAAGTTTACTCAACAGTTGTTCAGTCTACTTCATGAAGTTTAAAACAAAAAGTTTAAAAAGAAGTTTGTTTGTGTAATGTAAATAATATTCCAATCATCTCTACGATATTCCATCAACATTCTTAAGTATTTCACTCAGGCCGTCTTCTTAGTTTACACCATCTCTACATTGCTGTAGGCAGTACCAGGAAAAACGTTATAGGCAACTGAATAACTGCTCGAAATAACTATGGATAAACAAAGCGACGATTAAAAATATCAAAACGGTCGAATTATAATGTACGCTGAGATTGTTTAGACGCGTCTGAGCGGTTATGACCCAAATCTTGGCCGCCGTAGACGCGCAGAAATAGAAACCGCTTATCTTCGAGACGGGAGCGTCCTCAAGCAGAACTTTCTAACTCCTCTCTGTCTGCTGTTGAGGCTCTGCTGTTACGCTAGAGCGGAGATCAGAAACGATGACTCATGTGCTTACGGCAACACGAAATCTTTACCGAGAAGTTAGTTGCGGTGCGCTTCGACTTCTGTTAAATCTGATGTAATGAAAATTTAAGTAACAGTGTCTGGTTGAGTGCGCGCTGCATTTACTTTGGAAGGTATAATTAATATTAAGAAATCGTCTTCGCCTAAATTGTACCGAAATCAAAATACTTTTCATGCGCCAAAAGCACGCTCTACCAAATTCTTGTTTGAATGTACACTTCGATGATTTATAGTTAGTCGTTTTTGGTAAGGAACGAGAGCACCAGCAAATGTAAAGGATCTTTTACCTGACCCAAAGTATATCACACCACTCCTGAAGAACAAAGGGGTATACAAGATAACATGTGAGTGTGGAACATGCTATGTAGGACAGACAGGACAAAGTATCGAATGTCGAGTCAAGGAGCACAGTAGAGACACCCGGCTACGGAAGATTCAACAGTCCGCTGTTGCTCAACACTGCCACGAGTCGGGACACACAATTCATTTAGATGACGTGAAGATCTTGGCAACGGTGGGTAATTATCATCGAGGGCTTATTAGAGAAGCCATCGAAAAAACATTAATCGCGAGGATGGTACTGACATTAGTAGGGTCTGGAAATCGAACCTAACGCGGTCAGGTGGAAAAGCACATGGGTGCGGTAGCTCCAGATGTGCACAGTGAGGTGTAAATACAGGTATATAAGGGAGATTTTCTTGGTAGGTCTTCAGTATTCAATTAGCAATTGAAGAAATGAGCTACATGGTTCGCCAAACATCAGCATTTACAAATCTTGAAGCATTTGAAATCTTATTTATAGATACGGTTTCAAACACTGTTGTCTTGATCCAAACACTGGGTTTGGCAATTATTCTTTAGGCTTCGGATTTTCAATCAAAGTCTTCGTGTTTAAAATTACATTTTGATTTATTGTGTCCCACTTGTATGTACTGCGCTGGGCTTATTTGTCTTTTTCACTTCCTCAGATAGGTAGTTACAGCCGTTGGAGAATTTTACCTTTAAAGTGTATATCAAATGTCTATATCAATATAGAAAAGCAAAAATTTGAAATTTACTTTTAAAATTAAATTTGAAAACTTGAGTATAGATAGAGAGAAACTGGTCACTGTGCCTGATATGCCAAAAAGTAGAACAGGATGGTTATTACGATTAGGGTACACTAACCATTAGGGTACAATAAATTCCTACTAGTTGTTTTTTTTTTTTCATTTTTACGGTACAGTTCGCAGGGATATACCGAATTCTATACGAAAAGTTTATTCCCCGGTCTCACTTAATAGTTCGCGTTTATTGCCGTCCGTAATAAATATATGAGTATAGAGGGGGTAAATAAACGTACGCGGAAAAACGCCACCAGAGATGGTTTTTAATTTGGGGCAATCGCGTTTTCTGCGGCATTAACGTCTCCTAGTGAGTTATGGGTCCGTTCTTGAGCGCGCACAACTGGTAATGGCCCCCAGAGGAGCCCCAGAGTGGCGCGTATGCCGCGACCTCTACCGGGGCCCGTCCGTGAAAGCGCGGGTTATTCAATTACCGGGTGAGAATTTTTAATGTCGTAAATTAAGGACCTCTCTTCTTACGTTCGCACCTCTCTCGCCTGCATTCTGATTGTCATTCCCTCTTCCCCCTCCACCTCTGTTCCCTTTCCCCTCTATCCCTTTCCCCTCGTACCCCAACCCCTCTTACCCCTTCCTCTCTTTCACCTCTCATTTTATTTCTTCTTTTTATCGGGCCGAATTAAATAATTTGCTTTATTGCAGCTGCGAGGAGTGGGTGTGGTACTCCTCCGCGTATAAAATAACGGGAAGGATCGGTTTATGGAGCCGGCAGGCCGTACCGGTGCGTTTTTAATTTCGCAATTTTATTCAATTAGTACCGAGAATTGAAAAATTATGCCGCTCTCTCGCTGCGTTGTAATCTCTTTTATATTTTTTACGGCGCCCGTCGTAATTTTTTACGGTCCTCGACTTTACGCTCATGATCTTGTTGCTCGACGAAAATACGCTTCCGCTTCTCTGGCAGGCCACATTATTTGAGCGGGGCGATGCACGGCTATCGTGCGGTGCACTGACACCAAATTATTACTTGCTATAGTTAGGTTATCCCATATGGTAGTGACGAACTCGTTCAACTTCTGCCTTTCCCTAATTTTGCTTATGGAAAAGATTAATTCTTCTATAATACTTGTGTTCATAAAAAAACTTTTAATGCATTGTCATCATTATCCGACAAACAACCATGTTATAATTATCTACTGATTATTTTCTGAATAAGCTGTTCTTTCAAAAACATTTCTAAAAAGTTAGCACACTTGTCAATTGAATTAATTGAGGAGAAATTGTAAATTTCATTAACTTTTATGTCTTGCCTTTTTTTATATCGTTATATCCTACTACTTGTGGAATTATCCATTTTGATAACACACAATAACAAAACCCGACACGGGCAACCAGGAACGACGCAAACACGGTCCGCGAGAAGTTCAGCATTTTCAATAATTAATTACTCAAGCTGGTACCTGTACCCTGTATAAGTCAGAATATAACCATGCTGTATATCCACTGTAAGTACTTCTAGGTACAATACACTCACTGAAGTTGTCGGCTATCATTCTAACCTGAGGTAATGTTTACCTGACGGTACGTAATGGTAAACTCCAGATTATGACCGGTGATAATACAACATAGTTAGCCTGGCCACATACTGATAAAGCCCGATAGTTCTCTCTACGGTGCGGTTATTTATCGACGTCGTACCTGGCGAGTCTACCGGGCGAGTCATTGTTCTAAAACTGATCTATTATCCATTGTCCTAACGAGTACGTTAAATAAAGAGCGTTATTAGAGCCGTGACCGTCGTCCTCCGAGCTAGAGTGGACAGCAGACATCAATCTCCGGCTCATTGTTAGCTATTAAAACCACTCTGCGGAGATAGCTGGCTCGACTCCATTCTCCTTCACTCGAATTCCTACGTTAATTCCAAAATGAAAACCACCGGCTTTGAATTTTGAAGGGTGGCTTTGCTTGAGGATCATATAGATGTCAAGGACTACAAGGGAACTGTTTTTTTTTGCTTGTTATGGGTTGTGAATACAAGATGCGCTGTCAATGTAAAGATTTTCCGGTCATCTAGGTACAATATCGCCATTTTGCGGTTGTTAGCTATATGTTCTCGGTGTTTCGATTTAAGATAATTGTTTATCAGAAAGTAATATCGTAATCTCCATCTAATGAAGTACATTTCCTGAAAATGTCGATAAAAAAGGGCGAAGATACAAGTAATCCACTAAATCTGATGATGAATTGCTCCATTTGTATATGGTACCTGGTTTCGAACATTCAGGTCGTCATCAGCCATGCTTCAAATCACAATACATTAAAAGTGAGGTTAGAATCCGTACAGCAGCCTATATGCACATTGCACGTCATAATTACAAGCGAAAATCTTAGCAAACTCCATAAAAGTTACAAATAATCTGCTTGGAAAGAAAATTAATTTTCTCGCTGCTAAAGTATAGCGTATAGCGACTCCATCTTCCTCCATGATTCCAACACATAATATATATTATTTGATTAAAATGATAAAAGACAAAGGCAGTAACATTGGATTCCGAAGTGCTTAATAATATTAAACCCGAAACAATTCTTTTTGCTATTCTTTTTATAATATAATCTTGCATTCCTAGCATTTTAATTTTAATATAAATGCATTTCAAACGGCTCGGGTTTTCTGAAGCTTCCTGTGTAAGGAAACAGGAGTATGTAGAGGTCACGTGGACCTGCGCAACTAAGTAAATTGTGCATATTGTTCGATGATGTCGGTGTTTGTTGTGCAATTTGAGACAGCAGACGGCTGCTTCTGATGCTAATGCTGTCTCATCGCACACCGGCCTGGAATGTAAATGATTATTATTATTATTGTGATATACGCGCACACTCGTTTGAATGGAATTCAATTGTACGAGCTTATCTAAGTATAAACAATGATTACATCGCTTTCTGATTAGTTTAACCGTAAACTTTTTCTCCGCTGATTATTGTCTATTTAACTACATATAATTGGGTATCTTTTCAATTACAGCACGCATTGTTTTGATATTGATTTAACTGGTTTTTATTTCAAGCAATTTGGGTTAGCAAATTGGCAATTATTTGTAAAATTAGTCATATTAAACAGATTTTGGATATTAAACAAAAATGATTAGTTATGATTATATCAGTGCCTATTTCCATGTTGTTATTTTATTATACTAATTATAATTAAAATTTAATTCCATGCAAGTAAATACGAAATTAAATGAAAAAGCACAGCGGTAATAAATCGTACTTCGAGCGTAATTAAATTTGAAAAAGGTTTTAAACCGTTATTGTTATTGCGTTTGTTCCATAACAAGATCCACCATGCAATAATACTAATTATGTCATATTAAAATATATACTGCGCGGGTGAAGCTGAAGTTTCTCTTTTATTCTGTCAATGGGTAGGTATCGCAGATTAATCTGGCGATAATTGAAGCCCAACATTTGCTTTTTCGTTTAATTATTATTATGGTTTTTGGCGGCGCGTGGCCGCTATTTAATTTTGAATTTACCGTATTAACTGTAAATGGTTGTGACATGCTTAGCATTCCGCGTTACATATCGCTATTGTATTTATTGCTAATGGGATTTTTAAATACGTTGCAAATGTGTATCGTTTAAAAGAGCAATCGGATTGCAAAATACACCGACACACACACACACACACACACACTCAACACCGAACTCTAATTGGGGAAATAATCATTTATTGGAAATCCGATATTATTTTATTTGTATCGAATGATTAATAAATTTTATTTCGGGGAATTTATTTTATAGCTAATTTATATTGACATACACAACGTTTTGAATATGTTTGTTTGTTTTTTTAATGCACGTATTATTAAATATTTATTGTTTAGTCAGACTATGATTATATTATTATTTTTATTTTAGTTATAGCTGAATTAGTTTACACAATGCTGACATTGTATCCCTACGCCTTTATCAATATTGTTTATTACAGCTTATGTCAAAATGTTGTGGTGTTAATTTGAAAGCTGGTATCAATTATTGTGGAGAATTTGTTGTTGAATAATCATTGAACTGAAATTTAAGAGTTCTTAATTCTAATAATAGCTTTACAACGCAAAATAACTTAAATCATCTCGCGCTTTTTACTTAGAATATGTTACTAATATTTAATTGAGAGAAAATATTTAAATCATCAACTTTACCCAATGTATAAGCATATCTGCCAAGTGTTCTTTCCCATTTTTTTCTCAGAATGTATATAATGTTATTGTGTGTTTCACATTGACTTGTTTATTTTGTGAATGTCTGAAAAATATTGTAATATTAACAAATCGTATTTTAAACGACAAGCTTCTTAATCAGTTTATATAAAACGTTTTACTCAACATGAATGTCTCTTAATTTTTCTATTCTATTTATTTTTATAATTGATATTTGTTGAACTTAATAATGCATTTTCTTTTCTTTTTCCTTTGAAACGTGTGCAGATTTTTTTAAGCTATTGAAAAAGAAGATAATTTAGACACAGAGAGACTGCAACATCGACGGGTATTTGACACCAGCATATTTCTGTGAAATTACAACATTATCACAGTAATTTTACAGAATATTTTTGTAATTTTACAATAAAAGTACGGTATTTCACAGTAGGCGTAACTTGTAACAATTGACCAGCGTTCTTTTACTTACATATTTTACACATTTTTTTCTGTGTATTCAGTATGACATTACTTAGTGGTTTTAAATAGTTTTTTTACTTGCGTAACAAAATTCAGGAGATTTAATTTCGTCAATATTGTAAAATTCTTTAAAATATGTCTGCCCACTTCGGGCGTTATAGTCTAGGTCTCTTCTGTACTTTCTTGTCCCACAACATCTCATAAATGATACAATCTATGGATTCAAGGTGTATATAAACAGTGTTTGTTCACTGTAATTAAAAAGAAAACAATTCAAAATAAAACAAGGCACCATGGAACAGTATAATTTACGAATATTTCCACGTTGGCGAAATATTTCACCCTACATAATAAAACTGCGGGCAAAACGAAGAATTCCTATTATAAACTGGAAACAGATGGTCGAGAGGACTCGAAGAGAACGAAGTCGGCGGAGAGTAACCATTGATATGATAATTGCGCTCCTCTAGCGTTTATTATGAAAAATATTAAGCTTCCCGAAATCTTTGTTCAGCGGACGAGTTTTCACTTCTCGTCGGAGATTTTTTTTCCCGTTCTTTTCTTTCTTCTGCACGGTGAATACAATGGGCTCATTTCGAATTCACCCGGACAAGAAGAGATGAGCCAGGCGACGAGATGCTGCAAACGGTCAGCGCAGCCGTCTGCTGACCAGCGGTCTTCCACCCTTCGTCCCGGACGCACAAATATAGGGGTCGCCAAAAGCGAAGGGTTGACGATGGTGCATCGATTTGCATAAGAAGCAAATTTCGGAGATTCACAACATTTAAATATTTAAATAAGTCGCCTAAATGCGCATCACATCTTATGCTAATTTGATCAAAACGTGAGATTCTCTCACAGTGATGGGGTATCCCAGAAATGCATCTACCGGTTTTGGTTTTGATTTTCCTACGAAAATAGTCGATTATAATTTGTTTTTAGCATATGTAAATTATTTTTAATTTAGGAGGGTAGGTATATTTACGAATGATGTTGACCGTTAAATTTTGCTTAGTATAATAGAATTTAAACTTTTAATCCAGTATTTTTCTAGTATTAAATTGGTTCATGTTATGTTATACTATACCAGCTTTCTAATATTAATTTTTATACAGAAGTAGACCACTATATTTACTTATTATCTCGCACAATTATCGTTTAATATAATTAATTATTTTTGTTCTTATTTCCAATCCAATTTATTACTGGTAAATTGCGCTTAATCCCAACTAAATTATTACTTGCTCAATGATCACATTTCATATTCTATCTGAAAATCTACAACCTTACCTCGTTATTCTTTCCTTATTTTAGAAACCAATTAAACTTAATTGCATTATCTTGTGCAAGTGGAAACACCGAATCATCAATTAGTAACGGAATACTAATTATTAACTGAGTGCTATTCACAATTAACGCGTTTGTATATCACAGTTAGCTCTGTCGGAGTTATCATACTACGTTATATTTCATATTTACTTATGTACGTTATATTTACGTAATATGGATTTAGGCAACTCGAACGAATTTTTATTTTTTTTTTCGGCGAGTTTTTGATACAATAAACGCGCTCTCACCGTTTGGTAACGCGTGCTCTAAATACGTCAATCATGTCAATTAATATTATTCGTTCATTGAATGAATTCGCTCTACCGAATTTGAATTTCTATTTTTGCGTGTCCATTTTTTTTTTTTAAATTACACTTTGCCCGGCGCAAAATAGACTTTTTCTCTCTCTCTCTCTCTAGTTTGAATTCGAAATACATTATTATAAATCCTGACACTGATGCTAGATTTTTTTATCTGCTGTAATATCTGATTTTCACTTCGTCACAGGCTTCTGGGAAAAAATACAAAAATTGCGTTGTTTTTGACATTATAACTCGACTTTTTTCTAAAACCTGACGTGATTTTTTTGCCCGGATTCGTTCTCAGCTATTCAATTGACAAAATCCATGAGTTATCAATACTTTTTTCAATTTTCGTTAGTCCTTTTCTCGAAAATTTTCTTATGTAAAGCTATGAAATATAGACTAAATGAGGACCTGAACATAATGATAAACAGAAAAAAAATAAGAGCTTTGAATATTAAAATTTGTTTTAGTTATACTTAAATATTCTTACACATTATGGAAAATGTTCATATTCCGTATCATACATATTAAATAGTCAGATGAACACTAATTGAAATAACTGTTTGTCTTTACATCAAGGTCAGTTGTTAAAAAAAACTTTCTGTTACCCGTTCCATTGCAATAAATGTATTTCATAAATTCAAATATCTGTGTCAGTAAACTGAATATTCAGTTAGGTAAGTCGTTGACAGCCCACAATTGTTGGTGTTTAATTGTTGTTTAATAACTAAATAGAAAAAATTTCAACATTATATTTCCCTAGAAATAATAAGTAAATACTAACTATGCCTGCAGTACCTTTATGCACTTCTACTGATATAAAAATTAAAGAAATGAAAAGGTAAAGGAAAAACTATAATTTTTGTTGTTCTGACTTGCAAAGTAAAGAAGCTTTTACTTGAAATAAAATCAAATGGTGGGTATGAATAAAAATGAGTACATATTGTATGCTCAATTTTTTTAAGTAAATACGGCAAGTAATAAGATAAAAGGTGCAGCACATGACAGTGTTTATATTTAATTTTCGTTCGATAAAATATTATAAACAAAAAACGACTACTCGCGCTCGAGACTATTAAGTTTTATATACCATTTCTAACGAGAATGTAGAGTGACTTGCAAACTGGTTTTGTTTTTTAAAAGTCTTGGGAAAAAGAAGTTGTGCGTTATCAAATTGATGGAATATTAGTGTTTTTAAGATATGTCAACAGATATCATATAATGATATTATTGGAATTTAAAGTGACTAGGCGTTTTCGATAGATTTTCTGTACTGAATACGAATCAGGTCTAAAAATGTTTTTGTTTATTTTGTTTCTGAAACCACGTACACTAAAAAAGTGTTGTAAGCCCAGTCAAAGCTTTTCTATGAGACTTTTTGAAGGATTCTATGAAATTCAGTGCATTGTTCAATTGAATAACAAGATAATTCCTAAAAATAAAGAAATATTGCTCTTGTTGATGCAAAGCTGTATTGCTTACTGTAGTGCTGTTACTTTTACATATACCATCAATCGCTGATATTTTGACAATACCTACTGTCAATAGAATCAAAATCTCTGTTAAATTCTGGCTAACTAGTTTTATTTTAATGCGACACGACCGGTCTCGATCTAATAGTATCTCATGCAGATAAATTAATTTTATGTATAGTATGATAAAGTTATGTGCCTGGCCACATCAGATTTCCATGTATATTTCACGAGATATTTAAGAGTCTCAAGTTAAAACGACCACCCGGTACATTAGAGTATCTACTAAATTACACCTCGTAAATATAAAGAAACAAAAATAAGTTTTCCTTAAAAATACTCATTTCTGGTGAGACCTGTGTCGTTTGAATTCGAAGTAAGCGGCGCCGTGGCAATGCAGTTTAACGTCGCACAAATCTCCGAGTTTTTCCCTTGTACATAGTGTCGCTAACTAAAGTAAATCACTTTAGAGATCAAAGGGAATCCCTTAATACGCGGAAGAATTCCACAAAGGGCCGACGCGGGCGAACTCGTATAACAATGTTTGCACTGGCAGGATCTTTTCGCCTCTCGTCGCCTTCTCCTCGTCCTTCTCTCTCCTCGTCGCCTGCCTTGTTGTTGGTGGAGGACTTTGTCGCGCCAACTGAGGAAAAACTGACGGTTTAATTAACACACAATTTTCGCAAAATAATACCCACATACTTGACGTCGAACTTCGACATGGTGGTCGACGTACACACAACAACGCCCTCTGTCGAACGCGTCGAGCTAATTAAACTCGCCGAGCCGCTTGGATTTGGCGAGGAATTTCCAATATTGGCGAAGGCGATAGTTCTTGGGTAGCTCGACTGTTTTCATCACAATGTTGACCCGAAAGTTTGAAAGTTCACTGGTTACTGTAACGGTTTCGAATTTGTTTTCTTTAATTAACTCTTCAAAGGAATTAAGAGGTCGGGTTTTGTATTTTTCAGCAGTACATATTGCAGAAAAAATCATGTTTCTAATTATTTTGTACGGCCATTTTAAAGTACATTTAAATATGCTCCAGACTTCAATAATGTTTTACGGGATTAACAGAAAAAACAGCAAGCTTGTTAATTTTAATTTAGTATTTGTTCCTGACTAGCTATTCGGCATTATTAATATGTACATCAGAAATCGATTAAAATCTAATCGATGTTGACGCAGAAGGCAATTAAAAAGACTTATTATTTAGTCCTAGAATCCATCAATTTATAGCGTCTATCCTTTTAAGACACCACTATATCTGACAAAGATATAATATAGTAAACTATTATGTAAGATCTGAACCTGCAGCTGGTTAATCGAACAATTGGCCTAAAGTTGATGCCAGAGTACAGTCCATTCAAAAATATGACTCAACTAGCTTTTACTACGCTAAAACAATAACTAATTAAGTCCCGGGCCATAAAATATATAGGTTTGCTATCCTTATCTTTTGCACCTATCTATTTTTAATCAACTCCGACTATTTACAAGTCACACAAAAAGAGGTGCGTTCTATTTGTTAGCAAGCATTGATAAGTAAATGCCTAGTCTATGTTCACACTCTATGATAATACTAGCAACCTACATAAACTAATATCAAAGAGAGATCAAATATGTGGAAATGCTTATTATAGTAACAGAACTAAACATAGAAATATCAAACAGTAACAATTGCGTAATCGATAGTTAAATAATAAACCACAGATTGCTTAATTTAGTTTAACAGTGAGCTGTGAAGATCTGTACAATTAGCAACATCCGGTTGGCTATGCGAGGTTACGCTCTGTACCCTGCTAAGGTTTCGTCATAATCAATAATTATTCGAAAGCAGGTTTGCTCTGCAATGGGAAACGCTAAAACTTTCGGAACGAAATTAATCTCGCAACTTTTGGTATATTTCAACAGAATGTGTTCGAATATTGCCGGGGATTTGGGATAATTACGGAGTCCGTATGATGGACCCGATATTTGATATATCCGAACGCGTTCATTAATTTGCGAAATGTAATTTATATAATTAACCTTTGAAAACTGGACCGCAAATCTGTTCATCACATGCTATATGATTAAAATGAGTAGGTGTAATTAGCCTGAAGCAAAAACGTCGTTTTTTGTAAATTGAAATCACAATTTTGGTCGTTCGGGACATATTATTGGAATGTATGCGGTTTGAACTTTATTACAGTTAAATAAAATTTGCAATTCAATATAGTGCCTAACAGGCAAACTTTAGTCAAATTAGACCCACGCCATGGGGATGTTTAATGAAATCTGATGTTTTTACTCAAATTATTGGAAACCGCTGGTAATTGCCTATAATGTGACGTACGGTGGATTCTTATGCAATATTTTTTATAAAAGTTATGAGCTTTGTACGAAAGCAAAAGAAAAAATGTACTTAATTCAACTACATAGCGGGTAGTTGAAAATAGTGGATAAATAAATAAATAGTGGATATCCGCAAAGGTGAAAATTTTGACAGGCGGTGTGAAATGAAAATTAACACCAAGCAGGGTGAAGAAATAACTGGCAAAATGAGAGAAAATATTTTTCTGTGTGTTCATAAAATGACATTATGTAAGGTATAGGGAATGTAACATAAGATTGATCTAAAATTTAATGAAGATTTTAAAAATGCGATAAAATACAGGGTGTTCTACTTGAAATATAAAAGTTGACATCATTTCCGGTGTAACCGGAAGCAACCGAAAACTCAAAATATTTTAGTTGAGACGATCGTGTCCAACAATATAAGACCACGAATTTTCAATCTCTCATTTTATTTGGTTCTCCATATACTTCTAATGGCAGCACGTCGTGGGAGACCCTGTATATTATTTCTATCATATCCATTGTGGGGGCGGCGAGTATGTAATAATTATTTTAAAAATTAAATTGTTTTTATTTTTTTTACATTTATAAATTAAAATGATGATTGGACGCAGTTTTCTAGCAAATATTTCAACCTTTAAAACAAAACAAAAACGGATCCGATGCGATTACTAGAACCAAAGATATTCAATTTTGAATATTGCAAATAATCGTAAATAATCCAAACTTAAAAGTTTCTCATTTCTGAAAATATTTTTTTTCCGACTGAATCCTGATACAGGTATAACCTTATTTAGTGCATACAACTTATAAAAAAAGTTTATGCGCATATATGCATATATTTTGTAAATTATATGTACTTATTAATCTTAGTTAATATGCAGATATATGCTGAAAGGTAAGGTAAAATACAGACACAAAAGATAATATTATATTTAAAAAAAAAATAAGTATACAACTGGTATAAAAAGATTAACTAATTAATGCATCGCATAAGTCGAAACGGAACAAATCTGCCCCTTCATTTTTTGACGTTGAAGCAAACGATTGGTGTGATGTAAGCTATGATAAAGATTTGAATTGCGTACATTTCTTTTTCGCATGGTATCATACATAAGGATTAAATAATAAAAATTATAAAAAAACATGCAAAATGAACTTACTGTTTTACTACAGTATTTACAGAACACGCTGCCATTATTTAATAATAATAATAATATTAATTCTTTATATTTTTTTTGACCTTGAGCAGGTATTGACAATTGTCATTTACATAGTTAAATTAAAAAATAGTTTCCTAAACCAAAACACTTAAATACATTTATAAACACATTAGAATATAATAATATACTAGGTTTCTCTACATACTGCAATTAACTCATCAAATGCTACATCACACATATACACGAAATATCTCTGAAACACAAATCAATGAAACAAAACAAATAAAATATGACATTTAACACAAAAATAGTAAACGTCTGCCAACTAGTGGCGCGATGTGCTTGCCAGATACTCGTCAACAGAATAAAATGATTTTGAATGATTTAGAATGAGTTCAGGATAATCTTTGATCCGCATTGGCACTAAAAAATTAATACGAAATGTACGAAGATCCAATGCTTTATTGCTTTAGAAAACGTTGGTAGAAAAATGTTTTTAAACTATACAAGAAGGGGAACCCCCTACGCACTCCTTCACTACTGTGTAGCGAAATGATTCTGACTTTTATGTAAATAAAGCATAAGAAAGCAAAAAAAATGACAAAAATATGCAAATATGACCAAATATGCAATATTCTCTATAATATGTTTGAAAACGAGTAAATATGCTAAATATGCAAATTGAAATTAGGCTCAAATGCTTTATTTTTACGTAATTCTTGCAGATACACAAAATAATTTGTTTGCATATCAATATTAAAAAATATGCTTTTGGCATATAATCACAGCTTTAGTCATAACAGGTGTACGATTTGTAAAAAAAACGACCAATTCTCAACCTTAGCTAACTCTTAACCGAGATGAGGTAACACCCGCTTCCAAACCGAGGACCGTAACCTCCCAGACGGCCAGACTCTTGCAATCGGAATCAGATTGGAACGTGCCTACCGGGTCCGTCAAAGTCGCGGACCGCCGCGCCGCGCCGGCCGCCCCGTAGCCCGACGACCGGCGAGAGAACAACGCGACCGACGAAACGGGTTTGGCCACTTCGCGGCTAGCCCAGGAGCCCGACTCTAGTACGTAGCACATGGGCGTTTTTGTTTGACGCGCCTCCGGCACGTCCCGTACGCCTCCCGAACCCCGGAACGATCCGAGCGCGTACGAATTTTCGCCCGACCTCCCCACCGCTCCGGAAAAAATCCGAAACGCGACGCTCTACGCTCGACGCCGCTCAACGCTAGCGATCCCTCCAGTTGCGTCAACGCGCGCGATCAGACCAGACACACGCCGCTACTATATTGAGTAAACCGAACATCCAAGCGCTTTTCCACGCATCTTTCAGAGAGTTTGTTGGATTTAGGACGTTGGTGTTGTTGTTTAGTGTGAAGTTTTCGAGATTTCTGTGATTATCGTTGAGTGTGAGAAGTGGTTTTTTCTTGAGGATACCTCCGATAATAAAAGTAATTATTGTTTAACGTAGTTGGATAGAAAAACGAAAGTCGCGGGCTTGTGTGTCTGTGTGTGTGTGTACCTATTAGATTATGAGCATTCTGCTGGTATAAGTATTAATCTGCGTCGTGTAGAATTACTTTCACTTTTGGTTGCTTGCTTACTCCTGGGTTTAATAAGATTCCGGGGCACAATTGATTTCCTAGGGGCAAAACTAGGAGCAAAACTCCTAAACCAGTAAAAAAGATACTCCGCTTTTACGGTATTTGCCACGATTATAAATAACATTCTTCCAAAACTAGTAACGATAATTTGTAGTTTACATAGTTTACTCGTTGACTCACTTGAAGATAACACGCTAGAAAGTTTTTCAGGGTACCGAATTGTTTAGGCTATAGTCGATTGAAATTGTTGTGTTATGCTTTTGTATGTCGTTGTTGTGCTAGACACCAACTGACCGTTGTGCTTTTGCTTTTTGCAGAACTACTACTACTACTACCTACCTGAAGGACAAAACCATCATCGGCAGTAGACACAGGGCTTGCTTTCCGATCAGATTCAACTACAACATGCGCTAGCTTGTGACAAGCTGCTTAGCTTCGCCTACCCTGCTTTAAACTGCAAGTCTACTACAACCAAGACCTTCGCCAAATAAAAAAAAAAACATTTTTAAGTGGCCGTTTTTAGTTTTGCCCCGATTACAAGATCGACTCCCGCAGCACGCTTGAACTATGAACAATTCGACCTAATTTCAGACTTAATAAGAAAGATTTTGCTTGATCGAAAGTGTCGTCCAGTGAAATTTTACTCGCGTCCAGAATAAAGTAGACATATTTTGTTAAAAACGCGTAACCTGTTAAAAAAAGAAGAAAAATACGTTAAGAATAGTAGCGAAGATGGCTATGGTAAACATGAATAACCTCCTGAACGGAAAGGACTCCAGATGGTTACAGTTGGAGGTGTGCAGGGAGTTCCAGAGGAACAAGTGCTCCAGGCCGGACACCGAGTGCAAGTTTGCGCATCCACCAGCGAACGTCGAGGTCCAGAACGGCAGAGTCACCGCATGCTACGACAGTATCAAGGTATGTTTTAATTCCTACCCTTCTTTCTTCCGAAACCATTGTAGCAACACCGGTTTTCATGAAATATTACATTGTTTGAAAACATAAAGACTCGAGTATTCTGCATAACTAAATAAAAATGCTCAGTTTTGCTACATTTGCTCCCTAAAAGACGATAGTGTAGGACTGCTTTTCAATCGAATTGATACAAATAATGCTTTCTTTGAAACCATAAACATTTCTGATGTCGGACTCGAGTATTCTGCATAACTGCTTAAAAAAGCTCAGTTTTGCTCCATTTGCTACCTAAATGGCGATAGTGTAGGATAGCTTTTCAAGCGAATTAGAAGAAATACAAATGCTTTGTTTGGAACCATAAACATTCAAGATGTTGTACTCGAGTATTCTGCAAAACTCTATAAAAATGCTTAGTTTTGCTCCGTTTGCTTCCTAAATGACTATAGTGTAGGACAGTTTTTCAAGCAAAGTGTAAAAGATCAAATGCTTTGTTTGTAACCATAAACATTCCAGATGTTGGACTCGAGTATTCTGCATAACTGCATAAAATTGCTCAGTTTTGCTCCATTTTCTCCCTAAGTCAGAGTAGGACAGCTTTTCAAGCGAATTATAAGAGGCACAACTGTTTTGTGTGAAACCATAAACATTCTAGCTATCGGCCTCGCATATTCTGCATAAAAAATAATAATATAAAATAATATAAAAAACTGCATAAAAATGTTTAGTTTTGCTCCACTTCCTGCGTAACTAACGATAGTGTAGGGTAGCTTTTCAAGCGAATTGTAAGAGATATAAATGCTTTGTTTGAAACCATAAACATTCCAGCTGTCGGACACGTATTCTGCATAAAAGTAATAATATTATAAAATATATAAAATAATATAAAAACCTGCATAAACATGCTCAGTTTTGCTCCATTTGGTCCCTAAATGACGATAGTGTAGGACAGCTTTTCAACCAAATTGTAAGAGATACAAATCCTTTGTTTGAAACCATAAAAATTGCAGCTGTCGGATTCGCGTATTCCTCATAAAAGTAATATTAATATAAAACATAAAATAATATAAAAAAAGCATAAGAATGCTCAGGTTTGCTCCATTTGTTCCCTAAATGACGATAGTGTATGTTGAAGAAGAAAACGATTGTATCGATCTTTTAAAGAATTGACACTTTTGGCGGTCCAGTAGATTTCAAAGTATTCATCTCATATTTTCTGATTTCATCAGCATTTTGTTTGGAGGATTCAAAATATATAGTACCAGTGTACTTAAAAAAAAGTGATGTCCACAAGGAGTTTACTTTTAAATGAGTTTACTTTCACAAAATGGGGATTTTTATTTATTTTTATTGAAAGGGGCCAACTCACTTCAAAATGTTATATGCCTTGAAATTTATGAAAACAGAAATTGTGAATCGTGTCTGGTTTTTGAGAAGACCAGTGCAAAAATACGCAGAACTGCTAAAACACGTTGATATCTAAACTCAAAAGTTATAACGATTATTTTGTTATTAAAATCAAAATGAGAATCGTTTTTAAATTTTTCATTTGTTTAGTAGAGACAGAAAGTTGAGCAGTAAAAACAGTAAGCGCTGGCGTTAATTAAATATATTTAAAAGTGGTATTTCTTTAATATATTTGTTAGTTTGCTACTGTAGTGATCTGTTTTAGATTCTTGTCCGTTTGAAATCTTAAATAATACAAATTATTTTGTCGTTGCAACGATATTGACTTTTAAAAGCTTGTCAATCCACTCGCTCGCGAATGTTTTGTCACTGACAGTCGGTAACAGCCACTATTTTTTAAACTATAAAAAAAACATACCGGAGTTGTTCTGCTGATTATTCTATCCACTATTTGTAACCAACAAAGTTTGGTCTTTGGGGCAAAACTTGTTAACGTTTTAGAAAAAACTAAACTAAAAAAATCGCATCTGTTACAGTAGTTTCTAAAGCTTTGATGACTCTTTCCTCGTCATTGCCTTGCTTAAATTAAATAGCCGATCTAAAAATTTCAAAACCGCGACCGCCCATAAATAATTCATGCAGCCGACCGACCGGCCGTCTATTGTCTGCCGTTTTCGCGAAAAATCCCCATCTCTTTCTCCCCATTGTTTTACGATAATGATTTCTGTAGGTTGATGTGAGGTAGATTTATCGTCCGGTACGAAGGCAAGGCGGCGTAGATCATGCACGCAGACAATTGCCTACACATAGTCTCAGCATGACCTGAGACGAGAGCTTGGTCCATAACCCAGACCAAGAGCGCGAGAGAGAGACGCGTGGGCAGAAAGCGTTTTACGAACTCGATCGCCATTGTTAAATGAATACGACTTTGAACTTCTAAACACGACGAGGACGAGCCTCGTCCAATTGCAAGGCAAGGGAATTATTATTATCAATGGGCCTGGCGATAATGACTGCGCTGATTACGGAACGGAGGCCGGAACAATACTTATCACTGTCAGAGGCTTGCTTCCTAGAGACAATGCACGATACCCGGAGCCAAAATTGTAGCTCGTATTGTTCCGGTGTTTATGCTAACTGTTTGCCCTCCAGTCGACAATGTATTTTCAAACTGGGGGGAAACGAGTTTAATCGAGTAATAGAGATTAATGGGGTTCGTTGTTTTCTGCTGGCTTTATTGATTTAACTTGTGTTCGTTTGAATTGGGACCCTAATATGAGGAATGTTATCATCCAATCTATTCAGTGCTTACTAGAATAATTCAATACAAAGGATTATCGAATCTGTTTATGGTCAAAACCACTTCCGACCATTCTCAACCCTGCAGGAGACGAGCAGCCACCCAATTACCATATTTAAAGTACACATTTATCCCAATACGCAACGTTGTGGCATTGTTCCAAGTTTCAGGATTAGATTAAACGAAAATGAAATAATTTAAACTTCGTGGCTTTCGGGTCGTATGAAAATCACTAGAATTTGTGATGGAATTATGCAAAATTATGCGTGTACTATCGATTTTAGCGTGAGATTGCGTTGCGTTGAGTTACGCACGTCATGGCGTACCACTGACATTTACAATCCGTAGGCAATGACATTTGTGAATTGTGGCCAGGTTGGTGTCTTTACCTTCCTTTCCACATGGTTGGCTTTCGAGTCAAAAACTAAAAACTGGATAAAACTAAACTGTGCATTTTACAGCTCGATGTTATTTGAAGTAAAAGTATTCTCTTTTGACCACTATCGTCATCTTATGGATGAGACATGGTCTGCTTAGGTACTGCATTCTTGTACTTCCTCGCTACTTATCTCAGCAAGTAATCTGTTTCTTCATCGGGTGTAAATTTTACTAATAAAATATGAACCACCCTGATTCTACATTCATCTCATCCCCTACTTTAAGATGATAATTACCATAAAAATGGATAATTTCGTTCGTTGTACCAAGTAGTAATGAGATATTTGAAAAGAGCCCATAAAAGAGGAAAGCCCAAGTGCGAGTTTTGGTGAAGGAATAAACTTCCTAATAATACAAAAGCATTTATTTTTTGATCGTATATTGGTATCTATCCCATGGGATATCGAAGGGATCGGGAGTAGGAGGGGAAGAAATACGGGCGGATTATATAGTCCATAACCGGGGAGGAAAATTTCATTAGGAGATTTTTCCGGACCGGAGGAAAAGATCGCGATGGCAAATAATGCGATCAGTTCTCAATTAAACGAATAATCTCCAGTCGATGTCTCGTAATATCACGACGGAATGAACTGGGACTGGGGACTGCTTCCGGTTGAAACCGCCCCGCCAGTCAAGTGAACCGTCCCCTCTCCCCATTTTCGCTTATTACTTGCGAACTGGAGATTTTAAATTGATAGCAGAGCAAAAGTTTCCAGGAAATAAATCAACGTCAACCGATCGTACTTTTATTTCGTCCGCGCGGTCGAACTTTCAATCCTTTCTGCAGATTTTCGATATAGCCGCCATGGAAATTTTACCGAAAACATTAACCAACTTAAATTATTTAATACATCCCCTATTAAGAATTCAATACGTCCAGACGTGTCCGACTTAATTGATGTATTCTACTCCAATTCCAAAATCCTCTCCGACTGCGCCACTTTAGCTATTCAAGAGTGGCTGACAGAGACGAGGTAAATTTTGAATGATAACCACTCGCGAGGATCAAAAAGCGCACGCACGGCCCTCAAGAAGCACGGCTGCCCTTTGATCTTAATGCGCTTTACCGTTGGAATCCGGGGATCGGCTCGCAAAGAGACCATTAAAAATTGGCGCTCGGCATCGGATTCAATAACTGAGAAGGAGAAGAGGAAGATGATGGTGAAGCGGCGAAGGGGGGGGGGTGTAGAAGGAGGAAGAGACAGGCAAGCCGAGGAAACCGAAAGATCCGGTGATATATGGCGTAGCCTCGCTCCAGTCTCATCTCGTATTCCAGCCGTGTTTCGCGCACCCGTCCTGATGGATACCGAAATTGCGAAACGCAATGCTCAGCACATCCGGAACCAGCCCTTTTCTCGCCCGGATCCTATGTGGGGAGAGAGGGTAAAATCGCCCATATTAAAAGTTTCATGTTGGTTCGCAGAATCTATAATCAATAGACTAATAGACTTTACGTACGAAGAAGTTATTTCGCATACAATTGTTATACGTCCATCTCTGGTACTACATAAATCACTACACAAGCACACCCACATTAAGATTCCACAATCCAAAAGATTGAACGAATAGCTAACTACGATGATATGAACAGACCAGAATACAGCACAACTGCGGTTATGATCCTTCAAAATTAGCTGTAATTTCTAAAACACCTTGTATGCTGGAAGATGCTTCTACCAGCCGTCCTAGTTTTGATTTACTATTTTTCCGGGAACACACAGGAGAATGGGAGAGGACGTGGTTAATGTTACGCTCCGGCGATCCCTGACCCAC
Source organism: Melinopterus prodromus (assembly GCA_964023965.1). Lineage (NCBI taxonomy): Eukaryota > Metazoa > Arthropoda > Insecta > Coleoptera > Scarabaeidae > Melinopterus > Melinopterus prodromus. Next base: position 63,824,334 of record OZ030393.1, read on the forward strand.
GGCGCGGCGTAGACATCGTCAAATCTCGTTAGGTGGCGCGACTGACGCCAGAACAGAAGGCCCCAGAGCGTCTACCACTAAGCCTTATCTGACACTTTATTAGATTTTCGCAAACCTCTGTTATGGATTTTGCTCCGCCAACAGCCGTCCGTCCTTCGTTCTTGCCTTCTTGCCTCGGCGGACGGGCAAGTTTATGTTGGCTAAACGCTTTAAAACTGTCTAACCAGTAAAAATGTCGTGTTAGTGGCGAGCGACGTCGCATATCCTTTATGCATTACAGAGGAGAATCGATTCGTAATGCTTGTTACGTAGTCATTGGTTATCCTTTTATGGCGTCCTTCCGTGCGCTTCATTATCTTTTTCATGATGGTCGTCGATCGCAAAACATCGAATTGCTTCGCGAAATTGAATTCCTGCCTTTAAATACGCTAATGCAATTACGTACTTCTTGCGGTGTGGCTATTGTCCCGCGTTTTTTTCTGCGTGGTTCCGTCGGTTATATCACGCGGAGAGATGTTTTCAATTAATGAAATATGTATTAATTCAAACGTAGCTTGGCTCCATTAACAAGTTACATTATGTGGAATATGCACCATCATCAGAAGTGGGATTTGCCTTCTAAAAAAGTAACCCTATTCGGTTTTTCTTCGTGCCAGTCGAACGCCTTGCGCAAAGTTCAAGCCGTGCGCAAGATCTGTATCGCGATGATTAACATTTAATGGACAGCGTGATGTGACAGCTAATCTGATAGACTCCGTGCAAGAGCACGGCAATGCTTTTATGTAAGGTCAGCCTGATCCCGCTCAGGAATTTTATTGCTCACTCCGTTCGAAAAAGAAAGAAATTAAATTCGCTCTCTCGTTTTTCTTCTCTTGTACGGCCATTATGCAAACAATGGCTGGCTGGTTGGCATATGATGCCCGCTTGAAGAGAGACGGCGAAAAAGCGGACTGGGAACGCTCTGTGATTTTGGACAATAGGTTCTCCGCTTGCAGTCTATTATCCGCGCGTTTTAGTGCATCGCAACGTTCTTGACACCAGGGACTCTGATGATTTCTTTTTGTCGACGGAAACTCGCCGTCCAATGAGACATCCTCAATAACAGTAATGCGCCGACAAGGTCTTTCAGCAATTGGCCAATTTGAGCGTCGCCTTCTTAAACCAGTGATGACCTAACGCATGGATCGTTGCTAGGAGTGGGCTTAGTTTTTGGGGACAGGTTGTCCATTGTTTCTGGATTACGTTACGTAATAGACTTCTTATGAAATCCCTTATTAAAACAATGACCTCAAGGTTTTATTGCGCCTCGATTTCAGCAAGGCTACAAGTTTACAACCACACTCCGACATTTATTGCGGCGGGCGTATAAACACACCGCCCAAGTGTTTATTTTAGTGCTTTACATTTGAAATTCTTTTAGTTTTTAAAAATCACACCAGAGTGCGCCTATTTTAGCTACGAGCTCCGGGTCTTGTTTAATCGATGGTGGGAGCGGAGTGCACAGCTTAGGAAAACATCTCCAGACGGCTTATGGGTGCTGAAAATCTAATAACCGGCGGAGAGCCTCGTCTCAATTCATCGACTCATACCTACCTGGGTGCTTCTGTTCGCAATTTTCCTTTGAGTGCGGCCTTATGCAAGCCCTGGTGTTTGTCAATCCGCTTTGCCGCGAATAGATGAATGTTTTTCCTGCTGGTTCCTTTTATACTGCGTGGCTTATGAGAAACGCGCATGTCAGATATGAAGTCGATGAATAGATATCAAAGTAATACGGAAAAATAGAGTGGAATTAGATATCGAATTCATAGAGGACTCCATGACTACTGCCACCTGGAGTTGTATTGGGAAAAACAAGCCGAAATGGGAATGCCGATCGGTGGAAGTAATAAGAAACGCGCCAAAGGTCGCAAGGGAAAGTATTTTTAATTACTGGTTAGCTACCGTTTGACCCTTCTTTTGTTCGCAGACTCGCCCAGTACCGGGGCGACAAGTAAATTGCTTAGCGAAATAGAAATCGAATTTCAAAACGAAGGTCTTGTGCCTTCTCGGCGTGGTGACGGTCTGGTTTCTGGTGTTTTGCTTAAAAATTTCAGCAGAACTGTATTGTCTCCTTGATTACCTTCCTTGTAGCGCAGGCACGGGTCGGAGTGAGGGATGCGCTTTTGGTTTTCCGAAATGGAAAAGTAATCAAAAGATACAATGCACTTACTCTGGAGGCCCACACCACAAAGGCGGGAGTACGCTGATCGAAACAGACAAAACAATGGCCGGAGGAGGTTTGCGCGAAAAAAGAGGCGCCATTCATACACAAAGTGGATGTAGGAACTTCGAAATCCGGCGGTCGGTTCTTCCAGCCTCGAGGGGTTTGTGAAAAATGCACTCGAACGCGGAGAAGTTCGGAGAGTTGCGGAGACAAGAGGCGGCGCGCGAGGGGCGCATCGCAAGGATCGGAAGGAGAGGCGTCATTACTGCCGCAAGAATTCCCGCGATAGGTTCCCCGTTTATCGCTGATGACGCTTAATAAAGAGTAATTTCTCTGAGGGATTTATATATATCATTTCCTGAGGGTATCTTTAGCGATTAGGAGTAGAAGTGGTAGAGGCAATCTTCGCAACCGAATGCGGACCGAATAAATGATTAATTGGGGAATATTTCTAATAATCTCGCCCTCCTGCCGGAGATGTTGTTCGTTCTATTTTCCGCAATAATATCGCGAGGACACGAAAACTTTCCGCGCGTCTCGCGTAGTTTGCGAAGTTTTCGAAACTAATTTCCAACATATGCGGTGTACATTTCTTACCGTAATACGTCTGGCGGGGTGCATCTGGTCGAATTCTTCTAAACTTTGCAACGTCAACACGTCGCGCACGAGGGTGGAAAACTCCGAGCCCGCAACATGTTGCGAATTAAATTGAATTAAACACATCGTGCACCCCCGACAAAAGCTCCCCGATTCACGCTTTTGAGATGGAAATTCGCTCTTTATATGATTTTTCCGTCCCCTAATTGGGAAATAGTCTAATTCGGCAAATACGGGCCGCTTTCAACTCGCCTTTGAGATTCCCGTCCTCTTCTTTCACCAAAGTTCGTTCACACACCAATTGTTCGCGACCAACCCTTTTCTCGGATGACCCCCGCGTGCTTTGGTGGACGGGAACAGATGTCCTGTGAGGAAATGTCTAATAATAACGCGCTGGGCATAACGCAGGGGGCTTTCCTACTGAGACGGGCGGGATTTCCGGCCAGAGAACACTAAATACCCCTAGGCGCTCAGGGTGATTACACGGATTTCAATTGAGCCCGACTTCAAACTCTAGGGGTTTTACTGAACGCAGGTTGCAACGGAATTTGATTGTTTCTTTGACAATACTCAGCTCTGCAGCCTGCATGGAGTTAATTATGCTCCACGTGCGTTTCAAATAAAGTTTTAAAGCCTGTCGAGCAACACCTACATGTATAGTATAGGAATTCAGAGAAAGGCTTGCTCTCAGGCCGAAGGTCACTACTCCCTCACCTAAGAGCCCCGCGGCTTATTTATAGCTTATGGCCGAGAGAGTACCCGCCTGGTCGCCGAGCGGCTTCGTAAATCTGCAAGGAAGAAAACGAAGGCGACGTTAAACCGCAGTTGCGTAATGATTGATGCGGACCATCTGCCGAAAATTCTGCGCGCCTTTCGTTTTTTCGCTGCTTCTTTTTTAGACGGTTGCGTCTGCGGAGTGCAACGCTTCGCCGAGCACAGTCTGACCTTCCTCGACCGGTTCCACGCTCCTGGAGGTTGAGGGGAACTCGACTCGTGGTGGTGGGGACCGAGCCGCGGACATCCGAGCAGCAGAAGTCTTTTTGCAAGGTTGCCACGACGCTTTCCGCAATCTCCGACTATGCCATCATGTTACTAGGCTACCGGTGATGGTTTCTTCTAGCAAACCAGACAAACTGGATCCAGTTTGCTATACGCGATATTCCTAGTTCCTACTAATGGTTGCATTTGACTTAATTAGGCCATAGGCCATAGACATGGAGCCGTTTAACGTATTTGATGATAACAGGACAATAGTTATGCGTCTTAATAGAAGAGGCATCATCGGCAGTAAATATCGTTTAACTCAGTTGGAAGAAGCCTTGTTAGAGTAATTGACCTCAATTGGGCGAACGAGGAAGGAGCATGTTGATCGAAAATAGAGAATTTTAGTGCCTATTATTCCCTAGGCAAGCAAGATAAATTGTTCCGCACGTTCGTCGCCGGGCGAGCCCGAAGTTATTGTGTCATGCGAAAGGGAGGAGGGCAGGGGCAATTATGTAGATCGTATCGAAAAATCCGACGTCGCCAAGTCTGGCGCCCAATTGGCTACACCGACGGAATCTATCGATCGGTCGCCAACTACGAACAGGAAAAAAATATAAACCTCTTTCTTTCTCTGCGTATTCCCTCCACGGTTTATTCACACCTGTTTGTTCTTGGGCAACATGCCTACATTATTCAAATGCTGATCGATTCGCGGGCATTTAGCCGTTGTTGTCACGCTGCCCACTGTTCGCGAGGAACCTGCTTACAGGTGGCATATCTCAAAAACACAGCAATCGGTGGCAGCCGGACTTATGAATGAAATATGTCGACGCCAACGCGACGCCCGACGCCACCGTGAATCATCTGTTATTGATTGATTCGACCAAATCGTATGTATACATATAACCTTGCCGGGAAACGCATATTCTTCACACAATAGCCAAAGAAACAATAAGCTTTATCGTGGGTAGTCTTTTTAATCTGTTTTTGGACAGGGTATGACATTAAGGAATACACGAATAATTTACTGGTAATAGAATTCATCTGACACCAGTGATCAAAATTCCATTTGCGGTATTCTCGAGCAAAAGCTGGATTGTTTGACATAAGGCATAAAACATGACTAACGTACAGGATTTTCGGATCAGCCGAGTGAGAAGTGGGACTGGTTGTAAGATGCAAGATTTTGTTTATGATTGATGTTAAAATCACTATTTACAATTGAGAGAACAAAACACCAATAAGCAGATTCACATCAAGCGACTCAGAAGTGGGATTGCTTGTAAGATACGAGATTTAAAGTATTTGGCGTCAATCGTGGGGTTGCCGTTTTACACTACGCAATTTAGTGCGCAATTTAGTACCGACACAATTTGTGCAGTAGTAGGCACAAACAACATATTTAACAGATTGTGATAATTTTTTTATACTGACTAGTTTGCCTAGAATATGGACCATTTTCTGTTTGAAGATTTCAGTTTCTTAACAACTTCTTGTGTAACTTCTTTGGCAAGAATTGCGAAGTGTAAAACGGCTATTAGGTTCGCACTTCGTTTGTATCTTACTTGTCCCCAGATTCATGTTAAAATAACCTTTTACAATTGAAATTTCCCGAATCTTAAACATATTATAACATAACATCAAGCAGGTTCACATTAAGCGAGTCAGAAGTGGGATACGCGATTTTAACTGTTTGGTGTCGATCGTGGGGTTTATTTAGCTTCGCATTTCCTTTGTTTCTTTCGTCGCGAGGGGATAGGGTAGCGATAGGGTAGCTCCCCTTTTTGTTCGGCATATAATCTTCCGGATCTAATCGAATACAATGCACTAACGTACTTCTTTTTTATTGCAGGTGAGTGGTTCGATTGTGCTTCTTTGGGGCTTGAGAGATAAGGTAAAGTCGAATTTATGGCGGGAAAATTTAGCCAATTTCCCTCAACGGCCGATTAAACGTGTCTAATTTGTTTCGCCTGCCGGGGTTATAATACGGTTTTCGGGGAAGTTCGGAGAAAATTTTATGTCCAATTGCCTCTCTCTAGGCGCGGGGCGGTGCGGTGGAATTCGGTATCGGAGAGGTGGGACCGCTTTTTAATCTCCCAGTTTAATTTCAACACCCCATTTTCGGTTGTGTCTAAGAGAGCCGGCATTAATGAAGTCGTAAAAATGTTCCCAGCTCGCTCCCGGAACCCGCATCTTGTCAGAACAATTCCCGAAGTTGGCGGGGTATATTGCACCCCCACCTAACGCTACGGGTAGGAGGGGGCGCGACTCGGAATAAGCTGCTTATAATTCGACCGCGTCTACGTTCGGGAAACTACTATCGTTGTCGTCGTCTTTTCTTGTGCGGTACCGGCTTAATTGGTCTTCCTTATTTCTTTTACGGCCGCCCCGGGTCCTAATTAAGCATAAATTGCGTAAACAGTTTTGCAAATTGCCCTACGCCAATTTCGCGACATGGTTCTGTCTCTTTCGAGGCCGGAGATAACCCTCCACGTGCATCTGGAACGCTGGGGAATGTCTACAATTTTATTTCAGTACCCACGACTTCACAGCAAAATTAATTTAGGAATTTTAGGATGTAGGAAGTGTTGGGCGGGGCTTAAGTCCATTTTAGACGTTTGAAGTTATATTTTAGAAAGCGTATGCGTTTTAGATGCCTTCTTCGTAACTTTTGTCTTATTGTTATCTCGTTCTTGTCGCAGATCTTCCGTTTTGCGACGGTTTCTTTTGATAGTTTTTCTCCCTATGGCTTTAGGTAGTGGTTGAACCACTTCAGGCAAAAAACCCAAGTTGTTTGGTCACCTGCGAAACAACAGTAGATGGTTGTGTATCGAACGATGCTGAAGGTTGAAGAACCAATGATATTGAAGGCTGCGTTTCTATTAAAGATTTGTTTTGGAACACCACACACCTCTAGTGATGTAAAGAAAGCATAATACTCCAAAATATAGTAGAGTCATCTATTAATGCACGTGACACAATGAATTAATCTAGGATCTCATACATAAACATGGCTCTAATTAGTACGTTTACGAGGCGCGCTTAACAGCCATCATCAAAGCGTTTTTTATGCTACCAGTTACGTCATACCATCCTTTTAGTCGTGACAGAGCGCGTCGGCGTCAGAATATGCGAATGAATGAGACAATTGCAGTTGTAATAGTAGTAATAATAGTAATGCGGCAATTGACGACGCCCACCAGACGCAGTTTCAATATTAAGGCGGTTTTCGGTGATTTTTTCTCCTCCTCTCGGTCGTTTCTCTTCTTTTTTTGTCTTCCAGGCCGGCGCGCTCGGGTGAGAGTAAAGTCCGGTAAAAGTTATTTAAAATTCACCGGCCCTACCAACCGACTGAGTCATCCGGTGTAATTTATTTCTTGCGCCGCTTCTACACGAATTAGTAGCTCTCGGGCCGTTCTATTTTTAGGCCCTCTCGCTTTCAAGGACTCCCCGATCTCCGCGGCTGGCTCGCATTGTTATGTAACCGCGGCGCGTTGTAAACTCGTGCGTGTAAATTACACCCGGAATCTCGTACGTTGTACAAATTCCCACCCCATCCACGACTCTCCAGATTGCGCGATTGTCTACCGACAACGAGTTTTGCTACCCTCTGTGTGGCAATAAATTTGCGAACTTGGTTCCTACCGCTAACGTATCTTCAGTATTGAAAAATATCGGGTTCGTTGTAACCTCCGATCCAGGAAAGCTGGATGGGATTCTATCTAACCGCTAATCCCACTTCTGATGTTAATTTTATCCACGTGAGTCTGGTTGTAATGATATATCTACGTCCTCGTGCCGTTTCTATAGTCATTAGGTTCGTTCTTCTTCAAAAACAGCTTGATATCTTCCTCATTTGCGTTGTTGGCTCCAACGGTGAGCCAACAAGGTGGTTTGCGTCAAATTTTGCCAATTCCTTAAAATGTCTTTAGATAAAGATTGATGTTCAAACCCCGAACCTCAAGGAACAAACTTACATAACCTGTAGCAGGATCAGTTCAGGAGAGTCGGAAGTGGGATTGGAAGTTTGGCGGCAATCGTGGTTTTGGTTTAGGTTCGTGTTTCCTGTTTCTTTTCTGTCCACTGATTGATGTTAAAATCACCGTTTACAATTGATACATCCGGATACTTAAAAACATTATATACTATGCCGAAGGTTCACATCAATCGAGTCAGAAGTGGGATATGTTGTGGGACACAAAATTTTAAATATTTTTCGTCCATCATTGGTTTGCTTCAGGTTCTAGTTCCTTTGTTTCATTCTTGTCCACAGATTGATGTTAAAATCACCGTTTACAATTGGAAAATCCTCCGAAAACATGTCAAGAAAAGCAATACGTCTAAACACCTATTCACAAGTGGGGGCGGTAGGGTCAGCACTTAAGATATTGGCGCACGTATGACTTCGTTTCCAATAGCCGGAGATAATAAATATTGCCGTGGCCGTTCTAAATTTTACTTTGCGGATCCCTTTCGCAGTTGAAATATGTGGCCGCGTTGCGAGACGATAAAAATCGTACGACTGACGCGACTGGTCGTAAATCCACGAGGATTGAAGCACCGCGAAGGCCCCACGACCCAGAAGACAAACAGGGTGCCCCGCGCGGACGGCCTTCTTCTCCTCCCGCGTTATTCGTCTCACTTTGACGGGGATCCGAGAGCCCGTCGGGCACGACAAATATTGATCTACCACATTTGCGTTGTCTGTCGCCTCTTGGGCGGTTTTACCATCTTTTATCTTTTTTACATACGAGCACGTTTGTTTTCGTCAAACTATATTAGACAACATTCGGTTACGCCTTGCTTTCCACTAAACTCGCTACCTACCTGTACAAGGTGTAAATATACAGGACGCCACATAGTCTCAAAGATGTATATTCAGATTTCCAGCAAGCTAATCTGATGAAGTTTGAATTTTTTGGTGTAATTCTCTAGTCTAGTGTTCAATCCCATTTCCGAGAGATGAAGGGTCTTGCAAATTTAAGCCATTCCCGCGAAAACTTCCCCGGCTTGGATGGGAGAGACACAACTTCGCCCGTACTAATCCGATAAATCTCGTCACGGAGTGTGTGGGGCCTGGTGTCATGTCTTCCGCGATGACGACTGTTCAATTTTGTCGGGTCGGCATACGAGAGGAGGAGAAGACCTTCTCAGTGGCGGTTGCACCTTCTTAATTATAAAAGTTTCCCGCGCAATGTGGGAAATTTACGTTGAATCTAATATTCCCGGAGGAGGACGCGTCCGACTTGGGGGATATAAATTCCTAGTTCCCGCCTTAATTGCGAAATGTATTCGCGAAATGCCGCCTGCCCTCACCCCCCGCACCGGGCGAGAGGTGGCGAATTTCGTACATTAGCCTCCTTTCCTATTTCCCCTTCTCTCTTTCGTCCCCATTACCCTTCCCGAATATTGCGAGTTAAATACTTTGCGCAGCAAATATTTGCTTCAATTCTTCCGACTGCGCCTATTATGTTCTCCTGCTGCTACTTCTAACATGGACCTCAATCCAGCTTGAGTCTCCAGTGGACCTTGAATAGAGACCAGAAGCACTTTCTTTACACTTCATATCTCCAGACAGTAGTTTAGATAGGTACTATTTAGTTCTGTGTAACATTTTCGGGCGATTAACCTATATAACTGACTGCTTCGTTCGACTGTTTATAAAATACGTAAACTGTTTAGATTACAATAGAGTCCAAATACACAAATGAGGCGAGTATCCGACCTCTTTGGTCGCCATATGGTCGATGTATCCTCTCTATCTATTGTGAGTCACTAGGTCAAATTTTACCGTTACTTGAAGATTTTCGATCGCCGCGAAGTGAGTAACGTTCCGCAGTACGTAATTTTACACTCCCTTTCCCTTTAACGGCGAAGACGCGTGGGAGGCCTTAGAGGACAGAGAGAAAGGGAGAGAGAGCGGCTGGTGCCGGTTGGTGGCAGCAGATAGCGCACCGGAGGCATCCTTATCTCCACGGATGCCTTCAGCGGTGTAATTGGCGTTACGCTGCAAGGGTAAACGCATTAGCGACATAATAACTCGGAGCGATTACTTCGATAGTACCTGGGCTTCTGCTGGAGACTCTGTGGAACGGACACGATGCTACGGTATCTGATGGTCACGGCAACCCGACCGCCGCCAATTTGCATAAAATTTAACTGCGGCGGGGCGGCGGCACTGACCGTGTCAGGAGATCATTACCGAACACACTGCGACTGGTGTTGAACTAGTTTGCGTAACAAAACCTTTGGGTCAGTAATGAGAAATTGTTGCCTCATTGGAGGGCTCGCCTTCTCCATTAGATGATATTAAGGATGGATATGGAATTGTTTTAACCCACACCTACGTATTTAGAAAACAACTTGGTCCTGGAGACTAAATGATCTAGTTCATTGACGCCCCACACCTGACACCAATACAATTAAAACCGACACCAAATCAGGACTTACCCCCACCACAAAGCCCGATTACCAATTTACTTGTTTAATTATTGCGGCCAGCTGGTGTGATTGAGATTTGCAGCGGCAAATGTACTCGACTCTCTAATAGCTCGGAACGGCTAAACAATCGTTTTATCAGTGTAATAGAATCATTACTCTCATCCCGTCGTTCGTTCGCGGTAGCACTCAGTCGTGCGGGGGGTCACGGGTATTTTAAAAGCGTAAATTCGATTCGAAAGTTGCGATACTGGGAGCTTGTTTTTCCCTCGTGGTTTGATTTGAAGTTTCCTCTCGGTAATTTGGGTAATTAGATGTAAGTTTTTGCCACCCCTGATCCCGGCAAAGGGGATATCGGTATCGAGTTTACCATAACGAGGGTCGTCAAAGCAAAAACTTGGATTGTGTTGAATCTCAGACCATAGTTACGGGCAATATTGATTGGAGTTCAGAACTCCTCCAGAAGACATCTTCGGCGGTTGTTGGTTTGTGTCGTGGATATTCAAAATACACTTGAAAGTATTGATTGGTGTACTGACTATTGCTTTACATCAACGTAATCGTTAATTTATTCTAATCTAATATCGTATGTCATCATTCACCCTTCGTCATAGGGGTACGACGCGTTCGATGCCTGTCTTCCATTCTAACTGCCCAACGGGCTGGCGTGCACTTAAATCAATTATGTTGACAGCGCTGACATCAACTGGACATCTCCCCGTCAAATGGATCGACTGAAAATTTCCCTACGGGGTAGACTCTGTCACCAGAGAGACGACAAAGCCCGGTTCCACTAACAGTGACCTTGAAAGTTCTTCGAAATCATTCTAAGCCCATCTACTTGCAATATACAAAAATGTCATCACATCCTTTTTTTTAGATATCGTTTGTACGGTGTATATCGATCGAGAATGTTGGGGGCGGGGTATGAATGATGGAAATTTTCTCTCTGCCCGTCTCGGACGATTAAACAGGCCCCATCGAGACTGAAAAGTGCACAACGAAAAGCTGATACGGCCACCTTTACGTCGGACCGGTCATAAGGTCTGGTGGACCATGTCCGGTGTTGGACGCGGTTGTGGATGGTGGAGATGCTGAGGATACGGTTGTGCGACTGTAGTCGAAATGCCGTGAAAATCTTCCAAGTGTGAACCGTCGACCGAGAGGCGATAGTGGACAATGCCCATCATTCCCCTCCCTTGCCGTCGCGCGCGTTTCCTTCCCGCCCAATATACCACGTACACCTCTCGGTATATACGACGTGTCGGACACACAAAAGAAAAAGCAAACTCTGGGAAATGATATTAAGGGGTGGATAGCGGGTGTCACCTGGTGATAGATGGTGTATTTTTAAACTTAAAAAAAAAACGGAATATCCTTCATTGCGAATTAACTCGGACGCGGATGGGTGCCGGTTATATCTTCGGTCACGTCAGCAATTATAACTTCTCCTCCAGATATCGCTGGAAGTTTGCTCGCAACACATGCGGAGCTTGAGATTAAATTTGTTGCTAGTTTTTGCCTCCCTTGAAACTTCTATTTCTATGTCTTAATAATTTACGGGTGAGAGGCTCCAACGCGCTGCTCTGCTCCCTAATTTTTCGTAATCCCCCCTCGAAAAGTTTCTGGGGGCGAGGCCGTAGTAGGTAACGAAGAAAAACTGCGGTACCGTAATAAGAAGTTAATATATACGGAATGAGCGGGAACTAATTCCAGGACCGGGCCGGTAATGGGGGCCATATTACGCGTAAGCCTCCCGGAAAGAAACGAGAAATTTAAGGGCTCCATTACGTTATGACACATAACCGGGAATCCAACTTTGCATATAGATGGCCTGCGTACCGAACGATTCTCATAAAGTTGTTACGCGGACGTGACTTGGAAAGGCGATTTTCAGTTTTTCCCTTTTTTTCTCGTCTCTCGTTTACGCATCCAGGTCAAACCCTGGATGCGTCCCTCGGCGCGCAATCCTTAAATAATCGACCGCGGCCTTTCGAATTCCACAAGAATCGTTAGTACGAATTCTAATTGCGAAATTGGCTCGCCTTAGATTACGGTCCCACCAAATTTGGCGCATTAACGCGTCCAGTTCCCAAGTGAGAGAACCGCAATCAACGTGTATCGCCTAATGACCCGGTCTTTCTTGTTCTTCTTCGTGCTCCGATGATGCAAGCACTCTTGAGCAAGAGATGTGAAACGTATAAATTAAAGGAGGAGGTCTCCGCTGCGCTAAACGGTATACTTTCAGACCTATTACGAACCCGTACGTGATTACACTCGAAGACATAATTGGATTTAATGCGTGATGTGTTTGTTTTGGTATATTAATTCGACAGAAACCTGTTCTCTCGCTGGACCTCACTTATTAACCATTACTTTTTGCTGGGCGGACTTAACGTGATAATCTGCTCACCATACGGCAAGAGAAGTCTGATTGTTGGTAGACCCTCAGGAACCTCAGCTAGACCTCCAGTAGACCCTCAGACACCTCAGATAGACCCTCAGGTGGTTGGAGTATGTGGAACAGGACTTCACACCACGGAAATCAAACGTGCAAACAACCAATACTCTGAAATGATCTTATTACCTTTGTGGTTAAGACAGATTGGGAGTACTTACGTTGAAGGTGGTTGTGTTTTAGGTGGAGAAATGTTTGAATAGGGTTCGAAATGTGCGCGACGAAGTTCGTATCGATATTTTCCAGTTGAATTAACCTTCTGTTTATTGAAGGTGAATGATAAATACGCGAGAATTTGTTATGAAACAAACTTCGCTCCGGGGAACTTCGAGCTCCTTTGAAAAGGGAGTTTCCGAACTTAGTGGGGTAGTTTACGTTCGTCGGGCGAAATTACCTGAGATTTGCCCTATTAGCGCGAATAGTCGCGACAATTCGTGACAAAGCCGTAATTTGCGTGCGGTTTCGGCAAACTTTCGGTTCTCTATAATTCGCATTGCGACTGATGATATTTACGCAGTTATGTAGTTAGGGCGAATTGTGCATTAATGGGAGTGGATGGCTCGGTGAATTAGTTGATTTGAGCATTAGCGGTCGACGCGTATGAACACACTGAATTGTAACGCATTGAAAATCAATATGGGACGTGGCCATCAAAATTCAACACTCTTCCTGCGAGACTCTTGCAGGATGCTAGATATGACCATCACGTTTGCCGATCTCGTTTCGCTATTTTAATTGGACTTGCGCTCGATTAACTCCGTGATGGTAGACCGGTGCGATCCACTGAGGAGCCTTCTCATGCGTGAGAGGAGCCCCGGATTCCTGCTTCATCGGTATCTCCGCCGGAACGTGATTCTCCCTCCCGATTTTCATCCACTTCTCGACGTTTCGCCGAGGAATCGGATGATTTACGACTTTCTTCATCTCGTATTTGTTATTTAATTGAGTCTGGCGAGATAAAGCGTCAACATCGAATGTTGTACTTCCCTTTTAGGCTCCGGGATATTTTCGTTCGGTTGCCCGGAGAATTGAGCCGCCTCGAACGTCGGCGCTCCTGGGAAATCGAAGCGGAATTAAAATCAAGGCAGTTTCTTGTCTTTTCTCAGATTTCCGCTTCATGCGACTATATAGGGCTAACAAAATATACAAAAAGAAACGAAAGTGAGGAAGGAGGGTACTGGGAGGGGGGGGGGGAGATTAATTAAGAGCAGTTAATTACTGTGGCGGCCTTGGATGGTTCCTCCAGTCTCGCCGGTGTTAATGGTCTGCTATTCGCAAATTAAAATTTATTACTCCAGCTTGGTTATTAATTGCCCGAGGATTACCGACTTCCTAATACGCTGCCGCTACAATACCGATTTCTGAATAAATTCGTTACACCTTTCGATCGGATTAATGATATTAATGATGTTCTTTGTTGCTCGCAACGCTAGCTAATTCACATCGAAACATTTTCAATTTATGAAACCTCGTCTGGAGGACGGAGTATCGTGAAACTTTGTTAGCATGACGGCTGGGCAACATCTGGGCTTCCAAGATTGTCCCGTTTTGGAACCGCTGTTCGGCGGAGTCAATTCCGAGTCACGGCGAACTTTGGCTTCCGGCCCCTGGTTCGCGGTCGAGAGCACGGTCTGCCGCTACTACCGCCTCCTAGCGGATAATTACCCGAATTTTCGAGTTATCTAACGATTACTCATGCAACTAGTGAAACTTATGGCCTGGAAAATTTCTCCAGTTTCGAGTAGCAGCCTCTCCTCTCCTCCGAATAAAAGAGAGCCTCGGATTATCAAGGCAAAGCGTTACTCTAATTATTCTTTAATTAGGAAGCTTAGCTCTCTCGGGTTTCTGTAGGTGTTCAGTTTTATTTCAAGTCATTTGTTTTTTATCGTCGTGAAAAAAGTCGATCTTTAGTGCAACATCTTTTTTTGGGTGGCCATGACCGTTGATTGCATAAACGAATCGACTTTTGGACATTGGCATTTATCCAACTTTTTGCTGCATCTGTTCTTCCTGGAGTTGGCCAATTACCATAACAGCTTATTTGCATCTAATTTTGCGATTTCAATTATTAACCATCTATTATTATCAATCCAGATTGATTTTGCCTCATTAATTACTAGTTATTATAGGAGTTGAAAGTTTCCAAAGTAGCTTCCAGACGAGTTAAGCTCTCCGATATGGAAGAAGCTTTTAAAAGGGCGAGTTTTTCCGAGGCGCGTCTCTTTTTTTTCTGGGGGAGTAGTCTGGGAGCACAATGGGTAATAACGAGGCAATCGATGCCACTTGAAGTGCAGCGGCAGCGCCGCCGCCGTCGGGAGCGTGAACTACTCGGAACCGAGGAGGGAAGAAAACCTCTTTTCAATTCGGACAGGAAACTTGGCTTTAATTAAAACTGACACCGTCGAAATTTCGCGCGGCGACCGAAGCGGGGGGACGTCAAGTCTTCTCCGCGGCGCGGAAATTTTGATAAATTCCGTCGAGTCGTGGCGAATTTACGCTGAAAAATTGCCCCGTCGGCGGCGTCCTCGAAACCCCTGTATTTCGGCGGCCCTTATCGTAGCCGCTGATCGGAATACAGATGCAACGATTTATCCCATTTTGCGATGCCTATTGCATTTTTCATCCCGATGGAATGCGCCATTTCGGAGGTCGGACGCAGCGGTTGATTTACGTACTGAATTTCAATATGAAAGGTCTCCACCAGAATATGGCCAGCCGACCGTTCATCCGACATAGGAAGCCGCATACTTGTCTGCGTTTATATTAAATATACAGTCTGTAAGATAAGACAGTGACCAGAAAAGGTTAGAAAAACACTGACATTTGAGGAAAGGAGTAAAGTTATGTTTTATTGCTCATCTTGTAAACAAGACAAATTCTCGGCGAAAGCTGGAGTGAGGGAAGGAAATTGAGGACGTTCTGGAGGCAAGTCGAAATGAAAATTAGCCTGAGTGGAAAACGTTCGAAAACCGGAGTCAATTTCCGACGGCAGCGGTCTGGAGGAACCCATGCTCGATTATGTAAAACACAATCTTATGCATGCGAAGCTCCTGGATCGATTTCAAGTCTAGCTTGGAGTTTTTCAGCCACAATATTAAGATTTACATAGCCGACGTACGTGAAGGTTTAATAGAATCCAGTTTAAGGTTAGATTTGGAATGCTGATCTACCTACATCTTGCGTTGTTGACATTTTTAAGGTTGCTGAATGCTCGCTCTGTAGACTACACGCTGTTCTCTCTTCCTGTAGTCTTACTTTTCGTCATTTCAATCATTTAAATATACGTAATACGTAGCTACGAGGACCAAGATCTCATTGTACAAGCATTAGTCATCCCAAGTAAGCGCTGGCAGTGTCTGTCAACTACAGACGATTCCTGTTTACAATTTTTTCGATGCCATTCTAAAAATACCGCGCTCCAGGTGTTGAAAATCTTCCATATTGCTTCTAATTACCAGCGCCGGCGGCCAAAGCAAACATTCTCTCGGTTGGAAAAACAAGTTTTCTTCGTCGAAATCCACGGTAATCCTAATTAAACCACCTACGGCTGCAAGAGGTCGGCCGCGTTCTCCGGCGGCATGGCGTGGCGCGCGGTGTTTTATTGTTGGGACGGGTCGGCCAAAAAGAAAGCCACGTAGTCGCGGAACCGTGTTGAATTAATCGTCCTCTCCTTGCAGACTGTTGCGATCGAGCATTGGTGCGACCAGCTAGAAACTCGCAGAGGGCAAGGCCTGTTGCTAAGGGCAGTCGGACCGCTGCCTTTGCCTCGAACCGATTACATTAGCGACGCCGAGAAAACCGGTATGCAAAGACCCTGTGTCTCCTTGCGTTGTCAAACGACAGGTCGTGACTTCCGAGCCTTTTTTCCTTGCCAAAAGGAACAATCTCCTTAAGTACATCTGGTCGAAAAATCGCGACTACTCCGTTGGTCTTACATCCGAATTAGGTATTCTACGCGACATTCAAAGCCGAGCCTGTTACTGGGTCTATTTTGATTGAATAAGTTTGTCATTGTTACATATTTTGTAGATCTACGCTGATGATGATGATTTGAAAAGTTCGAAACCGGTGCATAACAAAATAAGAATGTAGAAATTGCAACTGTGGATGTTGCATTATGCCTTCAGGAAATAATTATTTGGTCTTCATACTGGTTGCTTTTCAGTATGAATAAAGAAACACTACAAGTATTATTTATTGATATTGCACTGTGCCTTCTGAAAAATGCGTCTTTATTGTTGCTGTTTTTAAGGATTAGAAGTTGTAGTCTTCTTTGTAGATTTAGGCTGATGATGATCTGAAATGATCGAAATTTGCATGTATTAACATACGACGTATAAATGACCAAACTAGAGATCAATTGATATTGCATTATGCGTTCTGTAAATATTAATTCAGTCTATCTATGGCTGCTTTAAAGATTGCAGTTGTAGTCTTCCTTGTAGATTTAGGCTGATGATCTGAAAAGATCGAAATCGGTATTTATTAAAATCCGAAGAACAAAGAATCATACTACAAGTATTATTTATGGATATTGCACAATGGCTTCTCAAACTGCACTTAGTCTTCATTTTGGCTGTTTTTAAAGATTTGTAGTCGTATTCTTCTGTATCGATTTAGGCTTATGATTATCTGAAAAGAGCGAAATCGGTATCTATTTTAATAACAAGAATAAATAATTAATCTACCACTATTAATTATGGGTATTGCACTATGCCTTCTTTGTAGATTTAGGCTGGTGATGATCTGTAAAGGTCGAAATTTGTATCTATTAAAATACGACGTGTAAATGAACAAACTGGAGATATATTGTTTTTGCATTATGCGTTCTGGAAATATTAGCTCAGTCTCCATCTATGGCTGCTTTAAAGATTGCAGTTGTAGTCTGCTTTGTAGATTTAGGCTGATGATGATCTGAAAAGGTCGAAACCGGTAACAATAGTGTATATTGCATTATGCATTCAATTACTATTCAATCAATAACTTATCTTTATAATTGTTCCTTAAAGTACCGTTATTAGATTGATAAACGTGAGGAAATTACGCCAAGGTACTATACGGCGAAGGGATGGGTTCAATTGGACACGCTAATATAAATCACATCATCGTTGCTGGCGGGGTACTTAACCCGTCGATATAGGCCAATCATGAATAATAAAGATTCAATTACGAGCATTAATAAATTATATTTTGGGGGGTAGACGGTGCTCCGCATTGACGTTTTATTGTCGTTTAGAGAGGGTGGTACTGCATCATACGCGATGGGGAGCCTATTGGGGATATTTATGGGCCTTACTAAGACCACCCCTATTACATCATAATCGTAAAATTTCTCCCCGCAACGCTTAGGTTAGGTTATATTAATCAAAACCGCTCTTTGCATACGACGAGCTATTTATAAATTAGAATGCAAATTATGTATAATTAACTATGCATGCCTTTCGTAAAAGGTTATTACCGCATATAGTATAAACAATCCTTAATTATCGCATTTCTATTCGATTCTACGAAATGTCAAGAATCTTAACGCATTTCATAATTTTAAATGCCCGTTCGGGTTAAATGGTGAAAACGTGACGTTTACACGTCAACATAATTATAGAACGCTAAGTGAAAATTAACAGTTTGAGAGAAAATACTTTGTATAAAGTACTCAATCGCCGTAAGAATGTTATGTCTTGTATGCATCGGGGCCAACCTAAAAACCGGCGTAGTTACTCATAGTTATTTATAGGAAACTTTATTTTTAAAAATACTTGAATCACCGAAAAAATCTAGCAAGGCGGCCGCCGCACACTGGGCCAAATACCTCAATTGTTAGCATAAATTAATTTTGTATCTCTTAGATTTTAAGTAGTTATGTTCACTGTCAGAGGAATTTCAGGTCTCATTATCACTATTGGTTAGTTCATGGAAAATATGTGAATGTTATAAATACATATAGGATTGTTCGAGCAGCAGTAAACACAAAGGCTATTTGTTTTGACTCAAGATATTTTACGAGAGAAACATTATCTGTACTTTCTCAACTACTTATTCTTAGCTTCCTGTAACAGGGCATGCTCATTAAGTTTTGGGCAGTGAATTAAAAACTTGTGAACTGTAATACCTAATATTTCAGTAGGAACTAGGACGATTCCGGCGCGCAACCACTTCTGCGCATCTCGGTTACCGAGCGCGCATCTTTGGGATGGTCAGATTTGCTAGTGTGCAGTCAAGTGTAAAGGATTCGGTGCATTTTAATTATGGTAGTCCTGTTAAAACATGTGTTGGTTCGATCAATACTTTCTGTATATATTAAATAACTCCATAGTAAAGTTAAATGAGTGTTAATTAATATGCACCCTAGCGTCGTATGAATTTTTCCCTTTTGTGCTTCTCTTTATAGATGTTCTTTCTGATTGTATAAAATTAGCTCCTACCTACCTTAATAGTAAATTGGTATTAAAAACACTTGAGTCTTTTTTTTTTATGGGGAACCTGGGAAAATAAAATACAACTGACACTAAAAAGTGATTTATTAAAAGTGTTTATAATATATTTAATTTAATTATAATTTCATCTTCCTTAGCCTTCTTTTTTTTTTTGTCCGCAACCCGAGTCCTAACTTGCGGTTTGGTTATTATTCAAGTTGTAATCATCGAGCTACTTATTTTTCACCTAGTGTTACGACCCGTGATTTTACTCGTGCCAATGCTTCGTTAAAAAATTGCGTATAAAAATAAATGTGTTAAAGAATGAAAGCGAATCGTGACAGAAAAAAGGAATAAAGTTAAGGCTCCCGTCTCAATTTAAATGGCGCGCTTTTGTACTAAGCCTCAAAATAGAAAAGTTACCAGATGTAGATGGCGCCAGTATAACCAAATCTGAATTTATTTCGTATTTACCAGGTATTTACTACATTTGACGATTTAACCTATATTTGCGATCTAGTAGGGGAACCCCGTGTCAGTGCTACTACTATAATTGACAGCACGTTTCGGTCTTTGTTTTTGATTTATAGAGGAGTTGTATTGTTCGGAGTTATAAAATGTGTGGGAGTTTGTAGTAAATGTTTGTAATATCTTATTTTTGAGTGGTGATTATATAGTTTACGGTTATAATAGGTATAAACAGATTTAGTAGGTTAGGTTGTAAATAATATGTTTCGATAAATTGTTATATATTTTGTAGCAGATTACATTTTGCCTTTAATATTTATTTTTTTGAAGTTCAGTTTAATTTCGAAAAGGTAAGATTTGGTAAGCAACAAATTATTTTCTGCCCACAATGCTAAATTTACTAATCATTAGTTGGGATAATGGGTTGCTTATCCAATTCTGGAAGGAGTGTGACAGCAAAACTAAGGTGGGCAAGATTTCAAGAGGTTTTACGGTATGTTTTATTTTATACAAATAGGTATGCTATAATTTGAACTATTATTACATATTTTAGATATGGAGATGTACAGCCGAACTCTCCGGAATCGTTGTCACTGGATACTGTGGAAGATTCTGCAGTGGGGATGCCAGAAAGAACTGTAAATTTGAGTACTGATAATGCATGCGGAGCAGACAAGGATGTTGAAATATTTGGTTCTTATTAATCTTATTATACACACATGCATATCACTGGAAACGATAGAAGATTACAGTTACCCGTCACACCTTCCGAAGTGAATTCCTTAAGACGGATTTGTCAAATATGTCGTACAGTTTCTGGAGAGAATAGTGTCATGTCAATGTAATAAATGTCAACTTTTTCCCCTTTTTCCAGAAAGTTCGTCATGAATTTTCAGTCTGTTAACATATGTATAATAGACATAAACATTCATCTGTTATAGGTATGACGTAACTGTTCCACTATACCCCGCGGAAATTATATGTGATAATTTATATACAGGTATCCTGCTTTTTCCACAATATTATTTTTCAAGTAGTAATAGTCATACTGAGTAAACCAGATATTTGTATAGAAATAGTAAAAAAAAATTAACCATGTTATTATCAATCCCACCCGTTTCTATATTGGGAAGTGTGGAGAGGTATGTGAAAATGCGTTTTATAGTTAATTTATTATACATATATTTAATTTACGTATTTATTAAAATAATTCATATGTATACGTGACTTGTACAGTTATTGCCTAAGCCCTAGTTCCTCCTTCAAAAAGCGTTAGGTAAGTATATTAATATAATCTACTACAAAAAGAATATTAATCAAATTTTACAAAACAAATTGCAATGAAGATATATGGTTCAAAGATTTAAAAAAAAATGCATTCTTGTAATTAGAACATCGTCAAAATATTACATAAAACATGCGAGGTGGTGCAGATATATTTAGTTATTTAGTGAATTCCAAAATTTCGCAAATAATATAATTTATAGGTACTAATATAATATTAATTTCTTAGCAAGTAGCATGCATTTTGTTTGAAAGTGGTTTTAAACATACTGTACTAGAAATCGAATAGATTTACTCATTAATAATATTAAACTAACTGGAAAACCATAGCAATTTTCAAGTACAGGAAACCAACTAAGTTGTCTTCCATATATGGATATACATATGTAATTTGCAAATATAAAAAATATACTATTGATAATATAGTTATAATACAGCATACCTATATAAATATAATACTAATTGATATATAAAATATATTTTTGCTTTCTATTTGTACAAATGTTGAAACGAGTCGTTTTGGGTTTTCTAGTTGATGATATAGTACTTCCACAATCGTTTTTTCAAATAAATACATGATAAATACCAGTTTAGTAAAATGCGCATCTAGTTTTGGATGCCTGAACTGTCGCTAATGTAAACATTCTTGCCAACTCACTAGAATACACCAGGATGCAATTCTAGAAAAGTTCGGCAAAAAGTAACCTGTGCTCTTATAGTTAACATTTAATGTATGTACTTTTATAATGTATTACAGCAGACAATAATCAGATGCAACTGCCATCGGAAAGCTGTTCTTTATCTGAAGTCTACAATTTTTTAACACTAAAATTTGCATAAATAATCGGCATAAATATTGAAATCCTTTCCGATGGCAGTAGCGTAAAGACCTACAGAATCCATCAATATTTTAATTTGTATTAAGTTCTGTAATTTTTATATTTTCTTATGTCCATTGAAAAATATGAATATGCAATTATGTCTGACATTTATATTGACGACCAACAAATTGTCAGTAATGTGTTCCTAACAAATAGGTTTTTTATCACGTGCGTTAACTTTCAACCACAGAAAATTAGTTTTGTAGGAAGTACCATGATAAAATCCAGGTAAGACAAAGTTTTCACCCCTCAATTTTTGGTAAGTAGGATAAGTTGCATATATGCAATATGCAAAGTAATATTTTTGATAAGTTGAATAAGTTGCATAACAGCAGGCTCATATTTAATGTGTGCTCTCTTTTATCATACTGACCGCACTAACTGACGAAATTATAGTATTTCTGACCAGCTGTGATAGTGACGCAGATTGAATTTTCAACACAACTGTCCCTGCTATTTTTACGAATTAAAATAATACCATCGCATGCATTAATACCGAGTAAGATAGGAGGTTCTGTGTATGATGATGACTACATGCTTAGATCCAGAGATGGGCAATCACAGATGAGGTTTATGTATAATGGTGGTCATAAACCAAATTCAATAACGTTGATGAACTTTAAATTATGTACTATTTTCTGTTTACGCCAAAATGTAAATTCATTCAACTGTTACATTATTCTTTCATTTTCACGCATCCTATACAAGAACATACAAGCATAAATTTATTCTGCCGATACAAAACAAACGTCTGATACCTTTAGCTATGAAAAACCCATAAGCTAAAGATAGAGAAGATACTAAAAGACAATAAGTAAAAAATATTATTAGCTAATTCATGTCTTCAATATTATATATATCGGAATCGGGTAGTAGCTTTTCCAACCAGCGTTTGTTACGGTTCTCAAGCGGTTTTTTGGTGTTTCTTTAAGGTTTGTTAGACGTTTTTACGGTTCTCAAGCGGTTTTTTAGTGTTTGTTTAAGGTTTCTTAGACGTTTGTTACGGTTCTCAAGCGGTTTTTTGGTGTTTCTTTAAGGTTTGTTAGACGTTTTTACGGTTCTCAAGCGGTTTTTAGTGTTTGTTTTAGGTTTCTTAGACGTTTTTATGGTTCTCAAGCGGTTTTTTGGTGTTTCTTTAAGGTTTCTTAGACGTTTTTACGGTTCTCAGACGGTTTTTTAGTGTTTGTTTAAGGTTTCTTAGACGTTTTTATGGTTTCCAGGCGGTTTTTTAGGGTTTCTTAGTCGTTTTTATGGTTTCTTTACGGCTTTTAAGTCGTTTTATTTATGTCTGTTAGTGGCGGGGTTAATCATATAAGTGAAGATACAAATAAGATAACAGTGTAAACTGAAGCACATTGTCGAGCAATGGATGAGTCATTTAAACCTACCGTTCGCTAGTTCTGAACATGGTGGCGCTGGTAGTAGCGCGCGGCTTAAAAAAACGGCTATTTATAATTTTCTGCATATATTTATTAATATATTTTATTAATCATACATATTATGCAACATACTTTAGAAACGTATGAGTTCTTTCAAAGCATTTGCTACAAAAATGTTTATTGCAAGTATTGCATATGGTTTTAATTTTTATTGTCGCATTTCTCGCTCGTTTTCTCCCAAGCTCAGTAGAAAGAAAATTATAACACGAAATGCAGTATCTTCTTCTTTCCACTTTGTCCAAAATATGTGCCTTGGATTCCTTCTTGTTATAACTGGCATCTTCATCGGTAGCTAATTCATTTCTTTCTCGTAGTTGCTTGTTACACTTCCGAATATTGTTGGTTAATACTAGCACAGCATTATTTTTTGATATATCTCCGCATTGTTGTCGGTTGTCATTTTTACGACAATCACAGAATGTAGCTCTACCATTGAAAATCGGGGCCCATACTTATATAATAAGAAGAAACCACTTCTCGTCTTCTTTGTCAGGTCGACTGACACAATTAACGGGTTGTCTGACACAAATCGTCAGGTTGACTGATGCAACCGTTGGTTTTTGTGTCAGTCCACTGTTCTAAATCAAATAAGAACCGTTTGTTTGGAGTCTCATATTTATACCTGGTGACATGTGTTAGAAGCTGTATACAGAGAGAACCTTTTTCCTTATACTATAATAACCGCTACCTAAGATGCTCTTCGAACAAAAAAATTATTTGCCTTAAGCACAGCTAATTTCCTATTTTTCTGAGCTTCTGATTGTTGTTTCTTTAGTATTCATGATTGGTCAGGAACCCGCTTTAGAACTGAGTTGAAACACTAAACGACGTTAATAACCACGTTAGAACCATTAAAAACATTAAAAAACCCTAAAAACCGTAACGAACGACTAAGAAACCCATAAACAAACGCTAAAAAGCACGTTAGAAAATAAATTAACCCTAAAACTCGAGTTGAAACAGTAAAGGAACTTTGCAACCCACGTTAGAACCGTTACAAACCTTAAATAAACCCTAAAAACCCGAATTGAAACAGTAAAAGAACTCCGTTAGAACCGTTAAAAACCTTAAATAAACCCTAAAAACCGAATTGAAACAGTAAAAGAACCCCGTTAGTTCTGCTAAAAACCTTCAGGAAACCGTAAAAACCGAGTTGAAACTGTAAAAAAAAAAAAACACGTTAGTACTGCTAAAAACCTTAAAGAAACCCTAAAAAATCGCTTGAGATGCGTCTATAAAAATTCCTTTGTTTAAATCAATTACATTGTAGTAATTATTTTTATACCTAGTAAGATTATATATTAAGGGCACTCATTACAATAGTACACAATTGCATATTGAAATCAACAGCAACAACTACAATAGTTCCTTAAAGTTATTCAAAATGTTCGCTAGGTGTGTACTTTTAATTTTCCTTTACGATTATCTTTTATATAATTATTGTAGAAATATAATCATAATAGCAACAATTTTCGTGTGACGTTTTCCCTGGAGATTTGATGAACACTTTTAAATAACACCAATAAAAAATTGCTTGGCTCTAATATTTTAATTAAGGAATATGATGATGAAGATGATAGCAAAACAATCAAACATTTTGGTAGTGTGTTACTAGATTTTTATCCAATTATAATTAGCGATTTTAGAAACGGTTTGAATAAAAAGAAGAGTGTATGTAATGATACTCCACGATAAAAATGATATGTAAGAAAAACACTGTGCCTTGCGAGTTAAACAACTTGAGAACCGTAAAACGTTAAAACACCCAATTGAAACCGCTGAAAACCTTAAAGAAACCCTAAAAACAAAGTTGAAACCGTAACGAACGTCAAAACCCCTAAACAAACAAACGCTAAAAATCACCAGAGAACCACTAAAGCGACTATACAAAGCAAAAAGTAATCTTAAAAACCGCTAGAGAACCGTAAACACGCTAAAAGAAAATCTGTGTGACGTTTTCCCAACCAGTATTGACAGATAAATCAATCAACTTTAAAAGCAAGAAACGATGTGTATTTTGGTAGTGTGTTACTAGATTTTTATCCAATAATTAGTGATTATAGAAACTGTTTGAATAAAAAAAAAAGAAGAGGGTATCAATGATACTAGTCGTATTAACAAAAATTATATGGAAGAAAAAACAGCCTTGTGTGTTAACGAATGAAAGCGAATCGTAAAACGATATAAAACCACGTTAGAACTGCTAAAAACGACTAAAAAACCCATAAACAAACCCTA
This sequence comes from Melinopterus prodromus, assembly GCA_964023965.1. NCBI lineage: Eukaryota > Metazoa > Arthropoda > Insecta > Coleoptera > Scarabaeidae > Melinopterus > Melinopterus prodromus. The sequence continues at coordinate 63,849,737 of OZ030393.1, forward strand.
AAAACCACTTGAGAACCGTAAGAAAACCTTAAAGAAACCCTAAAAACCACTTGAGAACCGTCAGAAACGGCTAAAAAACCTTAAAGAAACCCTAAAAACTCAAAAACATTAATAACCACGTTAGAACCGTTAAAACGACTAAAAACCATAAATTTAATAAACAAAAGTAACTCATTAAAAAATGATTAGTTTTAGAACAATTATAAGTTTTTAGTATAGTTCTTTACTGTATTCGGCATTAACTTATAATAACACCATGTAAATATACTCAGGTAACAATATATCTCTAAATACCTAAAAATACTTTTTGCATAATATTAACGAGTGCCATAGAACAAGTCCATACGGAAAAACAACAGCGAAAAACCGTCGTGGTAATTAATTCTTAGTCTGCAGAACAGCTGTGCGTTGAATTGTATGCATTCTAATGGGATTTTGTTACATACAGGGGGAGCCTAGCGATTTAACATTGTTTCTTATGGAAAACAGACACAAATCCTCTCAATATATGCGATCTTTGTGTGCAGAGCTAATAAGCTTCATTCTGATTGGTTGGTGATATACCAGTTAAGTGTACAAATAGCGAGGTTAATCAGTCGTTAGGCTCAGTGTGCCACGTATGCCGTTGCGAATAGTCGTCAACCCTCGAGCGGTATTTTAATAACTATAGGTTATTCGGTGTGTTTAACAATTTTGATCTCTATTATTATCTATATCGTTAATTGATAGGTAATTAAAAAACTTCGGTTGTATCAGCTAAAATTATATTTAGAATCACAAGTAGCATTACTCTACCTGACACAAAATTGGGTTTTGTTCTATCTCATACGCATTCTAACTAGTTTATAATAGCAATAAAACGAAATGGAGAAATTTAAAATAGAAAAAGATGTCATTAAGAGAGTAAGAAGATTTAATTTAGCGGGTCGCACCATTGAATTTAAACTTAAACCGATCCCTGACAATGTAGAACCTGTAGGTTGGATTAGGGATGGTATTAGGGATATTATTCGTTACGCCATCAAAGATTTGGAACCAACAGATCAAGTTGGTTTCAGCTTTTGTAGCAAACATTTCGAAAAGGGTACCGGGTGGGTTAGGTTTCAAGAAGCGTCCAAGATTAATATCGATGATGTTTGGGGAGTTCTTAATGGAATTTTTTTCTATCTTAAATTTCTCCATTTCGTTTTATTGCTATTATAAACTAGTTAGAATGCGTATGAGATAGAACAAAACCCAATTTTGTGTCAGGTAGAGTAATGCTACTTGTGATTCTAAATATAATTTTAGCTGATACAACCGAAGTTTTTTAATTACCTATCAATTAACGATATAGATAATAATAGAGATCAAAATTGTTAAACACACCGAATAACCTATAGTTATTAAAATACCGCTCGAGGGTTGACGACTATTCGCAACGGCATACGTGGCACACTGAGCCTAACGACTGATTAACCTCGCTATTTGTACACTTAACTGGTATATCACCAACCAATCAGAATGAAGCTTATTAGCTCTGCACACAAAGATCGCATATATTGAGAGGATTTGTGTCTGTTTTCCATAAGAAACAATGTTAAATCGCTAGGCTCCCCCTGTATGTAACAAAATCCCATTAGAATGCATACAATTCAACGCACAGCTGTTCTGCAGACTAAGAATTAATTACCACGACGGTTTTTCGCTGTTGTTTTTCCGTATGGACTTGTTCTATGGCACTCGTTAATATTATGCAAAAAGTATTTTTAGGTATTTAGAGATATATTGTTACCTGAGTATATTTACATGGTGTTATTATAAGTTAATGCCGAATACAGTAAAGAACTATACTAAAAACTTATAATTGTTCTAAAACTAATCATTTTTTAATGAGTTACTTTTGTTTATTAAATTTATGGTTTTTAGTCGTTTTAACGGTTCTAACGTGGTTATTAATGTTTTTGAGTTTTTAGGGTTTCTTTAAGGTTTTTTAGCCGTTTCTGACGGTTCTCAAGTGGTTTTTAGGGTTTCTTTAAGGTTTTCTTACGGTTCTCAAGTGGTTTTTAGGGTTTGTTTATGGGTTTTTTAGTCGTTTTTAGCAGTTCTAACGTGGTTTTATATCGTTTTACGATTCGCTTTCATTCGTTAACACACAAGGCTGTTTTTTCTTCCATATAATTTTTGTTAATACGACTAGTATCATTGATACCCTCTTCTTTTTTTTTTATTCAAACAGTTTCTATAATCACTAATTATTGGATAAAAATCTAGTAACACACTACCAAAATACACATCGTTTCTTGCTTTTAAAGTTGATTGATTTATCTGTCAATACTGGTTGGGAAAACGTCACACAGATTTTCTTTTAGCGTGTTTACGGTTCTCTAGCGGTTTTTAAGATTACTTTTTGCTTTGTATAGTCGCTTTAGTGGTTCTCTGGTGATTTTTAGCGTTTGTTTGTTTAGGGGTTTTGACGTTCGTTACGGTTTCAACTTTGTTTTTAGGGTTTCTTTAAGGTTTTCAGCGGTTTCAATTGGGTGTTTTAACGTTTTACGGTTCTCAAGTTGTTTAACTCGCAAGGCACAGTGTTTTTCTTACATATCATTTTTATCGTGGAGTATCATTACATACACTCTTCTTTTTATTCAAACCGTTTCTAAAATCGCTAATTATAATTGGATAAAAATCTAGTAACACACTACCAAAATGTTTGATTGTTTTGCTATCATCTTCATCATCATATTCCTTAATTAAAATATTAGAGCCAAGCAATTTTTTATTGGTGTTATTTAAAAGTGTTCATCAAATCTCCAGGGAAAACGTCACACGAAAATTGTTGCTATTATGATTATATTTCTACAATAATTATATAAAAGATAATCGTAAAGGAAAATTAAAAGTACACACCTAGCGAACATTTTGAATAACTTTAAGGAACTATTGTAGTTGTTGCTGTTGATTTCAATATGCAATTGTGTACTATTGTAATGAGTGCCCTTAATATATAATCTTACTAGGTATAAAAATAATTACTACAATGTAATTGATTTAAACAAAGGAATTTTTATAGACGCATCTCAAGCGATTTTTTAGGGTTTCTTTAAGGTTTTTAGCAGTACTAACGTGTTTTTTTTTTTTTACAGTTTCAACTCGGTTTTTACGGTTTCCTGAAGGTTTTTAGCAGAACTAACGGGGTTCTTTTACTGTTTCAATTCGGTTTTTAGGGTTTATTTAAGGTTTTTAACGGTTCTAACGGAGTTCTTTTACTGTTTCAATTCGGGTTTTTAGGGTTTATTTAAGGTTTGTAACGGTTCTAACGTGGGTTGCAAAGTTCCTTTACTGTTTCAACTCGAGTTTTAGGGTTAATTTATTTTCTAACGTGCTTTTTAGCGTTTGTTTATGGGTTTCTTAGTCGTTCGTTACGGTTTTTAGGGTTTTTTAATGTTTTTAATGGTTCTAACGTGGTTATTAACGTCGTTTAGTGTTTCAACTCAGTTCTAAAGCGGGTTCCTGACCAATCATGAATACTAAAGAAACAACAATCAGAAGCTCAGAAAAATAGGAAATTAGCTGTGCTTAAGGCAAATAATTTTTTTGTTCGAAGAGCATCTTAGGTAGCGGTTATTATAGTATAAGGAAAAAGGTTCTCTCTGTATACAGCTTCTAACACATGTCACCAGGTATAAATATGAGACTCCAAACAAACGGTTCTTATTTGATTTAGAACAGTGGACTGACACAAAAACCAACGGTTGCATCAGTCAACCTGACGATTTGTGTCAGACAACCCGTTAATTGTGTCAGTCGACCTGACAAAGAAGACGAGAAGTGGTTTCTTCTTATTATATAAGTATGGGCCCCGATTTTCAATGGTAGAGCTACATTCTGTGATTGTCGTAAAAATGACAACCGACAACAATGCGGAGATATATCAAAAAATAATGCTGTGCTAGTATTAACCAACAATATTCGGAAGTGTAACAAGCAACTACGAGAAAGAAATGAATTAGCTACCGATGAAGATGCCAGTTATAACAAGAAGGAATCCAAGGCACATATTTTGGACAAAGTGGAAAGAAGAAGATACTGCATTTCGTGTTATAATTTTCTTTCTACTGAGCTTGGGAGAAAACGAGCGAGAAATGCGACAATAAAAATTAAAACCATATGCAATACTTGCAATAAACATTTTTGTAGCAAATGCTTTGAAAGAACTCATACGTTTCTAAAGTATGTTGCATAATATGTATGATTAATAAAATATATTAATAAATATATGCAGAAAATTATAAATAGCCGTTTTTTTAAGCCGCGCGCTACTACCAGCGCCACCATGTTCAGAACTAGCGAACGGTAGGTTTAAATGACTCATCCATTGCTCGACAATGTGCTTCAGTTTACACTGTTATCTTATTTGTATCTTCACTTATATGATTAACCCCGCCACTAACAGACATAAATAAAACGACTTAAAAGCCGTAAAGAAACCATAAAAACGACTAAGAAACCCTAAAAAACCGCCTGGAAACCATAAAAACGTCTAAGAAACCTTAAACAAACACTAAAAAACCGTCTGAGAACCGTAAAAACGTCTAAGAAACCTTAAAGAAACACCAAAAAACCGCTTGAGAACCATAAAAACGTCTAAGAAACCTAAAACAAACACTAAAAACCGCTTGAGAACCGTAAAAACGTCTAACAAACCTTAAAGAAACACCAAAAAACCGCTTGAGAACCGTAACAAACGTCTAAGAAACCTTAAACAAACACTAAAAAACCGCTTGAGAACCGTAAAAACGTCTAACAAACCTTAAAGAAACACCAAAAAACCGCTTGAGAACCGTAACAAACGCTGGTTGGAAAAGCTACTACCCGATTCCGATATATATAATATTGAAGACATGAATTAGCTAATAATATTTTTTACTTATTGTCTTTTAGTATCTTCTCTATCTTTAGCTTATGGGTTTTTCATAGCTAAAGGTATCAGACGTTTGTTTTGTATCGGCAGAATAAATTTATGCTTGTATGTTCTTGTATAGGATGCGTGAAAATGAAAGAATAATGTAACAGTTGAATGAATTTACATTTTGGCGTAAACAGAAAATAGTACATAATTTAAAGTTCATCAACGTTATTGAATTTGGTTTATGACCACCATTATACATAAACCTCATCTGTGATTGCCCATCTCTGGATCTAAGCATGTAGTCATCATCATACACAGAACCTCCTATCTTACTCGGTATTAATGCATGCGATGGTATTATTTTAATTCGTAAAAATAGCAGGGACAGTTGTGTTGAAAATTCAATCTGCGTCACTATCACAGCTGGTCAGAAATACTATAATTTCGTCAGTTAGTGCGGTCAGTATGATAAAAGAGAGCACACATTAAATATGAGCCTGCTGTTATGCAACTTATTCAACTTATCAAAAATATTACTTTGCATATTGCATATATGCAACTTATCCTACTTACCAAAAATTGAGGGGTGAAAACTTTGTCTTACCTGGATTTTATCATGGTACTTCCTACAAAACTAATTTTCTGTGGTTGAAAGTTAACGCACGTGATAAAAAACCTATTTGTTAGGAACACATTACTGACAATTTGTTGGTCGTCAATATAAATGTCAGACATAATTGCATATTCATATTTTTCAATGGACATAAGAAAATATAAAAATTACAGAACTTAATACAAATTAAAATATTGATGGATTCTGTAGGTCTTTACGCTACTGCCATCGGAAAGGATTTCAATATTTATGCCGATTATTTATGCAAATTTTAGTGTTAAAAAATTGTAGACTTCAGATAAAGAACAGCTTTCCGATGGCAGTTGCATCTGATTATTGTCTGCTGTAATACATTATAAAAGTACATACATTAAATGTTAACTATAAGAGCACAGGTTACTTTTTGCCGAACTTTTCTAGAATTGCATCCTGGTGTATTCTAGTGAGTTGGCAAGAATGTTTACATTAGCGACAGTTCAGGCATCCAAAACTAGATGCGCATTTTACTAAACTGGTATTTATCATGTATTTATTTGAAAAAACGATTGTGGAAGTACTATATCATCAACTAGAAAACCCAAAACGACTCGTTTCAACATTTGTACAAATAGAAAGCAAAAATATATTTTATATATCAATTAGTATTATATTTATATAGGTATGCTGTATTATAACTATATTATCAATAGTATATTTTTTATATTTGCAAATTACATATGTATATCCATATATGGAAGACAACTTAGTTGGTTTCCTGTACTTGAAAATTGCTATGGTTTTCCAGTTAGTTTAATATTATTAATGAGTAAATCTATTCGATTTCTAGTACAGTATGTTTAAAACCACTTTCAAACAAAATGCATGCTACTTGCTAAGAAATTAATATTATATTAGTACCTATAAATTATATTATTTGCGAAATTTTGGAATTCACTAAATAACTAAATATATCTGCACCACCTCGCATGTTTTATGTAATATTTTGACGATGTTCTAATTACAAGAATGCATTTTTTTTTAAATCTTTGAACCATATATCTTCATTGCAATTTGTTTTGTAAAATTTGATTAATATTCTTTTTGTAGTAGATTATATTAATATACTTACCTAACGCTTTTTGAAGGAGGAACTAGGGCTTAGGCAATAACTGTACAAGTCACGTATACATATGAATTATTTTAATAAATACGTAAATTAAATATATGTATAATAAATTAACTATAAAACGCATTTTCACATACCTCTCCACACTTCCCAATATAGAAACGGGTGGGATTGATAATAACATGGTTAATTTTTTTTTACTATTTCTATACAAATATCTGGTTTACTCAGTATGACTATTACTACTTGAAAAATAATATTGTGGAAAAAGCAGGATACCTGTATATAAATTATCACATATAATTTCCGCGGGGTATAGTGGAACAGTTACGTCATACCTATAACAGATGAATGTTTATGTCTATTATACATATGTTAACAGACTGAAAATTCATGACGAACTTTCTGGAAAAAGGGGAAAAAGTTGACATTTATTACATTGACATGACACTATTCTCTCCAGAAACTGTACGACATATTTGACAAATCCGTCTTAAGGAATTCACTTCGGAAGGTGTGACGGGTAACTGTAATCTTCTATCGTTTCCAGTGATATGCATGTGTGTATAATAAGATTAATAAGAACCAAATATTTCAACATCCTTGTCTGCTCCGCATGCATTATCAGTACTCAAATTTACAGTTCTTTCTGGCATCCCCACTGCAGAATCTTCCACAGTATCCAGTGACAACGATTCCGGAGAGTTCGGCTGTACATCTCCATATCTAAAATATGTAATAATAGTTCAAATTATAGCATACCTATTTGTATAAAATAAAACATACCGTAAAACCTCTTGAAATCTTGCCCACCTTAGTTTTGCTGTCACACTCCTTCCAGAATTGGATAAGCAACCCATTATCCCAACTAATGATTAGTAAATTTAGCATTGTGGGCAGAAAATAATTTGTTGCTTACCAAATCTTACCTTTTCGAAATTAAACTGAACTTCAAAAAAATAAATATTAAAGGCAAAATGTAATCTGCTACAAAATATATAACAATTTATCGAAACATATTATTTACAACCTAACCTACTAAATCTGTTTATACCTATTATAACCGTAAACTATATAATCACCACTCAAAAATAAGATATTACAAACATTTACTACAAACTCCCACACATTTTATAACTCCGAACAATACAACTCCTCTATAAATCAAAAACAAAGACCGAAACGTGCTGTCAATTATAGTAGTAGCACTGACACGGGGTTCCCCTACTAGATCGCAAATATAGGTTAAATCGTCAAATGTAGTAAATACCTGGTAAATACGAAATAAATTCAGATTTGGTTATACTGGCGCCATCTACATCTGGTAACTTTTCTATTTTGAGGCTTAGTACAAAAGCGCGCCATTTAAATTGAGACGGGAGCCTTAACTTTATTCCTTTTTTCTGTCACGATTCGCTTTCATTCTTTAACACATTTATTTTTATACGCAATTTTTTAACGAAGCATTGGCACGAGTAAAATCACGGGTCGTAACACTAGGTGAAAAATAAGTAGCTCGATGATTACAACTTGAATAATAACCAAACCGCAAGTTAGGACTCGGGTTGCGGACAAAAAAAAAAAGAAGGCTAAGGAAGATGAAATTATAATTAAATTAAATATATTATAAACACTTTTAATAAATCACTTTTTAGTGTCAGTTGTATTTTATTTTCCCAGGTTCCCCATAAAAAAAAAAGACTCAAGTGTTTTTAATACCAATTTACTATTAAGGTAGGTAGGAGCTAATTTTATACAATCAGAAAGAACATCTATAAAGAGAAGCACAAAAGGGAAAAATTCATACGACGCTAGGGTGCATATTAATTAACACTCATTTAACTTTACTATGGAGTTATTTAATATATACAGAAAGTATTGATCGAACCAACACATGTTTTAACAGGACTACCATAATTAAAATGCACCGAATCCTTTACACTTGACTGCACACTAGCAAATCTGACCATCCCAAAGATGCGCGCTCGGTAACCGAGATGCGCAGAAGTGGTTGCGCGCCGGAATCGTCCTAGTTCCTACTTATTTCGCAAAACTTTGATGTTGAATAACTTTTATAATTAGAGGATTTAGATAATTTTTTTTCAGCATTTTGTCGTTAATGTTCAATAACTGTGAACTTTAACCGATTTTGGTTATTTTTTTTAGAACAGAAGTCATCAAATGCATAACGCGCACATGCCAATTTTGAAAATTAATTAAACTTGCAGTTTTATGTACAGGGAAAACCAAAATGATGTTCTGGTGGCAATTGACAAGTTAAGGACTTTTGTGAGAATCTGAAGAACTCTGTGCAAGGTCCATTAAATTATTCTTTGATTTGTCTTAAAAAAAATTTATGTGCGAAACCGGAATATTTGTAAATCGTGTATTACAACAAATAAAATGCTGAGCAAAACTTAAAAAAACTAAAATTACAATTTTGTATACAAAATACATACAGACCAACGCACAAAATTAAATGTTTTTGTCGCTAGCACCAAGTTTTTTTTTTTCAAAATTGCAAAGTCATGATACTCTTGAGAATTTGTTTATGTGCAGAAAAGATAATTAAAATCGGTTAAACTTCGCAAAAGTTATTGAACAATACAACTAAATTTGTAAAGTTTTACTTGTAAAGCTGTTTTTACAAAATTCAGTAATGTATCAAAAACAAAAGAAGTTGGGAATTGATACAGCTTTTTAACAGTCTACTCAGAAACCTTATCAAGTTTTTTTTTTTTTTGACATGGTTTTTTACATTAAAAAAGTTTTTAAACGCTTTTCAAACGCTCAAAGTGTCAAATTCCACCATTCACATTTATCACAAAACACTTCAAAAAGGGAATGAGGGGGCACCTAATTCTTTATGTTTCTTTGTCTTATTAAAAAAAGAATTTAACAAACCTGTGGGTGATGACGCCATATTAAACAATAAACAAGAAACTGTTAACATCAAACTAAATTTTCAAATGCCATGTGGTATTTTTCACACTATCGAAATATGTAGTCGCTAACCTGGACAACTTGTGGGCTTTTGCTTTAGTGGGGAAACACTCGCAACACGATTTTTTCTTTGTGTGTGATCAGTATATTCAACTATCGTCTCAGAAAATATTGGAGGTTTAAAGCCATTTTCTATTGTATAGTTTATGCCAAGATTGCATTGGTTTGGGCCCTATGCGAGCCGGTTCAACTCGATGAAAATTAAAAATTCCATTCTCCTATTTTAATAGACAATCAACTAGTTGCGCGCTATGTAACGAGATCTAATTGCTCGTAATTGATTATAATAGCTGCTTTAATAGAGATATGAGTTTCACTACTGGGCTTGCCGCGGGCAATTTGCATTTTAATTCGATCGAAACGATATTACATAATACCGTTGTTGTCATCGTCGGTCGTACGAGAAGTAATTACAGAAAAGCGAAGATAATTGTACTGGTACGCCGTACTCGACTCAGGTATTTTACTCGCTACTATTAGCAGAACTAACAGTTCTGTAAAACAAATTTACTCAGTGCTTTGCCAGACGTATGAAGTCATTTAATTTCGAACTGCTGCAATACTACTTGCCCGAGTCTGAACGGTTGTTGCAGCACGTGTGTATGTGGCCAACTGGCAAGCATAGTTTTAACGATTTTCTCTCAACCTGAATACACATTTCTTCTGTTATTTACCAAAAAATGTCTGTTATGTTAATGTGAAACGAGATTTCTTAATTAGTCTTGATCGCAGACACGTGTGTCGCATAACTTCTGGCTATTTATGAGCGCTTGATGTATGTATGGTCGACGTACACATGTGCATTGTTGAAATGTCAACACTGACATTTGAAATGCCTCTGATACATTGTATTAAGTTGTACGACGCCTTCCCATGTTTGCAACTATATCGGAAACTATCAGTTTTTTTTAAAGAAAATAGAGACTATTTAAATTATAGCTTGAAAAACTGGTTGACGTAGACTTTATCATACTATACAGCAGTGTCAAACTGTGTCAAACTCAGGTGTTTGGACAATACTGTCAATGGAATCAAAATATCTGTCAAATACTGGTTTACTACCTTTACTACGTTTAATGCAGACACGACCGATCTCGCTCAAATAGAATTTGCTCATGCAGCTAAATAAATTATTTTACCAAACAATGTTATAGACGTAAATTATATAAAATTTCCTCTACTTTAATTTATTATTTATCTATTTTGACGACATTATAGAAACGGCTGCTCATTTGCAAAATCGTTGAAAAATGCTAAGAGTAAACCTCCAGTTCCTTTGGACTTTCTTAAACAAAACTTCTTTCAGCTATAAGTTTAGTCATGAAACTTCTAAACATGAAGTTTAGTCCAGATACCTTTTTTATAAATAAAGTGGAGTTACAAAATAATATATACATTGTTGTGCAAATATACTTTCTGTAGGTTAGACTTAATTTAATCCTTAAACACTATGTATTATATAGCTGAATTATGAAACTATATACATTCTGGCAAATTAGTGCCATTAAAATAATATTATTTACTTGCTGTTGTATACTTTTCTTTTAAGAAATGTTACACAACAATGAAAAATATCAATTGAATAAACTTAAGGGAAATTATTCGAAAAATTTTGAACTGCTTTATAAGTTTTACACAATTGAAAAGGATCATATGGATATACCGCATAATTAATATATTATTGCTATTATTATAATGATTTGTTTTTATATTATTTCAAATCAGTTTTATCTGTAACTTTTTTGTTTATTAAGTTTCAGAGCCATGTTGGATATGAAGGTCTCCATGTCATCGCAATTTTTGATAAATTAATTATTAATGAAACTTGAGAGTTGGTTTCCGATGTTGTTTTATTTAAATCGAATGCTAATAGTAGACATTTTGCAAGGTTAAGCTTGTGATGTAATAGTGGTAAAAATCACAAAGTAACTTAATGAGCTTTTGCATTAAATACACATGTGTTACACAAAACTTAATGAAATATAAGAATTACTGTACAATTAATTTATTTTTTCAACAAAATGTTTCTTTTGTTCATATTTATGTTACGTAAAACCAGTAGTCTCTCTCTATTGACTGATTTGTGAACCTAGACCTCTTCCACTGAGTCATTACCAGTATTTACACAGTTTTTATCAACCTGTGCGTTACCTATGAAGTAGATTAAAGACATGCGTCATTGTTGATAGACAGTCAGTGACTTAAATGGCTCGCACATCATATTTAAAGCTTAAAGTATAGCTAAACATCGCTTTGTTATCGTTTTGTGATTCGTAACCTCTACTAACGTCATATTTTTCTTCCTGTTGCAGGTAAGGGCAGAATTTCTGTATGAGTAACGACCAGTGCCAGAGGTTGCTAGTAACGTATAATAGAGTTGCTCGGGGAAGGCCGCGTATGGACGCCTAATCCATCATCTAGCTCCGTCCTCCGCTACACGGTAAACTTTAAATTGCATTTTACCTTTTCCAAAGCTTCGCCGCAAACTCCAGCGCTCTTTGATGCCACCACAGGTTCGAAAATCCACGGATTTCAATACCAGCAAAGTTGGTCATTAATATTTTTTGTCGACGACTGCGGGGGTTTATAATCAATGGACAATCTGGAACAATACAATTCCCACGATGTCCATTTACTGGTTGTTTTTTGTCCATTCTCATCCTCTGTACCCTTCAAGTCAATCTTTCCGTGTACGCTGCGTGTTTACCAGCTGATTATGCACCACAGCCCGAGGATATTGAGGATACTAACAAAAAATGATCCCACACGACGAGTGTACGAGGATACTGCTATGGTACCCCCTTCATTAATAAACGTAACTCGGAGTCTGAGGCCATTCATGATTTATAGTGTTCAACTGCCGAGGCAGTATATTAAAACCGGTAGCGAAGCCGGCTCACCTATTTTAGACACTCCGTTATACGCGTTATTAACTTAATGGAGTTCGACGCTACTTTTCGAATGTCACTGGTGTCACTGCTGCAGATTTTGTTAGGTTAGGTCGCACTTGGGTTACCAACTAGGCCGGTATTTTAAAGCCGTTAATGATTTATACGTTTTATACTATACCTAAAAATAGTTATTTAACCAACAAGTATATTAAAAAGAGCGATTAATGATCGAGACTGTTTAACGCGCGAGCGATTAGCGAGCGCGTTAATTGTCGAGATGATTAATCGCCGTTTAATATTCGAGTTGGTTACAAAATTGTTTCGTCGATCGTATTCTTCTAGCATCGTCTACATAGATTTCTCTTCGCCGATGTCTTTTTAGGTCATATGACAATTCATGTAATTTGACACTGACAGTTCTAGAGGACTTCCCATTAACACAAAAAATAGACTGTCATTGTGCGGTGCTCAGGCCGGTATTTTGACTTTGTACGGTCGCACTTCGGTGGCGGTGGTTATTACGAACTTATGGTGTGATACAGCGGTGGAAGCCAATAAAAAGTAAATACGATCTTTAGCTGCAAGGTGGGTCACCCACCGAGGAATGCGATGTACGCGGGGATAAGAGACGTAGCGGGTGTAAGAGCGAGGGTAGGTATTAAGCCCCGCGGGCTCCAAGACCCGAGCGCCGAGAAGTAAAACAAATATGCATTCCTCCATCCCGTTTGCGGTAAATATTTGTTCAAAGGTTTTTCGGCTGCCTCCGGGCGACCCTAACATAGTGATGCACCTCTCTCGCGCCCCGTATATTCTCTTCCGGGCAGATTTTCGTTGCATATGCTTTAGAAAAATGCCACGCGAATTCTTTACGCCCGAAAACTATGGTTTATTTACGTTTCCTCGGCCCGTTAAATCCGATTGCTGTGTTGCCGTTGGCACGAGTCCTGCTGTTATCTCGCTTGCCAAGAGGGACATTAAAATACATCAAGTATGCGTTTATGATATTATGTCGTGAGAGCAACTGCTCTCTGACGCTCCTGTTTGTCACGGGATACTTTGTTGCGTACTTTCTGGCCAGCGGTCGATCGTCAACACTATTAATTTTAATATTCGTCACACTATTTGCGAATCCATAAACTTTATTGCTCTCCTCGGATGGGTTTAATTGCTCTGTTCGCAGATCTTGTTGGGTAATATATCGGCCGTAAATAAACAAACACCCATTGAAAAGTTGTTGATGCTCGGGCTTTTTTGCTTTCTAGACGAGAAGATATCTTACTTACAGGACTACTGGCAGTGTTGTTGCTTGGCCGTTGTTGCCTTCTGGAGAATATCACACTTGCGGCAGTAGTACTGGGTATGTTTATGCATGGGCCTTTTTGTCTTCTAGAGGATATCATACTTGCAGAAGTACTGGGAGTGTTGATGCTTGAGCGTTTGTGCTTTCTGGAGGATATCACACTTGCAGGAGTAGTGGCAGTGTTGATGCTTGCCCGTTTTTGCCTTCTGGTGGATATTACATTTGCAGGAGTATTGCCACTGTTGATCCTCGGGCGTTTAGTGGTTGCTAGGACGCAATGGCGTGGTGGCCTTCGAAGAAGCAATGAACTGGTCGCCGAGAAGACCATGGAAGAGCAAATCCTACAATTATCTTCCCAAAAAGAGAAGCTGGTCGAAACATACCTGAACCTCATTAGGTGGACGACATGTTTTAAGTGAAATTTGATTAAAAATGGCCAACGTATTCGTTTTGATGATGAAAATTCTGTAGACAAGGAACGTCCACAATGTAATCTGGTCGTGTTTTCACTTGAATTAAGCAAGTAGAATTTTAAATGGCTCCCCGCCGAAGCAATTAACCCTTGGAACCTATACCCCGGCGGGACGGATCTATTAAATGCAAATGATGAAACAACATCGAGGGTTCGAAATCTTTGCTTAACGCGACCCCTAATTTGGGCGGACGGAGGCCTACGGACGGAGAGAGGCGGCGGTGGCGGCGGGCGCAAGCTGAAAACTACCCTGCAATAAGGCGCTTAAAGAAATGCCGGTGAACAGTAATTGGCTCGCAGGGTGGCGCCGCGCGCGGAATTCCTGATTACTACCCGTTCTCCGCGCCATTACTTGCCCCCGGAATGAAGACTTATGGGCCTCCTGCAGTTGCAATTAGGTCTTGCGAGGCGACATTTCACCGGCCGTGAAATATGAAGGAATTTTTAATTTCCCGAGCTTAATTTACAGTCTTTAATTAATTCGGAAAAACTAGCCGCGTCGTGTCCGAACTGTCAATCAGGCGTCGAGAGGGCCCCGGAGGGGATGATGGCATTTGTATGCCCATCGGCGTCCCGTCTTTTTGCCGGCGCCGCCCGTTTAATTGGATTTCTTTCGACCGGCTCACGAATTAACTCCATTGTCCACTATCTGTCCCAGGCGGACGTCAGGTACTGAAAAAGAGGAATTAACTGAAGCGACGGTCACTCCGCGCGGTCCTACGACGAAGCGCGCGCGTTCTTCTGATTAATTCCGCCATGACACGCCACTTTTTTGTCATCACTCATCTCGCTCCATCCTTCGCTATGGCCCTCTCGCATTTCGGGAACGTTCGTTAGCGATCGTGGTGTACTCCTTCATAATATACTGGAGGAATTTAGTGATTTATGACGCTAACGAACTGCGAAGTAGTTTGATGACTTCATAGCAATTTTATATCGTCCAGTTATTACGTCGTTTTCTCTCTTCACCTGCATCCATAAATAGCGTTACGACTTTTGGGAAGGACGTATGCCCAGATGGTTTGTATAACTTTTATAAAAAGTTCGACGTCTGAGGTCTTATAAACAGTATAAAGCTGCTGCTGAACAGTACAAATTATAATGCGCGATACTTTTACTTAAAATGGCCAGTAAATATACACTGACTCGTAAGTGTATACATTTACTCCTGTTTGCACTTTTACTGTAACATATATAATATCTTCATATTTACTTAACGAACAATATTTATTGCTTTAATGCTCAAATTATTAAATCTAACGCACACAGTATTTATTTTAATGATCATATCAATTTAAACAATGAACGCTGAGGAATCCATACCAATGAGAGAAGAAGCCTAATTACATGCTCTGTAGAAGACATTGGAGAAGGTGAAGCTGCAGCAATGATTGAAGGGGAAGAAGCATTGATTGTTGAAGATATAGTGGAGGAAATATATGAAACGATGAAGACGAATACCAGAAATCTTTCTAATCTAAACTCCGGTATTGCTCGCAAGCAATTTCATAATACAATTTTAGCGACAACATGTTAATGTAGTAATATATCTTCCTTTTTTTGTTGGTAATAGGCCGTTGCGTTTTATGATTGCTAATATCGCGAAGGTCGCAAAAATGTTTATTTTCACTTTACGGCCGGGCATAGAGAGCGGTTATACTTTTATTATGGTCGGAAATAGGTCAACGGCAGCATAATGTCGGAAAACTGGCTTGTTTCTAAGCGCGGAACGATCGGCGTCCGAATGTCTAGACACAAGTCGCCGCCTCTCCCATAAACGGCCGCCTCTCTTATACTCCATTGCCGCTCGTCATGACATTGCCCATCGATCCATTGCTCGCGAACGACGCAAATACCGTCCGACGTTGTGCACTCGATTCTGCCTTATTCGCAGCAAGCAGACTTTTCGATAACTCTAGATTAGATATGCTTTAAGAGGGGTGTCCAACAGCTGATCGACACCGGCTTGGTTGTTTTTGATAAGTTTGAAAAATTCAGTCGAGAATTGATCTTTAAGTGACTTCGCGACGTGCAGTCAACTAATTATACGATGTAACGTCTTTAATGCTGTTTAAATTTATTTTTACACACGTAATCAGGCTATATAGTGATTCTTTACAATGGAATATTTGAAAGTGTATTGAGTTTATGTACCCATATACAGTTATACCTCCTAAAATACATAGCATTGTGTGTGTGTGTGTGTGAAGAAATACGAGTGATCTATCACAAAACCGGTACTAATACCTTTGGTGACATATTACTTTTTCTTGGTACGATAGATTATGCACACATTTTATGGGTCGTAATGCTTGTTCGGTTCATCGGGGGCAATAAATAGAATCTGCGGTTTGTTGCCTAAAATATAAATTCTCCATACACTTTGCACTTGAAGCAGAACATCTGGAGTCAGTGGTTGACAAGTCGACTATGTGCCATTATACAACATCTCTCATATAATAATATTGTAGAGACGTCTTCCACTAATATTACTAAGAAATTTGATAAAACATCGGTAGTCTTTAGCATACCTCAGTGATTTTATTGTCGGTTCATGGAAATTATGAAAGTTAGTAATCACGTCTCTTGTCTATAAATCCTCATAATAAACCCACACGAGCGCTGTACAGTTTGAATAATTGGACCAATAGGGGACCACCAGAACAGTCCCGAAGTTAGGTGGAACCATCCTCTTAATATGTAATCTCTCAAAATCTCTCCTTTTGTGTGGATTCCTTCGAGGGAGTTTTTTTTATGGGAATTTGCTTCCTGCCACCGATATATCCTTAAGTAATGCCCCGGAGCTCAGGGAAGATTAAGGTTACACTGACGGTGGGTATCACGGCTTAGGATGTCCGGACTTTTTCTCGTTACATCGCATAATACACATGGAGAAGCGTCGACGTATCCCGGATTTTATCCAGAAATCTCTCTTGAATGCTTTAGAATTTACCTGGTATATTCTGTTTGTCCACGTGAGATTGTTCACGAATACGCGCTTGTGGAAAAATGTTTCATATATCGGTTTTTATTAGTAGAACTGTCTACACTCCACAGCAGCGTTTCTCAACTGTTTTACTCTTGCGGAACCATTGATATTGGGTTGCAACCCAGCGGAACTCCAACAAATAAATTGTAGGCAGTGTTGTTCACTCCTTCCCAATATCATTCCTAGGATTGTTGTATTAAATAATCAGCTACATTTTCTGTAATAAAACACTCCACAATGGTGGAAAATTACTGCTACTGTGAAATTGCAGCACGTTTCAAGTAAAATTTATTGACAATTTTGTAAAATTACCGTGACAAAGCTGTATTTTCACAGGAATATGTATGTGGAATATATGAGTTCTGGAAAAATATAGCTTTATTTTGGGATAGCCATATTTTTTTAAATCCGAATTCGACAGCATATTTATTATACATACTCCTTGATGGCAGTTTCTCATTCAAAATTAGAAATTGTCGAGCGACAAGACTATACAATACTGGAGGACAAATGTATTCCCTTAAAATTGACACTTGTTCATAAAGCAAAATGTTCAACAAAGAAAAAAATTAAATGTTTCCAAAATAATATGCAGAATGAGCAATGGAGGATATTTTTTTATACCAAGTCAAAGTATTTTTTCAGAACTGCTTAAAATGTGCGTTATTTTCTACGTATTTTGTATCCTTGGTTGGTCTCCTTTTTTAGCTTGATTGTCTTCCTTTTTGGTTCCTTGGTTCCTCCTCTAGTCAAATCCTCACAAACCACGAATAAGTCTTTAGCGTCGCTCTGCGCGAGAAAAGTCTGCAAAATTGCCACATGAGATGTTTATTCGTCGTTGGAAGAGCTTAAAAGCTCGGAGATAGCACGTACAGGAAACTAGGATCATTTTTCACGAAAATAGATTTTGCGATAGCATCACCATCGAATTTTACCCTTATCGAGTCCGTTTTCGTGCAGTCGCGTCGAGTGCTTATCTTGGAAGTTACCTCAAAAACTCCCGTCCGCATTGCAGTCTCGGTCGCGCTGGCACGTCTCTTGCCTTCTGCCTTCTGCCTCCGAAGATAAGTTATTATTTATGCAAACTCCCCCGCTGGAAAGAAAGCTTAATTACGATGTTGTGCGCCGTTCTTGGGTTCTCTTCTCGGGTTGGGAGTCGGAAAGTAAGTTTCGGTGACAAGATCACGGCCTATCCAATTAGTTTTCACCCTTCGTCAGGGTTTAATTGAATCTGACCAGAGTTGCCAGTGGACCTGCTCCATATGTATGACATGCAAATGGGTCGCGGCGGCTCTCCGCGTGTAATAGTCCCATAATGGCCGGGCCAGGTAACCTCTGTTTGCTTATTTGCTACACCCCGAACCGATCCGGCGCTACCCTCGCTCTTCCTGCCCTTTACATCAGCAGATAGACACCTACGGCATGTCTGAACCGGCGTTCCGCCACGTATCAGATTTTCCGACGTAGTAATCACGCGTATCTCTCTGTTTGTATATTAGAGTTTCGGCAAATACGCTTCCCGAATACCGGAAAGGGGGAGACCCCATGGGAAATATTTTGATGTGTGAACTTTGATTAGAGCGAACCTGATGAATAAATACAGCCGATGTACGCGAAGTAATCATCAAGTAGTACCCAGGGCCGGCCCTAGGCGGTAAGCAAGGTAGGCAATGGCGACAAAACCAACTATGCTACAACAACAACAAAAGTCTAAAAATATTGCCAGAATCTAGAAAATAATCCTAAGCTTAATAATACTTTCGGAGATATGTATGCAAACATTTCAAATTTTTTTATCATTCATGGTTTTTAATTAATTTCAATAATAATATAATTAAAGATTCAGTAAACATTTTGATGTGATGGTATTATATCGGTATTATGTATTTTCATATGCAGGCGAATTAATTATTATGTTTAATGATTTTGCGTCTTAAATGACTAGGCTGTAGCCGTTTTTCCAGAAGGTCCAATTAAAATTTTTCTTTTAATTCATTACCTTCCTTAACATTGGGCCAAATTTAAGCATGGGTTTAAAAATTTAGCTAACCTTGACCATAACTGTTACTACCGACGTTAAAGTTTTCAAAGTTTGTGTTTTAAATATAAAATAAAATCGTTAATACTGTATGAGTGGAGACTGCGTTTTCCATTTTTTGCTTTGCTTTTATTTTAAAGTATTGAAGTTTGCAGGCGGCCCTTTTGACGTTTGCCTACGGCGACAAAAACGCTACGGACGGCCCTGGTAGTGCCTACACCTGTTCAACGACGATGGGAATTATGTTTTTGCCGAGCGCATCCAATTTGGGTTTTGTCCCAATTAATCGATCGAGATTTTAGGGGCAACCGCAAGAGGATCGTCTTCACTCGACGCCGTCGAGATTCCGGCTTAGGTTTCGCCCAACTGATTAGTCTAATAAGATCAATACCCACCGAGCGAGGGTTAATAGCCCGCTTTCGAGCAGTTCTCGCCTTTATCCCTTGTAGATTTTGTAGGCCCGCTTTGGTGTTCCTTGTACTCATTACTCCGATTGCTGTTCCCTTTTTGTCGATCCGTCCCTATTAAGAACGATCGTGTTTAAGATAAACTCTGGTTTTTATATTAAATAACACCATTTAATTGCAGCTTTATTTATCATCCCTGTTTAATCTGAAATTAAACAAAACACCAATGGAAGAACTTGATATTAACCAGAAGATGTGTCCACATCAACTAAGTGACCACTACTACATCTGTTTTCTTTTATTTCCTCTCTTACAGCTCTTGCAGCTTGTTTAATGTCAAATTGAACAAAACACTATTTCTTCAATATCAAAAATTTCCCATTCCAGTTGGAAATAAAAGAACATGGAGTAATAACCCTCTTATCAAATGTCTGGCCTGTCCGGAGTTTGCTCAATCCCACTTCTGACTTTGTAACTCGATGAGGCTGTTTCACACCTATCTATCGTGTAAACATCTCTCCAGCGTCCAGAGATTTTTGTAATAGTTTGAAATAGGATCCGATAAATTGAGGCATAATCCCCACCGGCTGCATTGACTTTATGAAGACGCATGGCCGCCATCCGTTCTCGTAGTCCGGCCGGATTTATGGCATAATAACAACTCTATTTGCGACGCGGAGTTTGTCCATTGTGCTGCAGCCAGTGGTACGTCCGAGTTGTAAGTAAGAATACCGCCGAACCCCCCTGTCCTCCTCGACCTCCTCTCCCGGTTTATCGGGCGCTCTCTACTACCATGGCGTAATCGAACCGCTGCGCGACAATGCGGCCTGATTCCAGGATTGGTAAGATATATATTCGAACACGGACGAGACGCTTGTTTGCCAGCCGCCCTGTCTAATTGGGCACGGAGCAACCCCGCGTCTGTATGGACGACTAATTGCCGAATAATGAAGGTCATGATTGCAAGCGTTTGTTCCAGTTTGGCATTCCGCAGGTTTACTCTGGTTTCGTCAGCCTAGTAGAACTCGGAAATATTGATGGTGTTATAAGGAGGAGTAGAGTATGAGTGGTGTCATCCTCAGTCTGTTTGGCGTTAAAGACTAAAGCCCCGCGAACGTAGTAGTGGGGGTAGTTATCGTACTCGATGATAATTCTTAGAAGAAACATGGCTTCTCTTTGTTACAAGGGGGAAGATGCTGAAGAATATCCTCAGCCATCCCAGGACATATCGCAGTCTCGTATACCAACGGAAGATATGTGGGATGCTATAGAAAACTGAAATGCCCAGAGGATGTTAGTACCACACACCAGCGGAATGAATGCGTCTGTATGGACGACTAATTGCCGAATAATGAACGTCATGATTGCAAGCGTTTCCAGTTTGGCATTCCGCAGGTTTACTCTGGTATCGTCAGCCTAGTGGCACTCGGAAATGGTGATGGGATTATAAGGTGGAGTAGAGTATGAGTGGTATCATCGTCAGTCTGTTTGGCGTTAAAGACTAAAGCCACACGAACGTAGTAGTGGGGGTAGTTATCGTACTCGATGATAATCCTTAGAAGAAACATGGCTTCTCTTTGTTACAAGGAGGAAGCTGCTGAAGTATATCCTCAGCCATCCCAGGACATATCGCAGTCTCGTATCCCAACGGAAGATATGTGGGAAGCTATAGAAAACTGAAATGCCCAGAGGATGTTAGTACCACACACACCAGCGGAATGCATACGCTTTGAATTCGTACCGCTGTGCAAATGTAAACATTCCTGCAGTTTGAGCGGCGGTAATTGATGGAATTCGAACAGAAACTGAGCGCAGCGCGATATCCGCTCTAATGTGTACAATCGGAAAACCGCACGATGCCGGTCCATTATTCGGCCTCTGTGTATCAACGAAAATATGTGTACATTGGCCGAATAGCAGCGACACATAAATCCGCGCCTCCCCTCTCTCCACTCTCGCCTGCCGCCGTCACTCCTCCCTCGCGCTCATCCAGTTTTCCTCGGGCACCTGTCAGCGGTACGTCGTGTTAGTTATTTCCGTCCCAGCGCGACTCTCGGTATTTCTGGAAGTGGGTTAGCTCCGGACAGGTGCTCCCGCGGGATTAATAAACTCATCTGCAGAATTGCGCGATTAGGAGCGCCGGGTACATTAAAATGACCCGGCATCATCGCCCCCCCCCCTCTTCCTTCCCTCTCTGCTCCTAACCGAGAGGCGAACCGTCGGACGGTTTGAAGCCATAATTAAAATCTCCGGATCATACCGTCCGCTGCAAATTAAACTGTCAGCGCGGATGTATCGACGTCGCACTTTATGCGATTTAAAACTTTTCCGATTGTGCATTTGACGTGCCTCGATATCGGCGCCGTTATTGCGAAACTATAGCCAATAGCCGTGGGGCCAATTCATGCCTTTACGGTCGATTGGGTATGGTGTTTATCCAGCAAATCCCTCCATCTCTTCATGGACTTGGAAGATGTTACAAGCCTTTCCACTGATGCCTGGTCACACCCTAATAGAGCCACTATGACAACCAAGCATTAGAAATCATTTCCAAGGCCTTGGCCATTCTGTCTAATGACCATCGTAGACTAATTCTAGATTCATTTGTATAAAGGAACGATTTACGACTTACTGAGCCTTCAAGGCCAAACAGTATCTCCAGCTACAGAATACGGAGTAACGACTGACCATAAGCCTCCTCATAGGACATTGTCTATTGAGATACCAACTCACTAAAATTGATGGAGCTCACAACGCAACCTGTAGACGTCGTCATTGAGCCAGCAGAGCTGCCACAACATGCTCCTCAAGCAGTGACACGCAACTGACTTCCCCAAAAGACTCAACATTGAAGAAGTGGCATTGAAGAACGACTGTGGCTATGTGATAACATTAGATCAACAAAACATTGATGATTTGGCGCCTGCCGTGGAGTACGGGATGCGGATGCCATTAACGTCTGGTTTATCTTCGTCGGAAATTATCGTTTTTGAGAGTAGGATCGTTTTGCGTCGTTTTTCTTGCCTTCGGTTTCCATATTCAAAAGCGAGAGCGGCTGCCTCGCGGAGAGTGAAACAAATTACCTCTGGACGTAAAGGTGGCAAGGTCGCCGTTTGTCACCGGTCGGCCGGCCGCGGGGGGTTGGGTGTCCATTGTTCGCCGTCGTCGGCCGTTTATCTCGTCCTCGGGTGGCCACCGGAGCAAGTAATCTTTCCATTTGGGCCGCGTCAAATAAAGCGCGCGCCGCGCGGTGCGCGCTTATTTATAAACTCGCGAGCTGTTTCCCGCGCGCCGCTCGGGCTAATCTCCTCGAAATGCACTGCCCCGTAATTTAGTATTCCGCAAAGCTGGTCCTTATTTCCACGGTCGTCGGGTCGCCGGGATTACCCGCTGGCTCTGTGCGCTTTTCATCTTCTTATGCAAATTTGCTATATCACCGCGGAGAGATTTTATTATTAGTATTATTATCATGAGAGGGGAAAAGCGGTGAAGACGAATGACCGGAATTTAATCTGGTCGTTGGTATCGCCGTTGGTACTCCTGCCGATTCTTCTTATTCGCGATTTAACACGTGCTATCGTCCTTGCCGCTGTTCACCCGTACATGCTTATCCCGCTCAAAATCTATCGAGTTTAATTGAAATTTACTGCCTTACTCCTTCCATGCGATGCAACACTTTTTCTTTTCTGTTTGTGTCCTCCACTCGCCTGATTGAGCATTTTTTCGTGCTCCGAAGGTATTGGCCCTAATCAATGAAAATGCTTTGATTGTAAGCATTTTCTGCACTTTTAAGCAATTGCCAGTCCAGTTTCCAAACTGGAAGGTTTCTCCAGTCCACAATCTTAGTGTTATCCTTACATCTTCCATCCCGTTGCGTTCATCATGATAGCAGAGCATAGTCGAAAGTGAAACGAAATTATTCCATTATTCTGTTGGTTGGTAAATAGGCTAATTTTCTCTATTTTGGTTCCAGGTCAGTACCCACCCCACCTGAAAGCATCGCGTGGTAAGTCGCGCCACATGGCACAGATGTCACCGCAGTTTGATCGATACGAATATTACCATTGTTATCAAGCAAAAAGGCTCTTTTTCAATTTTACCTTCCGAACACCACAGTATTCAAGTCTAATCTTACAAATTTTATTTCACGTCGCGTTCTTTTTTTGCTTTTTTTGTCCCTAACGGCCTTAGATCGTCTTAACGCCATCATACTTTTCTAATTAACTTGGTTCGGCGCGAAGTTTTCGTCGTAAAAAGGAATCGTTCCGGCCGGCAAGGTAGGTAACAGCGTCGTCTACATCATATAAAATGCAATGCGGACGGCGGTCTTGTTCCCAGACGACTCTGTTCTCATCAAAATTTCGTAAAACTCGTCGCGAGGGTAAGTGTCGTCGCGTCGCCGTCCCACCTTTGCCCCTAAGGTACCCAGTTTTAAGTCCGTCCCGCCGCGGCGCATGCAAAATAAATGAGCGCGCGGTTTTCTGCTGTTTTCGACTCGCAAAATTAGTTTTTGTGGTGTCATTTGCCCCGAAGCGCTGGGAGTTTTTTGTTGTTGTTGTATTCCTGAGTTATATCGACAGCTTTGTAGGTGGCGGTGTTAGTGTAAGGAAACGTTGTTACCAGAAGTAACTCGCATTTTTATATATTCATATTCTGCCTCGGGCATCCAAATCGTTTCTCAGTCCCCCACTCCGTACTGTGCACAGGGCCAATAGATATCAATGAAGATCGTATAAAACCGCAAATTCCCTAAAAACCCCATCTCAAGTTGACATTTTTCTGAGATGCGAACTGACTGACTACATGCGTTCTACCCACGTCATCGCATCGTAGGTTTTGTTTATTAATTCGTACAGATCTCAAGTGACGAATCGCATCTTGAGACGGTATAAAGACATGACTATTATTATGGGCCCTAGTGCATACGAGCAGTTCTTCCCTACAATCGAAAGTAATAGATGGAAGGAATATAACGATCAGCCTACTTTGCATAATAAAGGCTCGTTCCATCTCATAACCTTGTGGATCGTCAATAGTTCGAATAGAACCGAAGTCTGTCTGTAGCGCGGTTCTTATTTTATTCGTTCCGCTCGATATCGCGCATTTCCTCCGTCTAATTTTCCTCGCCTGTTTGGTATGCGGGGAGCGTTCCCTCTTTCCGTCCCTTCTCCATAGCCTTTTTATTATTTCGGCGTCTATCAGTTGCTTGTTAGCAGGCTTCCCATGGACCCCGGCTTGGAACACTTTTTTTCTTCTTCAATGGAATGAACGAATCTCCATAGTTTAACCATGTGGTCAGGAGGTCTTATGGTATGGGGGGAAGGGATACAATGGTCGCCCACGTTCGCCGAAAGGTAAATTTGCATCGTGCAAGATGGAACCGTGGGCGAGCCGGGCACCTCGGCTCGTTATTAGTGTCATAACGTGGCGGATTTATGCGCCAGTAGTGGTGTGTAACGAAATTCGCCCGATAAATTCCGAGAGAGGCTAGAAAGTGGAGGCGGAGGCCGCCTTAATTACGCGATATTTATGGCCGGGTCGAGTCGAATTAGTGTACACCGTCGTGCGGTTGGAAATTGCAAACACCGCGGAAGAGCGTACGCCGACGATGTCGTCGTCGTCTCTAGGTGTGTCCTTAACTTTTAATGTTTTCTCTCTCCGAGCGAAATATGAGATTATTCGCTCCCGGTGCATAAATGCGACTTTCTTCTTCCCCCTCCTCGCCCCGCGCACCCCCATAGGGGAATTCCCGTTTTGAGTTATGCGTCTGCTAGAGGTAGTAGACTCCGGTAATTTCATATCCCAAGTGGCCCGCCACCGATGGTACCGGAAACTGCATGAATTTTCCAGTATACCTACGAAATACGAAATTCCGCTCGCTCACACCCCCAGCTAAACCCACCCCGAATTTATGAAGGCGTGAAAGCGGCAAACATGATCTGATCAATGTCTCCCTTAGCACAACCACTTCTCTCGTTTCGAGGGATTAAGTCTTCACCACTAAGGCTGCGTTCTCACCAGAAGCAAGCACCAATAGCAACGAGATGTGTACGTGTTCCCACTGAGGAGGTTGAGGTTGAGGTAGTTTAAGATCAGTTGCTGAATCAATTCCCACCAAAAGCAACCGGTGATGGCAAGCAACTACATACAATGCAACTGCAAAGCGAGGCAGCGGTAATGTGTCAATACACGTGTTCCCACTTGACAAGAGGCAACTCAACTTCAATGCAATAGGTACACGACGGGTTGCTAGCAAGTGCGTTGCGGTCGCCTGGCTCACTACAGTTTCTGTCAAATACGTACATCATGGCGGACGAAACTAGTAAAGTTCTAACGTTTATGACCCTCACCGAAGTGAAGACATATATGACGTATAAGACGTATATGACGCGTAATATTCGTATCGTGATGACCTGGCATAGTTTGGAATTTGTAATGATGACAGAAAAGGCTTGTTTTGCGTTTTTCGCTCTTGAATGACTTTGAAACCTTCAAAAACGTCTACCAAAATATCGTCCCATGTGTTTTACTTATATATTTCATCGGTGCACATCATCTAAACATAAAAGGTAACATCATTATCATCGATTGAGCGTTTATTTCGTGAAACGAATCTCACCAAAGTCCTTCTTCGTTGATACGCCGCCTTATCTACTTGAGATGCGATTGATTCGTACGGGATCTCAGCAATAATTGCACGTCAAATTTTCGCATGAGTAGCGAATAATAATACGGGCTTTAATATATCCCTGAAGTGGTCTTGGTTGCCTATCCTTCTGCGTAATATTGACTACATACAACTATATCTCTACAAGGAAACGAGTTAATGAAGTACTTGGACGTGGCCGGAGGAAGACGAGGAAGTTTGACGATAACTTGGGTTTAGTTGAAATTCTCGATGTCTTCCACAGTTGGTTTTATGCGGTTGTAGTGAACCCAGGTGTCCTCTCGAGCAATCTCAGCCCCGACGGCGGCAATATTGCCGCGGTCCATTCATTAGCGTCTACCTGCGATATTAGGAGCTCTCGCTAACGACGACGCTTGCAGTCGCGTCGAGGCCGAGCCTGAATCTCGTCGTTTTTCACCGGGCACGAAGGCAGTCTCCGGCGACGGTTAATGTGCAACGATCTCCCGCCCCGCGCCTCCGGCGAGATCGCATTTATCCTTCGTTCCGCCGCCTCCGGCGAGGCGTTACATCCATTACAGCGTGTGATATTACACGTCGAAGGATTAAGCTTTGAGTTTTTAGCGCTAGCGATAAAATTTATGGAGGCCGATTTTGTTTCCGTAAATAGCGATAAAAGGAATACAACGCACGGTGGGGTATTTGTGAAAAATAGTTCGTCATAAGTCTTTGTTGAGAAGGAACAATATAAACAAGCATCCGTCCATGACATTTTAGAGAATTTGTCCTAAGAAAATTGATACAAAGTTGATATATTTGGAAAACCATGTTTCTGATATAATCAAGTCCCGTAGCACGGTTTAAAAGCACAAATTATCCCAGTTAAATCTGAATTTAAATCCAGATAGACAACCGCTCTCAATCCATCGACAAAAATGATTTTCTTTTTAAAGAACAAAAATCACTAAAAAAATGAGAAACATAAAAAAGTCACCACAATGTGCACGCGGCTTATGATGTACTACTCTCTGCGACGCGGCATCCGTATATAAGCCTGCACCTAAGAAAACGTATTGGAAATCAGTTGCCAAACCGTCCTCCAATGAAACTTTGGTGATCTTACTCCTAGTTGACGCACACTCGCGGGTCTCATTACAAAAATCTAAGTCAGATGAAGACGATGAATCTGATGAAGAACAGGAATCAGGATGAAACATCATAGAGTTAGGGCCATTATTCGTGATTTATTTCATTGTACGTTGTATTCCTTGTAACAAAAATATTGAAGGTAGCTATTTTAAATACATAACAACTGAATAATTTTGATCAACTTTTTAAAGTTTTTAAAGACCTTTAGGTCGAATACCCCACTGTGCGGCGTGTGATATTACACGTCGAAAGGATTAAGCTTTGAGTTTTTAGCGCGAGCGATAAAATATATTATGGGCGATTTTGTTTCCTTTAAATAGCGATAAAAGGAACACAACGTTAGAATAATGGGACGTTGAAACGAAACAGGTGACCGAAACCGGCGTAGCGCGGCTGAGGGGCGGTGGGGGCTATATGGGGAGGCGAGCGTGACATACGGTCGAGCCATTGTTCCTGGAATACGAGACTTTAGTGGCTATTATGCTGGATTAGCGAATCACATGCCGGAATCGTAGAACAATTCCGGAGCTTTTGATTCAGAAATGAATGATATATTGGCAGACTAAAGGGCCGAATTTCGACTACGTTTAAACATTTCGGGTTTGTTTGGTTTTCGATGGCAGGTTTCAATATTGACTCTTGATTTAGCCCGCAGATTGACTGGATTTGAAAAAAATCTGACCCACTGAGTTGAGGTGAATAACAAACCTTCTTCTTCTAGAAGAACAGCCCATTTGAACGTAACTTCCTTCTGTCATCTTGTTATGGGTCTTCCTTTCAACACATAAATTCAACCACAAATCGTTTTGTGGCAGTTTCATGGAAAGACGGTGACTGGTTTCTTTTTTAAGAAGAAGATGTCTTCGACCACTGAAAAACATAATAACAACGCTAGCAAAGTACATGCTGTATCTATGAAATTGAGAAAGGAAGCTTGGACCAGTTCTCTTATAAGAATATTTGGCTAGAAGTTCTCTTAGAACATCTCAAAATATGTCACATATGAAATGTTTTGCGAATTATGTGATGAACACAGTTACACTATTACGATAACTAATCTCAATAGTATACGTTCGTGTGAACTTGTTTAACTCAACGACTACATAGCGGTAGTATATTATCGGGTTGATACATGCACAAAGTCCGGATAGGCCAGACGTTTGATAAGGGTGGGAAAGGGAGAGATGACCTGAAAGAATGAAAGGAAACGAGCATTCGTTATATACTGATTTTATTGATAAATTGGTTGAGTATATATAGTAACAATTTCCATAACAAACAATACAATTAACAATACAAATTACAGCATCATGCAACTGAAGGTTATTGCTGAATTTGCAAGATAAGTTGGTCAATAGATATACCTGTAAGTAGTACAGTGTAACAATTGCGTATGTGAGTGATATTACAATACACTGTCGATTTTACTATGATTGGAATTTAGGATTACTAAATATGTTTGTAATTATAAGAAAAATGCGCTTGTTTAACTTGCGATTAAGTAACACAGGAAATAAAGAAAATATATGGAGTAATGGTCACATTGCTTTTTTGTTTAATTTGATATTAAACAATACAAAAAACAAGTTTTTAAAAAACCGGTTTCTGAATGTCCAATTTCCAAAACCTGTTTTAGAATTTTTGCAGACGAAATCAATAAAATATACCTACTATAAATTAATATAATAAAAAAAACATAAAACGTCGTGTGAATTGTTACTAAGCTAATATATTTCATATTCTAGATACAAAATAAAATCTATAGAATAATAAATAAATTTTCTCCAACTGGCGCTCAACTTGGTTTTGTTGTTCTCAGTGCATTTCTAGCTTCAATTGGTCGTTTTAGTTTAGCTGCATGAGCAAATTCTATTTGATCGAGATCGGTCGTGTCTGCATTAAAACTAGTTAGCCAGGATTTGACAGATATTTTTATACTATTGACAGTATTGTCACAACATCAGTGTTTGCATTGGGAAACACTGCTAAATATTATGATAAAGTTATGTGCCTGGCCACATCAGATTTTTTTTTCTGATAGTAAATGTACTGAGTAAATGGTTTCATATGGACTTATTTACTTTTTTTTTAAATTCCATTGAAAGTTACAGCCGTTTGAAACATTAACGGAAATTCAGTAAGTGGATATAAAACTTCTTGACTCAGAACTAAAGTTATATTCTACAAAATAGCAATAAAATGGATTTGATTGTTTCTTTATTTGTTTATTCCTTTTATGTTTTTATTAATTGTTTTACTTTGTGTTTACTATGTATTTAAGGACAAAATGGAAATCATTTTTAGTTTTTTTCATTATTTAAAAAAGCCTTTGAAGGAGTATATCTTTCGTTTACTCATGCTTAAATCTTATAAAACTCGTGTGATAAAATATTAATATAGTGCCTCTTCAGATCATGATTCCGGACGCAATATCGCGGATTGTGTCGCAGCGTAAAATTGCGCTAAAAATTTCGTTCGGTGAATCGCCGGGCGGATGTTTCGGGTTCAATAGGCGTTGATTGGATATTTTGAAAAAGCCCAACCGTTTGCACTGGCGGAATTCGCTTATGCCCCATCGGTAGGTACTTTTAATATTCAAAACATGATCCGGCCGGGCAGATATAAACAAACCCCCAATTAACAGTGCATCCGCGCCGAACTCCGCACCGCGGCCGCCCATTAAGCGAAGATCGCACCGACTACGGCGCTGCATGCTGCACTGCCGCAGCAGCGATATCCGTCACGGCAAATATTTTATTTTACATGGCGTTCAATGTGAACGCGTCCACCGGGTCCGTTGCAGCAACGCGTGTGCAGCGCAGCGCGGCAGGGCGACGGATGCAGTAAAACAAACATCAGTTGGCTTGCGTTTGCCGGAATGCCTTCATCGTTGAATACGGAGGAGCAACTAATATTGCCGGTTGAAACACATCGACTAATATAGATAGGGCAGACCTTATCTGCCTTCAAAAGTGGTAATTCACGCGAAAATGCTTGGAAGGATGTTGCTAATGAAATGCAGTCAAAGGGTATAAGTTTATATGTTTTTATTGATGAATGAATACAGCTAATTAATTAGGTAAAAATTGAAATCAATGTTTAATGACTCCGTATTGCCATGGAACATCGCCTGCCGGTGAAGTGAACCAGTCAGCAGAGGTGTTCTGAATGTCCATAGAATGCCATAGGTCTTGTATGTCGTTTTCTTTGATTGGTATCCATAGTATTTACATTATTTTGCGTTGCATCCGACGAAAGTTGTTGTGTGTGATGGATCAAATGAGTCATTACGATATTTTTTTCCGTAAATAAGTAATTTTGCAGCGTGCAAAATGTAACAGTTATTACCGTGGCAAACTCAATGTTAACTTCGATTCGTTTCAAGAGAAGACGGCAGGTATGAGCAGTGATGCCAAAGGCATTTTTTACCACTCTTCTTGCTCGTGAAAGGCGATAGTTAAAAAAAGCCTATCCCGATCAGAAAGCTTTTTCCTGGATATAGACGTAATATGTTGTCACTTAACGGAAATGCTACGTCGGCTACTAGCGCTATGGTGAAGGATCAGCTGATGGTAGAGGTTGCTTTTCTGGCAACTCTAAATTAGGGTTGTTTGCCAACCACAATCTTCCAAAAGAAGCATTAGCAAACACTTCACTATCGATATTACCACGATATGCACCAACATTAACCATGATGTATTTATAATTGGCGTCTACAACTGCCATTAGAAACCGCCTTTACAATAAAAAACTTTGATCCTGAATGTTTTGGAGCAAATAGCTGCACGTCCTTGCCATCTATTGCCCCGACGCAGTTCAAAAAAATCTGATGTTGCCAGGCACATTACTTTATCATACAATATACCGGGTGGTCGTTTTAACTTGAGACTCCTAAATATCTCGTTAAATATGCATGATACAACAAAAGTGTCTTTAATAAACTTGTAGGACTCAAAGGGGGAAATAAGATGACGATATCATTTACATTGCAGATGGCGCTGCAGTCGATGAAAATGAGGCTAACTTCATTTTTTTTTAAATTGGAATACCCAAATTTTTTATCAAATTATGATTTTACGCTAAAAGAAGAACAATCTTTTGTCTGAATATTTTTTCGTTCAATGCATCTATTAAAAGTTATTGACGATGGAAGTTTGTGGCGGCTGCTATAGTTACGACCGCTGCCACTGCATGGGATGCGCTCGCCGTCTGGCAGTCAAAGCGACGACTTAGTAGACACCCATGGTACAACGTAGGAAGGTATGTGCGTAGCCAGAACACGTTTTGGTATCCCGCGCGTTGCGCCGTCATGCGCATAGGGTTTGTTTACACACGAAAAAAATGCATCGTACGAAAAAAAGTTTCAGACAAAATATTCTTCTTATTTAGCGTAATATCATAATTTGATAAAAAATTTGGGTATTCCCATTTAAAACAATTAAGTTAGCGATTGCAGCGCCATCTGCAATGAAACTGATATCGTCATCTTATTTCCCCCTTTGAGTCCTACAAGTTTGTTTAAGACACTTTTGTCGTACCATGCATATTTTACGAGATATTTAGGAGTCTCAAGTTAAAACGACCACCCGGTATAACATTAATAGTTTAGCTGCATGAGATTCTATTTGATCGAGATCGATCGTGTCTGCATTAAAATAACATAAGTTAGTAAGGATTTGACAGATATTTTGACAATATTGACAGTAGGTATTGTCAAAAATCACCATTTGACAAATCCTGGCTTACTATGTGGTTTTAATACAGACACGAACTCGATCAAATACAATTTGCTCATACAGCTAAACTATTATTTTACCAAAAAATTCATAGACATAAATTACACAAAATTTCCTCTACTTTAATATATTATATAACTATATTGACGAAATTACAGAAATGGCAGCTCATTTGCAAAATCTTTGAAAAATGCTTAGAGGAAACATGCAGTTCCTTTGGACCCTTTTGAACCAAAAGCTTTTCAGCTATAAGTTTGGTCATAAAACTTCTAAATATGAACTTTCGTCCCGATACCTTTAGTAGTTTCTCCGGAATCGTCGCCACAAAAATCGGGTACACACATGCGGACATTTTTCGGCACGATTACAATACTGCATATGATAAAGTAAAAATTCAGTTTTGGAAGAAAACCCAATTGAATCTCTTTCCATTTATCAAAATCCTGACTTTAAATGAAAACCAAGGCAAACGACTTTACCGCATGCAGTGCTGCCGCGCGCAGTGCTGTATCTGGTGGAATACCCATTGAACGGATGATAACGTAGCATCATTTGACGACGCAGCAGCACGGCAGTGCAGCATGCAGCGCCGTAGTCGGTGCGATCTTCGCTGAGTCGCGTTTGCAATCGCCGTACGGGGCGACGTCGAACGCTCCCGTTGGGCGGCTGTAATGCACATGTGTGGGACGTGAGCAGTTTGTCGATTCGCGCGATATTAAACCGACGGCGGCAGCGGTGGACCCCTTTTTGTGTGTTTTTGGGTTCGGCTCCGGGAATGCCGTCTGCTAGAAGCAGGTTTTTTTTTTCGTTAACTAGCGCCAATTAACAAACTTCGTTTGTGTGCGTGGTACTACGTTCCACAGCAGAAAAATTTATCGGCTTTCTGAAAGAACAGCTCTTAAATGAGGCAATCCCCATTTATTAGAGAAGATTATTGTTTAATTTTTTGGACCGGATTCGTATTCAGCATAGTAATTCTATCGAAAACGCCTAGTTGCTTTCAATTCCAATAATATCATAATTTTCAAGTTACAATATGTAACGACAGGTGGTCGTGAACATGGAGGAAGATAGAGACGCTATATCTCAGGAACTCATTACTTCAGCAAGTACCCAACGATAAACTAGAACTGACCAACCAGCATATTCTGAGCAAGTGAAAAACAACATTTCTCAACTAATATATTTTTCACGAAAAGTGTCACTCACACAAACCAAACCTTTGAGCGCGAATCATTGGCTGTTTATAGGGTTATCAGACATTTTCGACTTTTTTAGAAGGAAATAATTTCACAGTTTTCACAGATCATAAACGACTAACTAATTCAGTTTCTTCTAAATCAGATAATCTTCGCGTTAATTCCAAACAGCGTTAGTTTATCTCAAACAGAAATTTCAGGCCCCAATGAATGAAGTACATTTTCCTAGCTATTTATGAAACTATTCCTATGAAACTATTGAGAAATGTAGCTTGCACCAGTTTTCTTGACTAAATTGGTTCTCGCTCAACATCTCAAGTATTGTCACATGCGAAATGCTTCGCGAAGATATCGCACGCCTCAAAAGACTACTTAATTGCGGGGGGACCTTATTACCGGGAGTACCGCGTTGTAAACGATGTAAATAGCTCAGTTAATGATACAATTGTCTCCTGGCCTCCCGAGGTTGTATCATTTGGGGACGTGCTTCTGACGTACGTCACTTCCCGCGCACAAAAGCTTCGCACCAGAGCTTCGCCGGAGTGCCGATGACAGGATTTGTGTCTCCTCCCTAGTACACTCTCCGCCGAAAGTAATCTCGATCTGACAATCGCATCTCGACCGAGCCAGCCTGCCAGTTGCTATTAGTTACATTTAAATATAACTTTCTTGGCATTATCTGGTAATTAGTGTATCATCCAAGGTGCGTCTTGTAATAATATTTTCCGAGACTGACTATCGTCTTTTCTAAAATGTCATATACAAATATTAAACCAGGTATTGGAATAGGTAAAGGGTTGATGTATTAAAGGGTGGCAATTGTTTTTATCAGATCCCTGTGCCACGTGACCCGAAGCCACGCGGCCTGAAGTTTCCTATTGCTATCGCTGAACGAAGGTTATAGCAGATCATTCGATAGGTTTTTCCGTAGATTGTGAACCTGATAACTAGGGTTGTAACGGAAGTTGGTGCGGAAGCGAAAAAAAGAACATTTATTATGGAAACACAAAAAACACAAAAACAGTCTCTAAAACACTACTAAACGCAGTTGTC
This sequence comes from Melinopterus prodromus, assembly GCA_964023965.1. NCBI lineage: Eukaryota > Metazoa > Arthropoda > Insecta > Coleoptera > Scarabaeidae > Melinopterus > Melinopterus prodromus. Next base: position 63,884,208 of record OZ030393.1, read on the forward strand.
TAATGATTAATTGTATTGAAATGTTTAAAAAACAAGACCATACCAATAATTTTACGTGATAGAATTATGGAATTATGTAAATAGACAATGAAATAAGTTTGCTCTATTTAATTAATATTTTTAAATCAAATTAGTTTTGCTTTAATCACAAATAAATTGACAAGTTGACGAAAGAGATTCGCAAATTAACTGAGTTGTCAATCGCTCAATCAAGCGAAACTCCTAACAACCAACCATAAACCGAGCGTTTCAGCATCGCGTCAGCAGACACCGAGCATGTATCACGTAACTCTTAGATAATACCCCTGTAATTACAGAATCGTTAACGCAGGATAAATGCCAGTCCACGTTAAAAATTCACAAGCGATCCATATAAGGCACCACTCGTGCTTTCCTTATAAGGCCTGAGCCTCGCTCCTGTATTTGCAGCACCGAAGGCTTGGTTCGAATTCAACTATTTTAAAAGGAACATTATCCTTTTTTTATTTTCTTGTTAATTAATACAAATTTGCTTCATTTTGGAAGAAGGCCAAAAGAAGTGACGGGGCACGTCAATGGTACAGATTGTTTTTGTTGTCGTTTCATCGGTCATATATTATAATACTCCCACATATTTGGCGACCGTGACTAACCTGACTAACAGAAATGCAAGAAAATCAAACAAGCTTTTCTTCAACCGCATTGTTATTCAAACAACATTTCTCAACTAATAGTTTATTTTTCACAAAAACTTCAACCGACACAAACCAAATGTTCAACCTTTGAGCGCGAATTATTGGCTGTTTATGAGGCTATCAGACAGTTCCGACTTTTGTTACAAAGAAATAAATTCACCATTTTCACAGATCATAAACCACTAATTAACCTTCGTCTAAATCAGATCGTTCCCGTATTTGCATTACCAAAGGCTAAGTTCGAATTCAACTATTTTAAACAAATTCCTTCATTTTGGAAGAGAGCCAAAAGAAGTGACGGCACGTCAATGGTACAGATTGTTTTTGTTGTCGTAGCATCAGTCATGTCTTGGGTTCACACGCACGTGCCAAAAAAAAGGCAATAATAACACCCCTCTTGGAAATGGGAGAGGTGTCCCGCACGAGAATACCGGATAGAGGGCACGTGCCTACGCACGGGTCTCTTTGGGGTTTGCCTCTAGTGTAGTATTGTCGCCCAAATTTCTCCACCTATTGTTGGGCTGACGGTACGCCCTTTAGGCTTAATAAACTTGCCACTTTGTAATCCCGTCCCGTTCCTGCCTGCGCGACGCGTTGTAACCCGGTCCTCGACCCGTGCCACGGAATCCTAGGTATTTTTGGACCCTTGCGCATAAATAGGTCACTATCTTCTTTAAAAAGAATTGTGAGAGGGGGAGGGAGGCTATTTCGGACGTTCCGTTGATGAGGTTTTAATTAGATTGTGTTGTTTTCTTATGAATTCCGATGGTTTTGTGTAAGTTGATGTGAGTCCCCAGATAACAGACAGTTTGTTAAATAACGTTAACTTTTCTAAGAGATGAGTTATTTATTGTTCAAAATTACTGAAATTTTCAGCGTAACTTCCTAGATAAATAAGGCGTTGGGTAAAAGGTATTCCTTTTGTTATTTATACTATCCTGAAAGAATCATTAGAATTTGTTTAAAATTATTACAGTTATTTAATGTTAAACTCTATCAAACTATGAGACGCAGATGTTGTAGAAACGGGTAAAATTGCTGGGTTATATTTGGGCGATTGCACAGATGCCACACACATGAAAGTAGAGGATCTACTTAACAATATATCTTGTCCAGTGTAGTTCTTTTTGTATGCAAAATTGAATTGAACGCATATGTAACTGTAGTAGATATTTTACGTACGACTTCCTCAAAAGGAAATGATACACGCAACCGGAAACTGGATAGCCTGCCCCAGTATAATGTTACCGTTATTATGCGAGTGAATTTCTAACATATCTTTTATATCGCATACATTACCATATTTTGAAGGGCCGCCGTGACCTCGAACCGATTTTTAAAACACTCGAAATAATGGGTGTTAAATTACCATCACCGGCGCCAGCGCGTGAAAAAAGAAGAGAACGGAGATAGAGCGAGAAGAGGAAAAGGAGCCAAACGCTGACTGGACGAATGGCGAAAATCGCCCTGGGATGAAGGATTTCATAAATTTTGTTTCCGTAATAACTCCTAAATTTCCGAATTCAAATACGCGGCGCAAATATTTAATTTGTCTCCGGACGCTTAACCTCCACTCGCCGCGGGACTGTTTGGCGGTCTTTGTCTCACGGGGAACCAGGGCCGGCGTCAGCCCATTCGCCGCCTCTCGTTGGATAATTTACTTTCTCTGTCTAGTGGTTCCTGAGTTCGGTCCTGTTGGGAGGAGATAGAAGAGCGGCTGTAACCGTACCAGACTTAATTCCTTTCGGCGAAAATTACTCCGCGGCAAACTTTTTAAGCTGCAACGCTTGCAGGGCCGGCGATAGCGCACGTTGCCGTCCCTCCCCAGCCCTGATTATCATATTAAATTGTGATTCCGCGGCGAGCTCGCCTCCCAAATTGGCTACCTTGTACCGCTTAAGAAATCCTCTCGAAAAACCGGAGGATATAGTGGAGGAAAAAAGAGTCGCGGGTACTCGAGGAAGGAAATCAGATAACGTCTCACTTTAAAACTTCAATCGAATCGTCGGGTTTAATGCGGTGTGCCGTGTAACGTATGTGTGTGTTGTGCAGTCGATTCCAACGAAAAGGGCCGAACTAACAGCGGTTTGCTTTCTTGGCTCCGGGAAATTACTCGTCGCTCCGAGTAGCAGTAATTGGTTGCATTGGACCAGTAATGGCCATTGTGCGAGCATTGCCTGACGTTTACGCTAAGTTCTGCTGCGCGCGATTCGATTTTATACCAGCAGCCAACAGCGTTCACGTAATCGCCAGCTCATTTTGAGTAACATTTCTTTCCACCAAATTGCCTACTTTTTCCGTCGACATTTCTCCTCAAACGGTCTCTCCTCTCCCGCAAAACGACGGAAAAAAACCAGAAGTGCATCTATATTGGCTTCAGTTATATTGTTATGTGTATTCGAAGACTGCTGGTAAACGGAACCATGACTCCATGACTGCAGGTGGATCGACCAACAAAAACTGAGGACCCTATCTTTGACCATGCGTTGTCTTCTCAATAGTTACTGACCATCAGCCTCAAACATAGCCAGGCCTCATCACTAGGCACTCATGCAATCAATCTTTACATTCGCCATAGCTTTGGTGTTTGAAAAAATATGGGCTTTAATATCGTATTGGAACTACTAATAACTGTATGCATCCCACACGTGAGATTTAGAGAATTTCCACTGGAACAGTCGAAATATCGAGTCATTAGACGTCGTTTTATCAACAGACCTCGCACTGTCACCGGAACATTCTCTGGTAACGTCGTTTCGCCCGATAAAAGTACTTCTTCTGGTCGCCGCGAGTCGTTCATAAAATTTATGGACAGTTTCAACTTATCGAATTAAGTTTGCTCGAAGGCAGGTATTCGGCAATAACTTGGAGACGCCGAAAAGAGTTCGCGTGTCTTTCGGGGTGGTGGTGGGGTTCGGCGAGACCAGCGGGAACGAGTCATGCGCGTAATTGAAGGCCCCCGGGACAACGTCCGCCCCCCGCCCGCCGCTCCCCCCCTCAGGAATAAAATTCGAGTTCACGTGGGAGATGCCCTCCTAACATGATAGATGGCGACGTCGGCTTTGCCAGAAATTTACGATCAGGCTTATTTAAGACGCTCTATTTTCGACTTTAATTGCCCTAGAAGATCTCGTCACACGTTTAACGATCGTATCAAATGATATTATCGACTACAAATTTCAAAATAACTTAAGCTGCCATTTCAAACACATTTATTTCGAAGTTATTTTGCAAGAAAAATACGCCAACAGTGAAACTATATTCTTTGATGATGTACATCTCTTCGTTTAACAACTGAGGTCTTATGACTTGAAGAAATTGTTAAATATATAGTCGCAATGGCAGGCGCTTTGATATCGCCTAAATCCAGCACTGAAAAGATCGGCAGATGCTGTAGCTGGCCACGATATGGTCAACCAGAGTTTGTGGAAGCAGTTGAGTTGGAGAATATGACGTAGCAGAAGGAGACATGGCAAGAATGGGAGAAGGTGAAGATGCCATGATGATTGAAGAGAAGCAGAAGAGGACGAAGCTGACAGATCTTTCAACAATGATTGAGACAAAATGGAGTACGTAACATGCATGTATTTGATGTAGGAGAGAAGACATAAGAGAAGATTGCAAAAACGACTGACTAAGAAACGACAAAACAAGACGAGGAAGAAATGAAGACGAGAAAGGCATGAACCCGTGACGCTGATGAAATGGGGTGAGGACGAAAAAGAAAGGAAAACGAGAAAGAAATGAGGACGAATAAGACATGAAGACGGGAAGACGCGAAAATATATCTGGAGAATCAGTGAAAGACATATCGACTTATGTCAATAGAAACTAATTTAAGGGTGTGAACTGGGCGATGATGATTTTAGCAAAGCCGTCTGGTAATGCGGTTTGCCTTTAGAACTGGGTCAGAAAGCGTCAATATTTGGGTGCGCACTGTGTCAGCCTAAGGTTGCGTGATCCCTACCGTTGGCACGCAATCCACCGGAGTCCGCAAGTTAACCGTATTAATCAGGACGTGGAGGCGGGGGCGGCGGCCGACTGAGGGGTTGGGAATCCGTCAAAAGTGGATGGATTTCGACCACCTCCGGTGTGCGATTTGTAATCTCTCGCCGCTACTCCTTGTGTTGGCTTTCGCCGGTTCGGATCATGCCCCATTTGAGGTTATGACGATTTACCGACGTAATATTTTTTTAAAACTCTTTCGCCGAAAGGAAGCCTCGACGCGTACATGTGTGGGGAGATCTTAAAAAATTCATGAATTCCCGGCAACGCCGAGCAGCAACTCGACGGCCATATTCGATGTCGATGTAAATCTATGGTAATGAAGGAGTTCGGTTTGATTGTGCTGCCGTCAGGGGGCGTTGTTTATGCGAACTAGGTCCAACGTTCGCTCGTTCATCCGCTTGGATTGTCACTCTTGTATCCTACGCAAAATCTTTACTACACCAATGCGCTTCGATCGTAGGAGTTTAAACTTTGTTTATTTATCTCCTGGTGAACGTGATGAATAAATAATTCTCTTCTTCCATTATAACACTTAGGTGTGTAGGGGTTGTATGTATAACCAGGGGTTGATGATGACCAGTGTTGGTCTTTTTGAGGTTCGTTGAAGTGGAAGGGTGGACTGATGATATTTGCATAGGTCCTTTATGAAGAAAAAAGATGGCAAGGAATATTTGTTTCTGTAAGGGAGGGTTGAATTGCGTGGGGGTGGTAGTAAGTATAATTCTTTGTTGGATAAGCTCATAAATCGCTGTGTTCCCTCTTTTTATTGTCGCCCAGATTGTTTCCTTACTTTCCCTTGGTTCTTTCCAGCGCCGGGGGTTGGAAACTCGAGTCACGCTCCGCGCGCATATAATCCACCCCGCGCGACTTTACGACCCCATAAAGTATCCCCAATAATTTTATCGCCCATCTTCGAAATTAATCTAGCGTGTTTATTTCGGATATCCATGTTGTAAATATGCGTTATTGCGTCGACTCTGGGACGGCGACGACGACGATAAAGTCATCAACCCGAAATTTTATTAATAATTAGGTTTGCGTTTGAACGTTACTATATGCGACGATCGCTTTTGTTATTTTAATATAGCTAGTCCATGGCGTATACATTATTTACTGAAGTGAATAGCAAAAGGTTATTTACATAATGTCACAGGCACTTGGCTGCGAAGTCCTGGGGAACAGTTTAACACTTTTGGCGAAAGCTTCTTTTCGGATTTACCCAAATTCCTTCACGAGGCCTTGAGGAAAGTACCAGGGAAGAAGGTATAAGTCACCTAGATGGCGCGCTCGCCTCGGGTAAGATATGGATGCGTTAATTTCCCCCCAACGAATTCGATTCCGAATTCCACCGAAATTGCGGAATTCCGCTCTCTCTACGTATTATCCAATATAATCTCCGTCTTTTCCAGTTTAATTGTGCCAGATTCCAGTCCTCCAACTCCCCACCCCTCCCCTCCGTGCCGTCGTCGCCCGTTTTACTATTCGACCCGAGCATGGTTCAGGTACTAGCGTAATGCACTGGCTCTCTCTTCATTATGAAGGGAAGTTACTTCTGAAAGTTTGTTATAAGCGTAATGATTAATTATTTCAAATGATTAACAAGAGTAGGTATCAGTTGTTTGTTACACAATTTGGCGCAGTCGGGGTAGGATTACTAGTATAAACTAGATGTTTTTGGAGAAACTGAATTACATTGGTTGGATGAAGGGTATAGGGGAAAACGAAGAAGGAATGAAGACCAGGAAGAAATGAAGACGAGGAAGAAATGAAGACGAGGAAGAAATGAAGACGAGGAAGAATGATAATGCAGTTGTCTATTTTGAGAATCTGGATGACATTCCTTGGATGAAGGGCCTAGAGGGATGAATAGCAATGTCCACTACCCCTAAAAGTATGTTGTCCTCACTTAGTAATTTACGTCGTTCATTGGAGCGTCATAATAGTTCGGAGTAATCCACACAGTATATCTCCGACTGTCAACTGCGCTATTTATTAACCTGCCCCGACAAGTCCTCCGGTCGTTTTTCATCCGTCCTTAAAGGGCTCCATTATTTATTGCCCAATATTTTCCCGCCCTTATCCGGGCCGGAAGAAAAAACTTTCCATTATTTGATTATCTGAGGCGGCTCTTAGGCCTCGGGTTGGTACGACTGGTCGCGTGCATGTCGCGGTTTCCGTCGACCGCCTGATTTACTGCACAGATCGTCGGAGAGGAGAGTAAATCGAATTTTATTGCTAACGGCCGATTTTTTTTCTTTCCCCGGGGTTTATGGCGGCGCGAAATGTTCCGCACATAAAACTCTCGTAAAATATTCGATTACCGTGTTGGTACGGTTTCCGCTGTTTTGTTTTTGTTTTATGGGATTCCTGATTTTAGAACGCCACGAGATAAGATGTGTATATTTGCCGAGATATCTCACTGAATTTTGTTATTACATGTTGTGTTGTGAATGGCTACGACCGTTCGCGCGTTTACGTTAAATCGATGCGAACTCGTTTAAAGGGTATTTGAAATTTTCGACTACATTAAACCTCTTGAAACATATTTAGTGCCCTTCGAAATCCGTCTAGCCCGGCCGATCTCTCGGAGAAGTTCACCGAAGGGTGAAATAGACACGATAGATAAAATTCTGGCCGTCGCAGCCGAAGCCAATGAAGTGAGAACAGCGTCCGGGGTGGGACGGAATGAGATGTAAATTGACAGGAGATAAAAATAAAGTGGATGAAGGAAGTGCGACCCCCTACCCCCCCGGCTTGCTCGGACGACTCTAAAGCGGGAACGGGCGCGGAATAAGAAACCAAACTGAATAATAGAATGGGAAAGGACCAGACAGGGTACGCCCGGTGCACACAATAAGGAAAAATGCACCGTGAAATATAGATGAGCAGCGGCGTCGCGGCGCATCGCGATTGCGACACCATGACGGCGTTAAAAATGCACGCCGCGAATTTGCACTAACACATTTTCGAAAAACGACCGTCGGGACGGACCCGGAAAAAATAAGAGTGCCGCACAGACGACGCTCGCTTCATAAATTCCTAAATTCGTTCTCCTCGTATTTCCCAGTTGGGTACGACGTCCTGAAACAGTAATGAAACAGAAATTAGACGCTGATCCTACTACTTATTTATTGCATTTCTTCAGACGCGTGGTATTGGTGAGATAGCCAGAATTTGATTGAGGGAAAGCAGGACAGAATCGAATGGAGCTGGGAGAAGGATCCAGTACCCGCATTCTTCCTCTCTAAAATGATGTATCATGTGTCTTGTTGAGTATTGAGTGTTAGTTTCACACAAAAATGTTCTATCCCGATTTCTTGAAAAAAATAGTATTAGTTAGTTGTTTTGCAACAAAATGGGGACAAAATGTAAAAAATCGGGATGTCTGATCATCTTAGGTATTAGTTACTGAGAATCATAAATCAATTGGATGGATACGCCAAGAGATAAGGAATTTGGTCCTTCCGAGTCGGATCTATAGTTTATCCGGTGTTTGCTGTAATATGGCGCAGTCGATAGGATAATCAAAACAAAAATCTGACAAATTTTGTTTTTCTGCAGGGATTTTCGCGCTGAATGGTCGGAATACACAACCGCGAGCGAGGTGGTTAATTTGGTTTGTGTCTGAGTTGTCTGGTCGCGTCTGAAGCGCGTTTAATCGCGTTAACGTTTTGCAGCGGAGGGAGCGGCGCGCGACTTTCGAAAACGTGACGGATTCGGCGTACGTTTTAACGTTTTCCGCGCGAATCTAATTTGACCTCGGCCAACTTTTGACATTCGCGGCAATCGAGTTAGCCGACTCGTTGCGGCGTCGGCCGACGCTCTCCCACGGGACCGGCGAAAAATCGTTGCTCGGTCTCCTCTTTATCTTCCACGCCGTTGCCATTTAATTGACCTTACGGCCGTTCAGTTTTATTAGCGGCCTTAGATTTCACTCCCCGTCAAACTATCCACGCCGCCCGCCGCGCCGTGCTGTAGCCATTAGCGTCACTAATTAAAGTGAAAGTTTTCCGGGTATTTTAAGCATTTTTTTTGATGGTGGTGAAGACGACTTGCCCTTTCACCGCTGAAGTTACGTAGTATCCTAACGACTCCACAAAGGAGGAAGCATAACTTTGATTATAGCCTTAATGTTCATTCATCACTAAGTTTGCTAAGATTCTACTGCAAAAAATGAGTTTGTCTTCTGTAATGTAAATTTTACTGTATGTAAAATACAAACTGGAGTGTATATATAATGTAAACTAAACTGTATGTTCTTTTCTTTGCAGGTAAGAATCAGTCTCCACAAAGGTTCCATTAGGAGTTTCGAACAAACCTCGGCGAGGTCGTAAGTACTTTCGTTTTGCTCGTTTCCAAATCTGTAGAAACTTACAAGCGTAAGCAGATTTGTTCGGCGCCGTGTGCACGTAGAGAAAGGGTCTTCATTTTAAATGCGACCTGCCCAAGTTTACGCGACCAATCGGTGACTGCATCCACCCGAAAGAACCCGGGGTTTGTGTTCTCCGCTGCCGTACTTTCTGTGCCCTGGGAAGTTCGTCCGGCCACGTATCGGACGTATTGACCTCGGCTATGCAGGAACGCTGCGGGACCGGCCGGACAGGTCGTGAATTCTTAAAAGGGCAACAGCCCCCACCCCTACATCAGTTCGGTCCGCGAAACAATGGCCCCGGATTAGCTCCGCAATTAACCTTTTACGTGTTGCACGAGAAAACCCATGAATTTTACATCGGGCTGTGCACTGCCGAATGGACCGCAGTTACCTCGAGACGCGGACGCTGTAAAACGGTGCAGCAGTCCCAGACGACGCGACGGCGACGCAGAGGCGTAATTCTGACGGTCTGTTACATAAATTATTACGCGAGTTTATTCCTGCACCGGTAAGCTTTATGGTCCTGCAGTGCCCCGCGGAGTGTTTTATTTAAATTTCTTTCAATCTTCCGAGGTAAATTTGTTCGCGCAAGGGGAATAATCACTTTTTGTTTAACTTTGACGTACTTAAATGCGGTAAACAAGTGTTTGCCTCTTCGGAGCACAAGTATTAGCATGTTTTACTGAGTTAAGGTGTATGTCTGGACAGGAAACATCTTATTTCTTCCTAACTGACATTACTGGTACATCCTATCACCTAATACCTATCACCATTCATCCTAACACCCATCACCACTCGTCCTAACGCCCATCACCACTTATCACCCGATGATTTAAGCTTGAAGACAAGCGAATTCCACGAGTGGTAGCTATAATATCTATCAAGTTTTATATATTTTAATCCGAGACAACACTTCGAGACCTGCCGAGAGATCGTATTTCCTCGGTTGTTTCTTTATATATCGACAGGCCGGAGGGCCCATGAGGCCGAAGGGGGAAGTTTTCCTTTTGTCGGGTGCCGCTCTCGAACATTTATCAAATATACGCCGGCCTCGGACCCGGAAATTCCCCCCGATTCGGTCAAATTTTATTTGGAAGCAGAAAAAGAAAGTTGTCTCGAGTTTTCTCGCAGGCCAGCGCCGAGATAAGAAATCTACTTGTGTGTGTGTGTGTGTGTATGTGTGTGTGCGCGCGAGCGGGCGGCCGTATGTGCAACACATGCCTCCGCTCTGCGATATTAGTTGGCGGAAAGTTGGAACGCGGGCATTAACGGGAGTTTGGTCGATCCGAAGGGATACGAGACGACGGAGGTCGATAAATATGGTAATGACCTATCAGAAGCGTACACGCTCCGCGGAGCAAAGCTCTCCCGCGCCTGGAACGCCGTTATGGAACTTGTTTATTTTAATGGGAACTCTTCTGTCGCACGATCGGTAGCTACCAGAAGGGATTACGCCCGTTATCGGCCCAAATCGCCTTTAGGAGTGCCTTTTAACGTATAATTGAGGATGTCGCATCCAAAAACGGTGGTATCCACTTCTAGTCCAAAATGTACTATAAATCTGGAGCTATCAAATCACAGCAGGAGACGTTTAGCTCCTTTTTTCTGCAAATTGAGACTCAAACGGAATTATTTCATGAACTTTCAAAGTCGACTCATTAACCGTTTGTTATGATCATTTTCATCTCCCCAAATTCTATTTCCAATACCTCGTCTCCTCTACCCGATCCTCCTCGAGCCTTTTCCATAAAGTTTTCCATCCGTCGGCGTGAGATAACTTCACCGCCCCTCGGTATTTAGACGCTTCATAGCCATAACTCTACCCACACCCCTACCGGGATCTCCTTTTTTTCTTTCTCCCGGGGAGTTACATTTTACCTGACTGCCACGTGACATCCATTATCCTGAGCCCCGCCGCCTTACGCGGTGTACTGATAGCGCGCCTCCAATCGATTCTGTTGACTTTTTCCAGTTTCGCTGCCGTATTGTCACCCCCCATCCCTCGCTCCATCCGTAAAATCTGTTCGATAAGGGGTCGAGGGACCGCATTTTGTTCGGGGAGTATTTTAGGCGTAAAATTGTTTTCGCAACGTGTCGCGCTGATACGACACATCCATTATGGAGCGTAAAGCTTCCAAAGTGTATGTCCCCCTGAAAAGGGGCTGGAGGGGGTAGGATCTTAGCGTGCAAGGTCGACGCGATACGCCCCAATAACTTGTAATTACCTCCAGAGGTGCCCCTATTAAATGATGGGGCGGAATTGCACCTCAGGAGGAACGGACGTTTGGGAATTGAATATTGGGATATTGGTCGTTCCGAGGTCCCAAACGTTCACGACACGCCCGTTACAAGGACCAATAATAATCCCTATTCTTTTGAAAGGCATAAAAGGGTGGTTCGTGTCTCGTTTTCAGATCACTCTATATCAAGTTCTGAATTGCTCGGACGCTTAGAGGGAATCCAGCAGAAACAAAGTAGTTTTGGTTGCCTATCTTCGAGGGTTAAGTCACCGTGGTGAATACGAGTTGCGACCTTTATTTGAAATGCTCGTAGAGTCACGTATACCTATTTTGGAGTACTTCTTCGCAATCCTCGTCCAAATTAGCGGCGATAACCGTTACAGCTCGGTTGTTTGCATCGAATACCCTTGATCCTTGCGGAAGTTCACGTACTCGGGACAACAACGACAAAACGGCAGCGTGTCTTTTACCGTCCGATGTTTATAACGACCGTAGCGACATTTTCCAACACAATAAACATAATCGTTAGCGAGAGACGGAAGTTCCGCCCCCGCTCCCTTCGCCACGTCTTGGCGCAGTTACCTTTCGCCACTTAGCAGCGAATTTATGTAAGTAATTACAAGGACGATGTTCTCTAGCTTATCTACGGAATTGGACGTTTTAACTTTTTTCTCCGTTGCCGTTGGTCTTGTATATCGTTTTTCGTCTGGCGGCGCAGGTAAGACTATCTCTCCTACTGGCTGGGGTGTTTTCTTATATGGGTAATTGTTATTGGATTCGTCCTTTGGATTAAAGAGAATTATCGACGGCGCGTTCCGAACGTTAAGATCCCAGTTTAACTTTAACTCTGAATTTACAGCTAGTTAATGGTATTGTTAGCTTCCTTTAATGGAATTGGCGCTGTAGATAAGGTTGCCTAATGAGACATTATTGGTAGAGATATTTAAAACTAAGGAGGGAGGTTGGATACCATAGTCCAATCATTGGAGGTCAAAGGTTCCGACGTCTACTCTGCTTGGTTGGTTCTGAGGATATGAGCTTGTTTGAAACTAGCGCGGACGTTATTTGCTAATTTCTGGACGCCGCGGCCAACTTATCTCGTGTGTATTTGCATTGCCGACCATTTGGGCTGCCTGGGGACTGTCGCAAAGCGTCAGTTAACCTGGGTGCCATTGTTTGCGCTGGTTGGTCCCTCGGCGCGCACTTCGGCGCTGTTTAGACTGCCCTCACTTACTACATTTGCGAACGCGGAGTTACGGCACCGCTGGGGCGGCGTAATGAACTCTTTTAAACTAACCCTCCAGCCCTTTTTTGCGTTGCTTTCAGGCACGATTTAATTAGTTGACGTTAAAAGGATTGGGCATAATTACTTCTGCCCGTGAATAAGAAGTAGTTTTGTAAAGGGGGGGTTGTGATATGTATCGTGTTTGTGTTGGTTTCCGTGACGGCGAAGTTGGAAATATAATTGGAATCGTTTTCTGCGTCATTTGGCAACTGTCTGTTGACTGGACGTTTAATTTCCGATTGCGTCATGCCTTTTTCCAGCGCGTTTCCTCTCAAATAGGATTAAGGTTGAATTCTTGGAGGGTGAGTCTGGCTAATTACCCCATACGTAAACCGAGGTCGCATCGATTTACCCCAGTGGGAGGATCTTGTAGGATTTACGCCGCCCTCTCTTTATTATGTACAAGGTAATTTTCTTGGGGCAAAATGGGCTCTTGGACCCGGGTAATCCGCGTTATGGGCCGCTCTGACCGCGTTTTAGGCGAGTTCACACGTCCGTCAGCCGGCCCTTTTATGGGCAATTAATCCGCAGGGGACACGGCACGACGATTTAACCGAGAAAAAGCGGCTAGCGGATGTTTTTACGTCCGCTCCGGCTCTCCCATAAACTATATAATTGTCGATGGGCGGTACGGCCGTAACTGCGGCCACTAAGGATGCTAAATTAGGCTGCGCCAACGTCTGGGGGGATTACTGTCCACTCGGTAATTTACCGTCGAAAACAAGGGTACAAAACTACTCCGTATATAGAGGAATCTTGTGTAACGGGTAACGCATAAATAACTTTGGGGATTTGGGTTTATATTGCGGAAGATAGCTGCTCTGCGAAGGTGTCGCGTAATGTATAAATCTCAATTTGCTTGCTCGGTTTAATTCTTTTTAAATGTTCGATTTTGTGGGTGGTAAACTTTCGGCGCGCATATTTTTGTTTTAAATCCCCCCGCGGGTCGTTAATAATCATTTCCTTTGTCGTAATACCGTCCCATATAAATCCTCATATATCGTAAATTTCTTAAATGTATTTCGAGCGCGCACCGAATTCGGGACTGTAATAGCTCCTCCGGTCTCTCCTAACGCCCCTCCACCGCGCGCCGCCCTTCGGGCTTCTCCTTTCGAACCTCGTCCCCCCGAGGTGAGTTCGCTTTCGCCTTTTTAGTTTGCCTTCTTCCCGCGCTTGAGGAGACTTTGAAAAGTTGATTAACTTTTATTTTCACCAAGGAATTTATGACCGCGGGCCTTATATTACCGATTAAAATCGTAAATGATTTATTTTTAAGGTTTCCTTTACGATCGGCTGTAGTAGTAATAATTAGTGCCCGATCGAATATTCAGCTTCGGAAGTGAAAAATTTGATGAAAGACAATTTACCTTCGGTTGGACACTAGTAATAAATTTTGTACCCGCGCATGAGGTCGCCATAGCTTTGCGGTTCGGTCAACACCGCTGCGATATTCAATGATAATTACTCCGCACTGCCCAGTTTTATCGCCGGCATAGATCAAGAACCGTGAGCCGTTACAACCCTAAATAACGACGGTCGCGCGCGCACGTAATATTCCAATCATCCAGAAACCAATCGGAAAACCACAATATCGCCGGATGATTGAAAATCAATCACCTTCGCGTTGTTACCGAATTATCAGACGCGGGCTAATAAAAACGTACCAGTCTGCCGTCGCCATGGCGTTCCGTGTTCATTAAAAACCCATAAAGGCGAACACGGCAGATAACATCGCCCGGCTAGGTCGGCGCCAACTATCAAACGTAATCGCACCACCGGCCACCCCCTCCCCCGCGATAACGCTCTCGCAAAATACCCCTTCAGTTGTTACACGCTTTTCCGAGGTCGACGCGGTGGCGCCACTTCTCAGATAGCGTCCGCGTGTGCCGGCGTGGATCGCCATGGCAACGTCCTATCGATTCTCTAACAACATTGTGGCGAACTAGCCACTCGCCCACGTGACCTTCTCAACAACATCCCCCCCCCCCCACTCCGCGCTTCAAAAAGTCGCGAAGACAATTTAATGACGTTTAAGATGGATCGCAAACGAGAAGGAATAACAAGCGGAAAACTAGGCAAACTCGACAATCTAGACTCCCGGGTAATTGCTCGCGATAAACTCCTCGAGAACTTGAGTCTCCCCCTCCCGAAATATTATTTCGGACCGCGATATGGAGAGTCCATTGTTCCGACTGGACTAAATAATGCATGCGACGCAATCGATTCGGCCCCGGCGAAGTGACAAATGATGGCAGGCGCGCGGGACATACGTTCTACTAACGGCTATTTTGTTTCGAACTGTCCGGGGGGACACTCGGCAACGTTTTTCACCAAACTGCATCCGATCGAAGCTCGGTCTTCGCGCACCGTGACTGATTGGAGTCGCCGCTCCCCGCCACGTTTAATCTATTGTCTTCCGGATGCCATCCGTCACGCCGTCCTGACATCCCCAAAGCCCCAGATACGTCACCCGAACGCCACAATAACTAGGTGCGGGTCGGAGGTTACCTGCCGAAAGATCATTTCCAAATGTCTTCCCCGTCAATGAACCTTACCCTTCACCCTTCTTTTACCACCTTTTTAGCATATCAACCCCTTAACCTATTGCTCTTTCTGCGATTTTAAGTCTTGACGAAGCCTTGTTATCGTAACTAGGCCAGGAATCCTTATAGTCCTACTACTATCACCTTCGCCAGGCTGTTAACCACTAAACATCCTTAATTTCTCCATTATTCTTCGCTGTCAAAGACCGGTAGCAATCACCCTTCTTTTACCAGGTTTTCAGCATATTGACTCCCTAACCTATTGCTCTTCTAATGATTTTAACACTATAAGAAGCCACGTCATCTTGACTAGGCCTAGAATCGTTATAGTCCTAGTACAATCACCTTCGCCTGGCTATCAACCACTATCCATCATTTACCATCATTTGTCATCATTCTTCATAATTTCTCCATTATTCTCCATCATTCGTTCTTCGCAGAACAAGCAAAGACATCTGAACTAGGTCTAGAATCCTTATAGTCTTACTACTATTATCTTCACCTGGCTATCGACCACTAAAAATACATCATTTGGCCATCATTCTTCGCTGTCAATGAACCTTACCATTCATCCTTCTTTAACCAGTTTTTCAGTATATCGACACCCCAACCTTATGCTCTTTCAATGATTTTAACTGTTGACAAAGCCACGTCGTGTTAACTTGGCCCAGAATCGTTGCAGTCCTACTACTATTACCTTCGCCTGGCTATAGACCACTCAAAATGCATCATTTGACCAATCTATCGAATCCCTACTCTTCACGTACTAATTGTACAGTTACGCATACGTGAGTACTATGTATATCGGACAGGGTTTCTTGTTTGGCGTTTAGTTTCCCGTCCGTTTCACCCGAATTGCGCTAACCGGATTACGCGGGATTAATATTGTGTTTCTGTGCTTCATTAACCTAGATTATATCGATGTGTGTCGCGCCCTCCCCTCCGGTACACTGATGCGTCGTAGTCCCCCCATCAGGAGGGCATTATATCCGTGTTTCGCCACAATGGCGCCTCGTACGGGATTATCTGTCTGTCTGTGAAATCACTCGGTAGCGCGTATGCATTGCAGATAGGCTTTCGCGGATGGATCCTGAGCCTTGTTTCGTCCCTCGTTTCGGAGAAACTAGCTGTAAATATATGGTTAGCTATGGGTCGGATGGGGATGTTCGTAGGGCTGTATCTGTGGTTTCTGTTGTCTTTGTGACGCGGCTAATCAACTCATGATTGATGGATTGAATAGCAACGCACCAAACATGTACGTACAGCTTAAAATTGCTTATATTTTACCATCGAGGAGCAGGAAGACAGTCTGATTGCCTTGATATTCATTCATAATAGTCCTAAAGAATAGATTTTTATTAATTTTATTAATTTTTAATAATTATTAAGGAATATTATCAAATTCCTTACTTCCACTCGAATCTGCCGTCACAAAATAATATCGTAACGTACATAAATGTGTGTGTTGTGAATCCCAAACTCTAGGCTTTACTGGAACTGTACGTATTAGGTCAATTTTTCAATTGGGGTAGACTAACAAAGCGTATTTTTTTCCGATTTATTCAGTCCGAAAGCACGGTGTAAATACGTACATGTTTAACCAATAAACAAAAGCAAATAACGCGTGGACCCATGGCGCGGTGCGTTCAAACGCCGCGCCGCATTGAGGTATCAATCACAAATCCAATGAATAATACGGTACGCGCTGATGAAAACAGTACGGACGGTGTCGCCGGGTTGCATGCCGCCAGGGCCGGCCCGAGCGTTTTTGCCGCCGTAGGCAAATCTCAAATGTGCCGCCTACAAACTTTAAAATCATTAAAATTTATAAAAAATTTATAAAAAAACATGATAACCCGAAAAAGACGGTCTAATATAATTGAAATAAGACAATAACACTGATACAAAATTTGCGAAATTATTTAGAATACTATGTATAATATACAAAGTTTAAACCTAAATTAAAATAATCTCTTTCGAACATTTTTTACTGCAATATCGCGAATAACTTTCTTTCAGATCTTATTTGTTACTCCATTCATGTTGTATGGCCGATATTGCTAACCTATTAGTGCCCGATTGCAACACTTCCCATTAAATTTTAAGTGACGCTTAAAGTTAAGTGTAGCTTATATTAATTTCATTTGCAGAAGTATGACATATCTATCACTTAATAAAGTTATACTTACAAACCAACTCACCTTGGCAACGTTTATTTTATGGTGGTTTTCTAGTGACTTACTACGATTTCATGTTGCATGCACTTGGCAATATGTCATTTGTATCAATGTCAGAACTTCCGTGTCGAGATAAATTGAATTTGAAAAGTATTACATATTATGTTGTTTATACTGTTGTTTTTATATCGGTGACGATAACGTAGTCACGTACTCAACTCAAAGTATTGTACGTCTATTTCGTTAGCTAATTTACAGCTTCTAAGATAACGTTGTCAAATTAACGTTGTATACATTCAAGTTATTAAGCTATTTTAGCTTGTATGTTATTGTCCACTGTGGATTTCAAAATATAGCAATGGCCAGTAGTCTGTCTATTCCTATTTCATTTCCTTTTTGAAAATTCCTTTATTTTCTAGATTCATGCAACCGGAATATAGTTTTTGAGTTTTAATTTTATTGTAGTGTTGCGTACTTTGCCTACCGGCTAGAGCCGGCCCTGATGGACCGTTATAGCGCGTCGAGGTAACGCGCGCACTCTCACCCCCACCAACCCTCTGGTCGTCGTGCCAGTATTCCAGTATTTATCCACCTGTTTAATTAAAATTCATTTCGTCCAATAATGCCCGCACTCCATTAAAATGATATTCGACGTTTCCCCGACCCGAAACCGCCATCATTGTTTGGCGAGCGCGCCTGTTCACTTGTTTCGCCGATTTTTTTGTTTTTCGAATCTCGAATGAAATGTTTTCGGAAACAACGAACGTAATTAGTAACCAGATCCGTGAGCTTTCGGATTTCAACTTTCAACTCGCCGGTCTCGCGCGTTGCCTTTTTTTGCGTCACTTTTTGCGTCTGTTTCTTTCGTTAGTAATTAAAACTTTTGAAATGTCGGGTTTTCACGGCGCGTTTGTTCGAGGCGAGAACTCGTGAAAATGTAAAAAAGGTTCACTTGGCGCGGCGTGTACACGATTCGAGGCGTTTGCGGGCGCATTTTACGGAAATATTTAGACCGCTCGGGGTCGCTGGTGTAGCGGTTGGGATTAATTCGATGATAACGCGCGGTTTTGCGCCGTTTTTCTCAAATTAATCACGCCGCCGGCCGCAAGGGGCGCACCCGGTTAAAAATTTGCGGATATTAATTTTGTTTGCTTTCGTCGGATGCCCGACCGATTACCAACTGGCCCGACTGGCTTAAACAGTACCTTTTGACAAGTTGAATTATGGAATTTATTAACAGCTTTTTTTAATACGAAATTAAATTTTCAGAATTTTTTACCGAACAGTATTCCTAGGTACTTTACTTATCGCAAATTCAAACAGTTTCTTTCATGTTTACCTACTTGCAATCGCAGGGGAATTACTGAGAAGTTCTGAAGTATTTTCAACGGAAATATCGACTGATAAGGATTTACCCTACCATCATGAATGATCCCTAATACAAATATTGAAGTTTACATACTGGGCTTTTAGAAAATAACGAAAATAACTATTTACCGATCGCAATGCATTACGAATGTATAAGGTAGGTATTGTAGTCGGTCGTGCCTCCTTTTTTTTTTTTTTTTTTTCATTAGCTAAAATTTCATGTACATTTTGTAACTTAGAAACGTGCTTCCTTAGTTCTGTCCTATTGATTTCATTTAAATAGATATAATGTTCAAGGTTTCAGCTTATATTATTGCAGCTTACTTAGATAATTCGATTACATAAGATTTTTGAAAAAGAATGTTAAAAAGCCCTATACCGTCCCAAAAAAATATTTGTGTTTTTTAAAATATTTACTATTAAAAACATCATACTGACTAAACCGTAAATGGTGACCACCCCAATCTTTGATTTTGGAAATCGAGCAAATCTGACTGCAAAAGTCCTGGGTTCAAATCCTAGATTGGGCATACGTTTTTTTTTTCCTTAATTAAACCGCTGTACCAGCGACCGATCGACGTTCACCTTAGCAACCACTTACACCATTCCACCGTTACTGCATTATCAAACATTTCCCTTAAATTAATTTACTCGGAATTGACTTCGCCCTCAATCTGTTAAGTGGGAGTAAATTAAAGTCGGCATTTCTCGATGTGTCCGTTATTGGGCTGCTCCCATGGCCTTTGGCGGCATGATTTGCGACACGCAGGGGTCAATCGGGCGTCGAAACCCGATAGATACCCAATATCCATACATCGTGGTCATATCAGTCTCGGGGGACGGTCGGGCTCGGCTCCGCTAGACAGACAAATACCCTCCGCAGCGGGAAAGCCGGACCCCCGCGCTTTCCCCCCATTTTGATGCCGATCGAAAGGTCGCGCGGGTCGCCCTCCGTCACGCGCGTACTCACATATCCGTAAGTGGATGCGCCTTTTTGACTCCGTACCGCCTTTTGAGTATGCCGTCGATGGACGGAAAACTCCCCTATGGGGAAATCTTTCGGAAATTCTCCCATTAAGTTCGCTTTTGTAAAAACGTTTATCTTCTTCCTTTGGTATGCTGAGCGGTTTTTTAAGAATCGGAAATAAACTGGCGTATTGGCAACCAGTGACATCTACTTAATCTGTCAGGTTACATTGTTGGTAGAAATTATCTGGTGTTAAGCAGAGAGCTTCGTTATTTGAAGGTTCTTGCAATGAATTGATTATTTGAGCCCTGAGCTTTCGCCAAAGTCTGCTATCTATCTTAGCGCTGCTGGGTGGATAGCTATCTGTATACATGGTAAATCTGTGACACTGCATCCCCCAATATTCTTTTACTGCCAAGAAACGTAATGAGAGATGTTTGAAAGCAACATGAGTTTAAAAGACTTAAAGACCATAAAAGTAAATATCAGTGACTACAACCCTACCCAAAGAAAATACCCTAAAGGAGCTGTTATACTTTGTGTTATACTTATATTTACAACGGTGGTTAACGAATTTTCAAATTTACCATGTTTACTTGCAATAATATAATAAACAAACCAACGCACAGAGTTAAAATTATTTATTTTGGTCTCGGTAATATTTGAAACAGCTGTAACTTTTTAACGAATTGAAAAACAGAACATATAAATTTTGGCACAGGCACAAGTTACAGAAAATTTCTGTGAAATTACAGAATTATCAAGTAATTTTTCCAGGGCATTTCTGTAATTTTACAGGAAAAGTGCAGTAATATCGATTTTTTACAAAAATGTTGTTGGTTACTTGTTACTTACCCGACATTCTTTTTTCTCCTGGGTTCCAACCCAATTTTAAGTAAAAGTGTAATAAAAACCTCTTTTCCTTTGCTAATAATTTTAATTTAATGAGTACCGATTTCGACAAGGCGATCATCTTCAGCTCAATTGGTCAATTGTTCAGAAGCCTTATAAACGTCGCAATACATTATCAAAATAATGGTTCCAAAAGTGTAAAAGGCTGCTCTAGTGTATGTATTCGTGGTTTCTATCTGGTCTATGATTAATAATAGATGAGGATAGATCGCCTCTTGTATAATGGACATGTTTGGTTTAGTACATCCACTAGATCCGACAGAAAGTCGTTTTCCAATCAGTCGCCGGGCAGGTAAACGGTTCCTATGGGAGCATCGACGGACACGTAGCTAACTCACATCTCCCATGGGGGGAAAGAGGGGATCGACTCGAGTGGTACCAATGGCGCCACGCCGGGCATATCGATAAAGTTGCCGGTTCCACGTACAAGTTTACCTTTATCCGTGCGCTGCCTCCCACCCTTAGACCGTGCGCCAATTAAAAAGGATGATCTCGCAAATAAATATCGAAGAGGTTTGATTTTCGGGGAAGTCCCCCCGTTCTCCGTTCGGCCTCTGTTTGTTTTCGCTCGCTCGCCGAGCTTCGCTAATTGGGGGAAGTTTGCTTTTAACGTGATAATCGCGCGCGGTCCTTTCGAAAACACCGCGGCCCGGGGGTTATTTTGACAATTTACGTAAAAGGGTCGCTCGCCGTGTTATTTTTATTT
Organism: Melinopterus prodromus; assembly: GCA_964023965.1. NCBI lineage: Eukaryota > Metazoa > Arthropoda > Insecta > Coleoptera > Scarabaeidae > Melinopterus > Melinopterus prodromus. The sequence continues at coordinate 63,905,460 of OZ030393.1, forward strand.
CGCCCCCCCCCCCTCTCCGATGCGTAGTATCGAGGAATCGTTTGTTTATTCGCGAGTGAGGTAAATAAAGGTAAAACGAACGAAGCGCAAACTCGCGAACTGTGTCACTGATACTACTGCCATATAGTAGAAAGTCATGAGTATTCGTTACTTTTGTAATCATTGCATATTTCTTCGTAATCATTGTAGTACCAAGTAATAAGTAACGATTACTTGTGACGATTTTTTTATTCATCTATTACGTTGTAACGAATACAAAATGATGAATACAAAGTAGCGAATACATAGTAACGAATATTCAATTACTATTAAATTTTCCAACTTAGAGACAAAGTTCTAAATCATCGGGAATTAAATTCTATATCAGTAAGCTATGAAACCAGGGCAGTTTTTGCGTTTATGTTTTTTCTGAGGGGCATATTTCTAAAGAAAAAGAAACTCTCTTATTGTTTAAATGTCATACATAAACAAATTTCCAAAAAATTAGGACATTAGAGTTTTCTTTCAGACCATTTTGAGGTATATTGGTCATCGGGGCTGTCCCAATGTCTATACATCATCAAAATGGCAACATTTGCAATGTGTATAGTTAAGTATGGTTAAATAGGTTACAAATTACAAATAGGGCCGTATATCAATAGAATTATACTGAATTATAATTTAAACGGCTTTCAATCGCTTAATTATGCTTAATTATAAACTAAACCACTTCAATTTGACATAAAAATGTTGTTTTATAACTATGCATCTTCGCGGCCATTCAATAAACTAAATTTTTCAATGAAAGTTTCAATGATAAGCATGTTTGAAGGAAAATTGATTCTTGGTTCTGGAGAGTCACTAAAGTCACGTTATTCATTAGTGCACCTTCGTTCAGTAATATCGAAACACATTATAATGTATTTTTCTACTTTGGTTTCATAATAAACACATTTTGGCACGGTTTTCGGTTTCATAACAAAAAAGCGTCCATTATCAAACCGAAAACAATGTCAGAACGTGGTTATTATAAAACCAAAGCTTTAGAATACAAATAAATTAGAAATTTTCCATTGGTAAATAAGTTCAAACGTTACTAGCACGTAGATCTACTATCGCTAACTGACAGCGTTGGTGTGAAATACGTTCTACATCATTCGGTCGCTAAAGTTATCAGATACGAGCAGTATGCAAATGGGAAAATTAACTATTCGACCCGGTCTCCCGGTTAGGTACTAAAAGTTGTACATGTAATTATATGAAAATGAAGCGACCGGAGGGAGCAAAAACGCGGGTGTAAAAATCGCTTTCGCCGAGCATGGTAATTGCCGCTAATGGACGGGCTTGCTGCGTTTTCGTTCGAGATCTTGCCCCAGATACGGGCGCGCGATGCACGTGTTACAACGGCCGACTTGTATACGCCGTAAAATGCAGGTGATGTAACATATTCATTAACCTGATATAATCCATACCGGCATGCATATTCAATGGACTGGTTGCGAAATTCTCACTAGTTTGTATACACTCGTGCCCCGGTTTTACTCCGCTATGGATCGGCAACCTTTTATTTTAGTCGTTTTGCGTTTTGTAATGGTCTCAACGCCGCGCGCTGTGGTCGACTTTTAACTTTAAAGCTGCACAGAATTATTTTTTGTTGGTAGATGAACATAAAATAGCCGATTGATAAGTGGAAATTTCTGTTTACTTGCATTTGTATGTTCTTAATTTTGAAGTATTAAACAGTAATAATTAAAAACTTAATTTTGAGAAAAACTAACAATTAGAATCCGTATTATCACCGCGCTACAGTGGAGTTTTTATCGATGAAATATCGTTCATCATGCGTGTGATGTGTAGGAAATTGCAAGCGTAGGAAACTAGAGGTTATTATCAACATAAAAACTGCGATAAATAATTTTAAAATATCATGAAATGCGTAATAAAGCATTGTGATGTGATGTGTCCATTGTATAGTCATGGAAGCATGACTACGTATGTTCCTATCGCTGTCTCATAACCTTTCAGGCTTTATTATCGCCCATAAACATATTTGTGGCTTAAGTGAAACACCTTATTTTAAACGAGCATGTCTCTTATATATTCGCAAAAAATGGTGCGTCGCGTGGTTGTTTGCTATGTATAATAATATAATATAATATTATACCAGCATTTTAGTTGATATTTATTCATCGTGTCTGATATTTTCCAGTTGCTTTACAATAAAGCTTTTATGTATAAAAATCTAATATATAAATATTGTAATACCTTAATTGGAATGTAATTATGTCTACTAATGTTAAGTTTACGAGTTGGCAATGCATTTGATTAAATATTGAAATATTTATATAATATTTTTTAATATTAAAAATCTGTTCACTAAAATGCATATAAATTCTCTAAATTTAAATTTATATTTAGAGTAATTTATTATGTTATTTTTGCTCATACTTTTACTTAAAGATATTTCATGCAACTTTTAGCCTGATTCTAAATAACAAACCCGTTGGTAGTTCGCTCTTGGAGTATAATATTTAAAAAATGATTGGTACACTCATGCTATAAAAAATACATGCTAACACAGTGTATATATCTTCCAAATTAAATATCTCACAACACCAGTAGAATACAAGTAATGTAAATCACCGTAAATACAAATATGAAACAAATTAAATTTTAATTTATTTTGGTGTTATGAATAATGCTCATATTTCAGTTCTGAAAAAACAATTATATTCATATACCACAGCCACCCTGCTTTAAAATTCTGAAATAGCTATAAGAACATATATCTTTCCATGAGTGCACATCAAATGATTCAATTTCTATGATCGAAAGACCTGCCGTTCAACGCAAAACCAAACTTTTATAACGCAATAATGAGATACAAAATAATCGTTGTCAGTTTTAATACGATCAAAAGTCAGTTTTGATGGAAGGGGTTAAATTCTGGGTCGGGCGAGTGCGCGGCGCTGAATGGCATCAATTCATCACCATTGGACGTTAATATCATCGATCAAATTCGGATAATAACGGGAGGGGGGGGGGGCGCGAATTTGGGGGGCTGCGGGTGCGAAGTGGGATCGGGGCGTTGAACGCTGAAGCCCGAAGTGTTCATAATTGCTTTGTTAATTCAAAATGTCACCGTTTATGGCGGCCCCACTCGAAATTCACGTTCCCATTAGTGCTCGAGTGGCGCGCTATTTAAATAACTCACATCTTTTCCTGTGTTAATTATTTCGCGAACGCCGCCGCATCTACAGTTCGGGAAAGCTCGAGTGCCACGACGAGAGGCGGTCCTTGACGAATTGTGCTTCATTAAAATTTGCCCCCCCCCTTCTCCAAAGCTCTTCGTGGGCTGGGGGGACCGAAAAACAATTCAATTAATGTTGTCGTTTTAATTTCGCTTACGTTTTATTTTATTATGTTTTATGTGTGAGGCGGAGTCGGGTTATTTACAATAACTCTGTTGGAAATGTGTTCTGTGGGCTAGTTTTCATTTGCTACCGATAGTTAACATGACTCTCGCGTGCTATTTGAAGGCTCTCCGGCTCTCTGATAGGAGGCTTAATAGATAGACCTAAAATATGTAAAAAAACTCTGGGTTCATTTTTGCATGGGTTAGGGAGGTTTGTAGGAAAAACTGAAGAAAAAATTATTTCAGCAAACATTTTGTTGCTTGAGTGATAATTTTCTACAATTTGCATGATGAGGATTAAAGTTGGCACCAGTGGGTAATAAAAACGAATAAATTCCCACCCAGAAACCGTAATGTCCAACTCTAACCACCGCAATAAAAACCTTAATTTTTACTTAGTTCTTTAATTAATTAGAAAGAGTCGTAAAAGCCTGCGGGCGCGTACGAAGGTTGAAGCGACAGTTACTCGCGTGTGTGTTGGTATTTCCCATAGGATGGCCTATCGATTAACTTTATTTTCTTCCTTGTGGCGCCTCCTATAGGTTGGACGCGCGTATCGACCGGCATTTTTGCGGGGCGCGAAATTCAAGCGGTTTTCTGTGTTAGGTTGGGATCCCAGTGTACTACTTGTGGCGGGCGGGGGGCCGTGGGGGGTGAAGGGTCAGTCCACTTACGTCAAATTGGATGTTTCGGTTGGTCCGAGCCGGAAAGATCCAATTACATTACGCTTCCTTCCGGACAAATTAGGTAAGATGGATCGGTTCGACATATAATGCCTGGAAATGGTGACCTTAGGGGGGCGGACGGCTCGCGGGGGGCCGGGGTGTTTCTAGATTATCGCCTTATACATTTTTAACGCCCGCCGAACCGAAGCCATTCGTTCTTATCGCAACATTCGCGGCGTCCCAGGCAAGATTTATAATATCCCCTTCTCAGAAGAAATAACTTTTACCCTGTCCGAGAGAGGGAAAAGTTTCTTCTGGGTCATTCCGAACCTAGGGAAAAATATTTAATAGTTTAAATTTGCGCGAACTTTACGTCCGTCAGCGCGCGGATAAGTTTAAAGACTTCCCGGTGTTTCGTTTTTCACGAATTCGAGCTGTCAATTTGGCTTCTCAAACTGCTCATTACCGGCGCCGGGTGAAATTTGAGAACCCCGAAACTTCTGACGGCGACCCTTTTTCCGCTCGAGAAGAAAAAAAACGAACTAAACTTTTCATTAGACCGCGCGTCACCTTAGCCTCGATGACGAAGTTTACTTATTTATCATATATAGGGAAATTTGAGACGATGCCGAAGTTTCGAATTCACCGAAACCTTAGCGGAATATTGATGTGTATCCCCGATAACCGAACTTGTTACTTAGGAAGTATCCAACCCTACGGGCAATTCCACTGTAACTCTTGTATCTTCCCGCAAAGTTCCTAGAAATTGTTGTAATGGAAATCCAGCACGACTATAACAAAGCAAAATACGCATTGGACCTGAAAACAATTTTTGTGCCTCAAGATTGTGTATGTTAACTGCAACAACCTGAAACCGTAATTGACCGTAATTGTTGACCGTAATTTGTTACCGTAATTTGTTACCGTAATTTTTGACCGTAATTTTTTTAATATTTGATCCGGTTTGCGGCTTCAACCGGACAATACATTCGATCGTTTAATTTGCATAGTGTCTCAAGAAGCCCTACAAATTAATCTAATGTAATACTGTAACGCAATATAAATAAATCTTTTAAATTCTCGGGATACCGCGCAGTATTGTAAACTTGCAAATTGCATCGTGAATTAATTTAAGCCACATCGGAAAGTTATATCACACGGAACCAGTTTTTTAGCTAATTAATTATCATTGCTCCTTTCGCAATGAAAATTTATTACACCCTGGATGTTCTCAATTTTTCTTCGCCGCTATTGTCGCGGCAATGTAATTACATGACATAATCGTCGGAGCGTTTTAACGACGCCGCGCCGCCGTTGCGAAAATGTTTCCCACAAAATGGATAGCGCCGCGGGAGGGCCACCAAATTATCGACTGCAGCTTTTTTTGTCGTTTTATTGCGTCGACGGGCGGCGAACAAGTTTATTTGACAGTTATGTGTCGGTGCAGTTTTTTTTTGCGCAAGCCTGACATACGATCGCCGAAGTGTTTCACATCAAAGGGCCGCTTATAAATAACTTTCAGGACCGTTTTTCAGCGAAAGTTATATCGACTCGGTCGCTCTTGAGCATTTTATGAGCAATCGCGCATCGCCTATAGCGAATTGAGTAATATTTTTCGTAACCACAGCCGCTTTGTTTCGTTATTTTCATAATTTAATGCTTGACAAAATGGTAATAATAATATTATTTCAGAATAAAATGCAACAAAAACTAAAATGTCGGCATTAAAATAATTCTCAAACCACTCCCAGTTCTTTTATCGAAAAGCATTTTTCAAGAATACTATTGTTTGAATGGTGATTATAATATTATATTTTTTATGTTTCTCAAAAAACTCATTTTTGTATTTTGATACATTTAGAATTTTATTCCACAGTTTGTAGTTATAATATTATTATTATATTCATATGGTTTCAGAACTATTCTTTGTCTCACCCCCGTCAAAAACCACTATGTACTTTTTTACTTTATTCCTATATTTGCAGGCCCTCAAAACTTCCATAAGTACCGATATTTTTTCTATTTCTCCTGTCTTTTCTAGTATAGTATCATCATACTCACAATATTTAAAATCTTTATAATAAACTTATGATTCAACGCTCACAAAAAGAGAATATGGTTGTGCATCGTTCGTCAAAGCTGCTAGAGCTTTGCATCAAAATTAATGTTTTCAATTAATTTCAATTAAGTGGAAATCCTCATCGGCCTGAGTGACTTTGTGTGCATTTTGCCGCGGGAAAAGCTTTTCGAGTGTGGTCCACTATCGACTGTTCCAAGTTAATACGCTAAATGAAAAGCACTCACGGATTTCGCGTGTATCCGATCACCTGGATCCGGTATCATCAAAGAGCTTTCGTCCATTGCCGGACGTGTACTCACCGCTCGACTCCGGGGCAAGGAGGGGGGCAACAACCCCCTCCTTGCAGCGACACAACAGAAAGGGGACCGACTTCCCATTATCGGATTACATTTTCCACCGATTTTTGTACCTCTGCCATCAATATTACCTAGATATATATATCATCGTTCAACACCGACCAAATTAAATTAAAGATTATAATTTATAGGCCCACAAAGTCAAATTAATTAGGTTTAACTGCTTCGGTGTATCTTTGATTTAATGATACGGTAAGCAAAAGGGTCTTTGATGTTGTTACTAGATTACTAATTGGCGTCGCTACCGTTTTGGAGGCAAATCGCATTACGGCAATACGCAGTCTTTTGTGGATCCCCACCTCCCGTTTCGAGTAGCCAACTAGCTTAATTATCTACACGTATGCCGTTATTAATTATACTGATTATTCCGACTATTCAACGGACGGCACAGATAATTTTCGCTACAGCACTTCAACGGCTTCATAATTCTCTGTGCAGTATTCGATAATTCTAGAGAAATGGTCTGTCTAATGCCTCAAGCGAAGCTATAAGCACGAACGGAATGTAATAAAACCATAAAAATGTATTTCCGCTTAACCTCTCAGCGTTGTTAATTTTTGTTTGCTCCCGCTTTCGGTTTTTATTAAAATCTACCCCAGCGTGGTCGGGACGTGGCCCCGGGAACGAAACGAGGATGAAAACCTTAATAAAGGTGGGTATTGCGTTGACCCGTTGTCGTCGGTTCAAATCGGTATTCCAGGTCGACGAGTCGCGTACCAACGCTCGATTATTCGCATACCGATTTGAGGATATGCAGCAGGGAATGCTAGAAAATTAACCTGGGTGGACGAAGGATTGCTAGACGCCGATTCGCGGTATGAGGAGTTGAGGATGTATTGAAGGTGATATTTATTCTGCTACAGGGGGTGGTTATTTGTTTCGAGAGGTGGAAAAACAAATATCAGAGGAAATAAATTGCTGCGAGGAAGAAGATAGCGCGTAGGGGGTTGGAGGCAACAGGTTGGCTTCGGAGTAGTGGCGGCAAAAACTTCGTCGTCGTCGTCGTCGTCGTCGTGTTGCCATGGAGATCATAAAGGAGTGCTCGGCCGCACGTTCATAAACTCTTGTGCAAGCATATTACGGGTAAGACTTGAATCGCAATTAAACACCGGCGGGCAGGAGTAAGTGAGAGGCAGGGCAACGAGGTGCAGGGGGGAAAAAAGAGGTCTCCAAACACTCGAGTTTCATTACCCGGGCCCCGTAGTCTCGCCGCGAAGGACAGGTTGCCCGACGACATTATACGTTTATATTGCCCCCGTGCACAAAGGATTATGTTTGCGCAGCGGGGTCCCCCCGTCCTACTCCTGGAGAAATTGCTACGCTCCGGCTTATAAACTCTAATATTTTCCACCTTAAAAAAGAAATATTATTCCGGGCAATAAATGCTTTAATATCGCCTCCGTCCCGAAGACATTCTCGCACTCCCTCTTCTTCCTCCATCCCCAACCCTCTCTCGTAATTCGAAAGCGAAACATAATTTCGAGGCCGTCTCAGCGGCGGTTATAAATCATCAAAGCGAGCAGACGAGGAGACTCGTGCTGCAGCTTAGGGGCCGCGGCCGCGCTTCCGAACTCGAATGGCTCTTGAATAATGTCGGAGGCAAGATGAAGCGGAACGTACAAAACATGGTAATGACACCGACAAATTGGCTTGCAAATGAGGGGAACTCGCGACTATGACTACAAAACACTCCAACCCACCCATCAACCGCCCACACCCCCGGTCCTCGGTCGTCGATGGACCCCCAAAACGACACCGAACCATTTTTCATCCCTCATCCTCCAACCACCGAATTATATGCACCACCTACACCATTCTTCGACAATTATGCTCATCAAATGCAAGTGCAATCAAGTTAATTAACGAATTCAAACCATTTAGACCAGTTTGTTTTCCGAAATGGGCGAAACCGCCCAACCGGTGGGCGTTTAGTGGGCGGTCTGTTACTGAGGTTCTTCAAACTAAAAATAAATTTTAGTCGGGTAAACTGGGTAAACACTGACTGTAACTTGATTTTTGCGCGTGAGTCACATACATAATGTACACATAATGGATATATGAAGTGTCACGGGGGCGCATATAAGATTGAAATTTCAAACTCGACACATCAACGGCGAGATGTGATGAATTGCGGCTGTCGCGCCCCGTAGGTGGGGGTAATTTATTGCAACATGTGGGGGCCACCTGAGCTGAGCGTGTGTCATTGAATCTCCACTCCGATGATGGAAAATAACGAGTCGGATTTTCCGGCTAATTAATATAACCCGAAAATCGATAGCCTCGAGCGCGACACACCATTTTTTATCGCATAAAAAAAAAACGCTTTCGGCGTCACCGTATAAAATAGAGGCGAACCACATAAAATTGTAACGCTTATCGCCGCGAATGGAGGCAATTTGTCCACGGGGTTTCTTTTCTCTTTTTACAGTCATACGTGAGATTTTACGTGTATGTATGTTTAATAGCGGTTGTAAAGTTCCTTTTATGACGTGGCCGCACCGAATTTTCCATCATCTGGCGGAAATTACGCCCAGACAATGGCGAGAACGGTCCGGAAGCGGAGGGATTTTATCGTGTGTCGCCCGAGTGGGCCTGTCAACACGAAATGGAGCGATATCGAGATAATTACCGAAATGGCACCTACGTTAATTAAATTTCGGACATTCGACGACCTATATCGCGAAATTCGGACCTATCCCGAGGTTGACACGTTCACCAAAGTTCACTAAATTAATACCCCGCACCAGTACAAAGCTTCCCATCAGTTAATAATGAGGCTTCTCGCAAACAATACGTTATTGAAATGATGCCCAAACATCATACAACATTAAAACAAATGCTCGTGGTGGGTAACTCTCCACCTTGGAGCAATCAATCCGTAGCGAAGCCGTCTTTCCCGGGGTATATTTATCAGAAAGAAACCCACGTCTCGGCGGTGTCGTTGTCGGACTTCGCTCCGGTCATTTGAAAGTTCCATCGCATTTGCAGCGGAGACCGGCGAACCGGATATGTCGTTCCATTAGTAGATTAAAAAGTAACTCACCCTCCTCTCTCGAGGGTCTTCGAGGCTCCCCACAGATGTCCGCCCACCCCTTTTGATTACCACTAAAGTTATTACGTGCAATCGAAGCCGCTTCATACAAAATTACGCAGATTGGGTAGTTATCTTTCCCTCTTCCCAAGTGCCGGAAAGGAGGCAAATGATTGGGTGGGTATACAGGAAGTTGCTCTCCTTTATAGGATCATTTTTTATTTCCTCCGGGGGTCAGCCAGGTCCGATGGATCTCGTCCCAGTGTCGAGTATCCGGTCTACCCCGGCGAAATGGCCGAGGATTTACTTTACTACACTTGACAAATTGCTGCGGCCTTCGTTTTTCTAACCCTTCGTAAATTTTATTTTTGCTAAAATCTTTCCTCTTTTGTTTGGTCCTATCCTCCTTTAGATCCCAACGCAGCTTCTATCAGTGTTTTTTCGCAATGCGGTTCTTTGGTATCTATATCCCACTTCTAATGTTAGAATCCAATGTAATTTGGACCTTATATTAATTCAGACACTGTAATTTTAGTTTGATGCTTTTAATTGAGATGCGGGTTCTGCGGATTTGATGATATTCAATAAAATAGAAAGGGTTAATAATTACCATTGAAAAAATGTCCGGCGGAGGGTTCGAATTGTGAAGTTTCACTGATTAGTTTACGGGACGTTTGTTTGAATTTGGGGCTCTGCGAGCGCCCCACGACTTTCCGGGTGAGGGAAGAGGCGCGGTCGGAATAGTAATGTCGCCTTATTTACGGAAGCCGCCTGAATAAACTCATCCGCAATAGTAATCACACCGATAATTACGTTCTGAGAATTATTCACCCCGGCCGAGGCTATGCGTATCGAATTAAATGTGGATAATTACGGAACTTATTACGACATCGCGTCCGACGGAACTGCGATTTGTCCGTATCGAGCGCCGTAGCGCTAAAAGTGTTATTTGTCTTTGGACGGGAAAAAATGCGACCACTTCATTTGGGTCGTTAAACTAGGAGAGACAAAAAGCCCTGCGGAGTTATATCTTGCTTCGAAAGGCGATCGTCACCGGATCCTAGTGCATTACTCAATGCTGAGTATCGGTTTTTGTCCCGTAAGGTTCGAAACCGGACCCGGAAGGTCGATATGTCGCCGGAAAAATGACGCGGAAAGACCACGACATAAATCTCTCGTAACATTAATTATGCACCAGTTAGAAGCAAGCGTCTTGGTGGCCGACTATAAATCAGGAATCGCTGCTCTTGCCTGCCGCATACTTTTGAATAATTAAGGAATATTTTGGGCGGTCCTCCCACTCCTCGAGAGCCCCGAAATTTGTTCAAAAACTTATCCGACGGCCGTGAAACACACATAAAGTACCCGGCTCGGCTCTCTCATTAAATTTATTGGCCCGCGCCCGGCGAAAACCACGGAACTTCCCCTGCTTTTTTCTTTCCTATTTACCATATGCTCCAAGAAATTTACTACCCGCGCTTGTGTAACGTTAGGGAGTTTCCATGTTAGTTTTGGATGAAGATAGTTTTGGATTTACAAATCCGTCCACTCGTCTACTCCGGACGAGTGGACGATGCCTTGATTGTTAGGTTGCCTATCTATTGACCTTAGTTTCCCCATATTTGGTGCATCCATGAGGAAATAACTAGAAATAAATTGCTTTAAAAAAGGCGGGCGATGGACCTGTAGTTTAAATTAATACTGTGCAAACGATTTAATCGTAAACTTTCCTGTGGTTTTTCTGAAACGGTTTTATTCGTTTTTTTACCCTCTCGTTCGCGGGAAGCAAGCGTTGCGGTAAAGTATGATAAATTGAATTGGAACGACCACCGAAGGCTAAGCTTGTAGGATGTTCGAGTTTGCAAGGGGGTTGGCCGGTTTCGGTGGGGAAGGGAGATGGGGCGTCCGATTCGGTCCCGTATCGGGAAAAGAATACAAAACACGTCCTAATTCAATTAAAGCCGTGGCGAGTTTACTCTGTACAAAAGTGCGGTGTCCCTCCGCAAGCAGGCGCAGCACTCCGGCCGATCGAATCTATTGTGCAAACCCGACGCCGTTCGAAATCTCGAATCCCGTTAATTAAGTTTTCGTTTGATTAACGTTTTTTCTACGCGATTCTCGACCCATACGACCGACGCACAAACAGATCGATCGGTTGATAATCAATTATTACCTTATCGACCGCCCAATGTTAGTTTTACGATGGGAAATAATTGATTAGGGCTCGCGCGCTCTTCGCACCTATTGAGAGATCTTACCGTCCACGGGCAATAAACTTTTACGGGCGGCATTTCGGCGTACGAATGACCTTTTCCGCGGTTCGCTGCTAATTCCGGACCATGACGCCCTCTATACGCATCGCATCGCAACCCTCCCACGCGTATATTCATCCACCCTTCGCCGCCACCCTCGCCCTTCTCCGCTCCGCTGCGAAATTGTTCGACATTTTGCCTTTTATTAGAGATTCCGGGGTTAGGTCTCACCTTTTGAAGACACTTCATTGGCCGCTCGCTTGGTCATTTTATGTGGTGAGATTTTGTTCCGTCCTTTGTGGATCATATTCACAGCGCGCGATGAAGATTTCGACGACCGCGAAACATGAAGTGGGGTCTGATTATAATTAAACGGGTGGATCTACTGCGATTTACCTGTTGAAATTCCAATTGCCCGAATGTATTATTAAACTGGCGCAGTCGTGGTAGGTTTTCCCGGTTTACGTTTGATGGAGGTTTATAAGAAGCTTCTTCGATACAATGCATTTACGTCATCAAAACATCTCTCTAGTGATTCACACTTACAAAACTGTGTCCAACCACACATCGATAACACGCTACTCTCCTCTTGAAGTAATCGCTTTAACCAAACTTTGCCACTTTTGTCGTGGTGTGATGTTTGGATGAATGTTTGATGAGAATTAAGGTTTGTGTGAGCAAGATTCGCGGTATGGTTGTTTGGTAATTAGTAACGGTGCGAAGCAATCTCCAAATATAATAAGATTTGCTCCGCGAGGTAACGAATATGAATTTCCTTGTGTACGTCCATTGTCTTGGAGCTTTGTTCCGAGTAAAGTTTCGTCCTAATTTAAATTACCCCCGGACAATGCGCGAATTGCCTCCCTTTGTAATTTATCGTTTTCTCCGTTTGGAACAATGTGTTAATTAGATACATACACCAAGCCGGAGTTCAACCATTCGATCTTCTTCCTTTTTTCCTCTTGCGTCGGCGTTTCCGGGCCAATTATCCGAGGAAAGATGACCCGATCGAAGGCCTACGCCCGCTAAGGAATATTCCTCCCTAGGCGGCCCTATATTAGATTTATGCCGGCTCCTTCGTCGCTTTTGCGGTAATCTTAAGTTTTATCGTCCTCGCCGGTCGAAATAATTGGATTCGGTGCGGTTTGAACGTTTTCGGGGCGGTTTTTAATCTAATTTGGGTCGCCCTTTATCAATTACGCGCAAAATGCCACGGCCGTGACATTAAAAATAACTGCGCGCCAACCCTTATCGTCATCACTCCGTCCTTCCGTTGGCGCCACCCCGCGATAAGCAAACGATCGCAAGTTCAATGCGGAAGCGGAAGTGACGTGCTCTCTCGATGACGCTCCACCCACCAGCAACCTCCCTCATTACGGCGAGCTCCCTCGAAAATCTATGATTGATCAGCTGGCGACCTCCTGGAGTCTAAAGTTTACCGAATTAGCCTCTAAGTTACTTGAACTTTGGAGGGTCAGTTAATTGGACCCTTACTTAATTATAGGTCAGTGGCACTTAACACAAGACGCGTTGACAATGACCGAAGCGCCTCCGCCGTTATTTAGCGTACATGGCGCAGTCGATAGGATTCTAATAATCAGAGATTTAGCAGGTTTAACCTTTGAGGGTGTCCTTTTTTAAGTTGCTGTTTCTACCGTGGAGTCTGGTGGGTGTTTTCTCTTATCCGTTGACGAGAAGATTACCTTTCAAAACTCTAAAACCCCTCTTGTTTGTACAAGACACGGGCTGCCGTAATTACCGCGGCGCAGTTTCTGCAGTCTGGTGGCGAAGTGCATAAACTTTTCCCGCGTGCTTGCGAAGTGCAGAGAGACGTCGCCGTCTTGTCTCCCGGGGGTGGATGGATGTTAGCGATGTTCCCTTTGATCTATTTGGCTGAGGCTGGCGGGTCGGAGATACTGGAGGAGCGGAGGCCGTCGCGCGTGGAGACTTTTCGCCGTCTTGGTGCCGCTCCGGAAACTGCCGATAATGACCACTCCGCCAGCGGGTGCCGACGCCGTTACGCGGTATCGCTCTTCATTACGCGTCTACTTTGATGCGCGCGTAAAAAGGCGACGACCCTCCTCCGTCGCTGCTTTTAACGTTAAAGGGTCCGCGATAGCGTCGACCCCAATCTGTTCACAGTTAGACGCGTTTTATTACGTCAGCGGAGAGAGAGAAGGCAAAAAAAGTATATATCAAAGTATAAATCAATTGAGTAAGAAGCCTCAGAAGAAAATAGGACGGCGTTTTTCTTTCTCTCCGCCACCCTCTCCGGGGTTTCCTCGGGGAGGGAAACTACTCAAGGGCCGGTTGTTTATTTGTCTCGTAGTATTGAAGTGGTCGCGAAATGCAAACGCCAGCACAATACCTCTGTGCACGGTAATTCTCCAATCCTACGAGACTGCACGGTCCACTCGGTCGGAAAATTAGGGAAAGATTTCCCCTAGCTATTCCTACCTCGGCAACGGATACCTGACAACCGCACTGACTGGGCATTTTCTTTTGTATTGTCTTTAGCTTTTATACCTTTTTACTATGACTATTATACGTCATCCCCATACACCGGAAATAAAATAGAGCCGAGAGCGTTTTAGTAGAAGATCTGCTGTTGGTTTTTGAACTGACACGGCAATTATTTATTCCCCCAAACGCAATTTCTTGTATTGAAAGTACGTGATTTAAATTAAAATAAGTGATTTCCACTGGGTAAAGAGCACTTGGAAAAATTACCCTGCTACACACATACAGTGTATTGTCCTTGATTAGTTGGGACTCAAGCTCTTAAAATCACTAGGGTTGCCACCCGTCCTCGGTTCGCGAGGATTGTCTTCTCTTCCTTCTTCCTCCATCTTCCTGCTCCTTCTTTCTTCCTCTTTCTTTCTTCGTTCTTCCTTCTTTTTCCTTCTCCCTTTTTCCTTCTTCTGCCTTCCTCCTACGCCCTTCCTCCTTTTTCCTTCTTCATCCTTCTTCCATCGTCATTTCTCCTTCTTCCCCCTTCTTCCTTCCACCTCCTTCTTCCTTCCTCCTTCTTTCTTCCCCCGTCCTTTCTTTCTCCTTCGTCCTTGCCTATCCTCCTTTTACCTTCCTCCTTCGTCCTGTATTCTTCCTCCTTCTTCGTGTCTTCATCTTCCTTCTTCCTCATTCTTCCTTCACTCCTCTTTCTTCGTCCTTCTCCATCCTTCTTCGTCCTTGTTCATCCTTCTTCCTTCCTCCTTCATAATTCCTCCTTGTTTCCCTTTCTTCCTTCCTCCTCCTTCTTGCTTCTTTTTCCTCTACCATCCTCCTTCTTCGAGAATATCTTACAGCCACTCCATACATTAAATTTTCTTTTACGAAAAATCTAATTTCTGTTTTTTTCTCTGTTTACAGGGGCGGTGTAATAGAGAGAAGCCACCATGCAAGTATTTCCACCCACCGCAACACCTGAAGGACCAACTCCTTATCAATGGCAGGAATCACTTGGCATTGAAGAACGCGCTGATGCAGCAGATGGGCTTAGCTCCCGGTCAATCGTTAGTTCCTGGCCAAGTCCCGACAGTGGTAAGTGTCGATCGCGAATGCCCGCATGCCCATTGTTGTTATGCCTTGTTATTTTTAATGACTCAATTTACGTTTAGGTGTCAGCGTGCACTCTCATTATTTCGTGTAATGGTGTTGGTTTTGTTTATTTTTGTTTATTTATTTACTATTTTTTATTATTTATTTTTATTTTTTGGTTTACTAATTTGGGTTTTCGTTTTTGGAGGTGGATCCGGCATCCGAATGCCTACCCTTGACCCTTCTCCCATACTTGTCCATGTCTGACGAGCAGTATGCATTAATGGTAAATGTTTCACCCTTAAAGAGATCGCTTTTTGCTTACCGCTTCCTCCTGGTCAAAGTTTTCTTTATAGGTATTATATGCTTGAAACTTTTAAAATTATATCAATTAAAGACTATCATCTTCAATAATCAATTCAAGTGTATAATAAACTGTAAAGTAAAGCGGATACAAGAAATAAATCACAAATGATTTAATGATGATCCCTAGTATTGAATTAGCTTAAAGGTGGTGGTCGGTTTTAATCAATAGGAAGGTGGGGGGGGGGGATTAACGCTTCCCCTGTTCAGCATACGCGAGGTTTCACGAGCTCATCGATTCACGTCATAATTTTTCGAACGGTCATTTTTTTTTGGGTAGGTTTCCGAATACCGACCGATATATCAGACGGGGTTGTGGAGTAATTACAGCTTTAGCGTTTTTCACTGTTTGTTTATCCTTTGGGGAATCGGCGGCCGTCGCATAAATTATTACTTTTTAATCGCGGCTAATGCAAATTATTACCTAATATTTCGCCGTCCGCGGCTCGTATGTTACCCGACGTCCCATTTTGGGCCATTGATCGTAGTCGCTGGGGTTTATATCCGGTGATATATTATCGTTTAGCCCCGGTATCTGTTTACCGTTAATACGGTTTAGTTGTGTGGCGCCACTGGTTATGATGAACTGGGGAGCTGAATTTTGTTTCGCGCGTTAGTTTAGTTACATTATTCGCGAGTAATGGTCTATTCATGGGGATTGGCTTTTAGAACAAACTAGAATAACTTGATGCATATCATAGTCTAGGAATATTAGATTTTTACTTCTGAAAAATAATCTATTAATCCACAGACAATTGTGTGCTAAGAATTACGCGTTCTCCGTAAATGAACATCATATCTATATACCGCGTTTTGGTCTATCAGCGTCAGGAGTTTGTTTTGATAACTTTCAAGTAGTTTAAGTTGCATTCTTTTTTAGTAGTTATTGTGGGTAGTTTGTAAGGGTAGTACTACAAGGTGCGACAGTAACAATAAGCTGGTTTCAATAATTCCCAAGCCTGTAGAGGTGCCCTTGGAATTGAGTTGGCATTTTTGTGTCTTCTCCCTCCGGCTTATTTGTTTCGCCGCACCATATTGTATAGTTGTAAATTTCCCTAAACGTTTGACAGGTCTTGCACTTCCTGTTTGAGCAACCCCAACGCACTTCCCCTACCACCAATCGGGATAATTCCAATTCTAATTCACAATTTCTAATCTGTATACTCTTGATTTTTAGTTGCTTCTATGCTTGTGCATGTGCCGCTTGTGTATTGCGTGATAGTTTAATTGGTTGAGATGTACTTTGATGCTTATCTCGTCTTGTTCTGTTTCTAGGCAGCGAATCCGTACCTACCTGGAATGCCGCAAGTTGGCAGCACGTACAGTCCGTACTTTGCTCCGGGTCCGATTATGCCTACCATCATGGGACCTGATCCTACAGGTGTTGGTTCGCCATTAGGAGTGGTTCCACAGACAGTTGTCACCCAGCAAAAAATGCCACGTTCTGACCGATTAGAGGTACGCTACGCCCCATATCATACTCTACCTTTTTTATACCCAAAATCCAGATACCCGATTAGCATAAGTAGTTATTTTTATGATCAAGTAAATGAATTTTTGAATTGACTGAATTGAACAAGGGGATAGTTTATTTTGTTGTTTGTCATCTTTCTCTTAAAAGAAGTGTTTTTTATATTATACTAATGGATAGTTTTTATTTTTGTTTCTTATTATTTTTTATTGTTTTCTTTTTATTTAGGTTTTGTAACATGATTCTCTATATAGCGCTTCGATTGGAGGTAATAACCAAAAAAATAAACACGACTAACACACAAAGACACTAACTGCTGTTTTTTCTTTTGTTTTGAATCGATATAACGAACCCTTTCGAACTCACCCTGCGATTTTATAGTTTAGTTATTTACTTTAGAGCGTAGACCTTACTAACTCGAATTCCCTGTATATATATATATATTTATAAACACCATATTGGCTATTCTGCTGTATATACAAGATCTTTCGCTAACCTTCTAACAAGTACTGCACCGCGTAGTTTTTTTTTCTATCACGAACTTTGTCTCTTGTCAAAATTCCCCACAAAATGATCAAATTGACCTCTGTTTAGATATTTGAATATATTTGTCGAAAACTTAAATCACTTTTAACACACGTTAGTATCCAACCATCCCTTTAATATTGTAGTTTAGTAGTGTTTTATTGAGTAGTGTTATCCCATCATTGCAATATATTCGTTTAACGAGGGTTGCCAGATCGTGACGGCACAAAAGCGAGTTTCTCTAGCACACACACTCACACACACACACACACACACACACACACAAAGAAAACAATGTTGACAACAATGTCCGTGAGAAATTTTGTTATTGTTTGCAAAACTCGCCTGTTGTTCCAAAATCATTTCCTTTTTCACAAAATCTATAATCTAAAACATTTTATGTTTCTCCTGATAAGTAAACTTCCAAGGGAGCTTTTCAAATAACGTCGTCATTTCAAAGTTTTAGGGACAAACAAAATTGTGCTAAAGACATTGCAAACTGACGTACCTTGCTACCTATGCTAGAAGAGTAAAAAATGTGAAACGCTGCAACAGCGCGTCGCTGTCGGTGAAAGTTATTTAGCATGCGAGTCATCCGTCGCATACAATTGCCATCCGTCCATCTCTGGTACTACACTAATCTCTACACAAACACCCACATTAAGTTTCCACAATCCAGAAAATTCTTAGTGTAGATAACCAACGAACAGCTGACTACGATGATATGAACAGACTAATATAGTGAAGAGAGAACATACGTTATTTGATAAAATGTGTCTATTACGTTCTGTTCAAACTATTTGTAATCTTTGTGCGTTGACGTTGATCAGGCAACCCTTGTGTTGGCTGCGACCTCTTTTTCTGGTGCCAGCTTCGAGTATATTGCAAGAGTGGTTCCGGCCGGACCCAAGATTGGTGCGCAACGATTAAGTGTTGGGTCCGGCTGGTGGTAAAAGATGTGAGAAAAGAGAAATGCAGCGGTGGCTTGAGCCGAGTATCTGCTGTAGGTGTGCCGCGAGTTCCAGCGCGGTGCGTGCAAGCGAGCCGAGTCAGAGTGCCGCTTTGCGCATCCCGCCGACTCTGTGACTGCCAACGAGGACGGCACTGTCACCGTCTGCATGGATGCAGTCAAGGGCCGCTGCAACCGCGACCCCTGCCGCTATTTCCACCCCCCTCTGCACCTGCAAGCCCAAATCAAGGCCGCACAGTCGCGGGCTAGCGCGGTATGCTACGCATTCTTAGGGCGCACGCTAGCTGTACTGTTCTTTTTCGTTTGGTTGTTTTTGTGATTATTTTATTTTACTTTTTTTATTTTTTTGTCATGATCCGAAACCACAAATCCCTCAAAACTCTTCGCGGATAATACATTTGCAGACAATTGGTAGCGTCCCTAATACCTTGTCTCTAGATCGAGTACCTACAATGTTCCTGAATAATGCAAGACGAAGAAAATAATTTCGTTAAAGATTTAGGCAGTGAGCCATAGGGTTACAAATATTGTTTAAATAAATGGAATAGTCAGAAAAGAGAAACCAGCCATACATTTTAAAAACAAAAAAACTCTAGCTTTGTCCGGAGTCGAACCAAGGTCTTCGGCCATGCCGGGCATTACTGCAAATAATAAGTAAATTTGAAACTTGTATCAACATTTTTCCTAGTGACGTCAGTACAAAGACTTATTAGTCTTAACAGTGTTATTACACTGTTTTTTCGTAGATATCAAAACTCTATTTTATGCTCTCCAAGAAATAACTTGACGTGATTTCACTAATTTTTATCCTTCCCAACTTTAACTTTAAGCTCTTTTATTTCAACCTACTTAGAGAAGTCGCGTTGTTTTAGGATAAATAGGTGTCGTTTTGTTCCACTTCCATTCCAAGTGCTACACCACTTCACACATTTGTCGCTTTAATTGACTTTTAATTCTTCTACTTAATTTTGTTACAATATATCACGTTTATTTTTTGGAAAGCAGCAAAAAGTGCTAAAAGCGGTATTTGTTGCCAATTTTGGTTTTTGTTTTTGTAAAAAAAAATTATTGTAAAAAATCAAAATACTCATGTCTGTGTAAAATTTACCATGTCATTATTTTTCTATAGCCTTACATCAAAAACAAGAAAGGGCAGTTAAAAATTATCAAATATTGATGGAGTGATAATCACTGTATGGAATATAAAAATACGTTTTGGATAGAAATATTCAGTGCAAATTACTAATTAGGTTTCTAATAATAGTGCAAAATTGCAAATTATTATTATATTTCATATATTTGCACTTTTAATTGCCATTTTCTCGTGCAAAACGAAATAGAGCATAACTTAAGCATCTAAGAAATATGCATGGTCCGGAAACATTGTAGGTATATAAAATCAGGAATCAACAAGGTGTTTACACCGCACTACGCCCCCAGTGTATGCGCACCTTTAATATTATTTAGTTTAAACTCCTATTTGTGGTTTTCTTACCTTTTCTTATCAATTTCTTTATTCTTTAGTTTTTTTCTCCGCATTGCTAATAGCTCATAGTGTGTGTCAGTTTCTTTCCACTAACTACCGTATTTTCGTTTGTTTTGTTTTGAGTTCTTTTTCCGTTAGTCCCGAACGGAAATCCGTCCAATAATATTTTGCACCGATTCCCGTTCGGTTCGATGTTGTTTCTCTTTTTTGTTCTTGTGTCCTGTTATTAGTGTCTCTAGTGACTCTTATTTTTAGCCAAGCGAATCATGCTCAATTCCTGATGCAATGAAATGTTGTACCATGCCTTTTTAATTATTATTTACCTCTCTATTTGTCTCTCTTGTATCTCTGTCTGTTTTTGTACCGCTGACAAAGGCTATCTACCTGTATTTTATTTTTGAGGTGGTGGGTTTTTTCTACCTAGTCTCGCCAATTTTGTAGTATGGCCGGGGGTGTATTAGAAATTCCAAACGCAACTTTTCAATCCACCGATTTAGAAAAAATCAATTACGTTAAAAATTGCGTTTAGAATTTATTTTGTAGAAACGTCCTCTTGACCTAGCTTGGGCTTGACGCTCAACCAACACGTGTTTCTTCCTCGCAAAATCCGCACTCTCAGGTATGTAACTCGTCACATACCTCCCCAAGAACCCTTTCGCGATGTTTACAAACCTCCTCAGCGACGACGTCAATCCACCTTATTCGCGATCGCGGTAATCCGTAAGATCTTCTCAAAGGCAACGCACACTTTGATCATCGAACAAACATCTACTTAATTAGCGAACTATTAAGGAGGCCGGCGCGCGCGAGTCCGGGTTAAGTGGCGCCCCGGTAGATGTCGTAGCGGCGCGACGCGATCGTGCCGCCCTCTAACGCCATGAATTATAAACGACGCGATAATGTTGCATTATGGGACGGCGTAATTATCGCCGCCACCGTAGAACAATCCGGTTCGCAATCAAAACAAGCCGGGCGAGTGGGTGGGGGGGACGGGGAAATTACCTTTAACCTGCGGATATAGCGTTGCGGCGCTCGATGACGTGTTGTTTTAGTAGGACGGGTTGCAAGTAGAGGGCGTCGTTGTACCGCTTCAGAAGTCGCGTTTAAAATTTTGTGGGGTGATACAGTCTGTACGAAAATTGCGGTGAAGGTAAAACAGGGAACTGTTAGTCGTGTGAAGAGCACCAAAGTATTCAGTGCAGTATTCAACCGTGCAGCAAAACAGTTCGAGGGAAATATTTATAATGTTTTCAACGGAAATTCGTAGAATATACTAGTAAACTTAGTGAATTAACTAGTGAAATGAGCGGGCCTCATAGGCTTGCGGGTCGGCGATTTGCGCAGTTTGCCGATCGATGTAAATCGCCAAACTCGGTAGTACATCGTCGATTTAAAAAAAAAAAAAAATCTTTTGAAGTGTGGTTCACGTTTAGTATATAATAATTATAATGATAAATCAGCCGAAAAGTCAGAAAACACTCCGGATGCGCGTTCATCGATTATACCACGTTTAATACCACTGTAATAAAATTACGATTAATCTGCCAGTCCGAGTGTATTCGGCGCCTTCCTTCTATTTGTGAGCGACCGTATTTATCATTATAACATCGTAATCAAATGAACTTTTTCAATTATTCATAAAATAGTCATAAACTAGTAAAATAGACAGACCTAATAGGCCTGCTGATCGTGCTAGATAGCCAAATTGAGGTAAAAACTTGCAAACACGGGGCAAAATATCGTTACACGCCAACTTTTGCAAAATTCTTCCATTGAGTGTGAGTCTCGTTTAGTATAATAGGTAATCACTTCCTTGAGAATGCTAACACCATGCCAATATATTTTGTGTATTACTGTTTTCAGAAATTGTTTGCGTAATTGCGTTTTGCCGGTCATGCTCTTATCGTACAGACAGTAAGTAAATCGAGTACGCTGATAAGTAATCTAGTCCGGGATGGGGACCTTTTTGAAGGGTTTCGCAAAACCGTACGTGATATACGCTCAGTACCGTGGATTAGCCGCTATTATCCGCAGATGTTTAATTTTAGAGACCCCCTTCGCAATTCATATTCAACGGTACGCGAAATTTCAGCGGATTACTTCATTCGTTTATTCAATTTCTGGGAGGTGCATAATTTTGAACATAGTTTTTATTTATAGTAAACCCGATTGTAGATATAGGTAACCACCAAAAGCTTGCTTCGATTTAATCCCAAACCAAAAGCTCTTTCCGCTTATGTCGAAAGCGCAACACACATTAACACTAAACACACACCATAACGTTGAATGAATAATTTATGAAAACGTACATATACAGGAGTAGTTTTTTGTATATCAATTTAGATGTAAATGCGCCCCCGTTATGGGGGTTTGTTACCAGGTAAGGGATGTTCATTGCGTCGGGAATTGATGAAGGTTTGCGTAACTGTACGAACTGAATATGTCGATATGATTTTCAGACGCTGTAATTGAAGTTTCCCGAGTGAAAAAAAATCTTTTAGAACTCTTTCTTTATCATTAGGCAATGCTTTTTTACGTAACGAACCGATGTGGATAGATTTCTTTTTACAGGAGTGCATGTTTTTGATCCCAAATTGATGACTTCCTTAGGTTGTGGGTTATCATTTTGTTAATTTGTCGTTGTTGTACATACATAAAAACCGCCTCTTTTGTAGCGAGGGGTCAGATTTTTAAATAAATCTGACACCTCGACGAATACCTAACTGAATTCGACGCTATTTGATTGGATTTATTAATTTTTCAATCATGTCGACTGCGCCAGTTCAGCTTCTACGAGTTACTAGGCTCCAATCAAATGGTGTCGCGTTTTTGTAATCATTTTAATTTCAGCTGGTGAACTGCATGTAACGAGTTAAAAAACTGCTTCAGCTACGAGATTACCAGCCTTCAGCCCAGAATTAAAGCACTTGCACACTGTATTTTTTTGATGATATTGGTGCCCCCTGCGGCCGGTTTGCGCCGGCCTTTGGGGGTGTTGTTTTGAGACAATATTTGTCCAGTAAGAAATCATACGTGAATTAATTTAGTGCTGTTTTTTGTTTTATTTTTCCTGTTGGGCGGATGCGCTTGGTATTGTTGCTGCGCTACTACTAATAGCCCTCTGCGGTGTCACCCTTGCTGGCACCCCCGGCAGCTGCTGCCGGCGCCCTCGAGATCGGCAAGAAGAGACCACGCGAGCATAGCACCGCAGACACAGACCTATTACTGGTACCATTTGCGCCTTTGCTTTGCATGACACTTACTTAGTTCTCTAATTAAATTATTGGTTATTTTATTTTTTGTTTGTTTTTTGGTTTATCAATTCTCTGAGACACTTTTTTGAGTTTGATTTTTTTTCGGTCTAATTTTTGTTTCTGTTGGAACGTTTTCGTTCAGTTTGAGTTTCTTTTTTTGTCTCACACAGTTATTTTTTGCGTTTGTACACATCTGACCAGGCCGTGACGCGACGGACCTTCTTCATCTCTTTGACGGTTTTTTGGTGGGTGGGGGGAGGGCTTTACTTCACTTCCGGGAAATCTTGCTCACCTCACTTTAGCACAAAAAGTTAATAAAAGCTTAATGAAGTATGACCCATGAGCATGAGCATATAGAGTATGCTTCAGTTTGTATGAATAAAAGCAAATTGGATTAGATAAGTACATGCTCCTAAAACAAATACGTTGAGCAGATGCTCCTAATATACGTCACAGCATGGACAATTATTTGAACTGCTTTTTTTCTAGAATGTATAAAATTTATAACGAATGAACAGGATTTCATAAAATCCTTGGAATCGTCTCACAAAAAGCGGCAATTTTTTAGACCGGATTTGTATTTAGCACAGAAAATCTATAAAAAACGCTTAGTCACTTTCAATTCTAATAATATTATAATTTTCAAGTGAATTGCATACCCAGTTTTGCACTACTCAGCTCCAAGATGGGCAAGAATGGGCTAGAACTTGTTTGTGCAAAAGTTTGGTGGACAGATCTTCGGAACATCTTATGGTGAAATGAGAAACGGAAATGACAATTTGGTTATTATTTTCGATCGCAAAACTAAAAAAGAAGTTAAAAGTCGAAACATTAGTGGTGAAAGCGTTGTGTAGGAAACTTAATCTTGTATGCTTTTTATCCTGACTTGAGATGAGTTGATTAATGCTGTGATCGTTTTGTTTTTCTATTGACCCGAAGGTGCAACCAGTTGCGCGTACGTACACGATCCTGTATATCGTCCAAAACAATTGGAATACAGAGAACACCACACCGTACGTCTACTCAATGTTGGTGTGGCCCAGTACAGTTATGGTAATCCTTTTTCTCTATCTCTCTTCTTTGTATGGAATGCGCTGCCGCATAATACGCGGACTTCGTTTGTTTTGGTACTGTGTCCTCAGGAGCCTGCCCTGCCCTCCCGCCGCCCGCCGCGCGCTTTTAACTACATACATTTTGTATAATGACTCTGGGTAAACGAAGCTTTAGTTGTAAAGGCGGTCCAAATGTGTACAAGCTGCAATTTATTTTCTCTTTTTTCATTTACTTTCTAACACCTTTTTCACACACACACACTCACCCACCACTCACATATACACCCAGACACACTAATAACAGGTAGTAGTTGGCATCTTATCTACTCTTTATTTGTTTCCTTTTTTAACTCCATTGGACGAAGTGAACACAATTTTTGCGATTTGCGTTGAGGTACCAGAGCTTCTGTCTTGTGGTCGTGCTTTTACCGCTATTTATTATTATTGTCATTATTATTTTTGCACAACAAACAATTAGTCCAGGCGATTATATGTAGAAGAAACCCTAGATAGGTTGAGAATTGGTATTTTACTACATTTCGACGTCTAAAATGATAATCTTCTTTCTGCAACATCCCAGCAATAGTATATTGTGTAGACTACTCGGGGCCCGGAAATCACTTTCTGAGATAGTTCACACAAAAAAATTTATCCTACAAAACATTATGGTAATAAATTTATCGGTTTCTAAAGACGAATCAAGACGAATCAATGACAAATAAACATCGTTGACTTTTTAATCGTAAACGTCAAACCGAATCGAAAGCACGCATAACACGCCTGGCGGGCAATTAGCTATTTTTATGTCTCCATAGAGACTACATAGTAAATTATGTACCAAATCGAGAAAGTGATTATTTTCCGGGCCGAGAGAAGAGATGCACAGGCGAACATAGCGAGTCCCAATCAAAACCAATCAAACCTAACTGTGAAGCTGTTTATGTAGGTCAAACCGAAAGGGTGTTGGCAACTCGGATAACAGAACGATATTCTAGAACTGCTACAACATTTATCAACATACAATCATCATAATCAACTTATACATATTTCAACAGGTCATTGGATAAAATACAACGAACCTTCACTACTTCACAAATTCAATAAAAATTACAACTGGGATTTATTAAAACAACTTGAAATAGAAAATCAGACAAGAAACCACAGTATCACTTTATTAAATGATAAATTAGACTTCCAAACAAAAACCTTTCTTCACGAGATTCCAAAACTTCGATCGAGTCTGAAAAAAAAATTATTTTAAACAAATTTGTGATGAATTTTGGATGTAGTGGCAAGAAGGTACTTGGTATATTATACAAGTCATCGAAATGTACCAAACAACCAATTTTCGATCTATCTGGAGCTTTTTCTACCCTTTTAACGCTATATTGCCTGGCCTAAACCGTGACGATATCACAAAGTGAGCTTTCCGTAGTATTGTATATTTTTGACTAGCGAAAAGAAAAAATAACACGATTTTAGATGATAAGTTTCAAAGAAATCCTGTTGTTTTTTGCACTGAAAATTTTATTTGCTCTCTAGGAAATGAAGCTTTTGTATTTTGACGAGACACATTATTAGAATAAGTGGCGAACTGCTACCTTTTTTTATTGAAAGAAGTTGTTAGCATGTTGTGAGGCTGAGAAAGCTTATAAACAAATTTAACTTACTTTAGTCACGTCTACAAGGACCGCTTACCGTTTTCTCGGAGCTTTGTGCTTCTATATCACGTCGCCTTTATGTTTTTTACCTTCTTTTTCTGCATGTACAACAAAGTCTCGGTTTAGCGTAGCGACATGCAACTCCAAGCTTTTACAGAAACATCAAAATTGCTGATTTGTTTATTAATTTCGTGTATTTACCTTTATAGAAAACTCGCAACATCCTAGCAACTACAATTACAGCATATATATACCGTATCTACTATATAAATATATTTTTTACGTATTCTGAATATGTACTTTTATTATTGTGATTAATACATTTTTTTTGTTTCGTTATTATCTGAATGCTATTTAACAGACTTCGTATCGACGTTTCGAGGAGACCGAGACCGCACTCAGGTGTGTCTCGGTGATCTCGAGATAGCTTTTGTTTATTGGAAGATAAGCCATTTTTAGTGTTTTGACTATCTTCTATTTTCTTTTTTCAGATGGACATGAAATCAGTTGGATCGTTTTATTACGAGAACTTTGTAAGTATTTTTGTTGTCATTTTCGTACCCATTTTTCATTGGTACTGTGTGAAAACAATTGCCCCAGAGTAGTAATATTCCCAACACGTTCTAATCCGATAATCCATATATTGAAAATCAGAATAAAGTTTTCTGTTGAAACATTGCGTAATAATTCAGTTAAAAATGAATGGATTTAGATGACCTAATTGGGCTATCGAAGTGGAATAGGTGTTTTCCATGTGACTTCTCCAATTGTGTTGTTTATCAAGAGAAACGTCATCAAAATTGCTGAAAAATGACACCGATGCCATTTCTCTAGCCCTATTAGGTAAGATACTATCGCAATTTAAAGATATTTAAGTCCCCATGGATATCGTGTCGTCGTCTTGAATGTTCTGCTAAGGTTTTGGATATGAGAAAACGGACCTCCTAAACCAATGAGAAATCTATACTTACGACCTTTGCGTTTAGATCATTTCTGGATCTGAGAATAAAGTGTGGTCTCTTTGTAGGCGTTCCCGAGCATGATGCCGTACAAGAGGCCGGCGGCTGACAAATCCGGCGTGCCAGTTTACCAGCCAAACGCGACGACGTATCAACAACTGATGCAGTTGCAACAGCCGTTCGTGCCCGTATCATGTGAGTATACGGTCTCCCCGTCATCCGCTCCCGCAACATCTTGCGCTTCCCCTCCCGCCGCAGATCCCCAAAACGTAGTCTCCGCGACAACCAACGCACAACAACAACAACAACAACAACACCAACAGCAGCAGCAACAGCAGCTGAAAGTTGAGGACCCAGCTACGTCGGCTGCTGTGGCCGCGCACGCAGCCGCTACCGTCGCCGCAAACTCAATGTCGGCGATAGCCGACCCCGCAGCGCTTGCGAAGGAAGTCGCTCAGCAAAATTACGCGAAAGCCGTCAAAATGGCGCAAGCCCAAGCCAATCAAACCCTTGCCGCGAATCATTTCAGTCACCTGAATCCGTTGAACTACACCGGGGTAGCTTTGAATAAACAAACTTTGAGTATGCCACCTCCTGGTGCAGGCATGGCTAGATACCCCACACTTCAGATGAGCCACGGTATGAACACTACTACTGCTAATATGGGCATGAACCCATACGCGATAACCCACGCGAATTTGCTAAGTATGGGTCGGCCGCCTCAAGCTTTTATCAACCCTTATCTCCTCCGGTCGCCGTATTCCCCTCATGCGCAGGCTGCGGCGGCTCAAGCCGCTGCGGTCGCTGCGAATCAGCAGCATCAGCAACAGCAGATGGGGCTCCTACAGGCCGCGCAGCAGTACCATCATCATCAAGTTTCGGTCGCGCAAACGCCTATCACCAACGTTGCCCCTGTCAGTAATATGGCGGCAGCGGCCGCCCAAAATAACAACAACGTCGTGTTACCCCCGTACAAGAAGTTGAAGACAACTTAAACCTCACCATTAAAGTATTAAATTTAAGAATCAGTTAATTGAGATGGGGTGGAGCAAGTGAAAAGTGTCGGATTGGAAGGCATGTGGTGTCAAAAGAAACGCGATTACGGTAATGAGAAACCTTGAAAATTTTAAGTTGGTCGGATGAAAGAATGAAGTTTTTTAGAATAATTCAGATCGCCGATCCTGGTAGATCACAAAATTCTAAAAACTGTTTTCAGCCAAACCTTTGAACAAGCTTAGGTGGCAAAAGATATTATCCGATCAAAATAAACTTTTAAGGGTTTCTTGAAGACATAATTACGCACCTTTTGACACTCCATGGGTTTTGATCCGACAAGTCTGACTTACTCCACCCCAAACCTTATTGTATATTAACCACTATGTAAATATAAATACGTTTTTTTTTATTATTGTTTTGTCAAAATTTTATGGTCGGTGTTAAAAAATTCTAAAGTAACGTGTCGACAAAATTTCTACCTCACTTAGTTGAGAAGAACGGTGTGTGCAATTTAATTATTACGTATTATCGTCCGGGATTTCACCGTTTTTGAGTAATTATTTTTATCGTTTCGTTGTTCGTGCAATTCTCTTTGTATTCGGAGTTTTTTTTAGTGATATATAAAGAAAGTAAGGCGTACTACTAATTTTTGATCTAGTCAAAATTTTGCTACTGGTGGGGATAGTCACAAAAGCTGAGCGACTCCCGGACCAAGCGAGTGCCTAGACTCTGTGATATTCACAAACAAACAAAAAATGTTGAATTTAAGAATGATGTAAAGAATTTGACCGTTGTACGATGTACGTTGTATCTATCCTGATCCAAGCCCTGATCCCTAAAAAAACCGGAGACGAAAATTGTGGAGGAATGCATGGTGGAAACCCACAACAAAAAAAAAACAAAAACTTTGTATCATATTAAATATGCCTAAACGAAGTCGCATGGTAGATCCTCTGAGCGTTGTACCCGCGTCCAGTTTTGTGTTTTTTAGAAGTGCCATTTGCCGTAGGTACCAGGTTTTTTGTAGATTTTTGTTTTTCATTTTGTAACCGACCCAAAAAGATTTGCGCCTTCTGTCTTTCGAACGCATGCTTCTTGATTAAAGGAACTTCAAACTCGTAAATTTTGCACCTAGGGGTTGTCAGTTTGTCACCTTGCTTACTAATTTATGTGTGATCCGAATAGCGATGTTTTAACTTTGAAATATATAACCTCTACACAGCAGAAGTTAGGTACGCACGTTAGTGCACAATAAAATACAGTAAATAATACCTATTTGTAAAGAAGAATAAATGTGAACATAACCTAACTTATTAATTTGTTAGGAACATTGCTTTTCTTAGGAACCAACGTGCGTACCTAACTTCGCTTGCGCAGAGGTTATGTATCTCACATTTTAAGGCTAGGAAATCGCTGGTAAAAGAAAAATTTACTGGTGGGTTCTTTTTGGGTTGGGTGTACGCAAAATATTTGTATTTTTACGAGATGTTCACTATTGAATTGTGTTGTTCCTTACGTTGTGTCGTGCGCAAGTGCAACAAAAGTATTTAAAAGGGTTTAGAGGTTACGGTTACAAAACAGGTATGCGCTTGTATGTTGTTTAACTTGATTTGTGCTTCATCTTAACCAATGGTAAGAAAAGAACGCTTAGTTTGCTTACATCTCGAGGATTTGACGATCACTAACTGAATTTCTTTTTGGCTACTTTTGCTGTATTTTGCACTGCACAATTTTTTAGTAGTTTTGTCTAGTTTTTAAGGTATGTGTATAAAACGATTGACCGTCTTCCTCAGTTCGATCTCACAGCACAAATTCTTAGCTCTTTGTACCGTAAAATGATAATTGGGGGTAATTTTTTCTCTTTCTCCTCTTTCCGGTTTGTAGAGTTTGTTTCTAGTAATTTTTAATTGAGGAAACTCGTAGAGGTTAGGCTACTATTTAGAGTTTAGATATTCAAGTATGACATAGAAAGTATATTACCTAAAATAGTAGAACATAGTTTGTGATGTAATTTTATATAATATTAATGATAATTGACGTCATCGTACTATTATTACAACTAAAAGAAACAGAAAGAAATGTGTCTTATTACTTAGAGTTATAGAGTTATAATCACATTTTGAGGATATGTATTATCATATTTGTGATTGCATGTACGTCTTAGGGTATATTATTAATACGTTAAGTACCTATATTATTATACTATACATAAAAAAATTGTAATTTTGCATTTTTAAGAATTCACTTGGATTCCTTTTGAAAAGAAAAGGATTTGACTATCGCCTCAATACTGTTTTTAGATTCTTGTTTCTGTTCTGTTGTTTTTTTTTTTTATTTTGGTTTAAGGCAATGCTAGGGTTACGTAGTGCTCATATAGCCCAAGAAACAACAAATAGAAAAAGTAATAGGATAAGTGTTAAAACTTATTCTAATTATTTTCTGTATTCGTTAGAATAGAGGCTTGTTACCTGGGCTATAGACGAGTATTTTTGTTGTTTTTTATTTGATTCTCGGAGCACTATTAAGGCTAATGTAATTTCGCGTGTAATCAGCCGCCTGCCACCCTGTTGACTCGACTCACAATAATGTAGTGCCTTTTTGGGCCGCTGATCACGCTTCCGCAGGTGTGGGTCACGCCGTCTCTAGTGTGACAGCCTTTAATTTATTTATTATTAATGTGTACTGTACTACTTGTTCTAATCTTTTGAGGTGTATGTAATATGAACCACAGCCACTATTTGTAATAATAATGCTTGAAAATGCATGATATTTGTTTTATTAATCATCGCTTCTTTTTTGATTATCTTATCATTTCCCCTGTATACCGACTTCGTTCTAGAGACGGAACTGCATCTATATAAGGCGAGTCAATACGCTATTTTTAATTGCTCCTCTTTCTTACATTATTTTGTTTAACGCAGCTTCAGGTGACCCGTTTTTTCTTTGCTAACTGAACTTAAGCCTTCTTACCTACCTTGCATATATTTATACATACACTGAACACTGCTATTTCTTCCGATAAGTGTTAATCAAAATGTTTTGTAACACTAAAAATTGTCTCACCTTTAAAATTACTTGCATAAAGTACCTAATCTAACATAAACAAAAGAAAAATCAAGGACATTTTCACATATAAGAGAATATTTAGCAGCGGTCATGACATCCAATAACGGCTAGCCCTCCTCCAACACTGTTGACAATGCTTGACTAAAGATCGCCGATCCGCGTAGATCGCCGATACGCGTAGATCGCCGATCCGCGTAGATCGCCGATCCGCGTAGATCGCCGATCCGGGTAGATCGCCGATCCTCGTAGATCGCCGATCCGGGTAGATCACCGATCCAGGTAGATCGCCGATCCGGGTAAGTCGCCGATCCTGGTATATCTCCTATCCGGGTAGGTCTCCGATCCGGGTGATCGCCGATCCGTGTAGATCGCCGGTCCTGGTAGCTCGCCGATCCGGATTTTTCTGTGACCTCACTCGAGAGACCGGTTCAAATTGGAAGGCTATCATTTTAAATCGTTTTATTTTGGATGTCTTGACTGTTGCTGATGTCCTTTTCTATAGATAAAATTACCAAGATTGGTAAACGAAAAAATAGAAATTATCAATGTTGAGTAAAGTTTTGATTGGTAAGAGCTTGGACATGCTTTAGATGCAGTTTCGTTGTCCCTATCCCAGAGTAATACGTCCCATTTTACACGCTAAATATGTATACCCCTACTCCTTACTTCAGTACGCTTCTGTATTATTTGACCCAGAAAAAAAAGTTAAATCAGTGTTTTTGGTGATACCTGATACGTCGACGTGTACGTTTTGGTCAGATGAGTGCGCGTACATGTATGAGCTTTCCTTAGTGGTATTTTATTTATTTATTTTTTAAAGAAGTTAAGGGTTGTGCCGCTTATGAAAGAAACCTACATTTTTTACATAGTTCCTCCTTGGCTTGTGTAATGTGCATCTCTTTTAATTTCCTTACTACTAAAACTGAACAACACTCTATCCATTCTCTCGAACACTGACTCTAAATATACTACTCCTAAATACGCTTACATTTATCATAATATTTACAACACACTATTTATTACCTAAAGTAGCATTTATATAACAAGCTACGCTGCTGGTGCTCTACTCTTAAGCCACGTATGCGGGCCAAAAGTAGGGTTAGAATTTGGCTGGAGTAGAGTAGTAACAGCGTAGAGCTGGTTGTAAATGCACCCTAACACTCACAACTCTACAGCCGAGACTGAACGCCTCATTCCTTTTTGTTCAAGGTACAATGTAGCTGTATTTTAGGTTGTACTTTTATTTCTGTTATTAATTCACACCGCTATTCAAATGTGCAATCAAAATCATTTTTTGGTATGTGTACTACTGTATGCGTATGTCCTTTTTTATTTTTCGATATTATTATTATTATTATTATTGTTCGTTTGTGTGACTTTCTGCCTTATATAACTGGGGATATTAAATTGTTTAGCATGCTTATTATTAGTTTATATGTGTAAGGGTTTTTATGCTATCCGAATTCGGGTTAATTGCATTTTTAAAGCGCTTTTATTAAAAATATCATTAATATAATATAAGTAGGTTTAATTTTTATTATCTGTAACGTTTTTTTTTGTTATCAGGTTAACCAAACTAGCCACTTCCGCTATTTCAGGATTTAATGATGATGTAATATTTTATAGATACAGAAATATGTTTACGCTATAGGGTCTACATGTCTACAGTGTTGTACACAAAAAGTTATTTGCTGTGTATAGAGTTTTTGGTGCTCTAAATAGGTATGGTATAGGATCTATCGGGGACACACCGTATATAGTAATATTGTATTGGTATCAGGCTAATACGCACATCATTTATGGTTGAGGAAATAATATCGTATTACATACTGTTAACTTACTAAATGATCGATAGTATGTTTTTTATTCACAGATTTTCATATTTGTAATGTATTTTAATTATTTGGCAAGGTTCGCTACAAAACCAAAGTTTGTAATTTATGTATATTTTCTGTTTAAAGTAAAATATTGTGGTGTCTACAGCCAGAACCACTATCAAAATTGCAATTATCTAATATTTTCTGGTTATTATCTTTAAATTAAATCATTGCTTGTATTAAAAACAGTAGCTAATAATCTAAATTTCGTCAACATAAATAAAAATTGGAATGAATAAAGAAACAAAATCTTTGGGAATTGACAGAGCTTTGTTAGTACCATGATTGTTTGTTGTGGTCCTATTTCGTTTCTGTTTCTATAAAATATTACGCCGGATTTTCATTTAGGCAGAAAGTTTATCATTAGTATTTGATTTGCAAAATTAATTTAGGAGTTGGTGAGACATTAAAAAGAAACATTATATAAAAAAATCCATCATTGAAATAACATTTTAATGCACATTGCACAAGCTATAACTACCACAGAATGGAAGCTTAAAAATAATACAAAAAAGAGAATATCGATGACGTGACGAATGAATAAAAGAAGAATATGATAAAAACCTAAAAATGTTGTGTTTGGGGTTAGTAGTGTTTTCTGCAAGTGAAACTGGACTTAGGCTATATAGGCTTTTCTCGTATGATCTATATACATCTACATTTTGTTTTCTATACTCATATCTTGCCTTTGAACAAGTACCTGTTTTGTAGCTTTGTAGTAAGTAAACATTTTATATGGTGATTTTTTGAGATATATGTACTTATAGTCTAACTTTATTTTTTAGTTTTGAGTTGTATTTTTATTATATTTATAATTTTTGACCGCATTATTTAATATTGTTATGTTTGCAGACTCAGGCGCATTCACTAATTGTAGCATCGCAGAGTTGTCATACACGTAAAATCGCTTCTCTAATTCTACTTCTAGTAATCTACGATTATTAATATTGTTTTATTTTAACAGCACTCGCTTTTATTTAATTTTTTAACTCTTTGGGACCCGACTAACACCATTCATCTAATTGGAACTTAACTCACACAAAAGATTCAGTTGAGCACAGGTTGTTAGGCGTTTCCCAAAAAGTTATATTTTCTTTTCGCAGTATTTATGTGTACTAGGTAAGCTTATCTTTTTTTTTTATTTTGTGTGTACTTCTCTATTTTGCTGTCTTTATGAAATTTTTTTCTGATGCATCTCCTTTATTTTTGCGTCTCTGTCTATCTTTAAGAAGCGCAAACAACCAACAGGAAAACTCAGGACAATATTTACAGAATCATTGGGACTAAACAATAATTTCTGTTTTCAAATAAAGGAATGTTATAAAGGGAACACATTATATAATATCTTTTAAAACAACAATTATTTGACTTGATCTGTACTTTTTGTTATCTGGTTTTGACACCATTGACTATTGTAAACTCTTAACTTCTGTTGCGATAACAGTGGTAGAAAAGTATGTGGACATCGGATATGTCCACTACTATATACTAAAAGTCTAACGGAGGAAGGGTCTACTCCTCGGAGAAGCTAAAATTGGCGCCCAAGACGCGTCATATTCGCACGAAATGCCATTTCTCAGCGCTTAGGCTTTCGATTTCGCTGATTTTTTGTACCAATATCAAATATACTAAAGTTGTTCCTAAGTTTTCCTGGTAATGAATGTGGATGGTGGTCTGTTAGCGCTTCGCAATAACACCGTTTTGAATTAATTGAATAATTATTTGCTTTTTTGTTTGTTTCATGCTTACACTTTGGTTTGGCTGCCGTCAACCTGTCTTTACTCTTTAACCTGATTTTCCATTTTTTAACATTCGCTGCCGCGCCTATTTGTAATCCAACTGTGCCGCGCACACCGTGGTGTGTGCCCTCTACCTTGACTGGTTGCGGGGACCACTTGCGTATTACATTGCATTGCAATACCGGTGTGGATGGCGTTTGGGGTTTGTGACTGGTTATTGGTTCGACCCGAATGGACGCATAACCTAAAACCAAATGCTCTGTAACGTACTTATGTTACCCGCTGATTTGGCTGCGATGAAATTTTTTGGCTTGCCTGCACACTGCTGGTTGCTGCATGTTCGCCGGCCCTAGATACTGGTACGCCACCCAATGCCCCTTTTGTGATCTACACTGATGACGAAGGACAGGTATTCATGTATATGTTTCATGTGTGCTGTACTACCTACTGCTAGCTGGTAAAATATACCCCTATCTATCTCCACATTATATTAACAAACTCAGTAAGTTTATTTCTCCTTATATTATTTGTTTTTTTATGTAGTTACAGCTATCATGTGCAAGATAATGCAACCATATGCAACACTTAACTCCTCCATGGGCCTCAGTTTCTTTTATATTACATCGCGGTTGCATATCGTCGCATTATATCAATTTGCAAACATATTGTGAGTGTTGTTATTAATACAAATTAACAAGAGTTTTCTAGTTTTGTTGTATATTAACAATCACAATCTGATTTTGCGATTAAACCGAATTAATAATATTAAAATAAAACCGCTTTGACTATACACTATCCGAAAATATTCTGCTAAAGTAGTTTTTGAAATTTGCCGCTTTTTACCTATTCGTGTGTTTTGACTATAAGATGCCATATTTGATAGTTTGCTTGAGAACGGTATTTTAATAGTATCGCAAAGAGTTTTGAAGTGGATCTTCAAGCATTCTGCATGGATACATTACTATACACTGTATTATACATTCCGAACCTGTCATTAACACAGCTTTTGGTTTTTTGGCCTTGACATATTCATCTGTTTTATTTGCTAGCTTTCTGTTGGCTTCGAGAAGGAAATGCTGCCATAGTAACGTAGTGAGAGATTTGTTGCACTTAAGGAGAGCTTTATTCATTGCTTCTGTCAGAACGAGATATAATAATAAGTAAACATTGACGTAAAACGATAAAAAAGGACCAACATCTTTTTCTTTTCAAATATTGTTTAATTGTGGACAAGTGCAACTCTTAGGATAGATTAAAAACAGTCAGCTTTAGGTTTAGAAGACCGCGTGACAGTTATTTATGTGCAGAATGTTTGGACACGAAACAAAAATTAAAAAGAAAACGTTTTTTAACACAATTTGGCATGCTGTATATTTCCATAAAAACATATGAATGACGTTTGATTTTTCTTTACGTATATAGAAATTATCTGTAGTGCTTATGTATGCCCCTATACATGCGATCTCTAGACTTGCATACATGTGCACCACATCAACATTTTTATATAAATATTTACTACCTTGTTATGATTACTTTGAACATGTTACGTTTTCGTATTTATCCGCGTCTCGCCAATTATGTTTACTTATACCCACCTTTGACCTTTCTTTTACAGTTACTGGACACCCTCCCGGTGTGCCAAGATTTTAATCGTGGGCTTTGTAATCGATCGGCCTGCAGATTTGTTCATCTACAGGAAGGTAAGCCGAAACTATATTTATTTCTTTCAGACCAACTCCTACGAACTATATCATCCAGTTAGGTGCTTATGGGAATTAAGGTGACACTCAACAACGATTTCTCTCGGCTTTCAGCGTCGTTTCTCGTGTATATTCCGATAGTAACCGAGAGAAATTTCTTATAAATGTTTGGCAACCTATTTCGATATTCTATTTTTTCTATAAGACAGAGAGAGATTTTTAAAATTGACATTTACTTGTTTATTGATCTCCAAATTTCAATTATGGTCATTTATAGGTACCTTTATATAAACTTCACACATTCCGTTACTATAAAAATGAATGCATCTAAAAAATTTATCAATAGATACAACTAGTGATCAATAGATCGCTGGGATATGTAGATCGCCGAGGTGTGTAGACCGCCGAGAAAGGTAGATCGCCGAAGTCGGTAGTTCGCCGAAGTGGATAGACCTCACATATCGCCAGTAATACTGTTGAAATTATTAAATAAATGAAACACTGGACTGTCATCCACGCAAATGTATGAATATAATTAATGGGGAATCATATGATATATGGATCTCGGGACTGCAGTCAGTCTTCTTCGATAGAAAATAAGCGTTTTTTATAAAATATAATTGAATCGTGTATTATTAAAAGGGACTAACTACATAGAAAAATAGTATGAGTTAGCCCCATTTAATAATAAGCGATTTAATTATATTATTATCTTCCTGTTACCATATAGTAATATGATATTATAGTATGCAATTTTATGATTGAATGTTGGGAAATATGGTTTCTAATATAATAATATGTATATCTAATATATTTTCTAAAAAGAGTAGTTTTTTGAAAATCAAAATTTCAATTTGATTCGACTTAATCGTTGCCTCTATAAACCCGCCTATTGCCCAATAGTTAAAATGTTAGGTTGCATAAAAGGCCTAAAGTATATAATATTCTAAAAATAATATTCATTTTCTTGCAATAAGGGGTAAAGTGATTTTGTTAGATAACAATTTTTATTTTTTTATTAGTTTGCCATTATTATTATTATTTTGGTGTATAAATAAAGGGTAATTATAAATGATTGTAGTCAAAAAGGCCATGATATCAAATGTAAAGATTTCTGGTTGCCGCCCTATTTTAATGGAATAGCATTTTTCTACATGCAAACGTTAAATTGGTTGCATAATCTATTTCAAGTTTGACTAACAGCTGTTTGTGTACAGCGGCAAAAAAGTTTCTAACATGAACGTGGCCTACATCGACTACAATATTGTATAATGATCCTGTATTATGTATTGTTACGACATTAAAAGAATATGCAAACAAATAACACATAAAACATTCGATTAATTTACTTTTATTGTCTGATAAAATGCATTAACCGTTATATATCTAATAGTCCTAAATAATACTATATAAAACAAAACTTAATTATTAAATAAGATTTAGTTTTGAGATTACATGAATTATAGCACTAAAATATTTGAGATTATGAAAAAGATAATTAAGCACAGAGAGAAACAGAAACATAAAAATACACACTGAATAAATTAATAAATTGTTTAATTCTTGAAACTTTAAAAGTAAAACTATACGACAACTACTTTACAATATTAATATCTAAAAGTTACTAAATATATCATATATCATGATGTTAAAAATATTTTGAATTTACTCACAATAAACTTGTGAAAGATACTGTCGGCTTTGTCGGAAGAGGTTACGCAGTCAATAGGCTTGTTGTGACCTTCGCCCTCTTTCCTTGAAGTAATAGCATGAAAAAATTCGGCACATGCGCAGTTGGAGGTTCTGTTTTGAATTATTCATTCTAAAAGACAGAGACATTAAAATTACGTTAAATAATTACATTTGAAATTATACCATGTACAACCTTTCTCAAGAAAATTACTACTGGGGTAGCTCTGCTAAAGGCATAATGGTATTGCAGTTTGGTAACTTCAGCGTCTTTCAGCGATTGTCATTGCGTTCTCTCCGCCTTAGTGGCCCAAATATTTTGCAAACCTATCAATTACCCAGATAATTTGTGCGTAGTAGATTTAGGTTACCACAGATTTATTTGTCAGAGCTAGCAACCAACATTTGCAGGATCGTGTAAACAGAAGAGGAATGTCCTGGAGAATTCTAAAAATTGCGACAAAATGCATATGTACGATGTAGATAGATATATTTTGATGAATGAGTTGCAAATATGTAAAAAATAATGTTCATGTGTACTTACTTTGACAGTTCTTGGAATTAACGTGCGTGTATGCAACTAACACGACAGAAAATGAATAAATGTCCAATGTTTACTAATTACTGCAATTCTCTTTACCGGGCAATTTCGTGTACCTTGTCAAGGTTAGGTCGTATCGTTCAATCGTGTTTCTGGCGCCGTCTTTCGTCCGTACTTCCTTCCTTTCGCTCTTATGCAAATTTGCGGATGGTAGAATAACAAAATCGATGATAAAATACTGCAATACTCAGCACGTATTTGCAAAACACAAACTGTTGACGTTTACATAACCTAACTTTCGGTGCAGTCGAAGTTTTGGTGTGGTCGGTAAAAAAGTGTAAGAAACGGTCGGTAAAACGACAAACAGACACGCTTGCCATTTCAACTTGGTTTCAACGCAAAATAACACCAGACTCCAATTACTATCGAAAATAAAACCGGAAAATGCGCTCTCGGAAACCTTATTTTTGCGCCAGAAATTCGTTGTCGTTAGCTCTCAGATAAAGTGCTCCAAAATATGTGTTGCGGTGACAAAAGGCCCTGGAATAAGGATCTTGGAATGTCATCTGATTACTAACTTGCAAGGCCTAAAACGTACCGGAAATAATCAATATCATATTTGCGATCGGGCTTACAATAATAAATTGGCATTCATTTGATTCCATGTTTGCAATTTATCGCCAAGGGATATAACAGATTCCAGCGCGCGTGTTTCAATGCGTCTTCTGCCAAATATACGATTATACGACACACCTTTTTATGCATTTTAACACGTTTTTGCCGAAAGTATAGAGAAAGGCAGCGGCGCGCTGCCAGAAATGTCAAACCGGCACAGCCATGGCACAGCTGTTCGAGCAAACCTTGTTGACGTTGCGTAGCAACCTACGTTGTCGCGGACGAAAAGTTTGTACACTATTAAAAATTAATAGAGTTTTATGGAGATGAAAAATTCGATCTCGCCTTAAAAACTGCGGATTTGGGCAAATTTTACGTATTAAGTTAGGGGACGGTAGGGCGAACGACCCGCACCGGCGTATATCGATATGGGAAAAACCAAAAAATATCCTTTAGCTCTGGAAGATCGGGCCGAAACACTCCCGACGCGACGTCGATTAGTCCTCGTAATTTTATTAGTATACCGATAAATATGCAAATTTTGATGAACCAGTTTCAAGATATATGGTAGGTTTTTGTTTTGAGACATACTGCATCAACAGGAAAAATGGCTGTATTGCTGCTACTTGAACAAAGCTCATGAAACGGTTTGCTAAAACAGTTTGAGTTTTTACAAAATGCTCGGACACGTCGGTTTTTAATGATCAAATTCAAATTATGGCCTGCAAACTGTTTTGTTTTTACTTATGACGTCATTTATACATTTTTTTAATGTTATTATATTATATACCCTCTTTTTATTGATGTTGGATGATCTTTTAATTTTCTCAATGGTAGCCATATTACGGCATATTACGGCCTTAAATCAGGAAATTTTTGAGGAAAAACAGTAACAGTTTTCTAATTTGTCTTGAACGTGTTGTTATATATGTAAATTTATAAAATTTGTATCAAAATTATCAAAGTCAACAAAATCAAAATCAGCAATTAGACAAAAATGTCCATAACATTAAGAACAATTGCAATTTGGAAATTGAATTTTGATCACCATTGGGTAAATTTTAAGTTATAATATATCATAAAGATTTTGTCAGATAATAACTATAACCTAGGTACATTCTGATGTCGTGAAAAATAGATGCGCTATTTTTTATTGGCTTTTTATTGAGTTTTCAAATGGAACACTCTGTATATTAGAACTGCAATGCCCCTTAACAATTTTTCACGATAGTATACCTAAAATTACAGAGCTTAGGGATTACTTTAATAGTAATTTGATGTTTATAGGTTGTCTGGTTCGTTTGCAATACCAGTGCACAAAATGTTAAAAAATTTATTTCGTGTAAAATTGTCTTTATAACCGTAAACTTTATATAAGTAGAAATGTAGTTAAATAGGTTCTAAATTTGTTCTTTTATCACCGTTTAAACATTTTAAATCGAACTACCAAACACTCTGTATACAGAGCAATGTTAAGTAAGTACTTAAATCACATTTTCGTTAATTGCTAATATCACAAAAACTAGTAAAAATTGGTGGATGACATACATGATATAAATCTAAGAGAATAGACAGAGTTGTGAATCAACATCTGTAAAAGTGTAGTTTTTATGTAGTTCTTAAAAAGGGCTTGCAATGTTTTGCCAAACAATGGAGTACCTCAGAAACTATTTACTTGGCATAGGTGCAACTTGATACAGTTGGAAAAATAACTTCCTTAGTATTCTATATAATAAACAGGGCATTCCATTAAAAAAACTGTAGTTTATCTGCCTGTATAAATAAAAGTAATGTTGTCTTGTTTGTAGATAGTGATGTTTATCTCTATCTCTCGAGGTAGACGTTGAATTTTTTTTAAATGTGATTTATGTTATATTAATGTTCATTTGTTTTTGTAGGAGATGGGGTGGAAGTGGTGGATCAGCGTGTCGCTGTATGTCGGGACGCTGCCAAAGGGCAGTGCGGTCGAACCACCTGTAAATACTACCACATCCCAATCGCACTGCCCCCTGCACCTGTCATGGCCGCCCTAGCCTCTTGCCTGCAGTAGCGACAACGAGACGACTACAACAAACTACTACTACTACAAAACAAACAAACACAACAAAAATAAAACTAACAAAAAAAACAACTAATCTACGAAAGGGAACCGGAGACAATCCGCCCTTTTATTTATGTCATACGTTTATATAGGACACTTTATTATAATTATTAATTATTATTACGATTATTATACTTATATATATTATATATAACAGGTCATGTAATGACTGAAGAAATGTTTTTGTGTTATATATATATATTAGGTTTTTCGAATTGAAACAAATGAAAATTGATGATAAGGATAGTTTCTAGTGTTTAGTGAGAATAAGGAGTGAGTGAGATAATCAACAAAGCCCTGATCGTTGGAAACAATTGCAAAATGACGTAGAAAACAAGAGGAAACGAGAACATAATAATTGACGATTGTACATTTTGTATAACCAGTTTTTCTAAGGGTTCTTAATGTTGAACCACCCCCCACATCCATATACATATATATATATACATAATATATATTTATATATAGTTAGGAGTTGCGTCCTGCGGGTTCGAACCCTGGCAGTGGGCCCTGAAAACAATAGTCAACGGGGAGATATCTAAAAAGTAACAAAACGCTTCAATTTGTTGTGATTGTTATATTTATGATAGGGTATACTTTACGTAAGCGCGAGTATCACACCTTTTTTATTACTCTTTTTTACGATTGCTGTGATTTTTTATATAGTGACGACGTTGACTATCGAGGACAACAAAGTCGACAACCTTCGTACTCTTTTTTGTGTTAAATTTTTTTAGTGGGTCCCGGACGATCCCATCGATTACTCTAGTCAAAATCTATTCTATTACTTTAGTGGTTTTTATTTTTTTATTATTATTTCGGTTAAGGATATCTCCCGCCAAGTGCCACAATGAAGCATTGATGAAACAAAAAATATTGAGTAAATAAGGTTTAAATCGAAATCGATGTTCCTTGAAAAAGCATTTAAGAAAAAAGTTAAATAAACCGAAAAACAAACACTAAAAATGTGTCTGGTATTAAAGGGTGAGAAAAGGGCGATGAATGTGATATAATCAGCTGGTATGCGTCACATGGACTACACTATATATTATATAGGCATATATAAATATATTTAAATGTAAATAGGTATTAAAAGAAAATGGTAATCTTCCTTTCTCGGTTGCGTCTTGCTACTCGATTACGCCATCGGTCCTTTAAAATAATCCAGTCAACGACAACATGATTATTATGGCGACATCGAGTAGCAAACGCAATACTAAAATATAGAAGCAAAACAAAAAATAAAACGTTAGGATTTAAAAACTAAGAAAAAAACAACTTGTTATGTAATAAGTAAGTAATATCTTTCCCTTTAATACCATGATAGAGTGAGAGCTTCCATACAGAGCGTTGTCTCTGCTTGCTTGCGCCGCCGCGTGTCGTTAGGTTAGCTCTTCTCTTGGGTTGCGCTATTTGTGTGCCCCCTGCCCCAAAAATCCCCCGCTACCACTTGACACAACACTCCGCGTTTCGACGTTTACGCCCAAACGGCACAATAATGCGACAAATAACACTTTGCGCCTCGCGAAAGTGAGGTTATGTCTGCGCTTTTCTGTCGTGTTCAGCCAAGTTCAGCCAGTAAAAGTGAGGTTATACATCTTATCGTACGACAGTCGTACGACAAAAATCATAACCTAACAAAAAATACGCGGAATGAGTGTTATTTGTCGAACGAGTAATCGTACCTCGCACCAACACCAAGTTTGACATGTCAATTATATATTTTGTATCGTGCCCGTTATTGGGGCGTAGGCGGTCGGCCATTTTTGTCGAACTTGCGCGATCTTTCAAAATGGGAAAAGAAATAGTTGTTTGCTATTATTATTCATTATTATAGTCCATAGTTAGCCTAACATAGAATAATTTCAGTAAAGTATAACGAATTATTATAACTTGCATGTGTCCCCTAGTACGAAATATGTCTACTCCTATTCTTAATATTATAGTTCGTAGAAGAATTAGCTGTTCCTTAGCGTTCGTTTATTAATTTTACGCATGAAATTGTTGTTCTGAACAGGACGGACATCGTTTTTTACCACACTACTACAACACACACACCTTCTGAGCTTCGTCTCTCTTTGAACGCTTTGCTCCTCTTTGGGAAAACGAAACAAAAACCAATCGCTTCTAACCGCCATTATGATGGTATATTCTACTGACACAACATTTAAAATGATAGAAACTTTAAAACAAACGATAAGATAATAACGTCGTGACAATGATTTTTTAAATGTGTAACGTTTAGGGTCTCTTTCTACTAAGTAACAATATTGTACAACATTTGTTTGTTGATAGCCGAAACAAGGATTAGAGGCGACATCTAACGGGCATTAGGTGACGCAACTTTTTGCACTTCTAACAACCAAATGACAATCAAATTTTGATAAAAACGCAGAATTTGAAAATTTACTATTACTTGTTTTCAACTAATATTATTACACCAATAGGAATTATTGTATTTTGTTGTCTTAAGTCATTACCCGCAACATAAAAACACTAAAAGAACATCAACGGAAACATTCTAAATTTAATTTGAAGTGATATAGTATGCAAGTAAAAGGAAATCAATTTAGCTGTGATTATAAACAACAAATGTATAAGTTAGTTGTGCCATCTAGTGTCCGATGAAAGAATCTTTTTGGCTTCCATTTTTCTTATGAAGAACTAACGAAAACTGTTGTCACTTGTGTTCTTTTTTTGGCTTTTTTTGAAAGTTAAGGTCTGCCAAGC
Source organism: Melinopterus prodromus (assembly GCA_964023965.1). Classification (NCBI taxonomy): domain Eukaryota; kingdom Metazoa; phylum Arthropoda; class Insecta; order Coleoptera; family Scarabaeidae; genus Melinopterus; species Melinopterus prodromus. The sequence goes on from OZ030393.1 coordinate 63,949,570, forward strand.
TGCTTTCTACCGCAGTTTTTCGCTATATGCTTCTCGCTGACAGGAAAATATTATGGAATTTTTCAAAACGGGAAATCAAAAATAACTAACAATCCCATGTTTGTTTTACTTTGTTTTAATATTTGTTATTTTAACGGTTAAATATTGTTGTTTGGGGGGGCCGAAGACCCCATTTTTTATGATATATGTTTCTTCTTTTTAGTCTAGATTTATTTAAATTTTTATACTCATTATTTTTGTTGTTATTATTATTTTTTTGTTGAATGATGCCGAATCTTTAAAGTGGAACGCATTTGTGTCCGTCGATCGGATTTAAAAGGAAATTGAACTGTCGAGACAGACCAGAGAAGGATTTTATATTCTTTTTGATTTTTGTAGATACCTGCAAGCCAGTTCTCACATAAAAATAAGAAATAAAACGCAGGTTTCGTATTTAAAGAAAAAAACCCTACCTAGTTGTTGTTATTCTAAACTATTTTTAGAACATCCTGAAAGTTAAAAATTATACCTGAGAATGATGAGCAGATTTACAATAAAGAAAAACAAAAAAGTGTTTCGTAAAAAATAAAAAAGTGAGCCACTCCACTTAGTCCAGGCAATAGGTTGTTTTACTTAGAAGAAATTAAGAGAGTTTTTAAACTTTGTATTGAAACACTTCTAATTTTCTCAACGTAAACTTGTTTTTAGTATTTTAACTCTCAAATTACTTGTAATAAAAATAATGGAATTTTTTCAAAGGCGTCCCGGAATAGAGTTTGTTTGATTGGAAAGCGAGATCTATTTTGTGATGTCTCCTATAATTGTAAGCAAAGTCAAATATTAACCAAGTTTATGATTATAAACGTAATGTGAATTTAATAATGTATATATAAAAAAGGGAAAAACATAGTGGCTCATTATTTTTTCATTTTATCAACAACAATTTTGTGATATTTTAGTAATTGTTATTTAAGTCGCATCACAGCTAGCAGTTAGCTGTTTGCTAGTTTCTGATAGGCTCTTGGAAAATGTTACTTCCATGGCGTGTCAGTTTCTGTTAAGGCTCGAGTTTACTCGATTATATTTGTCTCGAATAACTTGCATACTCGAGAGTAACTAATAACAATAAAAGGTGTTATTTGCGGCAAATATATTTGTGTATTTCATTTAGAAATTAATTTCTACAATAATTCTATGACTAAAATGATAAAAAAATCGGTGTGGTTTGTTCTGAAACGAGTAGAAAACCATATTTTCAAATAATAAAAAGAAACTAATAATATAAACGGAATTAATAATAATGATACAGATTATTTTTTGAAAAAAACTATGATTGTATAAATATAAAGTATATATTATTATATATTATCGAATATTATGTGTGTAAATTTTGGGATATAAATATTATTATTAAGTATAAGCATGCATATTGGATATATTGGATTCGGTTTTCCACTCGTTTTTGGATTTGGTCGGGCGTATGTTTTTTTTTTATAAATTTAATCTCCGAAACGAATTCCAGACAAAAAAAAAAAATTAACGTTGATATTAAAATTGTTTATTCTTGTAAAACGAAAGAAAGTCTAGTTCGGGGGCCAGTTTGTTCTCATACGTCCGGCACGTGGAATTTGATAAAGTGTGTGATTTATCATAATATTATGTATTATTTCTTAGGATTTGTTGTTCTTCCGTTAAGTTTTTTCGTTTGGCCGACGTATACTTGCCGTTGTATATCGAAAACAAAAGAGAAAGTGACATTGTTTTGTGAGAGAAAAACGTGCCATAACTTTTTCTCACCGCCGGTTGAGTTTTTCCCCTTCCCCCCAGTGAGTTCAATCAAAATTTTGATGATCTTGTATAATGCTGATCTTGAAGAATAATAACAAAAAAAAAAAACGAAATATACTGTAATAACGTAAAAATTAATAAGATAATGTGTAGTCAAACATTTTGTCAAGTTTCTATGTTCACATGTATCATGTCTTATAGACATGGTGATTGATTATTGATATATTACTATTGTTTATTATTAATTATAATGTAAGAATAATGATGTGATGATGATCTACGGATCATACAAACAGAGGTATGCACCTCCATTTTCTGAATATAGTAGAGTTAATAAACCATTATGTGAAATTTTTTGATTACTTTCTATCCACAATAACCTGCCCATCAATTAATTCCAAATAGAACATAAAAATTTTGTTCCACGGTAAGTACAGTATATTTTTACTTACAGTTGTTCAGCTGATATACTTTGAATTCTCAATATTGCTGATTACACGCAGTCACAAAATTTAGTCATATGATTGCAATTAAGTACATTGTAATAACTAATAAGTGTAAGTATTTGCAAAATGTTTAGACAATTGTGTCGTAAAACGGTTTGAAAATTTCGGGTACAATTCGATATGGTGCTCTCATGATTGCAATATTTTGTTTTCATGTGCCTATCAAAGGTAATTTTTAACTAAATTAAAAGCATTGTTAGACCGTTTTTAGACTCTAAACTTTAGAGCATCAGTCAACATGTCACAAAAAGACACTCCAAAAAGTGTATAAAAATTAATACTTAAATAAATATTAATGACGTTATGTCAAAAACAATTGATGGTCGGAAATTACATTTTACCAATAATGATGACTTCTTGTAAGAAGTGAAATAATGAACCTGTTGTTTGGTTAATAACCATTTTATGGCTTGTTCCGTTTATTTATACAACTTGTACAAAATCAATATTGGACAAGATCGGTTAATTTTTGTCTGAAATTTGATAGAGGATCGTTTTAGAATGCAATTTTGGAAATATTATGGAAACTGAATAGACGTTTTAAATAGTTTTAATTGCGCTGCAAACGAATCAGGGCTAAAAATGGCCGATGGTGTCCACTTCTTGCGTTTTTGTTTTCGTTGTCAGTACTTCAAGTGCCCTTGTGAAAAAACTTTACTTTAGGAATTTCAGGTAAAAGACCAACATTGAAAATTTTAAGGCACGGGGACGCGTTACTTGAAATTCGTAAATAATTTCCAAAATCACATTCGTTTTACAACTCGCTTTTTACATCTTCATAGTCGTCGTTTTGGATATACCAGGAAAAAAAGTTTTATAGAACCCGCGTCTGAAATTTAGGAACGTCGGGTCACGTGTGGTTTTCAGGCGCTGAAAGCATTTTAGGTTGCCTACGCTTCGGAGTTTGCAAGGCTATGTTAGTCAGTAGTGGATTACCAATCTCCCTCTTGCAAACTTATTTATGCTCAACATTGATATCTCGTAGTGTATTTAGCAAAATTAATTGCAAAAAAGTAGCGAGTATTCGACTAAATAACACTTTTATTTATTAAAACAACTGAATGTATGTACAACTTAAGTTTATGACATAATAAAAGTCTAATCAACAAGCACTCTCGGTAAATACAATACCACAACACTTTCCTTTTGATAATTTTCTAAAGGCAAGTCACTCATCTCAAAACACAACACCAATTTAAACAATTCTAAAAGTCTCTAGCTTACATTTGCAAGAAATCACTTCCTAACGGAGAACCCATCGCCAGTTGGGTCCAAGATCCATGGATAGTTATTAGGACATTCCATGCACGTGAACAGTCTCAACGTTTCACCAGGCAATTCTCTAGTATTCAAAGGACACGCATTTGGCAGGGAGCAATAGGGTTGCCCCTTGATATCACACTTCTCCTTCCATTCAGCGAAATCACGAAGACCATTCAGCTCAGTTGGGTTCTGCATCCACTGGATAACTTGCAGCATGTTCACGAAGAACACATCATTGCGTGTCAGCATTTCCTCAATGAACTTGATCAATTCCTCCCTGTATTCCTTCTTGCTCTTCAACCATGAAGCGTGGAAGTTGAGACCCAATGGTGCTCGGTTGCTGTTGAAGTGACGGTTGAAGTTGTGTCTGAGAAGACGGCCGAATTGTTCACCCGATTCGATGTTCGAGCAAGAGTCTACCATATGACAACCAGGAAGAGATTCGTCGAATGTTGGATCGTCCCTTCTATCCAATTCGTTCATGACCATTTCCCAGACTGGATGGCTGCGACTTGGACAATTATGACCGTTACCATTGCACTTGTGTGGCATCCTAAAGTATAAGGTGTATGGCCAGATTGGTACACGTGCCAAGGAGGCTGTGATTGAAGCATCGTACACGAAATATTGGTCAGCCATCATTTGGAATTGTTGGTTTCCACCAACGGCGAGGTATGGAGCTCTCATGCCAACAATTGACGAATCGGTGATGTTAGCGAATCTTTCGATGATAAGACGAGCACCAGCCATCTCCGCTAGCCAATCATCATAACTACCTTGGGACCAGTAGTTGGCATCGTCTTTATGGGTCAAAGAGAAGACACCAATTTCATGGCCTTTTCTATGTAGTTCTTGTACTGCTGAATAGTTGGTGTATTTATGAGACGCGAAGAACGTGCCTCTTATGGAGCAGCCATTTGGGTTTAGTCGCAGTCCATTGAAGATGTCATCGTACAGGTCTATATTGTCGACGTTTATGGCTCCGTTGAAGGTTATGGTTATCATTTGCGGTACATTAGCTGGTTCCAGATTTCCTGGGATTCTTGTTCCATCAGCTGAGCAGAAGCAGTCTGGGAGGACGCATTGGGTTAAGTCGCACTCAGGAGCGCGGTTTGGGTCGGTGTCAACAGCTAAACAAACCTCACATTAGCTATTTGAAATTTAATTCAGTGTTTTAATACGATGTTCTAACTTTAGCGATGCTTATTCCCAATTCTTCTTTTTACTAGTAAAGCATAGTTCGATATTTATTCACCTGACAGCTATTACTGGCAACATAACCTCAGACAGTGTTATGCAGATATGAACTAAAGTCCGATTTATTGAAATCATTTTTTGAAGCAAGTAAATATATTTTCAAACAAGGATTTTAGTGAGTCAATCGGCGCCTATCAAACTACAATAATGTTGTTGGCATAGTTGTATCTGTTATCTTCATACTCTGCCGTATTGAGGAAGTATCTACCATGTACCTACATATCTACAAAACAGTTTGTAAGATATTATTTTCTGTTCATTTCTAATAACCTATTACGTCTACAAAAAATTGTACAATAATTGTAAGTAATATTGTAGGTTAGAGTAAATAGTTACAAAATTAGAAAACTGTTGTAACTAAGTTGTGAGTGAAATTCACAAATTATTACCATTTATTGTAACTATTACATTATGTCGTAAACGTAACAAAAAAAAACACTTTGGTTTTTCTTTATAATAAACTCTAACATATCTTTTTCAAATTGTTCAAGGTATATGATAATCTTGATGAATGTCTTCACATTATCTAGAAAAAATGATGTATCGGTTTTGATAAATGGGAAGTAAAAGTTAATTTTGGGAATTAACTTCTGCTAAAGTTGAAAAACATTACAGTGTACGCTACGCTATATACTTACAGCAGGCATTTTCGTCAGATTCATCCTTGCAATCTGGTTTTCCATTGCAGAACAATTCTTTATCGACACACTCTCCATTTCCGCAAGATAGCTTACCATCTGGGCAAACTGGCTCGTCAGTTTTAAAAATCGGAAGTACTTTTCTTGGTTCTATGCAAAAATAAATTTTATTGAATCATGTTCATCTTGTTGTAGTGATTTAGTGAATCATCTAACCAATATTTCTGTACACTTGCTTCTTAAAGTATTGAAAAGTATTGAAACCATTGCTGAAAACCAACCTATTTGATGTCGTTCCTCTTTTTATTTTATGTGCTTAATTGACATTGTAGGTTTGTTATTTTAAATGTAAGTCTTAGAAGTTATGCAGGTTAAGTTGCCTATGTTAAGAAATGAAAGTAAAGTGAAAGTGAAGGAGTAAAAAAGATTGTCACCTTGAGAACATGAAAATATTGTTATTGTAATTTAAATATGAGTAGTCTCGTCGATTATCAAGGTAAAATAGTAATCTAACCATAAGAAAAAACCTTGGAAAGTCTAGAAAATTCTTATAGTAAAAACTAGAAGAAAAAGAGTGAACTGTACTTAATAGTTTATTTTTAAAACGATACAACTAAACGGTATAACATGTACACATCCTCGCGAAGAGGCATCATCAATTTGTTGTTTCTAGTGGCATTAAACAAGTAAAAAATAACTTATTTACAGATAGTCTTTTGATATCACCCCACACTCATTGCGCTTCCTCTAAATCAATCATTAATTCTTCACTTTCTGACTGAGAATCCATCACCAGTTGGATCCAAGATCCATGGGTACGTGTTGGGGCATTCCATGCAAGTGAACAGTCTAAGGGTCTCTCCAGGGAGTTCCCTACTTGTCAATGGGCAAGGGTTTGGTAATGAGCAGAAGGGTTGTCCCTTGATATCGCACTTCTCCTTCCATTCAGCGAAATCACGAAGACCATTCAGCTCAGTTGGGTTTTGCATCCACTGGATAACTTGAAGATTTGTCACGAAGTAAACGTCATTACGGGCCAACATCTCTTCGATGAATTTGATCAATTCTTCTCTGTATTCCTTCTTGCTCTTCAACCAGGAAGCGTGGAAGTGGAGACCCAATGGAGCGCGGTTGGTGTTGAAGTGACGGTTGAAGTTATGCCTGAGAAGACGGCCGAATTGTTCACCGGATTGGATGTTTGAGCAAGAGTCTACCAAGTGACAACCAGGAAGAGATTCGTCGAATGTTGGGTCGTCTCTCCTATCTAATTCGTTTACAACCATCTCCCACACTGGGTGGCTACGACTTGGGCAATTATGAGCGTTACCGTTGCACTTGTGTGGCATCCTGAAGTATAAGGTGTACGGCCAGATTGGTACACGTCCCAAGGAAGCTGTGATCGAAGCATCGTACACGAAATATTGGTCAGCCATCATTTGGAATTGTTGGTTTCCACCAACGCGGAGGTATGGAGCTCTCATGCCAACAATAGAAGAATCGGTGATGTTGGCGAACTTTTCGAGGATAAGACGATCACCAGCCATCTCGGCTAACCAATCATCATAAGATCCAGATGACCAATAGTTGGGATCGTCCTTATGGGTCAAAGAGAAGGTACCAATTTCATGTCCCTTCCTATGGAGATCTTGTACTGCTGCGTAGTTGGTATACTTATGGGATACGAAGAATGTACCTCTGATTTGGCAACCGTTGGGGTTTGCCCTCTGGCCATTGAAGATGTCTTCGTATAAGTCAACGTTGTCAACATTTACGGCTCCGTTGAAGGTCAAAGTGATCATCTGTGGTACGTTTGTTGGTTCCAAAGCGCCGGGGATTCTGGTGCCGTCAGCGGAGCAGAAGCAGTCTGGAAGGACGCACTGGGTTGGGTCACAGTCCGGAGCACGGTTCGGGTCAGTTTCAACCGCTGGAAAAGAAGTCAGTTGAAGACGGTGGTCTCCTATTTGAAATTCATGACTTACAGCACGCGTTCTCGTCGGAATCGTCCTTGCAGTCCGGCTTTCCATTACAGAATAAGTCTTTCTCGATGCATTCTCCATTTCCGCAGGCTAACTTTCCGTCGGAGCACAATGGTTCATCGGTCTTCAGCAATGGCAATACTTTGCGTGGTTCTAAATAATTGTAATTATTTAATAGTCAAGCTTTTCAGTACGTGAAATATTGTTGATGGCTTTGTGTAGGGGTGTATGTATAGATATAGTGTTGACTGGCGTTTCTTGCCTATACTCATATAACGTATTTACAATTTAATATTTACAATTCATTTGATAGAAAGTAGATGTATACTCAAATTTTAGATGCTATCTTGAAGTATTTGGTTTAAGTACTATAATTGAAGAGGAAAATAACAAAAGAATAAGAAAATAGCAAGAACAAGGTACTTGAATGATAGAAAAGATTTGTTTATTGTATTATAGTGAAGATTGTTTGGTTAAAATGAGCGTTTTTTGTTTGAAGAATGAATAAAATAAAATAACAACTAAAGTGTAAACGTGCAAAGAGTGTATGTTATTTAAGTGTCAAACAAAATAAATAAGTGCGCAGCTATTAAATAACTAATGGTTATTCTAGGTTAAGTGAAAATCAATCAAAATGGCGTGCATAAGAAAGCGTGTGCAATGCAGGGAAGCTGGAAAAGGTAAGTGCTATCTACTTTCTACTGTCTGTTTTGGAAATTATCACCTTTATTTCAATTTTGGAGTTTCCATCTTTAATGCCTTCCATAGAGAAAAACTATTAGGTAGACCATAAGTCAAAAGCTCTGGTCTATGACTTATGGTACTCCTAAAATGAATTACACAAAAGTGACTAAGGAAGATGAAGATGAAAACCTCTTTTTCTTTTGTTCTTTTTACAAATCTCTAAACAGCCGATCTACTGGACCTCTACTCCAAATTTAAGAGCCTTTATTTTTAGCCTCACACCTTTGCCGATTTCTTTCAAGTGTGGGACTTACTCTCGAGTTTGTCACAGGTCGTGACTTTACCCTTCCAATCACATGTTTGTTTATCGATGTCAAACGCTAATCCACTGGGGCAAGTAATCTGTTTTAAGCCGGCTTTAGTACACCTAAATGACAAATGGGGCGCCTTGAGTAATATTGTAGCCATTGGCAAGAATTAGTGACCATATCTGACTCATATCTCCGCCCAGATACGTTCGCTATACGAAATAATCTACACCAAAACTTTTTTTCATTGACCAGGGTCTATAAATCTGGATATCGATCACTAAATCTTCTGTTCACTTACTTTCTACTCTATCGCAATTCTTAACGTTAGTCTTCCAGTCGCATGTCTGTCTATCGACGTCAAAAGCTAGACCACTCGGACAACGGACTGAAGCCAACCTTGTTACTTTTGTATCACTGTTACTATCGCACCTAGTTTACAACAAAATATAATAAAAGTTAATCAAAAGTTTGTACTGGATCAAAGCATCGAATGAAATTCCTGAAAATGATTATCTTTGACTACCTAGATTACTTTATAATCGAAAAGATGAATGGATAACAGCATAACTGGGAATATAACCTTTAAAACTGACGTTTGTGTAGCGGGTGGAGTATGCAACCTAATGCACGGGTGTTTTTTCGGTTGCCTGCCCCACCGGGGCTGGTTTGACGTTTCATCCATTCATCTTATCAATTTTTGAAACAGCGTCGATAAAAAAGTAGTTATTAAGACTTTGTTCTTTTGGAATATCGTAATGAATCGTTTTATCATTGTTGTGGATGGTGATTCTTACCTTACTACATCCCTGCAATCGCCATCTGTCGTCAAACGGAAGTACTCATCAGCGGCTCTGTTCTCGCATAATTCTTCTGTGGTTGGATCGTCACTAGCATCTTCATCTTGGGCATACGCTACAAAAAAAAATAAACAATTGGTTAGTATGATCTTCGTCAACTTTCACTAAATGGGAAATATCATCAACAGGTATAATTAGCAAATTTGCTAAATTATAGCTTATTTAAACCGTATTTTTGACGACCTTGCCCTGATAATATAAATTAACCATATTTAGTATCGTTTATATTGAGCCATAATGCGCGTGTATATCATTTGCATTAATGAGAAATCTTTACTGAGAAATTCGGGTCAAACTGAAAGTACGCCGACACAGAAAAATCGGTTTATGTAAGATTTAATTTTTGTTAATCGCGCCAACAAAAAAAGAAAAACACGCAATTATATTCAGGCTCACATTTGGCTTTTTGCCGATAAAATTGTTTACGCAATCGAAATATTAGAAATAAAGCAAAAGAAGCGAAAGCTTATTAATCAGAACCGGTATTAAACAAGAACTTTTACTCGGGTTCGCGACGCAAAGTTGGCCTCCAGGCGTCGAATCCTTAATGAAAAAGTGAGATGTCATTAAATTTAAAGGTTAAAATGCTAACTTTTACTATTAGCGTGTTCTATTAGCTTCCTAGATCTGCAATGAATACGTAATAGGTTATCAAATATGCAAAGCGCGTTTTTTTTTTTTTTTTGAGTGATGACTGTTACGATAACGGTATTCGAATAAGTTGGATTGATTTCCCGTTTTGTGACAGTTATTGTGTACCCATGACCTTTCTGGAGGAATTACAAGTAATTTTAAACAGGAAAAACGATTAATTTAAAAAAAAATAACAATTGATGATGAAGAATATCATCAACACAGTGAAATATCCACAAATGCATTTCCGCTCCAATTTTAAGATAATTACATAATTACTCCCCGATTATTTATTGCAAACAGCAAACGCGAAATATTAAATTTTACTTTCTAATTGACCACCTTTTGACCTTGGTTTAGTTTCGCGAAAAATAAATAGGGGAAAACAAATAAAAAGATTAAATAGGAATCAAACAAATAATAAAAACGAAAGTACTTACCGATGCCTAACAAGAGCAAACAACACAGCCAAAACGTCCTCGAAGCCATGCTGATTCTTCAAGCACAACCTAAGAAATGGTTACGATCTCTCTTTATATTTATACCGGAGGTATTTTAGCCAGCGCGCGTGCGTTTCTTGGTACCACGGGACCAATGGCTGGCCGATTGGCTTAAGTTCGTCTTAATGCGTTTTGCAACTTTCACCTTCTGGAGTGTGGGTATTGTTAAGGTTCTTGAAGTCCGGATTGAAGCGTAAGCGTCGCCGGATTGAACTGTGCTCCGCCAGGTGGTAGCACCTTATAATATTCTCTTGGTATCAGTCGTCACGATGTCTTCTGGCCATGTGACTACAGCTGCATCACCTTCTCGGTTCTGGTTACCTTTTCAGAACTTTCTGCTCTACGTCGTCCCCCACCGTGCTTTGAACGAGTCGGATTCCTCCGCGTTTTGGTGCGACCTCCCCTCTGGAGTATTTAAAGCTGTTGAGATGCGATCGGCGATATTATTTGGTTTATGGCTTTCAAGTTCAGCCAATCTGGATGGATTAAGTCTTCTAGATCCGCTTGTTGATGAGTTGCACAAGAGCCTAGCACTTTCCCATGAAGACCGGTGGAAAATTTAAGTCATGAATTATTTTGGCGTTGTTTTGTTTAATTGGAATTTGATGATATCATGGGACGCTCAGGAGCAAAGCACTTAAGTCACTCTGGGATAGTATTAAAAAGTTTATGAAAATCGTAAATACTGAAGATGTGTTTCCAGTAAAATTGTTATTATTTAATTCAAATTCTTTCTTGGTATTTTTTTAACGTTTCTTGGTGAATATGTAAACCCTATTTGCCTAAGTGATCAAATAACGGCATTTCTAAGATCGTATACTTTACAAATTGATTAATAATTGCAGACAGTAAACTAAAAAAACGTAAGCTGTTAGGATCCAGCTGACAAATAATAATGACTGATGATTGAAAATGACTGCCTGAATACGTTAATTTTCAAGAAACAAGAGTTAAAAAATATGTCATGATATGCAATTATTGTTGTGTACCAAACTACGTGCCTTTTCAAGGTCTACTATGAGGACCATTTTCTCACAGCATCAACTACAATAAACAATAAAATAATAAAAATAAACAATCCAAAAATATAGTTTTTTGGTGACAGACTTATAATTTAAAAGGTTCTGTTAAGTTCTTATATAAATTGTTCAGTACTTGGTCAGTATTAAAAAATCTGATGTGGCCAGGCACATAACTTTATCATACAATATATAAAATTATAGTTTAGCTGCATGAGATTCTATTTGATCGAGATCGGCCATGCCGGCATTAAAATAAAAGTACTAGAGCTAGACTAGAGATATTTTGATTATATTTACAAGCTAATGTCAAAACATCAGCATTTGACACTACCTACTGTTATTAGAATCACAATATCTGACAAATCCTGGCTAACTAGTTTAAATGCAATACGAGCGATCTTGATGAAATAGAATTTGCTCATGCAGCTAAACTGGTAATTTTACCAAAAATGTCATAGTCATACTACGGATGATAAAGTAAAAAGGTTCTGGTTCTGATGACTAATATATTATATTGGCTTCTAGCATACTATATTTTCGGGTTTTACCCCGTCTTCAGTGCAAACTACAAAAGATCATAAAGAATTATGCTCAATATTCCAAATAAGTTTTAAGTTTAACATACCGTCTTACAATCTCTCTTGTATTTATTCGCGAAAACATAACAACATTGCTATCCGCACTCGAAATATTGTTGTCAATATTGTTTCACCTAGCGTAAGTGCGCGCGTGTTTCTCCTTCTCATGGCAATTCTCCATGCATTTGCGTGTTGAATTGACGTTTCGCAAACGCTGACGTTCCGAATACTGTCAAAAGTTTCAAAATATCCTGGCTACCTAGTATTAATGCAGACACGATTTCGATCAATTAGAATTTACACCCGCAGCTATTAATTTTACCAAAAAAAATTCTTGAAAAATGCTCTTAGAGGAAACGTCCTGTTCCGTTGGACCCTTTTGAACCAAAAGCTTTTCAGCTCTAAGTTTGGTCATGAAACTTCTAAATATGAACTTTCGTCCCGATACCTTTAGTAGTTTCTCCAGAATCATCCCCAGAAAAATCGAGTACACACATACACAGGGGACCCAAAAAGGGGGGAGCGAAAAAGACCTATTTCCGCTAAATCTCATTTTTTTTTTCGGCTCGATTACAATACTTATTACAATACTTATTATCATACTGCGTATGATAAAGTAATAATTACCGTAATTTAACATCCGTGATGAATACTATTATCGATTATTATATTGAAATTCACAATAGTTGCTTGCAACTTTGAAGAACATCGAAAGCAAAAGCGACAGGAATTCCAAGAATTTTTCACGGTCGTCTTGCGTTCATGTGCGTCCCCTTTTTTGGCCTTATACCGTCCGAGACGTTTGGAAATCAAGCGAAATGCTTGCGATACCGGACCGTATGATTTAATCCCATATACAACCGGTGTGATTTGCGCGAAGAACGAGAGAATCCGACTCGCGGCAAGTCGTTCCAAATTGGGGCGATCGGTGAAAAGTGAATTTCAAGAATCTGGCAATGACTTTTGATGGCAGCAGAAGAAGTCATTGACTGGCTATGACTTTTGTCCGCGCGCCGACGTTGCGACGACATTTCAGGTATCTTCTAGCGTTATGTCACGAATACTGTTAGGAAATCGAGAACTACTGGCATTTAGACGCTAGTCACCGTTTTGTTTTACGAAATACGGGAACTCCTCTCTTTAGAGAAAGATCGAGCGTTTTTATTGTTGCAATTCTAGTTAAAACCACGAATCGGGTTGCTGGATGTAATTACTTCTGAGTTGCATACAAGATTTGATTATGTAAAGTAGTAAAATCGCTGTGTTTACGTGTATCTATTGCATGGCTCTGGTAGGTTTCTGTAACTTTTCGATTTGTTACATAGTGTTATAAAACTTATCTCATATTCATAAATAGTTAAACGGTTGGTTTCCAAAACGGACCGAATTGATATTTGCTAACAGCACGGTGATTGCTGGCTTGACACTACATAACAACATAACCTGAAATACCTGGCAATCGTATTGTTATTTAAATAGGAAGGTGATAAAGAATGTAAAAACATGCCTACGAGAAAAACAAACTTAACAAAGAAAATCCATTAATAATTTGATCGCGTTTTATAGTATGGTTAGGTTGATTGTCAACTATACGAATTTCATATGCACTACATGGGAACTCAAACATTTTCCAAGAGATAAACATGCACATTCCGTACTCCAAAAGCACGTTATATGCAAATTCGTGTTTGAATAAAAAGTTTTCACAAAAACCCTTTAATAACCGTGGCTGGCGAAAGACCACTGAAAACCGCAGAAACTCAGTATATTATAGAAAACTAGAACTATATAACTTTAGGTTACTATTATGGCGATATACAGGCGGGATGTAAATTTTAAATAAGTCAAAAATTACAGCCACAACCTGGATTTGAACCAGGGACCTTTGCGTTTCTAGCACAATGCTCTCCCATCTGAGCTACTGAAGCCTATGACATTTGTTAGATATAATTAGTAACCTATAATATTACTTTGACAAAGTATGTCGTTAAACATTTTTATTTGATTGTATCTTGATTGTATCCAAGTTACTGCCGGACTCTGTATAAAAACTGAGAATTTCATTTATTTCTTTCCCAGTTATTTGTATCCTAATGATTATTAATACATACTGTTTACTAAATATATTCAGAAGTCGATTGTCACAATGATTTTCCACTGATTTCACGTTCTTTTTTTGCCTTCTGTGAAAACAGACAAGGCAATATGTGGGTGTGGCAAAAACTAGAAAAATTTTGTCACATATCGGTTGCTTCACTTCTATATTCAATTTATATAACATGATATATGAAATTAACTATAATATACATAATATGTATTGCCGTGCAACAGCTGCAGACATGTTTCCAAAATTCTTCATTTGACAATACCAGTTTTCTATAAGCTGCAATTTGATTTTTTAACAATTGCTTATACATTATTTCCGGTTCTATAGCAAACTTTGCAAAAGTTAAATTAAATTTTTTTTAGATGTACATCCAGTCACAAAGTCTAACACCAGCATAAATCATTTTCTGAAAAATTCTTCTCATATCTTGAGAAAATCCAAATTTAAAACTACACAATTACATTAAAACTTTGTAAGCAACAAACAGATATTATTCAATCGTGTTCAAGTTTCAACTTTTACCATTTGCTTTTTTACGTTGTTTGTTGTAGTAAACTAGTGAGACGTGAGTGAGACCCATTTTACCCCATTTTAAAACGAGCCGTTTTAAAAGAAATGGTTTAGAGAATCTACATTCTAGAGGAATGCGGAAGATTTGTGTCTTGTGTGCAGTCATTGGACTTTTTTTATTGACATATTTAGAGATAGACTCAGATGTTGCAGAAATCAACGTCTGACCACTATTTATAGCTCTTTTCATCCTAGTTTTAGTATGAATGATATTATGGTATTCCGTTTTCACTCTACTGGTAATTGTTCTCTGTAAGGCCAATGGCATTAGTTTAGCCTACTTGTTTTTAATAGCTTTATTTAATTAAGGAGCATAGCGCATTAAGCTTCCATTTACAAATGCTTATTAACATATATCACGGAGTAAAAGTATTTAGCAGTGTACGCTTTCCAAACCTAGACAAATTATGTGTCCTCGTAAAATAAATACGTACGTTTCTACAAACATTTCCGAACACCGAAAAAATGAACAATGAGTAATTGACTGACCAAGGGAATGCATAAAATTGTCTTCTCAATCAAAATTCATTACACGACAGATTCACCTTGACGTTTTCCTCACACGAAACGCGGAAAGCACTTCCTTGACATTATCGACATAAACTTTCCATTTATTACTCGAAAGATTACATATTCACATCTAGGATTCGATAAATTTCTTAAAATTGATTCCGGTAATCCTTAAAAATTAACATTTAATGAGATGGTTTGACTATTAACAACATTTTGTTTAAAATCGCGTTAGTAACGCAATACTGTGCAGACAGTGACACGTTAATGGTTACTGAATCCAATGCCACACATCAAAATGAATTCTGATCGAGAACAATGTAGAAAAAATCAGATCAGCCGGTTAGTTATGTGCTCGTTTTCAATCAAGGTCCTAGATGTAATGTTGCTTTATATAGTATGCACACCTTGAGTGAGTGACTTTACGCAATTCAGTATTCCAGGTACTCCTATACCACACCCAGCAGTGCTCGCGAGGCATTCAATGAATAACACAAAGAACTACTGGTATTGCTTTTCCGAACGCGCAACAGTTTACTTCTAGACTGTGCCATAGATGTGAATTTATGAATAGAGATATTCATCTTTCATTAATCTGATTCAGATTGTTATTATTAATTTTGAGTTACCTAATGCAAACTGTTATTATTAGGTATGTATATAGGAGGTCTAACACAACTGATGTGTTCTTGTTGCGCACTACTTGTACAGGGTGTTACGATTGGAATTCTCGGTACTCTTAGTTCCCTACAAGAGATATAAAATAATTCTATACTATTTTGTTTTCGAGTTATAACATAAAAACAGACAGGATTTTTTAAAAATTGTTTTAAAACGTACCTAGTGAGTGCTTTTGTTTGATCAAAAATGTTACATGACTTGAGAATCAATTACAGTAAATTACTAACTGCCAAAGTTTAGAAAATGCATTAGATTTCTATTAATTATTACCTTAATAAAAGAAATTATAATCTATGCAACTAGACCGTAAATACCAGAACATTTCCCAAATTTCCAATTACTTAATTTGTCAAAAATAGGGTAATTGAAACTACATGCCGACAACCAAAGAAATCGAAATAGTTGGGCAACTGATTATGGTGTGATTTTTATCATATATTCTCAAACGAGCAAATGTTTTTAGAAAATGAATTCAGTCTAGAAAATCAGCGCCAAAAACTGCAAAAATACGTGTACTAGACACAATTTAAAATGTCTGCGTTCAGATTCAGATTGTACGAAAAAATGGCATAGCGGAATCTGTTCCAGCTTGTTCGATTGTTGCTGTTGGCCACGTGTATTGTGTTTTTGCTAAATATCTGTAGTTGGAAATAAGGCTGTAAATAATTCTTTATGGTCATATAATATCTTAAAAAGTTGACCCCAGAGAGAAAAAAAGATATTAACTATAAGTTAAGTATATAATATACAATGATAGAATTGTTCTATTTAAAGTAATAACAATATTTTATGTTTAGTGCAATTTGGACTGTCTCAAATGTGCATCCTCGAATAATTGTGCCTATATTAATGCACATATTTAAAATCAATTTTTTTGCGATTTTACGATTTTGGCAAGCTAAACATGTATTTGCGAATGGCAACTCGTTCGCGTTTACGATAGCTTTTTTTAACCCCGACTCAAAAGATTCCTATCACGTAAGGTTTTCGAAAATATTACAAATTGTAAAAAATTGCAATTTTGTCTTTTTTTTACTTTATAGCGGTCCAAATGGATTGTTTTTAAAACGCGATATCAGGTTAACGTACAAGGTTTAATGTTTAGTTTTAGACATTTTAAAAGTTTCTAGCAATTCACATGCTTTTTACTTTATCATACAGAGTATGATATTTTGGAGAAACTACTAAATGTATGGGGATGAAACTTCATATTAGAAGTTTCATGACTAAATTTAGAGCTGAAAGAAGTTTTGTTCAATAGGTTCCAAATCAACTATTTTGCAAATGAGCTGCCATTTCTGTGTTGCCACCAAATGCTTAAATAATAAACTAAACTAGAGGAAATTTTGTATAATTTATGTCTTTAATATTTTTTGATCGGTCGTGTCTGCATTAAAACTAGTCAGCCAGGATTTGACAGGTATTTTGATTCTATTGATAGTGTTGTCAAAATTTCAGCGTTTCACACAGTTTGATACTGCTAATACCTAATGTCAATAGAATCGATATATCTGACAAATCCTGGCTAACCAATTATATTTTAATGCAGACACGGTCTATCTCGATCAAATAGAACCACATACAGCTAAACTATTAATTGTATATATATATATATAGTATGATAACGTCATGTGCAAGTCACATCAGATTTTTTACTTAAATAAATAATAAAGTAGGTACTGTAATCGTGTCGAAAAAAGGTTTGAGATTTTAGCGGTAATATGTCCTTTTGGGTCACCTGAACATCTTTGACCAAGGTAGAATAAAATGTCTGTGTGAATGTGTACCCATTATTTGTGGCGACGATTCCGGAGAAACTACGAGGTATCAAGACGAATCTTCATATTTAGAAGTTTCATGACCTAACTTAGAAATAGTTTAGCTGCATGAGCTTAACTATTTGATCGAGATCGCTCACACTGCATTAAAACTAGTTAGCCCGGATTTGACAGATATTTTGATACTATTGATAGTATCGTCACAACATAAGCGTTTGCGTTGGGAAATACTGCTAAATAGTATGATAAAGTTATGTGCCTGGCCACATCTGAATTTTCCTTCTATAAAACATGTATACTAGATTGTAAACAGTATACTAAATAAATATATACATAGTAAGTATGTACACATAATATTCATTGTTAGCTTTTAATTGCATGCTTGTGGTTTCTTGCAACAAAATATGCCATTGTGTTTTATGTTTCCACCAAAATTGAAGCCCTTTATACTAGATATGTCGATAAAAAGAAAAAATTTACGAAAAATGTAGACATGTTCTTGCTAGTCTATTCTGGAATCGGCTAGAGCTTTAAATACATTCAATTACAATCATGGTAAGTTTTTCAGCATCCTCAATATGATAATTTTTTACCAAAGAGTCAGTTTTGAATTTGGATAAAATTAAGTAATAAAAAATCGAGGACTGAAAGGATTTATCATCAAAACTACCAGAAAATAATGTCATTTACAGAGCTTGCATGTATTTTCTTGTTTTTTCTTGGTTACCGACATTGTAATTAAATTCGTTAATCTTGTTCTAAACATCATTTCATAAACTAATTGAGACTGAATGTTAAAATTCCATTTTCAGTTCAAACTTGCCGACACCTATCACAATGACATCACCAAAACAAACCTAACGGAATACCCAGTACAAACACACCATCAAAAATATTATGATTTCGTTTGACCGGATACCAAGACGAACGAGCCATGTATATTAAAACCACAACACCGAAAGAAGTATTCGGAGGAAACAAACAATGAAAATAACAGTTTTTCGAACTGTCAATACCTACTTAAATTATATTCATACGCATCAGGCATACGTAATTTAATCCATTCCATGCATTTCTAGATAAACCACGAACGCTTCTATGCCGACGACCTATGTAGAATATGAAATTAGGCGAGTGGTAACCCTGCAGACATTCCTATCGATGTAGAATGCCATTCGATTGATGCACATCACCTTTTGGAGCGTGCCGAAAAGACATGCTGGTAGCGAGGAGTGTGCAGACTAAAAGTCGGTTACTGAAATCGAAAATTGAAAGTAAGTGCATTTGAAATCGGTAATGGCGATGGCTTTTACCGTTTGCTGCATGTGGCTGTTCGATATGGTATCTAAAGAGGAGCGCGGCATGCATTTTATGTAGATAAGTGAATGGCATGTATAACGTGATATTGACTACTGATGATCGCCTTGTATTTTCTACTGGTGGCTTCGCACGTGATTATCATTATTATCATTTAAAATACTGCAATATGCTTTGTTTCCTTGCAATTTTCTTCCATTGTACATACATGTTTGTTCTAGAGATATTTTTTCCATAGACATGGGCGTATCCAACTCAAAACGGAAGGGGGGCAGTTTCTACATTTAACTGGCTGTATGGGTAAGGTGACCAGATTTTTTTTAGGCAACGCGGTACATAAGGATGCGGGAGGGGGCGCTTACTAATTAAAACCAATTACTTGCGTTGTAGTAAAAGTCTAAAATCGACGCATTCTGCTTTTTTTTAAATATTTTTATTATCAATATGATTTTGAGTTGGGTTGGATCCACAGATATAATTTTACGTTAACGTGATATTGACCTAAACATATCTAATTACTTTACACGAAAAGTTCTAGACATTCTTTGTACTATATTTATTTTAATTAGATAAATGTTTGGAATGTATTTTTTGAAGAAAATTGTAAATGCTTGGGTTCTTGAGGTCGACATAGTTTTTAAAAATTGTGTCACTATTTTTGGAATATATTAGATCCATAAAGACGACATTACATAAAATTTTTGACAACACTTTTGATTTGAAAAAAAAAACTCAATTTTATAATTCGTCGTCTACTTTTTGAACTTTTTATAAAAATTGTCTTCACCGTATTTGTATTGGAATTAGGTTTCATCAATCTTTTAAATAATTCACGTAGTAAATTTTAGCACTTTACCTTACCATAATTTCTTCAAATATACGTTTTTTATACCAAATAGATTTACTGAATATGTAAATACATTTTTATCCAGAAATAAATATAGTGTTCCCTCTAGTGAAGTAAGTTATTTATTTTAATTATACAAAATATCGCCGCAGTGCAAGATTGTCTATTCAGGGAACACCTAAATGCTAAATTTGTGGTGGAGGTATGACGAAAAACTAATGAATATTTTATGTGCCAACGAGATGGCAAACAAATGTTCTAATTCTTTGCTTTGAATAACACAGCAAAATATACCAAGTTGAGAGGTACGGTCTAAAAATTTTAAATCTTTTTGTCAGATTCCATTACAGATTAAAACCAAAAAATTCTACACATTATCTTAATCGATAGCAGGATAACAATAAAAATAAGTGAATAAACTGTTGTAGATTCTTCAACAAGACTGGCATAAAAATTATGCTAGCAAGACTGAGAAATTTATTTTCCTCTGACTGTTACCTATTTCAACAATACTATCAAAGCAAAGCAGTGAAGTGAAAACGGAGTCGACTGTGTTTTGTCAGATAATGCTAAATAGTACAAATTATAACGTTCAATAAAAATTGTAAATCATATTGTTGGAATACTGTATATGTAGTATTACAATCTTGTTTAGTTTTTTGCTAATTTAACCAAATTGTTACGTCTGGATTTTCAATCAAACGATCGCGATGTAGTTGCTAATGATGAGTATAAGTTTTTGAATGTTTTTGAATTTAATCTGTTTCATAAGTTTTATGAAATCAATATAAAGTTTGACCTAAAACTAAACTAACTAAAATATAAACCTGTTGTTATCTTTACTGGGTGTCTATAAAGTAATGGGACGTCATATTGAATAAATTTCAGGAAGAATACGCTGAAGGTTTATATAGATAGTTACTTTAAAGAAGTCCGAACATCAAGCAGGTGTTAGCGTATCTGCATATTGTAGATGGCGCTATCGGCAGTTTTTCTGTTGTAATTTTGTAATTAATTATGTTCAAGTTAATTATTATTGTTTTAATCCATATGACCCAAAATTATGACACAGACGTGTTACTCAATAAAGGCATAAAATAGTATCTATGATAAAATCCATAGTTTTCAAGAAATTTGGATTCTACTATTATTAGCTTTATAAAAAAAAAATCGTAATATATTTTCGTGGTTTCTATCCGACTTTGTCCATTCATGAACTTGCAGTCTATACCGGCCACGTCAAATTTTGAGGTTAGATATCAGAACATTTCACAAAACAAGTTAGAACCGATTCTAGTATCATTTTTTTCCCATAGACTCTGAATCTGAAGGCACAAATTTTAAATTCTATCATGTTTTTGAGATACTGAATATTTGTATTTTGCGCGTATTAGTTGTGATTTTCTTAAAAACTAGACTTTTATTTTCAGATCTAAATTATACGAAACAAAATAATGCACACCAGTTCTCATTTCCATTTCTTTAATTGTTAGCAAGAGTAGTAAATTATTTCTTTCGCTTATTGTATTTTTGACAAATTACGAATTTGGAATCCACGACAATCCTTTATCTATAATTTGATAAAGATATCAAATTTACAAGGAATTCTCGCAATTGCTGTGCGTTTAAAATATCACATTTTCGTTTAAGCGAAAATGTTGGTAAAATATTGGAGAGAAGGCAAACACCGTTAAAAATGTGCGAACATATATATCAAATATCTTGTTCCTGCTGTATTTTAAAGTAAAAATACTTCTGCACAAGTTGTAGAGCATAAAATTTAAAATTACTTTAATAAGTATAGGCAAATTGTCAGCTGTGTTTGGAATGCTTGGGCAAGGCTTTTCATTAATGTCATAATTATAATCTGATATATAACAAAACATGTATAACAAAATACAAAATTGGTGAAATTCCTTTTTACAATTTTTTAATTCCGTTATTTGCATTTTAATGATTGCTTAAATTAAATAACGAATTATTCTTGGAACCTATTTGATTGTTTTTCAACTTCTGGTTTACCACTCTTAAGTAGATTTCAGGTAACCCCTGTGACTACTCATGTCATTTTAACATCGTTTATTACTTCTCTAATTAACCGTTAAGCTGCTAAGGCAGCACCTAAGCCTATTACATATAGTGGCTCTTTACGTTGTTTTTTCTTTTCTAGCAATCGTAGTTGTTTGACTGAATTGATTAAATTTAAAAAGCCACGAAGTGTCTTGTCGAAATAGGTTGGTTCTCTTAAAATGATCATCAATTTAAAATGGTAAATTGTAATTTACATACATAATACAAAAAATTAAACAACCTTGATACTTTCACCACCTATATAAATTTGTCAGTTTGCATGACTGTTCCATAATAGGTAAACATGTTAATTGCTTAGACACTTCGGTAACTAGATTTAATATAGAAGTCATATACGATTTAGTTGATAAGGTAAGGCCAGCGGCCATCATTCTAGGTCACGTTCAATGCCATATCCTTTGGGAAAGTGAATTCGGGCGACAGATTTGATCGTTTTCGGCTCAACCGAGATCGCCAATAATCACCCGACGACGAGAAATAATACCTGTGGCATTTAAACTTAACATTTACGACTGATATTTTTACGAAAATCAATTTACAAATAATTGCAATGCGAACCTTGTGCAAAAAAAATGTTACGATCCGGTCTCATGCTACACCAGTGATTCTTAACCTTTTTAAAATGTGGGACCACCTTTGATCATAAGAAAAATTCGCCGAGCACCAAAATAAAAGAGACAAGAAAGTTACAGACACAACATTTATTAACTTTGATTGATAACTGATTATTAGATAACAGTTGAAAATAACATTAATTTGAAATATATATATATAAATATAGATTGACCCACTTCTTCTCACAATTTTTACTTTATCATACGCAGTATGATAAAGGAAGTATAAAATAATTCCTTAGTCTGCAACATGAAAATATTTTCAGAATCAAATTCAGAATCAGAGCAAAACAAACAAAAACAGGATAATGTTAACCAGCACATAAGTCTGGAATTAGACATATATACATATTACTTTATGATGTTGTTTTTTAAGTGTACGAAGCCAATAAACTTTTTGCAAAAGGACATACTTGTGAGTCACATTGTTTTCTTTGTTATTACTATTAACGACTACCTAGTCCCCTCAAGAGTAATTTTTTCCAATCTAATACGAGTACTTTTATTTCGAAGCCGAAAATACTTGATATCGAAGCAAAAATATCGAATATTTACTTGTATCGGAACGATACTAGCACTGGTTAAGAACCACTGGCACTGGGCTCGACTCCGAGAACTCCTTGATGTTAATTTTTGGGTACGCGTGACATTTGACCGAGAGGGAGAGCTTCGTCTTCCTCGGCGTGCCTATGTAAATCGCCTGACTGTTAACATTCAATAGTCCAATGTCAAACTCGATTGTAGGCACAACTGGAAAAATACCAATGCAATCGTGAAATACCAAAGTAAAAGTATTATCGAGTGAAATCCCATAGGTTTCGGCGAAGCCGATGGAACGAGCCGAGCTGCGTGCTGATCTGCAGTCTTCTCAACGCTTCGCTCGAAACAGAGTACATAGTTCGATACCTTGACCTACTTTGGTCACTTTCTTCGATGGGTTGATCGAAATTACTTTAATTTGATCAGCAATTTCGTCGGACTCTATTAACTGAAGTAAATGGTTTATCTCCTTTTTTTGTTTGATTTCTCTTTAACATTTGTACGAAATTGAAACTTTGAGTAACTTTTCAAAAATTAGTTCGATCTGGTATTGAGTATTTTTAATTTGAGTAATTTGTGGGCATTCAAAAGAATTAGAAGTAGTTATTTGGAATCCAAGCAATATTAGTCCAATAGTGTAATTGCATTTAGGATAATATTTAAAATTCTAAACATACAGTTATCACCTGTTCAACACCGCTAATTGTCAATATAGTAAATTTATTGTTGTTTATAGCATCGTATACAGGCTGATTTTTTTAGTACAGGTACAGTGTGCAATTTTGGAACATCGTTTTTTGTTGTTTTTACTCAAAAAAAGCAGTAGAATTCGACGTTTGCATAGATGAAAAAAAGACGATTCCATTGCATAGGCACGAAAAGTCCAATAGCTAACTTGACTTATCTTTAAAGATGGTGGAGAAATAATGTTTTGCAACCTGTTTTCGTTATTTTACTACCATTATTGGGCTATAGATTTTTAGCAAATTTTTAAGTTTTTGCAATAAAAGCCTAAAATTTTGCTTTTGCAGTGATTTCGAAGTAAAATCAACATCGTTTTTTATTGAACTAAAATTATGGCAGTTTGCTTTCACTTGTCGGACGGTCAGGTCTTTGCTGTTCGTTCTTCACGTAAAGATAACATCTTTAAATAAAAAAGTATCTAAAAAAGGAACAACACAATGTATTTAGGCTGGCTTCAGGCTGATGTTGGAAGTGCTCTTTATTTAAACATGACATAAAAATAAAAAAAGAAGACTTGGATTGAAGAGAAATGACATAC
Source organism: Melinopterus prodromus (assembly GCA_964023965.1). Classification (NCBI taxonomy): domain Eukaryota; kingdom Metazoa; phylum Arthropoda; class Insecta; order Coleoptera; family Scarabaeidae; genus Melinopterus; species Melinopterus prodromus. The sequence goes on from OZ030393.1 coordinate 63,973,899, forward strand.
TCAAAAAACGTTGATTCCAGCTCCTTATTTTAAATCACCTTTCATTTCACATTAAATTGACCCTATATTATCAGAAATGTTGCATAGCCAAACATAAAGCAATATAACGAAATTACAGAAATGGCGGTTCATTTTCAAAATCCTTGAACAATGCTTAGAGGAAACATCCAGTTCCTTTGGACCCTTTTGAACCAAAAGCTTTTCAGTTTTAAGTTTGGTCATGAAACTTCCAAATATGAACTTTCGTCCCGATACCTTTAGTAGTTTCTACGAAATCGTCGCCACAAAAATCGGGTACACACATAAATACACGCACACACACAGACATTTTTTGTACCTTGGCCAAAAATGACCAGGGGACCTAAAAAGACCTATTTCCGCTAAAATATTAATTTTCTTTCGGCATGATTACTATACTTTTTCATGTAAGATAAAGTAAAAATGTCGTATGGACTACCGGCTACTTTATCTATATTCTTAAAAACCAGCAAATTGACTACTTTTTAATAGAATTCAACAAAAAAACTGCATTTTAGTACTTTTTCTCTAAGTCAGTTCATTTATTTAAAGATTTGCATTAAATCAGTTTAGCCTATAGAAAATTGACATGTAAAATTTTGAAAATATATGTATGTTCTCTATTGTTGCATTTCAGTGTCCAAATGATATCAAACCTAAATGATATCAGACCTAGTTTAATATTTCCCCTGATTCATTCATTCAAAATATTAATAATTATATTATAATACGCGTCTGTGCCATGAGTTGCACTTTTTCGCGCGAGCTGAGGTGTTCCATATTTTTACATACACGTACGTATCAATCGCGTCCTGATTAATGCAATTTTTCGACGTGGAATGCCGCTTGGCCAGTTGAAAACTGGCGCTGTAGGTGCGGAGCCGCGTTCATAACAACTTCGGTAATTGAAACTACGCTCTTTTGTGCCCTTAATCCAAATATACTCCGTCACAACTCTACCGCTAAAAAATACGCTCAAAAAACGGTACATTTCCAAGGTTTCCGTCGGATGGAATGTATTATTATTAAAAAGCTCTTAAATTACAAAATAAATATTAATGCATGGGATAATTGACGCTAATTAAGTACGCAACACCTAAAGAGACAACTCGTTTGCATTGTATTGTAGAGGTGAAGAAATGATGTGTGTAATTCCAGGAAAATTGAAAATAACACCCACAATACGGTAAATATATCCTCCTCGTCAATTGTCTTCATTATGTGACATCTCCGAAACAACAATGGCGTATTCAAATTGAACATCACACTCGCAACACGGTCATTACGCAAATACGAATATATAAATGTAGCAATTATACTGTTGCGGTGTGTTGACATTTAACTGGTAAATGTTAAGTACCAGATTTACTGTTTTAGGTTAGTGATAAAAACCTGTGGTTTATTAGAAGAAAAGAAAAAAATAGCAACATAGATTCAGGTTGAAAAATGATCAATTAGATGTGAAATTTTATTGGTCAACATTACTTATAACTTCTGCGTATTAGTAACGGTAGAACCACCTGTTCTTTAAAGAAACAATACTTTTTAATTATTGATATAATAATAATGATCAATATTTCTGAAAATTAAATTATTTTTTGCAATGGTTTTTATCATTAAACCAACTTAATATCAAAATCTACTTAACGAGAGTTATTTAGTTAAAGTTACTAGAAACATGTTATTTTATAAACAAGTTTTGTTCATGGAATGTGGTTTGGATTGATTTCTCTCAACATTTTCTCTACTGTCTTTTGATTATTTTATGTTGGGCCATAAACAAGAATTTGTCATTAACAAAAAAGATGTCTAAACAACAGGTAATAAAACGTTATAAAAACAATGAAGGTTGTAAATTTATATTGATATAAATATGTAAGTGTATTTTCATTACTAATTAAAAATCGACGTGCTCTAGAATTTTAAAAATAATAACCGTTTCAATTTTCGATAATCTAATAGACATGAATTAAACCAAGAAGGGGATTTGACATCAATTGCTGCCTGGGTAAAAAGTAGTCTAAGTTTTGTTCCTAGGCGTGAATTTTGACAAATTGGAACCTTTGCAATGTGACGATGAAAATTTAGTTCTTGAAGAAAATTATCTTCAATAGACATCCTTGAACACTAATAAGAGATATTTCAAAATAAGAAAACGTACACCCACCACTACCACTGTACTAGATTACATTAACTGGATACCACATGACACCCTCTTCTTATTTTGAAACATCTCTACGTCATTATTTAAAGTAAACATTTTTGTTTTATGTCTTATAATTTCATGCATTTTACGCCTTCAAAGCGAAGTGTTGTGCACTTTCAGGCACACCGGGTTATTGTGAAATCACCTACATAATATTATTCTATTATTTAGAAGAAAATCATTTAGATGTGAAAGGGTACCCACAACCCACACACTTGGTGCGTGGATTTAATTAATAGTACTTTAATCAAACACATTTCGTGCTGTTTTGTCTTAAGTGGAACGTTGTTATTCCAAGTAACATGTTAGCTTTGCTTTATTTTGTTTATTTTATTTAATACTTGCTTCACAATAACGCACAGTTTATTGAGAAGCAAGTGGTAAATTAATTAAAACTGTACATCGGCAATTGTATTATTATAAACGTTATCGATCGTAATTTAAATAAATAATAGTCGTATGCAAGTTGAACGAAATTAATTATAGCTGAACAATATTAGTAATTACAATGCACATCTAATCTTTATCACAAACTAGCTAAGAATGACCAATCGCACCGGTAGACGATACTCCAATATCAGAAAAACAGTCCCGAGTCCACCAGTTAGTCAACGTTGGGCAGGTATACGAAACAGGGTTTTGCACCGGCATCAGCGGTGACTCAAGGCCTGGATGTCGCTTGCATAAATATTAACAAATAAAAACTTACCTTCCAGTTTTGTTCCTCCCAATGCATTCCGTTCCATACAGAAAACAAATCTCAATTCGAACTACATAGGTTACGTTCTTGAAATAATCCCGAACAATCACCACAAAACCTGAAAACTTATCTCACACAAAACACACAAAGCACACAAAACACGTCGCGATAGGTTTCCGCGACACCCTTTCCGCATAAATTTAATCAATTATCATAATAATAATCCCTACAACAAAACAACACGAGCAAACATTAACATAACCCTGATTTTACCCGGTAAAACAACAACGAACTATTCATACGCGGCCACGTGACTCAACCTCCCCTCCCAGTCCTCAGTACACCGCGCGCGATGTCATTGTAGACCACGGCGTTTTTCCTCTCGAATTTTTGGACTTTTCCACATAATAAAAAGCGGCATTTGATCAGGAATAGTGTCAGGATTGATCGGAAGAACCCATATTATCGGTTTCCAATAACAACCGATGCGGATCGGTTTAGATACTTTAGGTAAGCCGCAATCTTCAGTAATTTTCCCTGTAGACAGCTGACTTTGGTTACGTATTGCATGAACGATGCCTGATCGTGATACAGATGTGATCACGATCGCTTTGGTTGGTAATGACATTAGCCGTAAATGATATCAATCACTGCCTTTATCTATTTTTCAAATGTAAATTTACAAACGGTTTTGCCCAACATTCGATTTGATTAAGAGTTATTATCTGGTAAGATGGTTAAAATCAGCGCAAATGAAGATGCATTTTAACATACATTTTAAGTTTTACGCAATATTACCAACATTATCCCATATATTTTATCACGCGTGTTATTCTTTTCATAGATCTCAGTGGTAAACACGGCCGGTAAATACAGGCGGAAGGTCGTTTGGGTTTTTCAAATTCACTGCTGTCAAAAATCTGCGGGTTTTTCTTGAGGAAATCTAGAAGATAGTCTCGAAGATCTAGAAAATCTAGAAGACAGTCTAGAAGATCTTTTCAGCAACGAGTTGATCATGGAATCTCCGTAAGTGTGTTTGCATGAGTGCATGCCTTATACGCAAATTAGTGCCAAACATTATCATGATCGGTGTTATTTTTGATTTGAAAATTTGTATGTGCGCTTATAGGTTAGAAAAAGTGATTTCGCAAGTAAAATATTATGTTTAGTTCTATTCGCAAGTGTTGTAGAATATCCAGGAAGGTTATTGGTCGAGAGCGAATTCTAAGCATTTTCCTTGGACAGTTTTAATCTAAGCAGTTTAAAAAGCTTAAGGATCTCCACGAATTCGGAAAAAATAGTGCATTTGGCGTTATTTTTATTTTGCTTGTTTTCTCGGATTTTGGAGATATGTGCTTATTTCACCATGTCACTGCTTATTTTAACTTTGTTTTTTAACTTTTTTAACGGATGTTTTGAGTTGTTTATACTCGTAGACGTCATAGGTCTGCCCATTTGCGTCTTAAACATAGCTAAAATCGCCTCTACTGCATTGTGATATACCGGCTATAAATGTCAGGAAGTATCGAAAAATCGTTTTTTTTCGAAATTCAACATTTTTAAGGAAAGCTGAAAAATATTTGTCTCTATGGACTGCCATATACCACAAAAAAATGGTCCAAATGATAAATGTTTTGGTCTCCAACAGGAGACACTTTATAATTGTCTTTAAAAATTCAAATTTTTCTATACGTTTTTTTTTTTAAATGAAAGTTTAAGCGATTTTTGCCTCCTGCGAGAGACCTAAATATTTTTCAATTGTGCCAATTTTTTTTTGGGTGCGTTGGGGGTGCATCGGGACTTTTTAACAACTTGAAATTTTGAATGTAAATTAATTTAGTATATGGACCTTTGTTCCCTAGAAGGAGTAGGTTTCTAGTTATTAACAAAAAAACTGAGAAATGGATCCACCCCCTTTAGCTTCGCCCCCACATGCAGCTATCATGTAAATAGAGAATCAAGGGTCAATTTCTTAAAAAATATTATGGAAACACTAATGAAACATACATATAACATACATATAACACTAATGAAACATACATATAATCATTGATATACTGATGATTTGAAAAAGAAAACCTATAAGTAAAAGAAAACGTTTTATAATAGTCCATACTAGTCAGTTCTGACTAATATTGTCTCCTTTCCATAGTTTAATAAATTGTCGCTCTGTATTTTAAGTTTTCAACATTTTTTCTCGATAATTGAGTAACTTCCAAATATTTCTAATTTATCAACACGAATTACTATAATTCTTTATTGGAGCTACTTATTAGTTATTAAGTTATTAGATATTTGTTATTATTTCTTTTTTTATATCTATAACTATTATAGAAACTTATTGATACGTAATTTACAATCTGTAACGAAATAATTAGAATACAAACATTCTATCATTTTGTATAAATCGCAACGAACTATCGAGAGATTGTTCTAAGTAAGCTGCCTTCAAATTTCAGGGTAATCGTAACGCTCCTTGGCCGCCCCAGATCAAAATTTGTGTCAACTTCCTACTGTCGTGCATGAACAAGCAACGCCTCCAGCTTCCGTAGTACGCGCTGCAATGTCACTAAAAATTCATTCAATGACTCCTGCTGACATTTACTTTGCTTTGCAAATAAACACAATCTAGAACGTTTCTTGCCGCGATTTTTGCATACCGATGTATGTATTGGTTTATTATGAGACTAACAACGCGACATTAAAGGACGTATGTCCCTTCCAAGGTTACAACGAAAAGCTAACGGTAGAATAATGATTAATGATGTGATAAAATTGCATTTGCGTTCGCATTAATTAACATGGCCGGGAAAGATATGTATGCAAAACTGGGAAGATTGAATCTCGTGCCTGCATATGTATGCAAGGAGTGCCATCTAGCAGCCTTTGGTCGGAAGACTGTGGTGAGTAATAATGGAGATGTTAAGAAATGGAATTCTTTCCCACATGGGTTTGTCAGTGAAATCAACCTTTTGTGTTTCTCTACTTGGCCTGCACTGCCAATTTCACAAGGTGCATCCATGTGCAATGCTAATGATTCACAAACGATTTAATTATTTTTAAACACGGTTTATCTTAATGATATATCTTCTTCCATTCCAACAAAAGCCTAAATACGTAAAAAAAATTTGTCCATTAATAACCGTACTTTTCTTGAACGTAATAACTAATTACCTCATTGCAGTGGCGGCTCGTGCTCTAAAAATATGGGGGTTACAACTTATATAGCTACCGCAGCTTTGTATAACATGCATGGGCTTAAGTCGGGTGATCTAGCGGGACAGCTAATGGTATTTTCTGTGATATGTTCATAAATATGTTATGCATGGTTGTAAAGCATTTTTTATTCTATTTAATTCTGTACAAAATTGAATATGGCGTGTATAAGCAATAAAAATGGTCAATAAAGTACAGCCAACGTTGATGAACAGAAACATTTTTGACACACAAATGAAACCAAAGTAGAAGTATTACTGTTTTCATAATTTTCTGCTACTGGTGTGTGAAATCAATAACAACTGTCGAAAAGTGCGATTTACAGTCCAAAAAGAGTTCTATTTTTTTAAATGCCCGTTTTTGACATTAGGTTCAGAACGTTTAGGATACAAATCTTAATCAAAAACTGCAATAATATACCTATCATTCCAATTAAAGACAATTTTGCGTTTGTATGTCGTTGTGGAACACCCTGTATGCATCTACAATTTTTCTATATGGAATGCTTTTCATCTAACGTGGTAGATACATAATGTGCAGATTGATAATAGGCATAATTTACTAATATATTTTTCTTATTAGTTCCAAATTATAAATAAATTTACAAAACAAAACAAAAAAGATGTAATGATAATCCATTTATAATCAGTCTAATTGCTTGACTTCTTAGAAGTAGATGAAAGGTATAAGAAATCGTTTATTGTGCTGAAGAACGTGAAAGATCAATGAGTTTGCTTCTCAGAACCTGAGGGAACTTTCAAGATGAGCGACTAAAAAGCGGATCATCATTTGATGCAGCTATAGAGACTTGCAGCAATCAAGGATACCGATTGAAAACTTTCACGTGTAGAACAACCATCAGCTGTTCCTTTGTTCGAAACCAATAACCATCACGACGGTTTCACGACTGCCAAGGTGTGTACTAGGATTTCCTTTATTAAAGCAGCGCGCCATTGTTGCAATTCGACGTTTTTCCACTCTTTTTGCCTCGCGATATTGACTCGACTTAATCGCATCTAACTATAGACGAAGGCGCGCTTTTTTATCGCGATAAACGGCGTAAATAATTTACACACAAAAATAGAAAGCCGTCTCGTCCACCTGTCCACACAAAACCGAACGACGCGACGGCGTCAGTTTTCACAGCTAGCCAAGACCAGTAGCGGACTCGTTAATTGGGTGACATTAGAATAACTTTTAGTTTCTCTTTTCGTAGAATATAACATGTTCGAACAACTTGTTGGTATTCGAGGTATTTCAGATAAGCGCCTTTTTTGTGTTGGTATACTGAAGTCATTTAGGAATTCATCGGATGCTTGGGAATTAGTTAATTTGGGCAAAAAGGTTAAACTGGTTGTACTAGAACTGTGGAATTTGAAGAGCGTTGCTAATAAACGTGATTCTATAAGTTGTACGATACGTTTTCATTCTTAATAAGTAGACTTAATGAACTGTAATAATTTAGAATAACCAAAAATTACCTTTCAAAAGTAAATAATGAATATGATAGAGTATGTTCACCTTTTTAAGACATTTTTTTAAACAAAAATTAGTTTGAGATTTAGAAACTATTTTTAAATTTTATTAACCGGTATTAGATACAAAAACTAATATGTAAAACTGAGTTAAGTAATTAAAAACATTACTATGTGACTAGGAATAGAGTTATGAATTAATCTGCAAATTTGTATTGTGAGTTTAGTCTATATTGCAATAGCACTTTGTCTATTTTAAAGTTTACGCCATTCTGGTAATGCAAACATTAAGAATATAAAAAACATGGAGTTTTTATCTATTAGGTCACCTTAAAATTTCATGTATTTATACAAATAAACGAAAATAAGCTGTCGTACATATTAAGTAGATCACCCAGTGTAAATCAGTGTAAAATGTAGAGCACCAACTGTTAATTGTACGTTTTAGTGGTTTATATATTTTAGTTTTTAATACGTTGGTTTGCTATAAATTCTAATTCATCTAATTTTGTTTTCTCCACAAGTCGATATTGTTTTCAAATGCAATTTTAATGCATATTCTTTTCTAAAAGCCTTTAAAACGGTTAATATTTCCTCGAAATAAACGCTATTCTTAGCATTGTTTGGCAATATATAAAATTGCATTTTAATCACTTGTAATTGCGTTATTTTAACATGAAGTACAAATTACGTGAAAGTATTTTTTTTTAGTCCATTGATTAAAATAAATTTAACGCCCGTTATAACATCCGTGTTAATAATTAAAAATTATAAACCAGTTTTAATGAAATAATTTTATTCATTTATGGAAGTTTTAAACAATTTGAAGACTGAATCAATTAGAAATTTTGTCGGTATTCATCAAGTCGTATGAGCATGAGTTATGGATATTAAGCCTGATTCTTTTGCTAAGAGCTTCGTGACCTTTAGAAAGCATATACCAGACACTATAGCACTTTTCAACAAAATGAGCAAGATTAATGGTAGATGATGGATTAAAGCATCCACACACTTAAGTCCAGCACTTCCTATGAATGAAGCGCTAACACGTCTTGAATAGACTGTTTAAGAATAATCGTTCACCAATAGATCAAATTTTACTTTGCTAAAGGCAAGGTTTCTAGTGAATATTCAACTACTGAAACGAAGATTACTTACTTATGAATTGTTGAAGTGTCTTCACTGTGTAGTCAAAAATCGCCAGAAAGCGTATGCAAAAATCATCAAAAAGTGAAAGTAAACCCGGTGAAAGTTGTTTACATATACACCTGAAGCTAAACAATCGAAAAATGCACATATCTACCATGGAAGTTTCATTGCTAATGCCAAACTACTGTAACTTGTGTAAATAACAAGCACACGTATTAGACACAACCTTTACATATTGTAGAAAAAAAAATACATTTAATTATAATAATAAAACTTGATTTTCTCGAATCACCTGAATACCTACTTAAATCGTACAAATTCCAAGAACAATTTAGGTTACATAATTATTTGGAGATATCTGAGATCATACTTCTTTGAATTTAAATTACAGTCAACAATAACAACTACATTTTAGTGTTGTGGATGATGTCATGGTATACAGGTATTTTTATTTATTTTTTTAAAGAAATAAAGAAATAAACGGACTTATTAGAATCGCACATACACAATTTAGGTTATAATTTCGTTATTAGAATGTCTTTGGACTCATAATCGAATTACTGTAATCGTAAACATTATGTAAAATCAGTTTTATCTTTTTTAGTCTATGTGGTTCTAACCTATTTCTTAAGCAATAACTTCTTATATAACATTTAACACATTGGAAACATATGTTGCAATATGATCTTCGTAAATATTTTGTTCTAGAATTGTTTAGAATTTCTATAAACTATAAAGGATGGGGAATGAAGCAAAAGTCGTAGGTTATAACTGTGTTTTTTATTTTAAAATTTTTACAAAAACATCCTAAATTTTACATTTGTTCATACCTAAGTTACGCCTATTATATTACAAATCGCATGTCGTTTATAGTTTATGTATATAGTAACTTTTCTCTTCTGTCCAACTGAAGAAATAAAATTAACTAGAACCTATGAGAGACACAAGACAAGTGCTACGATCGTGTATTGAGCTAAAGACAAAAAAAACACACAAAGAACAAAAAAGTGAAGGAATATGAACAGTCTAAGGTATTTCCTTATATAACTTTTATTAGGGTCAATTCACAATAAACGTAAACGTAACAGATGGTTTACGAATCCGTTACGTTTACGGTCATTGCGAATTGACCCTCACAAAAAAAAAATAAAACACAATAACAATTAAAATCACGCATACAGTCGTAGTTGGAGTTCAATAAATACACAAAAATCAAGAAGACGGTAGTAGAAGGTATATAATTATATAGGATCACTATTATTTCTCGATCTCCTGCTTGAATCGAGGCCGCTGTGCGGGCAAGGGCGACACTCACTTTAAACACAGTCCCTTCGAACCTTATTTACATCGTTTGACTTAGAAGAAACCATCACCGGTCGGGTCGTTGACCCATGGGTAGTTGTTGGGACACCTGACGCAAGTCTGGAGGTTGATGGTTTCCCCGGGAACCTCCTTGGAGGTCAGCTTGCAGGAATGTGGCACCCAACAGGCGGGGATTCCCTCAACAACGCACTTCTCCCTCCATGGCTCGAAGTTCTTAGCTTCAGTCACGGTCCTTGGATTCTGGATCCACTGGATAACTTGGGTCATGGTCACGAAGTAAACATCGTTGTGGTTGCTAAGGATTTCGTCGATCCAATACAAGAAAGCGTCCAGGAATTCAGGGTTGTTCTTCAACCAAGCTGCATGGAAGTATAAACCGAGTGGGGCACGGTTCTCTTCGTAATGGCGGTCGAAATTGTGGTTTAGGAAGTTGTAGAATTGATCACCGGTTAGGATGTTTGAGCAGGAGTCCACCATAGCGCATCCAGGTAGGTATTCGTCGTTGGTTGGGTCTTCCCTCCTGTCTAGCTCGTTGAGGACCATTTCCCAGACGGCGTGACTCCTGGTTGGGCAGCTCTGGAGGTTACCGTGACAACGGTGCGGCATACGGAAGTACATGGTGTAAGGCCATAGAGGTGGGTTGCTCAGAGGAGCCGTGATGGTTGAGTCATACAAGAACGCTTGTTCCTCCATCATGGTGAACTGGTTGTTGCCTCCTACCCTCAAGTATGGAGCGCGCACACCAACAACGCTGTTATCGGTCAAGTTGGCGTATTTCTCGGTGATGATCCTCATACCGGCCATTTCTTTGGCCCAGTCGTCCACAGTTGCGTTGCTCCAGAACTTCTCGTCATCGTTATGCCTATTTGAAAATGAATTATTGAATTAGAAATTGGATTTAAGGGATTATGTTGCGTTCACATACGCTGATGCTACGCTACTCCAGTCAAGCTCGAGTACGAATAGCTTCTGATATAAATGCTAGTTTAGAGATAAAACTTACGTGATGGAGTGTACGGCGATCTCATGGCCTTTCCTGTGCGTTTCCTGCACTGCTGAATAGTTGGTGTACTTATGCGAGACGAAGAAGGTTGCTTTGATATCGCAACCGTTTGGATTCTTGCGGTTACCGTTGAAGATATCCTTATACAATTCGATGTTGTTGTTGTTGATGGCATCATCGAAGGTGATGGTGATCATCTGGGGTACGTCCTTGGGTGGAAGGTCCCCGGGGACTTGGGTGCCGTCCTCAGAGCAGAAGCAATCTGGGAGGACGCAGACAGCAGGATCGCATGGTGGTGCGCGATTTGGGTCATTATCGATATCTGGAACAATAAATATCATAATAAGACGGTGCGAGGTTTCATTCTTTGATTAAGATCATCATCGTTGTCGGCGGAGAGCGGTCCGAATTCCGCAGGATCCTGCTGCACCCACCTGAGCGCGGCGCGTTTGCGCAAGCGAGAGAATTCGGAGATAAAGTGCAGATTACGATCTTATGTAAGTAAAAAGTGAGAGCGGTGAGACGCTTTCCATTTCACTCGCTGGTTGTTCGGCTGAAAGTGAAACCGGTGTTCGGAACCTAAAGATTTTAGGCATACGCGTGCAGGGGGTTGACAGTGCGGTGTTGCAATGTGGCTCCTACATTCTTCTGATGGAAAGTGGGCCGATTTTTGACGCCGAAGGACGACGAAAGTCGGTCCAATGACACGAAAGTCAACAGAGCAAGGTTGCTCTTCGTACAAATAACTTACCGCAAGTGTTCTCGTCGGAACCATCCCCGCAATCCTTTTCTCCGTTACAGAACAGACCGCGATCGATACAGCTTCCGTCGCCGCAGGCCAATTGGCCGTCCTGACAGAGTGGTTCGTCCGTGAACAACAATGGCTTGACTTTGCGCTCTTTGTTCTTCAGCTTGCAGTTGTTCACTGAGCCTTTCCAGTCGCAGGTCTGCTTCTCGATGTCGAAGTAGAGACCAGCCGGGCAACGGATGGCTTGGAGACCTGATGATGTGCATTGGATGACGTCACGGCAGTTATCGCCCTCTCCTGCTACTAATCTGAACCATTCGCCGGCGTCTTTGTCTTTGCAAAGCTCAGTCTCGAAGCTGTCTTCCTTCTTGACTGCCGCTTCTTCTTGTGCAGCTGAAATTGAAAAATTTTTACGATGTTAATAGTTCCTTATAGGTTATGGATGGTTGGAAGAAGCTTGAAGCAATAAGGAAGCGACTTCCTAGTGGAACATTTTATATGCACATCACGCTAAATTTAGAAGGAGAATCGTTGACCAGTGATGATGCAATAGCGGTAAAATCAAATCCGTTTTGGATTGCAAATTCGATTGGCATCGATGCATCTCCATTGCATAAAATAAAAAAACTTGTATTCATTCATCTATCTTAAAGGAAATATTGCAAATGTTTGTTATCGGATGGTCGGGTTTGAAATATTTATTGTTACTCGATTTATGCATTTTACGGTATAAGTAGCGTAGCATAGAGTAGCATAGATCGTTTGTAATTTGGTGCGAATTCAAATCGATACAATATATTACGTAATACTATTTATATTTTATTGGAAAGCCAGTAGAATCTAGCTGTGTCACAACATTATTAAAATATATCATGGGTATGCATCACAGTTTTGTGTTAGATGGTTGGCTAGCCTTCTTTTGTATCATGCCTAGCATTTTGCTGAATTCAGAAGAAAAAAAAACATCAAAGTTTTCATGCCAGTAGCTAGTTTACAAAGCACAAAACACCCCCCAACAGCTTCCGCCACTACGGGAGCATCGGCAGGCTCGAATTAACATTATTATGGCCCACGTCTGTGCGGGCCATAGAACCAGACCTAGTTTCTCTCTCAAGTTTCAGGACTTGCGCATTGAGGCGTTACCAACTGTTCCCCAACCAAAATCAATTACGAACATAACCTACATCTGTACGTGTTGTTTACGTATACATCCTGTCAGTTATTTGGAGTCCGTTGTTTAACAATAAGTTTGAAGAAGAATTGCTGCTAAATACACTAATACTCTAATACACTGACGTAATTGTGTGTTTTGCTTTGATATTTTATGTTGTATAACACTGTACAACGTTTCAAATAATTTGTTGTTCATGTTTAATCTATCACGACGAAATCACCAATTTTGCCTCCTTGCTTTTTATAAACCACATCGCTGCGTTTGAGTATTGCCAAGTAGCTGACTATATTTTAAAATGCAGTTTTTATTGGTAGTTTAAATCAATATTTGATATCGGACAAGCACAAGCCACAGGCTTTGTGCACATGGCAACATCCCAAAAAAACAAAAAAAAAAAAATATGTGTGAATCGCTTTACAATATACATGCTGCACAAACAGTACCTAACTCTGATAAGCTTTCCAAAAGAACTCTTGTAGATTTTTTTGGGGTAACATAAGCTACAAATTTAAAATATTTTTGAGAATGGAGTTCGTTTACACTTTTTTGGCACTAATTTTGTCAAAAACTAATTAATTTATAGATTTTTTTAAAATTTAGTTAATAATTTATGGTGGCAAGCAAATTTATGATCGTAGTGAAGAATATGTTTCTCTTAACTTTGACAATATTTTAATAATATTTTATATAGTATAAGATATAATAAGATATAACAATTGTTGATTTAAATACTGGTAATATAGAATTTAACTTTTTAACATTTATTACCCGATTAGGCATTACCTAATCCACACGTACACTTGACTCGATGAAAGTGAATATTTTACTTACAAACTCGTATTGATAAAGGTCAGATAGGTCTGAAAAGTAAAAGTTTACATCTCGACTCGCATCTCACAGATTCCTCGCATAAAATGTCGAGGTGTCAGCTTCCGCTCTGTGCGCGTGCTTCGATATTGTCGACTGAATTAATTAATTAAGTCGCTAAGTGGCATTAGCATGATAATAAATTTATGCCTAAGAGACACACGTACGTATACGTAGAAATTATGAAGGGGCAACACACAGAAGGCGCGTAGGTATGTGTATTTTGTGAAAGTTGCTTGCCTTGTTGCTTGCAATTTTCACTTCAAGCCTGTGGCCGAGGCTTGAATAGCTTGTAATACGCTGAGGCTGACGATTCATTTCTACCAATTAATATTATATTGTCACCTTCGACATCGTCTCAAATATAAAAAAAAATGTTTGTGATTCTTTTTTCGAAAAATACGCGACCTTTCTCATTTAAAACAATGGAACAATTAACGGCGCAACCGATTAAGCAATTCGTTACAGGATTTCTTGCATTATGTCTTTTCCTATTGATTGTGCCTGTTTTTTACTAAACACTTTCTACGGAGGCTTGACATTAAAACTAGGAGGTGTTGGTATTACTTTTACTCGGGATATTATATAAGTTATCGCTTGATTCCATGATATAACTAGAGTTTATAACTAAGAACTAAAAGAAAGAAACTATTTTAAGTTCCAGATGCAACAATTGTGCGTCCTAATAGGCGTTAAAATAAGAAAGTTCATCAATAACCATGAAAAGCAAACACAAACACCGTTTGTGAATTATAAACTACGGCGAGGGACTTTTACTTTTTGTGCTTTGGTAAAAGTGGCACACAAATATTATTGAAATCTATTCAGCGGTGTACTAAGACGTGAATAAATAATGAAAATACGAGAATTTCAAAATAAAAAGCGGGTTTGTGTTCTGACCCAGTATTGGTCTCTCCGATGAAAATTCCTAAATTAACGCTTTATTTTACAGTAAATGCCACTTTTAGTGTAACCCGCGCTTAGATTCAAAGAAAACCAATTGCTTAAGAGAAATTTATGAAATTTTAATGTATTAATTGCTGAAATATCCACAGTTTAAAGTAAAAGTGATTGGGTTGGACTGTATGACTTCTACCGTCCATATGCGCGGTTTATCTCGGTTATTTTCCGTTCGCGGTTGTTAATTGAGTAAGAACTAACAGAAAACAATTGAAGATGCATGCGTGTACTTACCGGCAAAAGCGCTGATTGCGACAATCAGGAGCGCACTATACAGGCGCGCCATCACAAATGAAACTGAACTACAACACCGCTCTACACTTGACAGGCCCTCCTCAACGTGGTGGTCGGCTTTTATACTCGTCCTACATCCACAGCCAGCTATTGGGCCGACGTCACTGTGGCTATACAGTCGGAGGAATATTGGCTGGTGGACGTTCGGGCGCCGCGGTTTTGATTTCGGAAAGCTCGCTGTGTTTGCGAACTCACGCCCATTCGGTGCTGCGTGACGCACTTTTATTTCGTCGATCGGAGGGTAAAAGCGCCCGGCCCGGTCCTGGCTTGTGTTCCCCACCCTTTCTGCCCTGAGCGCCCGAATAATTGCAGGAACGGCCGTTTTGACCAATGGGGCAATTGCGAATTTGAAATTGCCGCGAGAACTTGAGGAGCAAAGCTCATACTAGGTTTAAAAATGCATTAATTGCTAATCGATAGAATTTCTCGGTTTGTCGTATGTCATGATTTAAAAACCACCAATATTATGTATAGACTTACTTTTAAATAAGACATTTCCTTCTGGCACTTGAAATAAGAATAAAACAATTTAATTTACTGTCGTTTGCGATACACAGAATATTGTATAATAGACGAGTTTCTGTTTCTTATCAAATATGGTATGAAGGTCGATGATAAAGGCGAAAATTAGTTAAACTGTAATTAGTGTCTTCCTGTTACTAATAGATTTAAACAATAATTTATTAGTAAAAATTCTATTTACGTACAATAACTATTTAATCGACAGCTTATAAACAATCTGGTTTGTGTCTTGACCTAGTATTGGTATTTACAATGAAAACCGTTATACTGTTTCCCCAATTAAGATATAATACAGGTGTTTCCCCAAGGTCATTCATTACTTGTTTGATCTTTAGACAGACTGAATGCTGAAATAAAAAAATAATAAAATCATAAATTGACCTAGTATTGGCATCTCTCATGAAAACCCTACTTTTTTGTGGTACCACATTTTGTTAGCATATTATTTAGTTGGTCTTAAAAGAAACGAAACAAATAAGACAATTTGAAGACAGTAATTGGAGAAATAGCTACTAGAGTATAATATAAATGCTATTGGATTACTAGTAAGTGTAAGAAATAGGGAACGCTAGTCGAAATGTTTTCAGAACCACATAAAATGAAGACAATTTAGACTGAAAACCCATTCCCAAACAGTCTTCTAAAATCTATTTTCCTGTGTATTAAGATATAAATAAATAATATTAACAAAAATAGCAAGCAAACAGAATTGAAAAACCGGCGTTAAAATAAAAAGCCAGTTTGTGTCTGAACTTAGTATCAGTCTACAAAGACCTGCAAGACTGTCGACATTGATTTTATTGAGAAGAATTCAAAGCATAAAACAGCTTCTTTCAGTAAAAAAATTGTTTTTCAAATTTAACCAATTTCTCAATATGTAATAGGAAACCAAGACAACTTTTACCTAATATTTAGAATTGCAACTGAATAATCTATTCTTGTTAGAACAATAACTAAGAAGTAACGCCCGAACAAATATTCGATCCTTCTTAGTAGATTTTTTCCCTTTGTATTTTTAATTTAATAAATTTTTAATAATAACCGACTTTTAAATAAACCGGTTTTTGAATTTCCCATTTCAAAATGTATGTTTAATGTGTGCATATTATATAGCAACGTAAATCTATTAATTCTTCCGAAACAGAATTAATAAGTCTTATTAGTTTTGTGCGTAAAAGCCTTTTTGTCTTTCTACTGAGTTTACTTTATATTTATTTTCCAACCGCCTTTTTAATAGATACACCATTAATTCAGCTAATAATCAATATTCATTGTAAACAGACATTTTACATCGTATTACATATGCAATTCTCACTCACGTGAAAACAACATCTCTCAATTTAAGTTGCAACATTTGTTTTCCCATTTCACGGTCAAGTTATAATGGTTCAGCAGGGCGGTAGTGCAACCCACTATGAACACTGCAATAGAATATTGCAAATTTTGTACGTAGGCCGTAAATATGAATGCACACCATTTCTAAAGATTTGATTTAAGTGTACGTATTTTGCATAAGTAGCTACGTGAAAACCCAAACGTACTAATCATTATGGTAATCACTTTCTTCTTTTACACAAACTTTAGAAATGCAACACCTAAAGCTATATTAAACACTTGATTTATATGTACAATGTATATGTTAACTATGAATAAGCCACGCTTGTTTCGCGTAAACACATTTAAAAGATTTCTTATTATAGATATCATCAATCGATTATGACCACTATTGCCACAACCTTTACACTGTAACACATAAAATGTGTACACGATTCACGTTATCATCATTTTTCCTGTATTCTCCTTTCTAGTACTTTATTAATCGTTATGTTAACCCGGAGGGAACCGAGGGCCATTGAAATAATAACACTTTCAGCCGCAAATTTGACCTGAAACTCACTCAAGGCCCATTATGCGTCGAGTGCGTGCCGGAAACTGCTCATAAAATATTTACATGTAGAACATGGCAACGGATGTAAATGTTTCCCTTAACTACCCTAAAGCAGACAAACTATCTCGCAGCTTCCGTATACAACCTGTTCGCTTAATATTGTAAATGTTATGTTTAGGATGGTGTCCTGTTATCCTATATTTTTTAATTTGTCAAGTAGTGGGGCGTTAAAAAGTAGCTAACGTAAAAGCAAATCTAAAGGGAGGATTTATTTAATATATTCCTCAGTTTAAGATACGTTTAACCACACATCCGAGGGCTTGGTCATTTTTGTTTTGTCCGCGTTGAAAGTGTTATATTATAAATGTAAAAAGTCACTTTTGCTCACAGTTGCTGAATCAATAAATTTCTTTATTATTAACAATAACAGAACAGCCAGAATGCCTTAGAAATAAATCAAATGAAGGAACAATAAATCTTCCCTGTCATGTTTTCAGACGGATCGATGGATTTACCTACCGTGCCCTTATTCATTCGATGGAAAACTTGATCGAAGGCCTCAGTTAAAATTACGATTGTATGAAATCTAAACGACAAAGAAAATAATTATGAAGGATTAAGGTAAACGCCCCAAAGTCTGACAGGTTAAGGAATCGTCTGTATTTTAATAAAAAACGATTGTGGGTTGATAAGTGTAATGCCAAATCAACAAACCGGATTTCCTAAAATAAAGTTAAATGTTGTAGATTTCTTATTTTTCCAACTAAACAGAAATATGTCGGAATTTAGGACAGTGTCTGAATTTGGGACGTTTACCTTAGTTGAATGTTGTTTTTGCTTTTTATACGCCAATCTTAATCAATCTTAATTTTGATAATTTGTGGTTTTAGTAATGAATGAACTAACTCACTAAACATTGAATAAATGTTTTATAACATTTTGGACAAAAACAAATATTCACATGACTTTGAAAGTGTATAAAATATTAAACTTTTATAGTTTAAGGCATGAGGCTTTTTACTTGAACCTGCAGCATTTTCTCTAGCAAATTTAGTAGAAGACTGCATTTTTCGCGAATTTATTCTGACTGAACTCAATGCCCTGTAAACTTAAAAGCTTTTCCCTGAAAATATTTTTGATAAGTGTCTGTTAATGCATTGACATCGTTTGCTTGTTAAGTAGTTTGAACAAACGTTCAAAGAAAACAAAAAAAAATTGGAAGCTATTCCTATTTGACTCCTGATTCGTATTCAGCGCAAACCGGTCTGTCGAAAACGCATATACCCTGCCACTTCGCAATATTATGTTCCCCGTTGGTATTAATATATGACGATTTTGGTTTTTGTTTCAAAAACTTTGTAGAAAAGCGAACACTATTTAAAAACAAAGTTGGTTGCTATAGCAATAAACCCCAATTAAGTAATAACTAAAACAAACAAGTAACTACACAACTTGCATCAGAATTTTACCCTTAACATTTTTATTTAAAGAAATTTGTAATTAATCATCACTTGAAAAAACAAAGCAAGGTCTCCTTGCTTTGTTTCGATCACGAATTAGGATGGTCCTTATTTATGTAGAAAAAAGTATATCCATACTTAATTTCTGTGAAATTTGAGATCGATGAAAACATTTTAACCCGTTCACCAAGGGGTCCAAAATCGAGAATATGTTTAATACAAGAGAGAAGTTTTTGAACAGTGTTTTAAACATGTTTTAAAAGAAATATTTGTTTTAAACTATTTTGGTTTCAACATGTTTGAAACAGTTTGAAACAGTTTGAAACAGTCTTTTTGTTTTTTGTTTTTTTGCGAAGTGTTTAAATACATTGTTTCAATAAAAAAACATCATTTTATATTAAAAAAACATTATGTTTTTTATAAAACAAAAAAATGCTTTTTATAACAACCCTGGTCGGGATAGTCCCGTAGCTTAAATATTGTATTTTTGGCAATTGAAGTACTCGAAAGTAATGAAAAGCTCTGACACCAGAACTCAAAAGTTAATTTATTATTTTTTTACGATAAACGAATAATTGTCGAATGTAAATGTATTGTAGTAAAACCAAAAGAAAAGGTCGTTTATTATATTTATTATAGATATTATGCAAAAGAGTATGCGTAACAAAGCTTAGTATGTATACTGATGATGATGATGATAATGAAGAAAAACTGAAAACAATATTTTGCTCGATATAGAGACAGTCCCAATATGAAATTTTGGAAATCTTGCAACCCTGGCTTCGAACCACGGGTGTTATAAATTAATAAACTACAGTATCTTTATTATTGTATAATAATTAATATAATAATTGTGTTACGTTTGCATCGAAATTATATTTCTTGTAAACTCAGTTATGCTCCATTAAATCGAATCATTTCAACCCCGGAATATTTCTAATTTAAAATAATGTAATATAACAAACATCTCGGTTAATAAATTAGCGTATTTTTACGACTAAGTTTTATTACATTTTTTGATAACTCCGACGGTAAAACAGCTGCCAGTTTTCTGTGTATATTTTAGTGTTGAGATAGGTACACAATTCTCAAGGCAGCAGTAGGTATGCCAAAAATATTTCAAAGTTTCGTAAAGTTCCACCTAGCACAATTAAACTATAGCTCACAAGTATTAAACAGACCGCCAGTAGTTACTATTGTCGTGCTCCATCAGCATCACGACCGTCACTGCATGATATTTTACATCATATTTCGCATTTTATGCAATACTCCATCCGCATTTGATTATGAAATATAGATGTCACGTACCGACTGATCAATATGCAAATATTATCTGCTTTATTGCATTCTAATTTTACCTTACAATACCTCTAGTTCTCGATTTAAATAATGTATTAATTTCTACTGTTATACTTCACTCCAATCGTAAAGTTCAAGGTGAGGTAACGAAATGGCGCATCTTATGGTCTCGCTCTTTTTCTAGCTGTGGACTAATCAATTCACCGCGCTCCTATTGTCGACTGGTACCTGTTTTCTCTTAGTACCAGCAAGAAATGACCTTAGCAAAGAAGATAAAATCCGTAATGACTATTTTTCTAGGAGTTTTATTTCTAGAAGCACTGGTCAAAATTTATGTGAACTCAGTGGTGAATAACAAAATTAGATCTACTCTTTTGTTCTGGAGTTACAAGAAATTATTTGTTTTATTTTTTATGTTGACACTCGACTTTTTTTATTCATGCAGCTATTCTCTGAATTTGGCAGTTCTCTGTATTGCTTATACCTTTGACACTTTCTTATTATTAGAGGTTATTGCTTGGCATGTTCTTTTAATTGTTGGTTCTTGTTGATTCTTATTTCAATAAGCTTATTTATTTTGTAATTATTATTGTTCTTTAAATTGCAATTTAACAAATACCTTGTCCGAAATTTTCTCCCAGGAATGAGAGAGAAAATTTATTCTTTGGCAAATACCCGTTTAAAGTGAATTCTTGGGAAAAAATCAAGGCCGCCCTTGGTTGCCTCGGTTTTTGGCCAGGATAATAATACCGAGATTAATAAACGTTGTTTCTGGTAAACGTACTATAATATTTTAGTCAATCCTCCAAATTATTATAAACTAAGATTGTTTCAGCTCCTTGACACCGTATTTTTTTTCTTTTCTATTTTTTTTTCATTAAAATTTAATAAGATTAACGGCATTTCAATGTCAACATATACAAAATAGCTTATCGAGCCATGCAACAAAGACTATAGTAACTACATAGGGATTGCACTTGAGTTATGGTAGCCTTCGTTGCATGGTTCGATATATTAGAAGATTTAATGATTAGAAGATAATTCGTCAATCATCAATCGCAGCTTATTTAATAACCCAAAAAAAAAAGTTTGAGAAAACTAGTAAATTTATTTTTCTAAATAACATCAAATTTACATAGAGTTTTTCAACAGAGCAAATGGAGCCTACCAACATGTAAAAATTATGCTGTAATGGAATACTTTATTCAAAGTAATAACAATTCTGATGTTGCCTCTGAAACATCCTGAAATCGTAATCCAGTAGAAAACAACATATATAATAGAACATATAATATTAATATGTCATATTACAGATGCTGAAAGGACTGCCCTTCAGTTTCCTTCAAACTCAATCTGAATCTGTAATATCAATATGTGGTAACAATGAAGAGGCCGTTCTTATGGTTTACTTGAATAAAAATAAACCGTAAGAATAATTCATCCCACAGTAACTACCCTGATTCATTATTAATTGTTCCCTTTCTATATACTTTTTGATAGCGTTATGATATTTTGTGATTACAAAGATTCGGAATAGATTTGATATATTCTTAAAATAGCAAACGATATCATGGTTTTGTTGTTTCGTATCCAATTATTTCTAAAATTCGTATCCAACTATAATAAGGGCAGTCTAAATTTATAAGAAGGCGCACTGTCGTCCTGGAAGAAGACTATTGTCGTCTGCAACAATTGCCAAATTCCCCAAAAATCTCAGTTCCAAAGCGTCTTTAATCTAAACTTTGCGCTTTTACCTGAAATGTCCGAGTTAAATCAAAACAAAACGGAAAAAGCTTAAACTTGAAATAATAGGCAACTTTGGAAGCTATACTGATGTTCAGCGCAAGAAAATCTATCAAAATAAGCTAACCAGATGTACAAATTTACCTATTTTGATAGCCTTTTGTTCGAATAGTTTCTATAATTTACTGCTATTAATATTAAAACAATTCGAATATCTAAAATTGACTTGTTCGAGGGTTTTTTTAAGATAATAATCAACTTTATTTTTAATTGGATGTTTCTATTTACTTTTTTTACACAATGTTTGCATTGGATGGTCATTATGTGCAATACATGTTGTTACTATTGGTTGAATTTTGAATATTGCTTTGTTACTATTCTTGAAGAGGTTGTGTATGTTTATTACACACATAAAAAAGCGTGTTTTAGATACTATTTCGACCAGTAGACTAATAATTGTGGGCTATAAATTGACACTTATATGCAAATCAATAGATGAGACGAAAGTGAAGGCGAAAATGGTTTATGTAATCCAACTACCTTACGCAATGATCCCACTAACGAATCATTACAAACCAACCTCGCAAAACGTATAAGAACGAAATAAAGAATTCGATATTTATGCAAACTGTCACACAAATCTGCTTGTAGCGAAGCGAGAAAGATGACCGTTTGTCCATCCGTAGCCACCGACCGTCGTCATCGTCATTTCGAGACCAGCTATAGAGGAGAAAGTAATTTAGTGGACAAGACCACCATATGACATGTAACAAGTTATCTATTTTAGATGCGATATTAGTGCCGGCGTTTGAAAGTCATTGAAATAGAAAATTGGTAGAGAAAAAAGTACGCGCCGAGCCGGTCGAGATGTGAGTAAAGTCGACCAGTTTGATCTTTTTTTGGTACGGCAATTTGTGCTCTCCATAATAAGTAACTTTGGAGATGAAATTACATGCCTGAGATAACTTCTCTTTCACGTCGAGTATGTGCGTGTAATCTGAACTTTTTTAAAAGTTATTATACTCATATTGAATACTGCGTCCTTGTTCCTTTCGACGTTATCTTTTGGAGGAGATTATTTTATAATTTAATAATAAAATAATAATAATTTCTTGGGTGTTGTGTAAGTTGTTTTGAAAGTTATTCATGATGTAGTTAAAAGTTCGAAGTATGTACACTATACTTTGCATTAAAACTTATTTAGTCCAAGTCAACATTTACACCCGTTCAGTGGGTTTGAAGAAATTGCCTTAGATAAGCGTCCTTTATGTGTTTTTCGTTAGTCATTTAGTTATATACCATGTTAAAGTCACGTAAATATTCTTATTGTGGTGGTTACGCTCCAGTTTGTAACCTACCTATTACAGATGGAAAATATTCCGCTAACCTAAATTTTTTTAAAATGTAGTTTAAGTTTTTTTTTTCGTTTATAGTGTTAGTGTTTGAGAGATGTTATTATTCAAATTATTTCTCATAAATTTATGCAAACTAAAATTTGAAATGGTTATGTAATTATGTAATTTGTTAAATATACAATATACTTATGTGTTTTCCAATATACAGTGTGTTTTTACACTTAAGGTGATACACTTACGTAACTCTTTTAGTTAAAAAGCATTCCATTTTAAATTAGGGGATGAAATTGAGCAAAAAGTATTTCAATACGTTGTTTCAAATCGTAATAATGTACGAATTTTTTACAAGTGATTAATAAATAAAAAGATAATAAATAATTTACTATTTTAATAACAAGATAAATCGTACACAACTTATCTAATTACTTTTTTTATTTGTCACAATTTCGCTGATATGACTTTATTTGAAACACCATACTTCATTTTAGTCATATTTTTCCAGATTTTGTCTACATAAGTGGTAAAATTTTATATTGTTTGCTTTTAAACTAACAGAGTTTTTTAGATTTATCATCATAAATTTAAATTCACTGTTTAATTTAAAAGTGGCATTTTTAACTGTTTTTCCCGGAATAGCATTGACCGCATATGTTATTCGGTTCCGCAGATCCTCGATATTTCTGCGAGTATCGTAATAAATTTAGTTGCTCACAGTTCCCCATAGAAAATATATTATATATAATATAATAATTGTTGACGTTGCTTGGAAACTAGTCCGGCGGTCTGAAACCAATCTCCAGTAGGGTACCTGAAGGTTTTATGAATATAATACCATTATTTTGAAAAATATTGGTTACATGTTATATACTGCGGAAATAAGAAAAGGCACGACTATCGAAAAATTCAACATGGCGCCCATAAGAAAAGCAAAAGTTGGCCATGGTTACGCCGCCGTTTTTGATGCTATTTCAAATTAGAAGACACTGCATTCCTTGCTAAAAAGTAGTTCCAGAATGTTTTTGTTTCAAATGTCTAGCTACATTTGGTTTTGAATAATAAATTAAAAACGATACCTTAACATTTCAGTTTTTTTGCGGATATCTTCAAAACGAAAAACGATAGCTTAAATTTCTTTTCCGATAATTGATCAGCACAAAAATACGAAACTTTGCCAAATTTAAACATGGTGAGCCTCGAAATTGAATCACCCGGTACTTTAATAGAATCTTATATCTCATAATGAGTTACCAAAATCTCAAACGTTTATAAGCTTTTTAACCTATGTATGTTGCTCTGCAAAATTTCAGACCATTTTATTACTGTTCTTTCGTTCTGATTAATTTATATGCTTAATTTATATTTATTCTCAATAATTTGTTTGTTTGCTCTGTACTTTATTACTTATTTACTATTTTTGTATTGTACAAACTTCATTGAATTCAGTAAAGAAGTTTGCCTCTTAATGTGAGTGAACACTTTTCGATCTATTTCATTCGGATAAATTATGATCAAACTAATTATTATCAAACAATAAATAAATTCACTAAATTATTACTAATAATAACAATATTACACATGGATTATTATATTTTGACATACTACATTACTACATACCAAAGTAATATTTTCTCGTCGAAACTGAAACGTATTAAGAAATGTACTAACCCGAAAACAATTTTTTTTGCAAGTAGAAAAATGTATTTTTCTGCGGAGCATTCACACGCCATAAGTACGTTTTCTGCAAATATTCTAACAAAATGCGGCGTAGAAGTTATTTTACGGCCAGAAAACAACACGTTTTTGTCCAACCATCCAGCGTTTCGAGAACGTTTTTTGTCCAACCAGCCAGCGTTTCGTGAATCGTGTTTGGAAATCCACATTTGCGTCGTCTCCAATCGATGTTAAATGTTTATACTTTACGTATTTTCAAGCGTAGGTATTTGACTTATTTACAAAATGTTGATCTCACATTCCAATTTACTAAGATTAATAGAATAATATACTGGGAGTAATACAACTGATCCAAAATGTTTTGCCACATTATCTTAAATAAAAACAACCTCATTTTCAATATTATTATTACAAAATTAATTAATAAATTCAAAAATTTAGCTAAAACGAATCTTACATTTTATTTTTGTCAGAAATGCATATTTATAGTCCATGGTAATTTACTCCCTAGCAATTTCTTAATAGGAAAGCCACCATCCTAAGATTTTCCGCATAAGATCACTTCTATGTCATTTATACACAGAATAATTAAATTCTTACAAACGCAGGCCTACGTAGACAATGGCCTTTTGTCGCAATGGGTTTAATTATACGAATCGTCACGATATTTAGCATGCGGCTCGTCGGTATGTTTCGAAACGTCCAATTACAATGCTTTCACAATTTAGAGAAAAAAGAGACACATTGACAAGAACGCATCCAAGATGTAGGTACTAGAAAGACACAGGTTGTTGTATTTCTTTCTACTCGGTTTATTATTCGTATGACTACGATCATAGACATCCATGACCGACGGTATTTATAATCGTAACCAAGACACGTAAGATATGCTTGGTGCATATTAAGGATATATCGAGGTTTGTTGAACTTTCAGACTGGAAAGAAAACGTCTCGTTTTGGTTTGTTTCTATTTTGTTCTTCTGTCTATGACGGACAAGGCGAGTTTTTGGAATAACTAGTGTTGGAACTAAAAGTTGTTATACAGGAAATGCTTTGTTACAGTTTCTCGTTGGTTTCATTTATCCTGGACTGGATATGCAATCTCTATTTTGCAAACACGAGAATGGTATATCACAACGGTAGATCAAAAATGATGAATGTCCAGATGTCAATTTTGATGCGAATTCAGTCATTGGCTAGAATCCAACGAAATATTTAATCCACACAAAAAATCCACCTAACAAAAATTAACCAAATTTGTCACTACTATAACATTCTAAGCTTATTTTCTACTCCTTTTTTCATTTAAAATTTTTTACGCATAATACATTCAAACTATTTTCATACTACATGCGTATGTAATCTAGATTTTCTCTTAAATCTACCGACTTAATTCAACTATGTACATAAATTTTAATGCGTGTTGTATAAACGGTATAATTTCATTGAAGTTAATAAAAACTGACTTTCCCAATGTCATCCTGAAGGTTATTTATCAATTTTCTTTGGCCTGTCGCCGATGGAATATTCGAACAACAAAAAAAATGTAACCGCAAAATTTAAATATCAAACGTTTGGATATAGAAGCAAGTTTTAGACATCACCTAATGTCTAATTAGCATATATAGCAATTGGCATGAATATTTTCTGTCTGTGTGTAGGTACCTTACACTCAAGGTTAACCATTGATTCGATTTCGAATTACGCTTAAGACCAGTAGTATTTTTTTCAATTATCATAGTAGTAGTAATGTACTCTTGCATGCAGCAGATAGTGTGGCCAATGCCACGTATAGTTTTACATTTGTTGGACGATTTGACCGATAGCTAACCTTGGTAATGCGATCGCTTATGGAATTCGTATTAAAACTGGTTAATTGTACTTTCGAAAATGCAAATGTTTCCTCATTTCAGGACAAATTCCTACGAATACGTGGTAGCAGAAAGAATAAGACATTGAAGGTGCACCACGTCCACCAAAAAAACTCGAGATTTCAAGGTCTATTTCATTGTTCTTTTAAATGGTTAAGGTTCAACATTAACTGGAATATTAATTACAAAAGTAATTTGTAAAGATTTCTTTTAATTTTATCTTCTTACTGAAGTAATACTTGCGGGACGTGTATCCAACCTAAAAAGCGTTAAATAATGGTAATTGACATGAACAGTCGGTTAAAGTATTGAGTCACGAAGACATAACACTCCTACATACATAAGTAAATGAGGATGCCAACATTTAACAATGTACTGCACCTAGTTCAATCTTGTAATTCTAATTTATTCAATACCAACAAGTGAATGGGCAGACTCTAGAATCGTCGTGAAACAACACTGCGATATTCCTGGCAATATTTGCGTATTAATATTCATTCGTATAAACTATAAAATTTGCTAAATTGAATAACAAAAAATGATTTGATCGATAACCATAAAACGATAAAAAGTTTACCAAGGAGATTTATTAACTGGCATTTACAGTTTTATCAATATTAATATTAGAGTGCGTGTCCAACGTGAATTTATCAAGTCTAGACTTATAATGAAATGCAGACCAAAAATATCTGACGATGAAAAACTTTAAAACGCCCCACTGCCACGATAAGGACGAAGTGTTGTTTTATTAAAATTTTCCGTATACTTTTTTTCGGGACGAGAATAAATCTGAAATAAATCTTAACCCCGCGGTGTTCACGAATGTATACTGAGTGTTATAGAAAACGGTACACCCGGTGACTATTATTATTTTTTCTTAATTAGATCATAATTCTGTCTTGTGTCCTTTCTTGTCTTTTATATGTTCCCATTTCCGTCTTTTTCTGTCTTTTCCGATAACAGTACACCCCGTGTTTATCATTATATTTCAAGAATTCTGTAATAAATCTGTCCTTTGTCTTTTGTCTAGTTTTCCCATCTTTTCCACTCATTTTTCGTGTTTTCCGTCTTTACGAACGGTTTTTCATTTAATTTTCTTTCTTTCGTATTCTTTCGCTTTATTCTTAGTCTTCTTCCCTCTTTATCGTTTCTTTCCGTCTTTTTTTGTCTTTTTGTACTTTCCACCTTTTTAGCAACTTATGCAGTTCCCGTCTTTTCATATTTTCAGCTTGTTTCGCTTTTCCACATTTTTCGTCTTTTCTCCAGTCTTCTTCCGTCTTTCTTTGTGTTTTTATAGAAAACAGAAGACCTCGTGATTATGATTGTAGTTCAAGAATTATGTAATAAATCTTTCTTATGTCTTTTCTCGAGTTTTTGCGGTTTTTCCAGTTTTTCACGGTATTTTCCAACGTTTCTCATATTTATTTGTTTTGTCTTTTTGCATTTTCCTCTTTTTTGTATTTTTCGCCTTTCGCGCCTGTTCATCTTTTCGTTTTTTCTGCGTTTTTCGCATGTTTCGTCGTCTCCTGTCTTCTTCCGTCTTTTCCGTCTCCTCCTATCTTCTTCCGGTCTCTTCCATCTTCTTCCGTGTTCTTTCGTCTTCTTCCATCTTTTTCCTAGTTCTTGCGTCTTCTTCCAACTTTTTCTTTTTGTTTTCTTCTTGTTCCGTCTTTTTCATCTTTTCCCGTCTTTTCCTACAGTTCCCGTCGTTTATTTTTGCATTTTTCGCCTTTTCAGCTTTACATCATTTTGTGTTTCGCCTGTCTTCCTCCGACTTCTTCCGGCTTCTTCCGTCTTCTTCCGTCTTCTT
Source organism: Melinopterus prodromus (assembly GCA_964023965.1). Lineage (NCBI taxonomy): Eukaryota > Metazoa > Arthropoda > Insecta > Coleoptera > Scarabaeidae > Melinopterus > Melinopterus prodromus. The sequence goes on from OZ030393.1 coordinate 64,002,651, forward strand.
CCGTCTTCTTCCGCCTTCTTCCGTCTTCTTCCGTCTTCTTCCATCTTCTTCCGTAATCATCCATCTTCTTCCGATTTCTTCTTTATCTTCTGCTTTATTCTGTCTTAGCCCTTTTAGGTATACCTAAATATTACAGCTACCAAGGTCAATCTACCAATGTTTTCGAAGTAATTTAGATATTTTATTGTATCGCATAATTCATGTCTAGATGTTCATATCTTCAGTCTTCGTTTGAAATGTTGTACGGCTGAGATCTGATCCAGCTCATAATCGAAAGCAACCTGTCATTATTTTGTTTCAAATAGAGAACGTTGATTCCAGCCCAAGGTACATACAATAAAAATAAATTGATGAAAATTAAGATCCCAACCGCAAGTGTGGTTCATATGAGGCAGTACAATAAAACATAAAACTTTCAGTCCAGAATGATGAGCGGTCTAGAAAAGCACCAGCTGAGGAAACCCTGAAGAGCCTCGAGAGGTTTGAAAGATGACAGTAGCCAACTTTAGAAACTGCATAGCGGTCGTCTGAAATATCATAGGGTAGTACCTTTAAAACCAAGCATGTTTCGTCCGAAATATTGACACAAATTTTACATTTGCTGTTACTTCTAAGCAGTGCGATTCTCTTTATTATTTAATGTTGCTCTAATATGACTCCTTTGTATACAATTTAAATATTTTACCCTTAGAAAATGCGTCATTAGTGAAAAGTAAAGTAAGGTCATTCAAACAAAAAAACGTTGCCTTAAAAAAATCATCTGCTGCTTTGATAGTTTTGCACTCACATGCCGAAGTTTCAGATATCTTCAAAACTAAAATATGTAATGAGATAGCATTTTTTGTGCTTTTTATGTGAGAAGCTAATGCATTAAGTACAAAGGAACATGGTTAAGTAAAAAAAATCACAGAGCAAGTGAAGTGTTGGCCCAAAATCACCACTAGTGGGTGTTCGTTTTTCTATGGCACTGAGTATTATCTATGGTTGGCTCTGCGCTGCACGAAGACGATGGCGTCGGCGCTTGCAGTTGAGATTACCATCATCAAAACTGGTATTTTAAAATGATAAATTCGACTGTATATACTTTCACTGTTCGATCGGATATTTGGATAAAGTCCGGGGTATCTCCAAACCGGACGACCGCTGCGGCAACGGCAATTCGGTAATAATTAGATATCTCGCTATGTACATATTTAGCGATGAAACATCCAATCTCTCTCTGTCTCTCTGTATTTGTCCGGTCCTAAACCCCGACAAAATTTGCAACCAACCGAATTGTATTTGACGACTATACTCACTCAATCTCTGTCACTCGGATTGATTAACTATTTAGTTTGTGAGATAACAAACGGCAATTCAATCTTCGGAATAAGTTCGACTGTCACAAATGTGGAACAGGATGTGCTAGAAGAAAGAATAGAATGAAAAGAAACAATGAAACCAATGGATCTCAAGGAAATGTTAAAAATTCTTTAATTTTACCCCTAGCTTGACTTTTCAATACCTCTAGTAAGTACCATTTAATACTCACAAAATACATGAAAACAATCGAAATGCATACAAGAAAAGATCATCTATTCATCTCATATCCAGTACTCCACATTACACTTTTACTTTTGCCATTTTACTTACAATAAGACAGTATTTGGAAGCACTTCACCAAATGTTTGATGCTTCCGACAAATTTACATTAATTAAACAGTCTAATCAAACTCGTACCGTCTCGTGATGGTACAGGATCCACACACGAGATGTAAATGTACTAACATGCGAAAAAACACGCGGAAATAATTCGGAAAAAATGTAGAATACCGTAAGTTATAGCACCGGATCGGAATGCTGATCTATTATTTATGTTTGTCAACGCGAGCCAGTAGGTTACTAGTAGCAGTTTGAATTAATAAGTCCGATAGTCAGATGTCACCACTTTGCATATTTCGGCGAATAGTACTATTTTATAGGTTCCTATTTATAGGATACTATTTGCTTGATATTTAAATAACTATAATTGCATTAATTATATTTTAACTTGAACTTTATGTTAAACGACTCGGCCATAAATTAGCAGATATTATCTAAAACGTTATTGTAGTCACTATTAGAACTTGCTAATTTATTGATTATTGTAGATTTGGTTTTAATGATTAATTTTTTTTTAAATATAAACATCTTAGAAAGTTTGGTGTTTATGCATGTACCACGAAGACGCGTTTATTGTCGTTGTAATGGCGCAAATTTCGCAATCGCATGACGCCGACGTAACCAAAATGTAGTGATTAACGTTTGGATTACCTACAGAAATTTAAGAGTGTAATCACTTTCATTCGCATAGAAGCGCAATTAGCATTTCTTCGATAATTTTGATAGGTCTTAGCGATGCGCACACTGCGTCTTCATGGCTTGAAGCATTCCTCATTTATATAACCATTGGTAAGAGGTGAAAGGTCAAAAGAAAATTGCCTGGGAGGAATATTTTTAAGTTCAGACTTTATCCGTTGGGCTTAACTCAACTAATGAGGAGTTATTTGTTATAAAAAAGTGATTATCTTTTAAACTTTTGTTTGACTTTTGATGGGATAGAAATATATTATAAACATAAATATTTTGTTTATTATTTTTAACGATATGGAACCATTTGGCATTTGAAAGGTGTTACATTGGTTAATTGAATTTTAAGTGAATACGTAATTATTATCAGCGTTTTGTTTCTACATTCCGTTGCTTTTCTAATGTCAATGCTGATGCAAATATTTATGTAAAAAGAGAAATCGATCTGGTTCTACCCTCGTATTTAAGATTTCCCAATAAGAATGTATTGAATTTCTCATATTATTCATACATATATTTATCTTTCTGTTTATAATATAGAAAGTATAGCACTGGCATTTTATTTTGAATATGTTGAAACAAAAGAAGTTGGCTGTATCAGGGAAACCATTTTTGTATAAATTTCAATTTAATCAAATTATGATGTAATTTTCTTAGAAGTAAACTATATTTTTTTACATTTGAAGGAAAGATATCACATGAAATAGTTGTTTCAAATTTATGTTTATACTCAAATGTTAAAACTGATACTTTACTCTTCAACTGATTTAATAATTTATTATTTTGGAACCATACGAACGTTGGCTGTGACGTAGAGAACAGGCGTTGAGATAATAGACTTACCTAAGTATGCTGAAATAAAAGCTTGAATTAACAAGTTGTAAATAAAAAACTACTGAAAACTCATTATTTTTATTATAATAACCAATAGAGTTAAGGTATTTTTTTACTCCTAAATCAATCGAAAATTAATTCTTTCTAACACAGGAGTAGACAAATACAATTGACATAAGTTACCTGGCAAATTGTTTGTCATGATGATTATTTTGTAGGATTATAGACAATTTTATGATGAATTTTTACCCGAGATAGCTACATGTTGATTTGACAAGAAGTGTTATAGATTATATAACTAATGAGCATTAGGAATTTTAGTAATACTTTCACTTCTTCAAATATTATAAATAACGTGTAACACGTGAGCTTTTCAGCGTGTTCACAATTCGCAAGAAGGTCAAGGAGATCTCCGCTGAAGCATGGACTACCTCAAGAGTAGAGCCATATTTTATCAAACAACAAAGTTAATACAATTTGTGCTAAACATTGTAATAAATACATTAGTAGCAGTATATTTCGTAAATTTCATTATAAAGTAATTAAATATCTGTTGGCACTCGCAAACTCGTTACATAAATTTTGTTTTCTGTAGTGACCGGTGCGTCACGAAATTACCGCAACCTTGAATGGTATGCCGCTTGAATTCACTTTCTTCTATTAAAATAATTTTTACCGAAAGTAGCAATTAAACGCCGAAAAAGTACCCACACGCGTACGAAATCCCATAAAATATATTGCCTTCATGCAAATAAGAAAAAAGCGAAAAGCGGTTCTTCTAGAGAACCGACATCGTAACCTTTATGCCTGTATGATAATCAGCACGACGTTTGACATTAAGCATACCGATATTTTTTTCTTTCAAGATGGTGTAGTATAAGTAACAAAGAGGCTCATCGGCGCCGTTGAGGCTGTGTATTTTTAGCACGTACTTTTCGGTGTCGAAAAGAGACCAAAATGAGTTTTCGGCGTACGACCCCGATCACCTTTAGCAGTTCGATGCAGGTATAAAAGTCATTTCAAAAAGTAAACGGCTTCTTCTTCGTTTTCAAGGATAACCGCATCTCGGTTTATATATAGAAAATAAATGCAGAGCCTGCATGCCGTAATTGGTACCTATCGGGACTCTATGGCACTATTAATGTTCCTACTAACCTCCACGATTTGTATGTTATGCAATTGTAGGTTAGGGAAGATGCCAGGCTGACACGCAAACTAATTTTATTGGAGGCTATTGTGAGATTGATCAGAAAGCTTGTGGTTATGTACAAAGTGTACCAAAAAGATGTATTAGTACACTCTTCAGAAAAAAAAAAGAAACGGAAATGTACGAAAACTTCAAGGTCAGCATTTACTGACCCTAAGCAATAATAGTCATTTAACGATATGAAGGCAAAACTGAAATTTTATTCTACTGTCTAGATTTTTTAAGACACGCTCTTTAAAAAGTGCAGCAGTCTTAAGGAACTATAGTTTGTGATTTACTATGTGTACGTTTTGATAAAGTTATAGGGTAACATATACAGGGTGTCAAACAAGCATCTTTTGCAAATAAAGTTATCTCAGGAAGAGATCCGTTTAGAATATTGGCTAATAACAAGAAATAGGCCGACATAATTTTTGTCTTGCATATTGCAAAAGTGACACTGTGATTTAGATATGTTGAGACCCCATGGAAAAATACTATGAACACGTGAGTGCAAGTGGCCATCACCCTTGCGAGAAATACTGCACAAAAGATCTACTGTTCTTCCGTGTGGATACAGTGGATGCATGTCTTCTAGACCAGACTGCTTTTGTGCTCTCAGAAGAAAATGGGAAGTATTTTCAACAACTTTTCCAAATTCGCTTAAGCGCCCAAACGGCTCTATTCGGTACATGACTTTATTGACAAAAAAACGCTTGTTTGGGTGTCCCCTACAATCCCTTTCAGTTTGTCGCAATCTTTATGGGACATCCTGTATACAATACAAAAATCGTTAGTATTTTATGTTGAAATTAGGAAACTACGAAACTTTTTTAAGAAACTTTATCAAAAGATATTTTTAAAGGAAACATTCAGTTCCTTTGGACCCTTTTGAACCAAAAGCTTTTCAGCTCTAAGTTTGGTCATGAAACTTCTAAATATGAAGTGTCGTCCTGATACCTTTGGTAGTTTCTTCGGAATCGTCGCCACAAAAATCTGTTACACACATACATACTCACATACAAACACATACACACTGAAGTTTTTTTTTGCAATGGCAAAGGCTCGGAGCTGCAAGAAAATAACCACTATTCTTCGGAATTGAAGCGGTAAAAGACAAACAGATCTTTCAGTGTAAGGAAGTTTTTCTGTGTTACGTTTTAGATCAATGGTACAAACTTTTTAAAAATTTTGGAGAGGCAAAAATTGTCGATGGTCATAACTTGTAGATGTAGCGTGTAACTTGTAGAAATGATTCGGAAGTATGACATACTTTATTTATTTTTTTTTTCGTTTAGTAGGACCATTGAATGAGCATTCAAACACAGGGGCCAATATTATCGAAACGAGAGATGGCAGTTAGGGCGTTTCTTTCGTGCGGGATCGCATATGCATTTCTTGATGTTAATTAAAGATCACGATCATTTTGGAGTTTTATAAAAAAATAACTAGAAGAATAAAACCGAAAATAACCAAACCTCTTGGGGATATAAAAAATAATTTATGTATAGCCTCCAAGCAGAATTGTATGTAGGTATCAAGAGACAGAACAAGAGAGATAAAAAAATAACAACAGAGTCATTTTCTGTAAGATTCCTTATTAGTATCTAGTAATAAGTTTGGGATTGCAAGTAAGCGCTTGTATAGAGCTAAGAAATAAGAGACATAAATTAATATGTGTCCCTTGCAGCAGGTGTAAAATATTCCAGCATATAAAAATACAAGATGGTGTCCATAAAAAGAAAACAACTTCAAGATGTATGATCTGGATAATGGACAATTTCATTGTAGCTATTTTAAATGTAATTGCACTACACATTTTCACGTAAAATGGCATCTTTCATGTGACAACATGCAATTGCTAACCAGCTGTTTAATTAATTTTTCTAGATGTAGTATACTTACTACGTTTCAAAAATGTTAAATACAAATTTCATAATAAAATCTTAAAACCATCGGAGATATGAGCGTGAGAAGTTGACCGGTGATGAAGCGTATCTATTGTTACTTGTCTATCGTTCTTCATCCTCACAGAATGTTCAAGCCATCTTAACTTCTCTATTCTCCAGGTCTTCTAGTACCTCTTGCAATATAATCTTGCATTGTGGTCAATAACAAACCCTCTAAACATCTAGTAAATCCTGGAAAGGCATAGGCATTTATACATGTGTCATATCCAGTATGCTAAATTAATTATCACCAAATTAGATAGTCGCCTTGCTGCCGCCGCGCTGCGGTGGTGGCTTAATCATAAACTTGACGATGCTCACGGACAGTGGAGAAGACACCAGTATTCAGTAACGCGGTGGAAATTAATAAAGCGTGATTAAAGTTCACCCGAAACTTTGCCCGTGTTGCGAACCGTCGTCCCATTCCGTAACTCCAAGTACCTGATTAGATTACCGTCAGAACGGCCACCATATTACCGGAATATATCGTCCAAGATTTCGCATTTTCCGGAGATTAATCCGCAACAATTTTCTCGGCGCCCCGGAAAAATTCAAGCGGCGAACCTTGAAAAACCCGCTAAAGTGTCCCCTTTTATTGACCCGGAGGCCACCTCACGCAACCCTACCGTAAAATTACCCCTCAAACCACTTAACTCCCTCGTTCCTTTTTTATTTTTATTACGATGACGGCATTTAATCATGATGTTTTAACGCGGATACTAAGTAATAAAAATCTATATACTGTATATACGGTTTAAAAAACTATTTTGTAAGTGGATGTCAAGAAAATAAAGAAAATGTACGACTATTCCGTAATTCTACAGACACATTTCTTCTGTGTAAAATCTCCGAGATTATTCATGCTGGATGAACAGAATTATACCTTATGCCATTCAACGAACAATTTTATATAAACTTAAGGATCAATATGTCATAAAAAAATATTGACATGTTAATTATATTGCTTATGTTACTTGGTGAAGGATTTTAAGTTATTTGTTTTTTGGTCACTATTGCGTCGCAAATAATATAACTTCTTGCATCCAAATTCTTCTAACTTCTTCTAGAACATTTACAAGGTTTTACGCCATTCGTTCAACGTTATAGTAAGCACTATAGCGCGACTTATGCAGCCAAAGATACACAAGAGAAATAACATTAATTGTTCCTACAAACGTACTCCTGATCTGCACGTACGTTTGAAGCATGATTTTGACATGCATTTCACATGTATTCAAAACATGGATTTCTTTATGGATCCTTATGGACATTTTTTAAGGTTTTGTACTTCGAAGGTAAAAAAATGAATCACTGCCTTATCCGTCTGTCTAATGCCAGTCCCAGTAAAATTTCTCTGCACTGAATGCAGACTTCAAACTGAAACTTGCCATATTTTAGCACATTAACTTGTATTTAAATCTATAATCCATATGGCATAACCTAAAAAATGTTTTCCACTAAATCTGCTCTGATTAACACTTAATATATACCAAAAAAACACATAGAAACATTTCCGTCTATATCTCCAAAACTACTTGTGAGCTTGAAAAACTCCTTAACTTATAAAAAGGAACAAATATTGCGTTCTTTATTTGTTATTTTTTAGAATAATAAATTGTTATAGATGTTTCATTTGGCCCAGAAATTGCCCAGCAACAGCATTTGGGATGGAATCTATATTATTTTCGAACTTCTAGTGTCTTTTTGGTTAGAGCAAGACTGACTCTGATCTCCTGCTCTTGTATTTTCCTAATTATATCACCACTGAAAATCATTTCAGTTGAAACGGTTTAAGAGAATTGAAATTTCTAAGTATGCTTTTTACATTAAATGTTGAATTTTGCCGCTAAGTAAAGATTTATTCGACGAAGAAATTTGAACTGCAATGCAAAGCAAAATGTCGTTGCTTTATTATTTCTTATCTGTGATTTATTTCAAATCCTACTTAGAGATTTTTTTGCATTAATGACATTACATTTATTGTAAAATAATATAAAAGGAGAAGAATATTTAATTGCATGATCAAATTTCTAATTTATTCCATTGCAGTGGCTCACAATTTCTCGTTTTCGCGATTTCTTTTCTTTAACTTACGTGGAAGGACAATAATAATGTCCTAATAATTTTCCAGAAATAGCTTAGAGAATAATAATAGTCAAAAGCATGCTACTTACAAAAGTTGCTCCGGCAATTTACGTAACCTTGCGAAAATAATGATTTCAAACTTCTTTGAACAGATGTTACCTAATAATAAGTCACTACTTTTACCCGACACGGCAATCTCAAATTACTTCGCCAATATTTCTTTTCTCGTTGTCGAGCGGGCGCTCTTAACATGTTCCTAAAAATAGACCACTATTTTAAAACACGAATATGCGAAACAATAATTATAATACTGATGGCATGCTATTTTCTTTTATATTTAGAACAATCGCCGAACGTTGTGAACTACACAGACGACGATTTATTGGTTAACGATTACACTTTTTCCAATACACCAGCGAATTAAGGGCTCTAGTTTTACAGCATTGCAGTGCAATGCAGTAGAGCGAGAATATATGTACGTACCCGATTGTCAATACTACTGTCAATGCGGTTTTGCATTGAACTAAACAAATAGTAAATATAATTTGTTGATAAAGTCGTTGTATCAAATAATTTGTGATATCTATTTAAAGAATATCAAACACTTTTGTTGTTTGTTTAACTGCGACACTAACTATATAAAAGTGCCAATTTCATCAAACTTTTATACGAGAGACAACTTTTATAAACGTGACCTTTAGAATAGACGATGTGCCATAAAATCTCTATAAGATAGCTACGATACAACCTATCGTAAAGTTAGGATGAGACCAAATTGCTGAAAAGTTAAAAAGAGCAGTACAACATAAATTCTCTCAAGAGAAACTGGGATTATTATAAATTTGTGTAGGTAGAGGGTTGAATTGAGAACAAAGGACTAAAAATTGGAATGTGGGTGGTGACTGTTTGCCTTATATAGCTGCTGTGGCCTGATATTGGACAAATCTTTTAATTTTGCATGAAAACCGTATTTCCTTTGTGGGTCTAAAACACAGAGCAAAGCCTGCGGACATTTATAAAAGCTTTATAATGAACCTCCTTTACCTTTTGGCATTTAACAATGAGCTGGGATATAATAATAAATTATTAATGTTTTATATAATAAATAATAATAAACATTATTGTTTATTAATTTTTAATTGCCTACCGGCACCTCCACCGAAAGTATCTATAGTAAATTATAGCTGTGAAAACTGTATTATTCCATCTAATGAATTCATATCTTCTGGTTAAGTAGCACAAATAAAAAGAGTACGTATAACTTTACTAAAAAACTCACTTTATTTGTATAATTACACATTTTATACACTTGTGTCTTTAAATTATGCCCAATTATGTTCATTGCGCACGATAGTATAACAGAGGTTCTAACAGTGAAAAATTGAAACGCAGCTCATTATCTTTTCGTAATCTGGCATAATTAATATTCAGTACGAGGAAGTAATCCTCTAAAAGGGTAATTATCCTGGCTAAGTGGAGCACGTTGACTGTTTCTTATGGTCGACGCCAGTGAACCTTCCGTGCTGCATAGTGCTGGCAGAAATAACTAAAAACTTACATCACAAGGCCAACATCCTGCTGATTTTAGGAACATACACACTAATTACAATTAAAAATGTTATTTGTGTCGTATTTGTGTCATATTGTTTTAATAAATTTAATTGAATTTGTAATTTATCAGTTGTTTTTCAAACGTCTGCATTTTCCGTGAGTGCAGAGTGCTTCAAAATTTGAGATGCGTTTCAAAAGGTCTACTCTATAGTATCCATCTAGAATATTCATCAAAAATACTCTGATTAGTGACATGTTTGTACCTAAAATATAATATAATATTGATTATGATTCCATCTACATATATTTATACTAAAGTGCTAATACGAAATCTTGAAAATGTATTAGTGGCGTAAAAAGCTGGGTACCTTGACATTTTAAATGTCCAATCATCCTCTTGTTAAATGTAAAACTCTGTATTACTATCTGAAAATTTTAGAAAAATCAGTTTTAAAAAACGTGTACTGACAAATATAGTGATATTATCATATAAAATTTTGACAGATAATTAATTGATATTAAAGGAGCTGGTCTGGCTGTAATTAATTCGTATTTCAATCAAATGTAAGAAAATGTTCGTTAGTGAAGTTTACCTTTAACCAGACGGTATTATTATTATTATTATTTTTCCTTTGCAAATTTATCTTTAATGTCCCTGTTGCTGCTTACATGCAATGCAAGTATTTGCAAATTTCTACTGCATAGCCAAAATTTAATTTGAAGCGCAAAAGCTTAGAACAACCAGTTTTCGCCAACATATGGCGAAATGTTCTCCATCATATTGCTCTACTTTATTGAGATGATTAAAAACCCAGAAAAAAAGCAATTATTACCGAATGTAAGCTAAATTTAAAGTAATTTAAGTAAAGATGTTTACCATATTCAATTCTCCAGATTCTTGTGGTCGGGTCTGACGACAAATTTGTAATCTGATACCCAGAAAACCTACGAGTGCTGTGTTATATAGTAAATAAAAACTGGTCAAGGCACTGCCTTGGGGAACACCTGATTTTACTCCTTTTAGGTCGAGTTATCGTCTGTATGTTTTATCAGACATATTTTTTGTCTATGTCTTGCATATCTGATGTTTAAACGTATTGTATGGGTAACATGCCAAATCTTATCAAATATGGCATGTTATGTAATACTTTTTCTTAAACTAAATTAGTGATTTGGAATTGTTGATTTGGAATCCTATATTACCCCAAATAGGCTGATTCCTGTTAATACTTCGTTGGCATTGAAGAAAAGTAATACATCTCAAAATTGATCATTTTGCAAGAGAACAAACAGTTTTAAGCTTCACTATTATTGTATATTTTTGTTTGGGACAATTTCTCAATACACTATGCTACTTATAAAAAATTGTCGCCTACATAAAACAAGAACAGATCACAAAGGGAGTGAGCGCCTTTATGGTATCCATTTGAGTGTTTTTCCATTGAGTATCCATCTTGCTCCTTGGCTATACCGTACTGATGAGGACTAATATTCCGAAACACGTGTCTACGGTTGCTTCTTCGTATGACGGAATTGCCCGACAAACTACCTTTCTCTTTAAAAAATATAAGGCATTAGTTGGGTCAAACACCAAGTGCGTCACTTTTTTTGGAACTGTGTATTTCATCATTTAACTACAAAATGACAAATTATGATATGTGTCACTATAAGAACTTAGCGCTAAAAACTCTAAAGTATTCACCACATAGACGCGATATAACCGCGATACTGACTCAGGACAGTCGATATCCGATCTTTTAACAAAGCAATTAAGTCGTCCCGAGCCCATATCGCGTTTATGTGAGCGACCCTTAATTCGAAACATTACCTCCAAGAAAGGGGGAGGACAGTCTAATATTTCGCTGGCGTGCACACCACCTGTTAAAACCCTGAGAGGGTTAAAGCAGCCCGTCGCCGCATCCGCCGCCGGCCGGTCGATATCAAACTGCCAATTGGCCGCGTTTATTTGCAGAAGCGTTTAAAAGCCGCACTTCCGGTGTACTCCGGTCTCTGACCGGAAAACGGGTACGGGTAGTTTGATGGCACCGAATTACCGGTGATCGGAAAGAAGACCCTACACAAACATAATAACGTGTTAACGATTTATACTATAACGCTCGTTGTGTCCACACTATAACGCTCGTTGTTTCGACGTGTTTGAAAGTGTAATAAATGTTTATGGTGTCGTATAGAATTGTTCTTTTTGTACGTTTTCGGTGTCTGGTGTTTATCTGTGGTGGTGATGATTGCGTAGTAACCTGCTTTTGTTTTGTTATGAGCGTTTAAAGTCTAGATAATGAGCAATATACAGGATGTCCGGTAAAGGTATTCCGAAAATTAGGGAGCTGATAGGTCACTGCTATTCAAAACGTGTATATGCACTTTTGTCGTCCGACGTTTCCTTAAAAAGTTCTAGCTATAAGTAGAGTTACAGAAAAGGTAATATATACAGATGAAGCTATGTTTGCCAGAGATGGGTAAACAAATTTTTCACAATTTTTTGCATTAGTCCAATGAAAACCCGCATGCAAGTTGCAGGTTTCGCAAAAAGTGTTCCCCTATTTTTTTTACCAGTGTATGTTTCTTTAGTTGGTTTCAATGCAATACCTTCATGTGAAAATGCATGAGTTAGCAGCAATACATTGCCGTGATACGTAGGACAGCCCGATCGATCAAATATGCAAACGACCAACTGCTTAACTGATTTAAAATTAATAAAGTACAAGCTGTCCTCGTGGGATTACTGGGATTTCGTACAGTGGGCCTTTAAAAGAGAGACAGATGGATGTCTAGTGGTAATATGCAGTAGTTATTGCATTTCGCAGATTCACTTGCAAGAATTTACATACAAGAAATTTTCTTTTGGTAATGAAACAATGAGACGAGAAGAATTACTTATTTGCTATTTGCAATCTACGTAAGAAACTATATAAGTATTTTTCTCTTCAGGAGTTAGTTACCAGAATTAGCCTAGGCGCCCACTAGCGTTTTTTTTTTTTCATTTTACTTTTAATATATAAAAATGTATGTTTGCATGTCGGCGAATAAAGGGCTTAAATTTAAAACAAAAAATATGAATGTCGGTCATGTGTGGTAGTCGAGATTTAAGCCGGAAGCATTGGGAAAAGTGCCGCAATCGAGTTTGTAGTTTTGCGGGCTCGTTGATGTACTGGAATTACACTGTTTTGGAGCTCGTGGCTGCCCTGAAGTTCGGTCGAGTTCCCTGCGGTGCGGTAGCATGGTTTGGGCTGCAGTCCGATATTCATGATGCTGCAGACCTCCAACTGTTGCTACATAATATCACTCACAGGCTCTAGAAATACTATCTCATACGCAATCAGATGGAAAATTTTATGGATTTGTTATGCCAGCACTATTTGGTATAGTGGTTTGAGTTGAAGAATTGAAACTAGACAAGCTTTATTTGACTTCCTGTATTTTAGTTTAATATTTTGTTGCATTCTTGAGTAAAAAATCAATATGTAGCTAACTTTAAGTAAGTTACATCAAAGTTATAATTGAAACTAACTAAATAAACAGGCGATCCAGTTGAATCAATATGGTGAAAGATTTATGGATGTAATGTTTCACCAAATAAATATTTTAAACGGAACTTGAAATGCTTTTATAATACTAACAATGATATTATCAACTTTTGGTTGAAACCAGAAGTTAATGCTGTTAGTGCCCTATTCAGTAATAGCATAAACAAGATAGGTCGTGCAATGTATCATAGGAAACATCTTTTACAACAAAGTAAGCATAATTTAAAACATTTTTAATTTAACTTTATTAGACAGTTAAAAAAACCCATAAGTTATCTTAGCACTTAGCAAATAAGTTTCATCTGGCACTATTCTTGATTTAACGTCACTTACCTAATAAAGGGAACCGAATTCTGATCATTGAGGATAAAAAAAGGTAAGCGGTATTAATCGTCCAGAGGAATATAGAACTCATTATTTGAAAACCACAGTGTTATGCAAAGCGCCACATTTTTTGATCATTCTGTTGCAAATTGTGGAATATCCATGTTTTATTTATTTATTGATTGATTTATATATTACATAAGTTGGCCACAGAACAGGACAAACCCACTTACATTGTGCCACGATTACAATAAATGATGTGCAGTTATGTCGAACAAATAATAAAAAGAAAATAGAATCAAAGTCAAAGTTTATAGTTCATAGTTAAAAGTCATAGTTCAACTAGTTTTATAATAATATTTTGATTATCAAGTGTATACTCAGACATGACGAATATATTTCATAAATATTGGCTTTGTATGTTAAGATAACTTCAACCAATATAGTGTTGCTAATATAAAATATACTGCGCTATTTATCCACAAAAAACTAAGTAAATATCATTGAAAATAGAGGTCTCGCGCATTTTTCAATACATCCAATACCATATTTTTTTCTCCGTATAGACGACTGGAACAAAAACTTGCCAGCCGTCGCAACGAGGTTGTCACGCATTTGAGTCATCGAAAATAACCAAACGCACATATAATATTATACATTTCATTACATACATACGTGCTACAGTTATGGATATATTTTATATCAGAATTGCACAGGTTAGGCACCTAATTTATTGCAATTCTATTGGTTCTAATAAGTGTGTCGGCATTCGTAAAGTGTGTGAAGAATTCTATGATGAAACAGTTCACAATTCTCGTCTACATTTCTCATATTAATACCCCCCAACAATAAACAACACTCGGTTGTACTCATCAACTCTATGCTAGCGATCCAACATCTGGAAAACTGTTGCGTGTGGAGAGGGGGGATGACGCTTGCCTCAGTTCTCACAGCGTTGCAAGCCGGTACGTGTTGTTGACAATTTTCAATCATTTTTCGCTGATATCTCGTGAAAAATTATCGATCGGCTCAAGTGGTGTGTGTTATGTTGTGAAATAAACTATGTGCAATGATTCGGTCGTCATTTTGGAACCGAATTCGCAGCGGTAAGTCGTATTGTCGTTAATTTAAGTTTGACAGTTATTAGTACCTCCGCGTGGCGTTCGGTATTACAGATTTTCTCGCAAACGATCTCGATGGTTTGACAGATATAATTGTTGATAATTTATTATTGTGTCCTTGCGTGTTACTGTGTTCCTTGCGTGTTGAATTTTTAGACTGCTTTTCTCGTTTTTTAGATATTTGTTCTGGTGTTTGGTGTCTGGTGCGATGGTGTTGTCCATACAGAACGATTTGGAGCGGAATTTAGTTGCCGAATAATGGATAACAGTGAGTAGACTTTTTGTTTTTCTTTTACATTGTTGTGTAGGTTATGTTGCGGTGCTGGCGTTACGGCGCTTCGGGAAAATATGTTTACGCAGCCCCAAAACAATTGGTATCAATCAAATTAGTCTATTTTCTGTAATCTGATCACTGCTAACGAGTGCGATAGTCAGATTTGAAAGTTACTTACCATTTTTTTAACGGTTTTTGACATGCCCTTGCTATTTCTGGAGTAATTCTGCCGATTTATATTCAAATGTCATTTTTACTAGCTTATTTTTATAAATTTTTATCGGAGGTTTGGTGAGCAGTTTTTGACTGTTTCTTATCAGATGCAGTGGGAATCTCATATTATTTTTGAAAAGTTATTTGGTGTAATGTACGATAGATTGCACGGATAACGTATAAACAATTTTTTGAAAATTTGTAACAAAATGTATTGGATTTTCTTCAACCTTTCAAAATGTCTCGTAGACAAGAGCTGGCTCGGATAGCGTATGTTCCTACTGGTATGTGCGCTTTTAGTAAAAAAATATAACAGAAACTTGGCTCTTAAAGGGCCCCTCTATCCAAATGCTAGGCTGACAAGTTATAAAATACAAAATTATAACTATATTGATAATGGGCTTGTTTTTTGTTATTGTTTAGAAGAACAAAACTTGAAAAACTTTAAACTTGAAGCAAGCGCACAAGTAGAGGGGGCGCAAAATTGGAAGAAAAATAAAAAATCCAATTGGCCAGAATTTCTAAATGAAACTCTAACGACCTGTTTTGTGATCTTAAGTATCATAGTTGTGATTGATATATTGGTGCGTTGTGTTTATACATATACAGGGTTAGCCAAAATTACCGGAACACCTAAATAATTCTCCAACCTTAAGAAATTTCAAAAAAGTTCAAACAAAAGTTTGTTAGTTTTAAACAAGCTATCGTTTTTCTTGTAGAAATTAGACAACCTTTCCTTTTTTCAATAGAATACCGTATATATTATTACATTTCTTAATTCTAAGTTTAATTCTAAGAATTTTTTATAGGAATAATTTTTGTTTAAATATATTCTTTTTTAGTTATTAGCTATTGACCAAAAATAATCAAAATTACACATTAATAATTTTTCAACTGCAAAAAAGTTTTGAAGTTTTTTGGTTGCAAACAGCCTCTCGTTCAAATATATTTCTAATATACAGGTGGTTTACTTTGTTTTGGAAATTTGTCATTTTTTTTTTGTAACAAACGGGTAAAAAATAAAATCCAAGAGAAAATAATAACACTATTATATAGAATTAAATTAAATCTTCACACTGCCACATTAAAATAAATGGGTGTGTATGTGGGAAAATGTTTTTAATTTGAAGGTCAGGAGTTTTGATTAATTGCTCATAAGTGAAAAATAACGCATTTTCAACAAAAAAAAAATAACAATACAAAAAGTTCTTAGAATTAATCTTAGAATTGAAAAAATAAAAAAAACGACAGGTTGTTTAAAGGCAAACAATTTTTACTTGAAAAGTTTTTTTGACTTGAAGAATTGTTTATTGTTTCGTGATCAAGATAGCTCAATTAACAATATTAACAATACGTGTTTTATCCGAAACTGTTCTTGATTTAAAGAAAAAACGAAAAGGAAATTCCAGATAAAACTTATTTAATTTTAAAAGAGCTATCATGAAATATATCACGTACTTTTGTACATATCTTGTTTCTAAAGTTGATAAATATCAGGCTCCAGTTCCAGTAACAGTTAACTCTTTTGACTTTTTGTAACTCTTTTCAGTGACGTTAAATTTAAAAAAAAGGTTTTTTTACATGTGCTTTCATTCCCAGATCTCTTCACAAATATTTGGAATTTCGAAAATGCCCTGCATCCATAGTTTTTTGAAAACGAAAAAGGGTTATATAATTCTTTGAACATAAAATAACCAAATAATAGCATCAAATAAAAAGGGTTTTACTAAGAAATACTTAACCCTGTTTGCATATCAACCGATTTCTCTAATATGTTTGCATTCAATCAAATACCGTAATTTTCCAGCAGCAATTTAAATAAATCTACCCCGCAACTAAGTTGTGTACAATATCGTCTTACACGCAGCAATTTCTTACAATTATCGTCCGCAGTAACTAGATTCCTGCTAGACCGATCAATTTCCCCATTGAACTATACCAGAAAAGAACCAAGGCCACCTAATGACACCAACTATGAACCCCCCAGAAGAAAAACTACCTGGCCATTCACGTGATGACATTAACATTGAACCTTGACCTGTTCGCTTAGGGTCAGGCTGGCTATGGGTGCGCGCGACGGCTACACATACGCTACTAGGAAGGCGTCGCGACGGTTCCGAGCGTCCGACCGCACTCGGCAAACTCAGTGAACAACTGTTGCTGGCGCCAAACGGAGGATTCCGAAAACGGCGACGCGACGCTTTGAATTTATTAGACGCGTCTCGCAGTACGTACTTTGCGGTACACTCTGGTGACATTTCTGGGATAGTTTTAAACTTTTTATGGGCCGTTTTGTGTGTGCAGTGAGTGCTTGAGACTTTATTCGAAGTGTTAGGAGAACTTTTGGAAGTTTGGAAGTGCGAGTTTTTTAGTGTTGAGCGCGGAGGTTGATTGGTATGATTGACAAAGTAAGGATATTTGATTATTTAGTATGCTTTTCATTACGTATATAACTTAAAATGATATGATCTGAATATTATTTATCTGGAGATATATTTTGAAACATGTAATTCTCGAAAACTAACGCATTGTTTTCAATTTAAAAGTTCCTCCAATTTCACTGTTAAAACAAATTTAACATCAATATTGGACTATTATAACTTTTTTTAATGTTTTGTAAATTCTTTAACTAGAAAAGAGTATTGTATCTTGTCCAATATGGCGTCCATAAGAGATGAAAATGCTGATGATGTTGATTAGAGAGAGTTAGAGAGTTACGACATTTTAGTTTTACTTTTTAGATACTGGAAACACACGTAATGAAAAATAGACACACTAAAAATAGATAACAAATGTTTACAAATAGTTTATTTTTTACATCATTTAAAATTGAAAATAGTCGATATAAAAAATCAATTTACGGTTAAATAACTGTCAATCTATTGCAGTTGGCTGTTGTCAATGGTTGCCAGTAGTATACCAGCGTTTTTAGAAGTAAATGTCACTTATAAACGTCAGTAAACGTCAAATTCTAAGTAAAAAGTTTTATACATAGAGCACATTTTTGAAACAGTTTTGTAGTTTCAAGAAACCAGCAACATTTGAGATGACAGTTGAACTCATGCCATCTCCACTGAAAAATCATTATTCTGGCCTGAAACATCCAAATAAGGTAAACAGAAACTGTTATTCTGGAACATGATTTTCTAATGCTTAAAGAGAATACAAAAGAAGAAAGCACAAAAGAAATCGATTTTAGAAAAATAAGAAAGGCTGCGAAAAAGGAACAGAATAAAAAGCTGCGCCAAGAAAACACTAAAACTTCCAGACGCAAAGAAGATTAAAATACAGATGAGAGAGAGAGTATCACCGTTACTTTTACAGTATTTTTGCTGTATCTAGTTCAATACATGTATTTTATTCAACTTTACATTTTTCTGTGTGTATCAACTCATTCCTTTCTTCAATTACCTACTTCAAGAGGTACACCAATTCAAAATATTAACAAAAGTAAGGAAAAGGACAATACATATCAGACAATGCGAAAACGAAGAACACAAACAGTACAGTTTACGATAATAAATGGCTATTAAATTAATTAATTAAATCATTAGTTAACAATACCAATAATAAAAATAAAATCAATACAAAACTTAAGAAACATAATTCTTAGTGAAAAGTTTCCTCTCGACTTCTCGGCTTTTCAATTTCCTAAAAAATACGATCTGTTTTTTTTTCATTATTCTGTTTTGTCAAGATTTTATATGAATTACTCGTGGATTGTGTTAAACAATTCCTGTAATCTAAATATTAATTAACAAAATAATTAATTTCCGGCTTATGGCGTGGTCTTTCAAGAACTAACTGGTCTAAATTTCTGATTATGATTATGAATTTTACTTCAAAGTTTCCTGCCCGGTTCTCGGAAACAACGCATTTTTTATTAGAATTATTGTGATCAGCCGTCTCAATTTTGGCATGGAACTCAAATCGCTCTCTATATTTATTGATTACCTATGATTGGTACAACAGAATTTCTGTCTCAACAGCTCGGAACTTGTTAGGCAATGTAAGATGTGATATCATTTGAACCCCAAAAACTACAGTTCTGCCCTGTTCGTAAAGTCAAATTCCCAGGATGAGAGCAGATTAAAATTATATGTACATTTGTGGTAATTCCCGGTTGAGAAACGCTGTCTCTATTCAGATACTGAATAAAACAACAAAATTTTCCCAATTAATGGCAATTTTTGTTTATGTAGTTTTCACACAGAAACCACCACAACCAATTTTTACAAAAATACTAACATCATTGAAGGTAAACGTCGAAAGGTTAAGGAACTTTTGCTATATTTGTAATTGTAGAATTTATATCTATGTTTTGAGAATGACTATATCAACTTTTTTAAAACAAATATTTCCTTCTAAAGCTATTCATTTTTAAAGAAAATTGATATAGTTATGTAATTTATATTAATTTATATGTTCATTTTTCACTTCCTTTCTTATTTCTCTAGAATCATTTTCTTTTGTGCTTTCTTCTTTATTATTAACTAATATTCTCTCTCCAAGCGTAAGACAATAATGTTTGAAGAAAAGTTTCGTTTTAGTTTATTTTGGGCTAGAATAATCATTTTTTTATTCCATGCTAGAATAATGATTTGTTTAATCGAGATAGCACGACTTCAACTATTATCTCATAAGGTGGTGTATTAATGCCTAACTCGCTACTCTCTGCTGGTAGTGTAATGATTAGGGATTATTGATGTCCGTAATTCCGACACTCGTGTCGGAATTTGGACAAAATTTAGATAGCAAATTTAACTTCTAACCATTATACAGAATTCCGACACACTCTAATTTAAGGACGTGCTATAGTTACATGTTCCTATTTCCGACACCCCTAAATTAGTAAATAATAAATATTATTTTACTAAATACAAATTTAATTATTCTTAACCAAGTGTGCATAAAACCTTTTGAAAATATGCCGCTTGAAACAATATAATAAAAAAATTACGTAAAACAATGCTAACAACCAAGCTTGAATCATCAAACAATTTCAAACAGAAACCTAGTCCAAACAATTGGAATCAAAAGAACAAATTTACATTTAAAATCGTTACAACACAAAAATACACAATTCTTTAAATTTAGAAAATGATTCCAATCGCGTTTAGGCGCTCACATTAAATAGGAAATGGCGTATGAAAGCGCGAAGCGTCAAAAATGAGTATAAATATCTTATATTGCTGGCATCCATTGTTTTTGGCAGAGGACTGCAGTATCCGAGTATATTTACGAGTTTTTTTTTTCGTTCTCGTTGAGTTGGATTCTGCCGAAATGTGTATTTCATTCATGTATGACCGTCCCAGTTAGTTTTTTATCTCTTTCTTTTTGTCTTAAATTTATAAGTTGGCTATACGATGAGCGTATTGTTGTTCTGGGCCTCTCTGAATTTTATGTGACGTTGTATTATGAAATTGCTGAAAGGTTGTGCCAGGTGTTAATTTATTGTTTAATATTTATTGCTTCGCTGCTTAACGTCATGATCTATACAAACATCAAGATTTGATCATTTTATATATTGAACCATTAAAATTACATGGTGTAATTGACCTAATATAATTCATGCAATTTAATTTCATGCTATTCGCAGTAATATCATTTTATAGCTGCAGTGCGAGGTAGAGTATGAATTATTAAAAACTAATTTTGCGGCATTTTAGAGTGCCAATATGCAAACGGTTGCAGCTGTTAGTAGTTGGCCAGCGTAATAGTGTGGTATATCCTACAGCGAATTTTAGAAGGCGAAAATTAAATTAATTTTTTGATAAGTAATTTCCAACATAAAATAGTGTTTTTCCCTATAAATACATCTTCTACTGTGATAAATACTCAATCATGTGATAATATGATAGATAAAAAGCATCCAAGCGTCTCTGAAATTTTGCATATTTAAATTCAAACCGCTGTTTTACACGCTTGAAATGTCAGCCTGAACTCTAGGGTTAACTCATGTATAAAAGGGGGTACCTTTTAAAAAGAATCCTGGTCTTGTCAGAATTCCAAAGATATCAATCGAGCATGCCACAGTTACGGAGCGAGGTTTGGCGGCGTGGAATGACATTTTCCTTTTTTAGTTTCACCTTACCATTAAATTCGAAATTCTATTTCTATCTACAGACACAAATCTTCTCTGAAAACAGTCGTCTTCCTTTATACGAATCGTCGGGATTCATTTGGGCAAATAATAATTCATTGAATTATGTTTTATTTGCTAATAATAAAAACGTATCTTTATTCCGAAATAATCATGATGAATAATGTACATATGTTATAATAACTGCTTTATACTATTGCGTCTTTTAGAACTCAGTCGTGATTATGGGTAATAAAGTGGGTGTGAAATTGCAATACAAACATAATAAATTTTAGTTAGACGGAATAACGGTGGTACGTTGTATAACAAACACGTACATTCAAGCCAGATTAATGCGTTGTTTCTTCTTTTGTATCTTGTTGTAGACAATTAAACAAATATAATTTTTTGTTAACTTTATTACGTCTATTTTGATGTATACAAGCATTGCAAAATTAATTAGAAAAATACAGCACTAAAAGTGTTAAAAAATCCTAATTTTAGCTGGAATCTTAAAAATTAAAGCTACAAGACAAGATACGAGAAAAATACGTGACAACTTTGTGAAGTGATGTTGAACAATGACTGTAATAACAGCAATACTTTTAAGAGAATTAATTAACTAAATGTGAAATAAAATATGCGTTACATGTTATGTATTGGTTATTTATACACAAGAAAAAACACTGCAAACCATTACCGCATGGTTGACATGATTTAGTCCGTCTAGATTAGCGTTTTTCAACCTTTTTATCCTTGCGGACCCTTTGAAATAGGGTTAAAACTCAAGGGACCCCCAACAAAAAAAAATTACGGTGTACTTTTGCCCACATTTTTTTAGAATGTAAATGTCAACCTTTGTTAAGCAATTTAACTGTATCAAATATCCAGCGACATGTCTGTAAAGTAACAAAAGTTGATTTCTAAGTAAAAACACGTCTGCTTTGAAATGACCGAATTTTTTCTTGGAAAATGCCATTATATCCTGTAATATTTATGTAATTTTATAAGAATATCTAAATATTACAGGGACGTAAGCATTAACAAAAGAAAACGTTAGTATAAATGGTATCAAATAACCAGCGATGTTGAGGTATGAAAAAAAATAACAAATACTACGAACTTCTAAAAGTCCCGTCATAGGCAAATGGTTATTTCTGGCAAATTCTTTTGCGTACGTAAAAAAATGTCTTTTAAGTTGTTGAGTATCCTTTATACAACGAAACAAAGTCGTCATTGGAGGGCAATAAATTTCTGAATTCTTATAGACTAAGCAGCGATTAGACATCATCTGAACATTTGTTGTGTTGGAAAGTTTTGCATGTCTTCGAAATGGTTCACCGATATTGTGTTGGAGGTCACTGTGATGTTCCAAACGTAGTAACCGAACCAAATATGATCTATTCTGATAAAGAACGGAAATAAAGTTAATAACTGTCAGGATATGTCGCTGTCATGTTATCAATGAAATATTTACAAGATAAAATAAATTAATTATTTGTTTATTCTTAACGTTCTAATATAAGAATCAATTATTTAATTTTTGTAGATGAACCATTACGTGTGGGATTACGTTGACATTGGGATAACCAAAGAGAATACATGGAAACTGAATTCCTTCATAGCGATTTTCCAATTAATAAATATTTTCTAGTCATTCTGTCCAGTTCTTCCAGTGATTCTTATGTTAGTATGTCACCTAAGAATATATTTTTCCATATCTTGTTAATATTTCCTTGTCAAAGGGAAACTAAACATACCTAACAGTTTTCTTTTAGAATAATAAAGACGTATTTGAAAACAAATATACACGGATTGCACAATATTATTTGTCTAACAACCATTTACGCAAATACATTTGCCTAGGCAAGTAGCTTTAAAAATATCAATAACAACTTCATGTCTATTTGACCAGGCAAATAGCTTTTGCCTAGGTGACATACATTAATTTTACAGTACTTTTTACAACTTTACATACATTTACTCGGTGAATAAATATTTGTTTTTCAATTCCTTCAATAGTTACAAACATTTATAATATTGACAAAGAAAGAAAATATATAAGATACAAAAACAGAAAAAGTTTCATATGCACTTTCTTACTGATTTGTTTAATTTGTAGTAGTTAGTGTCCTTTAAAATGCTGTTTTATTATACCACAACATTTTACTTAAAACGACATTTTAACAAACGACGTGTTATGTTCTGGAAAAAAATGCGTGAGGAAAAAGATACACTCTCGTACAGATATAACAGATTATTTGTGTATTTTCCCTTAAAATATGTTAAATAAGAAAATGCCTGTAGCACTAATCCTGGTAATTTATAACTCGAAGCGAAAATAAAATATGTCGCCAAATTCTATTCTAAATTCTTTCATTGGGAAATATGTTTTATGTAAATATTAATATACAAAATAATTAACTTTTCGGTTATATCGCGGGTTCTCTACATCTGGTTTTTATCTGGCGGTCGAGGCAAATGTTTAAGTTTCAACAAAACTACCGATTTATGACTAACATTAAATACATAGATTTTATGGCATATTTCCTGCTATGATAGTTTATAAAAAATTAAATATCAAAAGAAATTGCTCTACAGCCTATACGAAATGTATTTCTGAAGGTTGTAATGAAAGGTTATTTAGAAATATTGACACCTTTTTCTGTTACCTTACCGACAAACTTATCGTTATATCTTTATTAATTATATTAATAACATTAAATGAAATATGTTTCTAATGAATTTTATAAATATTCATAAAAGTATATACAATAGCAATACATCACTACAAAACAGAAATTATAAAAAAGTAACAACGTAATTCGTAGCGTTTCCTTATTCAAACATGACCTAAGAATAGACGAAGCAGTTTCCCGATAATTTATCACATATCTCATTATAGTGCTAGGAACTGGCGCACATAAGAACACACAAACTAATGAAATTACACGGCTGGAAGCACTCAGACAAAAGCCAAGGTAAATCTTGTTCCAATTACGGCTTCCACTCGAAATGTATCTCAGTAATTTTCGCGTTGTGGAACTATTTCAGGCTAACTCGATTTAGCTAACACAGATAGATCTGATAATGTGGCGAAAATATCAGCCTGTTTTTAATGTTGCGATACGTTACAGTACAAGAATATTCACTTAACGACCTTAAAAGCAATTCGCAGCTGGATACAAAAACAAAGAAAATTCTAGACTTATGTAGTCATACAGAAAAAAATAAACAATAAATAATATTAGAGGCAGTATGATTTGTGTCACACATAGTGAAATAGCACACCACTTATGTCGAGTATAAATTCGAAAATACTCTGAAAAAAATGTTTTTCAGGATTTATTTTAGTTTAAATAGAAATCATAATAGTTGCTTGAAATCCTTAAACCAAGAAGAAGTGAGACAGAATATTTAAGGTCGAGCAAAGTAACCGTGTTAATTATTATTCAGTATTACCATAATTACTGAAAACTTTAGAACAATTCCTTATGCTGGCTGGTGCTGGAACAGAAACAAAACTACGTCGCCAAAGTAAATGTCTTATTTATTGCGAGCAGAAGCGTAGAAGTTTGGGTAAGAAAATGAGAAAACTTGCAAATACCACGGTTATAAATCCTGCAAAGTGATACCGTCCATTTGGTGGAAAGAGAAATGGACACAACGTCGTCGCAAGAGAATCGCTGAATTAAATTGAGATCGCGCAAAAATAATGCAGTTGGTGCCCCTGGCTGTTTTAAAACTGGGTTGAGATGGCCCTAGCTAGATTAATGGCATATTTAGTTTTATGATTCCTCAAACTCCTCCAGAAAAGCACCAGTTTTAAGTGTTTGAAACACACAGACAAATTTTCTGGATTGAATTGGAGATATTCTTGTTATACTGTAATAACATTCGATTTAAAACAATAGGTAGGAACTCAATGATGTAAATGGTTTTACATGTCTTGACATGCGTCAGAACAGTTTAGTAACAGTTCAATGTATGTAAATACTTTTTTATAGTTGAGTCCAACTTTTGCAACACGATAAATGTCTATCGCATTCTTTGTGAAAGGAAATCACTAACTTTGAATTGTATAACATTTATTACTAATTAATAATTATACAGAAAACAAATAATTTATTTTAACATGGATTGTTGTAATCCGTTCGTTTGAGTTAATAAAAACATACAATAATACATCGGAATTTATCATTTTCATGGACTCTAAAATCAAATTTAAACCAGCTTGTTTATTTTCGTGTTGCAAAAACAGCAAAAATAAATATGTACCTCCATTGCAAATAGTTTAACAAATACCATGTCCAGTTTTATATTACAATGCTTTTATCAATACTGGCCCCGTATTGTATTTTTATTATTCTAATAGCCATATTTAATCCGGATTTTACGTACGCAAATTAGGTCCACCGAAATTTTTTCCAAAACTCGAGATTATTTTTGGTATTAACGCGCTATGTGCTGTAGATTTTACATGTCGAATGTTTGGCGTCACTTCAAGTAAAAATTCAGAATATAGTTGTGTCTGAACTTTTGTTTAGAAATTGTCGTGACAAACTAAGACTTTCCTTTCCCAAATAATTGGGAACATTAAAATGTCGCATTTTTGTAATTTAATAAAATAATAATTATTTGAACTTGCATGAGGGAGCAAAAAAGCACTGTTCTGGCCTTGCTAATTTCGCCCAAGCATCTTTTTCAGGTCTATTCGATAGAATAAACCATAGTGACCATTTTTGCTATATCAGTTAAAAATTGCCTATTATAGACCTGTACTGTTTTCGAACTCGCCTATTCAATTATAGCATAAATTTGATTTCCTCGTAGTTTGGAAATGTTGGCATTCGGAATTAAAAAAAGTATTTGTTTTTTATGCTTTCGTTATATCATCAAAAAATATCCCTATCCTTAGTTATAAAGTTTACTCGTCGTAAAAACTATTTCAGAACTCTTGCGGACATTGTATATACAAAGTTGAAAGACAGAGTTGTTTTGTCTGATAGAAACCCACCCCAAGGTCAAATAATTTACTGCGTAATAAAGGGGAGATCCTTATTTGATATTGACGGATAGCCTTCTCGTCGTAAGTGTATTATTAATGGGAGAGAACACTCAGATCGAAATGTCTCGACGATACGAAATGCAAATAAAAAGAAAACTTGGCGGCGGTCATTAGTAAAGATAAAAGCGACACATTTATGACGTCTTAAATCTTAACGCCTACCCCGTGAAACATTGTTTAAATTATGTGGCCTACAGCTGAATAATAGCTTGAACAAAGCAACAATAAAATGAGTTGTTCGAAAATTCCGAGATATTTATAACTGACTTATATAGTGGTTTTAAATTACCGTTTTATGTTCGGTATTATTGCTTTATTTTGAATAAGATAAATCACTGAATTTCGTTACTAATTGAGACGATAAGATCTTAAAATTTTTAACATAAGTTAATATAATATTAAAGACATGTGAAAATACGTTGTTAAAATTTGATATTAAAAATCAAAATACACATAGACACTTCTAAATTATATAGTATAATAAAAGTTAAAAAAATCCATCTTGTAATTAAAAACTTTTGTGCCTTCATCAATAAAATAAATATCTAAACAGTGAAACAACGTCTCGTTTTATGTTAGTTTTACAAGATTTTATATCACATCCAAACACAAATCACATAATTTTTATAGTACTAACATTAAGAATTTGTTCAAAATGGTATTACAAGAAAATTGTTTTCAATTTAATAATAATATACATAAACAAATGAAGGTCTAGCTATGGGTAGTCCGTCCTAAAAGTGGTTTACTTGCTGACATATTTCTTGACCGCATAGACAATAGAATATTTACTTTGCCGAACAGTTAACATATTTGACACAAAAATTTATTTCGGTCTTAAAAATTAAGCAATAGTTGGAATGCTATTAAATTCAAGGGATGTGTATAGCAGTAAATAAGGATTATTTGCATGCTAACTGCGTGGTCCTGCTAAGATTCGTTACTGAGATATCAAAATCTTGTTCGCAACAATTATTACAAAAAAACTTAAAGAAAACATATTCTGGATCGACAGTTTAATAATATTTTCTGTTTTTCGACTACAGATCCTAATTTTATTGATTCTCGTCTTGAACAAATTAAATATTAATAACATCAAATTAGTTTTTTAGACATATCAATTATGAGAAATTCAGATCACTTTCAATACAATATTTAAAGAAAACCTACATATACAAATACCTACATTAATTCCAAAAAGTTTACACAATATTAAATATTTGGCATTTCACTATTTATTTAACAGACTTATTTCATTACTATTATCAAACGACAATTATAATAATGAAAATAATACTGTCCATGCCAATTGCTAAATATAATATATAAAAAACTATTAGTAGAATATATAATTCCATGACATACAAACAATTATTAAAACAAATTTATACACATTTAGTTACTAAATCAAAATATATTTCAATTTCTTTTCATAGAGAATTCACGAACATATTAAAAAGATTCGATATAAATTCAACATTATGACTTCTATCATACTGCGTATGATAAAGTAATACATAAATACATATTTTTATTTAAAACTTTATTGAAGACCACAGTATGACTTTGGATATCAGCAACTTTATTGAGTTTAATATAATTAACGTAACTTGTTTTCTACTGGTACAGAACCAGTAGAAGCTCCAGTATTCTTGTAATCCACATAAATCTTAAAACAATTTCCGCTATGTATATCCCTAGAGACAGGAATCATTTATGAAACGAGCTGCATCAAAACTTCCCACATGAAAATTGAGTTTCAGAGTGCACAGTTTTACAATATTGCAAAATAGATGGATGCAGAATATGAAAACTGGAATTGGAAATTACGTCAACATAAACAAGATACTGCGGAATGTGCGGAAACTCATCACGTCCCACAAGCCCGATGATACCGGAAACTAATCTAGGTAACCGGAGTAGAGCCCCGGAATAATATGGGATAGGTATCGCTTTAAGCTGCACAATTATTTGCCTCTACTCGAGCGCTATAACACTATTTTTGGCGAGAACGTTATAAACAGTACGTTTAGGGTATTAGCGAAGTAAAATACTGGTAACTGGTTGTTCCTCTCAACTAAAAGCGATTAATAGAAGTACCTAGTTTCTGCGCAAATATACAATGGTTTTACCTATGCTGCAATTCACTGTGCTCATAACACAATTAGTTGTTCTGGTTATAAATACAGTGCGTACAGGGTCTGCACTCGGGGCTCCTTTGTATCACATTCAGTACAACCCCGGAAGCTCTGTTTTGTGGCTTTAATTTTCAGAATATTACCTACCTTAATTACATATTTAGAATCGTGACCTTAATAATATAATAATATATTTTGTCTATCGATGTGGTACCGGGATCAAACTGCGCATGCGTGACCAGTAGCTATTAGGACCGTCGACAGATGGCGCTTGTAGCTTAAAGTGCGCGGTCGGTATTACCGCGGCCGTTAGCCGGTAATATTCGGCATCACTAACGCCAAACCAGTGACAGCCCATAGATAACCTTATACATGTGGCAGCTCACTAACGCCAAACCACTGACACCCCTTGACTAACTAATTTTGGTTGTTTTAATCTTTTTTCATGAATTTTTAAAGTGCAAAGCAAACAATCCGTTGATTAATTTCTATTTTGCTGAAATGTTAACAAAATAATATTTCAAAATTCAAGCGGCACTAACTACTTTAGGAATTGGCGAAAATTGTAAGACCACAAAGCAATGAAACCAGAAACTTGTTACTCCATTAATATTTCTAAATAACATCTAAAATAGTGTGCAATCCTTATTTCGTAAAACTAGTCATTATTGGACAAACGGGGTCGCAAAAATAGGACAAACTCCACCATGCGATTCCAATTAAAAGCCGTGGGACATACGATACTGGAAGATAATATTAGATTGATTCCAACATGCAAAAAATTAAACATGGAATAAAACAATGGAACACTTAACAAACAATTTACAAAACGAATGCAACGAATTTCCTGAAAACCCTATATATTTCTTTTAATCTGTATAAGTTTTGTATTCCACATTTTTTTTTCATGTTTATCATCATATATCTAGTCAATAATATTTTTATATGTTGTTCTATAGAAGAAACGTTTGCCAGTTTTGTTCATTGTTACTTTTTCTATTGCAATTTGCCCTAATTTTTTTCTAGTTTTGAGAACTTGAAACGCGCTTGGAAATCCACATGTGCGACGTCTCAAAACAATATACAACGTTTAAAATTTACGTATTTTCAAGCGCATTTGACTTATTTTCAAATGTTAATCTGGCATGTGGAACAAGCTATAATTGGAAGACGTGAAGATCTCTATTAATATTTAGATTGAGGCTTTTATGTACGTTATGACTCACCCTGTACATTAGAGTAGACCTTACTTACCCTTAACGATTTTTTTTCTCTAAAATTAGATGCACGACGCCACTTGAATTTGTTCTACATACTGAAAAACTAATTCCCTTTAAATTTTAAGTCAATCGGTCGATGGGAAGACGCTTTGTGTGAAGGCTTTGTGCCGCAAATCTTACTGGAGGATGGAATTCCTTCAGTAGGACAAAATTGCTGGGTGTGTGTAGCCTGCCCTCAGCGTCGGTGATTGGCCTAAGTTGCGGAAATAGACCAATGTAAAATAAACAAGTAAAAAGATAGTGTATCTTTAAAAAAAAAATATTATTGTTATAATATATATCTGCAATGTGAAGATTTAGAATATTTTTTATATTTGATACATAATTGTATTTTTTTGCAGTTAGTTATATTTTTGAACTCTTTCATAACTTTCATAACTTATTATCTGACCGATCGGCCTTCGTTTCCGAAATAACGCACATTTTTATCATTTATGGCTAGACAGTAAGACGTTTTAAGTAAGCAGTGATTTTTTTCTAATAATATTTATTTAATATTTACATAAATAATTCTGCTTTCATCTATATTTCCCTGTTTATTAATGTACCAGTCAAATACTCGTAAACAATGACCGATTCGTAATCTATATAATCAATATGCGTAATCGACCCTTGTGCCTGGGTTGTAATAACTTTTTATTAATTATAACCCAAAAAACAGTCTATTTTTTAAATAAGTTTATCAAAAAGTTTATTTTTATTTTTCTATTCTTACGGTTCGGCAACGCGGCATTGTAACATTCTAAAGTTTCATATAAATTATTTAGTGTTTATGCAAATATTGTTATTAGACAACCAAAGTACGATACTTTTATATCATAACAATACTTTTCTTATTTAAAATGTTAAGTAAGAGTTATACGCCAAATTAGAACAAAGCAGCGGAAGTTTTCAAACTTTATGCCAATTGCGGCACCTCTTCCCGTTATCCAACTGAGTTTTATTTTTGCAGGAGTGATTTTTAAAAAACACATACATAAACGGGATGTTTTCAGTTTCCAAAAAAAGATATTTATTACCATATCTAAAGACGGTCCTTTTTTGTTGTAGACGAACATGTTTTCTTAAGCACTTCATAATGTGTACGGCTTAAGCGTTGCGGCGAGGGAATATCATCGCGAAAGCTCTCCAAGGCCGCGGCGATAAATCTCAATACGGTCGACCGTATTTTGACAAATAACCGCCGTATATCATTCGGGCTGCGGCGTTATTTCGGAGACACGAAGGCGCTAGCCGCCGCTACAGTCATCGGCGAATTTTGCAAAAGCGGCCCGGTTCGGCACTCGGGCAGTGGCAGCGTTAAATCCGCATTCTTTCGCGCGTTAAGTAGCTCGTTTATCATGTTTTACAACGGGGCAAATATTTACTTGTTGCCCGAGCGAGCGCCCACAAACTTTGCTAGGTAAATATTTTAGGAAGGCGCTAACGCGAACTTTTATTTAACTAAACACTTCTTTGTCGTCGGAGATACGCATAAAGTAAGTTCAAATTGTATAATTTTGTGTATGTGAGGGTGAGTTATCGTTGTGGAGTTGGGGTTGTAGTCATTGATGCAGGTAGTGTTATTTAAGAGTAGGTTAGATGAAACGCTCTATTCTATGTCCTAATATTTACATCTAGCAGAATATTTACACGGTTACAACAAAAAAATAAAAAAACGTAAGTAATTCTGTACTCTTACATAAGAGCATACTCTCAAGCCATTTCTGTCATCGAAAAATATTTTTAGCCATCAGCTTTAGCTGGGCAATATTCAAGGAATACGGAAGCCATATTGAATTTTTACAGACTTATATAGCATATTGAAAGAGTTTTATAACCATTTATAAACCGTGTATAAAATTATCACAAAATACAGTGAAGATCCCATTACGTGGCCCACCAGATCGACCGACTTAACCCCCATGGATCTTCCTCTAAGTGGGTCCATAGAAACTAGTCCTCCTCACTACTCCATGCAGGTTTTGTACTGTATCATAGTTCCTTATATACACTTTCTTATATGAAATTTCTTTTAACATGCAAATTAAAAAAAAAAATTGAATTTGAGCAGAATTCTACTTTAGTCTATAGATTTTTTAAAGTTCATTAATTTTTACGAAATTAGATTTTCGCATTACGTGCAGGATGGCACATATAGATTTTCTTACTTTTTGCTATCGTCTAAACGCTAGTGATTTTTATTACAAAGAAAACATAAATGTTAGGTAAATTATATACCGCAATCATTATAAACTTAAAATTGATTAATATATGAACAACACGACCTTCAGATAAATGTTTACAAAGGCAGCTCATTCCAACATCTGTACATCGCCACGATTTAGTTGAAAAGCTAGTCGTTATATATAATGAGAATTCGGTGCTTTACTTTTACTTCATTGTAGAAATGGTTAAAATTGGTTGTAATTTAAATTGTATACAGCAAAATTTCAAAAATAATTCCATAATTATAGTGTTCCAAGGATAAGTTGAAACGGTTGTATTCGTTTTAACTTCTCAGGTTCTATAACCTCACAAAAATCTGTTGCATGTCCTACAAAAAATGATTAAAGCGTGTTTATTTTGCAACGTTTGTATGTTTATGAAGATTCATTTGTTATTTTCCTACTTTGCTTTGATAGTATATTATTTATAGAATACTATTAAATAAGTGGTGGCAAACTGTAAACAATATTCTCAAAGGATTTCTAGCATCAAAGCAAAGCGGTGCATGTTTTGGTTGTTCAATGTATCATTTATCTGCTAATCTTTTCAAAAATCTGTAATGTAATCAGAAAAGAGGAATGGCATTTTCTTACAAAAAATACGGGACAAAATGAATGGATCTAGAAAATACCTTCGTTTGTACGTGTACAAAATACGATTCAAAATATAAAATAATTGATGTTTTTATTTCTCAAAACCGTATTTTGTCCTTTCCTTTTCTTAAATTTGTTGCGAATCTTTAATGTTTTTATTGATTCGTATGGTGTTTTGTCTAGTGTCTAGTGTTTTGACTAGTTCAGAAATGAATGATCTTCTATGCTATCATTCTTGATCTTATAAATCTTGCAAAGTATTTTTAAAAAACGCGGTGACAATATAAGAATAAGAATACAGCGATCAGGTCTGTGAGTAACGTTGTTAGTTTACCATACCGATTTTTTCTTAAAACTCTTCATGATTTTCTTTATCATTTGTCATCGGTGGTAATTCTCTGATCTAAGGCCATTTGTATGCATATACGAATGTTTGATATTAACCTGAAACCATCAAATCCCAAGCAACGCCCATATTCATTCATGTAGATGAACAAAAACAGTTGACGCGATTTATAAAGCAGCGTAAAGAGAAGAATAACGACCATTAAATTATAGTACAGACATTGAAAGCCGAAGTAAATTACAACTTATAACCTTCACTGTCATATTAATATTTGATAAATCTATAAATCGATGAGTCAATCGTGGCCCTACAGTGGAAACACAACAATAAACCTATAAACAACCAACGGCAAAAAGCAAGCTAATTGACGCCATTGTTTCGAAGGCGCACATCAAATATATCACTCGTTTATTTAGTATTCATAAACCCTCACACGACATACGGGAATTTGCATTTTACGACGACCGGTTATGCCGTTGGTTACTAATTTCATTTTGGCGGCAGCACTGTCAACAGCTGGCAGATGGATAACGTTTCAAACTCATCACGGTGGATTATTTTGGTTGGACGGCGAAGCTCAGTTAATGTCAGATACGCAGCTTCATTTATACGGCAAACACAGCTTTAATAAATATAGTAGGTAGTTAAATAAACGGACGATAAGGTCATCTTCAGGTAAATGTAAAATGTTTAATTTAGCACGCGTTGGAATCTGTGGGTGTTTTATGGAAAAGCAAATAATTACGGTGTGTAAACTGTTGGTGTTTCGGATGCTTAAGTTCTCAAGCCAGACATTTTTTTATAATCAATCACTGCTTAGAAGCGGAATCTAATATAAAACCATATCAACATTCATTGAATAGTTTAACTAACAAACTGTTTATTGGTTCAACCTATACAAGTATATAGCATGTTTAAACAATAAAATCCACAAGTTTTGTGATGAATATAAGGTAAACGCCCCAAATTCAGGTTAAGGTTGTTACTTCTAACTGTAGAATTTATGTCCGAAAATAAAGTTTATTGTTGTAGATTTCTTATTTTATCCAACTCAACAGAAATGTGTCGGAATTTAGGAATGAATTCTGGACATTGACCTTAATTAAAATATTTGCGATTAATGAAATTTATCTGCACTTCTATATGTCGTTCCTATAACAACTAACACCGACATGCATATAACCTTCTCACAAATCATTCATTCGTTGGAATGAACACACATTTCCAGGTAGTAATTTGAAAGGTCGGTAAATATCGATTGCAGTATCATAAAACCTGCGACAATGAAACTTTATAAAGATCGTTATCGATGTGTAACGCAAATTTTAACTTAACACATGCGTCGCGTGACCGAGCATGGACGTTATCGTTCAGTGATCAATTAAAGAATCATTTCTCAAATGGGAAACCCTTAGCGTGATGGCCTTAGATAATAGATATCAACTTATGTCACGGTCTTTTTCAGTCACGGCCGTCGATAGTCATGCGTGAGCACGAGTCCGTGGAAGTACAATAGTAGAAGTTTTTTATTGGCAATTTTTTTCGGCGAAATACTTCATTAATTTATGGTGTATTTGTGTTTGTGTGTTATTAATTTGTATATTTAAATTGTATAGCGCTCGACAAAAACATTCTCTCATAAAACATCACTACGAAAAATTTACATCTGATATAAAATGGTACTTTTTACAATTAAAGAAGGGTATGTGCTTTCCTAATACCTTGGTGCTTTAAGCCCTATTTGTCAATTACCACGTTGAAGAGATGAGATAGTTATTGCAGTCTACTAAGTACTTCCGACCAAATGGAGTTAGGCACACCAAGCAATTATGAAAGCCCATTTGTTCATCTCTAAATGAGACGAAAATCATTCAGATATTCTGATCAAGTATTGAACCAAGGATCCTTCTTTTAAAGACAAAAAGATGGTCTAACCGAAGTTTCCGGGCATTTGGAATGTCAATGTTTTCGGTTTTGTGAAATGTTTGATGAGTGAAATATTGCAATATCTCTTGCATTTTTTACCTTTATTGTTTTTTATGCCTTTACAGATTATTGTTATTATTGTGACTTAGTTAATCCTTGCAATAGTACATTATCAAATTCATTTGTAAAAAAATATAAATATGTTTTTGTAAAACGTCTTATTTTCACTTGACGATCGTTCTGTTAAATTAATTTATTGGTTTGTTTATAACGTGATAATCTTTCTATAATATAGGAATAACAATACGCTCCATAAATTTAAACAAACAACTCTACACATACAATAAAATAAAACGTAACGCTATTTTCTACCAATTCCGTTAGTTGGGACAATAAACTTAAAAGTAAGGAATGATAATTATACAAGATTTCCTGTACCGACCGTTGTTGAAATGTAAAGTGAGATAAACTGGAAACATATTGTAATTAGCGCTGACTTAGAAGTATCGGTAGCTGAATTCACCGTAATGATTTGTTTTCATTGCAGGTTTCGCAATGGATAACAGCTGATACGCGGATATAGCATTCAACTGAAGATTTCCACAAACACATAATGGAGAAAAACATTGAAGTTTCACACAAATTTCTAGTGATCAAGCTGAATTTCTAAACGACATACATAGGGAATGTACCCCCGCCATGCAGGTGAGTTGAACCACGCACCTTAGAGCAACGCGGCTTTCAGAAATGAATTTTTCGGCCAATTTTTCATCCGATACCGTTGATACCGTTGACGGTTCAATATCGGTCGATTGGATCGGACATCATTGTGATAATTGGGAACGTAATAACTGCCGAACTAATTTGATTGAACGTAGTTGGGTTTTTACCGACTGGCTAAAATTTTGTAAGAAATCACAGATTTTAAACTATAATTTTGAACTGGCACACCTATCTCAAAAACAAGGACCCGGATCAACATGAAACCTTTGCTATCTTACTAAAATGGGTGCGCTGATTACAAATTTACATAGGAAAAGTCTCTGTCTCTACTGGTTACCGAGTTGTGCTGAAATTACAGTTTTTCAAATACTACAAAAATAAGCGAAATGGACCACATAACATGAAAATGGTAAATCTTAGGCATATAAAAGTATACATATTTTCGATAGACTCAACGAGAGCTATCATTTGGTAGAGGGTAAACCTTTCTATCACCAACGGTTGCATTGTTCAATTTTTTTCTATCCAAATGTGCTAAATTTAGAACGACAAAACAATTATAACTTTTTGATAGATATAGCGTTCTAATGTAGTCATGCTTATGCATTGGGATGTGCTGAATTCAACGGTGTAGTCGGTTTTCCCGTAGCGTGTACGGTTTAGCTAGAAAGTGGGAAACTATAATTTCCGCGGTTTATCGCGTTTTGCTCGCGAACCGCGAACCTTAGAGGAACGCGGTTTTCAGAAATGAATTCCTCGGCCAATTTCCCATCCGATACCGTTTGAACCGCCAACATCGGTCGATTAGATCGGACACAGTTTGCATTCAAAGTTTCTAACATAGTAAAATGGGTGTTTTTAGCATCATTTTTGATAATTGGGAACGTAATAACTGCCGAACCGTTCCAAATAAGTAAAATCAAATTACCCCAGCGTAATCAGCGTCAAAAATTGTATCAAGAACCACAACCTTAATTTGATTGACGGTAGTTGAGTTTTTGCCGACTGGCTAAAATTTTATAAGAAATCACGTATTTTGAACTATAATTTTGAAGTAGCACACCTATCTCACAAACAAGGACCCGGATCAACATGAACCCTTTGCTATCTTACTAAAATGGGTGCGCTGATTACAAATTTACATAGGAAAAGTCTCTGTCTCTACTGGTTACCGAGTTGTGCTGAAATTACGGTTTTTCAAATAATACAAAATTAAGCGAAATGGACCACATAACATGAAAATGGTAAATCGTAGGCATATAAAAGTATATATATTTTTGATAGACTCCACGAGAGCTATCATTTGGTAGAGGGTAAACCTTTCTATCACCAACGGTTGCATTGTTCAATTTTTTTCTATCTAAATGTGCTAAATTTAGAACGACAAAACAATTATAACTTTTTGAGAGATAGAGCGTTCTAATGTAGTCATGCTTATGCATTGGGATGTGCTGAATTCAACGGTGTGGTCGGTTTTCCCGTAGCGTGTACGGTTTGGCTAGAAAGTGGGAAACTATAATTTCCGCGGTTTATCGCGTTTTGCTCGGGAACCGCGAACCTTAGAGGAACGCGGTTTTCAGAAATGAATTCCTCGGCCAATTTCCCATCCGATACCGTTTGAACCGTCAACATCGGTCGATTAGATCGGACACAGTTTGCATTCAAAGCTTCTAACATAGTAAAATGGGTGTTTTTAGCATCATTTTTGATAATTGGGAACGTAATAACTGCCGAACCGTTCCAAATAAGTAAAATCAAATTACCCCAGCGTAATCAGCGTCAAAAATTGTATCAAGAACCACAACCTTAATTTGATTGAATTTAGTTGAGTTTTTGCCGACTGGCTAAAATTTTATAAGAAATCACGTATTTTGAACTATAATTTTGAAGTAGCACACCTATCTCACAAACAAGGACCCGGATCTACATGAACCCTTTGCTATCTTACTAAAATGGGTGCGCTGATTACAAATTTACATAGGAAAAGTCTCTGTCTCTACTGGTTACCGAGTTGTGCTGAAATTACGGTTTTTCAAATAATACAAAAATAAGCGAAATGTACCACATAACATGAAAATGGTAAATCGTAGGCATATAAAAGTATATATATTTTTGATAGACTCAACGAGAGCTATCATTTGGTAGAGGGTAAACCTTTCTATCACCAACGGTTGCATTGTTCAATTTTTTTCTATCTAAATGTGCTAAATTTAGAGCGACAAAACAATTATAACTTTTTGAGAGATAGAGCGTTCTAATGTAGTCATGCTTATGCATTGGGATGTGCTGAATTCAACGGTGTGGTCGGTTTTCCCGTAGCGTGTACGGTTTGGCTAGAAAGTGGGAAACTATAATTTCCACGGTTTATCGCGTTTTGCTCGCGAACCGCGAACCTTAGAGGAACGCGGCTTTCAGAAATGAATTCCTCGGCCAATTTCCCATCCGATACCGTTTGAACCGTCAACATCGGTCGATTAGATCGGACACAGTTTGCATTCAAAGTTTCTAACATAGTAAAATGGGTGTTTTTAGCATCATTTTTGATAATTGGGAACGTAATAACTGCCGAACCGTTCCAAATAAGTAAAATCAAATTACCCCAGCGTAATCAGCGTCAAAAATTGTATCAAGAACCACAACCTTAATTTGATTGAAGGTAGTTGAGTTTTTGCCGACTGGCTAAAATTTTATAAGAAATCACGTATATATACGTATATATATTGAACTATAATTTTGAAGTAGCACACCTATCTCACAAACAAGGACCCGGATCAACATGAACCCTTTGCTATCTTACTAAAATGGGTGCGCTGATTACAAATTTACATAGGAAAAGTCTCTGTCTCTACTGGTTACCGAGTTGTGCTGAAATTACGGTTTTTCAAATAATACAAAATTAAGCGAAATGGACCACATAACATGAAAATGGTAAATCGTAGGCATATAAAAGTATATATATTTTTGATAGACTCAACGAGAGCTATCATTTGGTAGAGGGTAAACCTTTCTATCACCAACGGTTGCATTGTTCAATTTTTTTCTATCTAAATGTGCTAAATTTAGAACGACAAAACAATTATAACTTTTTGAGAGATAGAGCGTTCTAATGTAGTCATGCTTATGCATTGGGATGTGCTGAATTCAACGGTGTGGTCGGTTTTCCCGTAGCGTGTACGGTTTGGCTAGAAAGTGGGAAACTAAAATTTCCGCGGTTTATCGCGTTTTGCTCGCGAACCGCGAACCTTAGAGGAACGCGGCTTTCAGAAATGAATTCCTCGGCCAATTTCCCATCCGATACCGTTTGAACCGTCAACATCGGTCGATTAGATCGGACACAGTTTGCATTCAAAGTTTCTAACATAGTAAAATGGGTGTTTTTAGCATCATTTTTGATAATTGGGAACGTAATAACTGCCGAACCGTTCCAAATAAGTAAAATCAAATTACCCCAGCGTAATCAGCGTCAAAAATTGTATCAAGAACCACAACCTTAATTTGATTGAAGGTAGTTGAGTTTTTGCCGACTGGCTAAAATTTTATAAGAAATCACGTATTTTGAACTATAATTTTGAAGTAGCTCACCTATCTCACAAACAAGGACCCGGATCTACATGAACCCTTTGCTATCTTACTAAAATGGGTGCGCTGATTACAAATTTACATAGGAAAAGTCTCTGTCTCTACTGGTTACCGAGTTGTGCTGAAATTACGGTTTTTCAAATAATACAAAAATAAGCGAAATGGACCACATAACATGAAAATGGTAAATCGTAGGCATATAAAAGTATATATATTTTTGATAGACTCAACGAGAGCTATCATTTGGTAGAGGGTAAACCTTTCTATCACCAACGGTTGCATTGTTCAATTTTTTTCTATCTAAATGTGCTAAATTTAGAGCGACAAAACAATTATAACTTTTTGAGAGATAGAGCGTTCTAATGTAGTCATGCTTATGCATTGGGATGTGCTGAATTCAACGGTGTGGTCGGTTTTCCCGTAGCGTGTACGGTTTGGCTAGAAAGTGGGAAACTATAATTTCCACGGTTTATCGCGTTTTGCTCGCGAACCGCGAACCTTAGAGGAACGCGGCTTTCAGAAATGAATTCCTCGGCCAATTTCCCATCCGATACCGTTTGAACCGTCAACATCGGTCGATTAGATCGGACACAGTTTGCATTCAAAGTTTCTAACATAGTAAAATGGGTGTTTTTAGCATCATTTTTGATAATTGGGAACGTAATAACTGCCGAACCGTTCCAAATAAGTAAAATCAAATTACCCCAGCGTAATCAGCGTCAAAAATTGTATCAAGAACCACAACCTTAATTTGATTGAAGGTAGTTGAGTTTTTGCCGACTGGCTAAAATTTTATAAGAAATCACGTATTTTGAACTATAATTTTGAAGTAGCACACCTATCTCACAAACAAGGACCCGGATCAACATGAACCCTTTGCTATCTTACTAAAATGGGTGCGCTGATTACAAATTTACATAGGAAAAGTCTCTGTCTCTACTGGTTACCGAGTTGTGCTGAAATTACGGTTTTTCAAATAATACAAAATTAAGCGAAATGGACCACATAACATGAAAATGGTAAATCGTAGGCATATAAAAGTATATATATTTTTGATAGACTCAACGAGAGCTATCATTTGGTAGAGGGTAAACCTTTCTATCACCAACGGTTGCATTGTTCAATTTTTTTCTATCTAAATGTGCTAAATTTAGAACGACAAAACAATTATAACTTTTTGAGAGATAGAGCGTTCTAATGTAGTCATGCTTATGCATTGGGATGTGCTGAATTCAACGGTGTGGTCGGTTTTCCCGTAGCGTGTACGGTTTGGCTAGAAAGTGGGAAACTAAAATTTCCGCGGTTTATCGCGTTTTGCTCGCGAACCGCGAACCTTAGAGGAACGCGGCTTCCAGAAATGAATTCCTCGGCCAATTTCCCATCCGATACCGTTTGAACCGTCAACATCGGTCGATTAGATCGGACACAGTTTGCGTTCAAAGTTTCTAACATAGTAAAATGGGTGGTTTTAGCATCATTTTTGATAATTGGGAACGTAATAACTGCCGAACCGTTCCAAATAAGTAAAATCAAATTACCCCAGCGTAATCAGCGTCAAAAATTGTATCAAGAACCACAACCTTAATTTGATTGAAGGTAGTTGAGTTTTTGCCGACTGGCTAAAATTTTATAAGAAATCACGTATTTTGAACTATAATTTTGAAGTAGCACACCTATCTCACAAACAAGGACCCGGATCTACATGAACCCTTTGCTATCTTACTAAAATGGGTGCGCTGATTACAAATTTACATAGGAAAAGTCTCTGTCTCTACTGGTTACCGAGTTGTGCTGAAATTACGGTTTTTCAAATAATACAAAAATAAGCGAAATGGACCACATAACATGAAAATGGTAAATCGTAGGCATATAAAAGTATATATATTTTTGATAGACTCAACGAGAGCTATCATTTGGTAGAGGGTAAACCTTTCTATCACCAACGGTTGCATTGTTCAATTTTTTTCTATCTAAATGTGCTAAATTTAGAGCGACAAAACAATTATAACTTTTTGAGAGATAGAGCGTTCTAATGTAGTCATGCTTATGCATTGGGATGTGCTGAATTCAACGGTGTGGTCGGTTTTCCCGTAGCGTGTACGGTTTGGCTAGAAAGTGGGAAACTATAATTTCCACGGTTTATCGCGTTTTGCTCGCGAACCGCGAACCTTAGAGGAACGCGGCTTTCAGAAATGAATTCCTCGGCCAATTTCCCATCCGATACCGTTTGAACCGTCAACATCGGTCGATTAGATCGGACACAGTTTGCATTCAAAGTTTCTAACATAGTAAAATGGGTGTTTTTAGCATCATTTTTGATAATTGGGAACGTAATAACTGCCGAACCGTTCCAAATAAGTAAAATCAAATTACCCCAGCGTAATCAGCGTCAAAAATTGTATCAAGAACCACAACCTTAATTTGATTGAAGGTAGTTGAGTTTTTGCCGACTGGCTAAAATTTTATAAGAAATCACGTATTTTGAACTATAATTTTGAAGTAGCACACCTATCTCACAAACAAGGACCCGGATCTACATGAACCCTTTGCTATCTTACTAAAATGGGTGCGCTGATTACAAATTTACATAGGAAAAGTCTCTGTCTCTACTGGTTACCGAGTTGTGCTGAAATTACGGTTTTTCAAATAATACAAAAATAAGCGAAATGGACCACATAACATGAAAATGGTAAATCGTAGGCATATAAAAGTATATATATTTTTGATAGACTCAACGAGAGCTATCATTTGGTAGAGGGTAAACCTTTCTATCACCAACGGTTGCATTGTTCAATTTTTTTCTATCTAAATGTGCTAAATTTAGAGCGACAAAACAATTATAACTTTTTGAGAGATAGAGCGTTCTAATGTAGTCATGCTTATGCATTGGGATGTGCTGAATTCAACGGTGTGGTCGGTTTTCCCGTAGCGTGTACGGTTTGGCTAGAAAGTGGGAAACTATAATTTCCACGGTTTATCGCGTTTTGCTCGCGAACCGCGAACCTTAGAGGAACGCGGCTTTCAGAAATGAATTCCTCGGCCAATTTCCCATCCGATACCGTTTGAACCGTCAACATCGGTCGATTAGATCGGACACAGTTTGCATTCAAAGTTTCTAACATAGTAAAATGGGTGTTTTTAGCATCATTTTTGATAATTGGGAACGTAATAACTGCCGAACCGTTCCAAATAAGTAAAATCAAATTACCCCAGCGTAATCAGCGTCAAAAATTGTATCAAGAACCACAACCTTAATTTGATTGAAGGTAGTTGAGTTTTTGCCGACTGGCTAAAATTTTATAAGAAATCACGTATTTTGAACTATAATTTTGAAGTAGCACACCTATCTCACAAACAAGGACCCGGATCAACATGAACCCTTTGCTATCTTACTAAAATGGGTGCGCTGATTACAAATTTACATAGGAAAAGTCTCTGTCTCTACTGGTTACCGAGTTGTGCTGAAATTACGGTTTTTCAAATAATACAAAATTAAGCGAAATGGACCACATAACATGAAAATGGTAAATCGTAGGCATATAAAAGTATATATATTTTTGATAGACTCAACGAGAGCTATCATTTGGTAGAGGGTAAACCTTTCTATCACCAACGGTTGCATTGTTCAATTTTTTTCTATCTAAATGTGCTAAATTTAGAACGACAAAACAATTATAACTTTTTGAGAGATAGAGCGTTCTAATGTAGTCATGCTTATGCATTGGGATGTGCTGAATTCAACGGTGTGGTCGGTTTTCCCGTAGCGTGTACGGTTTGGCTAGAAAGTGGGAAACTAAAATTTCCGCGGTTTATCGCGTTTTGCTCGCGAACCGCGAACCTTAGAGGAACGCGGCTTCCAGAAATGAATTCCTCGGCCAATTTCCCATCCGATACCGTTTGAACCGTCAACATCGGTCGATTAGATCGGACACAGTTTGCGTTCAAAGTTTCTAACATAGTAAAATGGGTGGTTTTAGCATCATTTTTGATAATTGGGAACGTAATAACTGCCGAACCGTTCCAAATAAGTAAAATCAAATTACCCCAGCGTAATCAGCGTCAAAAATTGTATCAAGAACCACAACCTTAATTTGATTGAAGGTAGTTGAGTTTTTGCCGACTGGCTAAAATTTTATAAGAAATCACGTATTTTGAACTATAATTTTGAAGTAGCACACCTATCTCACAAACAAGGACCCGGATCTACATGAACCCTTTGCTATCTTACTAAAATGGGTGCGCTGATTACAAATTTACATAGGAAAAGTCTCTGTCTCTACTGGTTACCGAGTTGTGCTGAAATTACGGTTTTTCAAATAATACAAAAATAAGCGAAATGGACCACATAACATGAAAATGGTAAATCGTAGGCATATAAAAGTATATATATTTTTGATAGACTCAACGAGAGCTATCATTTGGTAGAGGGTAAACCTTTCTATCACCAACGGTTGCATTGTTCAATTTTTTTCTATCTAAATGTGCTAAATTTAGAGCGACAAAACAATTATAACTTTTTGAGAGATAGAGCGTTCTAATGTAGTCATGCTTATGCATTGGGATGTGCTGAATTCAACGGTGTGGTTGGTTTTCCCGTAGCTTGTACGGTTTGGCTAGAAAGTGGGTAACTATAATTTCCGCGGTTTATCGCGTTTTGCTCGCGAACCGCGAACCTTAGAGGAACGCGGCTTTCAGAAATGAATTCCTCGGCCAATTTCCCATCCGATACCGTTTGAACCGTCAACATCGGTCGATTAGATCGGACACAGCTTGCATTCAAAGTTTCTAACATAGTAAAATGGGTGTTTTTAGCATCATTTTTGATTATTGGGAACGTAATAACTGCCGAACCGTTCCAAATAAGTAAAATCAAATTACCCCAGCGTAATCAGCGTCAAAAATTGTATCAAGAACCACAACCTTAATTTGATTGAAGGTAGTTGAGTTTTTGCCGACTGGCTAAAATTTTATAAGAAATCACGTATTTTGAACTTTAATTTTGAAGTACCACACCTATCTCACAAACAAGGACCCGGATCAACATGAACCCTTTGCTATCTTACTAAAATGGGTGCGCTGATTACAAATTTACATAGGAAAAGTCTCTGTCTCTACTGGTTACCGAGTTGTGCTGAAATTACGGTTTTTCAAATAATACAAAAATAAGCGAAATGGACCACATAACATGAAAATGGTAAATCGTAGGCATATAAAAGTATATATATTTTTGATAG
The DNA here is from genome assembly GCA_964023965.1 of Melinopterus prodromus. Lineage (NCBI taxonomy): Eukaryota > Metazoa > Arthropoda > Insecta > Coleoptera > Scarabaeidae > Melinopterus > Melinopterus prodromus. Next base: position 64,047,238 of record OZ030393.1, read on the forward strand.
ACTCAACGAGAGCTATCATTTGGTAGAGGGTAAACCTTTCTATCACCAACGGTTGCATTGTTCAATTTTTTTCTATCTAAATGTGCTAAATTTAGAGCGACAAAACAATTATAACTTTTTGAGAGATAGAGCGTTCTAATGTAGTCATGCTTATGCATTGGGATGTGCTGAATTCAACGGTGTGGTCGGTTTTCCCGTAGCGTGTACGGTTTGGCTAGAAAGTGGGAAACTATAATTTCCGCGGTTTATCGCGTTTTGCTCGCGAACCGCGAACCTTAGAGGAACGCGGCTTTCAGAAATGAATTCCTCGGCCAATTTCCCATCCGATACCGTTTGAACCGTCAACATCGGTCGATTAGATCGGACACAGCTTGCATTCAAAGTTTCTAACATAGTAAAATGGGTGGTTTTAGCATCATTTTTGATAATTGGGAACGTAATAACTGCCGAACCGTTCCAAATAAGTAAAATCAAATTACCCCAGCGTAATCAGCGTCAAAAATTGTATCAAGAACCACAACCTTAATTTGATTGAAGGTAGTTGAGTTTTTGCCGACTGGCTAAAATTTTATAAGAAATCACGTATTTTGAACTATAATTTTGAAGTAGCACACCTATCTCACAAACAAGGACCCGGATCTACATGAACCCTTTGCTATCTTACTAAAATGGGTGCGCTGATTACAAATTTACATAGGAAAAGTCTCTGTCTCTACTGGTTACCGAGTTGTGCTGAAATTACGGTTTTTCAAATAATACAAAAATAAGCGAAATGGACCACATAACATGAAAATGGTAAATCGTAGGCATATAAAAGTATATATATTTTTGATAGACTCAACGAGAGCTATCATTTGGTAGAGGGTAAACCTTTCTATCACCAACGGTTGCATTGTTCAATTTTTTTCTATCTAAATGTGCTAAATTTAGAGCGACAAAACAATTATAACTTTTTGAGAGATAGAGCGTTCTAATGTAGTCATGCTTATGCATTGGGATGTGCTGAATTCAACGGTGTGGTTGGTTTTCCCGTAGCGTGTACGGTTTGGCTAGAAAGTGGGTAACTATAATTTCCGCGGTTTATCGCGTTTTGCTCGCGAACCGCGAACCTTAGAGGAACGCGGCTTTCAGAAATGAATTCCTCGGCCAATTTCCCATCCGATACCGTTTGAACCGTCAACATCGGTCGATTAGATCGGACACAGCTTGCATTCAAAGTTTCTAACATAGTAAAATGGGTGGTTTTAGCATCATTTTTGATAATTGGGAACGTAATAACTGCCGAACCGTTCCAAATAAGTAAAATCAAATTACCCCAGCGTAATCAGCGTCAAAAATTGTATCAAGAACCACAACCTTAATTTGATTGAAGGTAGTTGAGTTTTTGCCGACTGGCTAAAATTTTATAAGAAATCACGTATTTTGAACTATAATTTTGAAGTACCACACCTATCTCACAAACAAGGACCCGGATCTACATGAACCCTTTGCTATCTTACTAAAATGGGTGCGCTGATTACAAATTTACATAGGAAAAGTCTCTGTCTCTACTGGTTACCGAGTTGTGCTGAAATTACGGTTTTTCAAATAATACAAAAATAAGCGAAATGGACCACATAACATGAAAATGGTAAATCGTAGGCATATAAAAGTATATATATTTTTGATAGACTCAACGAGAGCTATCATTTGGTAGAGGGTAAACCTTTCTATCACCAACGGTTGCATTGTTCAATTTTTTTCTATCTAAATGTGCTAAATTTAGAGCGACAAAACAATTATAACTTTTTGAGAGATAGAGCGTTCTAATGTAGTCATGCTTATGCATTGGGATGTGCTGAATTCAACGGTGTGGTTGGTTTTCCCGTAGCGTGTACGGTTTGGCTAGAAAGTGGGTAACTATAATTTCCGCGGTTTATCGCGTTTTGCTCGCGAACCGCGAACCTTAGAGGAACGCGGCTTTCAGAAATGAATTCCTCGGCCAATTTCCCATCCGATACCGTTTGAACCGTCAACATCGGTCGATTAGATCGGACACAGCTTGCATTCAAAGTTTCTAACATAGTAAAATGGGTGTTTTTAGCATCATTTTTGATTATTGGGAACGTAATAACTGCCGAACCGTTCCAAATAAGTAAAATCAAATTACCCCAGCGTAATCAGCGTCAAAAATTGTATCAAGAACCACAACCTTAATTTGATTGAAGGTAGTTGAGTTTTTGCCGACTGGCTAAAATTTTATAAGAAATCACGTATTTTGAACTTTAATTTTGAAGTACCACACCTATCTCACAAACAAGGACCCGGATCAACATGAACCCTTTGCTATCTTACTAAAATGGGTGCGCTGATTACAAATTTACATAGGAAAAGTCTCTGTCTCTACTGGTTACCGAGTTGTGCTGAAATTACGGTTTTTCAAATAATACAAAAATAAGCGAAATGGACCACATAACATGAAAATGGTAAATCGTAGGCATATAAAAGTATATATATTTTTGATAGACTCAACGAGAGCTATCATTTGGTAGAGGGTAAACCTTTCTATCACCAACGGTTGCATTGTTCAATTTTTTTCTATCTAAATGTGCTAAATTTAGAGCGACAAAACAATTATAACTTTTTGAGAGATAGAGCGTTCTAATGTAGTCATGCTTATGCATTGGGATGTGCTGAATTCAACGGTGTGGTCGGTTTTCCCGTAGCGTGTACGGTTTGGCTAGAAAGTGGGAAACTATAATTTCCGCGGTTTATCGCGTTTTGCTCGCGAACCGCGAACCTTAGAGGAACGCGGCTTTCAGAAATGAATTCCTCGGCCAATTTCCCATCCGATACCGTTTGAACCGTCAACATCGGTCGATTAGATCGGACACAGCTTGCATTCAAAGTTTCTAACATAGTAAAATGGGTGGTTTTAGCATCATTTTTGATAATTGGGAACGTAATAACTGCCGAACCGTTCCAAATAAGTAAAATCAAATTACCCCAGCGTAATCAGCGTCAAAAATTGTATCAAGAACCACAACCTTAATTTGATTGAAGGTAGTTGAGTTTTTGCCGACTGGCTAAAATTTTATAAGAAATCACGTATTTTGAACTATAATTTTGAAGTAGCACACCTATCTCACAAACAAGGACCCGGATCTACATGAACCCTTTGCTATCTTACTAAAATGGGTGCGCTGATTACAAATTTACATAGGAAAAGTCTCTGTCTCTACTGGTTACCGAGTTGTGCTGAAATTACGGTTTTTCAAATAATACAAAAATAAGCGAAATGGACCACATAACATGAAAATGGTAAATCGTAGGCATATAAAAGTATATATATTTTTGATAGACTCAACGAGAGCTATCATTTGGTAGAGGGTAAACCTTTCTATCACCAACGGTTGCATTGTTCAATTTTTTTCTATCTAAATGTGCTAAATTTAGAGCGACAAAACAATTATAACTTTTTGAGAGATAGAGCGTTCTAATGTAGTCATGCTTATGCATTGGGATGTGCTGAATTCAACGGTGTGGTTGGTTTTCCCGTAGCGTGTACGGTTTGGCTAGAAAGTGGGTAACTATAATTTCCGCGGTTTATCGCGTTTTGCTCGCGAACCGCGAACCTTAGAGGAACGCGGCTTTCAGAAATGAATTCCTCGGCCAATTTCCCATCCGATACCGTTTGAACCGTCAACATCGGTCGATTAGATCGAACACAGTTTGCGTTCAAAGATTCTGACATAGTAAAATAGGTGTTTTTAGCATCATTTTTGATAATTGGGAACGTAATAACTGCCCAACCGTTCCAAATAAGTGAAATCCAATTACACCGGCGTAATCAACGTCAAAAATTGTACCAGGAACCACAACCTTAATTTGATTGAAGGTAGTTGGATTTTTGCCGACTGGCTAAAATTTTGTAAGATATCACGTATTTTTAACTATAATTTTGAACTGGCACTCCTATCTCTAAAACTAGGACCCGGATCAACATGAAAGCTTTGCTATCTTACTAAAATGGGTCCGCTGATTACAAATTTACATAGGAAAAGTCTGTGTCTCTAGTGGTTACCGAGTTGTGTCTTGCTTTTAAGGAAATCGGTGTCAAAAATGTACAAATCGCATTATTTTGGCTTATTCTTTTTTTATATAAAGAGCTATCAATGGAAATTCGGTACAGTTTTTCTAATGGTAATACAGGTAATCAGAATTTGTTGAAATTTTTCTTGATAGCGTTATTTTTTCTCTTTTATAAATCCAGTGAAGCAACGCCATACACGTAATTACCTACCTATAGCTGATGCTGTACCGATTTGCGTTTCTATTTATAGCAGCTCGTCTACGTTAATCAGCCTCTGATATAATGTAAGCGGAGCGCACGGCAAATCCTCCCTCGGCGTGCACAGATTGGTTTGAAACTTGCGTCTGGGCGGATTTGTTTACACAGCTGGATGACAGAATCCGTGCGTTCAGTTTCAAATTTATAACGTTTCACATAAATAATCACGTCCAAATATTGACACGGTCGGCGAAAACATTTACGTGTGTCCGCGTTTGCTTGATCGCTGCACGTTAGGCCATTCTGCCGCCATTTGACACGTGTGGGTGCAGGAAAACATCGATTTTATTGTCCTCTCTGCATTTGCGGAGGTTAAAATTAGCCGCTATAAAATTTTGCAGTGGTTGGTTTGTAGGCTTGTAATATAATAAGGTAATAAAAAATTTTACATCAAAGTTCAGTTCACAAAACAAAAAAATTGCGGAAAATCTGTGTGTTGTCTAGTTGATAAACTATAGTAAAACTAACTTCACTTATACTAACATCCAAATATGTTCAGGTTATCAGGCAAAATGTTATGATTATGAAAACCTCGTCTGTCAAAAATTTTAGTTTCTGGCAAAGCTTAGTTAATTTTCTTTGGAAGATTTACAAGAAAACGAAGCACTTGAAAGGAGGAGAAGGCGTTAATCTTAGCCGTGGCTTCTATGGGGTATTTGACCTAAAAAGTTTCAAAAACAGTCTTTAAGTGGTTTAGTGTTACTATTAAGCTGTTGTAGGCACTTGAAAGTGGTCAAATCAAAGTACACCTATTTAATTGTCAACTCCAAAAGGTAGAGTAAACGGACATGCTTTGGTTTTGGAAAAATCGAACTCCACAAAATCAAGTGGTGTTTTGGAAATCAAATTCTTCATTTCTCAACTTTGGTTTTGGGTAGCACCTCTAGAAAATGTTTATCATCAGAAACACCATTTCATTATTGATTTTACAATATAAAAAAATGTGTAGCATTATAAATATTTTGTTATTACCGACTGTCAAACTTCATAAAATGGAATTAATACTCTATTTTTTAATTTTAATAAATTTACACTCAACAGTTATCAACTTAATCAAACAAAAAATATAAACTGTACTGGTGTACTGGTGGGTACACATGAAAAAGCGACATTTTGTAAAAAATGAAACAGTGGAATAACTACAGAGATCGCCAGTGCTTGACAATTTGCGTCTATTTTAACCAATTCACACCCACCTAGAATAAAAATAAAATGATTTTTTTTTTCGTTGCATTGGTAAGTTTACGGTAGATATGCTTTTGTGTTTTTGAAATATTAAAGAACACCGTAGTACAGTGTGTTAGATAAATTTTCTGTAGTTTCATATTTCATGTCAACAAAATAAGCAAAACTGCTCTTGTAATTATAGGTGAACTTAACGGAATTTGGTAATCTGTTAATCTAGGTTAATTTGGGCAAATTTGATACCTCCATACCAATTGATGAAGTAAATGGCAGTAAGGACTACTATATTAGATATAAATGTACTAAACTTTTCATGACATCAAACAGTAGATGAGTAATTATGCAGTCAAAAAGTCCGATAATTCGAAAATTAAGCAAAAACTAATATTTTTATTTTTACTTAAAATAGCAAATTGTTTGTAGGCATTCAGCTTTTAATACTGTTTGTGATGTATACAAAACCCGGCTTGCCCGATTCACTAAGAATTCTTAACTATTACACAAACAGAAACACAAAAAAAAATAATTTTGAATAATGTTTGTTTTTCCTACATTGCACTACTGTTTTGGCGCCACAACAAGGTTGATTCGCCCAAATAATATATAACATCAAAAAACCATTTATCGCAATGACAGAATTAGGTTACAATAACCCCGGAAGAACCTAAATTCAACGAAATATAAACTTATACTACCTACACTCGAGTTGCGCAAGAAATACACGACTAAAACCAGGATCATGAAACCGTATTCTATTAATAACCACTTTGGATATTACTTCGTTTAATAGACCGATCATAATATCACTTTACAAAACAATTGAGACCAGTTTCCTGCACTTAATGTCTTCCAGTTTCCAAGAATCCAATTGTCATGTGGATTCCGGATTTTCGTAATATCGGCAATAAGAACTCGATTTTATGTGCGGCTCGGATGGCTTAATTCGACGGAATGTTTAAAATACTGTTGAATGTAAACTATTGCCTCAACCGCTGGATCTATTTAAATTTTTATTTATCCTGCTGAATTGATACGTTGCACATTTTTGCACGCTCCAGCAATTTTGAATACGTTCAAAGCAGTGAAATAATTTTTATTGATTGTATATCTTAAAACAGTTTAATTTTATTGAAGTCGAAAACGCGTAAATAACCGACTGGATAAAATGATATATTAAAGTATGACGAAAACAATGCAGTTGATCTAAAAATTTGTGATATCATTGTGTTATTGTTATTATTGTTTGAAATTCAAAAACAAAATTCACTAAATTTACGTTATTGAAATTGATATATATATATATATATATATATATATATATATATATATATATATATATATATATATATATATATATATTTATTCTGGTGTGTATGTGTTATGTAGTGTGTACGAATTCTCATTAATAAACGCGTAATTATTATTAATAGGGTGAGTAACTCGACCACTCCGTCGATGTATTAGTTTTAATTATAGGGTAGTTTACGTGGGTAAATACCGCTGATTGATCAACCAAATTGGACGGAAATTCAATCAAAGCGTAAATAGAAAATTGATTATTGATTGATATCGGTATCATGGGACAATTATAGTGTGCTATAATTTGCTAATGTTCACACAGAAGCGCTACGTGCCGCCTACGAGCAAATTTGAGAAGATAATATTTGAATACTAATAAAAATAATAATATGTAATAGAGGTTTATTTCATAAGACGAAAAGAAAAAAAAAACAACTAAGAAAATATTAAGTATTGTTTTTGTCAAACGGTTATTTTTCGGTGTTTATCCAAGAACTTATAACTTTTTTTGTCTATTTGTTTAATGTATTCAACAGAATACCTAAACCTAAAAAAGTTATGAAAGTTTTAGTGAAAGGGGATATCTCTATAACGTAATGTTTTTGAATATCATGTGCTGTTTGTAAAAGATAAGTTTTTCTCCGGATTCTATATAAAAAAGTAAACGTCATTTTGAGCCAAACGAATTTTTGTTTCTTTTGACAAATCCTTAAACAAGTGAAGAAACAGATGAGTCAATAGAAAACTCCTTTGTACTGATTTTTTAGGAGGTTAATGGCCAAAAAGTAAAAACATTCGTACGAGGTTTTCATTTTCTTCAAGACACCTAAAAGTTTGGGGTAATTTAAGGGTATTACTCAGGTATTTATTCACAGAATCCTAAAAGATACACACCAAATTAAAGGGATTTAACGGCAATTTTCCGGCTTTAAGTGGATTTATGATTTTTATCGGTTTTCGAAGAAGTAGTAAAAGAACCTGACAACAGAATTTGCTGACTATTAATGTTGTTCTTTTCTCTAATAGATCCTATTATAACAAGTAATTTTTTTGTATTTTATTTACCATGCTTCTAAATTTATACCTATGAACTTAAAAAATACTAATTTTGGCGTTCCAGTAGCTTTTCCTGAAATTCCACTTATTCCATTCTTTGTTGTCACCAGCTGTCATAAACTCCAGATAAGTAATTGAAGGAATCAGAATGAAAATGTTTTCTCCGTCTGAATTTGGGACGTTTACCTTATGATTTTCAACCTTAAGAATTGATAATTTTTATCGCAAAGTAAACGAACTATATTATCTAACGAAATTCTAACATGTTTCTGACAATAGTAAATCTGACAAAACCACGTACGGTGATTCGAAAAATTTAATCTCCCAATCTCCGAACACAAAAGCACAAAGGATTTATCCCCAAATTTCAGCCATATATGAAACGTGTTCCTCATCTTACCAGCCTCGAACGGTCCTCTTACATTTCGCCGGACCGTCTCGATCCTTTTATTATAACAGCGCGCTCCTTAAAAATTTAATGGGAATATCCTACCTTCCTTTGTTTCGCGCTCCGATCGTCCTTTGTCCTTTGCACTTCCTCACGCATTTTCCCTTTTATTCGTCGCCGTACCGACTTGTGCGGATCGCTCATTCTTTCTGCAGCATACTTCGCGGATCGCGAGCGGCATGTAAATTTCTTTAACTATTTTTATATTCGTCGAAGACAAGACTGTGGATTGCGGACCGCAATGCGGCAGCCCCTTAAATGTCACGCTATCCACCATACGTTCGTTAACCACATCGTGTTCGGGTTTTATCAGACACTAAACAGCGTACTTTATTCAGTTCGTGGTCTGTTTCGGTTATAAGCACACTCGAATTTGACGTAAAGATGTGAGTGTGTCTGTTTTGTGTGCTTTTCTTTGTTGGATTTCCCTAAACCGGCGTTTCTAAACCTATCTTCACTTGGGGAGCACGTAAAATAGCACTTTAGTATAAAAGGAAATAAATCATCAAATCATTCGGGAACATTTCAATATCAGAGATACGTTATGTATTTTGGTTCTAATTTGCAATAACTTATTCAACATGAAAATATTATTTGAAATGTAAATTTTCTTATTTAAGAAATCAAGTCACAATATACTATATTTATTAAATATATATTAGAAAATACGTAAAATATAAACATTTTATATTGATTGTACATATCGCACTGTGGATTTCCAAACACGATTCAAGTTCTCGAAACGTTGCTGGACAAAAAACTTGTTATTTTATGTCAATGATTTTATGTCAATTTTATGAAATTTCAGTTTTCTGCTTATACAGGGTGTAAGAAGTAGGGTATGTTTTTTTATTGACATTTGAACCACTCTGTGGCATGCACCTGATAAAACCATATGTATCAACTGGAATCAGACATTTGTCCGATCTTTTCTGAACATTTGGATTTTTTTAATGAACATTTTCTCTCCTAATTAAGAAGTTACAATAACACCAGCAATGACATGACGCAAACTGGCAAGAAACGTTTCAATCAGTTGTAGGTTGTGGGCAAAATAAAAGGAATGATGAGTTACTTTATTAAACAAAGATATTGTTTGCTGACAACAAAAGGAGAAATTCTCAACAGTGAATACTATACCCGAAGCAGTAGGTGGCGCAAAACCCACTTTTTCCACTCCAAAACTCTAATTTAGTATTAACGCCTGTCAATTAGTGAATTTCTCCCAGTACTCTGCACAGTGCACATACTTTATTGAGATCGTATGTGTAAAGGTACACGTTTTTTTTTATTACGAATCGTTCAAGTCATTTAATGAAGACCAGGGCTTTTTCTGGTAAAAGTGGGCAATAGTAAATATTACCTAAACACATACCGTAACTGATTTTTTTGTATGATGTAAAACTCGTAACCTTAACCGAACCAAAATATGTATAAAATACTGAAACTGAAATCTCAACTTCTGCTAAAATATTCAAAACCTTGGTAAAACCGAAACGGTTCTATTGAAAATTCGAGAGCAGGTACTTATTTTATGTTACACGTAAATGGGAAAAATTAATGTGTTCGAGATCAAAGCCAAACCGGAACTGAAATCGCTTTAGTAATTGTATAACCAAGATAACCAAAACGTCTGTTGGACAAAAAACCAAACACAACCCAAACCGTTTCCAGGTCGAAAAAGCAGTTAAATTGGTGTAAGTGTATAGATATTTACTTGACATGGACACCACTAACCGTGTCGACTGGTGAACTCAATGTGTATGTGGTGGTTCGTATTTTATCAAACTTAGAGCTGAAAAGCTTTTGGTTCACCAGGGTCCAAAGGAACTTGATTTACTCTAAGCCTTTTTCAAGAATTTTGCAAATGTGCCGCCATTTCTGTAATTTCGTCAAAATAGTTAAATAATAAATTAAACTAGAGGAAATTCTGAATAATTTATGTCCATGACATTTTTTGGTAAAATTAATAGTTTAGCTGCAAAGGCAAATTCTATTTGATCGAGACATTTTCAGTCTAATGACAGTAGGTAGAGTCAAATGCTGATGCTTTGACTATACCTACTGTCATTAGTATCAAAAGATCTGTCAAACACTGGCTAATTCGTTTTATTTTAATGCAGACACGACTGATCTCAGTCAAATAGATTCTCATGCAGCGATCTATTAGTTTTGTATATTGTATGATAAAGTAATGTGCCTAGCCACATCAGATTTTTTGTTTTTTCTTAAATGTTGCGTCACGAAATTGTGTTACCAAATCTCAGATTTGAATTCCGCCGAAAATCTTGTCACACAGTGTAACTGTAATGTCAAATCAACAAACCGGAAGTTCTAAAATAAAGTACAATGTTGTAGATTTCTTGTTTTATCCAACTAAACTGAAATATGTCGGAATTTAGGACAGTGACTGAATTTAGGACGTTTACCTTAGCACAGTAACGTCAGTTATTTTATCACGTTGTTTATTTCAAGTAATTGGTTATTAAATTTTGCTGGAAACTACGTTCTAATTAGAGCGTACCATAACAAATAATATACACAAAACCGACACCAAAGTAAATATGAAAACGTATTTGTTACATAAACTACACAATACTGCGCCAAAATTCCCCAGGAGTTTCATGAAACAATATCGCTCACCGCGTCACAAATATTTCCCCGACATTCAGTGTTATTTTCAGTGAAAAGAGCCGTATAGTATTACGTACATATTTCATAATTATGTTTGTCCAAATTGTATCAACATCCTGTACACATAAAAAGTAGGCGTAACTGTAAATATCGATCGGTTAGTTGTAAACATTGCTTCGACATTCCACTAGTGCGGTGAAGAGAGCATTTTGGGACAAAGCCTTTCTATGTCAAAGCTCGCCATCCTCTCGTGTAAAGACCGCCTTTACTCTTTAGTCATGTAGTTCGTATTTCGGAGACCAATATACCCACTTGACATCGCATTTCGCGGCTCCCATCTTCTTTTATGGTCACAGGACGTTTTATATCGTTGAAAATGAGCTACCATAGTCTCTTAAAGGATGTAGGACACTTTCTCTAATGTATAATTACGGATTGTGTAATGTTTGTGTCATTGTTTGTTTGTTTCGCTGGAAACTAAAAAAAAATAAAAAAATCTTCTAAAAATAGAAAATATATGGTGATAATTTATTAACATAGTGCTAACAATAATAGTACTAAAATAGTAGTATTCTAAAACCAATTGTTTTTATTCTATTGCCTCATATGTTTACACAAATCTTAATAAAACCTATAGGTTTTAGATTGATATGAAATTAAACGAAATAAACTATGCATGAACAATTAATCAACTGCACAATATCAATGAGAAATCGATAAAATAAAATATGTCCAAATATCAGACATGTGCGTTTCCAGATGTAGCGTTGAAAACATTAGATTCAAGAAAAACCGTTCCAACTTTGCGAAATGCAGACAAAAAATATTCCTTTCATAGCTGGAGAATTTCTTCGGCAACTAATTCAAAATATATCAGATAAATAACGTCGAATAGCGTAGTAAATATTGCACAGAAAAATACATTCTTTTGTCCACCAAAAAATTGCTTTCGAGTACTACGCCGCGACGTACTGCTGAGATATCATCGTGGTACGTTGCTGCCAGCTCTCGTTTTGATAGTATGGACTCCTATGTTCTTAGGCTCATAACTAAAAACTACTGAACGGAAAAATTAAATAAACTCTGTCATAAACTCCTTAATCATTTCTATATAAATTGTCAACGTTTTTTTGCCTCTAAGACACGTTCATGAATGCATTAGTTTTATTATTATATTCATTGGGAGCAAGTAAAACTAAAATTAGTTTTTGTAATTGGTTTTTTATTCATATTTTGACAGTTCATAGATCCACTAGTAAGTGCCAGAAATATAATTCATACCTGGGCTAATTAGCTAATATAATTAGCTAATTAGCATAATAATTGTATTTTCAATTAGCAGGACACAACCAAACAACACTCGCTAAACAGCAAAATGTGTTATGCAAATTAAATGCCAAAATTAATATGCAACTCGTTTATCAAGCTGGCATGGTAATTAGTACATAACATCATTACATCATTACGAATACCGTTTATAACACTAAAAATGTTAACGTTAATTTTCCGAGAAGAGAAATTATTTAATAATAAATAACAAATAATTTCCAAATTCTAAATTCCATAGTAGTAGACAATAGTGTTAAACTTATTTGTAATACATCTAATTAAAAATTCCTTGGCTTGTAAAATTCCTGATAATATTGGACGTATTCCAAAAACTATAGCTAACTAATTTTCCCAAAAGCGCAAATATACAGTAGTGCAATTATAGCCGTTAGAATATGCAGATTTTGCGCTAGCTGCTCGCATTTCAATTAAATTTATGAAGAACTAAACTAGAAACACGATTTCAGTTCTAGATATTTGCAGGTCGGGTCCGGTACGGGCGACTTAAAATTAATTTGAATAGGTCAAACAGTGATATTATCTTTAATTAGTGTTAGCTGCAGACCTAGACTATACCGGGCTATCGCTGTGATTTCAGGTAGGTCTGAAAGGGTGCGTCCTAATGGAGGTCACAACCTTTAACCTTCCTCCCATTGGTTAATGTACTTCATGATTATAAAATCGCATTATCTCCTGTGTTATGTAAATTTTTTTGATAAATTTAAGTTGGGTGGAATATTGGTGACGAATTTTATTTCTGTACCTAGGTATTCGAATATTCGATAGCAAAAATAGCATCGAAGAATAAACATGATTAATTTAACCGCGCAATTTTTAAATTTAGAAGATTGGTTTGACGATGTAGTTTTAAATATACTGCTAAGAAATTAATATTATCCAGTGCACACGAATCTTACATGTAGAATTTTTGTAAGTTTCTAACATTCTTTGCATGAACTGGCTTTTTTGGAAGTTTTGGACTTCTGGCAATGAGACGCTAGTACAATCCATTAAATTCTTTTCAGTTGTTTAACTGTTATTAAACAACAAAACAAAATTGTTTTTGAAACTTAAGTAATTTTACTTAAGTTGTGAGAAGGAATTTTGTTATACAATATCCGGGATACCAATTAGTTTTAGTAAGTTTTTTTAAATAAAAAGCATAGAGAAATCTATTATCCTGCTCTTGTAAAATTTTTACATTTTTATTACCAATGTTGTCTTTAATTTATTTATTTTAATATCAGATGTATACAATACAATTCTAGCTTTTAAATAATTTCCAGTCTAACCGACATGCTAAATGCTAAACACACATGGTAAATGACAAACTGAACACGGAATAGAATGAACCACCCCGTGTTTTATTTAACAACAGAAAATTGAACTATCAGTTGTCAATGAAATATATTTGGTACATCTAGTATTATTACATTTAAAATGTTAATCAAATTATAATAAACTCAGTATATAGTTGATTTTCTTTCAATATTACATTTTATTGTATAATTACCATTATTCAGAAAATATTGATATTTTCAATGACTATATCCATATTTATTATTTCTAGTAAAATTATTAATATTATTTGCCATTTTTCAAAAAAAAAACAATAACATCTGTGACGTTACATATTAATTTAAAAATTACAGAGATAGACTACTTCGTGTATTTCCTGATATCAGTGCTCTACTAATAATGATTTCAACATGGTATTGTAGTACGTATTTTGATTTCAGGTTCTGAGGAAAAATACTAATGTTACTTTGATCATTAAAAATCGACGTGTTCGAACGCTTTTAAAGGAAGCTGTTTTAAATTTAAAGAATTTATTCCATACTTTTTTACGTTACTGTATAAACATTCTACTAAAAATGCGCTACAAGAATTTGCAACACTATACTGCTAATATAAAACAATAAAATGGTTTGTTGCCTTTTAACTTACAAAAGCCTAATTGTAACCTTACAAAAAATGATTTAATTGAAAACGAGTTCTGCCTTTAACCGTAACAAAGTCTTTGTGATGATGGTTTTGTCAAACAGATTTAAAAATAATTTTCTCAAAACGCGTAAACTAATTTTCCCTCTGGTATTTAAATAACGAATCATACACGAGAGGTAAAGAATTACTCGCGCTGAAACTAATTCAAACACGGCCGTCCAAATGAAATCATGTCATAAATATTTAACGAAAAGACCATGCGAAAAAACGCAGGCGCTCGCCGCGCCGCCCGAAAAATCTCGATGAATCTTTGATGGTACGCACGAGTCCCAGAAGTGGTACCAGTTAAACAAATTGAATTTACTCCGGGCTCCATATTCGAAAAACACAATAGGGAAAAGGCGCGCCCCGCTCAAAACTAGAGGGGTGGATCGCTTTCATTCTGGTTTCACAAACAGTCCACGGATACGATTGCGGGGTGCATTTTTTTAAAATTCAATTTATGCTTAAATGAGGTTTCACAATTCGCACAAAATCGTATATTGTCACCAAAATTTCCCCATTTTATGCATTTGTGGTTGTGCTCGTGTTGATTTTCTGAAGGTGGATCCTGTAAAAATTACCAAAATCGCGTTTTTTACATTTTAACCTCAGTTTTTTCGAGAAATTAGACAAATGTTTTTGATATTGGTCAAAGATTTTATCCAATGCTTACAATAAATGCACGTTTTATTTTATTTATTGCTCATATAATTAGTACTGGTTTTTTCGTTATTAGTGTGAAATTTCAAAGGTATATATGTATCTATTCTAAATTGCTTATACTGTTTCTGTTTGGCATTGCTTAGCATCTGTTTAATTTCCATTCTTGAGAAAATTAGTAAAGAAAAAGGAAGTCCGGTCCAGTTCAGCGCAATAAAATCATCAACACTCTACCCCGGTTAGGTTGTGCTGCAACCGGTGACATTGGCACACAGCAGTCTGTTTGTCTGTTTAAGAATCTTCCAGATTATGGAATCTTTTTGTGGATGTGTTTGCGTAGTACCAGATAAGGACGGATAGAAATTGTATGCGACGGATCATTCGTATACGAAATTCTAGGAATTGTACTAAAAACTTACACGTTTTTATTCGTAACCTCATTCCATACATTCCTTCTAGACTTGCATGAAAAACTCTTGCCTGCGTTATTTTAGAGATGATTTCATCATCTTTATGAAGCAACTGTATCAAAAATACTATTATTTGGACATTTAAGATAAAAAAATACATTAATGTAATAAACTTTCTCTAAACATTTTAACACATTGTCCGTTTAAACCGTTAAGTTGGCTGTGTGCAAACCGCGTGAAATCACTGTTTATTTTAACTCCCCGACAAAGGAAGCTCTAAATTGCTTAATAGTCCATAAAATCGGCCATTTAACGCCGCTGTAAACCTTTATTTAGGACCAGATAGAATACATCAATAGACTTATTGGGATGTTGTGATTCCTTTGGATTCAGTTTAACGCTATTAAAACATAATATAAAAACAATATAAATCACACAAATAGCAATCTTCACTTTTCACTGACATTTGTTTCCTGAACGTAAACGTAAAGCATAGACAAGATCGACGTAGAAATTTTGAAATTGAATACTCTCCATATCGCGTGTAATAATATTTTAGCATTCCCTACAGAATCAATAATAACTTGCGCATAAGAAGTATTCGGCAATCGATAGAGCGAAAAATACATATTTTCTGCTTAATCTGGCGCTCATTATCCTGCTGAATAATAGATAGCCATTATAAATTCTGCTCACACTAGTAACAGTAAAATTACCGATCACCTAGACATTGATAAAATATAACAATGGATTAAATGATAATTTGTTGGATGAACGAGAATGCATGAATGGTCAATATAAATAGGTTCAGCTAGAATAAATAGTTATAGATTAGAATCTAATTTATATACATATAATATAAATATATATTAATATATTTAATATAATATAAAAGGAAACTTAGAATACTTAACGATTTATTATAAAACTTAATGGTGGTGAAATAAAGTGCTCATTTCGGTTTTATTTGACCAATTTAACTTGACGGAGAATCCGTCGTCGAGGCAGGCCGATGTTTCTTAAGACCGGGGATAAACAAGAATACGTTTCCTTAATAAATGTTCGGGGTCGATTTAATGAGAACAACCCCGAGGGTTGACCGAACTCCTTAATACTCTGGGATGGAATTTGCTTTAAGTTTGTTCGCGATCTATACTTCTGGACGTCGCCAGACCGTAATTGAAACTGAATCCTTTTGCGATTCCGGTTCGAGTGAACAATATCCTTTTGCGAGACGTCTGATTTGAATATCTCATTAAATTTTTTTTTTGTAAAATTCAATTTTCCTTTGTATTATACGTTTAAAGTATTATAATTGTATTCACTTTGTAGAGTATCTACACAGGACATATCTATTTCTATAAGGTCCTTTCTACGATATCTGTCATATTAGCATTCAAACATTCTTCATTAGAACCAGCTTGTCACATTACTTTCCGGAGAGGTTATGTGCAGTTCGTGCATGTTTCTTTTCAAGTACGTCATCGTCATAATCAAAATTAAATCGTCAGTTACTTTTATGACACTAAACGAAGACTTTCTTTTCCTTTTACAAGGAAACAAAGTCGTGTTAGACTGGAAACAGTAAAGTTCTGAATTATTAGCGATTGGGTAATTCGAGGTATTTGATGTACAACGTACAACACAGGGAACATTTGGTGCGTTGAAACGTTTTGCATGTATAAAGTTGTGGAAGCTTTTAGAGTTCATTTGTCCAGGTTTGATTAATTAGAAAACCACTATGCAAGAGAAATCATTTTCCAGCCATTCCCTCGGGTTCTTCCAATATATCCGTTACCCCAAATGTAATAGATCATCTACAGAATTAAAATAATAGATTCCATACCAGCAAATGGTATGTTTATAATAAATTTTACACTATCTTTTCATTGATAACTGCATACTTGGTATTAGTATTATTTTCGAAATTAACTCTGATCCTTATCAGAACGGAAAGACAGTAAGTATTTGGTTCAGTTACTGTCTTTGGAACATCACTGTCACCTCCGATGCAAATGCATTTGTCTAGTCAAATAGCTTTAAATATAAATGAAGACTCCATGTTTATTTGACCAGCTTTTGCCTGGCCAAAAATCTTTTGCCAGAAATACCATTTGCCTATGACATATATACAAATTCATCTGAAATAAGAAGAGTTTCCATATTTTTCAGATTTTTCAAGTTTGGCCACTATTTTATGACACCTTTTGACGTTAATCTTTTTCCGGACAATACGGTCAAATTTCATTCAAATCTATGTTTAATAATCTTTGATCATTACAATTAGATAGAGCAATTGATTGTAAAGTCTCTTTTAACAGCTAAAATGATACAATAGCTATATTACAGAATAAAGATATAAAAAGTTTGTTAAGGTGAAGTACTTTTTTAGGGATTTTTATCCGAAAACAATTTTTATTGGGTAACTTTACTAGTTAACTTGTTAGCTGATTATTTAGTAATGATTGATTACAAACACTGGTCATAAATCAGCATACCTACCTACTTACATAATCCTCTCTATAATCTATCAGAGTATCTTAGAAGAAAGCGCCAATATAATTTTACAGACTGCAGTATTAAGTATTATGTTTTATAAATCACCCCAATATGTTGTTAAAATAGTATACTACATCCTGCACACGTAGTGAGTATTTTCGGATCATATAAAATGCAACGAGTCCGAAAATAGAGGTGTAGTGTAAACTCTGGCTATAGTATAGATAAATAATACGCTTGGCGCGCCACCACCGGTACCTATGGGTTCAGTTTTCAGTTTGTCGTCAGGCTTCGCTGCACAATAAAATAAAACGACGTCTATCTGGCACTAAATTCGATAACTTTTAACCCGAACGTTACATCGATATGAAAAGCATAATCTGCATTAGTGATCTCAAACTCACCGGGGAAAATTGCAATCAGTGCGCATTGATTCGGTTTTATTCAAAAAAACTTCAAATGGAAATTCGTTGCTGTGCTTATTAATACTTGTTAAATGGCACAGCGCAGAACGATGGATTTTTGTCTTGTTTGCGTGTTTCGGTGCCTGCATGTTCTTTGTAATCTATTATCATCTAATACTCGCTACATGTGATGTTAATAATTAAAATTATGAACGATATTTATTATTTAGATATTTAGAAATGCGTTTGAATTTTATTTATGTCGCCTCTTTGTAAATTTATTACCAGTACTAAGTACATATCCTGTTGAAGTTAGAGTGTGTAGATAGACATTAGATATTAATGGTAAAAGACCGTTTGACCCTCGACCAAGTTCATCAATCATTCGTTTTATGGCTGGTCCATGTTTGCCCTTTAATTTTATCTTTGGGTACTTTTAACTTATAAATGCGGGAAGTTAAATTCAGTAAAATGAAAATACTGCCATTCGTAAGCAATAACTTATAGAGCAAAGTGTAAATCATCGAAAAATCTTTATACGACCTACAGTTTTTGTAATTTTTCAACGTTTTTGTCACTTGACCTTTTCTGCCTAATATTAATAGACAAGTGTTAATATTGACAGTACTAGTTTATGAGTTTCCCGCTGTATTAGTGGAAATAGTAATATTGCAGAAAAATGTGCGATAATATTCGTGTACAAATAGGTACATTAGCAG
Source organism: Melinopterus prodromus (assembly GCA_964023965.1). NCBI lineage: Eukaryota > Metazoa > Arthropoda > Insecta > Coleoptera > Scarabaeidae > Melinopterus > Melinopterus prodromus. The sequence continues at coordinate 64,066,197 of OZ030393.1, forward strand.
AAATACATACCTTATAATACACATCGTTGTGATGTGGAACGGAAATGGCGAATCTTATCTGGCATGTAAGATCATATTGAAATCCACCACCTACAACTCTGTTGTTCTCGAAAGTACCATTAGGAACAACAGATTTAAATTATAGGTGTATTTTGTCACATATTTGGAAGAGAAAAATATTGAAAACACATGTTAGATTTTGACCAATAGGGTTTTTAGGTTTTAGGGCTTTTGGGCAATTCGGAACAGTTATTACTAGTAAAATTTGTCGATAAAAAAATCCTTAAAGTGATTTCTTGATTTATGCCAATCATTTTGCCATCACAAGGTGCTTTGCATTTAAAGAAGACAATTGGTTTTTCGGCAGTAAATAGAGCAATATGTGTTCTATATTTGAAAGAAAAAAATACTAAAATTGGACTAAAAATAAAAAAGATATGAATATTCCCTGAAATGTCAAATTATGCTACATAATAATAACCATAATAATCAATTTAATATTACAAGCACAAGCAGACAATTATGATTATATACTTCCACGAAGATAAATACAAATTTAATTAGAATACCGTGTTCAGTCTCCGCTAGAGGGCGCACTTTGTGGATTTTGGACAGCATTACACAATTAGCCAATTTGCTTCAGAATATGATCGATATCTAAGTGTAACTTTTTCTTCAATTCATTGAAATATTATTAGATATGATAACCTCATTATGTATAATTGATTAATAGTCTCCTTTGTCTCCAGAATATACAAATATGTATTTACTTTGAAATAGAAAGCTTCAAATATTAATTCAGAACGCTTTATGCGAATCTGGAAATTCACTTTCATATTTTCCGCTAACATCCGGCGCCGCTTTATTTACTTCAACAGATGTTTCAGCGGAGTGAAAAAGGTCGCATTAATCACGTCTGAAAAAGAAACGTCAGCGGTTTCGGGAAGTGAGGGGTGGGTGAGTTGCTAAAATTCGGTTACAACTTTTCCTCCGTCGAATTGGATAAAACAAGCCCTTTTGAGCCGTTTTGTAATTGCTTCCCTGGTTACATGTGATGAAAAGGTGTGCCCCAATTTTTTTCGGGTCGTTTCGGTCTGGTAACATCGTTAAAATACGATCAGTCACTGATAAAGTAGACGAGGTGTAGTACCGGTGCTGTTTTTTTTTTATATTGGAGAACTTTTTTTTGGGGACAGCAATTTTAGAATTGGCGATTTTATCGATATTTGCTTATTATTTAATTTATATTTTTTGAGGACATACCGTGTGCGTCACTAACTAGGCCAACAATTTTTATTATCAACTTCTCAAAATTTTGTTCATCGTAAAAGTTCTGGATTGTGTTAAACCTAAAACCCAAATATTGGAATATAATTAACTTCTTGCATGTACATTATACAGGGTGTTATCAAACTATGAAAAACTCTTAATAGTAAAATGCCTCCGTATTAAAACGTATGGAATAATGATATTAAAAAATTTTTTTAGTAATGTTAGAGGGTATTAAATATGAAGTCTCTCTTCGTCATTGCAACACTCGGTATATAGAACGTCAAAGGTAACTATAATTTCATATTTCATGCCTTCTAATATTTTGAAATACTTTTTCAAATAATATTTTGGCATAGCTTTGAAGATTAAGGTACTTTTCTGTTATGAAATTTTCATTTTTGTGGAACGGAGAAGGTGATTGTAATTTCATATTTAGGGACCAACAATATTTCCAAATATTTTTCATAGTTTTGTTGCCAAGGGGTGAATTTTTCACTTTTCAGTTTCTCATTTTACAGAATAAATCGTACCATTTAGGAAACTATTCACATCGACACCAAAATATGTATTTTCTGTCATTTTGTCAGTTATTTCAAAAGCCTGCACTGCATGCTGTTACCTGCACTGCATGCTGTTAATTTTCATTTCACACTACTTGCTATTTGGTTAAATTAACGAATTATGTATATCAATAATTTTTAGGATTGAATCACCTGAGTTTTCGGAGCAAAATTCACTCTTTTTTGTGTATGTATGCAAATTCTCTTCGTAAAACTGGATTTAAGACAAACAAATTATCGTACAACGTACACAAATAACCCTGTATAACATTATTCGTTTTTTTTTCACCGCCAAAGTTCATAACGTAATATTTACTCCCGAGCATTTTCGCAAAATTTCCCCGCAGCATAACTACCACATCACGCCGCTTGAAAATGCAATTAGGTAAATTCGTTTTGCTCGTGCTGTAATATTTTTAACGTGGCTTGCTGGGATCGTTCCGTTCCTGCTCGCAACTTAGCGGATTTTTAATTTTGAGGACGTTGACGTGAAAACAGGGTACGTCATGAATATTAAAATGCGGAAAAAGTATTTCACTCCAGAAAGTTGAGTTACCCACCGGCAGATTGCCAACATTGATCACCACTGCGCCCCGAAGAATTCTAATTACGGATCGGGAAAATGTATGTGATATGTCTAGATATATGTATATTTATGCATATGTTAAGATTTCTGTTTTACTTTTTTCCTCTTGTATAATATTCTTGGTGGTAGATTAGTACTGCGAAATTTACATTGTATTTTAATTAACACAGTGACTCAAGTGTTTGCCAAACACTGGTTTTATGAATATTCTAGTGTTAGCCACAAATGAGAAACTCCTGCTGCTCCAGGCTTACCTTCTTTAACATATTTTGAAAATTTTCACTCTCAACGTTGTGAGAAACTGGTGTTGTTGAAGCAAATGATTCAGTTCTTGATCAGTTATGATGATGATATTGATCGTTTTAATAATTATGGTTTATTGATGACGGTAAACATTTTTCTTAATTACTGTTATTTTGTAGAGATATAAAAAGAAGTTGAATTGCAGTTACTTAACAACAGGTACTTAACAAAACTTTTTCAGGTTTTTTGTCATAAAATTTGTAATTTAATATAGTAATAATAATGTAATAGTAATATATTGTTACATCAGAAAAACAGTGTTAAAGTGTATTGGTAAAGATTATTCAAAGTTGGTAGTGCTTAGTCTAGTTAGCTCTAAAACTATCAAGTTGGTTTGGCGTTTAAAGTTCACAAGGTATTACAATAAATACAATGAATATAATAACTAGTGGGTGAATTTTATTGTATACCAATCACATTTTGCATTTTTACTAGAATTTCAGACCCTAAACCGATATTTCGAGTGATTTTCCTAATAAAATATCAAGCTGCATCTTTGGTGACTCTCAACAGTCAATGTCAAACATTTTTTTGTTTGTTTGAGCCTCGGATAAGTGGGCTATTTAAATTGTTCTTTATTATATCAAAACTGTATTCTTGCAATAACTGGAAATACAGTCATTTCTGTCTTAAGTATGACTTTAATAGTAAAAACAACTTGGCGTGTTTTACGTGTTTTACATTAAAATATAAAAAAGAGCATGATTGATATAGAAAAATTAGAGTGACATGTTGTTATATTGATATAGATACGGCGTTTTACGGCAGATATTATTCTGCGGTCTGTCTATAACAAAATCATGCTGCGGGAAAAATATCGAAAAATAGAAAGCAGAAAAAAAACTTGAAACAATTTGTCAGCTTCAAGAACGTGACTGGAAAAACAATCTACCGCCGATCGAGAGCGAGAAAAATAACCGTGAAAACGATAATTAATAATCGGTAACGTGCCCTTAAAAACACCATTGTTTTTCTGTGGTAGCGGTCTTGAATGAAATATGAAAAATAAGAATATTGACATTTCAATCAGTTTTGATCTATAAAAACTTTAAACTAAACCGCTAATAGCAAGCAAACCTATTTACAAATTCACGATTGACGAAATGAGCAAGCTTCGTTATTGGGAGGGTGCGTGATGCAAGCGCCTCTCCCAGTGTAGGCGAGTACTATGTCCACGAGGCGTAAATGGAGCAGTTCGCAACTATATGTTACAGTTATCTGTAGTGTTTTAGTGGTCCAAACTTGTATTATTATATTGTTTTTGGAAAATAACTGTTAATAGTGAACTTCATTAACTTAATTTCATTGAACTTAATTTAATTTACAATATATTATAAAATATAATTATAAACAACTATTAGGTAAGGTTATGTTTCATGTACAATTAGTTCAGGTTAAGTTATTGTTTTTTATTAATAAACTAGCAAGGCTGTGCTGTAGGGTCCGAGATCTAGCTCATATTCGCACAGTCACTTTCAATTAGCCGGCAAAACACGTGCACAACACAAAATGAGGTTAGTTTATGTTTTGAGACTTTTAGGTTATATTGTAATTATGTAGAACACGTGCACAACACAAAATGAGTGTACTTTATGTTTTGGGACTTTTAGATTATATTGTAACTTTCTTATAAAACAAGCAATCGAACTAGACAAACCCTTTTACTCAAACTTAATAATAAGATTATATTGCTGAATTCTGAATGTAATTTGAAAATAAATTTCTTTTTTAGCTCAACATGAGTGTAATAATCTGGAAATCTATAAAATTTGCATTTCTTGTTCTTTCTCCTATTATTCGTACATTTGTCAATACAACACTTATAGTGTCCCCCCATTACGAAGTTATCGATGAACGATCTGTTGCTGTGAACCACAGAATTGTATACGTCTTATGAGTTATGATATGACAGCTAGACATCAACATAATGCGCCGCAAACTACTGAACCTTGAAACTACTGCACATCTGTAGGCCGATATTTCTCCGTTTCTCCGCCACGGGCGCCTAAACCGATTTTCGTCTCCCTTCCACGGGGATTGCACGGTGCCAATAACGTTATGAAACAAACTTTATGGCAACTATAATTATTGTCTCCAAACCACCATAAATTCTGATTATATATATATATCATACATATTATTCATCCCATATCAACGTAACTACATTGGCATCAGTTCTCATACCACGGAGATTTTGAGACCTTTCATAAATCATCCTGAAATTGGACGTTCATTAGTTGTTGAGTACGCGAAGCCGCTCTATCGATTTTATAAAACCGGCATCGTACTTACTTACACACATGGAAAGTCAGAAACTGGATCGTGATGACTCGCGAAGCAGCTAGAAAATAGAACGAAACCGAATATCTTAAAAAGGTACTCCGGTGTCGGGTGGAATTAAGAGAAAATCTTTTACCATCTTTCAGCAGTTGAGTGGCTAGAACCATTAGAGGATAGATACTTTTAGTATTCTGTGTATAAATCTTTGTTAGCTCTAGAAAAATTCAACGTGACTCTGATTTATTGAATGCATTTTCATTTCCTTGCCGCACTCCGCTTCTCGGGGTTTATATTAAAATGCATCAAACCGTATTAAAATGCTTTTAGGAAAAATGGGTCGCTGAAAAATGTTGAAAACGGTGTTAAGCTTTATGAATTAATATTTTAAACATCAAGATAGATAATAATTAATACTCACGCTTGCCGACGCAGCTGTGGAACTGAAAAAAATAAACATGGTTATATCGATTGGATACTAACGAATGGCCGACGACCAGTGGTCATGTTTTAACAGTAGTATTTTCAATAAATAACAGTAAAATAAACTATTTAATACTCAGGTTTCTAGTGGTAAGTCTTCAGTACTTCTTGTAAGTATTTAGTACTCAGTACTTCTAGTAAGTATTGTAACCGTGCCGAAAAAAGAAGAAAATGAGATTTTAGGGGGAATAGGTCTTTTTGGGTCCCCTGAACATTTTTGACAAAGATACAAAAAATTTGGTTCAAAGGCTCCAAAGGAACTGGATGTTTTTTCTTAAGCAGTCATTTCTGTAATATCGTCAAAATAGTTAAATAATACATTAAAGTAGAGGAAATTCTGAATACTGTATGGCTATGCCATTTTTTGGTAAAATTAATAGTTTAGCTGCAAGAGCAAATTCTATTTGATCGAGATCGGTCGCGTCTGCATTGATATGAAACAAGTTAGCCAGGATATATCAAATATATATAACAAATATTTTCATTCCTATGACACTAGGTAGTGTGAAACGTTGATGCTTTGATAACACCTACTGTCAATAGTATAAACATATCTGCCAAATCATGGCTAACTAATTTTATTTTAATGTAGACATGACCGATGTTGATAAAATCTCATGCAGCTAAATTATTAATTTTATATAAATATAGTATGATAAAATCATGGCCACAGCCTGGCCACATCAGATATTTTAGATTTTAAATTAGATTATAAATTAGATTTTAAAACGGCAAAACAATAGAGAGTCGAAAATTGAATTTCATCAAAATATTATATGTTGTTAACTGATAATCGACGACTTTAAGGTTTTTCTAACTTAACAAACCGTCTCAGAGACGTTGTCGTATTTCCAAACTTTCCGATCTCACTATATATTTATGCGGAGACATTTGGAAGAACTATTTAATAGTATCTATAAATTCTAGATTTTATTGTATACCTACTAGACTCACTATTCACACTATTGTCCCGCATTAAACTTATTTGTTACGTTCCTTATAAACACTCTGACTTATAGAGCGTACGAGGCATATCGATTTTCAGGCCACAGGTGTCCACTACGACGATAAACCGCTTTATTACAAATTAAATTCCATCAGTTATAATCAAAAATACCCTCACAACGTATCGATTTTGTTCGCTACGATAAACACAAGCCATAATTATAAATTCTGCCACGTCATTTCTGTTTGTTACACAAAAGATCGAGCAAAAATATCCGGCAAATGTCCGCTAAGGTACGATTAAACCGTATCAATTTATCTTCGTGCATGCTAATCCAGATTTAATTAACATTTTACAAAGCACTCCCTATTGCAAAGTTTCTCCTAGTCACGTCACATTTGCACAACAACAGCACGCACGCGAATCAAAGTTTGATGTACTTATAATATATTATTCAGTTGGTTCACGTGTTTGTGTCATCTCCCCGGTATTGATCACTTTAAACTGTCATACCGGAAGAATTGTTGCTTTTAGATGGAATATAAAATGTATAAAAATAGTATAAAAGTATAAAAACAGCAGTATTTTCTGTAAAATGTTAAAAATTTTGTTAGAATGAAACTACAAAGAACAATAAAACGCGTCTAATAAAATCAAACTTCCTTTTAAAGAATTTTAATCTGCTTACAATAAACGAGAAAAAGCAAAATGATTTCATATGTCGTATAAATAAAAAGAAAGTTTATGCCTCAATCATCGGAGTTTCTACTCCAAATATTTGTGGTCTGAGGCAGTCTGACGTAGCTGTCATGACAGAGTTTACGTTTAATTCATGTTTAATTTGTGTTCCGTAATATTTTATAAACAAAGAAAGGAAATAACTTAAAAGTTTGACTGACAATTCTACTTCTTTTTACATCCCTACAGGATAACAGTAATTAAGAAAATTCTAGTAATATCTATTAAGGACTGTTTTTTATTGTTTTCATAATAATACGGTGTACTACTCTTTTAACTACTATTATTTACAAATTTAGGGGTGTAGGAATTAGGTACATGTAAATATAGCTCATCCTTAGTCGAATATCGTCCATTCAATACTGAAATTTTATCCATAACGATGCTATTTACCTCAGAAAAACGCTATAAGGAACTTTCATCATTATTGAATCGAAAAAAGAACTGCTTCTTGCAACTCTTGCAACTCTCAGAAATAGTCGAAGAATTTAAGGCACGAAACCCAATGAGTGAGAAGGTTTACTCACATTGTTTTCTTATTTTGGACTCTATTCGGCATGAAATTGATAAATGTATCAATCCACCCAAGTGGCAAACTGTCGACTGCGTCTACATGCTCCAGCGAGTTGGCGTTTTTGCTAAAGACCCAGCCAATTACCAGCCGAATTCTCACATTTACCGAAACGGCACTCTGGGGGACTACAAATATTCCTCTTTAGCTTAAATACTCCCCTTTTTTTGCTCGGAGGAGTTTCTTCCGTATATCTCATTTAGAGGTACTTAGCGTGCAATGTCATTAGCTTATAAGTTACAACTAAAAGACCTTAGTGGAATAAACAATGAATAATTTTCGAAAATACCGCATGCGAAAAACTTTGAGTATAATAGATATTTTATCATACAGCGCCAACAGTTTCCACTGAATGCTGGAGTTAATAAAACAATTAAAAACAGTGCGGAAGCTCGTATAAAAGGCCTTGTTTACTTTTAATTATAATTAACTGGAATGAGGAATTTTTCAACTGTGTGTTTTGTTGTGGTGCTTTTAATATTTCCATTTGGTTTGTTCGCTGGGAATAATTATTTTTGTTTCTGGCAAATTAATATGGAGGAAACAACAATTAAATAGTTTGCAAACTTATTTACTATATGTAGATGAGCGAATATTTCACAGTTATTTTTAAAATATGTTATGGTTTTGGCATCACTGAACCATGAACATTGGGATCAGTTTTAAATTGATATTGTCAAATTAGGTGTGGACTTGAATTAAATTTCCTTTCTTCTATCCTTTCTATTACTTTTCTCCTTTTTATATTTGTTCCTTTTTTATTCTTTGTGTCCCTTTTCTCTTTCTATTTTATCCCGTTTGTCGGTTTTATTCCTTTTATCAATTTTATCCCTTTTATCCTTGTTATCTTTTGATTCCTGTTATCTGTTTATTCTTTTGGTCCTTTTCCTCAGTTTCGTTCTTGTCGTCCTGTTCGTCCTGTTTGTCCTTTTTGTCCTTTTCGTCCTTTTTATCATTGTTCTTTTGATCCTTCTGGTCCTTTTAGGCATTCTGGTCGTTTTCTGGTTTCGACCTTTTTGACATTTTCTTCCTGAAATCTCTTCGACGTTTTAGTAATTTTCGTCCAATTTGCCTTTCTAGTCCGTTTTGTCCTTTCGTCCCATTTGTCACTTACGCCCATGTCGCCATAAAACGGAAATATGATATCTATAATATTACCAAATATATCGTCCTGTTGATACCTACCACTATTTAATGAAATCAATTTAACGAAACTGTACATAGGCCGAAAAATGAGTTCTTGGTTTTCGTTTATAGCACAGTTGTACTTTTTAGTCTCATTAACAAAGATGTTTCTATGTTTTAAGGCCCGTTTACACGCCAGTTTCATTTGTTAAAGTGTATTTCACACTGCGCAATATGTCGAGTGAACTTTCCGAAGCATGCAAAATAGTCTTTAAACTTATAGTGGAAAAAAAAGGTAAAAGAAATACAGAAAAAGAATCGACAAAAACGTCGTGTCTGGGTTAAACCATGATTAGTCGTCGACCTACTTTAGGTGCTTCTGCAAAACTTCTAGGAGAACTCGCAGCAGAAGATTCTGCAAGCTATAGAAACCATCTACGAATGACGAAGCAAAATTTTGATACTCTTCTTAAATTTGATTATCAGTTCTGCTGACCACTTTTTTTGCCCTTATAAACTACAGTAAACACAAATTAGGACATCAACTGAAACAAAAATCAAAGTAAAACGTGGCGAGCCGATGTGCAAGCATTTGTTTACACGGGAAAAATTTGTTTTGCTGCAGGTATTTGTCATCACTGGCACCAGTGATTTCAGAAGGGTGCAGACTTTTCCAATCCATGCATGCATGATCTCAACTTGCTGGTGTGCCAGCTTTTATCGGCGCCAGTAAATCCATGCTTGTTAAATTCACCTTCAGTTGATATGTCGAATAAGTTTCTTTTTTCGAATTTATAGATATATACACAATATATAAAACGAGTAAACATTTATCTATATTGTTATTTGTTATCACCATTTGTCCTATGACACATTTTATGTTTTTTTTAAAATATTTATATAACTTTTTCCGAACCCTGAAGAAAGACAAAAATTGTCCTGATTTCCCACTATAACGTTTCTCGTTCAGTAACACACAGTCATTAAATCTTTAAATTATACAGGTATAATCTTTTCGATGTTTATGGAAAGTTAAAAGCAGAGCGTATAGTGACCGCAACACGTATAATAGTAGAAAAAATGCAAGCTTTCGACTCAGAGTCGAATAGTGAGAGTGTAATGAAAAAAAAAACTTTTTGCGCACCCCTATCAAACGAAATTAAAAAAAAAAGAACGTGTTAGCATCTGAAAAATCGGGTGCCGGGCAAGAAGATATGTATGTTCCAAATTTAAGGTACTTTGGTTCATGAGTAAGTAGTTGCAAAATTCGTCGGGCTTGCTACGTAATTCAGCAATAAAATTACCATGAGAAAGCAGATTCCTTTTCACTAACCAAGGTTTAAACCATTTCCTTTTATCTATTTTCGACTTCAGCATTTTATTATTATACAAACGGCAGCAGTCGCAAAAATTTATTATTTGTTCTCCAGTTTTGAAATACTGTAGTAAAGACACAGTAAATACCGCGTTTCGCGAAGATTTTCCTCGGTTACTGATTTCAGATTTGCACCAACTAAACTGACCGTGTGAACGCAATCATTTCATTCGGTTCAACTGCACAAATTGACTTGCGCAAACCAGTTTGTGCACATGGCTTGAGAATGTAAACGGGCCGTTACAAACGTATGTTGAAGCACAACGTTCATAACGTAGTAATATGTCACACAAACACTTCCATAACGCCTATGAGGATTTTCACTACATCATTAATCAAAATGTTATTTCGCCAAGATGTCTAATGGGACAGAATGATGGATACGGTATAAACCTTCAGGGATCTGCTGGTAGTCAGAGTACATCTGTACCAGTGGTAACTGTTAGTTAAGATTTGAGGCGCACAGTTGTTGGTACATTCTACTGTTAGTGTTTGTACGTTCTACTCCTAGTGTAATTGCCGAGACTCGCACGAAGGCTCATCGTGTAATGACTCCGAAGATAAGCGTTTCACAGTTTCACAGCTGCCGCCCCTAAACAATTTCATTCTAGTGTTTTAATGTCGCGGAATAATGGTCTTTATACGAAACAATAGCAACGTATTTAGTCCCGTTATTCGATGTTGTTTTTGCTTCTTAGGATATATCGATCGACATTGTTAATCCGCGTTATTATAGACATTGTTAACTACTGTCGTTATCATGAATAATAATTCAGGATGACGTATTACTAGAGGATTATTGATGTGTATATAATTTGTTGTGTACCTAGTACTTAACTTTTGAGATTTGTGTTAATATCGTCCTAATATTGTTTGAAATGGGGGTTTTGGGCATAATCACGGCAAATGGTATAACAAATATATAACAGCATTATTAGAATATAGAAACGTGTCAAATTGTTTTTGTAAATAATTCCATTTGTCGATATGGCGGTAGAGATAGAATTGCGGTAGAGAAATGCCCCGGCAAGCCAGAAGACCCCGGTTCGAATCCGGGCTGAGACCGTATCTTTTAATTAATTTTAAATTTACTTCTCACCTGGATTCTCTTTCGTCATTCATCCATATATACCTTGTTTTTATAAAGAATGAGGATCAATTGGAAAAATATATGATCAATTAGGAAAAATAATATGAAAGTGTACTGTAGTGTGTGATCTTATACAAAAATCAAAAGAGAAATATAAAATAGTCGTAACGATCCTTTTGAGTTTTTATGCGATATCCACAAAAAGAAAATGTTATAAGTAAAAATTATTTACTGGCACATTCCAGAGATATAGAAACCGCTTTAAAAGTTAGCGAATCCTCCATCTTAACGGTTTAGCATTTGCTGTCGAAATGGTAAGCTAGTTAATTTTTATTTGAGTAGACACATAATTTGCCCGCCTATAAAAATAATATTAAAATGTGCTGAGTCTTTTATGATATTATTATTAAAATTAATTAAAAACTATCAGTGAATTCCCAATGAAATGCTTGCATCAATATCTCCGAAAATATTACTCTTAGCAGAACAAATTATTCATCATATTAAAGATAAAATTTGGATGAAGATTTAGGTACATGATAAACAAAGAATTACTTAAAATATTGAAAGATTTAGATTTCGGAAAATGTAAAGAACGGAGATATTATGTATTGAATAGATATTGATCTATTCTGTCAAGAACGACTGAAGTTTGCTGATGACAGATGGCTTAACAGTGTAGATATTGACATAATTTTAATTTCGGTACTGAAAACCCGTTTTTTAACCTTCTCCCAAATCTACATCTTTCAATATTTTTAAGTAATTTTTTTCATCTATAATATGGTGTCCATTTTGTTCTGCTAAGCTAATAAATTTCAATAATAATGTCTTCATTCAGTAAACATTTTCATGGTATTATTGGTACTATTTTCATAGTCGGGCGAATTAATTATGATGTTAAATGATTTTGCGCCCATAGGCCTTGATCCCAGAAGGTCCAGTTGACGTTTTTAAAAATTCACTTTTATCAACAAAAAAAAAATTAAACATTGCTCAGCAGTTTTTTTCTAAGCCTGCCTATAACTGTTACTACCTGAGCGGGCGAAAGACAGTTTGCTAAACTACTATTAATAAAAAATAGGTACTTAAGAACCATGTCTACTTAAAATTGTCTTAATGGGTTAGCAATGAAGGCCACTGAATATGAATTGAGTAATACATTAGATCTGAAAGAAGTTACTCGCGATTTTGCAGAAAAAAGGTTCGACAGAGCTAATTTTAATTTATGGTTAAACTTTGTATATTGTACTAGTATTCTTTATTTTTTGTTGTTTTAAAAGTATTGTTTGTACTAGTATAATCTCCAAAGGTTGTGTTTTTATTACAAATAAATTTCGTCAATATTGTCTGAGTGCTGACTGTACTTTTCTGGATCATGATTTTTATATAAATCTGTTTTGGCGGCAAAAACGCTACTGCCGGCCCTGCACCCAGTATTATTTCAATGATTTGCAATTGGTTTGTTATAAAAGTAATTAATCAATTGAGCTACTATTTTGTAAGTATGTCATTAATTAAGTATGTACAGGTGGGCCAAATTCGATGTTACTATAGGAGATATCGCTAACTATAAGAGATATCGAAAAATGTGTAACATCGTCTTTTTTTGAGAGAAACTCAATGGTGAAAAGCAAAATTAGCTATCGTGTTTTGTTTTCGAGTATTATTATCCTATTAATCTAAGTCAAATATTTGTACAGAAAATATGAACATTTAATGCCGTAACATTCGTAACATGAATATCGCACATCTGGACTTGCAAACACGTTGCAAGGTCTCGAACGCATCGGTTGGCTCGACAAAAACTTGTAGTTCTGTGGCCTAATACCTTCTACGCCGATACTGGGCAGACTATTTGAGGTAAACATATTAATGCCGCATGAATGCACCGGTGAAAAATACATTCTTATGCCTGCAAGAAATAGTTTTCGCGGTATAGAATTCTTAATACGTTTTACTTTCGACAAGAAAATAATATCTTGGTACGTAGTGTGTAGGATGTTTGTTTTCGCTACATTACTAACGCGTCTTGCAAAATATAATAAAAAATAATACACGCAAGGACTCATGATGCATGAATTTATTATTTGATAATAATTATTTCAGTCGTTTGCAGTTGGTTTGTTATAAAAGTAATTAATCAATCAATCAGGGGGCGGCACTATTGAGATTTGCCTACGGCGGCAAAAACGCTAGGGCCGGCCCTGATGGCAAATTTAGCCAAACATACGTTTTTTGATGAATGCTAGGAACAATTTGTCTTAACTTGTAACGTAGGGGTAATCTGTGTATTTAATGCTGAAAATAACAACTCCCCATCTATTTTAGTTCATTCAGGAGAATTTTTGAAACACTTGCAAATTAAGAAACGAACATTCGAGCATCGTATCGATTTGTTTTGATAAGCCTGTACTCCGCACCTTGAAAAAATATACTTAACCAACCAGGACAGCATTGCCCGTTTGAGGGTTAAGCGCACCGCTCAACAGTAGGTAAATAATGTGACACGCGATATTGAAAGCGCCCCGCACTACCCCGCGAAACTCCAATACGTTACAGTCGTCCACCGCTAGCGTTACAAGGTTGCCATGGGTCAATGTCAACACGAAAGGAAGCCACAGCGAGCACCCTCGCCCGCTTTACGCATACATTTAATAAATGGATCTTCTCCGAGCAAATTTTACGTACCTCCGTCACCGTAGAGTCTCAAGAAAGCACGATATGATAGATGGAGTGCTTTATTGCTTGAACATAATTCGATTCTGAACATCGTAGTCTTACGTGCTTTGGTGTTTGTTTTGTGACGGTTCTGCATTATTTATGGTGGAGAGTGAGAGAGAGGGATGGCGGCGATGAAAGAATTATTAAGTCGGGTCGATGTAAACAGGATTTTAATAAAACTGGGGCGATCTTCGTGCTTTTTATTTGGATGTATGAGGCCTAAGGTTTTTCGTCTTTGGAATGCTTGAAAACAAAGTCGTATATTGAATTTTTATACAGTTGCTTCCACGGTGGGCAAGTTTGGAAATTGAATTTAAAACTTGTTGGTCCTTAATACCGTCTGAAAAGTATTGCCATCAACCTTGAGAACGAATAACAGAACGTCTATAGGTCGTTGTAGATGAATTTTGTTTGTAAATAAAATTATTGCTGAAAATTTAATTAAGTTAAATGTTGAGTTTAAGGTTGTATGTATTATAATCGTACCATTTTATTAATTTGTTATACTTTTTAGCTGTAATAGGTACAATAACCAAACGTTCATACCATATTAACTTAAATTGAATCATTAAATGTGTATGAGTGACATTTAAACGAGAATTATTTATATAGGTATGTGCATTAGAATAAATTCTTTATTTAATCCAAAAATTTAGTATACACAGAAATAATTTTGTGCATTAAATAAATGTTGCTAAATAATAAAAATGTTACTTTATAGATGAAATATACTTTATTAGAGCCCCAGCGATTTTAGACGAGTAAATAGGTATGGGCTGCAACCTATGAAAAACAATACAAAAATTTATGAACATGGACGAAATTAATGAAATTGGTATTCATATATTTTCTACTAACTAATTGCGATTGCATGATATTCAATGACATCACGGTATTTGGTGTTATTTTTATATAGACAGGATGTTGAATTTAAAATTAGATTAGTAATCTATTCAATAAAACTCTGCGCCATGCTATCGCCACTATCACTTAGGATCGGAAAATATATAAAGCCAAATTTCATTATTTTCCGTTCTAGCGTTTTGTCATCCATTATGTTATATTTCATATTGCAAGCGGAAAAACGCTTGCTACATATTGTTATTACTCTTATATTAATTTATATCATTTGTTATCATACCACTTTTTCATATCACATATAAAAATTGTTTTGTAAGAAATATTGTAGGTATATTACAGACAACGTGCCCAAGAAAGTTTTGCAACAAATTGGAAACTTTTTTATTCTTCTATTATTTTATTGTTATTGTTATTAACATAAATTGAATCATTAAAGTTTTTGTTAAATAGTATAATATACAGTGACAATTCCTGACTTCGAATTTTGGTGAAACATTTTCATCATTTTTAAAGAACTTTCAGAATTCTTTCGTTCATTTGCTGAAAATAAACTTTCTTTGCTGGGGTACAATGAAGGATGAACGGGATTGAAGCTTCTAACAAAAGCAACAAGGTTCTGAATGTGACAGGCAAAATAATAAAGTACCAACATATATCTTCTTACGATGCACACATCGATAATTCAACTCGGATCTGTCGATATCGCGCCTTCACGTGAGAAAGTATTATTTACAACCCGTCCAAATACAATTTCCGTATGTCAGAATTTTTACACGCATAAACTGACGGATAAGATTTAGATACAAATTCCAGATATAAATTCTTATATTGTTCAATATCTTTTATACTATATTTCCGTAAAACATTGATATATATATAGAACATTACCATAATACAATCATCATAGTTATATTAGAAATATAAAGCATCTACTTGTAATGATAAATAGTTTGTATAATACAGTGCATGCATACCGGTAATGCACAATTAGCGTTATACCAAATTTGATTGTGTTTACAAAACGTGACACCCAAAATTCTCGAACTAACACTACTCATAGCCGACTACATGAATCTACTCATCAATAACCCAGGAACACCACTTTTGGGGACGCTCAGTAGAGGCACGATGGTCTCAGTTAATGTAAATTATATTGTTTAACTAATACATGCACTACAGCGACGGTGAATATTATTAGGTATGTTCAACTAAACCTATGTTTACCTTTGAGTAAATATAGTAACACTATTCGTTGGTAGAGCCGGAAATTTGTGTCGTGTCAATACGTTGTTATCGTTGGCTTGAACAAAATATGTTTCGATTATCGTTTCGATAATATTGACTCCTTAGTTTGATGGCGCATAACTTCAAAACTACTGAACAGAAAAAAATTAAATACAATGTATAAAATAAATCGTTTCTACATAAGTTGTATGACTGTCATTTTTTTGTCTCTCGGTGTAAACATGAGCGAGTGAGAAATGACAAAAGGTACCCGTTTAATCCACTTTTAAATTAACGCTTGTTTTCCGTTTTTTGTTTAGGTAGCATTTAGACCCTCTTTTATAGATTTGCGCTTTAGTTCCTTCAGTGTTTGTGTAAAAAGGTTACAACCAACATTTTCATGGAAGCAGATATCTCAGTAACGTATATTACCACGATAACGGGATATGCACGTAAACAATACTCATATTTGATTTAATGCGACTGTAGAAAAGGAATTGCATAATAATTTGTAATTAATTTTTAAACTGATTATAATGAATGATAAAACATTTGTTCAGCGTGCACTACTTCAATCGTAACGTTAAACGGGGTCACATATGCATAACGCTGTTTTTGTAATACTGATGTTCTATCTTTTATTTAGTCCTCAACTGGAAGAACTTCACTCACTTTGCTCTGCTTTTGCACATTTACTAAACTAGTTCGAAGGGTTTAGTCCTGTTTAACCTGGTAACTAGATTCTCGTTTTCCACTAGCTGGAAGGCCTCTACATTGACGTGACGGTGTAGGCGAGATTCATGCTTGGCGACAAATACTTTTATCTCTTTAATGATTTGTGGAACACCAATGGAGGTCATTGTTCCGTATGTACCAAAAAAACCGTTAACCATATTCCTTAGTACTGTAAACTTGTAATTAATTCTGTACTGACAATTGAGAGTTTTTTCGTAATATACAACTGAATAATATTAAGATACGTTTTATTTTACAAAAATACAAGGCGAATTAATTATAAAATTGTGGGCGAAAAGGGATAGGGGTGGAGAAAGCTGCCAGCCTAATATCCTTGCCAGTCCATTTCTATTCTAGACGTGTTTGGTATATCCTTCTCTAAAATCGTGAGCTTGACCTCTGACCCATATCCCACTTAGCTGAATTAAATTTGTCATTCGAAAGGTCTACTCTGTTGGATAAACCAGGTGCGGTTCTATAATGGCATAAGACTGAATAAGATTTCTATAAAATATCTAGCTTCAAAATACTGACTGCCTTCACTTCAATAATGAAATATGTTAACAATTTAATAAATATTGGTAAAAGAATCAAACCACATAATTATGAGTCGTAATTTGATATTTATCGAATAATTTGTTTATGTCATGTCCACTTTTTGTTTTTTTGTTTCTTGTGAGTTGTGGCGTATTTCTCATCTTGGAGCATAAATCATTTTTGGCCTTACATCAGAAAATTGTTTATCAAAAGGCAATTGAACAGTAAAGAAACAATTTTATTTCTGGAAACATCGAGTCAAGCTAAGTGTCAAGCTAATAGCTGATGGTAAATATGAGTAACGAATTTTTTTCTATTTTTTGCATGAAACTCCATCGTTTTCCTGACCTATAAGTCGTATTTTAAACGTCTCAAAAATACAGTAAATCTACAAACTTCTTACTCAGAACAACATTTAGTTTCTAAAAACAAGCAGTAAAAGATCTTAAATTTATTTCTATTATTTTTAGGTATTAATTATTATTATCTTTTTAGATAATAATTGTTATTATCTTTTTAATTTTTGTTATTATAATGGCTTTGTTTTGACAATATTTTTAATGTATTGAAAAAAGAAAACGAGGAGCAAAACGAAAAAAAAAAATGATGGGGAAAATAGTGGGATTATCTGTAACAGCGAGGCCTACGTCTTGTCCCTGATATTCAGTATTGAGTCCATAAGTAAGGAAATTGAATGGGCGTTTTGTGCAGAAATTTTCAGTATTTTAGTTAAATACAAAATTTAAAGATTATCCTGAAAATATTTTAAAGTTTTGAGGACATTTGGTTCAGCTGTTATAACAAAATCACATTTATACACATTAATCCAATTTGATCCTCAAAAACCATGTGAAAACTTACGAGCCCGGATTCATATTTAACACTTAGAAATCTGTCAACAATGCTTATATTTTTTCAATGCACAAATCCATACTACATTGAGTAGGTCCTGGTAAATATTTTATTAGTTTTCAATTGCCTTTTTCACAAAAATTATCTTATGTAAAGCCTAAAAATTTACATGCTACTATTTAATTTATTTCATATTGTGCCATTATATCTGATAATAAAGTTTATGACAAGTTACTACTATGAAACACACAAATAAAACACACCCATCAGTCTGCACGAAATTTGTTTGTTGTTGTACAGCAAAATCAATTATTTAAAAACTGGTAGGGTGCCTAGCAACAGACATTTCCAAACGTGTTTAGTATTTACCTCTTTAATAATTTAATAACATTTGAACAATAACTTCTTCCTCTGGCTATCCCTTAACGAACAACAATGGACAGAACCCAAGATACATCAACCATTACACCTACAGAAACTACAACAATACAATACGTTCCATTGCAGCAGACTACACGCCTTCGTGCTTATTCATAATAAACAGCAGCACTCCGTGTTCATTTTTCCGACCACAAATTGACATTAACAATGTAGACTCGTGCACAATGTTGCTGCGATGACATAAGCCGGACTTCGTAAGGTCCAACGTTTGCCGGAAAGCACCTAATTACAGCACCATACATAATGGACGAAGCCGTTATTATTACGTCGGGGTAAACCATGGGAGAATAACGTGTTGCCGCGCCACTAAAATGTCCATAAACTTTAACAAGGCAAGCGGCAACAACTTCGCTCAATGCAACTGCACGAGACGGACTAATTGAGAAACGCTGGGGGCGACATTTCGACGCGGAAGCCGTCAAATTGATCAATGGCTCTTGCGAAACTGTATTTGTAGGTGCTAATAACTTTGTTTACCTAAGTTAGCCGCGAGGAAACTGCTAATGGCCTAATAACGTGTGGTTAATTTGAAGTTGGTTGCCGGTGAAATTAGTTGTACGGAGTAATTGAAAATTCGCTTCGTCGTTTCATTGTTTTGTGTCGTTGTGTCGCTCGTCATGTGACGTGGATAAAACTACTAGAAACTAGAAATTGCTAAACTTTTTCTGCATATGCTGTTTTTCAAAAAAGTTATTACTAAAATCGTATGGGTTTAGTGTTTAATGCATTTATTTAATTCAAAACTGCTGCAAAATATTGATGTTCCATTAGACAGTGCACATTGCACATGTTATAGAATATCTTGTCCGGCACCTCCACCAATTATAGCCGAGCTTTGAAAAAGGTACCATTATTGGACTTTTTGTTTGTTTTTACTGTTTTTTATTCGTTTCTTATTGTAAGGAGTATCTAAAAAGAAGGAGAGCAACAGGTGATAAAAATTGAGAGAGATATGAAGATTTAAAATGTATAACTGAAAATGTCTAACGACATACTTTGTCAATAATTAATTATATAAACTGTCAAGGTACCAATTTATATTTTGAAACTCACCTAATAGGATAATATTTGATGTGCTCATAACTAAGGATATAAATCGCAAGCATGCGCGCGATTTATATCCGTTGTGTGCGAGTCAAATACGACGTTTTATCTACTTATAAATCTTTCATGAATTCTATTTTATATCAAATATTTTAAATGCATTTGTCAATGATGGCGATGCGAACTATCACATAACTGTCATCCACGTAGGTTTTGACAGACTTTGGCACTAGTGTTGTATAATGATGACAGCTCGTTCAAATAATAAAGCCATTATTTGAGCGAACTGTCATTATTATACAACGTTAGTGTCATTATAATCATTGGAATGTATCTTGATGCGGATTATATAGTCATAGATACGTATGCAATGACCTTATTATATGTGAGTCGTAGATAAAATATTTTAAGAAAGTACCCTATTTGCTTCATCAACCAATTACTAGGAGTCAGCTGTCATCGTGTCCTCAAAACGCTCTTCAAAACTTTGATGAATTCTCTCTCCATCAAGCATTTAACTAGAACGTTTTAAAGAAAACTTTCAAAACTTTGAAGTATGATTGAGGCAAAAGAATAATTTTATTTATTACTCGAAACATCTGTTCCTATATACTAAATTTTCGCAAATATAGTTTTGCAAAGGCCAATAAAAAATCTTAGTTTTTTATCGATTTCTTCAAAACTTTTCTGTTTTAGAAATGCTATTTTAGCAAATTGGTTAATTAACCGTTATGATTTATTTTCAAATAAACAAAATCATTTGCGCAAAAACCGGACATTCTGTATAGTAAAAAAAGCAGATTGTCTGCAATCTCGACTATTTCAACCAATTTTTAGCCATATAAATTAATGCTTAACAAACTGTTTTTTTTTGTTGTAGATATTAAAATAATTTATGATCGATAGGTTTTTGTTGTCAAAATAGTTCGAAGAACAAACTACAAATCTCAAAATTATACACACACATTTACTTTTTCTTGTTTAACAATTCTCCAGTTTAATCCAGTTATCCAGTTATGAATAATTATACTGGTTCTCTTATACGCTGCATATAATAGGTTGCAAACATGGTATTTACACTCGCAAAGAAAAAAAAATACCTGTGAGTGTCCTTATATTATTAAAGTGGCCAAAGTTTTAGAAACATACCGTTTAAATGTAAAATTCGGCCATTTTGAGTTTGTACATGTTTCCAGATTGTATATTATTAAATAAACAAGTAATTGGAGCTATTATTAACAAACACTAAACTTAAATCATTCTAGTGACTAGTAGCCATTACTTGTGAATAGAATACGTTAGTACCGTTGCTCTTTTGTTGATAAAAAGTTGCAATCGTGACAAAGCATTAACACGCAAATTTTACATATCTAAAACTCTTACTTATGAGTTACTTTGTGGTTCACTATGTAGTTTAAAACAAAAGCAAACCGCTGTGAATAGGCGGATTGTTAGTGCTGATTGTACCGTGTTTTTCGTACATACCTTCACACAATAAAAACTGACGACACAAGGGACGAAATTAAAATTTGTCCAGCAAAACATCATAAAAATGAACGATACTAATAAATATCAGGGTGTACCCAGCATTTTTCCCATAACGGCCAGCCACTGCCCGATGTTATCTCCACCACTACGGTTTACGACCATCACCATGGGAAATTGAAATTTTTCTAAAATTTAACTCACGTCTGAACCAGCTTTGCAAAAATATCGCACACGTTTTTATGGGACGTAAACTGAGATATGATACAGGAGTAACACGTGACACAATGTATTATAATGCAAAACAGTTCTATAGATAAAAATAATGCTCATTCATTCATGCCTTCCTTTGGAATCTGATCATTTCCATCCTGAGTATTATTCTTGTATACACAAGACTTTCAACTTATTTATAAAACAGATACGACATGAAAACAAAACGAAAATCAGCAAATTATTAATGTGCATTGCGGACTTTATTTTGTAATGGTTGTATTGTCCCTGTAGGATTCGCTAAGAGTCGGTGGACTGTAAATTTTAAATTAAAAATTAAGGCGAATTGGACGACAGAAGAAAACACCTTCGTAAATTACTTAGAAGCTGACTGTCGTAGGACCCGTGTGCCAGATATTGGGACTGCATGGGACTGCAGACTTGGGTATTGACTTTTCTCGCTGAGCTTACAAATAATGCTGATATACGACCGTTGACTCTCAAAAGCGCAGAAATTCCAACACCTGTTCTGAAATATATCCAAGATAATGAAATATCGTGAAAATAATTGTATTTACAACATTATAATATGATATTTTATTGGCTTGTAACTTGTAACAACTGAAGTATTTAACATTAATTGGTTGTTTTCAGTGTTGATTGAAACTTCTTAATGTAATAACAGCGGTTATACTGGGCAGTGTAATAATGTAAGGTTGGTTAATCCGGTAAAAGCCCAAATGGAACATGTACAAAAAAAGTTGTAGGGTTTTTCTTATTTATGGAATTTATTCAAATTGTAGTTGAATTCTTTCGCCTACTATTATAGGCATCTTCAGAATCCGCTAGAACTTTAATACCAAAACAGCGAATCTGCCATTTAGAGTCCAAAAAAGTGTTTGACAGACATGTAACAGAGGTAGCAGCATTGAGAACACAAAAACGGATGTTATAAAGTAGTCCGAACTTGCACAGTATGCCTATAGCGATTTGAAATGTTTAGTTATGAAATTTTTAACCGATTTGAATTAACGGATGACGCATGTAGCGTAGCGTATTTTAATGAGGCCATTAATGGTTTTGAACGTTTATTTAAAAGCTAATTCGTTAACGAAAAATTTAGCTTCATTAATTAATGTTTAACGGATTAACTCGTGTGCCCAGCTTTGGCTTTAATATTACATTCATTGAAATTCTATCAGGATCTATTACGTCAGGTGATTATTAGGCTTTGGACATGGGAAAGTATTTAAACCTCAATAACGAACGGTTTCTATATTTAGATATGTGTTTAAATATTTTCGCAAATGCTGATAGGAATTTCAATGGTCGAATTGTGCCCCATGTCCAAATGTGCCCTACCCTACCCTACATGCTCTAAAAAAGAGTTTTGTTGCAAGTTGTGCACCATTTTTTTTAAAGACAACCAAGCTGATTTAGTTAAGATTTTATTGCCTTTTATTGGTAATAGCTATTAAATAGGAATACTACCATCAAAGCAATTGCCTATTTTTGTTGTCCAAAGTTAAATTCTGCACATGCAAATTTTAGCTCTTAATCTTTGCGTGTCGCTATTTATACACAGAACGTAGAACGAAAAAAAATAATATATGCAGAATTCTCCATCTACTGGTGGTCTTTTTGATATTGTTTATGTTTTTGAAACATCTGTAACGAAATAAAACAAATGATTATTTTACAAAAAAGAAACAGTTTACAGATTACCTGAAAATCCGTACCTCTCAACTTTTATTTAGAGGCAAATTTAGAGGCAAATATTGTGTTTGCTATCCTCCAAGTATGTTAACTCTTATTAACTATTTGTTTATTATATTATTTATTTATGTATTTGAAGAATTTATGTTAAAGAAAGGGTAAAAAAATTTGAAGGCATATAAGTAACGATAAGTATAGTTTTTTTTTTGTATAAAACAATATTTATTTAATTGAAATGAATACGACAATGCAATTAATCACTGATAATGCAAATAAAAAAAAATCTTAAATTCTGAATCTGCTACAATCTGCTACAATCTGCACACAATTTTAGTGGGGTATACTTACTCCTTAAAGCATCAACGGAAAGTCAATATTAACCGATAAATTTGCCTATACGCGTTCCCGTTCGTGCTCGCGTACAACTACCACCGAATTCATGGCCAACCTTGATGTAGACCTCATCCAGAGACGAGACGTGATAAATGTATGTCCATTTAACGCCAAACGGTACTCGGGGGGCGTTGATGCCGAGGGGGGAGTAAGAGGGAACCACCACCAGGGCTCGTGACCCAGATTGTCGGGAAACACCTGTTTTCTGGAACGCGTTCAAAATAACACGTTGCAGTAGTCGTCAAGAGCGCACGCTTTTTTTGTGTGTCTATTGAAAATGATGTCCTTCATGAGCGCTACTATGTGTAGGACTGCGGGGTTTTTTGAAAATTAACGCTGAAATTCAGAGACTTGCCTAAATTCCGACATATTTCTGTTTAGTTGGATAAAATAAGAAATCTAAAACATTGAACTTTATTTTAGGACATTCGGTTTGTTGATGTGTTATAACACTTATCATATAACCCAACCCAACCCAACCCACAATGGTTTCTTATTCTACCAATGTTCTAATGGACAAAAAATAACTTACAGCGACATTTGACTGATCTTGATCATTGAGTGTTGTGCTAAAGTTGATTTTTTGGCGCATTCCATGCTAATAGTGAACCAATACAAAAATAATTTGCAATAATATATTCCGAGCAAGCGTTTATAGTTCATGAGTAGCAAGTGTTTATAGTTCATGAGTAGTATTGTGGGATATCAAAAGATTAGACAACCTAAGACATTACTGATGAACAAAAAAAACAATGGTTAAATGTTCCATACTACACATACTACACATAAATAAATATCAAGTATTTTGAATAAAAATAAAATATACAGAAGCAGATATAGTAACATAAAAAAATTACGCTTAAAAACAGCAAATGGGTTCTATTTTTGACAGGTGTGGGTAATAGGACTCATTTTCAAGCGTTGTGGATACGTAATGTCAGCTATATACGTTTTAAATATTATTATTGACTTGATGAATCATTAATTATTTGAATTTCCCTCTGAAATATTTAGAATATATTTTTTAAACGTTGTGCAGTCAAAATACGTTATACATACTTATATTTTTGAAAATTTGACACCAGAATGTGCTATTGATATTATAATATACAACTTATCTTGAACCCCGCGAAAATCTATTTACCGACGCCCATGTCATCTATCGAGGCGAGTGCAAGGTTTTTTTATCGGACAAGGATGAGCCCTTCGATCCATCAGGAGATCCCGGGCGCCGTTTATCACTTTCCACGGCCTCCTACGGCGTTATTTATATATTCGGACAAGGTCAGTCTCGAGGCTCTTTTCAGTTGGTGTATCTGGGGGAGACGGGGTGGCCCGCCGCCACCGGCGAAAGTATTTCTTTTTAAGCAAACAATGTTGACAGGTTACCTATATTGCTTCCGGGATTTTCTAAGACGGATATTTGCGGTGATAATGGCGCCTAAGGTGTTGATATAATACTGAAAGTGATAATAATAAAACAAATTATGGTAAAGCATCAAAACGCGATATAAAAAAGGGAATAAACAGCTAATTATAATGGTAGTAAACATTTTATTATTTGCTGTATACCTATTGTAAGTAGTTTTTAACGGGGCATTTAAGAAATCTTTTTCTGCTTTTTCTTCTCCGAAGTATTTAGCTTGGTTTTGTATCTAGTTTACGTTATATACTTATCCTGACCTTTTAGAACTAGCATATTACAAAGGTTGTTTAAAATCCTCTAAATACGTGCAAAATGTGTATTTATAAATAATGTTTGGATGCTCATATCTGATATTAAAATTAAAAATTAGAAATTTCAGTTTTCTATTGATATCTTCAAAATTAAATATGATAGATAAAGCAAACTTTGTTTCAGATTATTGATTAGCGTACCTAAGAAATTTCTATTTTAATGTAGGTGGTCGCTTTTGGATTCCAAATCACTACAAGTCGAAAAAGTGAATTTTAAGTAAATTCACAAAATACCAACAGGCAAAATGAAAAGTACTTTACAGAGAATACAACGGATTATATACATTAAATAAATACATATTTAAATTTCATGGCCTTTTTTTTTAATTCAATTTGACAACAGCATACAGAATTTTTTTTTTTATTTTGGTTATTACTTTTATTTGAAGTATTCAACTAGTACTTTTTGTATGATTATATAGGTGTTTTTTTTTATGTATTTGATTCCAAATCTGTCAAATTTAAAAAATCTAAATGGCGGATATAATAAAGCGACTAAAAGTGTAAGAAAATGTGGTGTTTTTATGAAACTTATTTAGACCCACATTTGAAGAGCTTAAATTTCAAAGAAGTTCTGTGAGACATGGCGACCTAAAATGTAAAAAATGTTGGATTTGCATGAAACTTATGTCTGTAAATATTTGAATATTGCTGCTTCCAAATATTACGTCACATTTTCAAAATTCAAAATGGTGGATGAAATATGGTGACCTGTAATGTCGGAAATTATGTACTACTTCTTATGAAACCTATTTTCAGTGACATTGGAGGAACCCAGATTCCAAAACTAATATGGCGACAAAAATATAAAATATGTTGGATTTGGCTGAAACATATTTTCCGAAATAATTCATATCTAATCTTAAGTTAATTTTTTATTTTTGTTTTCATTTCATATGGCGGATAAAATGCAAAATGCCTCCTCCACATTTTTACTAGTCAGTCACTTGATAAGAGTATTAATTTGGTATAATACATTCGTTATATTAATTTTTTATATTGAAATTTATTCTATTTTAACACGCATTAAGGCTACTTTTGTCGGCATCGCATCAAAGGCGAAAAACATTGTTGATTTTGTGAGTGGATAGCGAATATTCTATTTAAATGAGTGTATTTTGCTAAATACGAATATACTACAACGAAACAATTCAACAGTTGTCCTAAAGTTTTCGCAAAATATAGGGTAACTATGTAAACATAAACGTGTGTTTTCCAACATTTGCGAATTTATACAAACTGAACGTCTAAAGTTTCAAGATTTATCGTAGTAAATATTATATATTTTTACCAGTTACTTTCACACAAGAAAATATACAAATTCTCGAAAAACTCGACGTGAGAGACAACTTTCAAGCTCAGATTTGTATTCAGCTTATAGAAATTTATCGAACACGCATGTTCTATTCACAAATCAGAGTAATCAACAATTTTATATTTTTAATTGTATTTTTTCCTAAATTGTTATGTAGTCAGAAATTCATTTTGGTATACATTATGTATAAGATTTTTTTTATATTAGAGAACATTTACCAATAATTTTTGTCGTTATTTATGTTGTCCTCCTTTTTAGATTTGAAATTGTAAAAAATCTCGTAACCCTATATCTGAAGCTCCCAGAGTCCAAATCAGAGGCTATATTTATATTCAAATTTGACGACCAATACGGCGACTAAAAATATGAAAACTTGACTTTGGTTGAATCTTGTTTCCTGTGTTATTTAAAACTATTTGATACCAAATCTAAGACGTTGCCAAAATTAAAAAAAATATCAAAAAATAAACTCATACACGCATGAATCTTCTTTTCTGATTTTCTGGTGATGTCTCTGGTTTCTGGTGTCTCTGATGCCTTATTGTTAAAATTGACACTGCGATATTTAAAACTCCTCAAATGCAAATATAAATAATTTTATTTATATTTCATCCAGCACAAGAGAGTGTGCTTGGGTCTGCTAATTAGTTTCTGATTTTATGCGCACATCTTCGCGCATATCGGTCGTATTATATTCGCGTTTTATATAGTTTTAGTGGTTTTCTTACTTTTGTTGTTTACGGCTCTGTTCTCGGACTGTTTTCGGACTGTTTTTGGACTGTTTTCGGACTGATTCAAATCCATATCAGTGCATGCAGGACTTTCAGGGCACCTGAAAACTACAGTGTCCATTAAAATTTCAGCATCAAACTCCTGCAGGGTAACTGTACGAACTTCTCATAAGAACAAGACTTAGAATGCCAAATGCCTTAACTTTTAAAGATAACATTTCAACTCCTGTGTGCGAAGCAAGACTTTGTTCGACTAAAGATATGTAAAGTAATTTCGAAACTTCTACAAATCTTTAATTACTTTTGCACAGAAGAAAATAATACCCAATTATTCGCCTTAAATCGCGCAATCCACCCTAATTTAAGCGACATTACAGCAATAAATTAATAATTAATGAGAACCGGGCTCCGTCTGTTTGTAAAATCTGTTAGAATAATTAGGCGAGATTAACCGAGGGTATTGCTTAACTAACTTAGCGTATTCCGTCTTGCAGAAACCATTGAGAGAATTACGTTTGAAGAGGTTCTGGTCTGCGGTGAGATCGTCGAACAGCAGCTCGAGTTCACAATGCGAACAAGGGATGGCAGACTCACCGGTCGAGGAGGCGAAACCGCCCCCCAATTGTTCCCTTCCCCTTCTGCAGGTAAGAGCACCATCCGCTAATGAAATATCAAACACGGAGGCCAGAACAGAACAGAGTTACTTCCAATAATGAACGTGTAAAGTATTTAAATATTTTCGCAACGCACACTAGTCAATTTTGCACTTTTAGCTGATCAAAATTATTATTTTGTAAATAAACATAAATAAGTCACTAGATATGCGAATTTATTTGATATTTAGATAATGGGTTATTTTCATTTGATTACATATGGGATGCTTTTATTATTTAGTATATTATTCAAATGTTGTTTCTTATTAAAATATCTATAAATATCTAGCCAATCATACCACACATGTCCTATGTTCTAGTCTGAAATTCCTTCACAATGCAGTTATCAACACTTTTGGTATATTCTGGAAATCAAGGCTGTTAAATACATCAGATAGGCTTATATTTTGCCAGTTATTTTCCTAAATCTCTTGAGTTAATAACCACCAACAACCGATTTTGCCGGCCGACACTAAAACAAATATTTTAAGCAAATAGGTATGTCATATTGTGACCATACGTGGTTATGTAACCAAGTAAGTTTGCATCGGAAAAATTTTCATAATTTGTGTTTAGTTATTTTAAAAAAATATTGATAGTTTTGACTCATATGATTGAAGACTCATAACTAAGAAACTACAGAACAGAAACAGAAAATAAAGTATATCTTACTCTTGAATCATAGCTGATTAGTTTTAAGTCAACCGGTTGTACATATATGTTAAGTACATACATGATTATGTCGCATGATTAAGTTGGATAGTAGAGCTAAAATAATGTTGAACGGCTAGATTCGAATATTCGCCACAGTGCGACGCGTCAAATATGGGTATGCGTCACAGTCAGTCACAGTTACCATACTTTGTCGCCAAGACATGACACCAGCTATGATATCTGCACATAGGGGAAATTAAGAAAAATGCCAACGAAGCTACGTTGATGTTTTATTTTTTAATCTCTTTATTTTACTCGCGTACATATAAGTACACATGTTCCACATGTTTTACTTTGTTATAGGAGTGGAAATTTAATCAAAGTCTGATTACGTAACATGAGATTGCAGGGCGAATATCTGATTTTGTTAGATATTTTCTCGTTCCTGGTTGTGCGAATGTCAAGGTCGGTCTGGTCATTCGACGGCGTCTACCATAGACAATTTTCGGTTATATTTGCGCTGGAATTGCTCAAATAAAGGAGTTGGCTCGCATATATATATATATATATATTGTCGTGTTGCTTTTTATTCATTCGTATTCATTGTAACATTTGGCGTGTGATTTCTAAGCCGTACTGAGAAGATGACGACAATATTAACAAATATAAATGCTTCTCACGTATGTACATTATAGTAAATATAGTTTTAGTGCTTTTGGTATTATAATAATAGTTGCAATAATACTCATTAGCATTGTGTTTTTTCTTATAATCTTATTCAGTGTACATGCTGTGTCATGCTAGAGGCAAACTACGTTCAGTAGTTGTGGAGACATATTGAAGAAGATATTAATTGGGATATTTCAACTACGATAGGCAACATCGAGTTTTAAAGGAAGTTAAGGGATAAAATTATTAGACCGGTAGACAGTAAGAAAGTATCAAACCTTATTATTTAAATACAATGTTTTATTTTAGTAAAAAAAAATATTAATTCCTTAATTATTATTATTATCAAGAATTTCATAAAAAGAAACATTACATACTTAACTTCAACAATAATACATGATGGAAAGCACATGACTCATATGTTTCCAGCTTTTTTTTGTAAACTCTCTTGTACGCCATCACCCACCAGCGTATGTTTATGGGTCTGCCGTTTAGGATGTCGAATTTTAAGCGAGATCGTAAATTATTCCGCTAAAAGTCGGGCCCTAAAATGGATATAAACGTGGGTGGGCGTACTTCCTATATACGAGGCTCGCTTAATATTTTAACGTTTCTGTGCAGGTCTGGCCGAGTTCTGATTCCCCCAGAGGTGAGGCCGACGGTCAGAGCTTTGTGTTCCCAGCTTGCGCCGAGGACGCCACGTCGCAGCACTCCATCTGCTGCGAGACCAACAATCTGAATCACCACGACTCTGGGATAGAGTCATCACAGGTAATGGATGATAAAAATATAGAAAAAACTCTATAATTGAGTTTTTTAGGTGAACATTATTTAATATGGTGTTACCAATTTGATGATAGAAACCCTCATAAGCCAATTTTCATATTTTCATCAAAGCAAAACAGAAAATAAAACTAGCAAATCATACCATCAGACTTCTTGGCGTTTGTGGACAATGCTGGTCAAATGTTAGTTGTAGTTGTCAAATAATAATGCCTAAATAAAAAAATTACAGAGAAAATAAAACTCAAAGCCTGCAATACGATCATTAATCTTACGATTCTTTGCTTTTGCAATTATGATTGAATAGCAGATTAATAAACTATATAAAGTGGACAATGCTGGGAATATGTCACATAATTGTCGGAAAATAATGTCTAAATTAAAAATTACAAAGAAAAGAAAACAAAAACTGCAAATCGTAGGAAAATCGTCTTGTTGGCTTTTGGAATTATTATTGAATAGCAGATTAATAAAAAGTCATAGGATCAGAGTTCATAGGATCGGAGCAAATTAAACTAAAAGACTACAAAAGTGTCAGTTTTCTTGACTTTGGCGATTATTAATAAACAGCAGATTAAGAAACAATGTAAAATGAAGGTCAAATGTTACTTAATTATAATGTATTAATGTAATTGTAATGCAATTGTAAATGCTGTTACGTAATTGTAAAAAATAATGTCTTACTGGAAAATTACAGACAAAATAAACCTAAAAGTTGCAAATCATAGGATCAGAGTTTTTGGCTTTTGCCATTATTAGTAAATAGCAGATTATTAAACCACGTATATAAAATCGACAATGTTTATGAAATGTTACTTCATTGTCGAAAAATAATGTCTAAATGCAAATTTACAGAGAAAATAGAACAAAAATACTGTAAATCATTGGATTTTTTGGCTTTTGCTACTATCGTTGATTAGCAGACAAATAAACTATATAACATGTAAAAGTAATGTCTAAATAAAAAATTACAAAGAAAATAAAACCAAAAGACTGCAAATCGTATGAACAGAATTATTGTTGGCTTTTGAAATTATTATTGATTAATAAATACTATATAATACTATATAAAATGGAGAATGCTGGTGAAATTGTTACTTACTTCTCGAAAAATGATGTCCAAATGCAAAATTACAGATAAAATAAAACTAAAAGACTGCAAGTCATAGGATCAGAGTTCTTGGCTTTTGTAATTATTACTGAATAGTAGATTAATAAACTATATAAAATGGACAATGCTGGTAAAATGTTACTTAATAGTCCAAAAATAATGTCTAAATGCAAAGCTGTAGAGAAAAAGAAATAAAAAAGAAAACTATCAATCATAGAATACAGGTTCATGACTTTTGTATCAAATTAATAAACAAAAGATAATGTGCAGTAATAATTATTATTAAATATTCACTTAAAAAAACAGAGAAACAAATATATACTTCATTCCAAAGAAATATACTGGTTTTAAATAAAGTAAATAATAATTTAATTATATTTTTTCAGTTTTCTGTTTTAAATCATAGTTTGTTCTAAATAAAAGTAAGTGCTGTCTGTGCTTTAAAGTCATTCGTAAAAACTGTCAAGACAAGATTTCAGCTAAAAAAAACTGTAATGACATTATAATATGACTGGAACTTATGACAAACGGGATGCAAATTTTACACCAAAAACATTTTACCTTCCGGCGAAAACAAAAATCTCAAACTTGCAGCAGAATTTCTGCACTATTATTAAAAGTGTTTGTCTAAAACCAACATTAAAAAAATAGCTTTTATTTCTTTCTTTATCTACACCCGGTATAAAACTACATGTCAGTGAGCATTAGAAAAATCCCACTAATTCGTTATTGGAGTTAGAAAGTTCGTGCCGATAAAAGACAGATAAGAATGAGGCGGCAAACGTTCGAAACGGCCACGGTTAGCTTGTAAACTTCTTCAGCTCGCCGAACTGCAGATCGGAAAACTTTATACGCCGTGTCCTGAAACTTCAGCGAAGTTTCTTCGGCATGTCTCTAAGTTCCTGGATTGTTGCTGTCTTAGTGCGTATACGACATTCTAACAAGCGAACTCCGAAACTTGGTTTAGTTGAACACATAGCTGTATAGTCAAATACAATGCAGGAATCCAATTATAATTCAAAAAATATTCAGGAATGTACTGGAAAGGAAAATTTTAAATAAATATTGGTAGAACATAATAAAATAATAAAATATTCATTATTTAAGTTTTAATTTTATGTAAAGAGTTAGGGTTAATGTTTGAGACGGGTGTTTTGTAATTGTCATTTTGGCGGAGGCGCTTACAAGGTCTATACAAAAAAATCGACTTTTTAGTATTCTCGTTAGAATTCCCAAAATAACCTCTTTTTTTGTTCTGGCGTACCACTTCGTTGTTTTAACTTTAGTTTTATATCCATTTGGGAAAGCGCAAAATACAAAGCCGCTTTTCGGTGAATTCAGCTCTCCAGTGCGCCATAAAACGTTTTTTTTTTTCATATCGGCATATAACCAGTGGAAAATTTAATGTTGTGGAAATCCTTACCTTTCAGTGAATAATACAGTAGATACTTTTTTTTATAACACACATAAACCTTCAACAAACAGCAACTTAAATCTGATGTATATTTTCGGGGATTTTTTGTCGATATTCGGCAGAATATTGCCAGTATGAGTCTAAAGCCCGTTCTGTGGACTTAATTATTATAAATGCTAATAGTAAGTTCTCGTATTGCGTAGATTTCGATAAGCTTGCGTCGTAGATGCAAATTGAGCACAAACTGGTTTAGGTCAGCATGCAATTTAGTAGATGTATAGCAACATTATAAGATTCATAAATGGCTTCATAAATAGCTCTGTTTACTAATAGTCGCGCTTTCCCAGCAAAATACGGAGTTTCAAGTTGGTAATGATTAAAATGGAGGATTCGTCCATATGAACGAACACGCAAGTATACCTAAATGTAAACAGACAAATAATAATAATTGTACGTACACAATTTTTCGTGTCTTGTGCAATTCTCGACAAAATAATTCAATTCTTGTGCTGGAAGTGCTGAACTCTATCTCTCTATGTAAAATACAGCGGCTTTAAGTTTCAATTCTTTCTCTTTATTTACATGGTCTTAAATATTGAATGTAATGTTTGCCTAGACTGAATCACTCAACTAGAGTGTGTTTTTCGTATAAATCGCGAGGAGTGGTTGTTACAGTTCCACAAGATTCTCTTTGTTATCTGTTATATTTCTTATTTCTTTCCAATTTTTGCTTCTTCTAAAGTAGCTGATAAAATTATCAAATATTACTCAATCAAAAAAGTTTTGATATTTTAGGGGAAATATGTCCTTTTGGGTCCCCTGAAAATTTTTCGCCAAGGTACAAAAAATGTCTGAGTGTGTATGTATCGACCCGATTTTTGTGGCGACTATTCCAGAAAAACTACTAAAGGGATCGGGGCAAAACCTCACATCTAGAAGTTTCATGACCAAGCTTAGAGCTGCAAGAATTTTTGTTCAAAAGAGCGTTATCATTATCTTCTTAGCATTATTCAACGATTTTGCAAATGTGCTAACATTTCTGTAATTACGTCAAAGTAGTTAAATAATAAATTAAAGAAGAGGAAATTTTGTATAATTTATGCCTGTGACATTCTTTGGTAAAATTGATAGTTTAGCTGCATAGTTTGATAGTGAAGGGTTGTAAACGACTTTGTAGCAATTGAATACGTTTTTTTTTTTCACACGAGGCATGTCTATCAATTTACAGGCCAGCCTGAAAAACTACACATCACACAAAAAAATTCTACTGTTGTATAATCGGCTATAATGAAAGTTATAGCTCAAAAATACTTGCTATTGGCATTATTGGCATTTTTCAAGTTTAATTAAAACAAACTCGTAAGGTAATATCTACTAATGTTAATAAATAATATATTACTAATGTTTAGTATTAAGTTTTCGATCTATGATTTTGAGTCTCACTGTCTTTGAAGATTTAAAATGAAAATGGCGGATTTTATTTTCCTACAAAAAAAAACATAAAATGCTTCATGATTGATATTTGTTTGGATTGTTTGATTAAAATGAGTGATGTTTTGCCTCCGAACACTTTTAAACTGGCGGTTTTTTGAAAGTTGTATACTTAAAAGTTGTACAATATGTACTGTATACTTATTGTACAACTGTATTTGCTGTATTTGAGGTACAAGGTATAAAAAATTTTAATTGTGAAAATATGCATATTCTTATAGAATGCATCCATTAGTTTGCCGTTGTTGATGAATATAAAGGTGTCCCAGTTTTTCCGAAAAGCTTTTTTTAGTACATACATCCAACTGATTTTTTCTCTGATTTATCTATGTATTTGTTTTTTTTTAGAAAGTTGCAGCCGTTTCAAGTTCTAACAAAACAAAGAGACAAATTATATAAAATGTTTATTAAACGAAGGAAGAACAATAAAATTACAACAATAAAAAGTAAATAAATTTAAGTAGAAACACAAAAAAATATTAAATAAGTAAAGAAAATAAATTGAATTTCTGTATATACAAATGAGGAAGTGAATAAGTCCATATGAAACTGTGTAAATAATTTTTTCTCGAAACTGAAGGTCTGATGATGTGTTGCTAGCAAAACACTTTTAACTCTAAATGTTAAATATTATTTTGTTTAATGGTCTGGTTTTAATGCGTTATTTTTTGCTACATCACCTACCACAAACAATTTAATTTATTGTCTTTATCAACATTACTCTTAATCAATTAAGGCACTTTTGTATAACTTTCAATTACACAATTTCTCTGTACAAATTCCTAAATCCCCGTGAGAAAGACAAACGGCGTAAATTACCACTATCGTTTCGGCCTGCGTTGAATTAATTAATTCAGCAGTAACTGTTTGATGCACAAATATAGATCATGCGGGCTTGTATCGTATTACAAGGGCATTTACCCTGTAGATTAATCTGGTACCGCATCAGGACAATCTCATAGGAAACTCTGGACCCTCAACCTTTGTATTACAATTAACAACCGGAGCAGACAGTACCAACCGCCTGCAGACATAAAGAGGTCAGCACTGCAATTCGTTCGATACAGAGAAACGCATTTAGATCGATCTTACGACTTTCCGGTTTGATTTTTAAATGTAATTGAACTAAAACTTTCGATCGGCCAACAAAGCAATATTATTTCTGTCGATAAAGTTTACAAGCAAAAGTAAGTAAGTAAAAAGTTACGTAAAAGTTAAGTAAGTACTTACGTCATCAAGTAAGGGGCGCAGAAATATATAATCTCAAAGTTAGTTAACAGTTATTTTTGTCACATAAGTGATGATTTGATAATAGTACGAGAGAAATTACCATATGTAATATATAGTGCATTACGTTAGGTACGTAATTATTAGTATTATTAACTAACAAACCCCAATCAAACCGTTAGGTATATAGTAACGATGATCATTACCTAATTCACTGAATAATACTTAATATAATCAACGATATATTCAAGCTTGGTAATACCCACTCTATATACTAAGCAAATTGGCGTGTCTATGTATGATATTTGTGGAAAATTAGGCTGAATTGCGGCAGGCTTTGTCTAGACGCGACCTCCACCTCGCCCTCTAGCGTTATCTAACCGTATTATTCCTGCATCAAGTTAGATTTGAGGAGCGACGTTGGCGAAAGTTGTCTTATTAAGGGTTGATATTGTCGACCGAGGACCTGGAAGTCTATTACGATGCCTTGAAACTGTTTAGGGCATTCTTGCGCGTAATAAATTATGTGGGAGGTCCCGTGGTTACGTCGCTATTGTGACTTGATGAAATTTTGGGTAACCTTTGTTCGCGTATGGGAACAAGAAATAGAATATGGCGGGAAATTGTGCAGCACAAATTGGTTGGATACTTTTTTTCTGAAGAAGGTGTCTAAACAAAAAGCTCGATTACCTAGTAAATCAGGAAAAATTTCTATTTCTTTTGTTTTGAACCTGTCCAAGACGATTGAAGAACACGTGGGACAACATTATATAAAAACGGTAAACTAACTCTTGAAAGAAACAATTTTTTTTGCTAACAGCTTCGAGATCTGATGTATCAAAATCTGAATGAATTTTCAGAATTCTAAAGGCAGATCCAATTTGAACCCCAAAAGCAAGTAATACCGGATGCGGATAAAACTTATTCGACGTTATATTATTTGACGAACTCTGATATTAATATAAAGGTCTCCATTCCATTTCGATACACTTTATTGGTAAAATTGATACTAAAATTGAATATAATACATCTCAAGAGTTGGTTTCGGATGTTGTTTTATTAAAACCGAACTATTGGCAATTGTGGTCAATATAACCAACTTTTTTGTTTTATTATAATTATGACACACTCAGATTACAAATCTGGTGCAATAGTTGAATAATTTAAAATAACAGATTAAACATGGAGACCAAAAATGTAAAGATTTGCCAGTATTATATTTCGTATGATATTTGAAGCTCTCTGATCTGATGTTAGATTTGCCAAATATTAAAATAGTGGGTCAATATGGCGACCAAAACAAAAAAAATCCTTATCATGAAATTATTACATATTATTTGATGCGTTAATAGAGTGTAGTTAGCTCAAAAACTCCAAAAATATTAATTAAATTCAAGCATTTCTTTAGTAAACTAATTCCTTATATTGTGAAGATTGAAAACATACCATATTTGCAATAATTGAACGTTTTAATCCAATATAATCTTGCTTTATGTATGGCAATGCAACATTTCTGATAATATCGGACCAATTTAATGTGAAATGTAAGGTGTAATGAAATTGGTAGGTAATTACAGGTGTTTTCTTTTGGTCAAAAGGAACAGTAGAGATTTTATAGCATCGTATACAGGATGATTTTTTAGTATACAGGGTGAAATTTTGGAACATCGTTTCTTTTGCTCTTTTACTCAAAAACGCAGTTGAATTGGACGTTTACATAGATGAAAAAAAAAACGATTCCATTGCGTAGGCACGAAAAATCCAATTGCGAACTAGTCATCTTTAAAGATGGTGGAGAAACTATGGCCAATGTTTAGTTTTATTTTGGGCGCAGTTCGATTTTGAAATTTTTGAAGGATTTTTCTTACCCGGTTTCCATATTGCACGACAATTATTAGGCTGTAGATTTTTTGTACATTTTTATGTTTTTGCAACTATGATTTGATTTGGAAATAAAATCAAGACCGTTTTTTATTGAATTGAAATTATGGCAGTTTGCTTTCACTTGTCTGACGGTCAGGTCTTTGCTGTGCGTTTTTCACGTAAAAATAACATCTTCAAATAAAAAATATCTAAGAAAAGGAACAACACAATGTATTCAGGCTGGCTTCAGGCTGATGTTGGAAGTGCTCTTTATTTACACATGACATGAAAATATAAAATGATGACTTGAAACAAATCACCCTGTATACGATGCTATAAGTCCTTTTTCACCAAAGCACGACAAATGTCATTACCCATTGATTTTAATACACCTTTCATTTCACATTAAATAGACCCGATATTATCAGAAATGTTGCATAGCCAAACATAACTTTGGAATGAAAAGTTCTGGTATTGCGAATATGGTATGGTTTTAATCTTCACACTACAAGCAATTCGTTTTTTAAAGAAATATTTGAATTGGCTAAATATTATTGGAAATATGAGTGGTTAACAATAATTTGTCCCGTTCAATGATGTTTCCCTACTTAATTAAAAAAATACTCCTTTTAATTATTTACGACGTCTATAACTTTTGTCTACAGCCTGTAATTGTAAACATTGTTCCAATAAAAACAAACAAGCCCGAACAAACAAAATATAAGCAATAGACGGATGTAAAAAGAAAAATCGATTATCTTTTTGGCAAACTGCATCCCCTGTACCTAACTCCATTTCACTTTTACCTTCAGTACTTTCAGTTTCAATCTTGTTGACACGATGTGTCCCAGCTGCCTCGAGGGAAGATGAAATTGCTTTATTTTCCGCCTAGTAAAACCGCAATGTTTTTCCACCATTTTCCATCACTTTAACCTGACTACATTTTTCAAGTCTACTCCTACAATAGTTACCGTTTTTCCTTTATAAATTTAGTAGCTTTTCTATACAAAAACACATAATAATGTGCATTCATT
The DNA here is from genome assembly GCA_964023965.1 of Melinopterus prodromus. NCBI lineage: Eukaryota > Metazoa > Arthropoda > Insecta > Coleoptera > Scarabaeidae > Melinopterus > Melinopterus prodromus. Next base: position 64,104,430 of record OZ030393.1, read on the forward strand.
CTTTCTCGAGTCTCATTAACTTCATCCAACTTTTTTTCACCGTAAAACTTGTTTATGTATACCACAGGAAATATTTTAATTTAAACACAGTATTTAATCGACAGGTATGTAAGTTGTTTATAACTGGACTTGACTATAAGGTCATCGCTGATCGACTTCTGCGATAACTAAGCCCACATGCAAAGTGATGGTAGACTTAGCACGTTCGAAATGCTTTCCAGCACGCAATCCTAACCCCGGCCTGCTCTTGTATGTCCATGGCGGCCGTTACGTAATAGAAAATTACCGCTTCACGGACAGGTCATTGTTTCAGCGTCCCACTGTCTGCACGTGGATACTTCTAATTTACTGAAATTCCGCTCGATGCCGTAATGTTCCGACGGCGGCATGCTGCCGACATATTGATCAGGCATTGTGTTTAGCAAATGGGGTAGTTCTTGCCCTATCGTGGACAATGCCTCGCCGACAACGCTAAATTAAGTCTTCAAGATGGACCGAGCAAGAACTTTAGAGGCTTGATGCTATTTCATACGTCTTATTTAATGCCATACTAAAGAAAATGTTTCGTTTGCTATGTGCTAATATTAAGTAAGAATTGTGTGTAGAGTATATTGCTCGTTGAGTGTTTGAAAACACAATAAATAATTGCTTGCACACGCAACTATAAGGCGTGTAGAACCTTCATATTTTGTATGTTATTTATGTTAACACCGGAAGTAAAACTCTAAGAATAAAGCTAGCCGTCGGTGCAGTTGGGAGTTGCAAGTCTTATTTTCGTAATAAATCTCAATTTGTTGTATAATTCAAGTCAGACTCGGCCCATTATTAAGTTAAAATATCAGTACATTGTGTATGCATATCCTTGCGTTTGCAATACATAAAACCTTTGCCGATTCCAGTTCTATTCATTCCTCTTAGTGGTGTACTTTGTAAATAAAAGACAGTTTCACTAGTTATGTAATCGGGCTTATGACATTTTTCGAAATAAGAAGCAAATTAAGAACTTGATTGTGATTTTTATACCACAGTTTTTGTAGAAATGAGAGGATTGTAGTATGTGTTCTGTGTTTTCTGTATTTACTTATAACGTTTTTATTTATAACGTTAGCAAATTAACAACTTCCATTTAAATCTGTTTAATCAAATCTAGGGGTTATGTGGCCCTTAAATAACAGATAATTTAGATAAAAAATGATGAACCTGGAATAAAGTCAAGTCAAATACACAAAATAAATACTGTTTTGTTTTACAAACGATACCGATTTTGGTCTCTGGCATTCGTTGATGAGCATCACTTTCATATTAGTTACCAAGTATAAAGAACAAACAGTGTTTTTTACATTAATTTCTCCCGAATTTGTAGCAAATTGGCAGAACAAATGAAGTGAAATACACAAAATAAATAGCATTAATTTTAAGCTTCAGCTAGAAGAATAAAAATGATTCGTTTTTAATACACCTCTATGATACTTATTAAAACATTTTTTATTATAACAACCGTTTTTGTCTTAATTCTGCGACACCATGGCGTATGGTAAATAACCAACAAATATTTAATTAATTTTCTCAGGTATTTTGGTGAAAATATTGCGATTGAACAGTGTACATAAGCTGCTGCCGATTCTATACCTTTTGATGTTCAGTTTAATAAAGCAACTGAAACGTTTTTCACTTAGAAGTTTTTATCAAATCCATTAGTGTTTCTACTAAACAATCATGTGATGATGCTGGTGTTGTGATCATTGAGGTAGCTATCGTAAAATCATCTGATAATATTACTACTATCGTCTGGAAGGAAATAATTCGCTTAATACTTTTAACGGACATACACAATCAATGCCTTCTTTACCATACTCTATTACGAAAACAGTTTGTTAAAAAAAATGACCATTTAGAGCTGTTGGAATCGAGATACTCCCAAAAATGCAGCTTTTCGTGACCTTTGATCTTGAATATCTCTCAACGTGATTTTTAAATATTTTCAAATGGATTTTTCTTGAGGTTTCTAAATGGAACAGCCAGCATATTATTTGGTAAAAGCAATCTCCTTTTCGAAGGTACCTTTTATGTTATATTTGGTATGTCATGTATAAATGTTTACTAGTTTTTGTGATATATGAAATTTAATAAGTTCACTATTATAGTAGGTACCTTAATATTGCGCTGCATACAGCACGTTGGGTATTTGGTATCCAAATTTTAGTTTAGGAGTGATAAGAGAAATGGCAACAATTTATTGCGAATTTGTATAAGCATGTTTTGCTAATTTTTTAACGCTAGGGAGAGTGGTACACAATGGAACACGTCGAATTCCTTGCAAAATAACGCGAAAATGTATAGTTTTCTGGGCTGTATAGTCTACATGTGTCTACAGGAGATTTACAATGCAATTTCAACATTTATCAGCTAATAAGTTTTATTCTTAGTTGCACTAGAAAGGTAAAGATTACATTATACAGTGTTGTTTTTATTTTTATGAAATTTCTATTGATATTTTATTGTATTCTACGAATACTGCGTATTTTATGTTTGTCGAATCACACGCAAATATTTTTTTCTCTGTTAAAGAAAAAAATGGGTGGTACACAATGGCACACTCACTAGTAGTACACAATAGATTCAATAGAACACGTTTTATTGCGTAGCACTATTTTGTTGCAGTTAACATATACTAGGACGCAATGTAACAAAGTCAAATTGATCTTCAAAAAATAAATAAAATAAAATAAATTAAATTAATAATTAATTAGTAATTAATAATACAAACAAAAACTTAAAGCATTTAGTTAATACAACTGAATGGAGACCTGATAATATCACCGGTGATATTTAACTGTCTGAATTTCTAATCTTACAAAACACGTTATAATAACAATCGTAAACAGTACTGGCAACATATAGCAACAAACAAATTAACAAATGGAAGGCGGCATAGGTTTACCTATTTTGAGATCAACTATCCGACTACTTATACCGGCATAAACCGCGTTTAAACCAAGAAAGAATAAACAGGTAGATAGCTATAGATATAGAATTATGAGTTTTATTTATATTTTTTATTTATATTTATTTATTATTGAGTTCATTGGCTATCATATCGATAGCTATCTACCGCTTGTTGTTGAAATTGGATCACGTTAACTAAGGAATATCTGCAGGTTCTTTTTAGTTCTCCTAAATAAATAAATAGTTCATTATTTGGAATTACATTGTTAAACTTCTTTCCAGGTCTCTCCATCACCGATAGCGTGTTCGACCACATCACCCATATCATCACCAACGCCCAGCATCAGAAGACCAAGCAGCGCTTTACTCCACCCAGACCACGCAAGACTATTCCGACTATACCCTCTATCATCCCCCGAACAAACATCAATAGAAGACGTATCCGACCCTCAACATGGCAACGGCTCACCTTCTTCAAGCACCACGTCATCACTAACATCAGTAGCAGCAGCGGTAGCAGCCACAGGCTCAAGATCAAGTGACCCATCAGACAGCAGACGAAGATCATCAACAATGACAGCGCGATACTCGTTATTCGACGCTTTAGACCTCGAGTACGCTTTATTGCGTGCTGCCGCAAGGGGAAGTGTTGGGCCCTATTCGTTAAGTGAAAGTTTACACAAGCTGACGTTCACTCAGAGTTTAGCTTTTCCAGCTTTAGCCAGAGGGTTGGCCAATAAGAGACGTAGGTCGCAGCAGAATAATAACACGAGACCTTTGGACCCTTCTGAGAGTGGTTTGAACACGTTTGCTAAGGTTGTGACTGCTCTAGTGCTGGTTTTGGTTAGCGTTTTGGTGTTCGCTGTCGTTTATAAGTTCGTGAGGACGTGAGGGTTGCTGCTAGCTCCCTGGGGGGCTGGCTATGGTAATCGATTTTTGGTAGCGAAGAACATCTCTGCTTACAAGCATCCAGGAGAAATTACGTGAAACTAAGCTTGGATGGATGCAGTTTTGGATATATTGGAATTGAATTTAGAATAGTTGGGCTGAACGCTGCCACGTGTTGTGTGGAGTTAGCTCACGAGAAAAAAGTTTGTGATTCTAAACTGTAGAAGATGAGTAGAAGAGAAAAGTATTTTTTTAATTATCACTAATTGAGAAACAAATCCAAGAATTTTAAATCGAAGTATATCAAGATGTCTTTCATTGTTTTCTATTGGCTTTTGTCTAATCGCGGCACCCTTTGGTAATTTTACGAAACGTTCGGATATTCGTCGAGTACCTGCTTTACCGGCTGAACAGTGAGCGATCTTACCGACACTGCCGGATCGATTGAGCAGATATTTAATTAATAAACGAACCGAATTAAAATAACCTACATTAGGTTGAGCTTTCACTAAAATATTCTAAAGTGCGTAAATAAATTTATAAGTACTAATTAATATAACAGTTAACTTTTTACCATATAAATACGTGACGTTGAATGTATCAAATTTAATTAAGTATATTATAAAATACTAAAGTATATTCTTGTTACATGACAATCAATTTGTTCGTAAGTATATTAATTATAAATGCAATAGGTGTAATGGATATAAACAAGTTTTAAAGGCAGTTGTAGATTTTTCGTTTTTATTTTGTAATTCTAAAGGTTGTATGTATCTATTGCACCGCAATGCACAACAAATGATATTGTATAGTTATCGCTTATATCTTAATATCTATTCGTTTATAAATATGTTGAATATAATTGACAATAAATAATGAAAAAAAATTATTTTGTTGCATGTATTTTCTAAGAATCCTACTGAACAAACAGACTAAAGTTTGAAATACATTCATTTGCACTCAATATCTAAGCCTTAGACCAGGAGTTATAAACTACAAACAGGCAATTTACTAAACAAGGTTTGATTTTAATCCGGGCCAGACACGGTCATGCAAAAATGTAGAGCTAATTCACGCACGCATGCAAGTTTGATCGTCTGCGGTCCAAAACTGATGGACCTGTCAGGTCGAGGCACAGCATGAACAGTTCAGGCTCAGCTTGATTTTTGGCGCCTCGCGCGGAAACGTGTCCGTCTATAGATGTTACATGCTAAGCCTGCCAGTCTAGATTGGGTTTCGAATACCACGGTACACTTGTCTCAAAATAATTAGAGCATCTGACTCCATTTGCGCTGAAGTCACATGGTAAGATTTTATGTCGAGTAACACCATTGAGAGCGGCATGTACAGCAAACAACAGGTTTGAAGTCGCATGGTGAGATTTTATGTCGAATCAACAAACATTCCATTTGATTTCAGTTGGGGTAAGGTAAAAAATAATACATCGCAAACATTTTTCGCTATATATTTTCCCTTAAGAGATAATAAGTACATAAAATTACAAAAAATCAAGTTAGAATATTTGAAAAAAGCAATAAAAGGGAGTCTCCTCTTTTTGTACATCGTCTCAAAAGTAAGTGAAAACAGAACAGCGATAAAGTCGTTTAACTATAACTCTCAACTACAATAGAGTGTTGTTGATCCCATTCCAACTAACTTAACAATAAGATGATTCGATTTTTTTTTCTCGTCTACTGACTAGAAAGGGGTTTTATTCTCATTACACCATACGCTATATTTTAAACAAGGAAAAGCTCTATGTGCCGATCCTCTCACAAGCTCTTCTTTCGATTAAACATTACTCAAAAAATTATTGGTGTTTCTATGCTTACAAAATACGAAACAACATAAAAAATAAAGTCTAAATAGTTGATCACGTCGACTCACAAATGAAAATCAACGCTACTTATAGCCAGACTTATGTGCGTTTATAACCACTAAAGCTTTTATTTAATTGTAGCGTTTTCATCAGTTTTAGTTACTTTCACTACAGTCTATATTGTTCTCTATACATTTAACTTATATTTACATTTAGTTACTTCTAGCTAGTCATTTTAAAAGTATGGATTGAATTCAGAGGTAAAGTTAGGTAGAAATTAAAAACGATTTTTAAAAATCTCTCTCTAAAACGGCGGGTGAATTGCCTGTTTTATTAAAACGCTAATTAGCAGTCATTTCAATCCATATTTTTGGTGTTCTTTTTTTTCTACATATTAAAATCTAGGTTTTGTATTATAAAATAATGTTGTCTAAACGCTAGTTACTTAGTTTTAGATATTGAGGATTGTATTTTTTTATCCATGATGTTTAATTATATGTATAGTCATTAATATTATTTGAGTAATTTATTATTTATTTTTAGGTTAGGATTCAAATAATAATGAAACAGGATAGAGCAATTGGCAAGATTAGTTTATAATACACAAGAATTTATGATTGCAATATTGTACAATGTTGAAGTTAATATACAAGCTATATTTTTCTAATAGTTTTATTGAACTTGGTTGGGGTTATAATTACGAATTTTTGCATGAGATTGAAAGCTAGAATATGTAGCCAAATACCAGGTAGAGTAGTTGGTTTGACACTTTTAATAAACCGTGAAGCACCAATCTGTTTCTGAAAATCTCCTGCGTTTTTCTGGCGTTGGCTTATGTTAAGATGGCGCAAGTAGTGCAAAAACAAGGCCGATTTAATTTAAAAGAAAATAAGTTACCTATACTTTGGTATCGTTTTCAATTGTTTGCAACATTTTAATGCATAATCTATAAGTTGGGCCCGTCTTTACCACATTAGCGCCATCTATAACAAACACAGTAACGTATCCTTGCGGCCCTCTTCATATAAGAAGTTTTGTATATGGTCTTTTGCTGTAGCCGTATTTTTTAAAATGACGACTGAAAATGTTCTAAAGTGGGGAACAAAGTAATACCCATTTAAAAAAGGTTAGTTCTGGTGTCACACCTTCTGTAAAGATGCTATACAAGATACTGATCAGTAAAATCTGTCAAATAAAATCATATTTACATCAACTTTTCAATAATATAATAATAAAGACTTTTTATCATTCAATACTAACAAGATTTGCTAACAAATATAATTAACTTTTTTAATGAAGAATAAATCATTATAACTCTTAAGCTCGCATATTTAAAATGTATAAAGTTAAGTAGTAGTACTGAGATCATTTGTTTATAATTTTTATAGCAGAATTAACCACATTATTAATAGTAATGACAGTCTGATTGCATACACTACTACACTGGGTACCCCATCGCTGAAAAATACCGAAACATGCCATTTTTGAAATATTCTTGAAGTTAGTATGACTGCAGTTTTCCTGAATTTTTAACTGGTACCCTATATTATTTTTGGGACATTTTCAATTAGTGTGATATTCTGAACACAAAAACATCGATCGTCAATTTTCATCACCGAAGCAACGAAAAAAAACACTATGTTTATTAATTAATCGATGACATGAGTCGAAAACTGTCAAGTAAACTCTTTTGGACAAGAGAACTGTTGCTTGATTTAATATTTTGCTGAAAATCGTGGTGTGAAAATGTCTTTTAAAGTAGGAAATTCGAAAATAAAGGTGGCTTTTTAGTGATATTAGTACCGTTATATTCAAAAGTATGCGAGTTAAGCAAAAAAATAAGCATTTTTAATGTGAGAAGGTAGTTTCGTTTATGGTATATATTTTGTATGTAGTTTATGTTTTAGTTATTTCTGGTTATAATTTTTGTTTAATTCTCTTTCATATTATTGAAATAATTAGTTATTATTTCATTTGGTTCTAAGTTAATAAATTAAATAATTAAATGTATTTCAAGAGTTGATTGTTCATGGTATGAATTTTTATTATTAATACATGTGAGAACCTATTTGGAAACTATCCATAACGGTTATCTGTCTATGAATAAATGCTTTTGAATCACCCTGTATGACAAACAAACCAAAATCCTATTTCTTTTAATAACTAATATTTAGAATCAATAAATATCTTATTAACTTTGGCATTTCAGTCAAAACTTCCAACATACATCGTGTATTTCTTTTATCTCTTTTACGCATCACTCAACAGCAGCGTATTTTCGCACGACTCTTTTATGGAAATATCCTCTATGATCAAAGGTTGCGTGGAAGCGACCCCGTCCATCTCTCCGTTGAATACGTCGTCCTCACTTCTATCGCCGTTCGAGCATTCTATGACGGTTTTCTCTTCGGACTTTGACGTGGGACTATCATGGGATTCGTCCTCCTCAGTCACTGTTTCCATTGTACTCATTCCCCCCATTATCGGGGAAACTGGCACCGTCGGGGGGGTTATTTTCCCCGCTTTCCCCAGCAGGTAGTAGGTCATGAGCTGACCCTTTCCTTTCACGGCCACCAGACCGCGCTGCTCGAACTGGTATCCGAAGGGCTGCAGGATCTCGCAGGTCTCTTCTGTCACCTAATCAATAACGAGATAGTTTAGCGTTTGGCGTATAGATGGCGGTGCAAATTATGAGTGGGAATGAAAAAAATAGTTGACCTTCGTTGACCCGTTTTGGTAGCTACTTGTTTTATTGGAACTCAAATATTTATTTGGCAGAACTGGATATGAAAATAAAACACTCTCTTTAAATATGTCTTATAATATAGAAATGTTGTTTGTTATTAATCTAATAAAGAATTCTGCTTCCATAGTGTTAAATGATATTCTTAACTATAAAGCAAATTGGGCTGGTGCACTAAAAAATTGCTAAAATATAACATTATTGTGTGTTGAAAATTGCACAAGCTTCAAGGTAACGCTTGTGACGTCTTATTATTCGGAGTGCGCAGTGTAGGCACTCGTAATGTAATCAAAATGTTTTAATTTAATTGCTGTAATAATTTGAGTATTTCAACCCGACATAAGCCGAAAGAAAACAGTTTTTTGACAAAATCCAGCTTATAAATGTAAATGTTTTGTATATTTTTGTAAAAATGTGCTTTTATAGCTTGGGGTGTTTTTCTTTTTAAGTCATGTACCATTATGGTGGATGCGCAAGATATGTGATAATCCATCATCTTTTAAATTTATAAAAAAAAATTTTATCTGCCCAACCAGGTATGCATATTACCGAATTCTAACTAATTTCATTCATACAATAGAATTGCCAGAGAGTAATTTAATAAGGTATCAAGTTCGTTTAGAAGTTGACAAAATCTGAAGCAGATCATGCTGAAAAGTGGGACTTGATTTCTTAATAGAATTTGTTTCACATGAATGGGATTTATCCTAATACAGCATCGTGTCTGTGCTAATGGAGTTATTTTAAAATCGAATGTTCCCGTCATGTTATGTGATGACTGGTGATACCTTTTGTTTCAAAATCAATCTCGACTTAATCAGTAATACGTTATTGTGGCTAATTGACTCAAAATTTTGGACGAAGAAAAGCAATTAGTGCTAAAAATGGCTGAACTTTATTCTGTATAGATTTATTTAATAAAAATTATAATGGAAGAGGACAAAAATCAATGTGAATCTCTGAAAATGACGGTTTCTAGAGTTTAAAATATATTTTCATATGGAAGTTATAGCTCCTAGTTTTCTTTTCTTTGTAACTAATCGTCTCAAAATATATAAGCAACTGATTGCATACGACTTTGAAGTTGAAGTTGGATACGATGGCTAACAAATAATAAATTGCTTGGTCTTTTCAGTGCCAATTTAAAATATTAAATTTTACCCTCTTTCACCTCTTATGAAATTTTTTTTGCAGTCACATTGGTAGAGACTTATGATATATTATTTAAAACGTTTACATCCTGCTACAAAAGTTATCCTGGCTACACACTATTGTCTGAAACTCTGTCACATTTAGTCCAATATTGTATGTTTGTACTTTCTAGTAAAAAAATAAATTCGTCGATTCCAAATATAATATCCATTATAAAGACGACTTTGCAACCAATATTTTGAACAGCATGTATCCAAATTATATCTCGTATTTACGAAAATGTTGCACTAAAATGAGTATATCAGGACTACTAAATCATCTAGTATATAACGAGATATTTATATAAAAGGTACATAAGTTGGAGGTTGTTTCAATTTAGTTTCAATAGTAATTGATATGAAATATAGCCTTAATAACGCCCATTTACTTTTTGGCAGTAAGTCAGAAAATCTCATTTTGTTCATGATTAATACATTTAAATGCTGCTTTTGAAATGTATGAACAACAAATTGTTTTAATGTTTTTCCTTGCTTTTTCATTGAAGTAAGGTTCATGTTCCTTGCTATTGGTACTTTTGTGCCACATTTGTCATATTGGATGATTAGTTAATTTAGACGAAAGATCATTGAAAATCATAAATAAAACCCCCTTCCTATGAAAAGAATCCCAATAGATTCAGAAAAATGTCTTGAACATCATATCGAAATGTTTACTAAATGTTTTATGATATTATTGACATTAATTAAAAATTATCAGTGATTGAAAAACTTTGCAATACTATTCTCTAAAAAAATACAGACGTTTGGTGATAACGTATGACTTGGTCTAATATGACCTTATACATCGGTTCTAAAAACCTGTATGTAACAGGTTAATAAACCCATAAGTAATCTGCTAAGCATAATACTTTCAAACATATTGATACAAACATAGGTAGACAATATTTCATGACGTGTTTTTTAATCTCTGATAGTTTCTAATTAATTTCAATTATAATATCAACAAACATTCAATAAACATTTAAATATGATGTTCCAGACATTTTCTTTATTGGTATTTTTGCTTTCATCGGCAGGTGTGTTACATGTCTGCCCAAGTCTAAATTGACTAGACAAGATAGTTTATGAAGGACATATCAAATACACTCCATGAAGAACTTGACAAAGAAGCTTGACAACTTGTGAAACCTCTGAATGTATAAGTCAGGCAGTAAGATTCTTTATTTTTATTGTTTTTTTTTTCTTTTTAATTTGACAAGAAATAACAAATCGAACAAGATAACAACAAATAAAAATTTAAAAAATGTTTTCCCATCTTTAAGAAAATACCAACACAGATCTTCAGCAGCTGCAAAAATATCTTACTGTATTCCCAACATTTCCTGCTCACCAAAGTATACCTTCCTGCAAAACTGTACCAGTAAAACGTCAAAAATAAATTTACCTGTATGCATCCAGCCTTTCCAGTGCTCTCCATCCTCGAAGCGACGTTTACCGTATTCCCCCAGATGTCGTAGTGCGGTTTCCTGGCTCCGATGACGCCGGCCGTTATCGGTCCATGGTTGATGCCTAGCTTCAGGACGAAATGATTGAAACTCTGTTCGTTGATGCTCTGGAGCGCCTTCTTCAATTCCAGAGCGAAATCGACGAGCAAAGCCAGATGGGCCCACCGGACCGTTATTGGATCGTCGGGCTGAAACGGACGCCACCGTTAATTCGATTACACTGCCTAATGACCGGCACAATGCCGGCCCGACCGATTCCGAGATATCTATTTACCGGAGATGAACATTCGAAATCGATTTCAAACCTAATTTTATCTTTTTTTTTCGTTCTGCGCTACGGCACTTCTCTGCAAATTAACAATTTCGCCGGGAAATGAACTTGGGAGAGGTGCTGTAATGGTTTGAAATTGCGAGATTTCTGTAGGGATAAGGGACGACAGACTCTTAAGTTAAGTGCTTTTGGATGTGTTAGATTGTATTATCAAATGGTTCATTTTTGGTTTGTATTATTGTTAATCCACTAATAATTTTAGTAACATGTACTAAACCTATGCGCCATAATAATCAGCATAAAAGTATTTAAAGAAAAAAATTGATTATAATTGTTGTGCCATAATTTAGCTATGTGTAACTATGGTGGAGGAGCCGGTAGAATGGACAAACTGGCGCGAAAACCATAACCACTGAAATATTACTAAAAAAACTGAAACAAAATGTAGGATAACTAAATTTTCAGCATAATATTAAAACTTGCAGGGGTTTCAAAACATTTTAGCATAGCCTGGAATTGTGTTTAGCTGTCTAACGACTGAAATAACAGTCGAAATAAAAATATTTTGATTATATATTATTTATATCTCTTCATCTATAGCTAGTCTACTTAATTTAAAAATGAATGAGCTCAAATTCCTTATTTTCGATCTAGGTTATGGATATTTTTATCAAATGGTTCTATTTTGGTTTGTGTTATTGTTAATCCACTAACAATTTTATTAACATTTACTAAACCTACGCGCCATAATAATCAGCATAAAAGTATTTAAAGAAAAGATGTGATTATAATTGTTGTGCCATAATTTAGCTATGTGTAACTATGGTGGAGGAGCCGGTAGAATGGACAAATTGGCGCGAAAACCATAACTACTGAAATATTACTACAAAAACTGAAACAAAATGTAGGATAACTAAATTTTCAGCAAAATATTAAAAGTTGCAGGGATTTCGAAACATTCTAGCATAGCCTGGAATTGTGTTTAGCTGTTATTATTTCAGATGATATACAATGGGTCAACAGATTGTTATTCATCACTTGGATAAACAGAGGATGTTTACACTAATATATTTTTGGCGTGTCTGTGTATTCTGAACGGATAGCGTCATTTTATCCAGGTAGTGAAAAGCAACAATTTTGTTGGTGTTTGTGGATTAGAGTTTTATTTGAAGAGAGAGAGAGATATTTTCTCTCAATTTCCTTATTGAAAAATATGTGTGTTGGGTATAATTCTCAGGAACGCTTTGATATAGCCACTTGAGTGTCCACTGACACTGCTAATATTACAGTAAGGTAAAGGTGTTAATATGTCTGATTCGTGGGCTAAAAGAAGTAAAGTTTTAAGTGATAAACTCATGTAAGAATTGATACTTTTATGCAAAATTTTGTACACTTATAAGGCGTAACTTAGATCTATTAGTACTACGTTTTCTCTAGTACTTTTTTAATTTTAACCCTTGAGCTCAAATTCCTTATTTTGGATCTAGGTTATCCATAGATAATTCATGTAAGTCTGTACACCTTACAAGCTGTACAAACGGTACAACTTACGTATATATATATAGACACACCATTCTAACACCTCAAACTTCACCAAATTCACACTGACTCATAAAACACAACAAAACCAGCAAGCTCTCTTTACCATGAATGAAAATCAATCGAAGTAACGTACACCTAACACTTGCCCCACTAAAATAAAATTTATCGCAGCGGAGCTTTAAAGCTAATAAAAGCAAACGGCGACGCCATACCGAGGTGGCGGCTGTGCATGAGATCAACCATTTTCCATTGAATGCCAAAAGCGGCGACGGCAAAGAAGAGATCCGCGATAGCTGGCCTCTGAATTGCGTTATTAAGGACCTAATTGAACAGAGCGTCGTCTGCCATTATGCCAAGGAATTATCTGGGCGACGCATGAGTGAACTTCGCCGCAAAATTGAATCGTTATTATCGATGTTCGCTTCATGTAGCAATTAGGTGCTGGCCCTGGACTAACGTTATGAGGTTAGAAATTGGGCCGTTACGTGAGATATGGAAATTTAAGCTAAAAAAGTACGTGAGGTGAGTGAATTTGGGATTGTCGCTTAAAATCTGTCGTTATTAGTTTTTGTCGTTAGTCATTTTTCGATTTGCTAATATAAAATTTCGGTCACATATTTATCCACTTATTTTGACAGTTTTAATGCCGATTTTTTTTTTTCAAAAACTATTCACGATCCTATAGATAATTGTTTAACTGGACCTATATATCAGAGATTTCAGATACTATTCCCTAAGTCATTTAATTTTTCTAATACATTACACTTTACTCTTGATAAAATTTAACGATATCTTGTTTTTAGACCAATAAGTTAAGTCAAAATTCTGCCTAAGGCTAAGAATAACTATCCTGATCCTGATTCTCAAATCAACAGCTAACTTCTACGTGTTCTGTTCTAGTTATGAAATTTGCTCCTTTAGCCGAGAAAAGCAATTGTAATGCAAAGTACTTTCATATATTACAGATCAAAGTAAAGCATCCTTCTGAATCGTCGATTTCTAATTTTCACAATACATATATTTACGTCAAATTTAATTACCGACCTTCAAATGTTTACGACTTATGCCGTCATCGACACCTTTTTTTAAATGGCAACCCCATATTGTTTGTACTGATATTGATAGATCTGTTAATTGTCTTAAGGGTACTTTACAGTATGTATGTCCTTACATAAGAACATTTTCGAGAAAATTAGGGTAATAACTTAACTTTTGTTTGTTTATGACACCGACTACCACTTTCTGATTGAATTGCTTGTGCTGAATGGTACTTTGAGCTTAAAGGTTGCATATCACGTCAGGTTACTGCGTTCTTTTTTTGTTTCATTTATGGAGGCTTCATTCAATAACATCTCTGAACAAAATTGCAGGTTTTCAGATAAAACTGCAAAGATTTTTTGCACTCAGTTCGACCCAAAACGCATGTTTGCAATATTTTACCATTTTCAAATGTGTTTTTCTCGAAAATGTTCTGAGGTAAAGCTATAGAACATTTCCGCTACCATTTAGATATTTAAATGATCTACAAAAATCAGTAAGAAAAATACGGGTTTGCTATTTAAAAAAGAGTCGATGAGAGCTTAACTCAATAACAATTGACTTTCGGCAAAAATATGTGATTTAATAATTAAAAATCGACTTGTTCGAGTATGTAACATTTTAACATTTTTGTTTTGTAGATGCACTTTGCTTTGAATTACTTTACTAGAAGCACACTGTATCACTAATTTTCAAACATTTCTTTTATGCTTATTTTGAATTTTAAAACTTTCAGTTTCTTTTGAACACTCCGGTTATTTTTTATTTTAGTTTCACTTAGTAGAAGAACGCTGAAAAGAGCCTACCACCTTCATAAAAATTTCAATTGTAATCTATTAAATCTTTGGGCCATTCAATGACAAATTTTGCTACATTTCTTCACCACTTGTCCACCAAATTACAAACTACTGTAATTTATAAACAGACAAGTTCAGTTTCCTGACGCACATATGTGAATAACTGATAATATTTGTATTGCATATGTGGATGGAAATACCATAGAAAATACTATGTACATTTTATTACGAATGAGTGTCCATTGTGCAAGAGAGAACAAAAATCTTGAAATTCATAAAAAGTCGCGTTGTCCTTGCAAAGCATATTTAATTTTCAGTATTATAATCTACAAAAAGGAACAAGATACAATGAATAAGCCAACGAGATAGACACAAAAAAATTCTTCTAATAATTAAAAAATCTTTCAAAAATTCAAAAATCCAAAAGCACACATACAAAATAACAAATTGAACAATGTACTTACTATCAAATATTTGATATATCAACGTCGAAACCAGTGTAACATAGTCAAAACATGAAACATGTAATTAACATGTTACATGTTATTTTGAATGTGTTTTTTGAACGTTTTTTTTTGATTTTTGAATTTTTGAATTGTTTGAAGAATATAATACTGATGATGATGGTGCCCACCGAAACTTGTTTATAGAAAATTAAATATACTTTGCAAGTCTATATGAGCATTTTCTATATTATTCATGTTTAAATAAATGCTGTATAATGATGAAAATTTTATTGATGAACGTATACTAATAAAGATCAAATAATGCCTTACAAATGTCTGGTCCGCAGGTATATTTCACATTCGCTATATATTTGTGTATTGGATATTACACGTATCATGTTTCTTACCTTTACATATCTTGTAGGGTTTAGGCCACTCGCTGCCATGTAAGTCGATCCTATCGTCTTTATTTTGATAATATCTTGAAACTGAGGCCATTCAAGTAACTAAAACAGACGACATACATAAAAAAATCTATACTCCTAAAATAACGAAATATTATTATTAATATTAATATGTTAGTTTTATCAAGACGTTTCACAAATTTCATATAGTTAAAATAATGAAGAATTCTTAGGAATATTTGATTAAAGAATGGCATAAAATTCCTCAAAATTTATAATGAATTCTTATTAATTATTATCAAGTTTATAATGATGACATCCATAATACAATAAACGTCGACTGACAACAATTAATAGCATACTAATAAATAATCGACACTGACCGCGTCGAAATCCGAGATGACCTCGTTCAGAAATCTGAGGCATTCCAGCCCTTGGTTATTAACGGTCTCCTCGGAATAGAAGTCTGAAACCAGCAGTATTACAACACGTATCGCACCGAATCGACATGGAAGCCGCCGCGAGAGGGCGCTCTCTCTCGCGCCCGTCCAATTACCTGAGAAATTCGGCATCGACGCGAATAGCACGCCCACTTCCGCATAGCTCTGCGAGTACAATTCGTCGTGTTGCCTCTTCCTGTTGCCCATGAAATGTTCAGCAACGTGCGGCGGAAGAATATTATATACCAGGGCTTCGTTCCTACGCCTCATGTCCGACGCACATTCCCTCTGTGTCTCCACTTCGGAACGCCAAAGGAACAGGACGCGCGCCACTTGTTCCATCTGAAACAGGCAGTGGAGAAGAGTGTTGAGTGGATGGGAAGAAAGAAGAAGGACTTGTGTCAATTATTTTTTTCTTGCGGAGTGTCTGTGTGTGTGGGTGCACACTAAAAAACAAATCCTCAATTCAAAGGTTTTCAGAAATATATCTTTACTTATTTTTTACTTTACTTTATTCAGAAATATATCTTTACTTAGAATATACCTATGATTCCACCAAGAGGTTTTCATCATATCAAATAAAACAGGTTTCTTCCTACAAGAATAATATATTATCAATTTATTTATTAGTTGGTTGTTTGTGCAGTTTGTGGTCGTCTGTACATTCGTTACTTGAAGTGCGTTATAGTCAATGTGAATATCTATACGTCTATTCGTCGGAAACACATCATACAACCAACTTTGAACATATTTCTGTCTTGGTTGAATACGATATTTAATTCCTTATATAGGATCTTACCATTTACTGCACCTGAAGCACATATATTCCTGCCAAGTATTTATTTTTTAGTGTGTGAGTGTGTGAATGGGTCATATACTCACGTGTCTAGCCAGAATCGCAAGTGCTACCGTTGCTGTTAGAAGTAGGGCTGATAGGGTGTACTTTCCCTTTATGAGGCTGAAAAAAATAATAGATGTGGTTATAAATATAAATAAATTACTGTTTTTTTTCTTCTTTGAGTTCGAACTGTTTTTTATATTAAAGTATAGTTCTTTTATATTGTAAGTAAATAAATAGGAAGTAGTGAAGTAAATAAAAGAAGAAAATATTTGCGAATGTTGGAGCTACTTGCTGAAAACAACTACTAAAAAACTAAATGACATGCAGTGTAATTTAAAGTACTGTTGGTACCGTCAAGCGCGTAATTCCGCAGGGTGCGGGTTATATGGAACGAATTTAAAAACTATAAAAAAACAATGCTTATTTTACGATTCTGTTTTATGAAGTAATTCCCGGTGGATTATATGGAACGAGGTCCTATTAAATAATAATTCCATGATATTTGCGGTATTATTAATGCGTAAAAATTAGGTCAAAAGAGCCATAGGGTTTCAACACTTTATCGTTTTTCATCTTTATGAATTACATGACATACATACTAATTATCCAGTCGATGTGATTTTGTTTCCCTAAGAACAGACAATTTTGGGAATGGAAAGTGCGCAGGCGGTGTCGGGGTCAAAAGTTTTGAAAAATTTGAGATCAAAATGAAAAGCCGTAAAGAAACTTTTAGAATATCAACCAAAAGTACAAAGTTACAACTTTAGTTTGAGACAATTTCTCAGGGCATTGGGTTATGGCGCTATAAATTAACAAAAATGGACAAAAAGGCAATTTTTTACATAACGACCACAAATTTTCCTTACATGATAGGAAACTTTTGAGGCCAGATCCGTATTTAGCGCAAAGAAATCTATCGATGCACTTTCCATTCACAATCTCCACAATTCCAAGTGATGTCAATATTTCTTACGTTTACTTATGTATTGTCACATAACAGAAACATCATTGATTTAAGAAATAAATATTCTACAACATTTTTGAGAAAATGTTAAACATAATATATACCATTCCGTTTGAAAAACAGATTTATTCTTTTTCGACTAGGTAGGTACACATTCCTAAGTAACTGAAAACTAGTGAATTATTTTTTACAAGGCGTATCGGACCCAGATCTCTTCGCTACAACCCCCTGTTTCATATGACTCCCCATCGTGCTTGGAGTTCTACCTACCTCGACACCCTTGATAAAAAAAGAAAATAAGCTTTGTACATCTACTAAACGTAAGAATTCCTCGACAAAGCACAGAAGCAATAAATAAATTTTATTTGGTTTAAGTCAATGAAAGTAATACCTGTAATAAAGTAATCCGCCGTATGTTATATCGTTTCATATAACCCATCAGAAACGCGTATTTTCACATTTTACTTATTTTATTGTAAACTGTTGATAATACAGATTCTTTTACGTTAGTAGGTATATTCTGTAAGGTTAGACCTAAACACAATGTCGCATAAGCAAAGTCATAGTACGAGACATTATAAGATAAGATAAGAAGATTTATAACTTTGCTCAAAATCTGACGAAAATTAATATTTTGTATAAACATTTAAGTTTGCCTGTTTTATTTAAAAATTTTGACGACACGCTGTTTTAAAAACGCTTTGTTCCATTAATATACATACCACTTGACTACTTTCAACATAGGTTAGGTACTATAAAGAAAAAATACTCCCATCACATTAACAAATTTTTACAGCCTCTTTATCCCTTGTTACCGCTTATTATATCGGATTTACCATTTTTTTTTCTGGTTTTGTAGGTACTCAGTTTTCAAAGCATTTTTCTTTTTAATTTAGGTTTGTGTTTTACGTGCCTGGCGAAGCACGATGGTGAGAGAAAAGGAAAATTCATAAGCAGAACTAATTCATGCGAAAAAAAAGCAATAAATAAAATATCTAGAACTGTTAACAGCTTAATGTATTGCGGAATGGATCAAACAAAATAAAACAGCGGGAAAAGAAATGATCGCGGTACAAATGAGTCCCGTATTCAATGGAAATGTATAAATTGAGAATTCCACGTCGACAATATTTATGTGTATTTGTTCTGTGCTGCGAGCCCGGCTCCATATCGTGCTGGTACCGGCATTGTACGTTGGCTTACCGCCAAGTAAATAGAACTAGAGAGAGTATTCAGCGTGACAAAGAGCCAGCTTTTGTTCTACAGGGAAACGAAAAAAAGGTAATACAGATATCTGTGGGAACGAAGCAGGGATGCTCTTGCGAAAATATCACCTTTAAGGTTATATTTATTGGCCTCAGATGCAAATTTAAAGTAAAAAGGAAAGGAATATACTTCTGAGAATTTCTGTGAGATATTGAGCGCTCGCACGCTAACCTTCGTCTTTGTTTATTTTACGTCTGCGATTATTCAAAGGTGAAATGGAGTTTGTATGCAAATGTTATTATACGATAAAAGAACATGAACAATAATTAAATTATTGACACAATGAGAAATTTTATTGGGAACCATAAAAATTGTATTAAATAAATTTGTTCTACTTTGCAAAATTTGTAATTTTTTTTCTACTCTTTTACCTAGCTGTTTAAATGCAGCCTGAACACCCAATTTTCAACAATATTTTCAGTCATCTGGTGTGTTCAATACTGCGTTTAAGGTTTGTTTATCAGAATAAGTATTATTACTATTTACTCGATTATTACTACACGTTTTCTTTAATTGAAATTCCTAGTATTATACAGTATCTTCGATGATAATCATACATTTGAACTTCCTACAACAGTTTACGAACAGGGCAGATCCAATATCCACACCAATGTGATTCCACAGACTCGATCAACAAATTTCCCACTAGAAAACAACAAATAAGAAAACTCTTCTTACCTAGACCAGTGTTTTCTGGATTCCTCGCAATCGAGGGCGCCACCCAATACAATTATGTTCACGGCGCAATGTGCTGAAGCCAGCAAAATCATAAAGAAGGTCTTCCACGTATAAGACAGCGACGCTGGTAAAGATGCAGCTATCAGAACAAGAACTGCGAAGTTGCTGAAATAGGACGGGTATAAGCAAGTGACGTTCGTGTCGTCGATTGTCACAGTGGAGCAGTTCTCGAACGTTTGTCCTAATGGAGCGCACGATATCTGGAATAAATGATAGAATATGACATAACTTTGATTCTCAGCGACGCGCAATTGCTGTGTTAAGTCGGTTTGTTTTGTTCGACGGATATCGCGTTTGTAAATCGCATCACATTTCTCGATTAATCTCTCTAATTTTCAAGTGATAAACGTTCGTACATAAGTTTGCAACCGTATTTCAGCAATGCTTTGAAATAGACTATAGGTTATTTGACCAAACTTGCTTCTCTGTCCTTTGTGGAAATGCTCCTTCAAGGTTAGCCGCTATTACTGAAACACCCTGTATAATCAATTATATAATCAAAAAATTATATAATCGTTTAATAAATTTTCGTTTCAAAAGCGTGGGTACATAAGTAGTACATAATTTTGTATTTTGTAAAGTGTTTTGGTCATTTAGAAACGTTATTTTCTTGTATAGCTACTTTTCAGCAATATTTCTTTTTTTATGAAACTATCCTTTGTCATATTGTACAGAGTTATCCAGAATATAGAAACTTTACGAGAAACTTTCAGAGAAGATATACATTGCTTTGATAAAATAAATAGAGATCTATCTAATCAATCATAAAGGACCTTCAGTGCAAAAAGGGTGGTGCAGTCGTGACCGTTATCATATCACGGGAAATTTCACTTAATTGGCCTGCTTTGGAATATACTAAAAGCAGTTTATAAGAAACGCATTTTTCAAGCTATATATTTAGTTGTGTTGAAATTCTGAAATTCTATACTACTCAAAAGCACACAATATGCCGAAAACATTGAAAACACAATAAATTACAATTAATTTGGCTTATTATTATTTTAGTCCTGGCTTATTATAGTGTAGACTCTTTATTATTTCATAAAATACCGTACCTATATATGACCTGGAATATAAACACTGACATTTCCAATTATCTATTTATTATTATTATAAAAAAATGATTATCAACATAGTCTGAGAATCCATTCTGTTGTAGACATTTCTCTCAAATTAATGCTGGATATTACTTTATCTTTAACCTACGACTTCATTTCTGCAAACTGAATGTTGAATACCAACCAGTTCTTAGTACAAATATCAAAAGATGCTTGCAAAATGATGATACCCAATATTCTGAAACCCCATGAATAAATAATTTAACTAACCTAATAAGAGAAACATCTCAATGGGTTTCCAGAAACAAATGGGTATTATAAATATTATAATATCTTTCGTCCTGGTATGGTAGTTGCTTAACTCCCTGACCGCGGATGATGCAAATTCGAGGAAGCGACCACTGAGAACTTGGCATGCAAATGAGTAAGTAGTTCTTTAGCTGATTACGGTACCCATGAAATGAGATAGGTAGCACTATAGATAGCACTATATATAGCCAGAATTAGATCAATCCAGCTACATTCATGCTTTTGTTGGTTGACCGAGTGGGTAGTGGTCACTATCGCAACAGTTCCTTCCGACTGTTACCTAATGTGATTGCATAAAATGTTTTTGAAGTTCTTTTTGCGAATCTATTTTTTGTATATATAGATAGGAATCTTCTGTTACTTCGGAACTCTCAATGTTATGTAATGTTACGATGAAGTATGCAAAAGATTACATTGTGCAATCTGTTGTTGGTTTCGCTTTACGAGATTTTTATATAAATCGCCTCTAAACTTAGCGTAACAATCCATATATAGTAAAAAAATAGATAACAGTCAATCCAAACAAAAGATCTGATATTATATGTTGATTCTAACAAATCTTCTTATGTAATATATTATTAACGTTATTTGCTATAAATAAATAAATGGATAAAGAAACTTACCGTGTCGATTATATTCACAGTTGTTAGTACTACTATACAAACTACAGCTAAGATTCTTCTCATCCAAAATGATTCGTTGATCCAATCACTGACGCAGGCGCATATTTTCTGCAAAAATATTAAACAATGTTATGACAAACACAGTGAGGAAATTAATAAAGCTTATAAATTTAATGTTCTAAAGTATTTTAATGACTTTTTCATTTACTATATATATTTGGAAAAGTTAGTCATTCAAGCTGCATTTTTTAATAGATACTTAAAGTTACCGCACATTACATTTTAATAATGAGTTTCATTACCTAGGACTGTGACCTTGCCTATGACGTGTTGCTGCTTTAGGGCAACTAAAGTGATGAATAAGAGGAAATAAAAAAAGATCTAAAGAAAAGAAACAACCGCAAAATCTAATGAGAGACAAAAAAGTATAAATAGAACACAAATTAAATCTAAAAACATTTTTGTTGTCTTTAGTGATCTTAGTTATGAAATGCAGTGTTTAAAGTTTGATCCTATGAGTCTCAGGGGCGATTGCCTGGTTGCCGGGAGTAACAGATTTACGTTCCCTCCGAAACTGTCACGTTTGATATGAACTATTTCCCATAATTCCAAATATAATCACAGTTTGCGCAAATATAATTCGTTCATTATAACATGGTCCTTGAAGCATACATACATCATGCAATTACTCATTAGTAAGCAAACAGACCACGCGATGCAGTGTTTAATGTACTGATAATTGTAATGCAATCGCCACTGCTATAACCATGTGTTTACTCATGCAGGTTACTGATTAACATCCTCAAACAATTGGAATATTACGCACAACCTTGACAATCCTGTAATAATTGCTGTTAAATTTTGACCATTTTTATAGTCATAATTACTACATGTCTTGATGAATTTTTGGTATGAAATTGTATCACCGAATGGTCAACATTCAAATGTACTCAACTTATATTAAGGACAATGGAGGTGACTAACCTGCAAGGTACAGAAAAGGTAATATGACATTCAATCAATCAATCACATACGAATATGATAAACTTGCTATCGTTGAAAATAAGTTACCGGTGTTTCTGCGTAGCATAAGATAATATTGTTAAGTATATATTGATCAAAGAATACAAATAGTTGGTCCTTGCTGCATATGTTACTTAATTGAAACCAATAATTTATCTCTTCTTTACATAACAGCATGTAATCAATCAACATCGTACGAATAAGCTTTAAGATCTGATCCTGAGGGATGTGGCATAATATTTGGCTACAGTGCAAACCAGTCTCACCAGTTTTCTGGGAGTAACTTGCGAAGGTTTGACTTGAAACTGCGTTTCTACTAAAATATTTGTACTAAACTAGGTTTTAGTTTATTTTCTAATTCAAAACAAAAAAAAATGAGTTCACTGCCAACTTTTTATGGCCTATTCAAAATCACGTCTAAATTAACAAAAGAAAATCATTTAAAGTATTGAAATTTGTCGACCAGTGTTATCTTCCGCCATATTATCAAAGTTAAACATGCAACTGAACCATAAAAAGCATCACTTACCATTGGGATGACCTCGGCCAACGTAATAAGAGAAATCAGAATCAAAATCGCATCACCAATGATAAAAGACAGCATGTTCATCAGTCTCCTAAAACATTCGATAACATCTGTCTTTAGGTAATCCACTAACACAACGGCTGCCTCTATTTCATTACCTTGGCAATATAATAAACTGCGATACGCCGACCGCCAATCTGACAACGAGAAACGCCTGGAGGGTTATGCTGGAGAAGCTTTCCGTGTGCTCATCGTACGCCTTCTCAACGTCGTGTTCCGTAAAGGCCAGCGAGAAGAAATTTGTACTTTTTGCCAACTCCCTATAATGAAATGGTTTGACAAATAGAGAAATGTTAAATACGACTGTAGGTTCTGTGTATTATGGGTAAGTCTGTAAAAAATACCTGTGACCATCTCTGTTGACCAATTCCTTGCGTAATCTATTCTTGAAGTCTTCAGAATCCTGCCGTTGGCGCATGACGCCAATATTGTTTTTATCCTGAAATTTTATGTTAGATATTAAGGTCCCTGTGAGACTTTATAAAGATGTCGTAATTTTAATGTATAAGTACTATTCATTTAAATCTTCGTTTTTTTATTTAGTGTATATGAAGGTCTATAATTTAGAAGAACTTACATGATCTTCCTCTTTTTCGGAAGCCAAGTCTGCTATTACACAACTGTCTTCTTCTGGCATTATTCCTCCACCATTTTGTACTTCTTGATGGTCTTCGGAAACAAACTGTAGACAAATTAGAACGAACGGTACATATAGTAGTGTAGCAAATGTTGAAGCTGTTCTACACAATTTGTTTCTTTGTATTGTTAGTACATAATTGGATTTCGCATTTAAACAATAGCTTCTAAAACTTGGAACACTCTTGACAGGAGTATACACAAAACATAAATCTCTATTGCATAATTGAGCATGGGTTAGATCAATGGAAGCTCGAGTACGCTGGATATATTAAAAATCGATTATGTCAGCATGCTCGTACCAAGGTAATAGAAGTGAATAGTAAACACACCGTAATTCGTATTGAAGACACTCTCTTTAACTGCGACGAACTTGCTGACCAGTTAGTCACTCGATGTTTACTTACTTGAACAAGACAGCGGGGAATTACCAATGCTATTAGGTGCCACGTCAGCAATGCTATTGTAGTACGGTGCTGTGGACCAGCTAGATATTTACCTCCCTTGGCTCTACTTTAAAGAATTTTATATGTAAGTGAAACTTTTCTGATGCCCTTTGCTTGTTTACTCCGAAATAATATAAATGAAGGAAATGTGTTTCGCCAGGAGGGGTTCTGCGTTGTATACTAGAACATTTACTCAATGGTTTCACGTGCTAAAAGCTGGTTTAAATGCGCTGTAGGGGAAACGAAAATGATTGTTGCGAAATTAATCTTAGCGTCTAGTGAATAATATAACAGCTATTTTATCACTATATTAATTACGTATTTATTCTATTGTCCATGGTAGGTATATTTAAGGAATTGAAAAGTAGAGTATCCTATCTAGAAAAGTAACACCACGTTTTCACCATTTTTCAGGTTTGTTTGGGATGAAAGGGACCGTTTTCTTAGATGTAGAAGGAAGGGGGTAACATGTTTGTATATTTTACTATTATTAATTTCCCTGATTTGAGAGTATTATTGAGGAATGTTTGAATGGAAAATTTCTATGACAACGATGATGACACAACGTCATAATATGCCATGTGTTTCGTCTGCAAGTGTAGCCAGCGCAAGGGTTGGCGTGCAGTGGAGGGAGTGTCTCCATAGTTTTGTCTAGATTTAATCTTAAGTTAGAAAACCATACTCAGTGGCACAATGGATGGCAATTGAATCATAATGAGTTAAAGTTTGAACTGTAGACGGTAGACTGCTTGAGAAAAATACAAAGAAAAGTTTTAGGTAGTTCTATTTCAACTATTGCAAACTTTTTACAATGCTTCGTTTATGAAATTAAAATTCAAAGATTAAAAAGTAAGTTCTCAACGTGTGAATTTCTTTTAAAAAGCACTGCAATGTTGATAAATCGGGGGGTTAGAACTTTGTATTGCTTAGCTTTCACTAAGGTTTGTCGGTTTTTTAAAAACCGGTTTTTAAATTGTAAAATTGGTTTCACAGACTTTTATTTATATGTACAAATAATTAGCTATTTAGTTAAAAACGTTACCATGATCACTTGAAATCGATATTAGATACTAAGTAATTTGCAAAATTAAATTGTGAGTTCATTGATATGAGAACTCTAAGGTCTAGATCAGTCATAGTCAACCTCAGGGCCGTACTACATATTCTAATAAATATACTTTTATTTGAAAGATATTTCTATTAGTATTTGTTGTGGAAACCGATTCTAATAAATATATCTTTTAGTTAAACATATTTTTCAAATGTTTCTCCTGGAAAATGTACCTACTTTCTTATATTATATTGCTATTGCTATTATATTTGTAATACATACACAGAAAACTAGCTAGAAAACTATTTGATGCATGAAAAACTGTTATTATCAAGGCAATGCTTTAGGAAAAATCAATACATTTTTTGTTTAAAAAACTCGAAGAATTAATAGCTCAATGAATGAGAAAATGTCGTTATTTGTGACAGCTAATAACAAATACCCTAAATACTATTTATTGCTTTATTTAGAATAACAACAATATTAAGGAATCGACTGACATTTTATGGCTTTTTTATTATGTTTATCAATTTTATTTTCATTTATTAAACGATTGTGTTGTGTATCGACTCGGCCTACTAATATTTAGTTAAAATTTTGTAGTTCAATAAATATGAATGCACTAAAATATGAATCATTGTGGGTGAAGTAAAACCTTTTGATATTTATTTTTATATAGGATATGTTTTGGCGAATACAAAGATTTTTTCAGTCCTACATTTATAAGAGTAAGTAAGAGTAAGAGCATTTACTTCACACTACTAATACAAAAAATTTCAAAAATTTTAAAACCGGTTTTTTATAACCTGGTTTTGGTATAAACTCTAGTTTTTACGAAAGGGTTCCCACAAAATCAAAAACATAAGTTTTAAGTCGTAGTTCTTCTTATTTTTTAAAGATACTTTTTCTAGGGGCACTATTTTAAATGATGATAAGAAATATAAATTCCTCTAAGTATGTCCAAATATTTTACAGATTTTCAATTACTAAATGTGTAAAGGATACAAGTGGCAATGATTTTGGTAGGAATATTTTTTCCTGTAATCTGAATTTGAAGGCAGAGGGTATAAATAAATTAGTCTACATAACGAGAAAAATAAGTTTTTCATATGCATGTTTGCGTTTTTCTTTGTTTACAGATTTTCTTACAAATAAGTCTGTCTAAATGTACAATTTTTGTCTTCAGATTTATATTCCACAAAAAGAAGATGTCATAAACAGTTGTCAATGTTGATAACTGTGGCATGCAAATTTATTGTAGCAACCCCTAAATATGTAATAAATAAAAATAAATTTGGTGTAAATAATCTAAAACCTTATGACTATAATTTACATTTTAGATTAGTTTTGAATGTAGGTCGAAAATCGAAGGAAACAGTGACAAAAGTGTTCTAACCAATTAAACAATTTCTGAATACGACACAATTCTTATTTTGTCCAACATTTGGCGGCAAAGTAGTATTTATTGCATTAATAGTTCCATATTTGTCAAATAAAAACTGTTTCAATTTGATTTTAGAGATTATGTTATTTTTTATACTCGTATTTATACTTAGAGTAACTTTTCACATAACAGTTGATAATAATCCATAAACATAAATAACTGAAAATAGCTAATTATTTTTAAATATTTTAAAGAAAATTACTTATATCCCACTAAATTATAATTTTTGCCCAGTATTAATTATTACCCCAAACGACCGCTATTAAATTACATTCATTACCGAATTCATCAAACCACAAACGCTTATTTCGCACAAGCCTTTCATTTCAATCCAGGGACTCGAAAATATACGCTCTAATTTAACTTGAACCGGATCAGGACAATTATTTCAATTCGAAATCAAAACAAACGAGGACCTATATCGAGGCGAGTGAACTCGCGCGTAAAATCAACGTCTTCCCCCTTCCACCTAGCACCGTTAGATATTTGGAAAATCGATAGTGACTTCTCCAACAGTGGCACTTAACGGAATTAAAGGCAAAGCTTCAGGCACACAATTGGATTCTGTCAGTCCCCTGTATACTCTAATTTTGTTTTAGGCTCGACCTATCTACCTCAGCCGGACATTTCGATCGATACGGAATCAATTCTCATACGCTAAGGGCACTCTATAGGCTAGACTAGACTATCGGCTTGCGGGAGATAGGTTGCGAAAGAGGGGGGAAATAGAAATAGGCGACTTACCGGCACCAGGACCCTGACTATAAAGTAGGTCTTGAGTCCTGCTATCCTTAAGGATTCGTCACGCTTTTCTCCGAAACCCTGCTCCACTTCGAACTCGCCGCTGAGGAAGGATAATGTGGTCGCTGATATGTGGACTCGTCTGTGTGAATATAAAATAATCTGGTTAAGAATTAAGATTTGATTCTAAAATTGTTTCTTATAAGTAGTTTGTAGTTTAAATCCATATTGTTTTAAGCTAGTTTGAAGAATATACATCTGTATGATTTAAAGAAAACAACGGGTTGTTTTCTGATGTTACCACTGGATATTATGATTATAATATGATTATAAAAAGATTAAACAAATTTGGTTAAGGATTAATAGACAAAAATGGATAATTTTAATATTTTAGACGTAGGTGATCATTATTTTCAAATTTTACTTAGCACGTTAGACGTTTTTAGTGTATTACTGTTGTTTCAGGATTATGGACGAAAGGAAAGATATTAGAAACGCAAAATTTTATTTGAATATTAAACGCCATATTACCCTTTTTAAAAACTATCGCCATTTGAAGATGATTTTATGGACATACGGTAATGATCAACATTTTTTCTACTAAAAATTCCACAAGCTACTAATTTCTAGTCGACATTCTGTTGAGTTGACAACACTGGTAACGTTGTGCTGACTTTTTGTTTATTTTGCTGCAGATAACTCTCAAATTGTTACTTTATATCAATATTTGATGTCAGTGAAATTTGAGGTCGATCAAATATATTAACCCGTGCTCCAAGGGGCTCAAAATCCAGAATAAGTTGTTAATATCTTATATCAAATTATTTTGTTCTACTTAAATAAATTTACACAATTTTTTGAATGAAATTGAAAATACTTAGTTTCTTAAAGATGCAATACTCTTGCTCAAACTTTTATACTCGCCAATGAACAAAGTCGAAGAAGTGAAAACTATTTGCTGTATGCATTTTTTGTAGAATCGGAATCTGAAAGTAGAAACTATGAAATTAATCAAAAGTTGAACAGTTTTAGAGAGAGTGCATTTTTGGGATTGTGGCACAGATTCTGTTGCAAAAACCATACCAGAACCAGTTTTCACCTACATTTTTGAATCTATTATCTAGATTCCAAAGTTAATTAATTAAATGATTAAACGAACTTACCTTAGTGAAGTTCTATCATAATTATATGATCTTTCCATCCGGAATATGACAATCTGTAGTCTCTTTATTTCCACAATAAGCCACGTGTCTTTAAAGCCATGGTATCGAAGAAATGTCCAGTATGACAGGTATGGGTAAGCCGGCCTTGGTATATATCAGTATATATCTGACATTCTCTTGAAAGCATAGGGTCTCTAAATTGGTCAGGGTTCGGGAAAGTCTAAACAAAGGAAGGGTGGGTTATGTCATATTCCGGATGGAAAGATCATATAATTATGATAGAACTTCACTAAGGTAAGTTCGTTTAATCATTTAATTATATTTCCTTTCCATCCGTTCATATGACAATCTGTAGATGTTTAAAGCACAGAGCAATTTAGAGCCAAAACAGCATTATCGTCTGTTTATGAATAAGAAACAACAAAATGCACTTGAGAGAACATGTTAACATTTTGTTAACATGTTATTGCAACAAAATATCGTTATCATGTTATTCAAAGTTAAAGAGTCAAATGTAAAAACTTTCATCAAACTTTTTTTTTTCAATTTTTAAAATTGAAGAACAATTGCAAAATTGTGGGTATTTCAACCAATTTAGGCAAACTGCCAACACAAGACTAGATGCCAATGCTTGCATGACTTGTGACAAGTGCATGAAATACATATGGAGAAAGGTAATTATCGGGTAATTCCGTCATCGAAGAAAGCAACCATAGGCACGTGTTTCGGACTATTAGTCGTCATGAGTACGGAATACATATGAATCAACTTTTAATAATTCCAATGTACTAATTAGTATAAATACTTTAATATACCTGTCTATGTGGCCCTTTTAAGGCTATAAACAATAAGAAGGTATATATCATGATGTAGACCTTTGTAAATAATCGGTAAATGTACTTTGTAAAAAAGATTAATATTATAGATAAACAATCGTACCTACAGCAACAGAACACACATAGATGTATATAAATAAAGAATGGAATTAATTGCATATGGTTATGAATAAAATTAGACGTTTAATAACCATTGGGAAAATCTTTGAACGCGATGAGCAGCGGACAAAGGCAAAAGTATAACTAATTAGATCTT
This sequence comes from Melinopterus prodromus, assembly GCA_964023965.1. NCBI lineage: Eukaryota > Metazoa > Arthropoda > Insecta > Coleoptera > Scarabaeidae > Melinopterus > Melinopterus prodromus. Next base: position 64,134,401 of record OZ030393.1, read on the forward strand.
TTAATTAGGCTTTTCTTTATTTCAATAAGTCTAATGGTGTCCCATATTTGATATGCATATTGTTTCTTACTGCCTCGAAAAGTAATATAATTCAATACAATTGCTGAGTACCAAGTAAAAACTTAAGCTTAGTTGGACGGGACTTGACAACACCGTTTACCGGTAGTTTCAGATAACATGAGCGGTCTAAACTTTATCCACAAATAATAAAGAAAGGGTATCCAATAAATTCCTTAGTGTTTTGATGGCTCAGCATCTAATTTACATATGATTGACTATAAAGACAACTCTAGACTGTTTTGACTGTAGTCATGGTGAACTGTCACTTAAAGAACTAACCCAGCAGCGGCTGCGCGGTTATTATTGTCCAGAAGTAAAAACACAAATTATTGGTAACGGTTCACAGGAACGTATCAACAATGAGCCGACCTCCGTATCCAAATGGTTAATATAAGCCAGCGATCGCCAACTTAGGGGTCCGCGTACCCCCAGGACTGGAGCAGACTTATGGGACTGCCCGTGAGCGGGAGAAGGACCGCAGATATAAACGGTCCATTTAGCTGCTCCAAGTTCACGCCCTTGGTCGATCCAACGCAACAAACAAAGTAATTGCCCCGTTAGCGTAACTTTTGGGATCCATCTTAGACCCAATTATTAAGTTTGTTATTGTAACAAAACAAGTGTAAAAAAAGATAAATATATCTTTCAAGGCTTATATTAACAGTCAGCTGCCTATACAGGAGTGTCAGGAATCTTTGATTTGCGCACCCAAACCGCTCAAAATATCTGAAAAGTGCAGCAGGCATTTCTTAATGAAAGAGTAAAAACCTATTGGGCAGACTCCAAAAGGTATTAATAGTCATGGTACTAAAGTCATATAAAACATATGACACACACGCATGCAACGTTGCGATGCCGTAATGACCGAAGGAAGTAATAACTTCGTTGTGGAGGATACGCAAGTTAATAACGTTGAAAATTTTGGTCAAATAGGCAATTTAAATGAAAATTCCCTTTATCTCAGCCCAAATGTCGCTTTAATTTATCTGAATTTTAAAATTTGCAGCAGAATTATGAGCAACATCTGTTGATTCCATACCTAATCCCTAGCCGGTTTAGAGCTTGGTTGACATCTATCCTGTCAACAGGGAAAGGCTTTGTACAATAGGACAACTGCGGTTGTAACGGCCAAAGCGCACAACTGACATTTGTTGTAGGATTACTTCTAGGAGAGTATTCTAGAGGTGCAAATATAAGAAAGAATAAAGAATGTTGTTTGCCACAAAAAAAAATGGGGGACTTCAGCCGCTATGAAATTAGGTTCTTTAACCAGGAACAAACAAGCGTGCCCCGATTAAACACTTTTCGGTACAAATAAAAGTATAGAAGGCGTATCCAAACATTGAGTAATCCTTTTGGCAGCAAAATTAATTAGCTGAATTCAGTTATCAGATATTAGTCTATTTTTAATGACCTTGAAGCAAAATCGGCTCTAACTTATTTTTAGAAAACAAACAAATTTTACGTCCTAAACATCCTTGGGATGGTTTGCTTAATCTGTCAAATGCTCGACAGCAATTTTCTTGATACAAAGCAATGCGATAGGGATATCTAAAAGTTTTCATTTGAAAACATTTCAGTCTTTATACGGAGTGAACCACCTTATATAGAGTCATCTAATGACAGCACTCAAGCCAAGAATATGGTAGCTAAGGAATGTTGCTTAAAAGACAAGACACTTTCTTTAAAATAGTCTTGTATAGACCGAAATATATTTCAAATTATAAGGCAACATTAAAAATTTTGCCAATCTCCATTATTTTGAAATATTCTCTCTGAATATTTAGAGTTTGATTTTAATAATTACTAGAGTAACAGAGTAATAGAGCTATAATTCACGAACAGAATTTTGCAATTTTGGAAAGTGATGACAAATCTCAATCTCCACTAAATTTGATTTACTATTAGAGTCACCCGGTTCTTCTTTCTTAAGAAAATTTGGGGGCAGAAACTGATCAGAAGAATTGGTCCACCTTGATACAACATATCTTAGTCGGCCCTGAATAACGACCAAATATGGTCACCCAGATTCTTTGCCCAATGTACGCATTTCAATATGGTCTAAATACTGGCTTCCGATAGGAAACGTTCCTGGTTCTGACGGTTGGGATATTGTATACTGGTACCAAATATAAGGATGTCTGCCTTGAAAGGGTACTTTAGACCAGTCATCAGCGTCCCAGGATATTGCGCCAGAATTCGCAAGATACAAAAAAAGTTGACCTTTGGTCTCTGCATATTGTTGAATAGTTCGATATTCACAATTACAAAACTTCAACAATCAATAACTAATCGATTGGGGAGTTGTTGATGACCTCATTGTGAGGTTTGTCTAACTAAACAGTAAGTCGCCATAATTATTGAACACAAAGTAATAAACTGAGGAACCTCAGTTTGATCCACTAACTTTGCAAAATAGACCATAATATTTTGATGCACATACTCCTCCCCCAAAACTGAGGACTATTATTCTTTTAGTATTCAAATGCGTTGAATCTCAAAAATATCATTGAATTGTGTAATGCATTACTGAAATTACAGCTTGGCCAATGTCGGGAGGAGGCGCCGACAGCTGGGTGTCAGCAAAAGGTACACTGGCTGGGACCACTGCCAGATAGATATATCTGGCGGCACTCTAGACGTTTACTGGGTGCTCTCGGTGTACACCAAGAGTAGCTTTCTGTCACTTGTGGTCTTCTTGAAGTGGTGAATGATAGAATAACGCACCTCTGGTGTCCGTCGTCTTGCCCAACATGGATCAGATGTCAGAATGCAGCTTATTACGCACAACAACACGGCCCTCTTCTACATGCGTGTAACTGAAGCCTAGGCATGCCCGGAGGTGGCACTGACGTCTTGTCGGTACTCTAGAAGAGTACGGGGCGCTCTCGGTGTTCATCAAGAGCAACTTCCGGCCACTTCCATAAGAACACGACCTTCCTCTACATGGGCTAAAGGAAATGTAGGTAAAGGTAAACATTAAAAAAGTGCAGACCTGACAGCTTGTCAATTTTGACAAAAAATCACTGTTAGTGACAGTGACAGTGAGTGCCGGGGCCATGCCATTCTCCTTGGTATCGTTGAGATCTTCAACGACTAAGCTAACTGGTTAGGTTAAGATTTTGAAGAAGCCGGATGGTAAGCGATGTTAGGCGAGCCAAAAATGTCACCATCTGGTAACATTAGGGCAACCTCCTCTGCATCGTTGAGATCTTCATCGATGATCAATATTCCGGCAACAGATCCGGGAATAAATCAATCATGAACGCTAAGCCAACTGGCTAGGTTAAGATTTTGAAGAAGATCTCGCTGTTAGATATGCTCCAGATGATGTGGGTCCAGTCCAGACTTGATTACTTCCATCTTCCGTTGGTCCCAGGATGCTCCCATGGCTAAAATTTTAAGCTCTGGTAGAGAGCTGAAAAAAAATGTGACGTGACATATCACGTGAAAAAAAAAGAATGTCAGATATATACTGATATATACCAAGGCCGGCTTACCCATACCTGTCATACTGGACATTTCTTCGATACCATGGCTTTAAAGACACGTGGCTTATTGTGGAAATAAAGAGACTACAGATTGTCATATGAACGGATGGAAAGGAAATATAATTGTATATTATTTCGAGTAAGTGGTTTCCAAATTTATTTCATTTAAATAAAATAAAAACGTTTTATTTTTTTACACTTATCATTTTACATTTTATGCTTATTCTCAATTTTGAGCCTCTAGGGGCAGGTGTATAATTTATCGGTCTCAAATTTGACTAAAATAAAGACCAGCCTAATATTATACAGTACGGGATATCTTAAAGCTTGCCCTTCCTTAAAAAAATCTCATTTGCCAAATAAGTTTTGATAAAATACCCAGCTTGTATAGTGTGTACGATATCCTATACAGGCTGTCTCGAGCAACTGACAAAATTTTAACTGCATTGGTTTCTAATGTTTACCAGATTTTTGAGAATATTCCACACTGTCTTACGGTTATAAAACAGTGTTTCGTTACATGCTGAACTAATGACATACCTAGGCGAATTGGCTAGGAAAAGCAACAAAAAACAAGAAGCGCATAAAGGTATGAGCCAGTTTGGCTTGTTTTAATGTTATAATCTTGTTTGTATTTCAGTTATTTGGGTTATTTGGGCTTGCTTATCCCTATAACGTTAAATAACATATCACAACTATCAGACTGACAGTTGATATGTTAAGTGCTTCCTAAAGCAATAGTCTCAACGCATTGAAGTAGAAACCTGAGTATAACATGATACACAACGCCATCTAGGCCACATATTAACACACAGCTTTTTCAACATTTTGGCGTGCCTACAAATTCCTACCAAGAACATAAAACGTTATCTCGTTTCCGCAACAGTACTCATTAACTCCTCCAAAGTGAACATGCATTTTTCATGGCATTACTCGACCGATATAGTAGGTATCCACGAAAAGTATGTCAACGGAAAACCATGGACCGACTCCGACATGACATTACAGCACGCGAATGCTTACTGCCATACTGAAATCATAAAACTTTATTGCGTATTAAATGATCGCTGTTGGCATTCCGTGAAACGAGCTTGCACATAGGTTTTCGTGTGTTGACCCAAGCTTTTTGCAGCATAGTAATCGGTAGTAAAACGGATATTGTCGATTCCGTGTTTTGCGTGAATGCTGCTTACCTTATTAAATAGGTACCTAGGGTGTGTTTATGGTTAATAACAGCGGTGTTCCTGCAATAGGAAGTTATGGAAAAGAATACCTACATGTCCAATAAACCGTCGTTTTGCAATTATATTTAAGATTGTCGTGAAACATGCAATGGTGTTCGAAATTACGCAAATACAAAGTTAATTTTACTTCGCTTTTGATAATATAGTCTTTTTCGTTTTATTATTATTGACTATGGAACTATTATTAGTGACTATGGAACATCAATTTTGAGAGTAAAAAGTCACGCTCATCATGGTAGTGTAAAAATACAAGGCGTTTCAAACGAAAATATTCAATAAAAAATTAAATATAAGAAAATATTAGTGAACCTTATGGGATATGAATCCACAAATGGGAAGGAAGCCAAACAATTGATTTGTTTAATGCTTAATTTTGATTTTACCTGAAATGTATGGCAATAAAATTTTGATGCTGTCACTAAGACACCTCATTAAAGTTAATGTAAGAGCGTTAGTATGGTGTTAGTTGTCATCTAGAAATGTCGTTGACGTTGCTTCTTTTCGAACAACAAGCAGTTTTAATTTTAATAATATTAGTTAATTTTTTTGTTTTTAGCGTTCTGTATATTATTGTTAAGAAGAACTAAATGTAGACAGCGGATATTATCAACTAAATTGACTACCCACTTATAACAATCCTGAAATTGGTCATCGTTGTATTAAGGCAAACAATCGGACTCTCACAAGCTTGAAAATCAATTTATTATGAAGTGGCAGGGTGAGAGCGCACATCCACGTCAACACCTGCTGTGATTGGCGAATGTAAAATCCAGATTCAGGAGAGACACTCAAGATTTGACATAACTAAATATATCTAATAACAAAAGAAAATGTCGTTGTTTTAAAATATTCAGGAATTGAGTAATTAGGGTGCTCTTCTCAAGAAAATCTGCTCGATATTTGAATTATATTTTTTGTTCGATAGTATTAAAGAATGTTTCCTTCTGCTAGGTGTATATTGTTTCTTAATACACAGCAAAAAATACTAGCTTGACTGTGAAAATCGAATTGATAACATTCTGACCTCTTCATTATACGAAAAGACGATTTTAAATTCAAAACCTTAAGTCAGGTTTTCCATTCACCAAAGAAATCTTACAATTACGCCCATTCCAAAATACATGAAACCAGGTCCATGAGTTACCAAGAGAGGCCAAGAACTTTGTGACGAAACTTTCAGGCATTTCAGGACAAAAGTACAAAACACAAAGTTTATTTTCAGAAGTTAAATAAATTTGCTAACATTGAAAAGCCACTTTTTTAGTTATTTGAGCTATTTCTTACAAAAATATTGATAGAAATAAGTTTGTCAAAAAATGCTGCTTGACAATGAAAATCCCATTTGTTGACATTTTAACCAATCTTCTAAGAAACCATTACAGGACACATTCTAATCCAGATTCGCATTTAGAGCAAAGAAATCTATCAAAAATGATCATATTATGAGACCCATATTTGCCTAACTTTCCATTGCAGTTTTTTACATAACTCCAAGAGCACTTGTAAACAAAGTTTCAGAGTTTTTGGCAAAAGCGTATTTTTTTGTTTGTTTACTTACTTTGAGAACATAAATTCGCAACAATGCAAAAATCACTTTTTTGTAGTTTTGAGATATTTTTTCCCAAAAACCCTCTCATGAAAGGTTCTTTCTTCCAGAAAACAACGATCGCTTCACAGTCACAAAATCCATGTTCTCTAATATTGCTAATATTTTGTATACTTTAGAAACTGTTTTTTTTCTCGAAAATGTTCTTATGCAAGACCATACAGGTTGTCTCAACAGTACATCTCGGAAGATTGTGCCTCTGCTAATACTAATATTTTAAAACTGATTTCACTGATATAATACAGAACTCCGATTTTTAAATTATTAGCGTGTGTACAGGCTGTTCCATAAGGTAGTACCAACCAAAACCTATGTTTTTAGAATTAAAAACAGGTATTGAGATATACAATTTTTCTTAGACTGCTGTTTTTCCATAAAAATGCCAATAAATCAAAAAGTATAAAGGTTAGGGTAGGTAATGTTCTTTTTCATTGTGGTAAAATTTTGCGAGGAATTGTGCCAAAATATATTTTGTTTCATTTAAAAAAAAAATAAGTTTGGGTTGGTACTACGTTATTGAACATCCGGTATAGACGCTAATAATTTTAAAATGAGTATATATCTGTATATATGAACGAAATCAGTTTTAAAATATATTTTTTTAACACAGGCCGAATCTTCCGAGATCGCACTGTTGAGACACCCTACATATACAGATTGTCTTTGTTACCATAACGACAATCGAACGATATACAAAAAAATAATAAGAAAAATTTAATACGATAAATAATAAAAATCAATGAACTGCTAATAACTGTCAATAACTATTGAAGAGTGAACCTACACTTTTTATTAAATTCCTTCAAAGCAGCTTCAGACGCTTTTCAGTTAAACCACCCCAATATACCCATAAATCACGCATATCTCACCCGGCCAGTCCAGAGCTTTCCATCTTATTCGCAAGCTCGACATCCTTTGAATATACATCGAACTGCCACTGCCTTTGCCCGAGGACTCCAGCCAATACCGCTCCAGTATGAATACCAACTCTCATATCTACCGGCGAGTTTGTCGTCTGCTGAACGTATCTGAAAGCAAAGATAAGCCGGTCAAACAATCAGCGAACAATAAAACGGAAACACGGTTGTTCTGCGGCGAGGACCGACAAAGAGAAACGAGAAAGTATACGCAGATCAAAAGCGACAACGCGAAATATTCATGGCCGCGCGGTTTTTGTTGCCATTAATTCGATTCCGATTCACCATAACTCTGAATATGCAAATTCAACCGAAAATCGACCGACGTCGCCGCCGGGCGTGGATTTTCCACCGTGAGCGACAGCTTTTGTAATCCGTTTAATCCGGAGCGGTTGCGAAAGCTGAATACGCGAATTATTTAAAAAGTTCGTCTAATGGATTTTACTTTCTTTTTCGGTTGGTTTTATTGGTAAATTGAGCGATATTTTAACGTTTTCTGATAAGGAAATTGATTAAGGGCTGTCTTTGCAGTACTTAAGAATAAATCTAATAATAATAACTATTCCGGAAATAGCGTGTGCGTTTTGCATAGACATTATTTGTGACTGAAATACGTATAATATGTACTCGGAACAGCAGGGGATGTCTAGTGGTTGAGAATTGTCTTTAATGAAGTACGCTTTACCCTAACAATAATGTATAAACATGTTCAAATTATATTTCAGGTGTCTTCTATTTTAGTAGCCTCTTTCCTTTTTGTTCCCTTTTTTAAAACGTCAAACTAAGGTAATTTCATCTTCTTTTCAGGTAACACTCTGGTATTTAATGGATTTCCTTTAACTTTTAGCTACGATTAGCAACTGTCTTTAACCAAATATTTCCTTCCAGAGATATCTGGCTATTCATCCTTATAGAAAATTGATAATAGTTATGTATTTTATATTATATTTTATATAAGTTTAGCAATTGTGTAAGTTTAAGAAATGTTAAACATTTAAGGTATTACAATTTTTAATGAAACACTGTATAAAATAAGTCCTTAGTCTTCTTCAGTCTGCCCTCTCTCCCTCTTCTGTATTTTAATGTTTCTTTCATCTGGAATTATTAAATTTTTTCTTGGCGTAGCTTCTTATTCTGTTCCTTTTTCGCTTACTTGATGATATTCTGTTGTGCTTTCTTCTTTTTTATTAACAAACATTCTCTTCAAGCATTAGATAGTAATGTTGCAGAAGAACAGTTTCTTTTTACTTTATTTGGGTGTCTCAGGTCAAAATCATGGTTTTTTAATGGAGATCGCACGAGTTCAACTGTTATATGAAAAGGTGGTGTATTGATGCCAAAATTGCTATTCTCTGCTGCTAGTGTAAGAGATTAGGGATTATTGATGTCCGTAATTCCGATACTCTTGTCGGAATTTGGACAAAAACCGTACAATTAAGTGTAATATAGTAACACATGTCGGAGTTAAGGACGTGTTATATTTACATGTACCTAATTTCGACACCGCTAAATTTGTAAATAATAGTAGTTAAAAGAGTAGTACACAGTATTTTTATGAAAATATAAAGCATTTTTAGTCAGCCTAAATAGCTATTATTAGAATTTTCTTAATTATTGTTATCCTGTAGCGATGTAAAAAGAAGTTGAATTGCAAATTCATCAATCATGACAAATTTATCTGGTAGTACTATTTTCCACAATAATTATTCATTGCAATTGAATTCTTTCAATAAACTTTACTTTACTATCTGTTAATTGGAGTCAGTTTTCATTGCGTTATCAAAAATATCTACACGTTCATTAACATTAACAACAGTATGTAATTTCAGAATTCACCTTGTGGGTAAAATCTGATAATTATACTTGTACAATAATTCCTTACGACCCGAGGTTTGTCCACTAAGGCAATTAACGTGTAATATGCTAATAACCTCTATTAACACGATACTAGCCCTGATCTGCAAATCGATACGTGCCTGTCTTCGATGCAAACAAGCTGTTTATCAAGGATTATTCCATGAACCTTACTAGACACTCATCGAAGACCTTGATACCCTCATTGATGTACAAGTAGATTCCATGTTCCATCGATTTTGTAATGGATATTATAAGTTGTAAATAATTTACGTTGTACTTCTGCAAACAAACAAGTAGTCAATCTTTCTGGTAATTTGAAGTTAAATGAACAGAGAATATTTGATTCTAATATACGATATTTATAACTTTTAAATTTATAACAAGAATTTTACGAGATTTGTAATAAACTCTGGGGAAATCAAACAAGTAGTCAATCTGTCAGGTCATTTGAAGTTAAATGAAGAGAGAATATTTGATTCTAATATACGATATTTATAACTTTTAAATTTATAACAAGAATTCTACGAGATTTGTAATAAACTCTGGGGAAATCAAAACTAAACGGATTTCCTGCTTGTAAGGACTTCGTGTCGCCTTTGTGTTTAAGTTTGTTGCCTTCATGTAATACTGTAGCACGTAACATTGTCAATCAATCAAATGTCGATTCAACATCCGCTTTCGCTTGTTTGCGACTGCACGGATATATATGGGACATTGTTTGTCGTGTGGAGCGGTGCAGTTCCCTCATCAGTTCGCCAATAACGGGCATCCTGTGTTACCATTATAACTTCAGCCGCAGAGTGATTGATCAAACTTAAGACAATGCCCGGCAAGCACATACAAACATAACCTTATTGTTAAGATTATGCATATGTTGCATATTATTAATTCGGTATTCATTTAATTCCAACTCCGGCACCTCCGCCATTGTTGAACATTGGTTTTATCGACCGAATTCGATGAAAATTGTGGTTGTAACGGTTATGTATGAATGAAATAGTGAGTTAAGTTAAAAATTTGGTAATTTTAAGAAAAAATGTAGGTGCATACATACAGCTGTTAAATATTTTATGATTAAGCAAATGCACTTTAATATATTTTGAATTAATTGTTTATATTGCTTGACAATGGATATTATCACTATTAGTAAAAAAATTTGAGCAATGACAGCCCACAGCCACATTTGAATTCTATAGTAAAAGATTACCGATTTTTTCAAAATTCGGTTTTTGTACAAATCCTAGTTGTTTGTTGTTACCTCCCAGAATACTCTAGTAAGACATAATTAATCATCAAATAATACACTTTAGACCAAAATAACCAACAGCTGGAGGTAAATAGAAATCAATATCGTCGCGACCAGCCTGAAATAATAACATATATTTCTAGGTATCGATTTCTTGTCCTCGTACTTTCCGCGGGGTAATACTTTGCAGGAGTGTCGAGGTAAAGCCCCGGCGTAATCCTCGGTCTGATTCATCATCCCATGGTGGTATCCTTGTTTTTTGCTCCCCCCACCATAGGTTTTCAGCAAGTATTTTCATCGGGTTCGGTCAATGGCGCAAATAGCGGTCTGGCGTGACTTCGGAAAGTCTGCAAAACAAGTTTCCGAACTCATCAGTGTCTGCTTCTGCCGCAGTTGTAGTACGCTGGCGTGAGAAATATAATTTTGCTCCTGCTGGATGCAGAAATTGCACACTGACATGAACGCGCCACTGTATAAGGGTTCAGTTATTTTAATTTACTTCGGTACGATGCGACTGTTGTAGGGACTGCACAAAGGACTAAATTATAAACACGATGACGAATTTTGATTAATATGCCACATGGTTTTCAGATGACATGCTCATACCAATACCGGGCACGTGTTATCATTTAGTTGATCTTGTACTGCGATTCTGAATATATTTTAGATCGGTACGGTATTGATTCTTAGTTTACCGGTAATTAAGTATTGATAATTTTTAATAGCATAGCATTGGTATCGGTATTAGTATTTGTCTAACGTAAACTATTGAAATCGTGAAACCGAATAGTACTAGGTATACGTCTTGCTTTCGTTAAGTGGCAGAATCCTGAAATTTTGAAAGAACCGTCTATGACCCCGTGATACCTTATTCAAATTAAAATCGTAGACTGAGTTTGACGTTTTTTTATTGTATGTTCTCTTAAAGTTAGAGAAAAATTGGTAAATGGTATGAATCCAAATGTTTCATTTTCTTGAAAATGTGTAGACTGACCAGCTGCAAAGCTACATTAATTTATTTATAAATTATCCCCTCTGACCGTTGAAAAAAAGGTATACAGGGTGTTTTATAAGATCAAAGTTAAACTCGAGAAAAGTACTAAAAGTATATTTTATCACATGAATGCATTTTGACATTTTAGGGATAACTTTAGATCAATTTTGTGTAAAATATCCTAACCCTAAAATGCATTTGTACCTACTTAAATCGACTTTTTAACACACCTTTTGAAATTGGAAGCATAGCCAAATTTATGTTGCATTGGAAACCTACTAACCAACAAGAAATAAACAGAAACGAATTGAACAAGGTTTTTAAGTCATTATCAAAGACTTTAACCTTTAAATTAAGATTAAATTAGTCATTATAAAATTAATGAAGCAACAATAAAACAGACAGAATTAAAAATCCTATATATACTTCTAATGGCATCCCGGCTTCTAACGAAGGATCCTGTATAATATAAGCGGATATGAATTTTTGTAATCAATATAATATCTCTATAAAATATTTGCATTATGCTAATATGAACAGTGCATTAATCTCAACATTTGACTTCCTAAATAGTATAATATATGCTTTTGAGAAATTGTTCAAACACGAAAACTTTTCACTTTGTCCGTCTAATTAAACATTAACTATTGGTCCATGCATTCGGCTTCCCTTTCAACTTTGGGTGAAGTTAAACTACAAGCACTTTGTGTAAGTGTATTTCCCTATACGCCCAACTGCGAGTTTTGGGTCGAAAGCAAACTTATTTAATATTGAATGCGGGCTGCGCTAAGACCCTTCCTCATTTAAGTAAATTGAACTGCTAACAACCTACGCAAAGATTCCGAATAGCGGACGAAACAGGCGTAATATTTTCCGGAAAGAATTGAAGGAGAATTGGAATTGTAAATAATTAAATAGCAGGGATGAACTAAACCGGAAGAAGTAGTATTTATTTTCTTTCGGGGAGGAATATCTGAAATTAAGGTTAAACACTCTTGAAACAAATAAAAAACAGGGATAACATGCCACGATGTTACTCGTAATAGAAGTAGAAAATGCATCAATAATGATGTCTTTCCTGAAATTGCAGAACTTTAGAAAATGATACATGATAATAGTTTTCTAAAAGTTTCTAAAATATTTATTTATTGACTTAATACATGGAGAAGACAAAAGACAGCTATCCTAAACTTGATATAAAAGAAATGTCAGATATTCATGCGAAAAACCCTAGCTTGGTATCGATTTTTCTGAGACTGCTACACCGAAATATTATGAGCTCAATCTTCGGCGAGATACGAGCATCCACCCTATCGGCCCATCGAATGTCACGACACCCCTAATTCATGTTATTTTGTGCTCCGTGTCCTTATCCGATCTGAAAATCAGGTCTTTTTCCGCCCGGTCGTATGATGTAGTCTGACGTCATAAGACTTCTTTTCATTACTGTATATCTATATAATAGATTGCGAATAAAGGAGTTAGCATTTCAATTCTAAATTATTTCTTTAGCGAAGTACTGAAATATTTATTGATTTATAATGTAGACATTCGGGATTTATGTATGCTACGTATTCGAGAACACACAATGCTACGTATTTTAGGTATAAATATATATGGGCACAACCTCACTACGCTGTCATATATTCCACATGTTCATAGTATGTAGGTTTTTGCAGATTTCACCGTAGACAAATGTTGAAGTTACATAAATATATGCTGAATATCTCAACATAGATATGTACCTTTGCTATCTTACTAAAATGGGTGCGCTGATTACAAATTCACATAGGAAAAGTCTCTATCTCTACTGGTTACCGAGTTGTACTGAAATTTCGGTTTTTCAAATAATACAAAAATAAGCGAAAAGGACCACATAACATGAAAATGATAAATCATAGGCATATAAAAGTATACATATTTTTGATAGACTCAACGAGAGCTATCATTTGGTAGTGGGTAAACCTTTCTATCACCAACGGTTGCAATGTTAATTTTTTTCTATCTAAAATTGCTAAATTTAGAACGAAAAAACCAACTTTTTGAGAGATAGAGCGTTCTAATTTCTCGCGAACCGCGCATTTTAGAGCAACGCGGCTTTCAGAAATGAATTCCTCGGCCAATTTCCCATCCGATACCGTTTGAATCGTCAACATCGGTCGATTAGATCGGACACAGTTTGCGTTCAAAGTTTCTAATATAGTAAAATGGATGTTTTTAGCATTATTCTTGATAATTAGGAACGTAATAACTGCCGAACCGTTCCAAATAAGTAAAATCAAACTATACCGGCGTAATCAGCGTCAAAAATTGTATCAAGAACCACAACCTTAATTTAATTGAAGGTAGTTGGGTATTTACCAATTGGCTAAAATTTTGTAAGAAATGACATATTTTAAACTATAATTTTGAAGTAGCACGCCTATCTCAAAAACAAGGACCCGGATCAACATGAAACCTTTGCTATCTTACTAAAATGGGTGCGCTGATTACAAATTTACATAGAAAAAGTCTCTGTCTCTACTGGTTACCGAGTTGTACTGAAATTACGGTTTTTCAAATAATACAAAAATAAGCGAAAAGGACCACATAACATGAAAATGATAAATCTTAGGCATATAAAAGTATACATATTTTTGATAGACTCAACGAAAGCTATCATTTGGTAGTGGGTAAACCTTTCTATCACCAACGGTTGCAATGTTCAATTTTTTTCTATCTAAAAGTGCAAAATTTAGAGCGAAAAAACAATTGTAATTTTTTGAGAGATAGAGCGGTCTAATGTAGTCAGGCTTATGCATTGGGATGTGCTGAATTCAACGGTGAGGTCTGTTTTCCCGTAGCGTGTACGGTTTGGCCAGAAAGTGGGAAACTACAATTTCCGCGGTTTATCGCGCATTTCTCGCGAACCGCGCATTTTAGAGCAACGCGGCTTTCAGAAATGAATTCCTCGGCCAATTTCCCATCCGATACCGTTTGAATCGTCAACATCGGTCGATTAGATCGGACACAGTTTGCGTTCAAAGTTTCTAATATAGTAAAATGGATGTTTTTAGCATCATTCTTGATAATTGGGAACGTAATAACTGCCGAACCGTTCCAAATAAGTAAAATCAAACTATACCGGCGTAATCAGCGTCAAAAATTGTATCAAGAACCACAACCTTAATTTAATTGAAGGTAGTTGGGTTTTTACCGATTGGCTAAATTTTTTTAAGAAATCACATATTTTAAACTATAATTTTGAAGTAGCACGCCTATCTCAAAAACGAGGACCCGGATCAACATGAACCCTTTGCTATCTTACTAAAATGGGTGCGCTGATTACAAATTTACATAGGAAAAGTCTCTGTCTCTACTGGTTACCGAGTTGTACTGAAATTACGGTTTTTAAAATAATGCAAAAATAAGCGAAAAGGACCACATAACATGAAAATGATAAATCTTAGGCATATAAAAGTATACATATTTTTGATAGACTCAACGAGAGCTATCATTTGGTAGTGGGTAAACCTTTCTATCACCAACGGTTGCAATGTTCAATTTTTTTCTATCTAAAAGTGCTAAATTTAGAACGAAAAAACAATTGTAACTTTTTGAGAGATAGAGCTGTCTAATGTAGTCAGGCTTATGCATTGGGCTGTGCTGAATTCAACGGTGAGGTCTGTTTTCCCGTAGCGTGTACGGTTTGGCCAGAAAGTGGGAAACTATAATTTCCGCGGTTTATCGCGCTTTTCTCGCGAACCGCGCATTTTAGAGCAACGCGGCTTTCAGAAATGAATTCCTCGGCCAATTTCCCATCCGATACCGTTTGAATCGTCAACATCGGTCGATTAGATCGGACACAGTTTGCGTTCAAAGTTTCTAATATAGTAAAATGGATGTTTTTAGCATTATTCTTGATAATTAGGAACGTAATAACTGCCGAACCGTTCCAAATAAGTAAAATCAAACTATACCGGCGTAATCAGCGTCAAAAATTGTATCAAGAACCACAACCTTAATTTAATTGAAGGTAGTTGGGTTTTTACCGATTGGCTAAAATTTTGTAAGAAATCACATATTTTAAACTATAATTTTGAAGTAGCACGCCTATCTCAAAAACAAAGACCCGGATCAACATGAAACCTTTGCTATCTTACTAAAATGGCTGCGCAGATTATAAATTTACATAGGAAAAGTCTCTGTCTCTACTGGTTACCGAGTTGTACTGAAATTACGGTTTTTCAAATAATACAAAAATAAGCGAAAAGGACCACATAACATGAAAATGACAAATCTTAGGCATATAAAAGTATACATATTTTTGATAGACTCAACGAGAGCTATCATTTGGTAGTGGGTAAACCTTTCTATCACCAACGGTTGCAATGTCCATTTTTTTCTATCTAAAAGTGCTAAATTTAGAGCGAAAAAACAATTGTAACTTTTTGAGAGATAGAGCGTTCTAATGTAGTCATGCTTATGCATTGGGATGTGCTGAATTCAACGGTGAGGTCTGTTTTCCCGTAGCGTGTACGGTTTGGCCAGAAAGTGGGAAACTATAATTTCCGCGGTTTATCGCGTTTTTCTCGCGAACCGCGCACCTTAGAGCAACGCGGCTTTCAGAAATGAATTCCTCGGCCAATTTCCCATCCGATACCGTTTGAATCGTCAACATCGGTCGATTAGATCGGACACAGTTTGCGTTCAAAGTTTCTAATATAGTAAAATGGATGTTTTTAGCATCATTCTTGATAATTGGGAACGTAATAACTGCCGAACCGTTCCAAATAAGTAAAATCAAACTATACCGGCGTAATCAGCGTCAAAAATTGTATCAAGAACCACAACCTTAATTTAATTGAAGGTAGTTGGGTTTTTACCGATTGGCTAAAATTTTGTAAGAAATCACATATTAACTATAATTTTGAAGTAGCACGCCTATCTCAAAAACGAGGACCCGGATCAACATGAACCCTTTGCTATCTTACTAAAATGGGTGCGCTGATTACAAATTTACATAGGAAAAGTCTCTGTCTCTACTGGTTACCGAGTTGTACTGAAATTACGGTTTTTAAAATAATGCAAAAATAAGCGAAAAGGACCACATAACATGAAAATGATAAATCTTAGGCATATAAAAGTATACATATTTTTGATAGACTCAACGAGAGCTATCATTTGGTAGTGGGTAAACCTTTCTATCACCAACGGTTGCAATGTTCAATTTTTTTTTATCTAAAAGTGCTAAATTTAGAACGAAAAAACGATTGTAACTTTTTGAGAGATAGAGCGGTCTAATGTAGTCAGGCTTATGCATTGGGATGTGCTGAATTCAACGGTGAGGTCTGTTTTCCCGTAGCGTGTACGGTTTGGCCAGAAAGTGGGAAACTATAATTTCCGCGGTTTATCGCGCATTTCTCGCGAACCGCGCATTTTAGAGCAACGCGGCTTTCAGAAATGAATTCCTCGGCCAATTTCCCATCCGATACCGTTTGAATCGTCAACATCGCTTGATTAGATCGGACACAGTTTGCGTTCAAAGTTTCTAATATTGTAAAATGGATGTTTTTAGCATTATTCTTGATAATTGGGAACGTAATAACTGCCGAACCGTTCCAAATAAGTAAAATCAAACTATACCGGCGTAATCAGCATCAAAAATTGTATCAAGAACCACAACCTTAATTTAATTGAAGGTAGTTGGGTTTTTACCGATTGGCTAAAATTTTGTAAGAAATCACATATTTTAAACTATAATTTTGAAGTAGCACGCCTATCTCAAAAACAAGGACCCGGATCAACATGAAACCTTTGCTATCTTACTAAAATGGGTGCGCTGATTACAAATTTACATAGGAAAAGTCTCAGTCTCAACTGGTTACCGAGTTGTACTGAAATTACGGTTTTTCAAATAATACAAAAATAAGCGAAAATGACCACATAACATGAAAATGATAAATCTTAGGCATATAAAAGTATACATATTTTTGATAGACTCAACGAGAGCTATCATTTGGTAGTGGGTAAACCTTTCTATCACCAACGGTTGCAATGTCCATTTTTTTTCTATCTAAAAGTGCTAAATTTAGAACGAAAAAACAATTGTAACTTTTTGAGAGATAGAGCGTTCTAATGTAGTCATGCTTATGCATTGGGATGTGCTGAATTCAACGGTGAGGTCGGCTTTCCCGTAGCGTGCACGGTTTGGCTAGAAACTGGGAAACTATAATTTCCGCGGTTTATCGCGTTTTTCTCGCGAACCGCGCACCTTAGAGCAACGCGGCTTTCAGAAATGAATTCCTCGGCCAATTTCCCATCCGATACCGTTTGAACCGTCAACATCCGTCGATTAGATCGGACACAGTTTGCGTTCAAAGTTTCTAATATAGTAAAATGGATGTTTTTAGCATTATTCTTGATAATTGGGAACGTAATAACTGCCGAACCGTTCCAAATAAGTAAAATCAAACTATACCGGCATAATCAGCGTCAAAAATTGTATCAAGAACCACAACCTTAATTTAATTGAAGGTAGTTGGGTTTTTACCGATTGGCTAAAATTTTGTAAGAAATCACATATTTTAAACTATAATTTTGAAGTAGCACGCCTATCTCAAAAACAAGGGCCCGGATCAACATGAAACCTTTGCTATCTTACTAAAATGGGTGCGCTGATTACAAATTTGCATAGGAAGAGTCTCTGTCTCTACTGGTTACCGAGTTGTACTGAAATTACGATTTTTCAAATAATACAAAAATAAGCGAAAAGGACCACATAACATGAAAATGATAAATCTTAGGCATATAAAAGTATACATATTTTTGATAGACTCAACGAGAGCTATCATTTGGTAGTGGGTAAACCTTTCTATCACCAACGGTTGCAATGTTCAATTTTTTTCTATCTAAAAGTGCTAAATTTAGAACGAAAAAACAATTGTAACTTTTTGAGAGATAGAGCTGTCTAATGTAGTCAGGCTGATGCATTGGGCTGTGCTGAATTCAACGGTGAGGTCTGTTTTCCCGTAGCGTGTACGGTTTGGCCAGAAAGTGGGAAACTATAATTTCCGCGGTTTATCGCGTTTTTCTCGCGAACCGCGCACCTTAGAGCAACGTGGCTTTCAGAAATGAATTCCTCGGCTAATTTCCCATCCGATACCGTTTGAATCGTCAACATCGGTCGATTAGATCGGACACAGTTTGCGTTCATAGTTTCTAATATAGTAAAATGGATGTTTTTAGCATCATTCTTGATAATCGGGAACGTAATAACTGCCGAACCGTTCCAAATAAGTAAAATCAAACTATACCGGCGTAATCAGCGTCAAAAATTGTATCAAGAACCACAACCTTAATTTAATTGAAGGTAGTTGGGTTTTTACCGATTGGCTAAAATTTTGTAAGAAATCACATATTTTAAACTATAATTTTGAAGTAGCACGCCTATCTCAAAAACGAGGACCCGGATCAAGATGAAACCTTTGCTATCTTACTAAAATGGGTGCGCTGATTACAAATTTACATAGGAAAAGTCTCTGTCTCTACTGGTTACCGAGTTGTACTGAAATTACGGTTTTTAAAATAATGCAAAAATAAGCGAAAAGGACCACATAACATGAAAATGATAAATCTTAGGCATATAAAAGTATACATATTTTTGATAGACTCAACGAGAGCTATCATTTGGTAGTGGGTAAACCTTTCTATCACCAACGGTTGCAATGTTCAATTTTTTTCTATCTAAAAGTGCTAAATTTAGAACGAAAAAACAATTGTAACTTTTTGAGAGATAGAGCGGTCTAATGTAGTCAGGCTTATGCATTGGGATGTGCTGAATTCAACGGTGAGGTCTGTTTTCCCGTAGCGTGTACGGTTTGGCCAGAAAGTGGGAAACTATAATTTCCGCGGTTTATCGCGCTTTTCTCGCGAACCGCGCATTTTAGAGCAACGCGGCTTTCAGAAATGAATTCCTCGGCCAATTTCCCATCCGATACCGTTTGAATCGTCAACATCGCTTGATTAGATCGGACACAGTTTGCGTTCAAAGTTTCTAATATAGTAAAATGGATGTTTTTAGCATTATTCTTGATAATTGGGAACGTAATAACTGCCGAACCGTTCCAAATAAGTAAAATCAAACTATACCGGCGTAATCAGCGTCAAAAATTGTATCAAGAACCACAACCTTAATTTAATTGAAGGTAGTTGGGTTTTTACCGATTGGCTAAAATTTTGTAAGAAATCACATATTTTAAACTATAATTTTGAAGTAGCACGCCTATCTCAAAAACAAGGACCCGGATCAACATGAAACCTTTGCTATCTTACTAAAATGGGTGCGCTGATTACAAATTTACATAGGAAAAGTCTCTGTCTCAACTGGTTACCGAGTTGTACTGAAATTACGGTTTTTCAAATAATACAAAAATAAGCGAAAATGACCACATAACATGAAAATGATAAATCTTAGGCATATAAAAGTATACATATTTTTGATAGACTCAACGAGAGCTATCATTTGGTAGTGGGTAAACCTTTCTATCACCAACGGTTGCAATGTCCATTTTTTTTCTATCTAAAAGTGCTAAATTTAGAACGAAAAAACAATTGTAACTTTTTGAGAGATAGAGCGTTCTAATGTAGTCATGCTTATGCATTGGGATGTGCTGAATTCAACGGTGAGGTCGGCTTTCCCGTAGCGTGCACGGTTTGGCTAGAAAGTGGGAAACTATAATTTCCGCGGTTTATCGCGTTTTTCTCGCGAACCGCGCACCTTAGAGCAACGCGGCTTTCAGAAATGAATTCCTCGGCCAATTTCCCATCCGATACCGTTTGAACCGTCAACATCCGTCGATTAGATCGGACACAGTTTGCGTTCAAAGTTTCTAATATAGTAAAATGGATGTTTTTAGCATTATTCTTGATAATTGGGAACGTAATAACTGCCGAACCGTTCCAAATAAGTAAAATCAAACTATACCGGCATAATCAGCGTCAAAAATTGTATCAAGAACCACAACCTTAATTTAATTGAAGGTAGTTGGGTTTTTACCGTTTGGCTAAAATTTTTTAAGAAATCACATATTTTAAACTATAATTTTGAAGTAGCACGCCTATCTCAAAAACAAGGGCCCGGATCAACATGAAACCTTTGCTATCTTACTAAAATGGGTGCGCTGATTACAAATTTGCATAGGAAGAGTCTCTGTCTCTACTGGTTACCGAGTTGTACTGAAATTACGGTTTTTCAAATAATACAAAAATAAGCGAAAATGACCACATAACATGAAAATGATAAATCTTAGGCATATAAAAGTATACATATTTTTGATAGACTCAACGAGAGCTATCATTTGGTAGTGGGTAAACCTTTCTATCACCAACGGTTGCAATGTCCATTTTTTTTCTATCTAAAAGTGCTAAATTTAGAACGAAAAAACAATTGTAACTTTTTGAGAGATAGAGCGTTCTAATGTAGTCATGCTTATGCATTGGGATGTGCTGAATTCAACGGTGAGGTCGGCTTTCCCATAGCGTGCACGGTTTGGCTAGAAACTGGGAAACTATAATTTCCGCGGTTTATCGCGTTTTTCTCGCGAACCGCGCACCTTAGAGCAACGCGGCTTTCAGAAATGAATTCCTCGGCCAATTTCCCATCCGATACCGTTTGAACCGTCAACATCCGTCGATTAGATCGGACACAGTTTGCGTTCAAAGTTTCTAATATAGTAAAATTGATGTTTTTAGCATTATTCTTGATAACTGGGAACGTAATAACTGCCGAACCGTTCCAAATAAGTAAAATCAAACTATACCGGCATAATCAGCGTCAAAAATTGTATCAAGAACCACAACCTTAATTTAATTGAAGGTAGTTGGGTTTTTACCGATTGGCTAAAATTTTGAAAGAGATCACATATTTTAAACTATAATTTTGAAGTAGCACGCCTATCTCAAAAACGAGGACCCGGATCAAGATGAAACCTTTGCTATCTTACTAAAATGGGTGCGCTGATTACAAATTTACATAGGAAAAGTCTCTGTCTCTACTGGTTACCGAGTTGTACTGAAATTACGATTTTTCAAATAATACAAAAATAAGCGAAAAGGACCACATAACATGAAAATGATAAATCTTAGGCATATAAAAGTATACATATTTTTGATAGACTCAACGAGAGCTATCATTTGGTAGTGGGTAAACCTTTCTATCACCAACGGTTGCAATGTTCAATTTTTTTCTATCTAAAAGTGCTAAATTTAGAACGAAAAAACAATTGTAACTTTTTGAGAGATAGAGCTGTCTAATGTAGTCAGGCTTATGCATTGGGCTGTGCTGAATTCAACGGTGAGGTCTGTTTTCCCGTAGCGTGTACGGTTTGGCCAGAAAGTGGGAAACTATAATTTCCGCGGTTTATCGCGTTTTTCTCGCGAACCGCGCACCTTAGAGCAACGCGGCTTTCAGAAATGAATTCCTCGGCCAATTTCCCATCCGATACCGTTTGAATCGTCAACATCGCTTTATTAGATCGGACACAGTTTGCGTTCAAAGTTTCTAATATAGTAAAATGGATGTTTTTAGCATTATTCTTGATAATTGGGAACGTAATAACTGCCGAACCGTTCCAAATAAGTAAAATCAAACTATACCGGCGTAATCAGCGTCAAAAATTGTATCAAGAACCACAACCTTAATTTAATTGAAGGTAGTTGGGTTTTTACCAATTGGCTAAAATTTTGTAAGAAATCACATATTTTAAACTATAATTTTGAAGTAGCACGCCTATCTCAAAAACAAGGACCCGGATCAACATGAAACCTTTACTATCTTACTAAAATGGGTGCGCTGATTACAAATTTACACAGGAAGAGTCTCTGTCTCTACTGGTTACCGAGTTGTGCTGAAATTACGGTTTTTAAAATAATGCAAAAATAAGCGAAAAGGACCACATAACATGAAAATGATAAATCTTAGGCATATAAAAGTATACATATTTTTGATAGACTCAACGAGAGCTATCATTTGGTAGTGGGTAAACCTTTCTATCACCAACGGTTGCAATGTTCAATTTTTTTCTATCTAAAAGTGCTAAATTTAGAACGAAAAAACAATTGTAACTTTTTGAGAGATAGAGCGGTCTAATGTAGTCAGGCTTATGCATTGGGATGTGCTGAATTCAACGGTGAGGTCTGTTTTCCCGTAGCGTGTACGGTTTGGCCAGAAAGTGGGAAACTATAATTTCCGCGGTTTATCGCGCTTTTCTCGCGAACCGCGCATTTTAGAGCAACGCGGCTTTCAGAAATGAATTCCTCGGCCAATTTCCCATCCGATACCGTTTGAATCGTCAACATCGCTTGATTAGATCGGACACAGTTTGCGTTCAAAGTTTCTAATATAGTAAAATGGATGTTTTTAGCATTATTGTTGATAATTGGGAACGTAATAACTGCCGAACCGTTCCAAATAAGTAAAATCAAACTATACCGGCGTAATCAGCGTCAAAAATTGTATCAAGAACCACAACCTTAATTTAATTGAAGGTAGTTGGGTTTTTACCAATTGGCTAAAATTTTGTAAGAAATGACATATTTTAAACTATAATTTTGAAGTAGCACGCCTATCTCAAAAACAAGGGCCCGGATCAACATGAAACCTTTGCTATCTTACTAAAATGGGTGCGCTGATTACAAATTTACATAGGAAAAGTCTCTGTCTCTACTGGTTACCGAGTTGTACTGAAATTACGGTTTTTCAAATAATACAAAAATAAGCGAAAAGGACCACATAACATGAAAATGATAAATCTTAGGCATATAAAAGTATACATATTTTTGATAGACTCAACGAAAGCTATCATTTGGTAGTGGGTAAACCTTTCTATCACCAACGATTGCAATGTTCAATTTTTTTCTATCTAAAAGTGCTAAATTTAGAACGAAAAAACAATTGTAACTTTTTGAGAGATAGAGCGGTCTAATGTAGTCAGGCTTATGCATTGGGATGTGCTGAATTCAACGGTGAGGTCTGTTTTCCCGTAGCGTGTACGGTTTGGCCAGAAAGTGGGAAACTATAATTTCCGCGGTTTATCGCGCTTTTCTCGCGAACCGCGCATGTTAGAGCAACGCGGCTTTCAGAAATGAATTCCTCGGCCAATTTCCCATCCGATACCGTTTGAATCGTCAACATCGCTTGATTAGATCGGACACAGTTTGCGTTCAAAGTTTCTAATATAGTAAAATTGATGTTTTTAGCATTATTGTTGATAATTGGGAACGTAATAACTGCCGAACCGTTCCAAATAAGTAAAATCAAACTATACCGGCGTAATCAGCGTCAAAAATTGTATCAAGAACCACAACCTTAATTTAATTGAAGGTAGTTGGGTTTTTACCAATTGGCTAAAATTTTGTAAGAAATGACATATTTTAAACTATAATTTTGAAGTAGCACGCCTATCTCAAAAACAAGGGCCCGGATCAACATGAAACCTTTGCTATCTTACTAAAATGGGTGCGCTGATTACAAATTTACATAGGAAAAGTCTCTGTCTCTACTGGTTACCGAGTTGTACTGAAATTACGGTTTTTCAAATAATACAAAAATAAGCGAAAAGGACCACATAACATGAAAATGATAAATCTTAGGCATATAAAAGTATACATATTTTTGATAGACTCAACGAAAGCTATCATTTGGTAGTGGGTAAACCTTTCTATCACCAACGATTGCAATGTTCAATTTTTTTCTATCTAAAAGTGCTAAATTTAGAACGAAAAAACAATTGTAACTTTTTGAGAGATAGAGCGGTCTAATGTAGTCAGGCTTATGCATTGGGATGTGCTGAATTCAACGGTGAGGTCTGTTTTCCCGTAGCGTGTACGGTTTGGCCAGAAAGTGGGAACTTATAATTTACGCGGTTTATCGCGTTTTTCTCGCGAACCGCGCACCTTAGAGCAACGCGGCTTTCAGAAATGAATTCCTCGGCCAATTTCCCATCCGATACCGTTTGAGTCGTCAACATCGGTCGATTAGATCGGACACAGTTTGCGTTCAAAGTTTCTAATATAGTAAAATGGATGTTTTTAGCATTATTCTTCATAATTGGGAACGTAATAACTGCCGAACCGTTCCAAATAAGTAAAATCAAACTATACCGGCATAATCAGCGTCAAAAATTGTATCAAGAACCACAACCTTAATTTAATTGAAGGTAGTTGGGTTTTTACCGATTGGCTAAAATTTTGTAAGAAATCACATATTTTAAACTATAATTTTGAAGTAGCACGCCTATCTCAAAAACAAGAGCCCGGATCAACATGAAACCTTTGCTATCTTACTAAAATGGGTGCGCTGATTACAAATTTGCATAGGAAGAGTCTCTGTCTCTACTGGTTACCGAGTTGTACTGAAATTACGATTTTTCAAATAATACAAAAATAAGCGAAAAGGACCACATAACATGAAAATGATAAATCTTAGGCATATAAAAGTATACATATTTTTGATAGACTCAACGAGAGCTATCATTTGGTAGTGGGTAAACCTTTCTATCACCAACGGTTGCAATGTTCAATTTTTTTCTATCTAAAAGTGCTAAATTTAGAACGAAAAAACAATTGTAACTTTTTGAGAGATAGAGCTGTCTAATGTAGTCAGGCTTATGCATTGGGCTGTGCTGAATTCAACGGTGAGGTCTGTTTTCCCGTAGCGTGTACGGTTTGGCCAGAAAGTGGGAAACTATAATTTCCGCGGTTTATCGCGTTTTTCTCGCGAACCGCGCACCTTAGAGCAACGTGGCTTTCAGAAATGAATTCCTCGGCTAATTTCCCATCCGATACCGTTTGAATCGTCAACATCGGTCGATTAGATCGGACACAGTTTGCGTTCAAAGTTTCTAATATTGTAAAATGGATGTTTTTAGCATCATTCTTGATAATTGGGAACGTAATAACTGCCGAACCGTTCCAAATAAGTAAAATCAAACTATACCGGCGTAATCAGCGTCAAAAATTGTATCAAGAACCACAACCTTAATTTAATTGAAGGTAGTTGGGTTTTTACCGATTGGCTAAAATTTTGTAAGAAATCACATATTTTAAACTATAATTTTGAAGTAGCACGCCTATCTCAAAAACGAGGACCCGGATCAAGATGAAACCTTTGCTATCTTACTAAAATGGGTGCGCTGATTACAAATTTACATAGGAAAAGTCTCTGTCTCTACTGGTTACCGAGTTGTACTGAAATTACGGTTTTTAAAATAATGCAAAAATAAGCGAAAAGGACCACATAACATGAAAATGATAAATCTTAGGCATATAAAAGTATACATATTTTTGATAGACTCAACGAGAGCTATCATTTGGTAGTGGGTAAACCTTTCTATCACCAACGGTTGCAATGTCCATTTTTTTTCTATCTAAAAGTGCTAAATTTAGAACGAAAAAACAATTGTAACTTTTTGAGAGATAGAGCGGTCTAATGTAGTCAGGCTTATGCATTGGGATGTGCTGAATTCAACGGTGAGGTCTGTTTTCCCGTAGCGTGTACGGTTTGGCCAGAAAGTGGGAAATTATAATTTCCGCGGTTTATCGCGTTTTTCTCGCGAACCGCGCACCTTAGAGCAACGCGGCTTTCAGAAATGAATTCCTCGGCCAATTTCCCATCCGATACCGTTTGAGTCGTCAACATCGGTCGATTAGATCGGACACAGTTTGCGTTCAAAGTTTCTAATATAGTAAAATGGATGTTTTTAGCATTATTCTTCGTAATTGGGAACGTAATAACTGCCGAACCGTTCCAAATAAGTAAAATCAAACTATACCGGCATAATCAGCGTCAAAAATTGTATCAAGAACCACAACCTTAATTTAATTGAAGGTAGTTGGGTTTTTACCGATTGGCTAAAATTTTGTAAGAAATCACATATTTTAAACTATAATTTTGAAGTAGCACGCCTATCTCAAAAACAAGGGCCCGGATCAACATGAAACCTTTGCTATCTTACTAAAATGGGTGCGCTGATTACAAATTTGCATAGGAAGAGTCTCTGTCTCTACTGGTTACCGAGTTGTGCTGAAATTACGGTTTTTAAAATAATGCAAAAATAAGCGAAAAGGACCACATAACATGAAAATGATAAATCTTAGGCATATAAAAGTATACATATTTTTGATAGACTCAACGAGAGCTATCATTTGGTAGTGGGTAAACCTTTCTATCACCAACGGTTGCAATGTTCAATTTTTTTCTATCTAAAAGTGCTAAATTTAGAACGAAAAAACAATTGTAACTTTTTGAGAGATAGAGCGGTCTAATGTAGTCAGGCTTATGCATTGGGATGTGCTGAATTCAACGGTGAGGTCTGTTTTCCCGTAGCGTGTACGGTTTGGCCAGAAAGTGGGAAACTATAATTTCCGCGGTTTATCGCGCTTTTCTCGCGAACCGCGCATTTTAGAGCAACGCGGCTTTCAGAAATGAATTCCTCGGCCAATTTCCCATCCGATACCGTTTGAATCGTCAACATCGCTTGATTAGATCGGACACAGTTTGCGTTCAAAGTTTCTAATATAGTAAAATGGATGTTTTTAGCATTATTGTTGATAATTGGGAACGTAATAACTGCCGAACCGTTCCAAATAAGTAAAATCAAACTATACCGGCGTAATCAGCGTCAAAAATTGTATCAAGAACCACAACCTTAATTTAATTGAAGGTAGTTGGGTTTTTACCAATTGGCTAAAATTTTGTAAGAAATGACATATTTTAAACTATAATTTTGAAGTAGCACGCCTATCTCAAAAACAAGGGCCCGGATCAACATGAAACCTTTGCTATCTTACTAAAATGGGTGCGCTGATTACAAATTTACATAGGAAAAGTCTCTGTCTCTACTGGTTACCGAGTTGTACTGAAATTACGGTTTTTTAAATAATACAAAAATAAGCGAAAAGGACCACATAACATGAAAATGATAAATCTTAGGCATATAAAAGTATACATATTTTTGATAGACTCAACGAGAGCTATCATTTGGTAGTGGGTAAACCTTTCTATCACCAACGATTGCAATGTTCAATTTTTTTCTATCTAAAAGTGCTAAATTTAGAACGAAAAAACAATTGTAACTTTTTGAGAGATAGAGCGGTCTAATGTAGTCAGGCTTATGCATTGGGATGTGCTGAATTCAACGGTGAGGTCTGTTTTCCCGTAGCGTGTACGGTTTGGCCAGAAAGTGGGAAACTATAATTTCCGCGGTTTATCGCGCTTTTCTCGCGAACCGCGCATTTTAGAGCAATGCGGCTTTCAGAAATGAATTCCTCGGCCAATTTCCCATCCGATACCGTTTGAATCGTCAACATCGCTTGATTAGATCGGACACAGTTTGCGTTCAAAGTTTCTAATATAGTAAAATTGATGTTTTTAGCATTATTGTTGATAATTGGGAACGTAATAACTGCCGAACCGTTCCAAATAAGTAAAATCAAACTATACCGGCGTAATCAGCGTCAAAAATTGTATCAAGAACCACAACCTTAATTTAATTGAAGGTAGTTGGGTTTTTACCAATTGGCTAAAATTTTGTAAGAAATCACATATTTTAAACTATAATTTTGAAGTAGCACGCCTATCTCAAAAACGAGGACCCGGATCAAGATGAAACCTTTGCTATCTTACTAAAATGGGTGCGCTGATTACAAATTTACATAGGAAAAGTCTCTGTCTCTACTGGTTACCGAGTTGTACTGAAATTACGGTTTTTAAAATAATGCAAAAATAAGCGAAAAGGACCACATAACATGAAAATGATAAATCTTAGGCATATAAAAGTATACATATTTTTGATAGACTCAACGAGAGCTATCATTTGGTAGTGGGTAAACCTTTCTATCACCAACGGTTGCAATGTCCATTTTTTTTCTATCTAAAAGTGCTAAATTTAGAACGAAAAAACAATTGTAACTTTTTGAGAGATAGAGCGGTCTAATGTAGTCAGGCTTATGCATTGGGATGTGCTGAATTCAACGGTGAGGTCTGCTTTCCCGTAGCGTGTACGGTTTGGCCAGAAAGTGGGAAATTATAATTTCCGCGGTTTATCGCGTTTTTCTCGCGAACCGCGCACCTTAGAGCAACGCGGCTTTCAGAAATGAATTCCTCGGCCAATTTCCCATCCGATACCGTTTGAGTCGTCAACATCGGTCGATTAGATCGGACACAGTTTGCGTTCAAAGTTTCTAATATAGTAAAATGGATGTTTTTAGCATTATTCTTCGTAATTGGGAACGTAATAACTGCCGAACCGTTCCAAATAAGTAAAATCAAACTATACCGGCATAATCAGCGTCAAAAATTGTATCAAGAACCACAACCTTAATTTAATTGAAGGTAGTTGGGTTTTTACCGATTGGCTAAAATTTTGTAAGAAATCACATATTTTAAACTATAATTTTGAAGTAGCACGCCTATCTCAAAAACAAGGGCCCGGATCAACATGAAACCTTTGCTATCTTACTAAAATGGGTGCGCTGATTACAAATTTGCATAGGAAGAGTCTCTGTCTCTACTGGTTACCGAGTTGTACTGAAATTACGGTTTTTAAAATAATGCAAGAATAAGCGAAAAGGACCACATAACATGAAAATGATAAATCTTAGGCATATAAAAGTATACATATTTTTGATAGACTCAACGAGAGCTATCATTTGGTAGTGGGTAAACCTTTCTATCACCAACGGTTGCAATGTTCAATTTTTTTCTATCTAAAAGTGCTAAATTTAGAACGAAAAAACAATTGTAACTTTTTGAGAGATAGAGCGGTCTAATGTAGTCAGGCTTATGCATTGGGATGTGCTGAATTCAACGGTGAGGTCTGTTTTCCCGTAGCGTGTACGGTTTGGCCAGAAAGTGGGAAACTATAATTTCCGCGGTTTATCGCGCTTTTCTCGCGAACCGCGCATTTTAGAGCAACGCGGCTTTCAGAAATGAATTCCTCGGCCAATTTCCCATCCGATACCGTTTGAATCGTCAACATCGCTTTATTAGATCGGACACAGTTTGCGTTCAAAGTTTCTAATATAGTAAAATGGATGTTTTTAGCATTATTCTTGATAATTGGGAACGTAATAACTGCCGAACCGTTCCAAATAAGTAAAATCAAACTATACCGGCGTAATCAGCGTCAAAAATTGTATCAAGAACCACAACCTTAATTTAATTGAAGGTAGTTGGGTTTTTACCAATTGGCTAAAATTTTGTAAGAAATCACATATTTTAAACTATAATTTTGAAGTAGCACGCCTATCTCAAAAACAAGGACCCGGATCAACATGAAACCTTTACTATCTTACTAAAATGGGTGCGCTGATTACAAATTTACACAGGAAGAGTCTCTGTCTCTACTGGTTACCGAGTTGTGCTGAAATTACGGTTTTTAAAATAATGCAAAAATAAGCGAAAAGGACCACATAACATGAAAATGATAAATCTTAGGCATATAAAAGTATACATATTTCTGATAGACTCAACGAGAGCTATCATTTGGTAGTGGGTAAACCTTTCTATCACCAACGGTTGCAATGTTCAATTTTTTTTCTATCTAAAAGTGCTAAATTTAGAACGAAAAAACAATTGTAACTTTTTGAGAGATAGAGCGGTCTAATGTAGTCAGGCTTATGCATTGGGATGTGCTGAATTCAACGGTGAGGTCTGTTTTCCCGTAGCGTGTACGGTTTGGCCAGAAAGTGGGAAACTATAATTTCCGCGGTTTATCGCGCTTTTCTCGCGAACCGCGCATTTTAGAGCAACGAGGCTTTCAGAAATGAATTCCTCGGCCAATTTCCCATCCGATACCGTTTGAATCGTCAACATCGCTTGATTAGATCGGACACAGTTTGCGTTCAAAGTTTCTAATATAGTAAAATGGATGTTTTTAGCATTATTGTTGATAATTGGGAACGTAATAACTGCCGAACCGTTCCAAATAAGTAAAATCAAACTATACCGGCGTAATCAGCGTCAAAAATTGTATCAAGAACCACAACCTTAATTTAATTGAAGGTAGTTGGGTTTTTACCAATTGGCTAAAATTTTGTAAGAAATGACATATTTTAAACTATAATTTTGAAGTAGCACGCCTATCTCAAAAACAAGGGCCCGGATCAACATGAAACCTTTGCTATCTTACTAAAATGGGTGCGCTGATTACAAATTTACATAGGAAAAGTCTCTGTCTCTACTGGTTACCGAGTTGTACTGAAATTACGGTTTTTCAAATAATACAAAAATAAGCGAAAAGGACCACATAACATGAAAATGATAAATCTTAGGCATATAAAAGTATACATATTTTTGATAGACTCAACGAAAGCTATCATTTGGTAGTGGGTAAACCTTTCTATCACCAACGATTGCAATGTTCAATTTTTTTCTATCTAAAAGTGCTAAATTTAGAACGAAAAAACAATTGTAACTTTTTGAGAGATAGAGCGGTCTAATGTAGTCAGGCTTATGCATTGGGATGTGCTGAATTCAACGGTGAGGTCTGTTTTCCCGTAGCGTGTACGGTTTGGCCAGAAAGTGGGAAATTATAATTTCCGCGGTTTATCGCGTTTTTCTCGCGAACCGCGCACCTTAGAGCAACGCGGCTTTCAGAAATGAATTCCTCGGCCAATTTCCCATCCGATACCGTTTGAGTCGTCAACATCGGTCGACTAGATCGGACACAGTTTGCGTTCAAAGTTTCTAATATAGTAAAATGGATGTTTTTAGCATTATTCTTCATAATTGGGAACGTAATAACTGCCGAACCGTTCCAAATAAGTAAAATCAAACTATACCGGCATAATCAGCGTCAAAAATTGTATCAAGAACCACAACCTTAATTTAATTGAAGGTAGTTGGGTTTTTACCGATTGGCTAAAATTTTGTAAGAAATCACATATTTTAAACTATAATTTTGAAGTAGCACGCCTATCTCAAAAACAAGAGCCCGGATCAACATGAAACCTTTGCTATCTTACTAAAATGGGTGCGCTGATTACAAATTTGCATAGGAAGAGTCTCTGTCTCTACTGGTTACCGAGTTGTACTGAAATTACGATTTTTCAAATAATACAAAAATAAGCGAAAAGGACCACATAACATGAAAATGATAAATCTTAGGCATATAAAAGTATACATATTTTTGATAGACTCAACGAGAGCTATCATTTGGTAGTGGGTAAACCTTTCTATCACCAACGGTTGCAATGTTCAATTTTTTTCTATCTAAAAGTGCTAAATTTAGAACGAAAAAACAATTGTAACTTTTTGAGAGATAGAGCTGTCTAATGTAGTCAGGCTTATGCATTGGGATGTGCTGAATTCAACGGTGAGGTCTGTTTTCCCGTAGCGTGTACGGTTTGGCCAGAAAGTGGGAAACTATAATTTCCGCGGTTTATCGCGTTTTTCTCGCGAACAGCGCACCTTAGAGCAACGTGGCTTTCAGAAATGAATTCCTCGGCCAATTTCCCATCCGATACCGTTTGAATCGTCAACATCGGTCGATTAGATCGGACACAGTTTGCGTTCAAAGTTTGTAATATAGTAAAATGGATGTTTTTAGCATCATTCTTGATAATTGGGAACGTAATAACTGCCGAACCGTTCCAAATAAGTAAAATCAAACTATACCGGCGTAATCAGCGTCAAAAATTGTATCAAGAACCACAACCTTAATTTAATTGAAGGTAGTTGGGTTTTTACCGATTGGCTAAAATTTTGTAAGAAATCACATATTTTAAACTATAATTTTGAAGTAGCACGCCTATCTCAAAAACGAGGACCCGGATCAACATGAAACCTTTGCTATCTTACTAAAATGGGTGCGCTGATTACAAATTTACATAGGAAAAGTCTCGGTCTCTACTGGTTACCGAGTTGTACTGAAATTACGGTTTTTAAAATAATGCAAAAATAAGCGAAAAGGACCACATAACATGAAAATGATAAATCTTAGGCATATAAAAGTATACATATTTTTGATAGACTCAACGAGAGCTATCATTTGGTAGTGGGTAAACCTTTCTATCACCAACGGTTGCAATGTTCAATTTTTTTCTATCTAAAAGTGCTAAATTTAGAACGAAAAAACAATTGTAACTTTTTGAGAGATAGAGCGGTCTAATGTAGTCAGGCTTATGCATTGGGATGTGCTGAATTCAACGGTGAGGTCTGTTTTCCCGTAGCGTGTACGGTTTGGCCAGAAAGTGGGAAACTATAATTTCCGCGGTTTATCGCGCTTTTCTCGCGAACCGCGCATTTTAGAGCAACGCGGCTTTCAGAAATGAATTCCTCGGCCAATTTCCCATCCGATACCGTTTGAGTCGTCAACATCGGTCGATTAGATCGGACACAGTTTGCGTTCAAAGTTTCTAATATAGTAAAATGGATGTTTTTAGAATCATTCTTGATAATTGGGAACGTAATAACTGTCGAACCGTTCCAAATAAGTAAAATCAAACTATACCGGCGTAATCAGCGTCAAAAATTGTATCAAGAACCACAACCTTAATTTAATTGAAGGTAGTTGGGTTTTTACCGATTGGCTAAAATTTTGTAAGAAATCACATATTTTAAACTATAATTTTGAAGTAGCACGCCTATCTCAAAAACAAGGACCCGGATCTACATGAAACCTTTGCTATCTTACTAAAATGGGTGCGCTGATTACAAATTTACATAGGAAAAGTCTCTGTCTCTACTGGTTACCGAGTTGTACTGAAATTACGATTTTTCAAATAATACAAAAATAAGCGAAAAGGACCACATAACATGAAAATGATAAATCTTAGGCATATAAAAGTATACATATTTTTGATAGACTCAACGAGAGCTATCATTTGGTAGTGGGTAAACCTTTCTATCACCAACGGTTGCAATGTTCAATTTTTTTCTATCTAAAAGTGCTAAATTTAGAACGAAAAAACAATTGTAACTTTTTGAGAGATAGAGCGGTCTAATGTAGTCAGGCTTATGCATTGGGATGTGCTGAATTCAACGGTGAGGTCGGTTTTCCCGTAGCGTGCACGGTTTGGCTAGAAACTGGGAAACTATAATTTCCGCGGTTTATCGCGTTTTTCTCGCGAACCGCGCACCTTAGAGCAACGTGGCTTTCAGAAATGAATTCCTCGGCCAATTTCCCATCCGATACCGTTTGAATCGTCAACATCGGTCGATTAGATCGGACACAGTTTGCGTTCAAAGTTTGTAATATAGTAAAATGGATGTTTTTAGCATCATTCTTGATAATTGGGAACGTAATAACTGCCGAACCGTTCCAAATAAGTAAAATCAAACTATACCGGCGTAATCAGCGTCAAAAATTGTATCAAGAACCACAACCTTAATTTAATTGAAGGTAGTTGGGTTTTTACCGATTGGCTAACATTTTGTAAGAAATCACATATTTTAAACTATAATTTTGAAGTAGCACGCCTATCTCAAAAACGAGGACCCGGATCAACATGAAACCTTTGCTATCTTACTAAAATGGGTGCGCTGATTACAAATTTACATAGGAAAAGTCTCGGTCTCTACTGGTTACCGAGTTGTACTGAAATTACGGTTTTTAAAATAATGCAAAAATAAGCGAAAAGGACCACATAACATGAAAATGATAAATCTTAGGCATATAAAAGTATACATATTTTTGATAGACTCAACGAGAGCTATCATTTGGTAGTGGGTAAACCTTTCTATCACCAACGGTTGCAATGTTCAATTTTTTTCTATCTAAAAGTGCTAAATTTAGAACGAAAAAACAATTGTAACTTTTTGAGAGATAGAGCGGTCTAATATAGTCAGGCTTATGCATTGGGATGTGCTGAATTCAACGGTGAGGTCTGTTTTCCCGTAGCGTGTACGGTTTGGCCAGAAAGTGGGAAACTATAATTTCCGCGGTTTATCGCGCTTTTCTCGCGAACCGCGCATTTTAGAGCAACGCGGCTTTCAGAAATGAATTCCTCGGCCAATTTCCCATCCGATACCGTTTGAACCGTCGACATCGGTCGATTAGATCGGACACAGTTTGCGTTCAAAGTTTCTAATATAGTAAAATGGATGTTTTTAGCATTATTCTTGATAATTGGGAACGTAATAACTGCCGAACCGTTCCAAATAAGTAAAATCAAACTATACCGGCGTAATCAGCGTCAAAAATTGTATCAAGAACCACAACCTTAATTTAATTGAAGGTAGTTGGGTTTTTACCGATTGGCTAAAATTTTGTAAGAAATCACATATTTTAAACTATAATTTTGAAGTAGCACGCCTATCTCAAAAACAAGGACCCGGATCTACATGAAACCTTTGCTATCTTACTAAAATGGGTGCGCTGATTACAAATTTACATAGGAAAAGTCTCTGTCTCTACTGGTTACCGAGTTGTACTGAAATTACGATTTTTCAAATAATACAAAAATAAGCGAAAAGGACCACATAACATGAAAATGATAAATCTTAGGCATATAAAAGTATACATATTTTTGATAGACTCAACGAGAGCTATCATTTGGTAGTGGGTAAACCTTTCTATCACCAACGGTTGCAATGTTCAATTTTTTTCTATCTAAAAGTGCTAAATTTAGAACGAAAAAACAATTGTAACTTTTTGAGAGATAGAGCGGTCTAATGTAGTCAGGCTTATGCATTGGGATGTGCTGAATTCAACGGTGAGGTCGGTTTTCCCGTAGCG
Source organism: Melinopterus prodromus (assembly GCA_964023965.1). Taxonomy (NCBI): domain Eukaryota; kingdom Metazoa; phylum Arthropoda; class Insecta; order Coleoptera; family Scarabaeidae; genus Melinopterus; species Melinopterus prodromus. The sequence goes on from OZ030393.1 coordinate 64,169,533, forward strand.
TGCACGGTTTGGCTAGAAACTGGGAAACTATAATTTCCGCGGTTTATCGCGTTTTTCTCGCGAACCGCGCACCTTAGAGCAACGTGGCTTTCAGAAATGAATTCCTCGGCCAATTTCCCATCCGATACCGTTTGAATCGTCAACATCGGTCGATTAGATCGGACACAGTTTGCGTTCAAAGTTTGTAATATAGTAAAATGGATGTTTTTAGCATCATTCTTGATAATTGGGAACGTAATAACTGCCGAACCGTTCCAAATAAGTAAAATCAAACTATACCGGCGTAATCAGCGTCAAAAATTGTATCAAGAACCACAACCTTAATTTAATTGAAGGTAGTTGGGTTTTTACCGATTGGCTAACATTTTGTAAGAAATCACATATTTTAAACTATAATTTTGAAGTAGCACGCCTATCTCAAAAACGAGGACCCGGATCAACATGAAACCTTTGCTATCTTACTAAAATGGGTGCGCTGATTACAAATTTACATAGGAAAAGTCTCGGTCTCTACTGGTTACCGAGTTGTACTGAAATTACGGTTTTTAAAATAATGCAAAAATAAGCGAAAAGGACCACATAACATGAAAATGATAAATCTTAGGCATATAAAAGTATACATATTTTTGATAGACTCAACGAGAGCTATCATTTGGTAGTGGGTAAACCTTTCTATCACCAACGGTTGCAATGTTCAATTTTTTTCTATCTAAAAGTGCTAAATTTAGAACGAAAAAACAATTGTAACTTTTTGAGAGATAGAGCGGTCTAATATAGTCAGGCTTATGCATTGGGATGTGCTGAATTCAACGGTGAGGTCTGTTTTCCCGTAGCGTGTACGGTTTGGCCAGAAAGTGGGAAACTATAATTTCCGCGGTTTATCGCGCTTTTCTCGCGAACCGCGCATTTTAGAGCAACGCGGCTTTCAGAAATGAATTCCTCGGCCAATTTCCCATCCGATACCGTTTGAACCGTCGACATCGGTCGATTAGATCGGACACAGTTTGCGTTCAAAGTTTCTAATATAGTAAAATGGATGTTTTTAGCATTATTCTTGATAATTGGGAACGTAATAACTGCCGAACCGTTCCAAATAAGTAAAATCAAACTATACCGGCGTAATCAGCGTCAAAAATTGTATCAAGAACCACAACCTTAATTTAATTGAAGGTAGTTGGGTTTTTACCGATTGGCTAAAATTTTGTAAGAAATCACATATTTTAAACTATAATTTTGAAGTAGCACGCCTATCTCAAAAACGAGGACCCGGATCAACATGAAACCTTTGCTATCTTACTAAAATGGGTGCGCTGATTACAAATTTACATAGGAAAAGTCTCGGTCTCTACTGGTTACCGAGTTGTACTGAAATTACGGTTTTTAAAATAATGCAAAAATAAGCGAAAAGGACCACATAACATGAAAATGATAAATCTTAGGCATATAAAAGTATACATATTTTTGATAGACTCAACGAGAGCTATCATTTGGTAGTGGGTAAACCTTTCTATCACCAACGGTTGCAATGTTCAATTTTTTTCTATCTAAAAGTGCTAAATTTAGAACGAAAAAACAATTGTAACTTTTTGAGAGATAGAGCTGTCTAATGTAGTCAGGCTTATGCATTGGGATGTGCTGAATTCAACGGTGAGGTCTGTTTTCCCGTAGCGTGTACGGTTTGGCCAGAAAGTGGGAAACTATAATTTCCGCGGTTTATCGCGTTTTTCTCGCGAACAGCGCACCTTAGAGCAACGTGGCTTTCAGAAATGAATTCCTCGGCCAATTTCCCATCCGATACCGTTTGAATCGTCAACATCGGTCGATTAGATCGGACACAGTTTGCGTTCAAAGTTTGTAATATAGTAAAATGGATGTTTTTAGCATCATTCTTGATAATTGGGAACGTAATAACTGCCGAACCGTTCCAAATAAGTAAAATCAAACTATACCGGCGTAATCAGCGTCAAAAATTGTATCAAGAACCACAACCTTAATTTAATTGAAGGTAGTTGGGTATTTACCGATTGGCTAAAATTTTGTAAGAAATCACATATTTTAAACTATAATTTTGAAGTAGCACGCCTATCTCAAAAACGAGGACCCGGATCAACATGAAACCTTTGCTATCTTACTAAAATGGGTGCGCTGATTACAAATTTACATAGGAAAAGTCTCGGTCTCTACTGGTTACCGAGTTGTACTGAAATTACGGTTTTTAAAATAATGCAAAAATAAGCGAAAAGGACCACATAACATGAAAATGATAAATCTTAGGCATATAAAAGTATACATATTTTTGATAGACTCAACGAGAGCTATCATTTGGTAGTGGGTAAACCTTTCTATCACCAACGGTTGCAATGTTCAATTTTTTTCTATCTAAAAGTGCTAAATTTAGAACGAAAAAACAATTGTAACTTTTTGAGAGATAGAGAGGTCTAATGTAGTCAGGCTTATGCATTGGGATGTGCTGAATTCAACGGTGAGGTCTGTTTTCCCGTAGCGTGTACGGTTTGGCCAGAAAGTGGGAAACTATAATTTCCGCGGTTTATCGCGCTTTTCTCGCGAACCGCGCATTTTAGAGCAACGCGGCTTTCAGAAATGAATTCCTCGGCCAATTTCCCATCCGATACCGTTTGAGTCGTCAACATCGGTCGATTAGATCGGACACAGTTTGCGTTCAAAGTTTCTAATATAGTAAAATGGATGTTTTTAGAATCATTCGTGATAATTGGGAACGTAATAACTGTCGAACCGTTCCAAATAAGTAAAATCAAACTATACCGGCGTAATCAGCGTCAAAAATTGTATCAAGAACCACAACCTTAATTTAATTGAAGGTAGTTGGGTTTTTACCGATTGGCTAAAATTTTGTAAGAAATCACATATTTTAAACTATAATTTTGAAGTAGCACGCCTATCTCAAAAACAAGGACCCGGATCTACATGAAACCTTTGCTATCTTACTAAAATGGGTGCGCTGATTACAAATTTACATAGGAAAAGTCTCTGTCTCTACTGGTTACCGAGTTGTACTGAAATTACGATTTTTCAAATAATACAAAAATAAGCGAAAAGGACCACATAACATGAAAATGATAAATCTTAGGCATATAAAAGTATACATATTTTTGATAGACTCAACGAGAGCTATCATTTGGTAGTGGGTAAACCTTTCTATCACCAACGGTTGCAATGTTCAATTTTTTTCTATCTAAAAGTGCTAAATTTAGAACGAAAAAACAATTGTAACTTTTTGAGAGATAGAGCGGTCTAATGTAGTCAGGCTTATGCATTGGGATGTGCTGAATTCAACGGTGAGGTCGGTTTTCCCGTAGCGTGCACGGTTTGGCTAGAAACTGGGAAACTATAATTTCCGCGGTTTATCGCGTTTTTCTCGCGAACCGCGCACCTTAGAGCAACGTGGCTTTCAGAAATGAATTCCTCGGCCAATTTCCCATCCGATACCGTTTGAATCGTCAACATCGGTCGATTAGATCGGACACAGTTTGCGTTCAAAGTTTGTAATATAGTAAAATGGATGTTTTTAGCATCATTCTTGATAATTGGGAACGTAATAACTGCCGAACCGTTCCAAATAAGTAAAATCAAACTATACCGGCGTAATCAGCGTCAAAAATTGTATCAAGAACCACAACCTTAATTTAATTGAAGGTAGTTGGGTTTTTACCGATTGGCTAAAATTTTGTAAGAAATCACATATTTTAAACTATAATTTTGAAGTAGCACGCCTATCTCAAAAACGAGGACCCGGATCAACATGAAACCTTTGCTATCTTACTAAAATGGGTGCGCTGATTACAAATTTACATAGGAAAAGTCTCGGTCTCTACTGGTTACCGAGTTGTACTGAAATTACGGTTTTTAAAATAATGCAAAAATAAGCGAAAAGGACCACATAACATGAAAATGATAAATCTTAGGCATATAAAAGTATACATATTTTTGATAGACTCAACGAGAGCTATCATTTGGTAGTGGGTAAACCTTTCTATCACCAACGGTTGCAATGTTCAATTTTTTTCTATCTAAAAGTGCTAAATTTAGAACGAAAAAACAATTGTAACTTTTTGAGAGATAGAGCGGTCTAATATAGTCAGGCTTATGCATTGGGATGTGCTGAATTCAACGGTGAGGTCTGTTTTCCCGTAGCGTGTACGGTTTGGCCAGAAAGTGGGAAACTATAATTTCCGCGGTTTATCGCGCTTTTCTCGCGAACCGCGCATTTTAGAGCAACGCGGCTTTCAGAAATAAATTCCTCGGCCAATTTCCCATCCGATACCGTTTGAATCGTCAACATCGCTTGATTAGATCGGACACAGTTTGCGTTCAAAGTTTCTAATATAGTAAAATGGATGTTTTTAGCATTATTCTTGATAATTGGGAACGTAATAACTGCCGAACCGTTCCAAATAAGTAAAATCAAACTATACCGGCGTAATCAGCGTCAAAAATTGTATCAAGAACCACAACCTTAATTTAATTGAAGGTAGTTGGGTTTTTACCAATTGGCTAAAATTTTGTAAGAAATGACATATTTTAAACTATAATTTTGAAGTAGCACGCCTATCTCAAAAACAAGGGCCCGGATCAACATGAAATCTTTGCTATCTTACTAAAATGGGTGCGCTGATTACAAATTTACATAGGAAAAGTCTCTGTCTCTACTGGTTACCGAGTTGTACTGAAATTACGGTTTTTCAAATAATACAAAAATAAGCGAAAAGGACCACATAACATGAAAATGATAAATCTTAGGCATATAAAAGTATACATATTTTTGATAGACTCAACGAGAGCTATCATTTGGTAGTGGGTAAACCTTTCTATCACCAACGGTTGCAATGTTCAATTTTTTTCTATCTAAAAGTGCTAAATTTAGAACGAAAAAACAATTGTAACTTTTTGAAAGATAGAGCGGTCTAATGTAGTCAGACTTATGCATTGGGATGTGCTGAATTCAACGGTGAGGTCGGTTTTCCCGTAGCGTGCACGGTTTGGCTAGAAACTGGGAAACTATAATTTCCGCGGTTTATCGCGTTTTTCTCGCGAACCGCGCACCTTAGAGCAACACGGCTTTCAGAAATGAATTCCTCGGCCAATTTCCCATCCGATACCGTTTGAATCGTCAACATCGGTCGATTAGATCGGACACAGTTTGCGTTCGAAGTTTCTCACATAGTAAAATGGGTATTTTTAGCATCATTTTTGATAATTGGGAATGTAATAACTCCGAACCGTTCCAAATAAGTAAAATCAAATTATACCGGCGTAATCAGCGTCAAAAATTGTATCAAGAATCACAAACTTAATTTAATTTAAGGCGAGTTTTCCTAGGAGCAGGTTTTTTACGCAGCGTACAACGCATTTCAAGTTGACAGCTTAATCCGCCGCGCGTTTGTATTTTCCAAATGTGGAGCATCAGCTATTCAGGTGGTCTAGTTGTAGTTTTGTCAAGGGATCTTTGCGAGTTGTCAAAAGTGACAGTCGTCTGAGAAGATGTGCGTTACGTTGTACGCTGCGTAAAAAACCTGCTCCTAGGAAAACCAGCCTTTAAGGAAGTCTCTTTTATTCCAAAGTAGATTTGGCAAAAACGTCGACATCCCTAGGCAATAACCAATTTTTGACTGATTTTGCAAACTCATTAAAACTAGCCAAGGTGCTGTCGATCGGCTGTTGGGCCCCCCTCCTAAGGTATTTGAACTGTTGATGACACATGGCAGAATACAGCGATTTTAAAGACCATTGTCTCTCAAACCTACATCCTACAATATTTTAATGTAATTCTTTGTCTATAATACACCCACAGAGCTAACGATAGGTACATAAGTCAAGAAACACATTAGTCTGATATGTAAACTTCTAACACTGATGAACATCTTAATGAGTATGTACGCATTTGCTCAAGAATAACAGTATGTAAGGTGCTTCATGGCTTTAAAGCAAAAATGTTCCTTGCATATATTCACTTAAACATTATGGTATAACATTTTAGCTAACATTTAGTTTCTTTCAACAAAATAAAAATAAAAACTGTACAATGAAATGAATGAAATGTGCAATACAATATTAAATACTGACGGTCCCATTAATAGGCCTTTATTACTTAAACTCGTACGTCAATGTCTTCTGCCACTGCCGTCATAATCAGGTGTGTTATGGGAGAAATCAATATTCACACATACGAACCCTACATTGCTATATTCGATGTTTTATTTCCACGGTTATTACTGATTCTTGAAATTACATTTACATATACATCCCAACAAATGTAAATTCTTTTGATAACATGTCAAACAAACCGAAACAAGCCTTATAAATGAACAACTTATAACTATTTCTTGAGGTTCAAGTACTTAATTTCGCATTTCTAGCAAATAAGCTTTTTATTTTACAAAATGACAATAATGACTAATAATAAGGACTAAGTATATCAAATAATCCCATACTATAAATTTTCTATTTCTATTTCAATAAGATAATTCCATTTGGACGATATGTTTGTTTTTGTAGCAAGCTATACCTAAACTCTTCACGTTTTCTCATTCGAAAGTCAACATTAGAGCATATCCTGTATTTTATTAATTTGACTGAATCCGTTTGAATCCGTATTTGCGAAGAAGCTGTATGTAGCACAGGCTATATTTGCTTTTGGGATTTTCCAAAGCCTTGCTTTTAGCAGTGCATACCTCGCTGCAGATCGTTCAAATATTTATGAAAATCGCCCTCTGAAAGCGGCTAGCACACGCCAAAAAGTTTTCCATGCAAATATTACCTCGCATTACTATTGCATGAAGTAATATGCAAAACGGTTGTCGAATAGGACTTTAACTGTATGTCAAATAAAAACACTAAAACCAACTGAGTAAAGTATGTTTTTATAATCAGTTTTAAATTATTTTTAGGCGAAGTTCTGATGATGTAAATAAACCTGAATAACGGTCATAATCCGAATTTCTTGATCTGTTATAAGTTTTCATACCACATATACGTATTATGCTAAGCAAATTCTAAGAAAACTACTAAACTGTATATATATATATATATATATATATACTGTAAAGAGATACAGTAATCGCAACGTTGAATAGGAAATTCGTTAGGAAATAATATGCATGCTGGAGTAAGGGAACCCAGATACGATGAAACTTTTCCTCATCAGAATGTTTCAACTCAGAAAATATATTAAAAAATAAACTGAAGATATCTTGGAAGTTTGTTATTCTGAGTGAGATAGGAACTTAAAGTTAGTTGATATCTTGGTAACGAGAGAGATTGTAAGTTCGAAAAGGAAGATGGCCGAATCTGACCTGAATACTTGAGTACTTACTTGATTGCCTTCACCATAGATAGTCCCATGTGGACGCAAAGTACTGCGTGGTCAGGCCGCTCTTGTGGTGCCCCGCTTATGCAGTAATAGCAGTCGCCAAGAATTTTTATTCTCAGTTGATGGTATTTCTGTAATAAAGCATACAATAGTACCAATTAATTGATCAACCGAGATGTTAATAATAGATATAGCAAATAAAACGACATAAAAATGTTGATTAAAAGAATAATGAACAATAAATAAAAATAAAACCAGGGTAAAAATCGTTCAAACTAGTTATTTGATTAGTGTAGTTTGGGAAATTTTGAACTATCAATAAGGATATTCTTTCTCGATATTCTCTTATTTTTAGAGACACTGGAAATATTAGAAAAATCAAAATTAGTGTCTAGTTGTCGAGCTTTTTCTTTCTCTTCATTGCATTGAATTGCCCCAATTGATTTTAATTATAATCCAAAGTTATTTATATTCCAAGGTATTTTACTCTATTAAGTTAATTTGTCAGTCCTCTTTTAGTTTTCTTAGTCCTAAGTGAACATTGTCATTTCTGTCACGATTTTCTTCGATGTAAAATTATATTCTATACAAGATGTTGCAGTTAAGCGTGACAAAAAATAGACATTTTGAAAGTTCCATTCTTCGAAAATAAGAAATGAATTCACTTGTTTGGCATATAGCCACAACCCTCGTTTAAAAGAGCAATTCTTAAGCATCCCCTCAACTTTTTTAAATTTACTATATTTTAATTTCATATTTGATAAATTAATAACAAAATTAATGAGTAATAACGTAAATGCCCTTTCCATATAATTTTTCAACGTGTGTTGGCTTGATAACCATGACAACCGTACCGGTTACGGCGTCTTGACGTTGGAGCAATGCCAGCTTGGAGATTTTACACTTGGATACTTTGATAGAACGAAACTCTTCTGAATGCTAGCAAAATTGTCTTCTTAACTGAATAAGATGTTCCCATACAAAATTGTAATAGTTTCTGAGTTAAATTGTTAAAGAAAAAGTGTCGCCTCTTTTGTATGTTCGTAAAAACAACATTTTTGTAGATGCTATCTTTGTCGGTTAATTACAAAAAATATCTATGTCAGATAATTGCCAAAACCTGAAGATAATTAAAATTACTAAAAAATTGCAACGCACTGTATATGAATAAGAATAAGAGAATGATTTCACATTCGCGAATGTGAAAGTTCCAAGAATTAAACCATCAAAGACTGCCAAGCTTTTTCATTCACTCCTTCTCAAAACTATTGTTGTTCCTGCATGATACTTTCTCAAATGATTAATTATATAATTAGAATATCCAAAATTATAATATTATTAAATACTTACCTCAGCTAATTTGTCGAATCTAGCGAAGAGTTCGTTGAGCATCTTGACAAGCTCCTGGGCGGAATACGTCGACGAGATGGCCGTAAATCCGACAATATCGGCGTACAGGATACTGAAACAAAAGCGGTACCGATATCGAACCTTTCAATATTCATGTATGCACTCGTCCGCGAAGCTTAAAATCTGTCTGGAAGCACATAAAAACCACTCTACCTAAATCGGATGAACCGTTATTGATTTTTTACAATCTAATATATTACCGCGGGCATATTCGACAGAATTCGAGGGCTTCTGTGGGCGGTTACAAAGATAGACGCTGCCGAAGAATGTTGCCTTTTAAGTAGAAGAGATAAAAGACTGTACATGACAGGAATGGATGTTTCTTATACTAAACTTTGAAGGTAGAGATTTTTCACTGTTATACTGGATCAGTACTTTCAAATTTTGCGAACCTGAACCCTGCTGCGGTATCACAAAAAGCCACATCAGGAAGATAGTACAAAACTAAGAAGATAAAAAAGAAGCTGTAATAAGTTGGGGTTTTAAACGCTGGTGTATTTTGTTTTAAGAGGGATTCGAGGTTGGTATGAGACGAAGCATAAGGGTGATATTGGAGCGCAGGCGTATGTGGCTTTGGCGCGAGAATATTTAGGGGTTGAAGAAAGCGCACAACCATTCATTCTCTTTGATATCGGGTTTTGTGTTCTCTCGTTCCCAGCTATTTTAACGCGTAAGTTGTTTATTAGAGTTTACTGATTTATATTGTGACCAACTCTGCCAAAAGAATCTTGTGCTTGATTTGACACACATCCCTCATATAATATATATAATCTATGACTTCTTCTTATAATATAATATGCTACTCGCCATCTAAAAGCACCAGGATCTCAAATATACATGCTGTTGCTCTACGAAACGACACGCTTGTTTACGCAGAACTAATCTATAATTCAACATAATTAGCTGGGTAATCCCCCTCTAAATTTACTTAGACACGCATTAGGGGCAAATTTGGCATCGTCTGATGAATTTTGTTTGCCTAATAGCTGATATATTGGCTGGAAGGGGTGAGCTTTTAGTTTTCATTGTTCGAGGATCTGTCGATGTGAACTTTTCTGGCTGTCTCTTTGCATCGATGCTAGCTACCACCTCGAACCGATTCTGTATTTTTCACGGTAAACTGAGCATAATCGAACCCCATTGTTACCAAACTCTTTCATGTGCATCTTCGGATACTGGAACTCAACAGTAGGATTTGAAAATAGAGGTATTTTGTTTGATATGGACACTACCGTTTGTTAAGCTGCCGTTTGTAAATATACGCTAACTGACAACAGAAACAGGAAGAAAACAAGCCGGTCAAGAGAAAACATCTTGGTTATTTGTTACATGTTAGTATATATAAATACTGTCTTTTTTGACAAGTTTTGCTGATGACTACACCGGTGTGGCTTTTGCGATTGTGGCAAACAACTAGCTTTTGAAAATACTTTTGTCACCAAATACAACACTGAAAGAAAAAAAAATCTTGTTAAGTAATTGCTGTACAAACAATAACTTTTGCAATTTGTCTATCGGTTGCCAGTTTTCATTCTAAAATTTCATAATTTCTGATTTTGTTCCAATATCTGAAACTTGATAGTGTTTTTTACCATCCACACTTTTTAGTTAACTACGGTCGGATGAATATTATCCAACAAATTATTATCGAACAATAAATTCATTCATCATTTAATTTATTTCACATCTATTACTATATTTTTCAAGACGAAACGTATTAAAAATTTGGTACTAACCCGAAAACAATTTCCTGCAACTAGAAAAAAAAAGCATTTTTCAGCGGGGCAATGACGTCATCAATAACTCTTCCTCAAATACACCACCAAACTGCAAAGTGACAGTTATTTTAAGGTCACAAAATAACACGTTTTTTGTCCAGCAGGTGCAGCATTTAGAGAACTTGAAACATGTTCGGAAATCCACGTATTTACACATTTACATTTACACATATTTACACACACATTTACACATTTATATTTTACATATTTTCAAGTATATTTGGATTAATTTCCAAATATTAATCTCTCATTTCAATTTGCTAAGGTTAATAGAATAATGTACTGGGTGTAGTATAATATAATATAATGAATCAATTTTTTTTCTTGATTTTTTAATTAAAGAAATCATAATTTTCAATAATGTTTTGCTACAGGTTGAAAAGTTAAAATAAATTAAAAATATTGAATCAAATTGCCCTGAAATATGACAGCAATACATTACAGAAACCGTTTTTGGAGCCATGAGATGACAACCCCCAAAGTACGATGCCATTACACGAGCACAGACTGCACAGTAGCGAAGCAGAATTTTGTGACTGATGATCTGTCCAAAACATTCATCAACTTAAATACTGCGTAGTACACTCGGCTGAGTTTTCTATGTGTAATGTGTAAATTGTATGTGCCCATTCCATCCCAGTGAGCGACAATTGTGAACTCACAGAAATTTTATCTCATCGCAGATCGTCGAGCACCTCGACGATTAAGTTAAGCGTTAAGTAAGTTAGTATTAAAAAGTATCAATAATAAAATTGAAAATTAAAAGTGTGACCAAAACAGACCAACTATTATTTCATGGTCATTTTAACCCTAGAGTTTTTCTATCTGACTATATCGGTTGTTTACCAAGCACATTTTTGGAAAGACGCTTTGTAACCGGCGTGGTCTATTGTTTTTTTCTACATTCAACATCACAACCAGGGTTGCTAGAGCATGCTTCATTGGCAACGAGAAGTGTAATGTGGGTTATGTGGATTAGCGCATCAGAACACGTAAAAAACGGAAAATATGAAGGTCTATAGATTGGCAGAGGTGGACCACACTTATGGCCTGCTCTGTCGCCAGACTTAAATCCTTTGAACTTTTGATGGGGTGCATGACTACGGACATGACGAGGAGTCTTATGGAATAGGGTTTGTAAACTTCATATTCTTTAGTAACACAAAAAGCACATGTCACTGAATTAACTGCGAATTAAAGTACCAAAAAAACGTCGAATACAACACACAACCCACATATGTTTTCTTGTTTATGATCAATAGGTTCAATACGACTTCAATTCACGTCTTTATTTGTTTTTATCCGTACAAACTTAACTTTTTTCCCCTGATCCAAGATAGTAGTTCCCTTCGGCGTCGACATATATATGTTAACACACGCCTAGGAATGTATATTTGCGCCGAACGCCAGGACATCAGGTCCGAAATGCGAGAGCGGCGTCTGAACGGCAAAAACAATTTCCGCTTCGCAGCAAAATTTCGTGTCAATATGTGCGCGCGCGCCATCTGGCACCAGCCGCCTATGCTTGGTAAATAACTTTCAGCATACTCGATGCATGTCAAGTAGAGCCAGCTGACCCGGATTTTGCAGTCTTCTTTTTCCTACGAAACTACGTAAGTACAAAACTACCTTACAGCAATGTACTCCATTCTATATAAGAACCAAAAGAAATGATATTTTCTATTTATAATACGTAAATGCAAGTACCTACATTTGCATTGCTGAAATGTTGAATTCGAGTATAAGTGAATAACTAATTCTATATACATGTCACCTTTCAACTAGGAATATGGTATAAAACCCTAAATATTTTAATAAATTCACTTCGTGCCTGTGAATAAATTCTAAATAGCTGTTTTTGATTGTTATTCGTTCGTTTATAGTAGACAATATCGTAAAATGTACACTGAAACTTCGAAAAATGTTATGTTTTAGGTACATACCTAACGTTTTCATGTCGACTCATGTATATTTTCTTAAATTGACTATCAGCGCTATCGAGATCTTGTCGCATTTGAACAGCTACGTGTTCAGGAAGCACGGATAACAACAGCCTTTCCTGAAATAAAATAAACATTGTGTGACATTCACAGAATTCTAAAATCATATTAGGTATAATACATATGTCTAACGGCTCTGAATTATCAATAAAATGGTAAAAACCCAAAACTAGACAATTTAGTCCTCACTAAGTAGGTATTAATTGCAGTAAAATTAATGCTATTTTATTTTTGTCTGTTAATTTCAATGGGATCGTCAGACAAAGAAATGTTTATATACTTCATGGAAACTGTAGACCAAGACGCAGAATTCTGTAACTTATACGTCCTCGTGATTTCAGGGGTACCAACCTACGGTCGGTAATTGAAATTCCTGGAATTTTGGTAGTTTAATTAAATACTTGAAACTTGCACCTCGCAAATTATATGGCCTCCAGAGGTCGACTGCATTGCAGATATTCTGGTTATCAAAATGAAAATGAATAATAAACAACAAAAAGGCGAAAAAATTAGGGAATCGATTAACATGATCGAAAAATTCTTAAATACTTTTGCTTATTAAAATAAAGTGAGTCCCATGTCACTGTTTTAAGTCCATTGTTTTCATGTAAATAAATATTTGTCTCATCCTTTATTGAAATTTGCGTTTTACTTTTGAGTGTAAATTTCATTTAATAGTTAAAGTATTTTACAAGAAAAATAAATTTTAAATAGTGGTACCACAACTTAGATAAAATTGTTCACACTAAAAAGTATGATTATATAATACCCAGCTGGGCCACACTGTCCAACTATTACGTAAATATATAAGAATACTTATTGTCAATGAACATGGGAACGCTATAAATGCATTTAATAGTTATTGGATGCCATTAGTCATCGTAAAAAGCAAAGTGACTGCATTGCCACAGAGATTCGCCGGAGTTGACGGGAACAAAAGCTAATTAAACACGTGACATAATGGTGATAAATGGGTCTGAACTAGGTTTCGTTAGCACGAAATGTAAAGTAAGGTGGATCGTTTTTATCCCTATGAATTATTTTGTTTGAATGAAATTTGTTTGGTGAAAATCGGTGCTCTACGGCGTAATGAAAAGTGTTTACAAATTTGAGAAAAAAATATTAATAACTTCTACTACCCCAACGTGAACAAAAATACAAAACGTTGATAGAATACTGTCTTTAAGTACTTATTATAGTTCATACAATTAGCTTTGTTTGCTTGACTGTTTAAATGGTTTTTAATATTTGTCTTATAAAAAAGGCAATTTAAAAAAAAAAAGTATTTTGGAATTTTTCTCTGTTGATTATTTTACCCCCCTTAGGGCAGTACATAACATTAAAATAAAAATCAGTTTACCAATTCAAATTTTCATATTTTTGATCCACCCTAAATTGTAAAGCTACACAAAACTCCAAACAAATAGCATATAATAACTATTTCAGTACTTCTTAAAACGCAGTAACCTGAAAATAAACCATGTCATTTCAAACTAATTTAACTAAGAAAGCTTGCAATGAATCTTCCACCCAATTACGTATGACATAATTTAGAAAGTACTTCATTTCTCACTAAAGAGAGATGAGTTTTACGCTGTATATGTATATTTCTCTTGGACCAGAACGCTCGTGTAGATAAGCAATAAATTTCAGGGCTGCGAATATATCTTCCTGTCGGCTTTATGGCCGATGATGGGGTTCTTAAATTACAACGATGATGAAAAACCTTCATATTAAAATGCGCTAAAAATAGACGATAACCGAAACTCGGAAGATATTCGCCTCATCGCTTAAAGATATTACTTCGCGGTCGCTTAATACGCGAAAGCAAGAAACCAATAACAAATCTCGTTTTGTATCTTTTGTATTAACGAACTGTTTTATTTTTAATGACAATTTTATTTTTAATAAAATATAAAATTACCTGTTCTGCACTTTGTTCCTCAATAACTAATTTCACCTCCAAAGATTGTCTTGTTTCCAAAAATGCCCTCCTCTGTTGCTTCTCTTCGACGAAATACGAAGTCAGACCTAACGCGTTCGCTGTCAATAGTAGAATACAGTTGGCTATGTGCTGAAACAAAAGAAAACTCAAATTAATTACTTACCTACCACGATAAATATTGTCTTAAACATAATTAAAACCATTAAAAAATACCATGAAATTGTTAAAGACAATTTGGCGCGGTCAGAGTTTACCAGTTCGCTTATTTAGGAAGTTGCTCAAATTCTCGAAATTTAATTAACAACCACCGGGAAGCAGAGATAAAGCAAAAGTTGAAAACTTGCAAATTCGGCGAAAATGAATTCGGCAAATCTTTCATCCGTCTTAATTTGAATAGCTAATTATAAAATACCCTTCTCTTCTTAACCCCGAAATCCTTGCGGCTTTTTTTTATTTATCTTCTCCGTCAAAGTGCCTTTTCGCCAGCAATTCTTTCGCTAGAGTTCGAAAAAATAATTACTTACGTTGACGTTTTCTTTTACGTGCAGAATAAACGGTTTTTGCTTATATGAGTTGAAAATATGACATCGATAATAACACGAACAGTTGGTTAGGGCATTAAAACTGAAACAAAACAATTGCATTTCGTATTTTCTAGTCGAAAACGACGTGTGACACGGTGTGTCCAAACAGGAAATCGATATTGCGTTTGCATCAGCTTCAAATTGTGTGAAGAGTGCAGACAGGATAATATTGTTTGAAATGCTATAATATATATCAAATAATATATTAAGTAAACCCAGATGTTGTTTTTAATTAGTATTAATGATTAACTCTCATAAACGTGAAGACATGCCTTGAATTTGAAAACTATCTATATAATGTAGAAAAAAATGGTTTTATGCCGTAGGTTTGCTTCTTAAAAGTAATCAGGCAACGTTTTACATATTGGTGGAGGTGCCGGGCGGACATATTTTATTATACAGTGTGTCTCACGAGACGTTGGATTGTACGGTTACTTTTGTTATTATTAGAGATATAAAGTCGGTACACATGCGTTTTCATTTTTGTATACATGTAGATTATGTCAGTTAGCATTTGTTCCTCGTTGAATTCGCAGGAAACCAATGAATCTTTTGTTCTTCCTGTGGGCGCCATATTTTATTTACACATTTATACGTTCAAAATTTCTTTTTGAGTAATTTAATATGGCACAAGCCATACGTTTAATGCATTCACATAGCTACATTTACTGGAAATTATATTAGTTTGTTTTATTTTAACATTTATTTTAACTAACAGAATTTTAACTGATTCTCGCGAAACGAGGATTGTACGAACATATCATGCACTTGTTTCATATAGATAATTAAATAAAACTCTCTAAAATAATATTAAAAAAATATGCCCAGAAAAAATCATCATTTTGTATACCTACTTTGGCAATGCCAAGTTCAGTTTCTTTTCAGGTTTGAAATATTCCAAGATTTATATCGCTCTGTCTGTTTACTTAAGAAAGTAAGTAATTCAGTACGATTAATATCGGGAAGTACGCGAAACAAGCCAATAAGCTTAAAACTCCTTTGGGGGACGGACGACGGAGGGGAAGTTTGCGGATTTATTATACAAAATTACGCAATGCGCCTCAGTTGTGGAGAATTTCCGTTCTGAGGTAGGTACGGCCGTAAATCAGAGTTAAAGGTACACGAAAAAATATATAAATATATAAGCGGTACACAATTTTACGGCAGCGTAAACACGGCTGGAAGTGAATTTGCCTTCAGATCGTTAAAGGATTCACTCTAAATTTAAGTTGGATCGTTTTACCATTAATAAAAAAAAAGTTTGCTCTTGGAATAAATTACTACGTTGGCACTGTAAATAATTGTATTAATTAAATAATTAAATTTTAAACCGTGGCTCCTGAAATTGCAGAGTTTTTTCTATAATCTGATATCATTTTTAATTCGTAAGGATTTTGTTTTGTTTGAATTTGAATTTCTAAAACTGAGTGCAGGTACGACTGAAAACTGATTAACTTAAGTCTGCAGGATTGCTTAAATATCTAGATTATGTTACTGTTTCTTGTTTAACCATTTTAAACTGAAATTTCTCCATATTTCATATTTCTAGTCCTCAATAGAATTAAATATTCACAAAATGTTGCGCTTTCTTATTCTACAAAAAAATATTGTTTCTATTAAAATGCAATTTCTGCAAGCCATCCTGCTAGTCCTTAAAAGAACCAATCCAATCCTAGAAATACTGATCCAGAGTGTTATTTTATCGCTCGAAGGCAGAAGTAATCTCCCAAGTTTTATTGATGGCAATAAAAACGTCCTTTAGGTATTTGAATTTCGGCCAAAATGGCGGGACACAGATCCATGAGAAGTTTGTGAGTACTGCTGGTATCAGAAACGCGACAGTGTCAATTGTTTCTGTCATTGTATAAACTACAAGGACTCTACACTTCTTCACAAATAAAAACTACAAATTAGATCTATTAGAACAGCTTGAAATAGAAAAACATAAAATCAACCACAATACCTCTTTGTTAACCGATCAATTATAATTGCTTATGTTCACTTTACAATAATTAAAACAAAAAATATTTTTCCGCCATCCCTCTTACTAACTTTCAGCTGTATGTCAAGTCTCACATTGTCTTTCACACAGGACGCAAGTTGTTGCTACTGCTTTTAATTACATGACTTTAAGTTATAACATGTTCAATTATTATTTATTTATTTTGATACCATCAATATTCTTATTATAGACCGGTACATAAGAAATTAAATATATTTACGAAAGGAAAAGATGGTTTTTATTCAAGAATGTCACATAAGAGAAGCAGTCGTTTCAGATATCAAAGGATGGCATTTTTAAAACCAAACAAATCTTGTCTGATTTTTGTTTACTTATCGTCTCTGGAAGGAGTTAACGAGAACCAAAGTTTTGTAATTTTAACACTAATTTTAGCCCATATTATATTATCTTTAATTCTGGTTGGCCCGCTACTACGAACACCTGTCTTCTTCTTGAAAATTTTAACCTCCTGTCATCGCTAATACTCGCTCCTACCAACAAAGTTAGCCTGTCGTTAAGGCTATTCAGTTGCCAGTTGGGAGACCGCAGGAAAAACTTGTTGTTTAGTATAAAAGCTGCTGTTAATCTGCTGTCCGTGTCAATTTGCGGTCAGTTGTACAGTATACAGTATGCTGTGTTTTTATTCATATTGATCTTTATGTTAATTACTGTAATAATACCATGATAAAAAACAGTGTTATTTCAAAAAATTATGTATGAAATGATGAAAAGAGTATGAAATACATGAAAGGAAATACGTAATGAAAAGATCTAGAATTATTCATGTAGATAGGCATTTCCATTTTGAATTTGTTAAAAGACTTCATTTATCAAAGTAATGCTTTAACTATTTACTAGCTAAAATTGATCAAAGTAGTAAAACCTCAGTCAGAGATAAGCTTGGTGGAATAGTTCTATACGGCTCTCTTTCAAGCTATTTTCCGTGAATTCAGCTATATTCACAACCTATATCAAGGCAGACATCCGCTATTCCGACGCGACAGTTTAGTTGTCAAGATGTCGGGGCTACTCCAGCAACACTAGCAATGTAACGGCAAATATCGTGTTTTTGCCGTTACACTGTATTAAATTTAATTGTTCAAGCTGTTATATATTATTATATTTTTATATTATTATTAATTATGTATGTGTATATTATTTTTATATTATTGAATATTGTAGTTTATTTATTTTATAGATTAATTACTTGATTTTGGTAGATTTACTCGTTATGAAAAACGCATGCTATCGAAAACTTCAATTAGCATCTTTAGTATCACTTCAAGAGCACCACATACATCATATCACAGTCACAAAATGCTATATTAACACAAATCACGATATGAAATCCTTCTAGCGCAATCATTCGGTATGCAATTAGTTCGCAAAGCGTTTTGCGAAAGTATTTATTCATTCAATTCAGTTGGGAAATGCGGAATGAAACATGACACGAACGTTCGTAACATACAAACGGTTTCAGCAAATTTCAGTGAACCAATTCGGCCGTTATGCACGTGAACAGGTTGCCCCGTTTTATTCGTGTTTTGTTTCCAGCTGCTGCGATCGATGTCGCTGATGTATTCGCTCGTAATAGTTGGTCGACTAAAATATTGCCCATTAGGCTACACCGGTCTATTTTTATCGATAATATATACGCGTTGATTGACCAAAAATAGTCGCACATAAAAAAAGAACTATCGCTTTGAAAAATGTTTTATGGTGGGTTATTTTTGTAACGTTTGCAAAATATATTGGAATTAAAACGCCTCTAAATAATTATCCACCGAATCCATGCGCTGAAATGTCTAAATGGTTAAAAGAATAATATGTGAGAGGTTTTATTGATTGCAGCAATTGTTTGGTCATTCAACTTCCGGTTTCAAAGAGTTCTTGTGCGCTTTATTTATGGATGTGTTATTCTTTGTAGTCTTCGATATGTAATAAGTATCAATTTTGCATCTGTTGCATCTGTTCTTAAAGGGAATTCACAAACTTTATCATCTTACATCAGATTGATGATAACTTTTGTTTGTTTATGGAAACCCAATAGACCTTTTCGATTTATTTATTTGCGCTGAATGCGAATCCGAGCTCAAAGAATCGCTGTAGATGCTTCATAAAACATTTTTCGCAAACTTTTGGGATTACAGGTAAAATTACAAATATGAAGGTTTACTATGGTTTCTAGGACAAAGGGTTCACTTGGTATGAATTTGTTAAAACAACCAAAATAGCGTTTTTTATACTTTCATGTTTTCCTCATGTTTCCATACTTTACGCGCTCACATTACAAATTTAATAAAACAAAAATATGCTCTCTAAGTAGAGCCACCAGCATTGTAACTGTAAAGCCCAACTGCACCCCGGAAACTTAAATTTTAAGCTCAGCTTTAGATCCTGTTAAAGGTTAAGTTTGCTGCACCGTCAACAAAGCGAAGCTTAAAAATCGCTAAGCTTCTTTTATATTAAGCCGAAAGTAAGATCGATCTACAGCCACTTATCAAAAAAGCAGGTTGTTTATACACATTTTTCAGTTCTGTCTCCTGGTATACGACAACAAATCCGAAAATTTATTAATGTTAATAATATTATAATGAACAATGATGTAATAGACAATGATGTAGATAGAGCGGAATAGTTGTGTTCGGTTTTTTTTTTTTTTTCAGGAAACGTTAAAGCATGAATTCAACAGAAAGTGGCCTTGAATAGCCAATTAGAATGTAATTTACAAAACAATACGTAACTTCATAAACAAATCGATGTAGGTACCCGACAATAATTTTATATAATGCTAAAATTGTAGGCCTCCAAGGTCCACACAGTCCAGCTATTAACTATTTAATTATAAATAAACTAATTATAAATATCAATGCCACCGTTGGAACAACCTTACATTATGATAAAAGATACTGTACTAGGCAATGATGTAGATGGATCTAACTGTTAAACTTCCAAATCTGTCAGTATATGCGCGATTATTAAAAAAAACAACACCAACATGAAACTACTAACATGTAAAATTACTAACGATTTAACTAAAGTTTAACTAAACCAACTCAAACACTGAACGAAGCAGTCATAATTGGTGGAGGATCCGGATGGTGAAGATAGGTGCTATATTTGACATAACAACACAATTTTTTAAGCTAAGTAACACCATTAAAATTGCGAGAGTACTACTGTTACTTACAGCATACATCATTTTCCACCGAAATTCAATGAAATTCTTTGTCTAGAACATGGTTATTTCTTTTATATTTTGCAGGTGATGTAATTGAAGCAATATTGAGACAATAGGCGGAGTAGAAGTACACTGAAATATACTCGACGACACACGGAGTTAACCGGATGTGTATACTAACACTTCAAGGAGCTTGACGGGTCATTCACCCAGTATCACGGTGCTTTGTAAAGGATTCATTATCCAGGATAAAAATTAACTCAAGTTTCTTTTGTTAACGCAGATTCTACTTAGTCACGGTACGTGAGGTATACAAGCTGAAGGGCCTTTACATATACACGTGCACATATACAATCTATCTGTTCGACTAATACCAGTGTATATTCACTAGTCTTAAAATATGTGTTTTCACAAGATAAAATGTACAATATATAGTATCTAAAATCTTCATTTAACTGTAAACATTGAGGTTACAAAATCAGCAAGGGCTTGCAACTTTAAATTATTTATACCATTCAAGGATACCACCTAACTTACAGTGTTCTGGTCTAAGAAAATCAATAAGATATGAACTCTTGACCTTCACCAGGAGAGATGAAGCGCCCCTCGTTCTTTATAATTAGGACGCATAGCTAAAGTTAAAGAACAGTAATTAACAGAGCCCAGAGATTCCTCCGACGCCCCCCCCCCCCACCCCTGTTCTCTACATAATGCACGACCGGCTCGCTTTTCAAATTTCCATTGTAACGACAAACTTTCTTGTTCTCGGTATACAATCTTTATAATGACCTTAAGTAGCAAATCTGGTTTGTAAGGAAAACGATTCCATCTGAACACCTTCTGCTTTGTGCCTTCATACTCACAATTCTGGTAAGAAGAATTTCTTGCCACTGAATAAAGTCTTACGGGCAACATAACTTAAAAAATAATGTGTACAATATTGATTATGCACCGTAATATCAGCTAAGCAAACCACGAAAAAGCTATTAAATGATATTAAATTTTGCGAATTGAATTCGAAATTATTGATGGTAACGGTGGTAAAACCCAAATGCGTTTTAAGCAATTGTGATACCATCTAAAATACAAATTATAAATAATTATTTGGTTAAAATATTTGAATAACTGACTCTGCTAATTCTGCTCCGCTAATGGAATTTAATATTTAATATCGGTTGGACATTAATTGAGTGATAATTTTGCCCTGTGTGGCAATTGTGGTGCATTATTATATCGACCTTCTGTTGACATGAAGAATCTAATTGGAAACGTCATGTTTGTTCGCTCCACAGCGCCGGAAATAAGGCCGGCACGTCTAGTCTTTAGAATCCATATAACAAATCTATCAAATTCAATTAAGACACGAAATGTTGTCCGTTTTATTAATAGATTTAACAAGAGGGGAGAAACACGATAACAGTAATTAAGAGAAATACATACCATCTACTGTGGGCAAGTACTTTTAACTGCTTTTTTTAAATCATTGTGACATGATTAAACTTATACCTCTATCTTTAATTATCAAAATACTCATTTATTGACTTATTTGTTTTCTATGTATTAGAAACAACGCTCAAAACAGCAGTCTGAGATAAGTTCTGAAATGAAGACGTGTCATAGTTGATTTGCTAGCGGAACTCTCTAAACAGTACTAATCGTTAACATGTCACATGTTTTATGTAAAAATATTTGTGATCGTCTTTGAGTATTTTTTACATGCTGTTCCCATGGGATAACGACAGAGATCTTCATCAAAGTGAAGGGATGATGCATGACAACTCCAGTCCAATATGTTTCTAGAAGCTCATGTCATAAGTAATGTCACTTCTCATATACTTCAGGCTCTTTTAGCTGTCCCAATTATGACAATCATAATTCTATTCCAGCTGGTCAAAGTAGATAATAAATGAAATCCGAAATATGTAAACTGGTACCTACATCATTGGTTTTTTGAAAGTTTGAAGGAAATTTTATATTTTTTGTTTGCAAGTGATTCGTTAAAGTTCTTGGAATGACCGGTTAATAGCATCATCAGATATTATTTAATAGGTTTCCTTTTCAAATACCAACACTTTCGGTGCCTCCTATTTGGTCAAAAATAGTGATAACTAGGATAACAATTGCAATGTTTTTCTTGTTATAAATTAAAAACTACGAATTACTGAACAATTGTATCATAATTCTGCAATAAATGCACATAATTTAATAAAAAATAATCATCAATACACTTTTGAATATAGATGTCAGAACATTGCTCAGATTTCAATATCTTACTCTCTCAAAAATACAAGAAGACTTTGATGATAACTCTGCCCATGAAGAAAAAACAATCCAACAACTTACAACAGATTTTGGTACGCTTTCTTTTCCGCAGAGCAGAAACTGAAAAATCTTTGGTGCAAGAAATTATCGTTCGAGTCTTTTTAAGACAAGTTTTTTGCACTGATTTTCTCACAAGTTAAAGGGCTTAAAGAATTTTATGTTAAACGTGGTTTTCTGTAGCAAAGTACGGAAATATTTATTGATTTATAATGTAGACATTCGGGAATTACATATGGAATAACACATCCAGTAAATAACCGCATCGGCGTTTTTTAAGAAAAGAGCAAACCAAGAGTTTTCACCCAAATAAAGTAATAACACTAATAACAAACTATTCATACCTTCAGACTAACTGAATTACATACAATTTTCCTGATATTATTCTATTATACACTCCGACTTCAAAGCTATATACATATTTGAGTATTATAACATATAAATTTTGGCTTACATTTCAGATTAAGTTTATTGGAACCACATTGAAAGCAGGCCTAACAAACCCATACTTCAGAAACAAATTTGAATGAAATGCCTCTTAATCAGCATAGCCGACATTCCTTTGGTAAAGTCGAGCTGGGAAGCTCCAGAAATTTGCCTCGTTGTGGGGCGAGGATCGGGTGCGATAATAATAGCAATAAAACCCCGCGACGCACGACTCCGACTACCTACAGGGTGGCTTAATGCCCCGCAGTAATAGGGAAACGAGACGAGGTAAATTAAGACCAACCGGCATACCGGTACGTTGGATGGTGCGTTTTAATATGAATTATTCAGGACCTGCCCTCCTTCTCCATACGACAAAGGACCCATTAAAAAGCAAAGGATCGACGGATAACGAGCGAAAGTAAGTGGGCTACGGGCAGCAGGAGACGAGGCTAAATTTCTCAAAAGGGCTACATTGTTTCCGGCTTTGATTGTCATTGGCTATTAATTAAATTGTTAGGCGGGGTTACTGGGTTCATATTCGCCCTTCGAGTTTGAACCTTTGGGTGCGTTTTGAAGTCAGGTTGTGTAGAATTTATGTTACTCGTAACTTTTATTGTTGTTGCTTGGTAGAGAACCTTATCATTGTTATAACTTTCAAACAATATCGGTAAATCAATTTCTAAAACATGTGTATCCACTACAAAATTGCCATTGTCTACAGTAGTATTGTCTAAAGGTAGGTGCTTATAGGGACAGGTGGTTCCAAATAAAGATGTAGAGTGAAAGGGCTTTATGGTGTTACTTTATTTGTCCCCGACTGTCTATAAGTGGCTGTGAACAAGTGCATCATTTATTATATTATTGAAATATATCAGCTGGTACCTCAGCGAGTTAGCCAAGCAAGTACGCCCAAATAAATCTACACAAATTTGATTCATCACCTAAGAGTAACATGACAATACCTTTATCCCTTCGTAGTCCATGAGTGCGGAGTTTTTCGCACTAATGTTCGTCCGACGCAATATGGCCTAGGATGGAGAGCACATATCCATGTATATGTCCATATACACTGATAGACACTGAATGGACTATATACTATATGTACATTACCAGTATGTACCATGGTTGTTAATAAACACTATGTCGAAGTATTCCGGAAAATTATAATCGTTTTCATGACAAAATAGTTCAGGTCACACAAATACGAACACCGATACCGTATGCCAGAAAAAAATAATAATAATTACTGGTAAATTAAGAATCAAAACCATACCAATCTCTAAAGAATGTATTCAGAGCCGCACTACGAGGTTAACTGAACATGTGTGTCGAAGTGTTTATTTTTTACTGCCTGACCAGCTTTTTTTCTACGGACTCGACCTGCCCTGGTATGCGTACCACGTATGATATTTATATGATAACAAGACTAAAATTTTCTGGATTGTAATTTACATAGGACTAAAATTTCACATAACCAAACAATAGTCTTATTTATTAATTATAAAATTATAATATAAATTTATTGGGGCAACCAAGTGACATGTGAATTGTAATGTATTTTACAAAATATGTATTTTTTGTTCCGTTTCGAATGAAAAGTTGTTACTTAGGTGGTATTGTCGTCGGTAATTAATGTGGTGGTTTATTTACTAACATAATACCATTACTTGCATAATTACATGGGTTCTGCAAATTTTCGAATCATCATAACTGTACGATGTCGTTATAAGCAGATATATGCAATTATAAATAAAATAATTGCTCTTTTAGGTGACGCCCTCATTATTAAATAGAATTTTTGACAAACCTGATTGATATATTTTTGTGGAAGAGTTCTGGTTTATAGGTTTGTGGAACACGCCTATCGTTAGGTTTAATAATTTTGTTAATTAATAATAGTTATTGAATCAACGAATAACTATAGTTATGAATGATGACGATATTTTAACACATTAGCAGTAGTGATGCGTTAATATTATTTGAATATTATTCGAAATACATATATACCTTCAAAACGTAAATACCCCATTTATATCGGTGTAGATGCTCACAACAAAAAAAAATAAAATCTGACGTGGCCAGGCACATAACTTTATCATACTATATATAAAATTAATAGTTTAGGAGCATGAGATTCATGACTAACTAGTTTTATATTAATGCAGACACGACCGATCTCGACCAAATAGAATTTGCTCATGCAGCTAATAATAATTTTGCCAAAAAAAATGCCGTAGACATAAATTATTCATAATTTCTTCTACATCAATCTATTATTTAACTATTTTGACAAAATTGCAGAAATGGCAGCTCATCTGCAAAATTCTTGAAAAATGCTAAGAGTAAACTTACAGGACCCTTTGGAACAAAAAGCTTTTCAGGTCTAACTTTGGTCATGAAACTTCTAAATATGAACTTTCGTCCCGATACCTTTAGTAGTTTCTCCGGAATCCTCACCACAACAAAACGGGTACAAACGTACATACACACAGACATAACACGATTACGATTCTTTGTCATACAAAATATGATAATTGATAACGTAAAAACAGTCGTTAAATTATGTTTGTTTAAGTCAGGACAGCCAAAAGTTAGTTAATTTTATGATTACACAATATGAATTTGAATTAAAAAATACATACGAATATGATCAGTATATATACAGCTAAAACTAATAAATACTACAGAAAAGGAAAACATTTCAATACACTGTTTCAACAGAATTTGAGCTAAGCGCCCTCGTTCCACACATGAGTCAATACAATACATGTTTGCCGTAGACTTTTAGGTTTTGTTGCCGATATATTCCCGCTTAAATGTGTACCGTATTGTAGGCGAATTGCCGTGGAAAGCAAACATAGAGCATCTCCTCGTATGGGCTTCACCTCCATTATTTATTAATAAAACAAACTGCGCCAGGAGTGCTTCGGGCGAATACATTATTTGCCTGGTACGAAGAGATTCCAGGTAAAACGATGCAAATTGTTTCACGGCAGCGAGGAATACCTAATACTATCTACTCGTTTGGTAATTATAGCTGAAACAAGGCCTTTTTTAAAAGGATAATAATTAAGCTTTTTAGTAGTTACAGATATATCAATATTTTGTATCATATAATTTGTTTTCTTTTTCATTTTTCAAATAAATAGCTATTGCCGCATTTATATTATTATTTGTACCACATTTCAAATATCTAATACAAAATACAACAGATTTACAAAATATCACAACACATTTTCTTATGTGTCAAACGGACATAATTTTTAATTTTGTGTTTTTGTGTTCTATCCCGAGGAAGGGATTATTGTGACGTGTAACATCTTTCCTTAAGTATCTGTACGAAAAAAAACTGAATAATATGTCAATGTTGATTAATATATCACTCTCAACTCATCACCAAACTTCTGTATGATTTAAAATATTTCCATCTAGCTCCTTAAAGACGATACATATAATTAAAAGAAATGGCGGTCCAATGCATTGCATCGACCTTTTTTCAGAAAAAAATATATGATAATAATTGTAATTTGTAAATAACTTATTATATGTAATACGCTGCAACAATAGAGTAATTTATTGTAGACTATATAGACAAAATATAAAAAATTTCCTAATTATCTCGGAAAAATTACATGCGTATTACTTATAAGGGTAAGTCATTATCAAATTGTATCAAATTTAACCTAAGCAAAGTAAATAGTTAATTAATTGTTCTTAAAAACTTCATACTTTTATATACCTACTAACCTTGTCGGATAAGCCCCAATCAAATAGGTAAGCGCTTATTTAAAAAATAAAAGGGGTACTTTATAAACTGTTTAACCAGATTTATCCCTATAGAAAGTATAACCGCCTTCAAGATATTACCAATATTATATGTAATATTACAAGCCATTTTTGTAATTGTATGGCAAATGATCCCGGTGACCTAACAACATTAAATTACTACTAAATTAAACCCTAAACCCTGTGTTTTTATGTGAACTCTCTTGATAATTTTTTGACTTATGATAGTTTCAAAAGGTGGCGTTTCTTTGTAGTGAATAACGGCGTTTCTTTGTAGTGAAGCACGGTGATTGAACTGATGTATTTAAATGTTCTATCTCTGGACATAACTATGGAATAAAGAATTCACATTCACCATAGAATAATTTAGATGATCACGATATAAATTTTAAAATTGTTACTTGATATATGTCACATAAAACGGTTTTACTAAAACGAAAAAAATCAGAAACGTGTCTCAATCAATCATTCAATCCGAGAGTTTTGATCAATTACATTAATAATTAACACATCACAGTACCCATCATTGTTTAAAATTCCACTCCAATTACAAAGGTATGCTTTGAAGGTATGTGCAGCTTTGTATTCCTGCTTCTAGTTAATTAATAATTACTTCCGCGTCGTTATGCAATGTGTGTTGTAAGATCTACTTTATCTAATACCTAAGAAAAGATCATAATCTTTTCGTTAGCAGAATTGGAAAGTTTACTAAATTAGTACAATCATCTTCAATGACCTTCATAGCGCAACAAGCAAAATATCTAAGACTATATCAAGTAAAACCAAATTATACAAACACCAGTTTATAAGAATAATACAAACTACAAAAATCACCTTACTATATGGAACACGTGACGTACTTCCAACAGATATACCAGAGCGTTTCGTGTAGGTGTTGGAGATTTTATTGCAGTAATCATAAAAGCAGCACATCACAAATTTCATCCCACGCTTCGCCAGACCGTCCTTGTCACTTTCAATGGAAGGACATGTCCCCCTCATACAGGAAGCGTGCCTAGTACTATCCACCACGTATTGCGTAATGACACAGGAGTTCTCGGTAAGATTGTTATTGTCGTTGGTCCTTAGACACGTCACCGTTCTCCCAACGCAGTTCTTATCTCGTTCGTTACAATCAAAGCAGTAACTGGACATGTGCAAATTGCTATTAGATGATTGAGTGTTTGCAGATAGGCCGAGTGTATGTAAACTCACGAGAAATGTTGTTATTTTCATATTGTGGCGTATTGGATAAGTCCATCACTGTCTGTACGAAGACATGCCAGTTGGAAGGAATTCGTTGTTGTGGTAAATGTCATGGTGGTAGTTTTGTCAATTTTGACATTACCGTTATAATTTTAGGTTGTCATTGTATTGAAATGAGTTTTTTGTAAATAAATAGGTAGAAACAAACAAAACAATGGCAGTTTTTCGAGGGCGGAAGATTTGTATTTTTTGCTTTATTCTGAAATAAACCATATACTATTCTATTAGACAAGTTGTCTAATAATATATAATAAATTCTCAACAAGTTTCCTTCAAATTCCTTTTTTAAGCTAATATTTTTGGAGTTAAGTCACATGCAAAGTGTACGTATACCAATTTTACAAAATATAATTTGTTTGTCGCATATCTAACAAAAAATGTGAAAAAACGAGAAAAGGAAAAATGCAAGTGTTTTTTTGTTGTGAAGATTACTTTGACATATGTTAAATATACTAGAATAAGTTATTAATCGTGTTTTAGGTCCAGGTACAAACTGACAGTTTGAGGTTAGGACTAACCTATCCTACAAACTTATACTTACATTGCACTTTTTACACGTTACTTAATTCCGGAGTGTAAAAATAAGTTATATGTTTAAAGAAGAATCCCACCATCTAACCGTTAACCCTCGGTATAATACCACTATCAGCTTTAACAAAGTTGTTTTCTATTGTTTGTAAATTAACGTACAAAAGTCAAGCGGCAGAAGCACATGCTTAATACGATGTGACGTCACTGGAGACTAAGCCAATTACACTTCGTTTTTAATCACGTGATAGGACGTGAATAAAGTTCAATTTAATTTTGGTTTTTTAAAGAAATAATGCACACGTTTTTTGGAAAAGTAATAACAAATAGTTTCCTTAAACTGTAATGTATTGGAATGAGTATAATACAAACCATATGGATCGAAAAAGTCTTCACATCTGCATTAATTTTGCGACCAACGTTAAATAAGTATTGCCGCTAAAAAAGCTACAACAGCTTTTTATAATTTCATATTTTATGCAGTACGAAAAAAAAAACCTAAACCGATTAACCTGTGGAAAATACAGGGTATATCAAGTAATGTAAATCTAATGTGCTGCACACCATTATGGTGTTTTAGTAATAACACGCACCACGTTGTACAGTTTATTGCTTGGTGGGCAATTAACTCCTGGTTTCAGTATTCAGTCGATATGGGCGTCGAACAGTGAAATTCACTTAGGTGCTATGAATGTCGAACCTGCTTGGCGACTGCATACTAACAACCACCATTTTGTGATACCTTGTTCAAACTTATTAAATGTTACGTCAAGGTTTATGTCGAAAATAATAATAAGGATGTAATAATAGTGTGTAAAGTACATGTCATGGTATTGAGTAAAATACTCAGTATTCAGTAAGCTCTGAAGAAGCGAGCAACATGGTTCGCGAAACGTCAGCATTTACAAATCTTGACACACGACAAGATTTTATACGACGAAGCAGTTTTTTTTTTGTTTTTTTTTATTTATATACTCCTAGTAGTACTGAGATATAAGAGGAAATAAAAATCAAATGCAGTTGCCCCTTGGGGATCCGATGTGGAAAGTGTTGGATTTCAACCCCTAAAATCCACCCACCAACTTGCACGGTAGTGTTTTTTTGTAATTTTAGCTCCTGTACAAAAATAATGTTTATAAAATTAATAATGTTTAAAAAAGATATATACCCATTTTCTTCGTTTTCAAAGTACGACCACTCAAATATAAGGGTGCTTTTGTTGCTTGTTTTAGCCCACTATCGTGGGATAAAGATTATAATTTATCAACAAGAGAGTAAACAGAATGTAAATATTGAATTATTAATAACCAAGGAAATATTGATATTGGACTACCCCTGTATGATGAAGCCTGGAAGTGGCGGCTGTTGGCAAATTATGAGTTTAATAATAGTGAAATAATAAATAGACTACATCCTAAAATCCCCGAAAAAGTAGGATCTAGATCAGTGCACAGAAATTATTTCGTAAAAATTGACCATAAAGTAGATTTCAAGGTATACTCTTAAGGAATAAATTTCGCCATTTTTTCCATTATTTGTTATATAGATTTTAAGGCATAAAAAATATTGAGTATTTTTCGTAAAATTTTTCAAATCAAATTTTTCGGCTTGTCAGATTATATTCCGCCTTATAAACCCACAATGCACCTTATTATAGGTAAAGAATGAATAGTTTCCCGTCTTGTAATAGATATTTGATACGTTTCGCCAATTCTTTAAAGATAAATGAAATTGTTATTAAATTTAAAACAACCTTTCCCAATGACAATTTACATTTATTTGTGAAATATTGATTCACTATTTTTGAAAAAAAATATGGAATTCTTAGTGTTCTGCAACTGTTTGTTAAATCAAAATTCCCACTATGGGTGTGGCGTTTTCAGGACATCAAAAACTATTTATAAGAAATACTCAAGACGATTTCTTGAGCGTTAAACTACTTCTCCGTCATAGATATAGTTTCGTACATCTGGGGACACAAAAGTGAACATATTTTTATAGAGACAATAAATTGAAGTATTCAAATATCGCTTATATATATTAAAGTGGATAAAATTTACCAGAAAATAGGTAGAATAGGTAGAAGAAATAGGCATATTGACCTGAATGAAAAGAAAACATTTTGAAAATTATATTTCAATTATCTGTTATTTTCTCTAAGGAACAATCCCTAAAGTTAACCTAAAATTAAAAAAGTACTCACCTGTTGCACTTGATGTGTTTCAGCTTTGGACAGACCAATAATCGCAGCCAAATACGAAGCACACGTCCCAACACTCAGTATCACACAGTACCTTAACCTCAAAGGCAAAGTAACGTAGATCAGATAATCCAACAGTAACACCCACCCCAAACTATCACGTGACGTTACTTCATTCTTCTTGAGGAACAACGAGACCAACAACTGCGCGTTCGCCAGATGCCAGGAAACGTGAGGAATTGCTGCCCAGAGGACACTCTTCTGCATACACAACTTACACCAAACCAACAGGAAGCAGTTCATCAGCAAAAAGCTTCCAATAACCACAAAGATGAGCTTGTCGTGTTCGCTCGGTATAACCAACATGTATATATCGAAGAGCAGTGCTGTTATTAGGAAGCACTCCAGGCCAGATCTTTTCTGCTTAACGCTGTAGCTTTGGTAGAGCTTCTCCAAAGCTGGATCTTTGAATGAGCTGAAGAGGAAGCAGCTCGACTGCATCTTGTCCAAAATTAAGGAGTCCTTCTGGTCGGCCATTGTAGGGAGTTTTGGGAGTTTTGGAGTTTTGCGGTATTGTTATTAAAGATCTAAATCATTTGTGTGGCGTCGTCTTCTCCTATGATGGGAACTTCTTATTCTGTTCATAGTTGACTGCTTGTAGGAATGTCATGTTTTAGTATAGATGAGCGTAATCTGAAAATAAAAATAACACGTTGTAATAGTTGGTTACTTAGGTCATTCAGAGAATTCAGTGCAAAGTCATCGGAAAGTTTGAAAATCAGTTTCCGTTCGCTGTAATTAAATTGGTTTGAGGCTGTGTTTAAAAAAAAAAACGTTTATACAATATGTAATATGATTGAATTTTAAAGCTAAAGGGGCTTACTCAGGTTCTTTCATTTTCCTTTGCTGGAAACGAAATTGAAAATATTTTCCAGTCTTCTCTTTTGATGTAGTGCGTGGGCATTATGCTTATTGGAAAAGGTCAGGAGGAAGCTTCTAGAGTTTGATTACCTTAAAGGTTTACTGGAAATGTACTGAAAGCAATATGTAGTGACAGTTGCAGAATCTATCATAGAGAAAAGTAAAGCTGTTTATTTGTAAAGTACCATAAGTGCAAAATTATGGAAGTATTGTAAAATATCGAGTTTTTATTGGTTTATTTTGGACTTTCCAGCTGGTGGTCTGTGTTTTATATTTAGTAAATATGAATGAAGAATAGTTTTTATCACCAAATTAATAGAAGACACAGATAACAGAAGACACAAATAAGTTAAACTAAAGTTTCGTTAGACATTCAAAAAAATGTTTTCACTAGTTTGTACTTATTGCAAACTTATTGCATGAAAGGAACAATAATCTTAAATAATTGCCCTGATAAAATACCCAGAATAATATATTAACCTAAAGTGAAATTTTGTTATTTTACTTACTTTTCTCTTATAATATGACTTCTTGGGTACTGCGCCATTTCAGTAAATTATAATAAAACTGTAAAAGTCCTTATTTTTAACTATTTATATTATCTCTACATATTTCGCATCTTGTTAGATGCTTCTTCGGGTATCTCAGATTAAACAGATTATAATAAAATTAGGTTTAGTTCAGATTATTAATCAGCGACCGGAAAAGCTCTCAAAATGATAAATTTCAAGAAAATCAAAGCATATTTTAATATAGTCGTGCCATTGGTTGGCCATTTTGTTTTCTGGAATTTATACTTGAGATACGTAATCAGCGACCTTGAAATCCTTATATACCGAGTTTCAAAATTACAGTCAAATTTTACTGACAGATTTTCATAGTTTATCCGGGCTTTTGGTAATTATTTTGCATATTTTAGCACGTATCCAATTTTGGTACTTAAATATAACACACAAAATGGATTTCAAATAGAAAAATATTTACTTTTCTATAAAATTCAGTATTTATCTTCATACTTGTTTTCTTTTCTTAAGATAATATCTACCAAAAATGTATATAAAAATCGTTAACAGGAACTTTTACCATATTCAAAACAAATGTTTTTAGCTCTACATCTAGTTCTGAAGTAATTTTATTGATTTATTAATAATGACGTGAATAATGCACCCGAGTAATATAAATAGATACAAGTATAAGTGGTACTACATTATAATATGTTATTCAAAAAAAAACTTCTAATTTGTATTCAGCAAAACACCAGAAGCGATCGATACTTTGAATAATTTACGAATACACTACGGACATACATCTTCCGCAAACCAATTTACTGTGGAATTATGGGGGGTACATTCTGAAAGATAGTTTTAATTTCAGGTAATGGCATCGGTCACGCATTTGTAGAGCGTTTGTAGACAATAAACCTCTTAACATAGTAGATCTGATAACTCCAGTATAGGATAGGTACTGTGTTAAACTGACTGAATTTAAACCGGTATTTAAAATGCAGCCACACGGTAACTGTATTAAATTTCAGTTGCACGTAACGTACTATCAATTTTGTGTTACGGCCTTTCTGGGTCACAACCGCCCATCATCAACTCCTCGCCGCAATAATATATAAATATACCTCTGCATCAAGCAAGCTGCAGTGGATATTATATTATTCATATGTGATATGCACCTAATGAGGAATATTATTGATATTGCGATTTTGACGGTTTCAGAAGGCCCTTCTACTAATTCAAAAATTATTTAAATAGAACAAACTTATTTCATATCAGTAATATAAAAATCTTCAAAATCAAAATCTTCTTTCAACTTCGAATTGTTTATATTGTTGTTCAACTCCGTAGATACGCATGTCACTTGATAACGTCAAAATATTTATTAATATTATTCAAACGGAGGAACAAAACCATTGTAGGACATAAAATGTTGTATGTACCACCGGCATTACTTGATGTTTCTACCAATACCCTCGGGCGACTTAAAAAGCTCTCGGGCATATTGGTCCTGGAGCATTTTAACTGGTTACCCTCGGGGCATAAACATCCGTTTAATGCCCTTGGCCCATAATTAACTATAGTGTTTATTATTGATGT
This sequence comes from Melinopterus prodromus, assembly GCA_964023965.1. Lineage (NCBI taxonomy): Eukaryota > Metazoa > Arthropoda > Insecta > Coleoptera > Scarabaeidae > Melinopterus > Melinopterus prodromus. Next base: position 64,203,332 of record OZ030393.1, read on the forward strand.
CAATTGTTTTGACATTGTATTGTAGTAACAATTGGAAGTCAAAACATAATGACAGCGAGCGCGAACGAAGGTTCACGTTCACCTCCATGTCTTTCATAAGAAGATGTTGGTGGGACATTACGTTTTCTTGCTCAAGTATTGTTTCAATTTTATCTGGCTTTAATCATTGTAGTAAATATACTTAAGTTCAGACTTAAAAAGGGGAATAATCCCGCGATTTAATCATTATGCTCCCGAATTCCCAGCGTTTGAAGCTGTGTACTACGTACTAGATCTTTATTGTACTTGCAAAAGGTGACTGCAAAAACAACACTGTGCTTGAGAACAATAATAAGACTCTGTTTATTTCGGCCGTTTTTAAAATAGTATAAACTATTTTCCGAGACACAAACAGCAGACAACTAATCTGTCGTCCAATGGTAAAGTGCTTACATCAACAGTAGTTATGAGATATCAATAAATTAGCATCAATAACATTCTTATATTTTCAAAATACGATAGGTTATGGTAAGTATTCATAAATAACAATAATAAACAGTTTTATATAGAAATAGAAAATGTAACAGGTAATTGATATATATTCGGGCTAATTTGCCGTTGTAATGACTTTCTGATAACGTGCTGTGACTTATAATTTACCGCGACGTTTAATTATTGATCCGTCATTATGTTCCTTTAATAATAAAATAGAATACACAATACAACTATAGAATTTTCAAAACTAACAATCACCATTGCTACAAAATTCATTGCACGATTCTACGCAAAAACGCGGCTCGTGCAAATATAATGGAAGGAAGAGTCGACATCTACATGCAGATACTGCGTTTTACTGTAATATATTGCACTTGCCACGTTTCTGCAAAGTATTATATCAAACAACATGTACACATGCGGCAAAACTGTTTTAAGATTATCGATTCTAAGGCCCTTTTGGCACTTTCCTATTAAAAATAAAAGAAAATATTTCTTTTAGTTATGATACCTTTGAGCAGTAATAAGTTTGATGTTTCTTTTATAATTAATGGGGATTTTGATGATTTTTTGTACATATTGTATTAAAATTCATCAAAATTATCGCACGCAAGTTTAGACCGGAAATATAAATTCACACATGTTTACGTATTTTTTTATATCATGCATCCCAATATCTGAATGTTTGTAAAAGATATATGTTTATAAGTAGAACATTGCAATTTCTGCTTTATTGTTCAATAACATGTTTAAGACTAGCTCATGCCATTGCAATTTTTGCCTTTGAAAACCAATGCCGTTTATCATGTTGGGAAGATGAAAATGATGTTTTTCTGGTCCAACATTCAAAGACCCTGAGGAGATATTAAGAATTTTTTGAGGTTCTCAACAACTCTGTGAAAAGGAAAATACCAAGACAGATTTAGTACCCTATAAACAAGAAAAATGTCTGTAATTGTTTATAAATTCTTCAGAAAATGTGTTATCCGCTTCCATCTGAAACATGGTGTTATTGATAGATAATAAACAGGGAGGTCAAAGCGTAATTTACCGGGTAAATTGCCAAATAAATTACCGTAATTACTTGTAATTTACGAAGATTTAATGACCACAATTTATAGTAGTTCTTCTATTGAAGTTTTTGTTTTGATTTTAATAATGAATGATTAAATCAGGAAAGGCACCAAAGATTAGTAATTATATACAAAATAATGACTGTTATCTACGACTCACATATATATGTATGACTATATAAACCCCATCATGATACACGCCAATGATTATAATGATGAAAGTCCGCCCAAATAATAACTTCATTATTTGAACCAGCTGTCATCATTATACAGCGCTAGTGTGAAAGTCTGTTAAAAACCAATGTGTATGACATGTGACAGTTCACCTCGCCATCATTGACAAATAGATTTAAAATATTTGATATAAAGTGGAAGTTATGAGTCGTAGATAAAACGTGGTATTGGTCTCACACACAATGGATATAAATCACTCGCATGCTTACATGTTTCCTACTCGCGATTTATATCCTTAGTTATGTGTTCGTAAATAATATACAATTAAGGTTGTACCCCACATTTATATTGACATAATCACTTACCTGTCATCGGTAATTCGCCATTTTGAATTTTGAATTACTCGGTAATTTAAGCCTGCATAATTTACCATTTTGAATTTGCAATTACACGGTAATTTAAGTCTCCATATCATACGACAAACATTGAAATTTTGGCACCAATACAAAAACAAAAAGCTGAGGATTGAAGGCTGGAGTACTTTAGTGAATCTGGCGAAGCACCTTAATTTCTCCATAGGGATTATTGAACTTAGACCATCAAAACTCCACGTTTCTTCCATTTATTAAATTTTTTCATGATTTCTGGGCATCCCCAACTTGTTATTCAACTACAAAGTCACACAGAAAACTTTATGAATTTTGGAGAACTAATAACTCTAGAATTTAAAAACTCGGTTTCTCAAGGATTAAAATGGCTCTAAAGTATATGTTATTCTGTGTCCAATACATTTAAAGATATGTGTATAACAACTACACCTATTCCGTGTTATGTGTTGTATTATTAAACCAATATGTATACGCAATATACCAATGTATACGCACGTGTATAGTGTTTTATCATTAATTACCAAATAGTTTTGTGTCGCACGGACTTCTACAACTATCAACTGTTTCAGTATCAGAATATCATTTTCAAAGTAGGTACCTTCATCATAATGACCAAATAAACAATCCCATGAGTACGTACTTTCAAAATTCGAATCCCCCGACCATCTCATGATACAATCCACCTTTTCTTGCAAAGTTTAACCAAATTCCGACGCATCAGCACACCGAAATCTATCCCTTTTGCAAACTGAACGATCGACAACAACAACAACAGAACGCACCAGAAATAATACAAAAAAAGCGGGCCGCCTCGGGACCAATAAAAGGGCACGTGAAGATTCCGTAAGTGGTCGGCAGCGAGCTTGAACCGGATCAATCGGAACCTGAAAGTTCGGCAGGCGATCGGCGAAGAACGCATGCGCCCTCTGACGGGCGATCTGGAACCGTTCGCGGGCGAAAGCTCACTGCTACCCGGATGCAAACCCTTCTCGAGCTTTTTGAACGAAATTGAACAGAGCTGGCGAGCGCTTGCGCGTACCGCCGAGCTTTCGACGTGACAACTACGAGGAGGAAAGATTATCTTTCGGCCGCGAGGTCCGCCGCGGGTCGTGCTGATGAAACAAACAAAAAGAATGGAGAAAGAGTGCGGAACTTTTAAGTTGGAGGTAATGTGGTGGCGCTGGTGGAAGCAGGGGAGGTTTTTCGATGTGAACGCCGGTTTTATTTTTAATTGGGGTTTACGTAAATTGTGATTACGGGGAAATGTTTTGATTTTACCTCTGGCGGATTTAATTAATCGTACAGGCTCGTGTATTATTAAATTAAGCGCTCAATTTGTGTGGGGGTTTTCGGTTTTAAACTTGCCTTAAATTGAAGAGTTATACAGTCGGGTGGATCGTTTTTATACCTATAAATTTTTTTTTTGATAAAATTTGCTTGCCGGAAAAAATCATAAATTTCATTTTATATGAAATATTTTAAATATATTTGTCAAAGGTAGTGAGGCAAACTATGAACCAATTGTCAACCAGCGTAAGTGTTGACAGGAGCTGTGTATGATTACAAGTTTCTTTGAGAAAAGTCAGTATTCTAAGGCACTGGATAATGGATATACTGTCGTCATAATATTCGGCGTACAATAGCTAGGGATTAAAGAGTTAAAGATACGTATTTAGTAAACTTGTTATACACGGTCCTGCAACTCGGCTCCCGTCTTCTGTAGCGCAGTTACTAATTAACCTAAGAGTTCGACATTTTGCAGGCTTACCTTGTACTTCAAGGTACATTTCAAGAAATTATTTTTGATTATAGAAATCGACAAAACAACCCGTGTTTTACCATTTTCAAGAAAATCTAGATTAGTGCACCTTTTGCTTATATTTTAGTCAATTTAGATTTAGGTAGACAAGAAAAATGTCTATGAAAAAAATACCAATAGAATTGCTTTTCATAGGCGGGCGTCTTTATGATGTTCAATGATTCTGCATTTAGTTGACTTGTATATTAAAAACCAAACACCTGAAAGGTAGTATGTATATAGGTTCTCCTTACAAAAATGTGTACCATTTTATTATTTTATTATTTTGATTTATAAATAAAGAAAGACGTGTGTTGCCATTTTTCAACTAAGATCTTAAGGACTTTTGTGATGCATATCCAGGTACTCAGTTTAATGTCCTCTTAGTATTATCAAGACCCATATTGATTCGACTTTTCGACTTATTTTGGTCTCCAAAATTTAGAGTTAATTGATAATTTTTGTTTGTTTATGGAAAGAGAATAGAAGTTTTCGATTGATTTCTTTGCGCTGAATACAGATACTAACTTAAAAGTTGCATAGACGTCACATGTTATCACAGGTTATCGCACTTCTTTGCTTTTATCGAGGCGTCTGTTTGAGGTTTCTAGAACAATTGGTGCAACTAATAAAATAAGAATAAATATGAATGTTGTTTCCGAACTATATTTAAATTCGTATTAGAGAATCTTATTTAAAAATCAGCGTTTTTGAGTTTCCTTAGGCAACTTCCATCTGGTGCCTTAAGATTGTAAGCAATGATGATAAACTAGTGGAAATACCACCAGGATTTATAATGAAACACTTTAGAAACACTTTACTATAAACTAGCCTTTAGAAACACCTGATTAACTATTTTTAGCTATTTTGGTAAACTATCCTCAAGATTGAAAGGGAGTGGAAAGGAATGGATGGGACTAGACAAGATAGTCAGGCAAACGAAAGTAAAATGTCAAAATTCAATATGGCGCCCATAAGAAAAAAAAGTTGGCCATGGTTACGCCGCCATCTTTGATGTTTATTCAAATTAAAAAATAACACTCCATTCCTTCTTAAAATGTAGGTGTAGAATATTTTTGTTTCAAATGTCTAGCTACATTTGGTTTTGAATAAAAGATTAAAAACGATAGCTTAACATTTCAGTTTTTTTCGGATATCTTCAAAATGAAAAATTTAAACATAGGCGTTATCTCCACTAATAAGCGAGCCTCGAAATTGAATCACCCTAAGAACAATTTTTAAGCTTAAAATATATAATATAAATTACATAACTATTATCAATTAAAAACGAACAGCCAGATAGATATCTTTAGAAGGGAATAATTGTTTTTGAAAAAATAAATTTCATAGTCATTATCACCACATAAATATAAATTCTACAGTTATAAATGTAACAAAAATCTTCTTAAATCTCTTTAACCTGTCTGAGTTCGGGGTGTTTACCTTACTTTTGGTATAAAATATATTTTATAAAACTTGACGTTGGCTCAAGACAAATACAGGACAATATTTCGTAACTTTAATGTCTAAAAGTTTAGTAGCGATCCGAAGTACAGGAGCTTTTGTGCCAGCTTCCCTCAAAAATAAATTACAGTTGAGAGCGGCGCTTGTCAGGACGGCACAGGCGCCCTCTGGAGTTGACAAAAAGGAACAAGAAGACTACGTACTTTATCCGGCTTGTTGCAAATACCGCACGCTCCATTTTCTATTCCTTTTTTGTTCAGTTTTTCAGCTTTTAGTCACCCAACTCAAATGGTGAATAATAAAACGTATAATTCAGGTCTTACTTCATCTGAAATTGTTACAAATATCAGTAATTCTGAATCAATTTAAAAGTTAAGTTAGCTACCATCGTTTTTTCATATGGTTCATTTACAGTTTAAACAGTTTGCATTTTACAAGACACACACACAGGGTTCTAATAACTTGTACTTTAATGAATTACCTCCTAAACATTATATAAACCAATTTCAAATTAAATTTCAACCGCTCTGATTCGCGTTATAACGATTTTGGCGCGCCAACGAAGCAAGAAATTAAACTGAAATTCGTAATAGAAATTATTGATTACGAAATTAGCATGTACGCTTATAAAACATCCTCGTCTGCTCCCCGCATGTGCCAGGTCGTATTTACCATTTCTAGAGAGCGATTTCCACTTCCATAAGTTAAATATAATTTAATTTCGCAATACGACCTGGGGTTTTGGTATACACGCCGTACATGCTCGTACACATAATCCGGCAAAGCTATCTCGGAGAAAATCACCCACCCCGGTTGGTCCTGGCCCACCGCATCGCCCAAATCCGATTTTCATTTCATATATAAAATAGTGAGGCTTATCTCTGCCGAAATACACGTGAACAACGGTTAGAGCCATTGTACTGATAGATTAATATATATTATCACTTAATTTTGTTAATTGAAAAAAATACGGTACAACCAATACGGCGACCACAGAACTTTTTATGAGCTTTTTTTACAGTATTGCATCAAATAATGGAATATGAAACAAAATATTATTGTAGACGATGATTTTTTTTATTTAAGAATCTGTGAATACCATCAATGCTTCGCAGAAAAATACTATCTTCTACTTGCAAGAAATTGTTTTCGAGTTAGTAAGAGATTTCTGAAAATTTTTCAGTTTAGAAACGAAAGTAAAATCTTGCTCTCCTATGTAACAGCCATAAATTTTTCGCATTTATATTAAAAATATTTTAAGAACTAGTTTAACGACCTTAATTATAAATAATCCAAATTTAACATTTTTGAATCAGGATATATATCAAACTAGCTAAAAATAGATTTTTACAAACTTTCAACTTTATTTTTTAAAACGGAAATTAATACCGAAAAGTCCACAAATTCCAGATAATATTACCTTAAAATTCTGGGGGTCTTTCTCAGGTTCACAGATTCTTGAAAGCATTACACTCAAATTGATGGTTAAATTATAGTAGCAAAATTTTTGTCTTGAGATTTTTGCAGTCCTTTCAAAGATTTGTGAAAGTCTGCCAAAGGTATTTGCTGATTTTAAAATTTTCTTTATACTTAACGTACAGATTATTGTTTTCATTGTCACTCAGCTAATATTAGAAATCGTACGTTCAGCTAATATTAGAAATCGTACGTCATCAAAGGCAGTTGTCATAATTTGTTGTTATTGCTATCATTATTATTGTTTAATATTATTAATAACTTCAGATCAAATGATCATAACCGACGAGCAATAAAAACCAGACATAGCGTAATAAAATTGATTGTTAATTGTTCTCCATTATTATTACTATATATGATTTATCAACAATTATATAACATCAATGTATTGAACGTTTTTTGCACCTACTTTGTCCTCAATGTGTGCGTATGTTGCTATAGAATAAAACTACACCTGCACCTTTCCGGAAAATAGTTACTATTTAAAATAAATAATACCCGTAGTTTGCTACTAAGAAACGTTTTGGTTATTCTTTATACAACTGTTTCAAAGACATAGGCGGTTAATGGTATTCATGAACATATTTTGCATTTTTCACATTGTAGGTACTTTGAAAGTTTCATGCACAACTATTTTGAAAATTTGATAACAAATGTGGAATCAAGTCCCAAAATCTTAAAAGCGTGCATACCAATACCATTTGTTTCAATTGTCAACGCTACTGCGTTTCATTAGAGCAATATTTGATACCAGTAACCAACTTTTTTCTCTGAGCTGTAAATGACTGACAGCGATGCTGTTGATTGTCAACTGGACACGTTGTTTTCAACGTTTGAATAATTATTGTTCAAGTGCAACTTATTCAGTAAATTTACTTCAAACTTTCGTCGAAGATGGTGGATATTGTTTTTATAGACAACAAACGCTGGTTGAAACCTAAGATTTCGTAAACTCCTTTTTTATTCCTACGTCTAGTGCATCAAATTATTTCGAACAATATTTAAGCACAACTAAATATAGACATTAAATAATACATGGACATAAAAGTCCTCGAGCTTTGATCATTGCTTTTGACCTAAACTGCGTTTTCGCAGGGCTCTTGTAATTTAATGCGACTAAATTTTTACATAAAAGTTGGTACAAATAGATAATATTGCTCATATTTCTACAACTTCATAATCCAGAAAGATATCTTCATAATTTCATGATTAATATAATATTACGAGCTAATTAATTCTAAATGCTTGGTTTATATCTCGCTTAACCCGATATCTCGACCGTCATATTTCCCTTGATATTCGGCAGTACGAAAAATGCTCCGCAAGACAGCGTATCGACAAAAATGAAAATTGCTCCACTAACGAATCGGGATTGCTTTTATTTATTAACGACCGGCCGGCCCATCGACACCGTGTCGGCCGGTCGTTGCGAAACGGCGTGCTTTTGTTTCGAAAAGTAGGACGCAGACGCCCTCTGGTGAGAGATCGGAGATTCACTCAAAAACCTTGCTAGCCTGGCGCAGCAAATTACCGCCCTACTACTAGATGCTCGGAAATTATTCGACAGGCCAGAAGGCACAGGAAAATAATACAAAATGAGGCCCGGATGCTATCAAAGTCTAGAATAGGCGTTTTTCAAATAACATGTTTTTAGAACGAATATGCGTTACTGATACGCGTTTTACGAATAAAATTTCAAAAATTACTTTAATTTAAGAGAAAATGCCGTTTGAAATTTGAATGAGAATTTGCTTCTAGTGACGTCACGGAAAGACGAGGAGAAAATGAAAGACGCATCTTTTACGGGCATCATTGATTTATCTCTACAATTGTCCGAATTCCAGCTCTTTTTAACCTTACTACTTACCAGCTTTCTGGATTTATCGAGAAACAGTTTACTAGTGAAATAAACTAATGCAAATTTTTAAAAACGTTTAAAAATAAATTCGTGTTGTTAACGTAAGTAAGCAGGCACAATGTCGACATCTAAAAGATGTTAATTTAAAAGCTAGGAGACCTACAAAAAGTCCTATGTTATTGCCTGTACATTGTGCTGTTTTGTTGAAAATTATGGAGAATGGACTCTTCCTGAAGGTCGAATGTCTTGTTTATGGATGAGTCAAGGTTTTGCCTTACCATGCTGGATAAAAGAAAAATAGTGTGGAGAAAAATAGGTTTAATCAGAATTTGATTCAGGTACGGGTACCAACTGTGAGGGAAAAAGGGATATACGAATACAGAATTTAAAAAATGACTTTCTGTACAAAATTCCAGTTAAGGAGTTGACTTATAAATAAAATAGGCAGTTGAGTATTACTTCTTAAATATGATTTGATCCTCGATTTAATGACGGAAACGCCTATAAAACTGAATATCCGCCATAAATTCTGATGCTGGCAAACTCAATATTTTGTCTACGACGTTTGGTGCTCAGTGCTCACATTTCGTCACATTGGTTCTTATTGGATGATGGAGGTGGAGGAGGGGTAATATAGGGTTAGATGCATGGAAAGTCATTCCGTTCGAAAATTGAAATCTCCGGTCGCACTAAACTCGTCTCCTATGCATGACCGAACTACACAACTTATTGAATTGAGGAACGTATTTCATGAGATTTGCGAGAACATCGAAATTTTCAATTTGTATGATATACAAATAGAAAAATTCTCGGTAATTGGGAAAATACATTTTAAGATATTGTTAGATATCGTATGTAATCGATTAAAACTAATTTACAACGTGCACATGTGGAAATACGATTCTGAGATATCTGCAATACTACGTCCAAAAATATTTGTTTTATTCAAATTTTTAGTTGTGACACGTAAACCAAAAAAAAACGTAAGAAACACAGCACATTTAGCACATTTACAAAACATGTAAATGTCCAGAAGGGATTTTCTCAGGTAACACATTCACAGATTGCTAGACGCAATACACAAAATTAAAGGTAAACAATGAACAATTTTCCATGTTATACTGGATGTTTAATACCTTTTTGTTTTTTGAAAAATTAGTAACGAATCTGACAAAATAATTTGCTGATTGGTTGTTGATACACAAATTTGATATCTGACAATGTAATTAAATTGAAAACAACCTTTCTGTAAGACATTTTACATTTAAATGTCAAAAATCGAAATAGAAATTTAACAATAAACTCGGTATCTGATGGACTCTGAAAGTGGAAAAGGCAACATTTTACTTTATCATACGTAGTATGCATTACTATAAAACTAGTTAGCCAGGATTTGACAGATATTTTCATTCTAATGAGAGTGCAGGCAAAACGCTGATGTTTTGACAATACCTACAATAAAATCAAATCCTGGCTAACAAATTTTATTTTTTAACTTTATTTTTTCTAATTTTTGCAAATTATATGTGAAAAACGAACTGGATACCTAACCGATAGATAAATGAAACAAAAATCAAAATTATGACATTTCAATAAAAAAAAGAAGAGATTAGTTCCAAAACACACAGCAAAAAACAAAAAAAAAAGAAAAAGATTCATAAATTTATAGGTACATTACGTGAGTTCTGAGTTCCGAGTTACGTGAGAATCAAGAAAAATCCTTAAAAATGTCAAACTCAAACATTTTGCCCATAAGAATACTAAAAGTGCTCCACCATCTTTAAAGATAACTCAAGTATGCAATTGGATTAGTCGTGTTTTCAAGTTAGAACGCAATTAACATATAACTTACATGGAGCAGGAAAGTAGCCAAATAGTAGTGAAAGTAGTCAATAAACAAACTCGATGGTCACCATAAGCAACTAGAACGCAAACACAGAGCACACACAACACCATAATAAACAATCAAACACAGTCAACGACATTACAATTTTCATATGTTTGTAAAACCCGTTTCGTGAACTCATTCAGCCTTTTCAAGCTGTATTTTATTTTTCAAAATTATAATAATAGCATCCGACAATTTTCTTTATGATACACCAAACAAATCATCGCAATTGGAGGAGTGGTTAAAATATTATTGAGCATGAAAGTTAGAGGAAGTACCATCAAATTCATACTCTAAAAGCAAACATATCTGTAACATAGTTGACCCGTTCCATTATATTTTCCACCATCAGCGAGTCGTCCCACCTTCTATTTTTAGACATCCATCCAAAAAGTACTAATTGCTGAAAAACGAGCCAGATTTTTCAGTTACAGCGTATCAGACGCCGTTTGGGTTTTACGTTTCAAACCAGCGGATGAATCCATTGTCTGGAATCGATCGGCCGTAATGACGGACGAGTTGAGGTGAGAAACGGAATGGGGTGATTAAAATTTTACTTGTTGATCCTCCAAAAATAGCAGAAATCAATCTGACTGAGCTCGTCCCACTTTTATAATAATAATAAGCCTCCTAGCGCTGTTTGCTCGGGACACATACAATCCCGTTTATTTTCAATTTTGCTCGTCGTAAACTGTGGGCGTAATGCCGAGTAGAACATTATGTTTTCATTCAATCCTTTCGAATAACATTGTCGCATGCAAATGAGCAAGTTTTGCATTCGGAATTAGCTACCCTTTGTGCGGCTGGTAATGAGAAAAACATCCGCAAAGCGAAGTTTAATGATGGGAATGGGTCTGGAATAATGTCAAATTTAATACCGTTAACGGGTATGGGGAATGACAGCGAATAATTGCGAATTCCTTTGCTAAATAGATTGTTACATGTGTTAATTATTTTTAAAATCTTAAGTTACAATTGGTTTCGAGCGATATTACTTGAGGTTGTTGAATAATATTAGCTTTTCATAGAAATAACACGGCCTGAATTTAATTTCTCAACAGTTTCATACATGTATTCCAGCCTAAACACCTCTCTTTAGGTGAGAATTCTTTTATTAAACTATTCAACTTAAATAAAAATACAAATCTCTCCTTCTTTGTTGTTTTCCTCGAGTTTTACTTCGAGTAAATTAAAAAACAGCAAAGAAGGAAAGATTTTTATTTTTATTTAAGTTGAATTTAAATGAACTTTGCAATATGGATATAGCCAATTATTAAACTATTGTTGTAAAATTAGATTTTGGGCCCACGTACAAACTACTAATTTTCAGTCAATGTTTAATCAAAATAATCATCGTCAATTGTTTCTTACATAACGTCACTAGTATTTTTTTAAATATTATAAATTTAATTGTATTAATGGCAAACATAAACGTTATTTACTTTACATTTGGGTGGTAGTTATTTTTCAACTTTTATTTCTTTCTGTAGGATTCTCTGAGTTTGTTCCTTTATATCTATACTTAATTCCTGTGAAAATTGATTAAACACATGCCCAAAGGTAATTTAAAAATATATAAAAATGAATAGAAAACTTTCAGTTGGTTTTACATCAATAACTGTACATACCACGGTTATTAACTTAATAGAATAAAATCTAATGTGGCTACGCACATGACTTTATCAATACATGATTTGATCGGGATCGGTCGTGTATGCATTAAAATAAAACTAGTTAGCCATGATTTGACGGATATGTTTATACTATAGACAGTAGGTACTGTCAAAACAACAACGTTTGGCACTACCTTCTATCATTAGATAATTTAATAATTTCATTCTAATGACAGTAGATAGTGTCAAACGCTGATGTTTTGACAATAGCTACTATCAATAGAATCAAAATATTTGTCAAATCCTGGCTTACAAGTTTTATGTTATTGCAGATACGACCGATCTCGATCAAATAGACTCTCATGCAGCTAAATTATTAATTTTATATATGTATCGTATTTTTTGTTGTTTCGTTAATATTTCAAACGGCCGTATCTTTTTAAGGAGTAGAGCAAATCGATTGATATGCAATTTTTTATTGAGTATGGCATTTTTTGTAAAAATTATTGAGGGGAAAACAAAGTGGGCACCTGTATATTGCGACAATGGGTTCACCTTGTACGAAGAACAAATATTATAAACCACGTTTTTTACATTTTAAGCTTACATAATAGGAAACGATTGTCTATATTCGCACTCAGCGCGAAATAATCTAAATTAAACACAAAAGAAAAATCTTACGGACGAATAAATAATGCAATGGAATCACACTTGTCATTCAATTGCATAAAATTGCTAAATTATATGTTTTACATTATTCACAAGCATTTCAGACGTTTTATTTCTTGGTATTTATTTCAAACCAGGGTATAGCAACACTGAATAAACTAATTTACTACACACATATTAAACTGACATCAGAAATAATCTCTCTTATTTTCTTGTTCACAGGGTAGAGACATTTAATGACGAAATTGCCAATTAAAAGTCCTTTCTCAAACTTTTGATGTAAGAACAATAATTTTCCAAGCAATTGGTCTCAATTGGGCTTAACATTCTAAAGAAACATGTTGTTAGATATTGAGGAATTTTTAAGCTCTCTATTATAAGATATTTTGTTAGCCATAAAGTGACAAAGTTTTCGTATTTAAAACGAATTTTTTAATACCAATAAATTAATGAATTACCTTAACATTAAGCCAGCACTCCCACGTAAGGTTTGCCCAATATGTCCACACTGCGTAGCCCTTCGATAACCATATTAGGTTACAATTTTCCCTGTTCTCATACGTCATTCCTTCGCAGTTGTAGTAAGTCCTTCTGACGCTGCACGTCTTAGATGGAAATGACCTCGCAGATCCATGCGGAAAACCTTTGTTTACCACCCGTTTTATACTATGAGGACAGTACAACCCCAAATATCCATGTATACAATTCTTGTAGGATTGCAAATATAACATTTTGACAGCACAGACCGATGTAGCAAATGTACCCGACAATTTCGAACCGTTTTGCGTCACAATTATTGTTGAAACACTTCGCAAATATCGACGCGTATTACAACATAAACAATTGCATTAAGCACTACTAGGTTAAGTACAGAAACTGTAGAATGCCGATCTAGAAGACACGCGCGTGAATTGAAATGAAACAACTGCGTGGTGTATGATTTTAGCCAAACCAAAACTGGTTCGCTCGCTAGCTCGGCCGGATAGTTTTTTGTCTACTTCGCACTCGCAGGTAGGTATGTAGGTATGTTTGGGATGAAACTATATTGGATGTTTAGATAATTTTAGAAACGTCGGAATTACATATTATGGACATAATATTATTTAACTTTAAAATAATTTCGATTGTTGTCAAAGGGTAATAAATTATTAATTAATTAAACCTCTTGATTAATATATTATTATTTTTATTTTTATTAATTGATATTTTTTGTTTTATACAGGAGACATGTTTCGACTTTGCTATGTCTTCATGGGTCCTAAATTGTCAAAACTTGGAGAAACAAAATAAACAATCTAGCTTATCAGCTTATCATAGCTTATGGTTGGGCTATACATGCCCATATGTGAATTATCACGTTGATTTTGTAATTTAAGGATTAACGAGGATAACAATCAGGAAGGTAAAATTATTCCACAACACATGATTTAGTTAAAGTGTAGACTTTTTTTTTTTAAGTTTAAGTTTTTTAAAGTTTTAAAATTTTAGTTAAAGTAAATTATTGTAAGTCAAAATTTATTTCTAATCATTACTTCTGTAACTGCAATTACAAGTAGCGTTGACTACAAACAAACAATCACAACAGCGGAAATTCGATGTCAAAGTTACGATAAATATATCATTTTTAATAACGTTTTTTCCTTTGAAACCAACAAAACATTACTGATGCTCAATATACTTGTGGTATTACTAAAAAAGTTCAAAGAGTTTTATTATATAAAATAAAACAAAAAGAATATTACACTTTACTTTATTACTCAGAAAAATGTTTAATTAGAAAACTCACTGCCACTCCAAAGAAATCACTCTAAATTCCTTTGGATACTAATATCCGAAAATGTGAATAGAAATTTGAGGGAGGTGCAAATATAAACCGTAGTTCTATGGAGAAGGCAAATGAATTTAATTTGTTTTTCAAGTCATTTGCCGGCACTACCTCGACTAACATTAGAGACATTGATGACAATCGAAGCTCAACGTTTATGATACCAATTACAGAATTTGGAATATGCAAAGTCGTAAGAGAACAGGGTAATTCCATGTCAAACCAACAGTTTTATATTTCAAAATTTTATAAAATGAGCATTTTTAAATAATCAAAATTAAACTTTAATTTTTAATTAAGAAAAGAAAACTCCCCCAAAAGCTCTATTATGTTAATATCATGCATAGCATCACACAAATATATTTTAAAGGTTTTGGTGAGGGGTGAAATGGCTTGTACTATAATGCTAGATCTTGGAAAAGCGACTGACCTTGTCAATATTGATCTTTTAGTTAAAAAGATCGATAAATGCGGACTTAGACGTCGAGTAAAAATGCTGATTGAATCATACCCCGCCATCTTGAAGTGAGTTCTTCAAGACACAGATAAAGTGGTGCAAATCAAAAAAGCCTTCACCGTAACTTTGCCAATTGGCATTGGAGTCCCCCAAGGAAGTGTAGTTGAGCCGTTTCTTTTTTATCATTTACGTTAATCATATTTTTTGTTGCCGATTAGTGGACGACATATTTTCTATGCAGTACATACCACTGTTGTAAATAAATCAAAGGGTATTGGTGATCTCTTGGTCACCTACGGTACCAAATTTGTTCTAACTTGTTTTTATTTTGATTGTACCATATAGGTATGTTTATTTTGTTTGTAACACTATTATTATCTTGATGGGAAAAATTATTGTATTATTTGACCTCAACCCTCATAATAAAGAGACTTTATTATTATTTGTTTATTAACAAAATGAATGAGGAATAACTGCTTCCATTATATTTTCTGTCTACGTATAGCTTTACTGAGAAGTTATTTGTATAAAAGTTATTATACAAATATATATATATATATATATATATATATATATATATATATATATATATATATATATATATATATATATATATATATATATATATATATATAGTAGGTTACAAGACTTTGGTCTCGTACAATTCATTATCAAATGGAATGCGGGTTGAAATAATTAAACCACTTCTTCGAACACATTCGGAGTACGTATCTCATGTTTATTCATCGCTACTCAAAATACGTGACTGATTTAGAAGTGCATGGAAGCACTATGGGTTTGTAACTAAACCCCTTATCGTGCAGTTTGGTATTCCTTCGTAGTATGTCTAACTCCAGCCCTGATGAGATTCAGAATTATATCCGGTATTCCAGGTAATCCCGCCAGCTTCCCGGCTTTCCATCATAAAGGCTTAACCGAGAATCTGTATCATATATTCTCAATTTCAGATTATTCGAGGATATACGCTAAAAATAGATATGCAAATTTGTCCTGTTTCTACTGATCTTCTTACTTTTTTCCTCTGTACAGAATACGTACGTATTTTATAATAATAATGATTGTATATTACTGTAAAGGAGCTTACTTTTAAAGTAAGACCATGCTCGAAGGTATCCGTCAACAGGGGTTCTCTTCTTCGTTATTCTTTACGACAAATTCAATAGCTTTATGCGTGGGCCACTAAAATATAATATCAAAAACCGTATGACACCCACTCCTTTGTCCTTGGGTGGGTTTATACACAAATCCGTAGTGTAAATGAAAAATCACCCACACGCAAATAACACCATCATAGAGGATCATCTTCATTTTGTGACAGACAATACATATTTTTATTATACACAAAGGAAAAAACTTCGCTAGTAATAAACTTTATGCGAATCAAAGAAATATTGAAATATTTGCGGAATAGTTAGAAACTGATGATAAACTGGTGTGTATATAGTTGTATAACTTTCAGTCATACGTAAAATTACAAGCATATAATTTGGTTGCGCTGTACCTGCACATACATATAGACATACGTTCGGCTTTAATCGACATTTAATTGCCATTAATTTGTATGCATCGCTAATTATTATTGACGTAAATTGGAAAGTTTACGCCTCTTGTGTGAATGAATCGAAGTTTGGATACAATTTGGATCCAGGTTACATTTAATTACCTATCAGTTACGAATGCACTAGACATGCTTCTCGAATACGCTATCGGTTCGGTAATTAAATTTTGATTCTCTACCCAGCCAAAGCTTGAAAGTTAGATAGCACCAAGATTGGACTTCGAGAAGAGCAGGATGCCCGACTAATTACCTTCATACAATATTGATGCATAGAACATGAGATCAGGGCTGGTTTCAAGATTTGCAACGTTTCTTGTCGAAGTTATGAATTTTATATTTATTTATGTTTAATTTATATTTATCTATATCGACTAAAAAGGGTTTTACCATTGTAGTCTTGTAGTAATTTTATAAAAGTAAGCTTGAATGTTTAGCCACCAATTTCTTCATTAAGTCAAATTATGACTATTGTCACATAAGATTGATACATGATTTCCACGGTACTTTTTTTATGTAAAATAGATTTGTTAAAATGATAGAGCACAACTAGACATAAAACTAGCAAATAGACTAGCACCACAACGGTTTTCTTATTTTACTTTATTTTATCTAAGTATAATTAAAGAAAAATCAAAGATTTCAAATATATGTGAAAATTCCATAACTTGAATAATTTAAGACTTAGTCAGAAAATTACTCTTCATATACATTATGGTGGTTCTTAATTTATTTTTTTTTCTGGGTTTTATCAATTTGTTTCTTTGTTAATTTATGTGAAATTTCATCAAGGGCCTAAAAACTAAACAACTGTAATTTAATAATATAATTTTGTTTTTATTTTACTTTTTGAGTTTTGAGAAAACCTCTGCTAAAAAACTGCGAAAAATCCGAACATGCATTTTTTTATCAACAACAAGACACAATTTTGAATTTCCACTTTCCGATTCAGATTGTGAGCTTAGTATTGTGACAAATTATGTACTTGGATATGTGTGAATTGCTCTGATATCTCAAAAGTTTATGGTATACTGTTCTAGATGAAGCTGATAACCATGTATGTAAATTTATTGTGGTAAAAGAAAACAGAACTTATTATTATTATTTTAGCTACCTACTATTTAATACTTCTCGATTTTGAGTAGCTTGGAACACAGGTTAATATGTGTTGTACGATTTCAAATTTCATAAAAATTAATTAAAATAAATTTAAAAAGAATATGTTTCTATAAAAATAAGGACAACCTTAATATACTTACTTCGGTTGTTGAAGATGACGTGAAAAAATTATTAGATATCATTGATAACTTAAATAAAAGTACCATTAGTCATAAAAAGACATAAAAACAAATCGAATAAGGTTTTTAAAGGCGATTAAGGTTCGTCTGAATCGTTTCCTATTTAATTAATTAAATTCACGGTGCAAATTCAGCGATAAAAGGTTTCCGTAAAGGACATAGTATAAATAATACATTTTACAAGATCATTTAACATTTTATCGACTTTTTATTCGTATGTTACAATACCAACTTTTTACTATTCAACATCATACTCCAGGGCCTTGATATAACTTAATAATACTATATTTGTTACAACAAAAGTACCATCCACATACATCTGGCCAGCCAGTCTATTCAGGCAGCCTTAAAGTAGTATACCTACATTTTAAATGTGATTTTTTTATTGTTTGTACCATGACATGTTTTTATTGCTTAAAATAGAAAATTCGATACATAACCAACATTGAGGTAGCCTAAAGTGTCTTTCGAGATCCAAGAATAACTTAAAAATAACTGCCCCATAACGCACAAACATTTAACAATCACTTATTTCCAACAAACCGTAACATCGATAGTAGCAACCTTATATGTTGTTATTCTCTTATATTCTATACAAAAATAGAATTGTAGAGATCTATATTACCTCTATTCATATCTAATACGTTCATCACATAAAATTGATTTTCTCTAAATAATATATTGTATGTATGTATGTATAAGCTTTATAAGGTTTCTTTTTGCTGCAAATCTATGTATAGTGTCTCTGAGAAGATATTATCTATCACATTAGTTTTCATTATAAGCTGTCGTATAATATGTAGTTTATAATTTATCGCAGGTGCAAATCAATCTTCCCGGTTTACTATGTTATATCCAAATTCGTCCAAACGCTTAAAACTTTCTTCTTGGACTAACAAATCCAAGTACCAATGCTTATTGTCGAATGTTCCTAGAGTACCACCGTATTCCATTGGAAGAATATCGGTACTTACAAAGCCATGTAGTGAAGTGATGTCACTACCATGTAGAAATACCTACAAAAGATGCATTTATATTGTTAAGATATCAGGGGTAAAAAAACTCCAATTTAGACCTACTCTTTTCTTCATTTTATCCTTCAAGAATGGTTTAAGCACAGCCATGATAGCATCGAAGTAGAAAGGCTCATTGACGATATGAAAACCTTTAAAACGCAGAGGAAATGTCTCCTGAACCAATTCAACAGTTTTCTTTGCGTAGTATGGCGTAAAGAATTTTGCGTGGTTCAGGCTGAGTCCAGCCATATCGAGAATCACCACAATTCCAGAGATTTGAGTTTCTTGCTCGCGAACTATCTGCTCTAATGCCAAGACGTTTGTACGAAATATCTCGTCGATTGTAGCTCTGGAGGCATCAAAGTTGTCTGGAGAAGGAGAAAAGTAGTGGTGATGTTGAGGTTTTTTTTTTGAGGAGATTGTAGGGCTTACCAACTCTGATGATGTATACTCTTCTCCCAAACTTGTCCCTGTTGGGAAGCATGTATTGAGCTTGAAGGTCGAAAACAGTTTCACATTCTGATGGAAGAGGGCATCGGAACAGGTCTGGGCACTTCAGTTTCATGAGATAGTATCTCTGTATCTGGAATGAAGTGGAAGACATTTGGTCAGGAAGAAAGCAGGGTGCAAAAGACTTGTTGATGTAGGTACGATGAAATAAAGAAAATTTTTCAATTACAAATGTTCAATCCAGTAGTTTTTTAGTTGTTGATATCTTTCAAAATTAAAAAGATCAATTCCTTTTGAGGTAAAATTACCAACCTAAAATGTTTCAACTTTATATATCCTTATACAATGGTATATTGTTTTGCATTTTGTATAAAAATGTTATTACACGTAAAAATAATAAATTGATGATATTGATGATAATAAGTTGAAGATTTATTTCCAGTATCACGAATCACATGTAGTGTGTTTCTGGATAAACTCCTAAACTTAAAGCGGTGATAGAAAAGAAATCTAAGAGATAGAACCTCTTCGAAATTTTACAAGAAACTACCCAACACACTGTATGCAGAGTTATATTAAGGTACGTACTATAATAGTGTATAAACTCCTCTCTAAATTTCAAATAACACATTATGTGCTCGTCAAATGATATACTATGATGGTAAGGTAGAATTATTTCGATTTTGAATTAAATTGTATTTCATTAAATTAGCAATAATTCTGTACCGAATAAAATAAAATAGTATGATCCCTTACACAGAGTTAAATAAAAAAATACTAGTTTAATTATTACTCAAAAATATACGTTGACAATAATCAAAAAATCACAATAAGCAAAGAACCGTGCAGCATAAACAATGTAAGCAACCATAATTACGAATTTTTAATTTGTTCAAAATATCCTGGGAATAAATTATTTAAAACGATAAAACTTCTAGTTATCAGTTTTCGATATTTGTAACACATTACAAAAGATTAGATTTGCTCGTATGACGCAATTGCACATTGCATATTCAAATCAAAAACATAGTTAAGATATGAAGCCGGCACGAGTTATCAAGCTATCACCACTGGAACTCCTATCAAACAAGGATTTATCATAATTTTTCACATTGTCATCATACCATAATAAAATAACTTTCACAAAAGTCTCACACTTCATATTAAATAATTCATTATTAAGCAACAAAATTATATATCTCACCATTTGAAATGCCTTCTTATTGTCAAATTTTCTAGCCCTTAAGAAGCGAAGTAGGAAATTATTATTCTTCGGTACAACAATGTTTGGGTCATCTAAAATCAAATACAGTATAAAAAACAAAGTAGGTAATAAAAAGATATAAAATTACTATCAATTAATAATTGCAGTGCTGTTAACTCCTGACGTCGCTTATCTGGTGTCTCTCCCAATTCATCAGCTGCGATTCTTTGCATCTCTTCATCCAAATTGAATCCTACATCATCATTATCACCAGCAAAATAATGTATTGCCTTACGCATTGGAGAGCATGGTTCTGTAGACATTTTTCACTGAAAATTTTAAAATCATATTCAGTATTGAATTGTTTTATGTATAAAGCCATTTAAAATAAGTTTTATCGATGCTATAGTCTCACAGTTTATAGGTTTCAATCAATAATAAAAAGCTAAGTGAAATGCACGTTACTCGTTGCACTTGTTTCAGCAAAATAACCTACTGTCTATGAAATAAAAGTACACAAAGCGACCTGAATTAGAAGCAAGATAAATTGACACAGTTCGTGCTTTTGGTCACAAAAGACTCACCTATTGTATATATTCATAAATGAGTAATCTCTGTATAAATCTCTGTTCTAACCATAGAAACAAACCTGTGTTATCAACGGTGGCATGGAAAGTGCGGCTGTATTCACGGTACAACCCTAAAAATCAATAGGGGCGGGTATAGCGGTGAGTTTGTTAACTAGGGGATGAAGTTTGTCGATGGTGACCGCGAAATTGTTTGTGCTGTATGCATATATAAGGAAATTATGAAAGAATAGTTAGTATGATATTATGAGTTTATAATTATTTTTTTAAAACAAATATAGGTACATCTAATTAGTAACTTAAAGAGACTTCATTCGACATCCACCTAAGCTGGGTTTCAAGATTTTTGTTGGTACTTCAGGCAACTCGCTATTTTACACAATGTGGTATACTGTGGAAGTTCAATATACCCTGCAACGAAATTAAATTGTTTTCTTTGCTTTATACACTGTACTCAAAAAACTGTTTTCAAGGTAAAAAAAATCTATTGGAAATAGGTAACTAACAAATGTAGGGTTTTATCACACTCTGCCTCGGATTGGTTTGGTTGTTACAAATTTCATTTCAAGAGCATTAGCTATAGAAAAAAAGGAATATTATATTTTTCATAGAATATACATGAGCTATAATTTTCAAAATAGTCACGTTTACTGTAAAAGTCAGAGTAAACAACTTGTTAATTTTTGACAAGGGTAAAGTTTGGATTCAAAAGTTTTGAATCACGAATTGGTTTCGAAAATACCAAAAATGGTCCCAGGATTCACAATTGCTTTCAAAGTATTTACAGCGATTTCTTAAAAGGTGTTCGAGCGCCTCCATAAAATAAAACACAAAAAAAACGCAGCTATTTGCTGTTCATAAACAAACAAAAACTTATTTCCAACTGGCAATAAATTTGTCAACTTGCCATTAAGTTAATTATCACATCTATTAATATCAGTACAAAAATATGCGGTTAAAGCAATTGAAGGTCGGAAATAGAATTTGATACGTCTACTTTGACAATTCAAAACATTACATAAACGTGTACAGAAAAACCTTAATTTAACTAAACTATTCTAAAAAAGTTAGATGATTATGTATATTAAATAATATTGTATTATTATTTTATTATTATATTTCCTTTCCATCCGTTCATATGACAATCTGTAGTCTCTTTATTTCCACAATAAGCCACGTGTCTTTAAAGCCATGGTATCGAAGAAATGTCCAGTATGACAGGTATGGGTAAGCCGGCCTTGGTATATATCAGTATATATCTGACATTCTTTTTTTTCACGTGATATGTCACGTCACATTTTTTTTCAGCTCTCTACCAGAGCTTAAAATTTTAGCCATGGGAGCATCCTGGGACCAACGGAAGATGGAAGTAATCAAGTCTGGACTGGACCCACATCATCTGGAGCATATCTAACAGCGAGATCTTCTTCTAAATCATAACCTAACCAGCTGGCTTAGCGTTCATGATTGATTTATTCCCGGATCTGTTGCCGGAATATTGATCATCGATGAAGATCTCAACGATGCAGAGGAGGTTGCCCTAATGTTACCAGATGGTGACATTTTTGGCTCGCCTAACATCGCTTACCGTCCGGCTTCTTCAAAATCTTAACCTAACCAGTTAGCTTATTGTTGAAGATCTCAACGATACCAAGGAGAATGGCATGGCCCCGGCACTCACTGTCACTGTCACTAACAGTGATTTTTTGTCAAGATTGACAAGCTGTCAGGTCTGCACTTTTTTAATGTTTACCTTTACCTACATTTCCTTTAGCCCATGTAGAGGAAGGTCGTGTTCTTGTGGAAGTGGCAGGAAGTTGCTCTTGATGAACACCGAGAGCGCCCCGTACTCTTCTAGAGTACCGACAGATGCATCTGGCAGGCAGTGGTCACAGCCACGGCCGGTGCCCTTTTGCTGACACACAGACGTCAGTGCCACCTCCGGGCATGCCTAGGCTTCAGTTACACGCATGTAGAGGAGGGCCGTGTTGTTGTGCGTAATGGGCTGCATTCTGACATCTGATCCATGTTGGGCAACACCAGAGGTGCGTTATTCTATCATTCACCACTTCAAGAAGACCACAAGTGACAGAAAGCTACTCTTGGTGTACACCGAGAGCACCCAGTAAACTTCTAGAGTGCCGCCAGATATATCTATCTGGCAGTGGTCCCAGCCAGTGTACCTTTTGCTGACACCCAGCTGTCGGCGCCTCCTCCCGACATTGGCCAAGCTGTAATTTCAGTAATGTATTACACAATTCAATGATATTTTTGAGATTCAACGCATTTGAATACTAAAAGAATAATAGTCCTCAGTTTTGGGGGAGGAGTATGTGCATCAAAATATTATGGTCTATTTTGCAGGGTTGGTGGATCAAACTGAGGTTCCTCAGTTTATTACTTTGTGTTCAATAATTATGGCGACTTACCGTTAAGTTAGACAAACCTCACAATGAGGTCATCAACAACTCCCCAATCGATTAGTTATTGATTGTTGAAGTTTTGTAATTGTGAATATCGAACTATTCAACAATATGCAGAGACCAAAGGTCAACTTTTTTTGTATCTTGCGAATTCTGGCGCAATATCCTGGGACGCTGATGACTGGTCTAAAGTACCCTTTCAAGGCAGACATCCTTATATTTGGTACCAGTATACAATATCCCAACCGTCAGAACCAAGAACGTTTCCTATCGGAAGCCAGTATTTAGACCATATAGAAATGCGTACATTGGGCAAAGAATCTGGGTGACCATATTTGGTCGTTATTCAGGGCCGACTAAGATATGTTGTATCAAGGTGGACCAATTCTTCTGATCAGTTTCTGCCCCCAAACTTTCTTAAGAAAGAAGAACCGGGTGACTCTAATAGTAAATCAAATTTAGTGGAGATTGAGATTTGTCATCACTTTCCAAAATTGCAAAATTCTGTTCGTGAATTATAGCTCTATTACTCTGTTACTCTAGTAATTATTAAAATCAAACTCTAAATATTCAGAGAGAATATTTCAAAATAATGGAGATTGGCAAAATTTTTAATGTTGCCTTATAATTTGAAATATATTTCGGTCTATACAAGACTATTTTAAAGAAAGTGTCTTGTCTTTTAAGCAAAATTCCTTAGCTACCATATTCTTGGCTTGAGTGCTGTCATTAGATGACTCTATATAAGGTGGTTCACTCCGTATAAAGACTGAAATGTTTTCAAATGAAAACTTTTAGATATCCCTATCGCATTGCTTTGTATCAAGAAAATTGCTGTCGAGCATTTGACAGATTAAGCAAACCATCCCAAGGATGTTTAGGACGTAAAATTTGTTTGTTTTCTAAAAATAAGTTAGAGCCGATTTTGCTTCAAGATCATTAAAAATAGACTAATATCTGATAACTGAATTCAGCTAATTAATTTTGCTGCCAAAAGGATTACTCAATGTTTGGATACGCCTTCTATACTTTTATTTGTACCGAAAAGTATTTAATCGGGGCACGCTTGTTTGTTCCTGGTTAAAGAACCTAATTTCATAGCGGCTGAAGTCCCCCATTTTTTTTTGTGGCAAACAACATTCTTTATTCTTTCTTATATTTGCACCTCTAGAATACTCTCCTAGAAGTAATCCTACAACAAATTTCAGTTGTGCGCTTTGGCCGTTACAACCGCAGTTGTCCTATTGTACAAAGCCTTTCCCTGTTGACAGGATAGATGTCAACCAAGCTCTAAACCGGCTAGGGATTAGGTATGGAATCAACAGATGTTGCTCATAATTCTGCTGCAAATTTTTAAATTTTTAAATTCACATAAATTAAAGCGACATTTGGGCTGAGATAAAGGGAATTTTCATTTAAATTGCCTATTTGACCAAAATTTTCAACGTTATTAACTTGCGTATCCTCCACAACGAAGTTATTACTTCCTTCGGTCATTACGGCATCGCAACGTTGCATGCGTGTGTGTCATATGTATTATATGACTATTAGTACCATGACTATTAATACCTTTTGGAGTCTGCCCAATAGGTTTTTACTCTTTCATTAAGAAATGCCTGCTGCACTTTTCAGATATTTTGAGCGGTTTGGGTGCGCAAATCAAAGATTCCTGACACTCCTGTATAGGCAGCTGACTGTTAATATAAGCCTTGAAAGATATATTTATCTTTTTTTACACTTGTTTTGTTACAATAACAAACTTAATAATTGGGTCTAAGATGGATCCCAAAAGTTACGATAACGGGGCAATTACTTTGTTTGTTGCGTTGGATCGACCAGGGGCGTGAACTTGGAGCAGCTAAATGGACCGTTTATATCTGCGGTCCTTCTCCCGCTCACGGGCAGTCCCATAAGTCTGCTCCAGTCCTGGGGGTACGCGGACCCCTAAGTTGGCGATCGCTGGTTTATATTAACCATTTGGATACGGAGGTCGGCTCATTGTTGATACGTTCCTGTGAACCGTTACAAATAATTTGTGTTTTTACTTCTGGACAATAATAACCGCGCAGCCGCTGCTGGGTTAGTTCTTTAAGTGACAGTTCACCATGACTACAGTCAAAACAGTCTAGAGTTGTCTTTATAGTCAATCATATGTAAATTAGATGCTGAGCCATCAAAACACTAAGGAATTTATTGGATACCCTTTCTTTATTATTTGTGGATAAAGTTTAGACCGCTCATGTTATCTGAAACTACCGGTAAACGGTGTTGTCAAGTCCCGTCCAACTAAGCTTGAGTTTTTACTTGGTACTCAGCAATTGTATTGAATTATATTACTTTTCGAGGCAGTAAGAAACAATATGCATATCAAATATGGGACACCATTAGACTTATTGAAATAAAGAAAAGCCTAATTAAAAGATCTAATTAATTATACTTTTGCCTTTGTCCGCTGCTCATCGCGTTCAAAGATTTTCCCAATGGTTATTAAACGTCTAATTTTATTCATAACCATATGCAATTAATTCCAGTCTTTATTTATATACATCTATGTGTGTTATCTGTTGCTGTAGGTACGATTGTTTATCTATAATATTAATCTTTTTTACAAAGTACATTTACCGATTATTTACAAAGGTCTACATCATGATATATACCTTCTTATTGTTTATAGCCTTAAAAGGGCCACATAGACAGGTATATTAAAGTATTTATACTAATTAGTACATTGGAATTATTAAAAGTTGATTCATATGTATTCCGTACTGATGACGACTAATAGTCCGAAACACGTGCCTATGGTTGCTTTCTTCGATGACGGAATTACCCGATAATTACCTTTCTCCATATGTATTTCATGCACCTGTCACAAGTCATGCAAGCATTGGCATCTAGTCTTGTGTTGGCAGTTTGCCTAAATTGGTTGAAATACCCACAATTTTGCAATTGTTCTTCAATTTTACAACTGCATGCATGAAAAGAAGTTTGATGAAAGTTTTTACATTTGACTCTTTAACTTTGAATAACATGATAACGATATATTGTTGCAATAACATGTTAACAAAATGTTAACATGTTCTCTCAAGTGCATTTTGTTGTTTCTTATTCATAAACAGACGATAATGCTGTTTTGGCTCTAAATTGCTCTGTGCTTTAAACATCTACAGATTGTCATATGAACGGATGGAAAGGAAATATAATTAAATGATTAAACGAACTTACCTTAGTGAAGTTCTATCATAATTATATGATCTTTCCATCCGGAATATGACATAACCCACCCTTCCTTTGTTTAGACTTTCCCGAACCCTGACCAATTTAGAGACCCTATGCTTTCAAGAGAATGTCAGATATATACTGATATATACCAAGGCCGGCTTACCCATACCTGTCATACTGGACATTTCTTCGATACCATGGCTTTAAAGACACGTGGCTTATTGTGGAAATAAAGAGACTACAGATTGTCATATTCCGGATGGAAAGATCATATAATTATGATAGAACTTCACTAAGGTAAGTTCGTTTAATCATTTAATTATCAATTATATCGGTTATCTGTCAGATATTGACATTGAGACATACATAGTACATATGTCTGAACATACGTAATTGCGAATTGTCTTTACCAAAGAAATCATTATTTTAGATAATAGACTATTCTTATCATGGGCCTCATGGCATCATACGACCAATAAGTATAACTATACAGCACAAAATAAATAATTCCTTTCATTCGACAGTGTTATTCTGTATTTGAGCAATTAAAGGAATACAATTTGTGTGACCTGCTGTACAGATACTCAAATATGAATCATGTACTCATATATTGTGGACTTTGAATAAATGAACAAAGTAGTCTTACATACTTTTTTTGGCACAGGTGGTAAAAAAATGATAAAGAAAATGAAAATGAAATGGAAGGATTGTTTGTGCACAAATAAGAAATTGCAACACATCTAACTATATTTAAGGAATTAACTATTTAAATACTTAGATAACTAGTTTACAGATAACCTCATAGTATTTCTACAGACGTCTATGTCCCAAAATATCTTATTCTCTGGACCCAGATAAAAAATCAAACGGCTTATTTTCTCAAAGAATTGAAAGTCATGCTTTATTCATCGATTATCTTCCCAGATACGAGCAATATGCAACCAACACTCACATGCCACAAATATAGGAACGTTTTTTTTCGTCATTTCAAGTGGCAGAATTATAGATAATGCAGTCGTTCCAAATTTGTTCTTCCTGATAGTGTAGGTACTCCACAGATGAAAACTTAGTTGCTGTTGCTGCGTCCATGTTATCAGATATGTCTAATATAAATTGAGTATTGCACATAATTGTACTATTAGTTTGTCAATAAAACTGTTCGAGTTCGTCAGTGATTCGCAATAGTGTTCAGAGCAAACATGACAAACCTAAGTGTTACAGTTATAGACTATGCGGGAAAGGAACTGACACCAGAGGAAATCTCAGAAAGGATCAACGCTTTAAGGAAACTATGCAGAGGTACTTTAATAATGTCAATTATTATAAATTATAATTATATAAAACACGCTTTACAAATATGTATTAGACGTGTTTTAAACTCGTTGAACCAATGTCGAATTGAAGTTTTTTGCTGCTTAATTATTAATAATTAATATTCTGTTTCCTAATTCACATGTATTAAAGTAATTATAGTTTTTATATAGCTTGTAATGAAGCTATTTTATTAAAATATGCTATTTTCATGTTATTTTCCATAAGGAAAACAGTTTATACTGTGTTGTCTTTTTTGTCATTGGTACGTTTTACACGTGTATGATTTCATTTGAATTGAGGGAACAACTTTGAATTTAAATGTTTTATTTATTTAAATGAACTTGTTGTAATGGTTTAGTTTAATAATAATGTTAAATTAATTGACTCATTCAGTAAGTAGATACTTTAAAATGCTTGTTTGATTTTGTGAATTACAATAGAATGGCTTTGTTCATGTAATTCTTTTAAATAATTCAAAAAATCTAGTTAACTTGCAACGTTACATGTTAAATGTGAGCTAAAACAATTATTTTAATTACACATTACAACAAAAAATAAAATTCAGAGGTTCAGTGCACTATTCTAGATGTTATTTAGAAAGATTTTCCGTATTTGCTATTCATTTAATCCCGTTTTAAATCTAGTTGATAGCTTGTGACTTTACATGCAAAATGTGAATATAAAATTTAAAAATGTAATACATTATTCTAGATATTATTTAAAATGATTATCTGTATTTGTTATTCGTTTAATTGTAATAATGTTGTTGATGGCCTGTGATGATACACGGAAAATGTGAGTTAAAACAATTATATTTGCGATATAATACAAGAACATACAAAATTCAGAAGTTCAGTGTACTATTCTAGATGTTATTTAGAGAGATTTTCCGTTTAAGTTTAATTCAATTTTTTAAAAATAGTTGATAAATTTCTCTAGATATTAATATGTAGATTCTGTATACATGTTGATACACTATAGAATGAATAATGTGTCTATAAAATTGTCAACAAAACGAGACTTGATAAACGTTTCCTGTACAGCGACCTTCAAAAAGATTTTTTTATAATTACTTATGTCATGTAAGTACTATCATGACTATCTGATTATTTGATTAAAAGTTTCTAAAATATTCCATTACGCAAAAAGGTTTTACTTTAAGTGCTACTTAAAACATATTACATATTACAACCCATTTTTCTATAAATATATTTCGTACACAAAACAAAGAGCTTCCGGTATGCGTCAATCACTGCTATACCATATTCTGATGGCCTTGTGGTAGCTTCTTTAAAAAACAGTTAAATATTACATTGTGACGCGTCGTAATGTTGATAGAAACGTTGATTTTAAATAATAACAATGACATTCAACTCTATTAATAACTGCAAATAAGAGTAAAACTGTTTGCGTGTCTGCTAATTTTTGTTGCTTTTAATAATTTATTTGTAGTTAAAATTTTTCGTTGCTTCATTTTTAAGTTCTTCCTGGATCAGTTTCCGGTGTTTATTTGCTTCGTTAAACTTTTTCTATTATCTTACGCGTAACAAAAGATTCCTCATGTTAAAAATAAATATTGAACTTGAAAGTCATTCCATAAATTACCGATTATCGTATCCGATAATGGCAAGATGCAACCAAAATTTAGGTAACACGATATGGCATAAATTAAATTAATTTAAAGTCGAGCTAGAATGTTTAAGATAATGTATTATTTCAAAATCTAACGAATATCATCGTTCACTAGACCGATCTTCATATCTTATTAGTTGTTTTTTTTTGTGTCCATATCATAACAGCTGTAACAAAATTTAAGCCGACTGTCTTACACAGTTGTACCAGGTTAACAGTTTCAATTCGCCAGTCGTTTACTTCGCATTACCAAAATGACTTTGCCGATTAAGATGATCGATTTTGAAGGAAAAGAACTGACTCCTGATGAGATCATTCGAAGGATCGAAGGTTTAAGGAAGTTAATGTCAGGTATTTTGTTGAACTGTATTAAATTCTTAAGTATTTATTATTCATTTAACACACCAGGTTTTTTTTTGCTGGAAGTTTAAATAAAATTTTGGTGGTTTTTGACACACAACATTATTGTCCAATTTAATAAATCGAAATTGTTGCTTGAATCCATTACAATCTTGCTGAGCCAGTCTCAATGTCACTGATATGAATCATTGTTGTGGTCATTGATCATGAATTATTTCGAATTTCAAGTATTGTTATTTTCTAGTACAGTCGATTACTGTCATAGTTATTTTTAATTATGGAAGAGACAACTGTGTGTATTTTTTTTCGATTATTATTAATAACTAAAAAAAGTCATTTTTACAAAAACATCAATTTTATAATTAAGGTGTTTAGTTGAAATTCGCTTATTTGTAGTAAAGTTGTTAAACGTTGTAAGCAAACATACTTTTCCCATTTTCTCACTCCACAACAAACTATTATAGTTCAAGATTAGACAATAGATAACGCTGGATATTATTGAATAATGAGTATACCTATTCAATGTTGATACTTCAATATCGGCATTTTACCCTTTAGGTATGCAACACTAGCTTATAATGAAATTAAGTATGGATAGTATTGACATTGTTTAAGTGAATTAAAAGTTAGCCTAAATCGAAACGCATACTCGTTCGACTCTTTTGAGTAAAAACTTGCCGGGGAATGTAATATTTATTAGGGATAGCAAAAATATTTATGGCTGTGTTTGAAGACTCATAATTTTGAAACAACTTAACACAAAAACTTGAAATTAATTGCGTTCTTCTCCCGAATCATTTCCATAATCACTTGTATGACAATCAACGTTTTCTGTCCAATACACAGTTGGGTATTTGGCCCAAAAAGCTGGCAAAATTTTATTTTGCTGATTCAAAAAATATCCATTTGTGTTGGTGAACTATAAATTTTAGTAGATTTACGATTCATGTGATCTCAAAAAATAGTTAAAAATAGTATTACCAGAAGCAAAAAATGTTTATATCATATAACAAAATGTTTCGTTATTAATTTCATAGTACTTCATGTTTTTTATTCTTTTTCTAGCTGATGAGGAACTGTCAAAATTAAATGACGAGGACTCATACCTGCTTAGATACCTGTTTCCAACGAATTTCAACGTCGAAGAAGCATTCAAAGCCGTAAGTTCACTTCACATCTTTCCATAACATCAAATATATCCACAAATCAATTCTAGGCAAAACGTTTATACAAATATTTGGAAGAAGAATCTGATTGGTTGCCAAGCAGTCCAGTGGAAGAACTCAAAAAGTACATTGACATGAAAGTAAGATTCGTATTACCCTATCCCGACAGAAAAGGCAAAAAGATTGTTCTCGCTAAGCATGGTAAGTTGCTAATGATGCTAAATAATTCGAATACGTCTAAATTCTTTTCTGTACGTTACAGATACGTTACAGCCTTCTAAATTAACATTGACGGATCTGGTCAAATATGAAAACACCTTAATAGAGAGTTTCATTGACGAAATTGAGGTACAAGCTAATGGCGTCGCTATGCTAGTCGATGTGCATGGAACATCTTGGAGAATAATCAGCTGGATGTCACCCACTAACGTCAAGAAGTTCGTCAAACGATTGGACAATATTCTCCTGAAAGATTTTGAATTTCATATTGTAAGGACGACGACAATTATGAGTGCTCTCCTGAAAATTATCATGCCAGTGTTACCGCAAAGGATCAAAGACAAAGTAAGTGTGTAGTTTAAAAATATTAAATCTGGAGTACCACAAGTTGGTGTGCTTGGCCCAATCCTATGACTTCATAATACGCATAATCTTTTGCATCCGGATGGAAACCTAGTAGTTTCTTTATTTAAATTAGTGCTTTTATGGTTATTTTGGAAAGAAATTTTACCGGTTTTAATGGTTATGTATAAATTTAATAACATTTTTCAATGACTTGCAAATAGTCTTATCTACTGTTAAATAATGCAGATAATTATATAAGTTTAGCATCCGTGTAAAGGTTGCACACTTAACCTTTATACTGATATAATTAATATATTGTAGTCGTTCGAATTCATTT
Source organism: Melinopterus prodromus (assembly GCA_964023965.1). NCBI lineage: Eukaryota > Metazoa > Arthropoda > Insecta > Coleoptera > Scarabaeidae > Melinopterus > Melinopterus prodromus. The sequence goes on from OZ030393.1 coordinate 64,235,636, forward strand.
ATTAATGAGATATGAGTATTACTTAACTATTGCTTTAGGTGGACCATTTTAATCTTAACATTTGATTTTTTAATTCACTTCTCCTCTGGTTTCTATTCCAATTTTCTTTGCATTCTTTCAAACCTGACCTGCTAGTTTTCTTTAGTTCAAATTGGATCGCACATTATTAATTTGTATTTAATTTATTTCTAGATGTATTTCCACTATAATGACTTTGATTCACTCCACAAACACATCAGTCCTGAATATCTACCAAAGGAATACGGGGGCACATTGAATCTAGACTTGGATAAACTAAACGATGACTTCCTGTCAAGAAGCAAAGAAACAAACAAAAGGTTGGAAGAATATAAGATATTCACAAAGCAGTAATTTATGAAGCAGACTATTATCACTTTTTTTGGTTATCGTTCATTCATTCATTCTATGCTGTTCATTTAATTTTTATAGTTCTTAAATTTCTAATCGTCTTGTTTATTACTTTATACAAAGTTACAATAAATTTTAAAACACATCACCGCATTTTTACTTCTTACCTACACTTTCCGTTGTGAGTTATTGCTCATTAACAATAATAATTATTAACTACAATCAGTTTACTGTTGGTTTTTCCCTGAGTTTGTTTTTAGATGATAATATGACATCACAGTTTTGAACTAGTGATGCATTTTTAGTTTACAGATTAAAGTACAGACTATACAGTGTGATTCTAATGAAATCCAACATCAAATTGTATAGAAATTGCTAATTGACCGCTGGTTCTGTAAGATTGATTGCTTAATTAATTAAGCTTAGTTTCCACATGGACTTCGAGCCGATATGGTCGATATATTAAAAATTTATATAGAAAGTGTATCAAAGTACATAACGAGTTTGTAGTACGACGGTGTGGTTTTGTGTGTGTTTCTCGTTTTCTGCCTCTATTACCTTTTAAACATTGCTGGGTTTTGCTATTAAATGCAAAACACTGTAGACTTTTGTCATAAGAGCTCTCCCTGTTAGTGACTCTAATAGTGACTACTAAATATCATATTTAGAAGTTTGATGACCAAACTTGCTAAGCTGAAAAGGTTTTGGTTCAAAAGAGTCCAAATGAACTGTAGATTTACTCTTAGCGTTTTTCACAGATTTTGCAAATGTGCCGCCATTTCTGTAATTTTGTCAAAATAGTTAAATAATAAGTTAAAGTAGAGGAAATTGTGTATAATTTATGCCTATGATATTTTTTGGTCAAATTAATAGTTTAGCTGCATGGACAAATTCTATTTGATCGATATCGGTCGTGTCTGCGTTAATATAAAACTAGTTAGCCAGGATTTGACAGATATTTTCATTGTAATGGCAGTAGGTAATGTCAAAGTTTGGCCAATAGCTACTGTCAATAGAATCAAAATATCTGTCAAATCCTGGCTAACTAGTTTTACTTTAATGCAGACACGACCAATCTTAATCAAATAGAATCTCATGCAGCTAAACTGTTAATTTTATTTATAATATGATAAAGTCATGTCCACATCAGATTTTATTCTCTAATAAAAAAAATCTACTACAAATTTCGAAAATTTTTATTATCCGTGTTCAGTTAATAACTATCGGAAACTTTATTTTTCCGAAAAACTTTTGTTTAGATCTAAGCAAAAGTTGTAAATGTCATTATATATTTCCTTTATTTAACGAACAAAATTTCAATATTTGACAAAATGGATATTTTTTGGGCAGTCTTTCATCAATAAAGGCAAGAAAAATTAAATTAAAAAATCTCATGTGTAATGATACTTGATCATAGAATCAAACTATCTGTCAAATCTTGGCTAACCAGTTTTAATGCAGCACGAGCGATCTCGAGAATTTGTAGAATTTGCCCATGCAGCTAACCTATTAATTTTACCCAAAAATGTCATAGACATAAATTACACCAAATTTTCTCTACTTTAATATACTTTAGCTATTTTGACCAAATTACAGAAATGGCGGCTTATTTTAAAAAACGTAGAAAAACACTAAGAGTAAACATCCAGTTCCTTTAGACCATTTTGAACCAAAATTCGTTTGCTGTGTGGTCATGAAACATCTAACTATGAGGTCTCGTCCCGATACCTTCAGTATTTTCAAGTTAAACATGTTATTCACTTATTAAAAATATTTATTTATTCAGTTCTTATTTATCTTGTCTGAAGTCAGTTAAGATAAACCATTACGTTTACTTTTTGGTTTTGTTGTTACGTTTTTCTTAGTTATGTTGAACAGAATGACTTGCGTTTTTCTGTATTATGAGTTATGACTACGATCATCTATCAAAGGGTCACTTGATAAGAGTATATTTTAATGTAAATTTATCAGCTGGCATACAACAATATTTTTTGGATATTTTTTTATGTATATAATATATTCCATACATATCATATTTGTTTTGTTTTTCTTCTATATTATTATGTAATACTGACTACACCTGCAATGAAGAATGAATATCTATTGTATTCTATTCTATTCTAATAGACACAATCGCACTGAGAATACACCAACAAAGGCAAATATATCACACGTTCAAAGTCAAACAATAATAAATGACACCATATCTGATATATCATCACAGAAAATTACAGTAGGCTACAATAAGCAGCAATAACATCATTATCTAAAAAAATAATGCCTAATAAGAAGTACATGCCAAAATATTTAGCATATTATTCTATGAGAAAAAGAAACATTCTCATCTTGAAAACATAAATTAGAACCGCGATTGATAACAGTAATTATTTATCAATATCTACAAATATAGTGCTATATGGTACCACTACGTTATAGAAACCTGCTTAATCATTATATCAAAGTATCAAAGGCTACTTAGGCATTCATAGATTGTGCGACATATCGGTTACTTCAGTATAGTTACTGATACGTTGACGGCTTCACTTGTGACAAGATGAGTTCCCCAGTTGTTGATTCTCATGGTAAACAATTGACACAGGATGATATCAATGATCGAATTGACGAACTCAGGCAATTAATATTAGGTATGTAAATATTTTGGATATTTCTTTTTGTTATCATGACAATAGACTATTACATTATCCTTTTTGTACTATGTACCTTTTATAAGTGATCTTGATATTTAGTTAAGATCGAGCTGAAAATTTCTTACCTTTATTAGTACTATTTGCTGAATTTCTATATTTTAGTTAATAATTCTAGATTAATAATAATAATAATAATATTAGTAATAACTCATAGAACTTCTGTAAAAAATTTTCTCGTTTAATGGTTACATTTCAGCATAATTCTCAATTCATAAAAATACTTTTTTCTATTCCATTATCGAGTATATTTGTGTAACTGGAAACTACAAAGTTAAAAATAAACTAAATGAAGTAATTAAATGACTAAGTTAATTTTGTCTCACTGACACGGGTTGCCCTTCAAAACAAGTCATAAAAATGAATAAATTGCATTGTAAATTTCCTGACTAAGCGCTAATAATTAGACTTAATTATTAACTATCTGCGAGCCAATAAAACACTGTTTACAAACAGTTCAGTAGACAATTTTCAGTACGTGACTTGCTTTAGGAATATTCGTTGAAAGTGACAACGCTTACGGAGTGTTGCATATCCATGCTTTCTCTATGTATTTGCCGCCTACTTATTATTCGAGACGATGCCACAAATGTATTCATAACTGATTAACATTTCAACAATGCCATCATTTTATTGCTTTCATATGAATGCATTTTAATTCAACAGTTATGGTTGTTTTGCTTTACTTCTATACAAAGTGGATACTGTTTATAATTCGGTAACAAATATAATTCACCAGTTTCTGCGCAGACTATCGGTAAATGGTGAAAGTACAGTTTATTGGAATATATGCACATTTTGTTGCTTTTGTTTTTGTATAAATAGATGCAGCTATGGAAAATAATTGATATCTACAGGGTGTTTTAAATTGTAGGTGCATATCTTTTAAGGTTCATACCTACATTTGTACATTTGGATAAAATTGGATGTTAAATATCTTTTGAACTATCTGACCGATTTTTATGATTCTGTCAGGACAGATAAATAAATTGATCGGGAACAAAAATGATGGTCTGGAGGTCACGTGGTAGGGGTCATGGGACACCTTAAGGAGAAATTCAAGTCAGAGTCTCAACTACTCTGTTGCACTGCCAATTTATTCTCAACAGTTTATTTTTCAGTTGGCCGCAGTATACGAAAGTTTGTGATGCACTGAAAAAAATGTTAGAAGACAATGTTAGGCTTTTAATTTTGTTGCGTTTTGTTGTTTGTAATACAAGATTTATGCGTATTGCAACCTAGCACATTGAAACATATACATCTCCAATAAATCACAAATCACTCATTTTACAAAAACTGTTAACATTTGTTTTAGTTTTTTGACTCCATGTGACATTGTTAGTGGTCATTTATGAATTTATCTAAAGCATTATTCCTAATTAAATTCAAATTAAATATATATTAACATATTGAACAATTTCGAAAAAACACTTTGCAAATTATTATTGGGTCAAAACACATGAAAAACTGTTTGTATAGTCTTGCACAGAGTTTCTGATAAAGTCTCTGGTATAATAAACTGCAAGTTACCTTTTTTTAAGTTGTAGAGACTTGTGAGGCTCTGGTTAAACCGGTTCACATAAGTTATTGAAATTTTCCACAAATGTTTTTACCTTGATTAATTATCATTCGCAGTTTTAATTGATTAAAACTAAAAACCAGCATGACGCTTCAAATCGATTGCTCTTCACTGTTCAGTAATTTTCAGTAAGATATTTTTATTTACGTAGGTGTCTTGTTTTGCCCTATTCAGGCATTATCAAAGCTTACAAGTCGAATAGTCAGCAGTAATAAGTAAGAAATTTTAACACCTTACTAATAATTACTAACTAGGAAAGAACATTTGGTTTGAAGCACTATCTTGTATTACATACACGTTTTTCTACTGCGTTAAAATTCTGAAATAAAACTATTTGTTTTACTTGTGAATCTGCATCTTTGACTAAAATTCAGTAATTGGGATGAATAAAAAACCAAAATATTCATAAATGATACGGTTTATTTTATAAATTACATAAAGCTTGGTTGGATATCTTGTAAGCATGACAGATGCCCCATCACCCAAAAAAATATCAACACAAACCTATTAATTCGATTAATATCTAAGCAAAACAAAATAAAAATTGATTAATTTGAGTCTGTTGAAAGTATATATACATATACTTTCATATTTTTTACATACGTAAATTTTACTTTATCATACGTAGTATGACAAAGTACATATTATAATCGGGCCGAACAAAAATTTTGGGAATTTTTGCGGAATAGTATATTTTTTTCGGCACGATTTATCATACTGCCTATGATCAAGTAGAAATAAATAGTACATATACCTCAATGTAACAATAATAACAACAATAACAGTACTAATACATTTGAAAGTTCAATCGCTAGGGAACAATACAAATACATAAACTATTGTTTAATGTAGGATTTTTAGTAAACATAATATGCCGGGTGACCCTTTTGAAGTAAACGCCATTTGAAGGTCGAATATCATTGACAGCACGCGCTATACCATTACCATACGAATCATTAAAATCAATATTGATGCGCTTTAGATTTCGTGCTGAATATTTATTATTTTAATGCACAAGTTATTCATTTTAGGGCCCAATATGAATAAAATATTTTTCGTTATAATTTTTTTATGTAGCATTCATATTTATTTAATGTTCAGTTTGTATTATTTTAATGCACAAGTTAGCCATTCAAGGGCACAATATGAATTAAATATTGCTCACTATAAAATTTTGTATGTTACATATTCATATTTATTAATGCACATTATGTCGTTTTTTAATGCACCAAGTATCTATTTTAATGGACATATCTATTTAAATAATGCACGCTTAAATCGAACCCAAAATTTTAAATCGTACAAACATGAATGTTAGTGGTGAACACATGTATTTATTTAATTTTGCAATACATACTACGTAACAAGTTATTATTTTCTTGTCGAAACTAAAACGTATTACGAATTCCCAAAAACAATTTCTTGCCTGTAGAAAAAGGTATTTTTCTCCGAAGCATTGAGACGGAATTAATATGCTTTCGTCAAATATTCTAACAAAACGCAACGTAGAAGTTATTTCACAGCGAGAAAACAACCTTTTTTTGTCCAGCCAGCCAACGCAGCGTTTCGAGAACTTGAAACGTGTTTGTATATCCGCATATGCGATGTCTCCGATCAATATTAAATGTTTAATATTTTACGTATTATTTCACTTATTTTTTTTGTTTTATTGCTTTTTTTAAACGTTAATCTCACATGCCAATTTGCTAAGATAACAGAATAATAAATAAATGAAATAGAAGCAATTTATTCTTTTACTTATAACTTATAATATTCAATAAAATCAGCAGAATCAGCTCCCTGTATAGTAATGCTACGAATTTCTTTTGAAAAATTTCATTGTTTTCGTGATTTTGAAAATTTCACACCACAGTGATCACTAAATCGATCACTAATTACTAAAGTTGTTAAACATCAAAGTTTAGTAGCAAAAGATTGGAGTAAATTTTTTGGTTTTTTTTCGTTTTGTAATGAGATTCACGTTTCAGATTTAGAAGAAAAAATGCGAGATATTAACAATGGTTCAGAATTCCCCAAAGCATAAATCCACAACAATATTCCCCCTATTGTATAGGGACAATGCCCAAAACACAAGGCAAAATACGAAGAGAATTAACAAATTTAAATTAACAAGTTTACTAGGTAACATTAGTGGTCACTCAAACGAAAACTGAATATTAATGATACGAGTGTTAAAACTAAATAAACATAAGAGAGCAGCAAAGGATAACCAAGATATGACAACTAACAAAAAAGTCAAGTCAAGACTAGACGATTTTGGGGTGGGATCTTTTTGCAGATATAAGACATTTCTTATATATTTATTTCTAATTCTTTATTACAGCTGACGACGACTACAGACTTCTTAGAACTGACGATGCATTTCTACTTAGATTCCTCCATAGGCTTAATTTTGACGTCCAAAAGGCATTCAAAGGGGTAAGTTATGTGTAAATTACAATAGACACATTAAAATTCATACATTTTCTCCATTCGTATCTTTATGAGTATTAGTCAAAATACTAAGAAGTATAAAGAAAGGAGAAAGAAAGAAATGTCCAAACTCGACCAAGAAAAATTTTTATAGTATCGTTATCTTTTCAGATAAGATATTACTATAGCTTCATCGTGGAACAATACGACTGGTTACCGATGGACCCACCAGAGGCCTTCAAAGAACTGTTAGACATGAATATGAGGTTCATTTTACCATTCAACGACAAATCCGGCAAAAGAATCTGCTTCTTCAAAACCGGTAAGACATACAACTAAACAACAAAACGACAAAACCCTCAATTTCGTTTAACATTAGATACTGTGGATCCCTCAAAAGTATCAATAACGGACATGGCAAAACTGGAATCTATTTTGATGGAATCCATCTTGGACTAGCCCGACGTTCAATCAAAAGGCTTGTGTCTTTTGATCGATGCACAAGGAATATCTTTCAAGATGCTCACTTGGATGACGCCTGACAATATCCAGAAAAGCATCAGAAGACTTGACCATCTCATCATGAAGGATGGCGTCTTCCACGTTGTCAGATCGTCGATGCTACTCAACGCTGCAATGAGTGTTGTCATGCCCATGCTGCCGGCAAGGATCAAAGAAAGAGTAAGTTTTGAATTAACTATATATTAAGTCAGTGGAATAGCATATACAACCAGTAATAGTTCAGTAAAATTATGTTTAAAATTATCTAAACTTAGTGAGAAGTTGGAGAAGTTAAAGTGACATTGGAATAATAATTATCTCGGAAACTGTAAATTTTAGGGAAAATATCAAAATCTATACGTTAATTTCTATGGATCTATAAACAAAAATTTTTTAAATTCGCTCAATTGTAAATAGATAGTTGGATAGTTGTATTAAATGTAATGTTATGATCAAATTTTAATTAAGTAATTTTTTATTCACATTTTGCATGTGATGTCAAAATTACTAAACATTTCAATTATTTCCAAATAACATTCCAGTTGTTTTTGCCTGCATAAGAAATTCTTTTGTTGTAGAAATCAGCATATATAGTCTCAAATCATGTAAGAATGCCAAGGGGTTTTGTCAGGCAATGTATTCACAGATTATTCACAAAATCCTAAAAACAAGACACCAAATTAAAGATAAAGAATGTATAATTTCTGTCATATAATGAACTTGTGATACTTTTCTCGGTTTTTTATAAAGCGTAGCTTAAAAAAATATTGTTTACTTAAAATAATTTACTTAAATTAAATTGAAATTAAATTAAATTGTTTCTCTAAGACTTTTCAAATTTATTTGTGTAAAACTGATACATCTGAAACTCTTACAAATTTAACACTTTCTTGATTTGCAACCACCCATTATGTTAAACCAATATTCTAGTTATATACATAGTGCCCCACTTTTTTCTCGCAAAAATTACTTTTTAGAAATAAATGTCATTCTGATTAAAACTTTGCCTATGGGCCTAATTGCTTTTACAAATCCTTAAAAAGTTATAACCGCTTGAAATATTAACAAAATGAAGAAAATAAACAATAAAACATATACGAAATTGTCAATGCGAAAACGAATAAAGAACCAAATAAAGGAAATAAATTTAGGTAAAAAATTCAAACTATCACATCGATTTATTCGGGTTTTCAAATCCATATGAAACTTATTGCTTGGTGTGACATCTGCAAAAAAACCTTGCGGAGAAAAAAGTGGGAAAGCCTGTATATATGATTATTCAAGATTCTTTCTAAATTGAACCTTTTTTCCTGAAAAAATAGTTATCATCGAAATTGCAGCTCGTAAAATGTTCAATTGAAAAGCACTGATATATTTTTCTATCTGATCATATAATTCAAGCAAGTAAGGTTTTTACTTTAAGAAATCAAACTGGGCATTTACTGTGTAGCTTTTTCTTTCATGTAATTTACCCCGAAATTATCTGTATACAGGAATTCAGTTATTTTACACCTATCTATCCACCCATTACCTTTAGTAGTTTCTCTGGAATCGTCGCCACAAAAATCCGGTACACACACACATACACACATCTTTATTATGTTTATTATGCTGAAGCAACAGTATATTTTAACATTTTACGATAAATTTAATAAGAACAAGACAAGAATTTGTAAAGTGTGTGATTCAAAACCACTGCAATTAGATGTGAAACTAAATACACATTTATGGAGTAATAATACTATCATCTTAAGCTGTAACACCTCTACAACACACATTATAATTTAGTGAGTGTATCTAATCTAAATAACATTTTTTAGGTAAAATTCCATTACAACGATTTTGATTCATTGCACGAATACATCAGCCCAGAATACCTTCCAAAAGAATTCGGTGGACATATAGATCTCGACTATCAGCAGCTAAACGAAAACATCTTATCAAAATCAGATCTAATCGACCAGAAGCTACAACACATCAGGGATATAGTTAAAGCAATATCATAAAATGAAAACCAAGACATCAAACAACTAATCTAAATTTATTGTTATCATAAATACTTGAACAAAATCTAATCCAATAAAGATCATTATTGTACGTTTATAATATGTATAACCAATTTATTGTCATTCCATGTTCTCCTTCCTTGGTATTTTTAAAGATAAGTTTGTAGCCCCCAAATATATAAAATGATTATTTTTATCACAGATGTACCCCCATGCGAATTTAGAATTTACGTCTTCACGTCTTTGTCATCTACTTCGTATCCCAAGGATCTCAATTCTTTGATTATTGTTGCGTTTGAGGCGAAATAGTTCAACCAATCGTCGTAGCTGTAGTCTGGGTGAACGCCGCCATATCTCTGAGCCAGATGTTTTGGATCGATGTGCTGGTGAAGTGATTCCATGTCGTCACCATGGAAAAAGATTCGTTCTTGCATCTTCTCATTTAGGAATGGTTTGAATATATTGAATATTATGTCGAAAATCCATGACTGGTTCACGATGTGGATTGCTTTTATCTTCATAGGAAAATGAGTCTGAAATATTAAAGAAGACATAATTAATATATAAATTGTAAATTCTTTACATAATGTGCAAAATATTGTTGGATACACTAGAGGCAACCAAAGGTGTCAATTGGAACTAACAACACGTCAATATTTTTATAACAATCTCTCTTTTAGGCCAAGCATATGCAATAAATATGCCAGGTAGTGGGGTGTGGTAAGCTCACTGGACTAAATGTCTCAGTGTGTAATTTTTATTAATTAACAGCACCTGAAAGGTAATTATCAGTAACACCTATTTTGATGACTATCTAGCTAAATTAATCTGACATAAATTGATAAATACTTTCGAAATGGTTACCCTGGCTTTGGAATTTTTTGTGACATAAATGTTAAAAGCCCTTCTTATTTTAGCTTAGGTTTCAGGAATAACCCTTTTTTTGTTTGAAGCAAAATGCTGGCGGTTTTCTTGCACTGTAATTACTAGACTAGAGTAGTTAGTGAATCGCTCGAAAATTTCATTTTCTAATTAAGAACATCGACGCATGAAACACATTTAAGAACTGGCTTGTGTGCGATAATGTTGCCTTTTAAGTTTGTTTCTATCAATTTTTTATATCTTTTTAATATATAGTAATAGAATTGAATCAGTCTGCAGAAGTCATATTATTTTCATTTATTCATATTACATATATTTTAGCATTAAAATATTTTTTTAACGTTTGCTTGTAGACTGTAGATATTAAGACAAGTGTCTACACTGACCAACAGAAAAAGTCAAACAAATGGCTGATCTCATTCTGGTACTCTCCCGTAGAAAAGCAGATATTTGTAGTCTGTAGTTTTTTTAGAAAATCAGTGCCAAAATGTACTATTTTGTAATTTCTGTCTATAGATTTAGATTCTTCAGTAAAATGATATTTTTTAATAAATAAACATACGAATGAAATTGTTGTTTAATTGATTACTTTCATGTTTACTTTAAACAAAAAGAGTCACTGTGGTGTTCGCTTTTTGCAGTCTTGTCAAAAAACAAACAAAATATAAACAAAAAGCGCTTAAAGGCGACAGCCAAAATTAAAGTTTAACAATGAATGTTTCTCCCTTACCTTTAAAGTTGTAAATCAATTAGTGTAATTAACACTAGTTTGATTTGTCCTAAAAAAAGATGTTACAATGATGTTTGGGCTGCAGATTATTACTTGATACGAGATTTTAGTTAAAAATAACACATAAATGTAAGTGTTCTGAATTCTGATGCTTGTCTACAAAAGAAGCAATAACTTAAAGTTGAAACATAGTTGGCGTAAGAACAATATTAAACTTTACGTTTAATTCAAAAGCCCCTAAAGTCATACAGAATGCATTTATTTATAACGAAAATATGAATGATCAAAATGAACAAAATTCAAGCAAAAGTATAAAAACAATAAAACTAAGTATGTTACTTTTTATTGTTGACAGTTCTTTAAAAATGTTGTCGATTCATTGCACATTATATGTTATCAGGCAAGTACCTTACTTTGGAATAAAGAGTACTCGCAAATACGTACCACCATTATTTGGATCATCATTGTCGCCACAGATGGGCTCATATGATAAACTTGCTGCAGTGTTAAACCTCCTAAATCAAACATTGCTATTCCACCCAAGATCTGGGCACGTTGCTCCAAAATTGCTAGCTCCAACACAACCATGCTAGCCTGGAAAATCTCCGTCACTGATATCTTTGACGGATTCCATTTACCTACAAATGCCAAACGATTAAAGAAAAACATTTTTAGCCATATATTACGCTCATGAAACAAGAGATGCTTCTAATTAAAATCATTAAACTGAGATATTAAGCAAAATTAGAACGCATCCAACACAAATCTAGAACAAACAATAAAATATTAATATTCATCTAAAATATTTATTACCTACCCATTCTATAAAGTAAGATCCTTCTTCCTGTTTGTTCTCTATACGGAGGAACTGTAATTATGTCATCATCGCCAGTCTTCTTTAGTGTCGATAAATTGACATTTTCAAAAATTTCTGGATGGTGCTCTTTGAAATCATAGTAATTTACGAGCTGTAATTAAAATGTGACTTAGAAATTTTGAAATAAATTAAGACAATGGTTCAACATACCAATCGATGTGCTGCTTTAACATTGTAGTATCTCCCTCTTAGGAAGCGCAGTAGGAATGCGTCATCAGTCCTATGTGGTTTGCAATCATTCTGTTCTGAAAGTAAAAACAATACATTTACTGGATGTTTGTATAATGTGGTCTCGAATTAAAACTTCGAGCTTTGTGTTATAAATAAAGTTCAAGAATCATTTTGTTTGTTGTGTCAGCGTTAGACCATTATGAAGACACAACACCTGACATGATAGTGCTGACAACAATAATGATGATTAATCGACCCAGATTATAGAAGTACTTTTCCATGTAACCACTTTAAGTGTGCAATAGAAGATACGATGTTTCCTATTTACAACACATTAGTTGGTAATAACATTTTTAAGTTAGGTAATATAACTTAAAAAATTTCTCAAAAACCATGTGACTTTACACATAAATGAGTTATCTTTAATCGTCTTGAAATCTATGGGTTAATCAAATTTAATCAAATAAATCATAACGCAAATAACATTTTGCGGAGACTTCAACGAACAATCAGGCGAAGAACCCGCGAAAAAACTCAAAAATTACTCCGGTTACTACGTCGTTTATATCGTTTATATTCTTTTTTTTTCTATTTTTATCATACATGTGATAAAAATACAAGTGCATAAAAGTGCTATACAATGGCAAGTTCATTGATAATATCTTTGTGTTAGAACGTGTGAACTAGTGTAAGTACTTTCTCTGTGAAAATGTCGACACTTTTTACGAATGTTATTTCCGTGATTCGCAATTATATCGGACTTTCTTTCTGTTGAGTGTTTGCAAATTATCTCAAACATTACGCAATCGCGACTTGCAACGGTACATCACTTTTTGTCACATCATAATTAGGAAGCTGTCTTATTTTAATGAACTGTTTTAGTGCTGTAAAAGCATTTTAATATTAATTTAACTTAAATGATATTTAATTCGACAATCTAGCATCATATAAAAATCATCGTATACATGTAAATATAAATAATGTAGCATATAATACTATAGCATTCAAATGGAACTGAAAATGGTCAAACTGGAACTAAAAGAAAATAGTATTTATGTTTAGTTTTGAAGGTTAGAGAAATTACGAACTCAATTTTTATTTTTAAGGTCAAATGCTACTTAGATTCCGATACATTTTACATAATTTACAAGATGTCCGGAAAAATAAATAATAATTTAACAATTTGTTTTTAAGCCGATGTTTTTGGGGTATTTTTGAGATCGAAATTCGAAACAAAACCACATGAATGAAGCTTGAACAAAAAATCTATTCAATTCTTTATTGAAAAATATAAACACACATCTATTTTTACAGATATTTAAGTAAAATTTTCAGGAAACAATCTATAACCCAAGTAGTAATTAAAAAAATAATTCAAAAACTTGATTAAAGCAATAGTACACTCATTGCTATTTGAGCTTTCATAGTATCTCTTGTGTGAATTTTGTGTAATAGTTAGATGACATTTCCTTTTACTACTAAATCAAAATACAATACAAACAACAACATTTTTATGTAATGTACAGGGAGAGAGTTTAGAGTAAATTTTCGAATGATGCTAACGTGTTTGTGCATCAATTGCAATTAATTTTCGCTTGTGAAAAATCCACTTCTTTTCGAATTTATTGTTTACTTTCTAAAAATAAATCTATACCCCCATAATCTATACAAATATTAGACTGCCATGATTTTCTGATGGTATCAGTGCCAAATTATATAAAATAAAATCTCAATTTTAAACAAAAACAATAGACTGAGTTAGAATTGATTGAATTGCTTGCAAAACAGTACATAAGGGAACTTCACACGTCTATTGCATGCGTATTTTTTTGCAAAACAGTTTCTATACAAGAAAATTCAGGTCGGTCTGTATTTTTACCGACTATGATTGCAGTGACTGGCAGCTCTGTTGTGCAATAAGCAACCTACGGATTTCAAGCGTTAGACACGGTAAAATGCATTTCTTGGTCTTTCTAGACTCTGGTCTACTCTTGACGTATAATTATAGTTCGCTGCAGTTGTGCATTTTTACATAAAAATAAGGAAAAAGCGTAAATTCTATCTACCGTGTCCGAATAGAAAATATGCAGTTTATTTTAGAACGGTAGAATAATAATTAATCTCATTTCAGCTTAATACGAATGCCATTTTAAAAAAAATGTTTTTGTGGAACGGCAAGTTGAAAATTTATATAAATATTTTCTCGCCGATTGTTGTTAATTTATGAGTCTCTATATATCTTTTCTATATATCTCTTATATATCTCTCATATATAAGTGAGTGTATAGGAAATTGTTTATTAATCAGTCACATTAATCCATATTTTGCACGTATCTGTTGTCATGTTGTCATACTAAATCGGTTCAATGTGTTACTAAAATAAAATTGTAACAAATTGGTAGATAAGTACTCAATTTACTGACCTCTCCATTTATTGATTTGTGATTGGAACAGATTACACAGTAATTTCCAACGATTTCAGTAAAGTACTGTGATTTAGCAGCGCTGTAATTGTGGTTTTAGTGCTCTCGGAAATTTATGACTTAAGTACTCAAGCGTATCATGGTATAGTCAGCACTGCAAGAAATTTGCTATCTACGCATCTACAATCTTTTCCGTAAACTATTTTTATTCTCTGGTATTGTGTGTCTCTTATTTATAACATACTCTTATAGAATTTTGTTCAAAATGTTATATGATCAGAAACACATTTACATTATTTTTATTTCAATATTTTTGGGCTGCTACCGACGGACTGTCAGAACATTTATTTTAATTTTGCATTTGCATTTGCTAATTTTTATATAAAATCCGGTTTTTCACAACAATAAATTTGTAGTTCACACGTATTAAGTAAGGTAAGAGAAACATAATCAATAAACTATTTTACTTTATCATACGTAGTATCACAAACTATTGCAATCGTGTCGAAAAAAAATTAAGTTTTAATGGAAATATGCCTTTTTGGGTCCCCAGAACATTTTTGACACGTAAAAAAAATTCTGTGTCTGTGTATGTATGTGTGTTCAAAAGGGTCCAAAGGAACTTGATGTTTACTCTTAGCATATTTTAACGATGCTGCAAATGAGCCGCAATTTCTATAAATTAGCTGAGATAAGTACCTGCTCCTAATCCGTGGAGCAGATGCTCCTAATACGTTGAGCAGATACTCCTGGATTTCGTAGAATCCTTGAATAAGTCTCACAGAAAAGCTTGAATTGAAACACTTCCAATTCCAATAATATTACAATTTTCAAGTCTAAAAGCTTTTTATCTGTTCACTTTTCTTAAAAACGCTCTTATTCTATCATGATATATAATGTTACAGAAACTTTTCTTTACCAACGTTCATCACAAAAAGAAAATAGTTTGCAAAACACCCCACGTGCTCCTTATTAGAAACATCATATAAAATTTTATAGTCTCGGAGATAGACGGCATTTCTTTGTTTATAATATTTTACAGAACGCAAATTAATCATAAACTCTGTCATGACAGCTACGTCAGAATCCAAATATATGCTGCAGGCATGAATTGTATTTTATTCAAATGCTATATGAGTAGGTACTCACAAATAAATAGTAGTACTCACAGTGAGCATCTGCTCCACACTTTCATTCTTATAACTTGGCGTATTTACTTCACAATATTGAGCGTAACGTATGAACTTATTTTTATTCTTAACAACCATTGTCTGATATTTCATCACAGTGTATCTTATCAAAATAAACAGTGCAGTTGCTATAAACATGAGACTACCAAAATTATACATTTAATCCAAAAACACAATATCGACGATGTGAATAGTACGTTCATTATTATTACATCCATCTGGCACAAAGTATAACGTGCTTACCTATGATCATTTCTCTCAGCTCTTTCAATTTCTGCGCACGCACTTCCGGCGTTTCTCCTAATTCCGATTTCGCCCAGTCCAAATAGTCTTGAGGAGGTTCGCCCAACTCTAGTTCGGCCTTAACTTCTTCTTCCGGCATCCTTATATCTGCAAAAATAATTTCAAATAACATTAATACTAATGAGAAAAGAAACTATAAAAATCAGAAGATATTTAAAATGAAATTAACAGACTTCGAGTAAAAGCACTAAAGGACACTTTTTTGTTGCGTTTGTAATTTCCAATTTATCCAATTTCCGCTAGTTAACACCGTTCAAAGGTCCTTAGTTAAGGCCAGGACACACATCGACGCAGCGCGTCCGCACCGCGTAACCTTACCGCAACAACACCGCACCGACACAACCGCGCCGAGGACGCACCGTGCCCGACTACTAGTTTACTTTTTGGCTGGGCACGGTGCTGTCTACGCGAAACATTTTTGCTTTGATTTAATTGCCTTTCTACTGCTTATTAACTTTAAGAATTTTTTCTATGATGCCAATTTCTTTTCTCGGCGTCTGCGATGTAAACAATCTCTTACGATAATAGATTGCATTCCAACATACAGTGCCGCCTTTCTATTGTTATTATATTTGGTTATTGTGGACTCGATGAAGTTATGTGGAATTTCCAATTTTGTCTCTACTTTTCGGCAAATTGACGTAAATATCATCTCTGAACAATTTAGCCAATAGCTAAACTATATAATAATGTGGCATTTCTATTGTTTATCAATGCTATTTAGCTATTTCGACAATTAACGAACGTGCCCTCGTTCGTGCCCTCGACGTGGTTTAATGATGCCCCATTTAACATTTTACTTTATAATAATATTATATTACTTTATAGTAATATTTGTAAATTTCACTCCTTTTATTTAATTCAGGTTACAAGTATTTCACAAACTGAATTACGATAAAATTTTTAGACATCGCCGTTCAATTCGTTTCTATCTTATTCCCACAATTAAAATTAACTAGGGGTCCTTAAAGCAGGGCTCCTTCGTCTTTAACAACTTTGTGACAAACTGCACTTCTATTATTTAATTCAGATTCAAGTGTATCACCTAATTGGTGATACCAACGTTGACGATGAAATTTACTTTTGCTTCGAAAGATGTTTTGCTAGACCATGTCTCATCGAAATGAAATGTTTGCTTCTTTCTTATTCCTATAATAAAAATTCAATTTACCCACTAAAAGCGCGCTTCTTGCGCCAGAGGGTAATCCGCCACTGCTGCATCTTCTAAAGCACGTTCTATCATCCCTAATTCACTATTTGTAAAACTTTTCAACGTTTTGTCCCCACAAAGCAGCTCTGCAAGCTTCTAAAAGAATACTGATCTGCAATCGTGAGAGAGAAGTGTGCGGGCACTGTGCGGGCACGGTGCGGGCACGGTGCGGACGCGCTGCGTCCATGTATGTCCTGGCCTTTAGTCGGACTGGACTTTATATTTTATTGTAAAAAATAAGCTGCCCCTAAGCAGTAATTAGATAACCATTATTTTCATGATCGTCCAGTTTTTGGAAAACTATTTTCTATTAAAACAAACTTTAGTCGAATGATGCCTATAATCAAGTTATTATACCACTAAGTTTTTTATATCGATTATTATCAACTTCTATATGCAAATTACTACGTTTCACCAGCATGTTATCAAAACAATTTGTGTATCAGCCAGTCACAAAGCTATTATTCCTGTTATTTAATGTTCTACATTAACAAGAATGTCCTGAAATCGACTACTGAAAATACAAAATAAAATACCTAACTAAAAGTAGTGAAAGAAAAGTCAAGAAATGAAGAGCAATAATCAACAAAAACTTGATTATCTGCTAACTTACTCAATGCCAAAGTTGCATTTGTATTTTGTTAGTAATAAGTTATAACTAACACGTTAAAATACATAGATTGAAACATATAAACAGTTGTTAAGAAACATAACCTCTTTTGGGCCAAAACACGTTATTTATCAAAAAAAAATATGTACGATACTGATTTTATTTTTCCACATTCATTTTTTTTCTTTTTGCATTTTGTTGCCTTTAAAAGACCTTGCCATATATGGTTACGACATTGAGTGACGCTGGTATTAAATTACAATACCTTCAGTACCCACCAACTTAAATTTATTTGAATTTATTCGTCATTATATTATAAACAAAAAGGGTAATATTATTAGATATTGGTTAACAATAACGCTGAATACAACTAGTTCAAAAATTTCTTACCCCAGCTAGCTTTGAAAGCCATCCTAACACCACAATTCTAGTCAGCAGTCTGCACTATTTAAACCAATGCTTTGTTATGATAATGTTATTGATGATGCCTAACACGACGGAGATAAGATAATATATTATTAAACATGCGATGTAAATACAAATAAAATTCTGATCAATTTAGGTCAAAACGTCGACACTGGCCGTATATGAAACCGATAAATACAAACGCACGCACGATTAGTAGCAATGCAGAAGAATGACTGACAAAGAACTTGTGAGAGGTGTATGCAGTCTTTTGTTTGAGTATAGAATTAATTAGACATTGGTAATGCGACTAAAGTAAATTGTACCTACTATAAGTGTACAGATATTACGTAGGTAGTAGGTTCACCTAGAAGTGGAAAAATACCTCTTTGGATGCTGCTATTGCATTGCAAGGTTAACCACCATGACATCCGTGACATTCTTGTCGCTGAGGGCTGTTGTGAAGTTATGTATGTTCAGAGAATCCAATAAGAATACAAATGCAGTAATGACAATTGTTATTAGCTAAATAAAAGCAGATCCAATAGCGTACTTGAGTTATGTTTGAAGAAGATTTGGAAAAACCATTGCCAAGTTTTAGTTTCATTATGGGCACCATTTTAGGTAATTTTTAGGTAATTTTATCTGCGGTTTCAATTGTGACATATCAACTTGTAGCTTTGCTGTAAATTTTAGGTGAATGTTACTATTTTTGCAAAGAGTATTTTCAGTATAACATCACTTCAACTATGTCTTTTAATTTTTTATGTGAAACTGGCAGTTTTCAATAAAGTATATTGAGACAAACTACTATTGCTAATAAAAGCAAAGAAAGTAAAGAAAGATGTATAGAGAATTTCGTCAATGAGCACAGCATGCAATTTATACTAGATAATATTTTTTGTATGACGTACTTTTTGACTGTTTAATAAAGTACCTACTTATTTATTTATTTATTTTTTAATACCCCAAATACCTACATCAATCTGAATAAGCCAATGAGATAAATAATTAGAACAATGCTTCCATCATTTTCTATTAAAACAACCCGAACTTATGTAATTTTAAATTAAACAACTGAGAGGATTTCGGAACAAACACTCTACTATTGACCAGATACACCGAATAACCTACATAATCGAAAAAGCATTAGAGGAAAAAAAGGTTTGTTCTGCAGTCTTCCTAGATGTAGCACATGCTTTTGATAGTCTGGCATGAAGGAATGAACAATAAACGAGGAGGTATCCTCTTCCGAAACAGTTTGCACAACTATTAAAACATTATCGGACTGATAAATACTTTAGAGTCAAACAAGATGATGCATGCTTTGCCCTTAAGGAAATAAAAGCAGGAGTCCCGCAAGGTAGTGGGTTAGGGCCGGTTCTTTACCTACTCTACACCAGTGACCTCCCAGCAATAGAAAATAAAACTGTCGCAACTTTTGCAGACGAAACGGCTATCCTAGCTGATGGGAACAGCAATGAAGAAACTACGAGAAAAATCCAAACAGCTCTTGTCATTTTCAGGCCTAGACAAAGAAAAAAAGAATCAGACTGAACGAACTCAAGTCAGTTCATGTTGACTTCACCAACAAGAAAATATAACACATTCCGGTTACTATTAATAACCAAATAATATCGCACGCAAACACAGCCAAATATCTAGGCATGACAATAGACGCCAGGCTCCGCTGGAAAGCCCATGTCGAAAAGAATGGAGACGAACTAGGAATCCGTTACAGAAAGATGTACTGGCTGCTAGGAAGAAACTTCACGCCGTCTGTGCATAATAAGCTTCTTATGTACCAGCAAATTCTAAAACCCGTGTGGACGTACGGTGCTCCACTTCGGGTTGCACCAAAAAAAGTAGGCAACATTAAAATTGTCCAGACCGTTCAAAGTAAAGTATTGAGATGCATTGTCAATGCGCCTTTGTATATTAGGAATCATTTTTCCAGAACGTATGTGATAGACGTTAACACTGTTAATTGCTTTATAATGGTGCGTAACAACTAAATTGTACAAAATGAAGCCTATATGTATTGATAGACACACGGACTGTTGGGATAATTGATGTTTTTAATAGTGCATTAGCATGTTATAAAGTTGCATATCATCCTGTAGTGCGTGTAATCACATTTACATCCACGTGACTTGTGTTGTGAATCAATCACCTATTCACTTGGTTAGTACCAATGACAAAATTATTCTAATTTGTTATTGGCACATTGTAACAAAAAAAACACACACGTTTTCTATGTAGATAATAGCATGTACATTCACCGTAATTAAATAATTATTAAATTACCTAACAACTTTAATTGCTAATCTAAATTATTTATAAAAGATTCTCAATTAACTTTTTTAGGGATTTTGGAGTTTGAAATTATTAATTACCGTCATCTAGTGAGTTTTAATGTGCATATCCCTGATTTACACAAATGCAATATACATATTCTTCAAGCTGAACAAATGCAATGAAAAGCAGTGCCTTCTAAGTCAACGTACTTTTTACGAGGAAACAAACCGAGGAAAGTGTTCCATGCCAACAAACAAAAAGTATAGTGAAACGTTAGAGCCCCGAGAAATAATGGTGTTTTCCGCTTATTTGTTTGCGTAACCACCTAGGTATTGTCTGTGAACGATTAAACGGATTAATAGCTGCGATTGAAGTTTAAAAACACATTTAGACGTAAACGATGTCAATATTTCCACATGGTCTATCTTATCATTTATCACTTATCAGTCATTTTGTTAGTTCTAGGCTTATTGCACCAACAATAATTATTGGCTAGTTACTGTTTTTATTTTAAACATATAGCGTTAGAATGTTTAGATAATATTGCCATCTATTATTAAATCTCTAGTTGAAAAGAGCCAGTTGTGTTTTTTTATTGTTTTTCTTTGTTCATATTAGGGACTAATCTATACCTTACAAATTGTCTTTATTTTGGGTAAGCTGTCCAGGTTTGTTTGTTGTAGTTGACCTTTGGGCAAACTGATGTTATAAAATCATGCAGACTGAAGCAATTTCTAAAATTGTGTTCAGATAATAATAGCAATAATTGATAGGAATTTCAGCATACGTTATACAGGAAAACTGCCTGGAAAACCCACCTCGCAACTAGGCGTTTTAATACTTAATTCAATACATGATGAATTAAAAGCAACGCATATTACAAGTAATTGCAATAATTTTACGCATTGATTGATTTTTAATTATATAACAGTACCTATAATATTTTAGTACATGAGCGTAGAAACACGTATTAAACTCGTTCTAGTCTTCAATGAAGTGTATATTTATTATTCGTGGTAAATATTTTTACCATCTTGAATAGACGAATTTGCTTTTTGTTATTAGGAAGTTACCTAACTTGATGCAAGAATTTTATTGATTTGCACAAGTAAGTTTTCTACTAAGAGCACACATATCAACATGGAAAATAAACAATATTTGCTTTTGTTATTTACTTTATATTTTTATGGAGAAATGTTTTATTTGTCGAGACCGTTTAGCTAAGAAAGTCTTTACCGTATGATTGCACCCAAGCAAACATACATTTGAATCAGTGAAATAAGTTCAAGAAATTACTTTTTCTGGTTTCAAGTAATCATATATTTATAGGTACTATTATATATGCTGTCGTCCTGTGAGTCACTATATCAGGCTTTTCATAGTCTATAATTACAGGAAAGTATCGTAAAATCGTCAGAATGACTAGAAAAAACAGCAAAGAAAATCTTAATTTATGTGTAACGATCAACTTCGTTGAAACTAGAAATCACAGCGATCGAGTTCAGTGGCCAACGGAAGTTAGCAGCGTGTCCTTGTACACAACTAGCATAAAAGGAATATGTAATTGCTTTAGCATTTGGCATTGCAATTTTGATGAGGTGTTTTTGTTAGCGCATCTAATCCTTTCTTCATGCAAGATGTAGTTGTTTGAAAGAGAATTGCAACATAGAACCTCCATTATTTAAAAGGCAAGGCAACCAATTTAAAATGTTGTTCCAGTTGTAGAAGTAGAATATTTCTAAGTTTTAATAGATGTTACCATGTGCTGATTATTAGAAAATGTATTTTCTCTCGTAATTCAGGTCCATAATGTATTTTTGGGAAGTAGCGTAGTAGAAGTAAGAAATATTGAATTGCTGAAATATTGCTTTGAAAAATTTGCCTATATATGTATATATATATATATATATATATATATATATATATATATATATATATATATATATATATATATATATATATATATATATATATATATATATATATATATAGGCGACATATAGAAAATGGCATTATTTTTATTTAGAAAGCGCCGATCCCCGCCAAATCGTTTCCATATCCAAAAAAAGTCGACACGTATGTTTTATCGAAATTAAAATTTTTAATGGTGCCTTTCGATGCCTCAAATTTGCATGGGAAGAAGACATTTTTTGGTATTTTTTGAATAATTGTTCGGGGTTTAGGAAAACTTATGCTACAGTTATAGGACTTATAGAGGACTTTTCAAGGAAAGATTTGACATATTATACATATGGATTTGACGCCCCCAATCCACCCTGTGCCCTGAAAACTACCGAAATTAAAACATGTAAATATTTCAGAAAATTTACCGTTCTAATCATTTCATTACATTTTTTTCTCATAGAAATTATTACTATAGTCTGATTAGTAAATAGTCTTGTGGAATATTTGTAAAACATTAGTCAGTTAATTTCCATTTGTTTAAACAAATTCTATTGCCACAATAATTCGTTATGCTCAAAAATCCGTCTGATTTCTGGTTTCTGAGTTCGAAATCGCAGTCTATTACCTTAGAGGGACATTATTCATTAAATAATTTCTTCCTATTGTTTAAACAAACAATTATAATTCATTTTCAACTTTTTACTTTATCATACGCAGTATGATGAAGTATTGTAATCGTGCCGAAAAAAAAAATGGGATTTTAGCGGAAATAGGTCTTTATGGGTCCCCTGAACATTTTTGACCAAGGTACAAAAAAATGTCTGTGTGTGTGTGTGTGTGTGTGTGTGTGTGTGTGTATGTATGTCTGTGTGTAAACGATTTTTGTGGCGACGATTCCGGAGAAACTACTAAAGGTATCGGAACGAAAGTTCATATTTAGAAGTTTTGTTACCAAACTTAGAGCTGAAAAGCTTTTGGTTGAAAAGGGTCCAAAGGAACTGGTAGTTTATTCTAAGTCTTTTTGAAGGATTTTGAAAATGAGCCGCCATTTCTGTAATTTCGACAAAATAGTTATGTAATAAATTAAAGTAGAGGAAATTTTGAATAATTTATGCCTATAACATTTTTTGGTAAAATTATTAGTTTAGCTTCAAGAGCAAATTCTATTTGATCGAGATCGGTCGCATCTGCATTGATATGAAATTACATAGTAGCCACGATTTTGACAAATATTTTTTTGTGTTGTCACATTCGAAAACAGCTGATCTCATCAGAGGTTGGAGAACCACTATGGAACGTGCCGCTGTAGTGCGCAAAATTATAAAATACAAATTTCAAATAAAATAAGATCACCAATTTGATTGTTTGTTGATAAGAAATATCAACCCGTCTTTATATCTAATTCTAAAAATGATACATTGAGAAAATTATAAATAAAGTATAGCGATGAGTGTAGTTTTATTGTAGTATGTTGGTAGGGATGTGTCATGAACAAATATAAATCTGTCAGAATTTGAATTACCTTTTTAAGGTGCGTTTTCATTAGTGATAATGGCAGTGGTAGCAGACGCTGTTATAGTATTTCCAATAGAAAATTGCTAGTGACTCATGTTTATGTACATGCAAACTAATATGTGTCATTATCACGATATGTAAGAAATACTATAATTTCGTATTCTACCACCGCCATTAGCTACCATTACCTACCAATCGGAACGCACATTTCGTCAAAGTGGTACCAACCTAGCATTTACTATACAGAAATCATTTATTTTTTTTAAATACGTATTTCTTAAAAAGCAACACAATAAACGTTGATGTCGCTCCTGCCAAAAACTAGATAGCGCGAGTCGCTCATATGCGACGGCGACACTCCGCCTTCGGTGACGCGCCGTATCACCGCTCGTCGCGCTACTCCGTACTTTCGGCATTTGTGACATAAATAACTATTATTCTAATGACGTAGTGTAGGTAGTGTCAAATGCTGATGCTTTGACAATACCTACGATTTATCTCAATAGAATAGATTCTCATGCAGCTAAACTATTAATTTTATATATTGTATGATAAAGTCATGTGCCTGGCCACATCAGATTTTTTCTAATTACGGTAGAAAAGAGAGTTTATAGAAATTAACTTTCATGTTCTAGATATCTAGTCTACATTATCTGCTGCTGTGTAAACAGCATTTGTTTAAACAAATGCCATTTCTTGAAACATTTCTTTTTGCAATTCGCCTAAAATAAAATTTTTGTGAAACAAGAACAGTAAGCCTAGACTAGTGTCTTATTCAGAGTATTTTTAAGGTTATTTTTCTTCTGATTCCAATCATTAATGACATTGGCGTTTGCTAAAGAGTGCTTTGCAACTGAAGTCAACATTGTTTACGTTTATGGACAAATTATGACATGTGGCATGACAGTTTACCGGGTAGAAGTCACGAGTAACACATGAACAAAGTTTGTTTATATTTTTGGTTCAGAATTTTGGTTAGTTATGTTAGATTTGGGGAGTGAAATAATTCGTCCGCCTACAAAAATAATACCAATAGATTCAGTACAATTTCCTGAACTTTAAATCAAATTGAAATTACCTAATTAAAACCTATCAATATCTCAAAAAAACATCATGAAATGTGATCCACCTATGTTTACATCACTATTTCTGGAAGTATTCAGCTCTACAGAACAAATGTTTATCTATATTATAGACGAAGGATGTAGGTACAAGATAAACGAAGAATTAGTTGAAAATATTGAAAGATGTAGGTTTGGGAGAAGTTTAAAAAATAGTTTTCAGGACCGAGATATTATGTCAATATCTATTCTGTCAACAAAAAGGAAACAGACGTTTGCAGATGACTTGACAGAATAGATATCGACAATTAATTATCTCGGTCCTGGAAACCAGTTTTTAACATTCTCCCAAACCTACACCTTTCAATATGTTTAAGTACCCATAGTTCTCATAACATCAGTAAACATTTGATATGACGTTGAGAGCATTTTTCTGAATCTATTGGTGTTGTTTTCGCTACCGGATGAATTATTTACGACGTTCAAGGATTTTGCGTCTAAAATGACTGTGTAATTGCACCATCTATGATTTGTAAAAAAGATAATTGATCACTGTGCAACCTCCTTGACGGATGATATCAATATTTATTTGCAAAACCTTCTATAGATATTAACTTTCTTAAAGGAGTATTGAAAAAAAGCACATCTACCTAAACCTTGGATCATTTCAAAGCAAAAATATCTGGCAAACATACCGGGAAACGTTTTTAAAAATACGACAACTATTTTTAAACCGTGTCTACAAACGCACTGTTTGGACGTCAGTGTACGCACTTCAGCCTAAAAGACTAATTTAATTTTTTATTTGTTTATTTCCATCACGTTTCCCTCTGACATCAACTTAGTTTTACCAGATTTTAAAAAATTATTGTTATTATTTAAATAAATAAATTAGAATATAATGAATAGCCAAAAAATATATCTTCACAAAAAAATGTCTTCCTCATTTGTAGAACAAGATCATTTCATATGATAATAAAATAAATATCTAATAAAATAATAAAGGATACAGAAAATACTGATACGTACTGTTGGCGGTTTTCGGCATTGTAAA
Source organism: Melinopterus prodromus (assembly GCA_964023965.1). NCBI lineage: Eukaryota > Metazoa > Arthropoda > Insecta > Coleoptera > Scarabaeidae > Melinopterus > Melinopterus prodromus. The sequence goes on from OZ030393.1 coordinate 64,261,863, forward strand.
CAAACGAAGTTAATGAACTCCCGCACACGTTTATAGTCAGTCAACTTCCACTGGGTCGCTGCACCGGGTGCCGGTGCAAAACTTCGAGATCTCGTGTTAAAGGCAATAGCTGGCGGATGCGTCACCTTTCAGCACGAAACCCGTTCCACCGTATTGCCGGCTTTAAAACTGCACCGGGTATATATTGCAGCCGTTTTTCCTATGTTCAAATGCACTTCTCCGAAGGTCTATCGTGTCCAATGGGAATCGAAAGTGACTGCAATGCCGGTTCAAGACGATCCGCACAGTTCAGCGCACGGCTATGCCGGCTACACTAGGTGCAATTGCAACCGTAATTAAGGATGTCGAAACTAATTTTGCATGCATTTTGCACCGCACGTTGGTTACAGGCAATTCACATCTAATTTTATTTTAACGTTTCAAAAGTAGTCGAGCGCTACTCTGGTGTGGAGATACACACGCAATAGCTCTATTATGTAGTACGTTATTAATTAGTTTTTGTCATTTTTGTAGAGTAAGTGTAATAAATTACTTGTTTAGAACGGACAAGGTATTAAATTGATTGACGTGAATTTTCGATTAGTTGAAAATTGTCTATCTGATATGGCTTTCTAACAGCGCCCCGCTTGATTTACAAAACACTGAAAATGTTATGATATATTGCTGGTTTCGTCGGACACAAATTATACAAAATTTCCTCTACTCTAATTTATTATTTAACTATTTTGACGAGATTATAGAAATTACCACTCATTCGCAATATCGTTGAAAAATGCTATAAGAGTTAAAATCGAGTTCCTTTAAGCCCTCTAGAACAAAAATTCTTTCAGCTCTATGCTTGGTCATGAAACTTCTAAATATGAAATTGTGTTAAAATTGTGAATTTTTGTTCAGGTTGCATTTAGGTTGCCTCTTCTATAGATTGGCGTTTTCGTTTCCTGCCAACCAAATACAAACACAAATGTATATATAACTCTTCTTTTACCTTCGACATAAGTTTCCTAAAATTTAACGACAATTTCTATCGTCAAAAACAAGGTCTAGCTTCATCGGTACGCGTCAAACTGGAAATGATTAAACTTGTAAAATAGGCCGTCCAAAAAATTGGACGAGCCCCTTTTTTGCACATTTACGTTGGCGATTTAATCACAGTTTTGCCAATTATTAATTTCGTTCACCCATTGATTAAGTTTAAAGCGGAGGTAGATGGAGATAAAAAAATGCCCTTTTTTGATAAATTAATTCTAAGAACTAACGATAACAAGATAACAAGAAAAAGAACACAATAAAAACTAACCTACATCGATCGGAGGTAGAGGTTGATCAAAAAAATACTCTTTTTTGATAAATTAATGCTAAGAACTAACAAGATCAAGAAAAAGAACACAATAGAAACCAGCTGGTAGAGGAAATAGATCAACTCCCACAGGTTTATAAATTTTAATTCATACCACACCAAAACACAAAAAATCGGTATTATAAAAGCCTTAAAACAACGACATAATGCAATTACCCAAAAAGGTATTAATTCTTAGAGTGTTGTACAACCAGTGGTCTGTCATAAAAATTAATTTTCAAAACTATACCAATAGTCCTAATAATAAGTTAGAATTTAAATATTAGAAACCCCTAAAGTATACCAACTTTAACTTCCAAATTAATGTCACTGTTAAAAACAAAAAAAAGGAATAAAAACGGTGACGTACGTTCGGCAAACTAATCAATGAAAAACAAACAAAAAATATCAATAAAATTGCATAAATAAAAACAATAACAAGTAAATCTAAGACCTAACACAGATAACTTGAGCAATATACCGGGTGGTCCTTTCAACTTTGGACTCTAAAAACTCTCTCCTAAATATCTCGAGAAATATGCATGGTACCACAAAAGTGTCTTAAATAAACTTGTAGGATTCAAAGGGGGAAATGAGATGACGATATCAGTTTCATTGCAGATTGCGCTGCAATCGGTCAAAATGAGGCTAACTTAATATTTTGCAAATGGGAATACCCAAATTTTTTGTCAGATTATGATTTTACGCTAAATAAGAAGAATCTTTTGTCTGCAACTTTTTTTAACTGAAAACATATGTTGTTTGACACAATTAATCGTTCTTTCTATCAAACAAATATTTCAAAACAATGCATTTTTATCCGCAAAGAAGCGTGAATAAAAACATAAAACCTACCTTTCTAAGTTTCAGTATCTTGCCTCTCCTTTTGATATTATCATTTGCGAATATGCCACAGATTATCACAAAAATATACAGCAAATTTAAACGAATAAAAATCGTCTGTATTAATCATCTAATTTACTACAATGTTGTGTTGGTGAAAGTTGCTGCCACTTTGTATTATTGTAAACATTAACGGAGTCGCAAATTTTTCACAATTTTACTTTAAATCGAAAATTTTTTGTCTTTGCTAAGCAATGTATTGTGTTGAATTTAAACATTTTCACAATATACTCTGTTTGTGTGTCAAAATCTGGCAAATTGTGCCAAAAAAGGTGCACCAAAATGTGGACAAATTATAAAACGATATACGATAAATAACCTAACGTATTAGGAAATAAGTAATTTATTCAAATCCAATGTATTACAATGAATATTCATTTGATTATATTAATAATACATGCAACAGATCTTAGAAACCGCAAGATTAACCGTTACAAATTGGTCAGCATCTTTTCTTTGTATTTCTTTCATGAGCAGTATCAGTTTAAAATAAAATTAGCTTAGTTACCTAATAAACCAAAAATATCCTATGTACTCTTAACTAACGGTCATTTATTTGTAAAACTGCAGACAAAAAACTGGTTTGTACATTCAACAGAGGTTATTACTATTATTATACTATTATTATATACCTTTTACTATCGTTTAACTTTTAGCACCAGACTATAAATATGTAGTTGCTTTTTGTTATGTAATCCCATCTCAGTTTAGTGAATAACCATAACAAACACGAAGATAATTTCAAAGATATAAACCTGCTGATTTTAACAATGCAAATTGCAACATACACGCAACAAAGTTATGTGCAATATCTTTGAGTAAGTACTTACGTTAACTTTCTTCTATAGTCTGATATTGCACGTCGAGTATTAGAGGTACTTCCGGAAATAAATTACCAGGAAGAAAACTGCAGAGGCGGTGGCATGATGGAAGAAAGTAAATGGTCCCGTAGCAAGTTCCGTTTCTCTTCGGTACCATATAGTATCGAAGACGTGACGTGTGTTAATGGACTTGATGTGTATAATTTAATAGATTTGATAGACAGGTACCTATTAAGATTTATTCAGTGAGATGTACCTATTAAATTTAGAGGCAAAGGTTAGGTGATTAATGTTTTCATTGCTGGAAAAGTTGAGCGTACGTACAATGTAGAAAACTTGCTTTTGTGGAAACCTACCAATTTATTTAAGTTAATATCTGTTTTGAATCCACGTATCTACTCTCACGGAGCTATTCATAAAGGTAAAAATTAAACTCCAACCTTGCAGGATATAATCATTAACATACATTTACTAGTGGCACTAATAGTTTTGTTTTGCAATAACAATCAGGATCTATTCGATCCAAACTTGTAAATTATTATACTTTCGTGATGTTTATTTATAACAAATTTTATTTGTCCGTATCATTTGAGTTGTTTGCTTATAATTATTTTCATCAGTACATCGGCTTTTATCTGGGTTTCCTATACCTAAATTCTACAATTTAAGAGTAATTTTGATTTTTTTTTGTTTTGAGATATCCATACGTTTATTTTTTTAAACTTAGTAAATTGCTCCTTATATTGAATCAGCTGGTCTTGATATTTTTACAGATATTTGCGCGACGACAGAGCCTGCATTTTCGCTTCATGTATCTCTGATCTGTTGTATTTATCTTCAATAATTTGGAGCGATTGTAGTCAAGAATGTCAACTAGGAGTATACATTATCAAAATAAAAAAGGACCTAAGATGTTATTCTTGAAAGTATACCTAAATTTCTATTATCCCTATTCACATACTTCTTGTTGTTGAATTACTACACTTAGAAATGCCACTTGGCCAAAAATGATGTTGTAAAACGTCATGGATAATAATAAACTAGAAAACCTGTTAAAATATGGAAGCCTACTAATACTATACCACCTGCATTTTTAGAATTTAACAAAAAGTCAATATCTATTCTGATTAAAATACAAATTACAATAAAAAGTAATCCAGAACTACAGCAACGATTTATTTAATTTTTGTTTCCTAACATAGCCATATTCAAGCGATACATGCCAATAAGAAGTGAAAGTGATTCATAGGTGAATAAATCACCGAATCCATATTTGGATTACAGATTACATTTAGATCTCCCATTCGATAACCTCTTGCATTATAAACATGGAACATATGACCCAATTTTAATTCACACTTTAAAATGCAATGCTAATAGATAATTCAATAGACTTTTGTAATTTCGTAAAAGTATATACAGAGTTTCCTCTTTATTTATTGTTACTGAAAAGCAAAACTTAATTGGTTATTGATATTGATATTCCTCTCGCAAAAGAGGAAAATGTCTTTTTTGCAGAAATTAGCACATTTGTTTTTCGTAAACCCTTTCAGTTAGAATATATTGAAATACATGCACTGTTCTCATTAAGAAGTGCAATGTAATGCAAATTAATTGCTGAAATCTGCCGCAGGTAAAATAAAATAAATAAAAGCGTGATCTTGACCTGTTGTGATTAAAATTTTGTGCAGCGTGCATTGGCCAGAACAAAAACAACAAATATAACACAGTATATCGCTGCTACAAGTATTGACTTAGAGGTTAAAGAAACAATCAATAAAGAAGTAAGACTTAAAATGGACAAACAATTATGTTGATATCTTTTTTATATGTGTATAGTTCACTTAATTTATTACTGCACATTTGCACGTAGGTACTTAAATATTACTAAACAATAATCTAAATCATCACCTACGGGTTTTGTAACCACTTGTGCTGGTCTTTCTAGTAGGTACTTATCACTACTCCCTGAAGTTAATATACGGGGAAAATGATGTCGTAGACTTTCCCGTACATGTTTTTATGTTTATCATTGTTATTTTTAAATTTGAAGGTATTGTGAATAACATTCAAGTAAATAAACAGCTGAATAAACGCAACTATTGAGTACACAGAAAATAGAGACTGTAGTGTTTGTGTAAGAATATTTCTAATTTGCATTTCCAATTGAATTTAATCGCTATAATTACTTAAATAAATATTTCTTGTGTGAACAGAAATCAGCACGTTGTATTTTGGACTGACTTGACAATAACTGGCAAGGATGACGTTTCCATCGGCGCATTATCGTTTCTCAGACACAAATACAACAATTAACTACAATTGAAAATAAATACATAAATCTCACAAGAAAATATCCAGTTGTTCTGCGTGAGCTACGGTATAATAGAAAACTTCAATTTGCGGGCGTCCTTCGAAATACATGAAATTAAATAAAAATATGTAGTATGAAAGTTATTTTACCCTTAGGAAAAACATATTTCTGTTATTGTTACTATATCTTTTCGATCATTGGACACGGTATAATAAGAAAATAATTGTCCAAAAGAAAATTAATTGCTTTTGAAATAACAGTACCATCTTTTCATCTTATTCTAAATACCTATTTTGAATAGGTACCCACAAGCTAATGTTCCTGAGTCAAATTTGTCTTCAAATTATTGATCGATGTTAGATTTTAGTAACTTTGGGAGGTCTCCAAGATGATGGTAACGAATTTTCTCAGTCTGTGTGTTTTCCTTTTGTTGTTATCTGCATCATTGGAGAGGATGTATACCCTTTGATTATGTAGGTCAGTTGACCCAGACGTCCTTAATAAACGAGGTTAACTTATTTATATCAATACATGTAATGCCGATTTCTGGTTTATATATTATAATCGCGATTTGCCAGAAGAACCTCGGCTATCACGGAAAACTACTGGCTCGTGTAAATATATAACAATGTTCATTGATTTATTAGGTCACAAGCCAACGGTTGTGCATTTGCAGTTTTAATTACTTTCTATGTGATATAATACGTAATGCTTCATATTCTGTTAATTTATTAAAATTGTCTACAGTGAGAGCTTATTCTGTTATGATAATATATTTATTTTCCTGTTTCTGTACGGTCTAGATATTGTAGATAAATGTGTTGAGATTTATTAAAGCACGCACGCTTCACTTTCATTTTCTACACTTATAAAAATCACACCTATGCACCGCCCCAGTTTAAAATACTTGCAGACTACCAAAAGGCAGAGAATGTTCGAAAAAGGTACATGTACCTACATTTAATAGAGCATTTAAGTCTTATGCAACATTTTTACCAAATGATCGAAACAATGCGGTAGGAAGGAAAGATCAAATATGATGAGTAGTGGAACTAGGATTATTGCAACACTTAGAAGATCTCTGATGATCAAATGCATGAGCGAGAAGAGGAAATTGACACACAACAAAAGGAAAAAGTTTCTGGAAGAAGAAATATTCGAATTTAGAAATAAGATTTAGATGTACCAAGAAAGTCAATGGACTGGAAAAAGATAGTAATTATAACTAAATTGGTTTAAATGTTTCTTGCCCAGTATGTAGTAACACTCCCGTCTGACAGCAAGTCTGTTCCCCATCTAACAGCAAGAAGTTTTAAAGCACATTTTTACATGTCGACCCCGGGGACCAATATAATGTTGCAGTCGCCCATCCATCACATGTGTCGTAATGCAGATCATCGCCAGAATTCACAACTTCTTGCTTTTGTTTGGAATTGCATATTCTTTTATTTAGGTGCATTATATTACTTTTATTACTTTTATAAATTATCCTGTAACTGGGGAAACCTGTAGAGTTAATTTAATATAATTTAGATACAACATATAAATACTAAAATTACATTAATACATTTTTGAAAAGTAATAAAGAGGATCAGGGCAAATTGGTAGTACCGAGCTTCGCTGAAGCATAGGGTACTCCCTTTGCGGATATCACTGCAGCTCAACCCAATTTTGAAAACCAAGGCCATTTATGCTTTGCAAAGCAAAATTTCATTTTTCTTTTCGAAGGAAAGGAAAACTGCAGAAACCCCTTGCAGCCTTGTACTGAGGTTACTAAAAACACTATAATTTAGAGTAACTGCTCCCAATGAACCTACAAGCACCGGAACAATGTTCACTTTCATTCCCCACATACGTCCAACTTCTATTGAGAGATCCTTTTATTTAAGCTGGTTTTCAAGCTCCTTCCTTACCACATTCGCCTCAGCAGGTACCGAGATTTCTATGAACGTGCACACCTTCCTCTCGAAATCCTTTACCACGATATCTGGCTTATTAGCATCAAGCATTCTATGACTGGCAACAGGCATGTTCCATAATATGGTAATATGATCGTTACTCACAACAGGAGATGGGATGTGGTCATACCACATCCATTGCTAAACCTAGTTGGGAACATAAATTGTAATGTATATATATTCCCTAGTAATGTAATGCGACTCAAGTAAGACTGGACAAGCCGCTAATAAATGGTAGACATGTTCCTGAGCCTGATGACACAGTCTACAACTCCCATCATGAGCAACTTTCATAATCTTAAGTTCATGATATCTGGTACGTATTGCCTGATCTTGCGGCGCTATGATAGACGATTCCGTTTCAACCTTAATGTTCCGACGACAAAGCCAAGACAACGATCCAGACTTTGAAATACCATCATCCTCCACAATTCTTAAAAATTGACCATGCATTTGCTTACTAACATAACCCTCTCTCATTTTTCGATTCATTCTGAACTTAATCTCTCACTTTAAACTCACCACCGAAGTTTTATTTCCATAATTATCTAGTTCTTCCATCCGAAATTTTTCTAAAATTAGTTTGTTTACTCATTATTGACTTACCAGAAGTATCCCTTATAAATTGTTTAATGACATTATCCTCCTTGTTGGCCATTAAAAAATATCCTAAATTTAACATTTCCAAATCATAAATATTTTCCAATTGCTGCAAGCCACGACCTCCATATAAATGATGCAAGTATAACCTGCAGACATTAGACCTACGATGAAACATAAAATTTAATGTTAACTGTTTTCTAGGTTTAATGTCCAAATCGCGTATTTCCTTCTTCGTCCAGTTTACAATCATATAATTCTTGGGAAACGTTAGCCTTACAGTTTGAGATCTTGTCAAAATTTGTTGAGTACGTCTCCATCTGCACTTAGTCGTCATTTCCCAAGAATTATATCCTTTTCGAGTAATTATAACCTTCCACCAGAACAGAGACAGAGCAGCATCTTATAACTATAGAGGCATTACACTATGCAGAAAACAGTACAGAAAACATTGCCATAATTAAAGCAGAAAAGATTAGGAACCAGCAAAGAAACAACCCTGGGAACCTGGAGAAAGATTGAAGATAGACAGGTCAAGAAGGAGGTGGAAAGACAAGGTTGAGTAATGAATATTTAACACTTTCAGTTGTTTGGCAATTAAAAGATCTACCAGAATCTGTCAGAACAAAATATGGTTGCCATTTGACAATGTGTTGATGTCGTCATAACTCAGTAACAATGAACGGTCGGAAATGGACTATTTCTTAAAAAAAAAGTGAATTGTAACAGTGTAACATAACAAACCATCTTGCAGATTATCGCATGATGTTTTCTCAAGAAAACATTCAAAATTGTGCTATGCATAAAGGCAAAATATGTTGAACAAAAAATAAATGAACCACCTTACATATCAACTCAGTGAATTCTTAAAGACAATTGCTGAATTGAATAACATCTTGCGCTTTACTACACAAGACATCATTTTAAGCCCTTTCATCAAAATCTCGCAACCTGTTGACGCTGGATACCAATAATATTCTTCAGTAATTATATGGTTATTACCATTATTTGCTTTTCCACTGCCTTTCCATTTCAAGACTTCCAATCCATCAAATCCACCGTATAATAAATCTATGTAATGTCAAGTCACTTATATTTGACCTCAATTCTAGCGAGCCTATTGGTAATTGCTTGTATCATCTTGTGGTATCTTATTATTGTATATTTCCTAGATATTGCATTTATTTGTCACTCAATGGAATTGCTGATTTAAATTCAACATAGATATGCAATTCAACGTACACGTGCGTACATTTAGTTGACTACGTTTATTTTTATTTGTTGTATAATTATTGATATAGGAGCTATCTCACAAAGCAGAATACCATATACATATAAGCATATACAGGGACGCAAAACGCGATAACAGGACTTTTAAACGTTTTTCATTTAATAATTTGTCAGATTTCGTCACAAAACCACTCATTGATTTGAAAGCGCCTCAATTCATTACAATGGGTCGCTTAGCAACGACCGCTGTATTTACATACATATGCCAAGTTGTCAAAATTCGGTTATGGCCCTGTAACCGTCTTTATTGGCCTTTGCGTTAATATTTGATGGCAAATTTGTCGATCTACAGCACTATTAAAAAAATAACTCGTTTAAAGTTTAGAATGATACGATGTGCAGCTTCCCAGGCCAAACGTAAATACACCATGCATCTGAACTATCAGTAAACATCAGTAAGTAGTAAGTATCAGTAATTAATAGTGATGATTAGTTTTTCGTTTAAATTTGGCCGATTGCTTTTAGGATAATCTATGGTTGATTCCCAAATGATAATGCAAAAGCAATTTAAAAAGGTACACTAGGTCAAATTATTTTGATTCATCTGTTGTTTGTTCTTACTGCATTTAACTATTAATGATCAGTTTCATATTTCTGTAATAATAAAGGAACTCGTGTTCTTGCAAGTAATTTAAACAGCGAATAACATATAAATTACTGGCCTGGAAAAACATTTGTGCTAAATTTAGGTCCATAGGCTTATTTTTACTATCCGCAACTGATTAATTGCGCAGATATTTCCAAACATTATTTTTCATCAATACCGTTCTTTTCAAAATAAGACGTAGAAATAATATAATTCTGGTTTTAATATTTATGATAAATGATGTCAATAACATAATTAATCAATGATAAAATCTCGCATTACGCTACGTTTCCCGACCCAAGGCTCAATAATCTTCCAATATGTTTTCATTAGTATTGTCTGTGTCATTAAAGCTTATTGAACTATAGAGCTATCAAATACGGAGAACGTGTAGGCCAATTCAGACAGGAAAATCGTGATATTATGTAGGTACCAGTAAGCGTATTTCTTCATCTTGCTGAGTAACGAGCACTGGAATATATTTAATGATCTGAAAAATAGTGAGTTCAAAAATATTTAGGTAAACTGTAATCCTAATTCGGAAATTAACAAGTGTTCAAACGAGTGTTCAAAACTAAATGTAAATTATTTAGGACAGAATGATTTTGACGCACCAAACTGTTTAGAAACTCTCAAATTAGCTATAATGACAAATGTATATTCAGTTAACTCTGAAGAAGCGAGCACAATGGTTCGCGAAACGTCAGCGAACGTCATTTTTTACGCCGCATTTTGTGGCGAAGATTCCGGAGAAACTACTGAAGGTGTCGGGACGAAAGTTCATATTGAGAAGTTTTATGACCAAACTTAGATCTGAAAAGCTTTTGGCTCAAAAGGGTCCAAAGGAATTGCATGACTCCTGTAAGTATTTTCCAAGAATTTTGCAAAAGAGCTGCCATTTCTGTAATTTCGTCAAAATAGTTCAATAATAAATTAAAGTAGAGGAAATTCTGTATAATTTATGTCTATAACATTTTTTGGTAAAATTAATAGTTTAGCGGTATGAGCAAATTCTTTTTGATCGAGATCGTGTCTGCATTAAAACTTAGTTAGCCAGGATTTCGACTATTATTTTCATTCGGACAGTGGGTAGTGTCAAACGCTGGTTTTCTGACAATACCTACTGCCAATATTATCAATCAAAATATCTGTCAAATCCTGGCTACTTGTTTTATTTTAATGCAGACACGATCGATCTCGATCATATAGAATCTCATGCAGCTTAACTATTAATTTTATATATTGTATGACAAAGTCATGTGGATGGCCACATCAATTTTAAATAAAATAAAGACTTGTCCAGAGTTTTCAAAGATGTCAACGTTCGTACAATCCAACGAAGCAAATTAATTTCAAGTGTATACTGTTATAAAGCAAATTAACAACGGGGAATTAAATAAAAATATCACGTATAAACTAACAGACGTCAAACCTGTTTTGCTATAATACATTCAAAAAGTAACGAGCAACAAAAAATACACACAAAAAATAATGACGTAGAATTGTAGAAAAACTGTTAGAACCACTATTAATAGCTATTCATGATGATTGATGAGAATGATGAGATATTGCTATTAAGTTATTAAAAAAAATTGCTATATTTTGGGGTTCCGCAAACAAGTTACGGCCCTGCCTGTACCTCCACGTACTAAATTAGAAACATAAATTTAATTGCATACTAAGAAACCAGCTGTTGATTGAGATGGTAACCTTGACGGCCAAAGTACAGTAAAAATATTTTGGCAGGAATTCGTAAATCTAATGTCAGTAGTTAGTGTTTATTATCAATGGTCAGTGTCAATGAAACAATAGAAGGAGACAGCATTCGGCATGCGCCGTTCATTTGTTTTTTTGATTGCGATCTGACGTGGGCATATATATTCGAAGAAGCGGCAAAATAATCACGACCTTCAGAATATGTCCTCCTACAGGTAAATTTGCAATACCTGCTTATAAGACCTAACCAAGCTGCGAGCCGATATTTCGATCAGATCGGTATCGAACCACCGCACGTGTAGTTTTGTTTACGTTCAGTTTCCCGTTTCCAGTTTGTAATCGTGCGAAGTAACAAATTATTTGATTTTATCAATATCACATGTAAGTAATTTTAATGTTTTCGTTAGATAATAATGCGATAATTGTTGGTTAATATTCGCACAAGCAATTTTAAGTTATAGAGTTATTATTGACATATCGGCATCGCAATTTATAATGACTCAGATAATATTGTTGCTCCAATATAGTCCAATCTTACATTAAAAAACTAATAACTTTCTAAAGTATGCCACATTGTTCTGCTGTGTGCACAAAGTTTATGTAAGTAATAGCAATTTCATTTTTGTGTGTGCTAGTATACATATAATAATATGTGTATAAAATAAATATTCTGGTAAATTTTACGAACATTAAAACATTTATTGGACATTAAAGCTTAGGTAAATAAATATTTGGCGTTTCACAATTGGAAAAATGTATAACTGCATCGGAAATAGTAGTTGTAAGTTTATTCTGATGCTCAGATATCACCTTTGAATATTTTATATCTACATATTTTAATAACTTGTTTTTGTCGTTTGTTCGTCAAGTTTAATTTTAACAATCGGTTTTTATATACAACATTTTCATTTTTCGGTTACTTCCGGTTCCACCTGAAATTGTGTCAATTTTTATATTTTAAATAGAACACTCTGTGTTTTATAGCCTTACTGTGTCTTACTGTGTCATTTTTGAGCTATTAATATTTTTCAATAAAAAAATGGCACCTTCAAGTGTCAGCTTCAATTATTTCGAAATTATCTGCTCTGATGATTGTAAAAAAGTTGTTTGGCAAAGTTGTTGCGGAGGCAACAACAGGGTGTTCAAATTATAAGATCAAAGTATAACTAAAGAAAAGTACTAAAAGTCTAAGTTGGCAACGCTATCATATGAATGTATTTTGGAATTCTATGGAAAATTGTAGATTAATTTTGTGTAAAATATCCTAAACCTAAACAGCATTTTTACCTTATTACATCAATTTTGACACATCACAATAGAAATTGAAAACATTGCCAAAACTAAAAATTGCTACTGACCAACAATGAAGCAGTTAGAGTTAGAAATGAAAGAAAATAGTTCTGTTAATTTTTGCAGTTTTTCAATGCAAAGTTGATTTGGCAATGTTTGGCGTTTAAAACTCGATTTGTCTAGGTAAAAATGCAATGTACACAAAGATGATCTAAAATTGTCCATCCAATTCCAAAATGCAATCATCTTTTCTCGAGTTCTACTTTGATCTTATAAATTGAACGCCCTGTATAAATTTCAGAAGAACACTACCGGTGTATAGACAATATGTTACCTTCACAATAATTTTGCTAAACAATTTTTTTCCAACGGCCACAGCAGATAGTTTGTAATTAATTAAAACTAACCTTGATGCTGTCATTTTTATTTATATTTTCATGTTAGATTTAAACAAAAAAAAACGTGTTGTAATCGACCCCACCGCGAAGTCACCAATAATAAATAGTAATAATAATAATAATAATAATAATAATGGTTTGAAACCTACTTATTTTATTTGTCAATTTGTTTTGTCGCTATTTTTTATTTTAACCTCACTATTTTCTATCTTCGAAATCTACCCAAGATGCAATTGAAGGTGGAAGCTGAATTTGATATAACAGATTTTTTCTATTTTAAAATGTTTACTTAATGCTTTTACCGTTTACTGTCTAATGCAAATTTATACACACGTTACATGGAGTATGTTAGATAATAATATGTAATAGTTGTATGTGTATAAGTTTTATGACTATAGTTTATGACATGACCAAATAACACATTAATAACTCTTAACGTCGTAAGTATCTACAAAATAAATACTAAGTAACTGTAACCAAAGTATAATACACCAAAGTAATTGTTTGACCCAGAAATGAAAAAATTCTCCATATTATAGGCACATCATATCCATAGTAGTAGTAGATATGGGGAAATAATTTCGACAACAAACGATTTTGAAACTATATTTAAATAGAAGCGTAGCTACATAGCAAATCAGTTATGAGTTTCCACTATCATTTACTGTTTGCATAACAAATGCTGGTTGCAACTGCCACTAAACTAGCAGCTATTGTTAGTAATTATTACTTACGACTTCCTAACCGACTCCTATATTAACCTATTTATAAATATAGTGCATCGTAAAAACTACTGTATTTTGTATGCGAAGTACGACGTTGTCATACTTGCAATTGAATCCTCCATGTTCATCAATTGAATGGAGCACTCATACTTTATCGCAGCATTAAATGTATAGATAACCATCAAAAAGCAATATGTTTGCATTGAATATAATTGTCTTGTATAATACTCGTACTAAAGGTAGTAAAAGAAAAAGTACCTACATAGGACTCCCTACATCACTTTCTAACACTAATTTTGTATCTCTTCAATCTAAGAATTTAGATATCCTCAGTACAAGTAGTCTGTATTATCAGATGGCATGTTTCAAAACAAATTTAGAATAAGGTCAATGTAAGATAAACTATAAAATCTAATGCAATAATATCTTCATTGGACAAGGTTATAATATGTACCTGCACACTTATATAACCTCTTTACACATTCATAAACAAGTACACGAGGCATTTTAGAGCACTGGCAGGCGTCATTTGGACAACTTTTTTGCCGTTTTGACATCATACTTAAAAATGATTTTTCTCTGTTGAAATGCATAATACTTAAGATGAGGTTCGAAATGAGTAGACAACCAAATATACTTCATAATATTATTCTGAGTTGTTCAGCGAAATGATTACGTATCTCCATTCAAATTATACGTCGAACAGAACTTGAAACCTTTGCCGAAAATACAAAAAATATCCGGCTCAATTCCGTCATGTATACTAATTCTGTGAATATCGGCGTTTTTTTGTTGAACGTAAGAAGACTACGACATAGCCATCAACAATCGTAAAATCCGTCACCTAGACCCGACAGAATTGAGCCGGATATTTTTTATATTATCGGTAAAGGTATCAAGTTCTGTTCAACGTATAATTTGAATGGAAATACCTAATCATTTCGGTGAAATACCTCGAAATACTGACCTCAAAATTTATGAGGTATATTTGGTTGCCTATCATTTCGAATCCCACCTTAAGAGGGACGTTTATCCAGTGAGATCGAGACATTGGCCTTGAGTCAGTAGTACGCCCGGAATGTGGTTCCATCTAACGGTGAGAAATGTGAACGTTAGGATGCGCACTCAACATTTAGTGGAGGGGGTTACTTTGTCTACGAACTCGGGACCGTTCGTATCAAAAGCGCTCGCAGATTTTCTATTATTTGTATGGATATATCGGCTCCCAATTTCTCGATTTTAATGATTTTTGTGTTAAATTAAACCCCCGACTTACCCAATGTGTTACTATTAGCTATTATATTTTAAAGTATCAATTTCTTATTAAAATACGAAATATTATGTGCGATGTTTTTGCTTCGATCGTCGTCCTTGTTCTCGTTCGGCTTACGCAATAGTTTTAGATCTAAGGAATAACAAAATAGCAATAATACAATCTCGAAGGTGCTATTTTGTTGTACCTAGTACCTACCTATATTGTGGACACCAAGAAGATTTGTATTTGGTATCAATCAAATTTGATCACACATTTTGGCGATTCGACAGTCTGCCCAAAGTAGTAGCATTTTATAAGCATTGTGTTGAACCGGAAGTAATACTAAACAGACGACTAAGAAATTTAAAATGCGTAAGGATAGTCGTAAGGAAAAATTCGGCATACAAAATAAAACAATTTGTTAAATAAATATTGTAGTTATTTATTTTAGCTTATTCATAACATTTATCAAAGTTTGATTATCTATCTCCAACAATTTTAAAAGGTTTTATTTATAGTTATTAGTCGGGCGTGACGGGTGTGACACGTTTCCGCGGAATGACCCCTATCTGAAACAATACTGAATGAAATTTGTTCCTATCAAATTGAAACAAATAGTAAGAAAATTTTTTTGTCGCACTCGTTCCTTAGGGGAACTCCGCACATTTGCGCAAATTGACATCTTATCAAACTCGCATAATTATAATTATATGCTTTTAAGTACGTAAGTACACACCATTTAGGTATGTAAACGCTCCGCATATATACGCATTTAAATAATTAATAACGGCTACCGAAACAGGAAAAAAAACCAACAATTGAAAATTTTCGTATCCTGTTAAAAACCTGAAATAAAAATTATTTAGTATAAAAATAAAAAAAACAATAAAAAGATGAAAATACTAGTTCGAGTTTGCTCAGTTAGCAAATGGGAATGATAAGGAAAGTTTAAAAAATGGGAAGTTCTACATATAGTTTGGAACATCCGTGACTCACTGTATATATGCATTGTATGCATAGGTAGTCGGAATACTATTAGCATTCATTTTACTGTCAATTGTTTTGGTGACACCATTCCTATATTATAGTAAGTAGACACACATCGATGCATGTTGTGCAACATATTTAAACTGGTGCTAAACTTCTAGATTACAACCAAGAATTTAGTAAAAGATGAACGCATTTTGCAGACTCTGGATAACTAGGTAAACTAAAGTAATAATTGCCTCTCAGCTTTGTTGTCAATGTTCGAATGATGCTTAAAATGTCGTGGCTGAATATTATATATTTTATACTTTTATCTACGACTTAATATAATAATTGCATACGTATCTATGATTATATAATCCCCATCATTATACACGCCAATGATTATAATGAGAATAGCGTTGTATAATAACGACAGTTCGTTCAAATAATGACTTCATTATTTGAACGAACTGTCATCATTATACAACGCTAGTGTAAAAGTGTCAAAACCTACGTTGATTGCAGTTATATGACAGTTCGCCTCGCCATCATTAACAAATACATTTAAAATGTTTGATATAAAATGTAATGTATGAGTCGTAGATAAAACGTCGTATTCGACTCGCACTATGGTTCGCGTACAAACTTCTTGCTGGCGATTTATACCCTTAGTTATGTATGTGCTCGTCAAATAATATACTATTATCTATAAAACACAAGTCTCAAACACATGAGGCATAAAATTACAACGGTACTACAAAACGTGTTATTATCTAATTAACAAACTGTTTAATTAACAAGTTACACGCGTGAATATCAGCTGCGTAAAGTTTTTATACGTCATTAATCAACAACACATGCATAATAAACTAGTGGCTGTAATTGTTGTGACAATCAAAAATGAATCATTATCACATTCATTAACACATCAAGTGCACGAGATGATAAAATAAAGTAATTAATTATCGTCATCGTTAAAATATTAATGTCAATCACAAAATGTGTGTTTATAAAATATTATGAAGTATGTAAATTCAATAAAAAAATAGCCTAGTAGGCCATGACCAACGAAGGTAGGTTGGCCACAATTAAGTTAAGAGCATCTTTAGGGTCACTCGCTTTTTTGGTGTACATGGAAATAAAAGACTAGAGGTTAACGGGTTATTTGTAATGAGACTTGTGACGTGTGATTTTAAATTTGATGAAAATTACATTGAATGTATGAATATGTTTATCTATTGTGTATTGTGTGCCGATATCATTTTTGTTAATGTTATTCGAAATTTATAATATCTTTAACGATTATTTTAATTTTCATGTTTCTTATTGCACATTTTCTTTTTTTTACTTTATAGTATTGCAAACTATTGTAATCCTGCAAAAGGAAATTTGATTTTAGCGTAAATATGTCTGTTTGGGTCCCCTGCACATTTTTGACCAAGGTACAGAAAGATGTGTGTGTACCAGTTTTTGTGGCGATGATTCCGGAGAAACTACTAAATGTATCGGGACGAAACTTTTTGTTTAAAGGGGTCCAAAATAACTGGATGTTTACTCTAAGGCAGTTTTCAACAATTTGAGCCGATATTTCTGTAATTTCGTCAAAATATTTGTTTATAACTATGAAATATGCATGCATTTGATTATTATTATCAATATTCCTTGACCCTGAAACCCAAAACATTTCGTGTAATGAGAGAAAATGCGCAAAATATGGTAACAGTAAAAATAACTATCGCAAAATCCTATGAGATACACTTTATGTGTCACAACATAGCATGTGATATTGCCCAGACTATGAAATCACACTTCCGATGATTAGAGGAAACGCATATGGTTCGTATCACTTTGCATGAAAAACAGCTCATTCTCCATTTGGTTGTTACTAACGTACGTATAGAATATCTAACGACGAATAATTGCTGAATAATTTATTAGTTATTTTAGTTTTGCGACAATAGTTAATACGTAATATTTCTGTAGAGTTTAGAATGAGTAATAATCCTACTTTTTTGTCTGCAGATTTTGAAGCATAGTTCGCCGGTAAGATGCCTCCAATCACTGTCGTGTTGTGTCAAATTACTCCAGAAGGTAAGTAATTTTTTTTACAATTCCGTCCAGTCAAAAAAATTAAATTCAGGATTTTGCCTTTAAATAATTGAATGCACATATGCTGGCAACCAACTACTACTGTACTCCAAAAGTAAAAGCTGCAAGTGATAATTTTCCTTTGAGATTTCTACAACCAAATGCACTTTAATTGCACAGTAAACTTTTTAATATTGCATAAGAAGAGATGTGTGTTGCCTCCGTTCAAGGGGTTTTGCCATGCAATTAATATGCATACCAATTACCTATATATTATTCTGGTGTAAAATTTTGAAAAAAAAGTTGGTCTTTTTTGTGAGAAAACAATGAATGCGCAATAATAAATTAGCTATTAGCTACAATATCGGCTAAACTAGTTCTGTTCATGCTAGGTACAACTCCATGTTCACCGTATGGTATATAAATAAATTAAAATCCAATGGAATCTCGGCGAAAAGGTTTATTAAATAGCTATCTTATATTAAATACTGGTAATAGATCGAATTATAATTTTAATATTTTTGAAAAGATCGACAAATTTTATACAAAATGGTATTCTTGGTTTGAAATGCCAAATTTTGGATTTGTTCTGTTCTTCCACTTAGCGATTGTTTATTATTAAATAATAGACTATACAAATTTCAGAAAGAATTAGAAGTAGTAGAAGTAATAGAAGGAATTCTAATAATTCTTATACTTAAAAATTGTATTTGATTAATTCGAAAATGATTTTTAATTTAAAGATGATTTTTAATTTATATCCATCTTGCTAGACTTGTAGGTAGATGATTCATATTGTCATATATCTGGAATACAATGGTCTCAACGTAGACAGTGTGGTGTCTAAAGTGTGGGGTGAATCGTTAAAAATATGCGCATTAAACAAACAATACGATAAACAAACAATATGTTGTTGCAACCGAGTATTATGTACTTATTGTGAATGACAAGTTTATTTTCCTCTTGCCTCTTTTAGCCCACCTAAATATATATATACTTCATTGTCTGGATACATAATTGGCAGTTTATCTTTTTACTGTGAAAACAAATTGTTCTATATTATTGTTGTACTAGGGTATTGCAAAAAAATACAAATAACATTGGTTAACTAAGAAATTTTTTCAATTCGTATTAAACCACGTTACAAATAAAAAAAAGGAGTAATATTTGAGTGGCCAAATGTAATAACTTTCAGTATCATTAGCGATGTTTTTTATAAAGTAATTACTGCACGATTCAAATCAAAACTAATTGAATTAATAGTTAGAATGTTATTGCTACGAAATGCCACTGGTTGAATTGAAATTAAATGTTACAACATTATGGAAGGCTTTGAGTAGTACCAGAAATATTTCAAAAAGAAAAAATATGCTGCCATGCATTTGTTCCAATAATAATGGAAAATCTGTGTGAAAACATATTTGCTAATAAATTACCTCGACAGGTCATAAATTTCTTTATACTAATTTATGTCGGCATAAGCAAAATTGAATAAGGTAATAAGAACCACTTATGGGATGGGAAACGAAACACCAAGGCTACACTTCAAAGCAACCTGTAAGATAAAAAGCGTAATAATAATAACAAAATATATACGATTTGTATTTACGAATATTTACATATACGATTTGTAATAGAGTACCGCCCATGACCATGCTGCAGGCTGGTAATCTAATACATTACTCTCAAAGATGTTTCCGGCAGATCATCTTGATCCTTTTTTCCTATTGGCAATTTATATTGAGTATGATATAAAATTAAAAGTATCAGGGTAACAGATGTTGAATTCTGTATGTTCAAAAAGCTGAAACTTCTGGTGTATTTAATGTTTCTAGTTTTGACGTGGTGTCAAGGTAATTTCAAAGAAATAAGAGCACATAATTGTTCAATTGAGCACTTAATTAGTACATAATTTGCATTTTTATTCATAACGTGTCCACTCTTTACTCTGTGCAGTGGGTGTTAATTCAATTGAGGTTAACATCCGAGTATGTTAATCTAAAATAAAATTACTTAACATCTTAATTGCTGCTCTATTTTCTTACATAATTGCATTCGTAACATCGGTGATTTCAGGAAAGAAAAAAAACATTATCATTTGTGTTTATAATAAGCAATTAAAATTCGAATGTAGTTTCATACGGTTTATAAAAAAAAATAAGAGTTGCACAACTGGGTTAAGGTCGAACGTATATGCATTGTTTGTGACTTCCATACTACATGATTTTGCAGAACCAATTTAACAGTTATTGAATACAAGATAAAAATTGTTGAGGTACCACTTTAAGCCGACAAGGGTTTTCAACAAAACAAGTTTTCAATAAAACTCGTGATATTATTTACTAGACATGCTAAAGTCTGTTTTCATAGTTTGTTTCTGTAAACTGTGAGATTGGTAAATATTTAGATATCCACTGATCATTATTAACGGAATACACTCATATTTTGCATAATTACTTGGTAAATATTTGAATTTTGTAGCCTGTTATTGACGTTTTGTCTGTTTCCTTCAAGTCTTCAAACTTGATGTATGCGCTTATGATAATAAACAATTACCGACCATGAATTTCCGAAGCAGTTCATAGTAATTGTTGGAAAAATATGCTTTTTTGTTTGATCATATAATTACACTCCTTCAATTACAACGCCTATCTTCAATACGTAAAATTACCACTGTAAAGTAAGAAAAAAAGATCGCTAATTTACCGATTTGACGGGCAAACAATTTAGCTATTAATATATCACCTATTTTGACGCCATAGCTTTTGAAGTAAATGGCAGTTTATTTTGTGGACGGTGTTTAAAATACATGTGCAGTAATTGATAGCTCGTCAAACAATAAGTAATAGGCACTTCGAAGAAATGAAGGTTGAAAAATGACATTGTAACTTTGGACTTCTACGATTGTGTGTGACATTGTTGATTGTAAGATGAGGTTCTTCCAACAAACCTGTTTATGCTGGAGGTCATGACTCATGACACTGGTTTAGGGAGCAATGACGTTTTAATAATTCTTAATGATTTTTAATTTCTCAATATAATGTTATTCTTTATTAAAAAAAACTTTAAATGGTGTCTATAGTCACAGGCATAATTTTGCTTGGACATAAACGCTGATCAAAAAACAAGTCAAAACTGTTAAGTTTGGTAAAGACAAAATTGTTTATATTTGCATAAATAAAGAATTCCATTATAACTAAGGTATCCAGATGTCCCAGGTTATCAAAACTGTATATAATTATTGACTTTTCTCTTGAAATAAATAATGTAGGTCTGTTATAGGTACAGTTAGGTACATCCGAGCTACAACAGCTACAATAATTTCCTATGCGAGGCATTTTATGTATTTATTTTTGTAAATTTATTTAAATTGTAATGAGAACCCATATACACGTGTGTGTATTAACAGAGTAATGTACCGTTTTTCGGTGAATGGTAATTTATTATAAATAATTTAAGGTGATTTATTATAAATCAAATAAATACATTCCAATGATGCCATATACCTTTCGAATATTTACATATAATATGGAATTTCCGATTAATCAGGATAGTTTTTGTATCTGCCTACAATCATTGACGTTGTTTCAAATAAATCTGCATGTCATAACCAGATAATTATAACTAATTAAGGTGTTTATCATATGCTAATGCTAATGTAATTTTATGTTACTCGAAGAAGTGTCACAACAATATGCAAATAATAACAGAAACACAGTAAAATATTGACGTAACCAACATATATTTATTACTCGGTATATCTTCATAAGCATAACTCAAAAGACCTGAAAAGACGACCGTTACATCTCAGTTTTAAGGGGATACTCTGTAATGGGACATAAAAGAAAATAATAAAAGGAAAACGTTCTGGTTGCTGGAGAATTCCTTTGAATTGTCTTCAAGATTTGTAAGTGGTAGATTCCAATATAAAGTAGTCTAACAACAATAATAACAACATCAAACAATCTTGCTTAAAGAGTGAATCGACGTGATACTGGATATATCTTTTGTCCGAACGGAATTCAAGGTCAGTTATATCAGGACACAGCAGCCTTTAATTTTTTGTTAATCGATAGTGCACTTATTGATTATTATTAGTCGCCATATCTATAGAATGAAGTTGTATGATGAGAGCCAAAAGAAGTTTAATACCCATAATCAAATGTCACAACCTTGGAAGCGCGATATTTCGAAACATCAGGATGTATCATCTTACGAAAAATGTTCAATTTAAAAGTTTCCCAATTTAAATTTAAACAACACATCCTGCCTGTAAATGAGTTTGACTTAATTCTATTCTTCTATTCTTTTTGTGTCTTTACAAACTTATCATTTAGTCATATTAATTTTAGATTTCAATACGTTATAATATTATGTTTTAATCATTACATTTATTGTATTTTTGCTCGTAAGGGCCTTGAAGTTATGACATCGAAAATACCATAACAATTTACGATTAGACACTTTTTTATTCACAATAAGCTTATGTCAGTTTGATAGTTTTTTCGTCAATGAATTCGCTGGAAACAAATGAAACTTTGAAATTAAAGCAGACAAAAGGGCGCCAGTGATACAAAATCGATTTCGTTACTGTATATTTGACCTTTTCGCCAATTTATAGCCAACTGGTAGCAAACATAAAAGTGAGCATATCTTTGCCTTACAGATGGCCGCATTTCCAAAAAACCGGAAGTCACATTAACCCCAAAAACATTCCCAAAAATAGTTATTTATGTATCAAGGGCATTAAACGGATGTTTATGCCCCGAGGGTGATAGTTTCAAAAGCTCGAAGGCCGATTGGGCCCATGTACTACAATGGGCTTGTTCCTCCGTTTGAATAAAATTAATAAATATTTTGACGTAATCAAGTGAGCATTGAATAACAATACAAACAATTCGGTCCTTCAATCAGTCCTTAAATGTAAATAAATAAATTTAAAAAAAACAAAGAAAAAAATTGGGCTTTTGAGGTTAGTAACACTTCCGGTTTTTCCGGAAATGACGTCATCATTGAAATTTTAAATGGCACCCTATATTATCATTATAATCATCAAAATGCCAGAGACTAAGTTTCAAATCGCAAAGCAAGACTAAATACGAAGATTATACTCAAAAGATCACTTCCAAAAATTAAATTTTCTGCTTAAGCTGCTTTTTAGGTATAATTTTAAGGTAAAATGTTAGTACAGCTATCATTTACATAAATTTTGTTATTAAACTTGTCCAGTCTCCCTAAATTTTGAACTATAAAAACTAAAAATGTGCATTACCATACAAATTATCATTTGAGATAGATTACTATTGTTTGTACGGGTTTTGCTTTTAAAACACTATGTAGTAACTACATAGTGTTACAACTGTAGTTACATACAGCGAAATGATCAGCAATTACCAATTGGTAATTGAAAACATACTTGTCTATATGGAATTTTCCACAAAGAAGAAACATTCCTAAATTGATTCCCAGATTGATCACATTTACATATATAACTTCATCCTTGGTCGACATCATAAAAAAACATCGTGGAATATCCCGGATAGATTCACGGAAATTGTACACGTGCTTAAGAGCGAAGACGAAGTTGTTACATAAAATATAAAATAAATACTAGCTATAAATACATATTTTACCTAATTAATTTTAATGTAACCAAAGACGCTGCACCTTTTTCCTGTCAATTCAGGTCATTACCATAATAAATTGATTACGAAGCGTAAACATAAAATGCATAATTTACGTCAACGTAACTGCTCTGCACAAGACGTTGATGTTTCATTCTTGTACGTCTTCCAGAAAATTGCATAATACACGTGGTCAATTGTGAAAAATATTCTTTTGCGCATGTCATCGTGACTAATAGCAACTCAAGCAGACCGCTGACCGACACGTGAGCACTTAACCAACCTGCAAGCATTTAAACACGAAGACAGGTGATTTGTCCATTATTGTCAACAGTTCGATTCTCAAAGGTGCTCAAGTGAAAGCAAGAGTTCTTCGGCTAGTGTAAATATCAACAAATACAATGCCGGGTAAGATAAGCAATCCGCAGAACATTATAATTATTGTTTAGTTTTGATTGTTGAGGAAATATTTAATTAATATTTATTAGGAAAATTATTTATGTTTGAAATCGTGGCACACTGCAGAAATGCAGTTATAAAAGTTGTAATGGATATACGTTTGTGATTGTGGTTTTATAATGACTCATTAATATAGCATTACTAGCAGAAAGTATGCCATCATAAAACAGCCAATACAGTTCACGCAAATTACTAATTAAAATTTGTACGAGAAATTGCATTAAAATTAAATGCGGTATTTCTTGGCCAAATTTTCCTTTGAGAGTATCAGTCATAAAAATTAAAATTAGCTTCAAATATGTTTTCTTCCTTAAAATTTTCGACATCGTATGTTTTTATTTTATAAACGCATTATTTTTGTTTGTCATGAAAAAAAATAATAACAAAATCAATTGAATACCTCAAATTAACACTGCCGGAAGGTCAAGCACTTCAGTCCTTGACAATATGTAGAAATGAAGGTTACAGATGTCTATCGCGTCTACATAATTACAACATTCGTTTATGACTGCTCAATAATAATATTGTTCGACAATTGTTTGGAAGTATTTTTCAACTAACGTGAATATTATATTATTATTTATTATATTTTGACAATCTTTAAATAAAAAAAGTTGAAAAATCCCAATTATTTAATTTTTGTTATAGCCAATCAAACGCCTTTATTATAGCCAGTCAAACATACGTAAAATAAAACTATCCAATCAAAACATTTCGTTATCCAGGCACACAGTCCAGAACTGTCAGTGTCAAATTACATAAATGCCCATATAACCTCAAACGACATCGCCGAATAAAATCTATGAAGACGCTGCCAAAACTATACGATCGCCGAAAAAAATGTGTAACCAACTCGAATATTAAACGGCGATTAATGATCTCGACAATTAACGCACTCGCTACTCGCTCGTGCGTTAAACAGTCTCGAGTATTAATCGCTCTTTTTAATATACCTGTTGGTTAAATAACTATTGAAGTTTTCACAGTATGATGTTTACATTTTAACCAAAATTAATATACATACTTCTTGATTTAATTACCTAAACTCAAATATTGTTAAAAGCCTTTTAACCCCTTAATTTTTTTAAAGATTTTGGGAAAAAAATTTGCAAAAATGTAAATTAAGAACTCTTAAAGCCCGAAATAATTCAATACGACCCTTTATGGCATTCTGCGTTCCTGAAAAAAACTTATCCTAATGTACCATAACCAAGTAAAATCAGATTTCATAATGGACTAGAAAGTTACTACGTAGTATTATAGTAAAAGTAACCAGTACGTAGATTAAAATTTTGAAAGTAATAGTTATTTACATGAAATCGTTTTCTGTAAACTTCTTTGCAGTTTATGACATTTTTATTTTGTTTTTGGATTGTATGGTTTGGTTGCTCTTTTAATCAATATTGTGATTTCAAGTAGCACAATACATTTTTCGATTACGTTTTTTTATAATTTTGTCTAAATTTTTTCGAAAACCATCCGGATTCCTATTCAACGTATCTATCAAACACATCTATTCTAGAAAACCAACTAAGTTATTTTCGTAATTTCGTCAAAATAGTTAAATAATAAATTAAAGTAGAGGACATTTTGAATAATTTATATCTATGACATTTTTTCGTAAAATTAATAGTTTACCTGCATGAACAAATTCTCTTTGATTGTAATCGGTCGTGGCTTCATTAAAACTAGTTACCCAGGATTTGACAGATATTTTGATTCTATTGACAGAATTGTCAGAACAGTGTTTGCTTTGGGAAACACTGCTAAATACTATGATAAATTTATGTGCCTGGACACATCATAATTTTATTATACAGGGACAATGCAAATATCCATTTGTTACTATGTATCTTCTACCAAAATGCTGATATTGAGCTGAATCATAGACTTAAAATCATGTATAATGAGCTATATTATTTTTCTTCTTTTTTATTGTAATAGCATGTCAAAATCCTGCTAATTTTCCTTGCAATATGCCAAACAAATCATAAAAATATGTAACATTATTTTTTTGAATATGAAAGAGGAATCAGCTTTCAACTATTAAAATTGCAAACTCTGTACTTAGGTACTGCATGTTAAGCCAAGATGGAACCTACTAATTTTAAAAGTCACGTCACATACCGTTTATTAAATCACACAGACAAACAAGTAATCTTTCTGCTAATACATGCTGATTATTTAATTAATGCCAAATTATAACTTCATCACATAAGGCCATATGTCATATGTAACCGCGTCAATCATAATAATTAATTTTAATGTTTTTAACAATTAATAAATAGCATGTATTTTACCGACAACATTAAAAGTACTTACTTACCTTGTACTAATCATCACATTGACCTTATTAGCCATATGCGTGTGATATTGTCGATGCTACCTACGAATTGTCCAATTTTCGATGTTGAAACTCTCACAACATATATTTTATTTGGTTAACCTGATTAACAAAATTTATCGGTGCCCATTTTTAAATTGTCATTGAACTTTTATTGAATTTTATTGTCATAGTTGCCATGTTTGATCTCACGGTCATTATGTCAAAATAACGCATAATAATCGTAAGTCAGGCTTTCACTTTGTATGCAGATCGCGGTTACAACTCAGCGAAATTTCAGTTGCAACTACTTCTTGCAGAATTTCATGCCATTTGTTACTGTAATTACTCATTGCGCAACGAAACGACTTGCAATCTTCTCTATCTTGCTTAACACCTTATTTCACTTATCAGAAATAAAGAAAAGGATATTAAAAGCAAAAGTGTTACCACATGTTTACTCTTTTCTTGCTAAATGACTTTTTCTAATCCTTTCTTAGAGAATATGCAATGGAATGGAAGATTTTCACCTATCGTAAAAACATATTGTTTCAATATAAATATTTTGTAATAGAATAATTGACATTTCCCAGAATTATGTTGTTTACCTATATTTTGATATTCTCTTTCAGTCGCGGAGACATTATTGTCGGATCTGGAGCAACTGCCGCAGGTCAAAATTGGGGATTATACGTTGGAACTCGAGTTAGGTCCCCCATCGGCTACCTTGAAGGAAGTTGCCATCAATGAGCTGCGAGAGACGCCGGATGTGACAAAGGATGCCATCGAAGCGTTAAGAGAACTGCTGAAAGGTACAGTAACGATCAATTAATCCGAGTAGTTAACATCAGAGCGATTAGGATTGCCCAAAAAAATTGTTTAATTAATGTCTTCCAATAAAAAAAAAACGATATTCTAGGAATGGTACTTGTCTGATAGACATAATCCAATATCATGAACATATACATGTACATCTACATATACAAGCTAGTTCTATGTCTTGAAATTGCTGGAGTCATTCATTATTACTAGAATTTAATCATAAATCACATTCTGTAAATGTCTAGTAGTTCAGAAGTAATTTCCTTCTCAAAATACTTTTTTTCGAACAAATAGAGCATAAATTCAAAATATACAGTAACAAAGACAGTGCCACACAAATTTTACATAAATCAAAAATTATAGCCACAACCTGGATTTGAACCAGGGACCTTTGTGCCGCTATCACAATACTCTACACAACTGAGCTATTGAGCTATTATATAGGCCTCAATTGAATCTTATACAAGTACCTTCTGCAATATTTTCGGACATTGTTGTCATAAAAGTTTTATTTTTTATTTGTAGTTTTTTTTGTTTACTTATATCGTAAGGTAAAATTATATCGCAAACCCCAATAATAACCCTATTTCCGGTAAGCATGCTGCATACATTATACCGTCATATCGCTTACCATAAATATTATGCTCAATTTGTCCACAACCCACAAATCAAATAAGTACGTACATCATTTGTCGACGCAAAATATTGATTTAGTTGTACGTCGTAAGCCACAATAACATGTTTCAGGTAAATTTTAAGGCTTGTCACCTGCAATGTTTGAAAGGTGCGTTTCTTTTTCTATTAGTGGAATTTTTCGGTCGACGTTGACCTTCCCTCTTAAAAACAAATTATATTATCATGATTATCCATCAAGCAACGTCCCAACACGTCTGACCTACAAGACGAATAATATGGTAGAAGGTAAAAACAAGGCAATGTCAATTATGACCTGGAAATGGAACTTGTTTTCGCGATTGTTATTCCCCGTAAAAAATAATTAAAATTTAATATCTCGTCATAATAGTCCATTAGCATGTAGATGTCACAATTTACTTGTACAGTTTAACAAAGATCAAGCGTAATGTAGCAACTTTGCTGAAAAATATTATTTATTTATAATTATGTTAATTTATTTTGTTTTTAAGTAACTATACTTGGGCAATATAATAAGGGCACCTACTAGGTAATTAATATTTTTAACTACTTCACTGATTTTTATAATTTCTTTGGCTCATTGTAAGCAATAACACGTCGACTGAAATGCTGTTACAATTTTAAAAAATCTTATGTGGCCAGATATAATACTTTATCATCCTATACAACAGTGTCAAACTGTATCGAACTGTTATGTATTGACAATATTGTCAATAGAATCAAAATATCTGTCAAATCCTAGCTAACTAGTTTTCATGTAGACTAGAACGATCTCGAAATAAATTATGCTCTTGTAGCTAAACTAATAATTTTACCAAAAAATGTTATAGACTTAAATTATACATTCCGACTGACACACTGTTGGTCTCAAACCTACTTAAAATTTTCCCCCAGCGTCATAACTGATAGAAAACATCAGAAAAATAAGTATGATCATCTTCATTAGGCTCCACTGGCAATAAAATAGATTACGTATCTGAAAATAGCAGATATTTTTCATTTTCCGATTCTTATAAATGAGAATGAGAAAAATTAAAATTACTACTATTTTATCGACCAGTGTAATCATTACTATGCCTACTAATTTCAAATTTCGTTTAGCTGAAAAAGACCTGAAAACTCCTTACCACAGCGACGCTTGGCTAGTAAGATTTTTGAGGCCCTGCAAATACTACCCAGAGAGTGCCCTTAAACTAGTAAGTATTCTTCATCACTAAACACTTCCCAACGATATAAAACCACTAAATTACCTTTCAGATAAAAAAATACTACGAATTTAAACTAAACAACATAAAATACTACGCCGGCTTAATCCCTTCTAAAGAGAAGAACGTGTTTGATCATGACATCCTTACGGTTCTTCCAAACCGTGACCAAGACGGAAGGAGAATGCTGATCATCGAGCTTGGAAGTAAGATTAACACTATTTCATAGGAACTTTTGTGTATCTGATTATTTGTTACAGAGAGGTGGAAGTACAACAAGTGCAGTTTGGATGAAATTTTCAAAGGTTGCGTATTGTACTTGGAAGCGGCTCTATTAGAACCAACAACGCAGATCGCTGGTGCTGTTGTTATGTTTGATATGGAAGGCTTAAGCTTGCCGCAGACGTGGCAGTTTACACCATCGTTTGCCAAAAGAATAGTTGAACTAATTCAGGTAACAACATAATGTTTTAATTATATCAGTATCAATAGAGAATGAGCATTTTTTGAGACAGATATACTTTTTCATGAAGCTCGATTTCATTTTATTCTCATTTCTAATGTCAAAGTACTGTCACAGTCAGTGCAGTTGCCATGGTTATCCAACCCACACAGGTTGTCAAACTAAAGCGTTTAAGTGGTCCATAATTTGAAACAATGTAAAAAATACGTGACTAGACTACATTTTAGATTTGGGTTGACAAATAATTCGCCCACCTATGAAAATAATACCAATAAATTCAGAATATTAGAATATTCAGAATGTCTTGAATACCATATCTAAATGTTGACCAAATTTTTGATGATATTATTATTGATTAGTGATTAAAAAATTCATCATGGAATGTTACATCAATATCTTCGAAAGTATTAAGCTTAGCTGAACATTTTTTTACCATATTAAAGACGAAGGATGTGAGTACATAACCAAAAAAGAATTACTTGAAAATATTGTAAGCAGATTGTAAGATTAAGGTCTGGGGGAATGTGAAATTTGTTCAACTTTGCTACATTATTTTTACATAAATTTCATCGAATAATATAGGTACTATTAACAAAAGCCAGAAATAGAAAACAATCAAAAGATATAACGCAAAATCGTAACATAAAAAATCACTGACGCATCATTCTGTTGCTTGGTGTGTTGTGCCTCTTATAATTGATTTTGACTGTAAGTTAACATTTTTATACATTTTTAAGGCATATTTAAGTGGTTTTTCTGTTTCCTTTATTAAAATGTTTGCATTATGGACCCATACCAAAGTAACTGTTATTTATTTTTTTTAATGTACAATTAGTTTAATTAAATAAAATAATTTGTATTTTTCGTAGTTTTGATATTTATTCTCCACTACTCACATAATATGAAAGAAAACAGTTTAAACCAGCAAATTCTTTTGTCAGATTCAGTATCAAATTTTATCAAAAAACTGACAGGAATATTAAAAATTCAGTAGATCCTCACAAGACTTAAGGTTTCTTTACATTTGTCAGACATTTATTTTAATTGACAAATTGTCACCCTTTTTTAATCTTAATTTCTCAAGGAAGGATCTTAATTTCTTACTAATTCCAATGATGTATCTATCACACATATAATTTGTCATCACTTACTTTTAATTATTGATTCTAGGACTGCATACCAATAAGATTGAAAAACTTACACATCGTCAACGAACCAACATTATTCAAAGTTGTATTTGCGTTATTCAAGCCATTTTTGAATGATAAACTGAAGAAGAGGATTGTATTCCATGGCTCTGATAGACCATCTCTGCATAATTACATCTCTGCAAAATGTTTGCCGGAGAAATATGGAGGCACTTTGGATATACCAAGGATTAGTGGACCTGACTGGTATAGCTTACTCTGCATGTGCGAAGATGAATATAACGGTAACAATTAAGGTTAAAATGATTAAAATTATATTAAACTCGTTTTTTTTTTGTTTCAGAAATTAATTCTTATGGTTATAAGAAGTGAAGAGACCCCATACTTCTGTCTACAATATAAGCTCAACGATATAATGCCATTTTGATAACATATATTTATTAGTTACCTTCAATCATTTTATGTATGTATATGGAGGTACTGATCAACATTCCTTTTAAATTAGATTAGGTGTTTGGTGATATTTTAGTAGATTTTATTAGTAGTGGTTATCTGCAGAGATATACTGTGTACTTAGTTATAAATATTTATTATGAAATAAAACACTTTTTGTATCAACTGTAGTAGACGTTGCATTCTTTCGCATTGCCTAATTCAAAACAATCCGTTGTAGATGTAGAAAATCCAATTACACCTGCGTAATTAGAGCAGAGAATTTGGCAATGTTTTGCAGACCACACCATTTTTGCAACCATACAACTGCTGTTTTTTAATAGGACATAATTGTCTACCAAATCATGTAAAGCTATGGAAAACTACTTTGGGAAAAATTTCATACAGTTATCATTCAGTATAACCTCAAACACAGAGGTTTGTAACCGAATGGCTTACAAGAGAAAGGTAAAAGTAATGTACTGGCCAGCTCAATCACCTGATCTAAATCCAATCGAAAATATGTGGCAGGAAGCGGCGAAATGCTTGCGGCACAGATATGTCTCTTAAAATGGAACTGTTGACGGACGAAATTACAAATAATTTGGTAAAAAACATAAAGACAAGCTTACTATATGAACTGAAACAACCGTCAGTTGATGAAACAAGTTTGCAAAGCACTATTAAAGGATCAATATTAATATACAAAACACGTAAACATAAAACTTGTTTAAAAACTGCAAACAAACATAAGTGATTTTTGATTGGAGTGAAGAGAAACGTTCATTCAATAACACCAAAATCAAATATTTTACGGTGTTTTAACCACTATTATTTACAAATTTAGGGGTGTCGGAATTAGGTATATGTAAATATAGCACGTCCTTAAATCAGACATGTGTGTCCGAATTGTATACATGGTTAGAAGTAATACATATAGCTCTATTGCTGTCTTTGAAACAATTTGTACCTAAATTACTTTTTTTGGATCAAATAAAAAGCGATTAGGATTTATATAATAATGCCTAAGAAGCACACCTATTTTTACAAACTAATCAAAATAGAATTTGACAAAAAAAAGCATTTGAATTGTCGCCGTTGAATAAATATTTATGTAGATGAAGTTCGGTTCAGAAGCGTATTTGTTATAACAAAAATCGCTCTTTTTTATAAATTTTTTCTCCATTTTTTGACTTGGTAGAAAAAATAATTAATTTCTTCAAATAAGAAGTGATTTAACTTAAGTGCTCTAATTTTCAAAGAAAAGCAAATAATTTCAAATTTAAATCTGAACTTTCTATAGAACTAGCTAAAACAAAAACAGACAAGTCTCAGCTCGTTATGTTCACAAAAACTAAAATAAATAACCAGAAGTCAATTGAAAAAATACTTTATTCCGAATATTTCACATTTGAAAATTTACATGTTAACCTATACATACGTCATACACCTTATAAGACTTATATACTTAATAACAATCAAGGAAACGCACAACACATCGTTAATTAGTGGTATACCTAGTTTTTACACATCATATTATACAATAATTTACATAGAAAAATCAAGTTACGTAACAATATTGTCCAAGCCGCAGCATCTTCCAGTCCATCTATGTTACTCATTGATCTAAGCTTTCTCCGACCGGTAGCCATAAGTATTCAATTCTAGAATAGAAAACGTGAAGCATTACTTGATGCAATTGAGTTCATCTGTTGCAATAATCTCGCTATAAAACCATTAAGAACCAACAAGAGATCTTATATTGAGGACAAGAGGCAATGTTAAGCAATTCTGATATAATACATGAAAATGTCAGAAGATACATTCGCTTTCTGAAGGAAAATTGTTGATATTGATAACAAAAACAATCGAGCATTCAATCACATTGGTTAATGTGGCGTTTTACAATTATATGCAACCAAATATGCTTCATACTGGTAGTCACTGGTAGTTAATACGTTAATTACCTTCGTATTCTCCTTCATAGAACTGTAAAATTTGGTACAGTAATTCTCCAGGACAATCAGGACCTGACATAGTACCACCATACCTTTCCGGTAAGCAATGTGCAGGAATATGCTGTTTGAGTCCATCATAGTTAGTTCCATGGAAATACAACTGAAACACCATAAAAAATAACAGTAAAATAAAAAACAAATTTAAAAAAAATGTCTGGTCTTGGTTTCGAACCTTATGCTTCGAACCAACTCAAGACGTGCAATTTTACTTCAGCAGTTGCCCTTACCCTTTTCTTCAGTTTCTCCCACATAAAAGGCTTGAAGATGGCGTAGATTATCCTGAAAATACCTAACTGGTTGACGATGTGAATACCCTTCAGTCTCAATGCCAAGCATTCCTGCAACAAAAGTAGTTCTAGCCATTGTGTGTTAAAAATCCTTTAAGAAGACTTACCTGAATAACGTGAAGGATCATCTTAGCTAGTGATGGATTAAACTGGGTGATATGGGATAAGGATAATCCGCGCAAGTCGATTATAACCTGAGCACCGCCAACTTGTGTCTTTGGTTCACCCATAGCTATTTCCAATGCGATGAAGATGCTTCTTATAAATATTGTTATTGGTACTTCCTTCGGGACCCATTTGTCTGAAAATGATTGTTTTGTGAACAAGTATTTACGATGAACAGCTCTTGGTATGTCGGCCCCCGAGGTTCCCGATCTAAACCCCTGTGATTCGGCTATGGTCTCAATACAGGAAGACAGCATAAGTCAATTTGGTGAAAATGTACTTTGAGAATGTTGATTTAACGAATATTAACTGCTAAATAGTTCCTAGCTTATAGTGTTTCCATATTTCCGCGTATAGAAAAGTAAAAGAAAGAAAAAACTTATATAGACCAGTTTACTGTAAACAACAAATGAAAAACTTTCTGCTTATTATTCGCTAGCCTATTTATTCATGACATTACATTACATACATTATCAGCAACTCCAAAGTTTAAAGTTCATTTCAATTATTTCTAGTGTCGAAAATGAAACACATAATGGTCTTCCTATTGTGAAAAAACAATTAAAGAAAAGCAGAAATTAGATTATATATTTTATTGCAAAATGTTACTACTATTAGAGTTAAAATTCCGCAAAACTCTCCACATATCAAAAAAAAAATAGAAAAATCTGATGTGGCCAGACACATGACTTTATCATACTATACAGCTCTGTCAAACTGTGTCAAACTTTGATGTTTTGATAACACTGTCAATAGAATCACTAACATAATATCTTGATTTTCTCAAATTATTTTGATATTAAAAAGCATGTAATAAATAAATTGTAAATAAAGAATCTGCCCCATTTTTGTTTCCACATTTCCTTTGCAGAAATGCCATTCTAGATTAAAACTCTAAAAATACATGTCAAAGAATGCATTGAAAAACAAATAAATTCATATCCGTATGAAACATTTGATATTAACTTCTGTTTTGTTTAAAAAAGAATATGTCATACTGAGGATTTTCTAATTCCTTTACAAGTTAAAGCCGTTTATACTACGGTTTTGTTAATGAAATAATAAATAAAATTGAAACCGTATAATAACTATAGATATATGTATCGGTGATTTTATATGATTTTTTGTGGATCTATGACATCTAAGTTATTAAGCCACTTGCAAATTTATATTTTATATTTTTTTTAGTACAAAATGTTTTTTCAAAAGGCGTAAAGCAAGTGGTAAAACGTTTTGTGTGGTACTTAAAACGTAATGCAAAACATTTCATAAAAGTCCGAGCATATTAGTTATCTTATTGGCCTTATTGCACTCACTAAGTAGAAGATAGCTATTGAAATATTCAGTTCATTTTTTATGGACTTTAAAGTACTAAAATTTATAATAAACCCACGTGTTGTTTTCTGCAGACATTCAATATGCGTAACTATGTTTGAATGCATTTTATTGTATGTTAGTTATAAGAATTAATTTACTTTCTGGAGTGATCTTGCTATAGCAAATTATTATTGAAATACAGTAGAATAAAAGTGTGCTCCTGGTACCTTTTTTGGGAGAAATTGTGGGGGTAAAGATACTAAAGACCCCAAATCTTACAACATTGTTGAACAAGTTAAGATTAGTATTACCTACCAATATTGAGAACCATGCATCTGGACCCTTCTGGTGTCCTAACTGGTAGAAATGTGATAATTTCGTCGATATAGCAACGTTCTACCGACCTTGGAGTCAAATTCAGCGAATATTTTGGATGCTTCTCTTTGAATCTATAAAACTTCTTCATCTAGAACATGATATTTCAATTAAGCGTGTACTAAAATAAATAAATTGCGAAAAAGCTTACGATTTTGAAAGCACTAGTTGTATAAAATTTACACGGTCTCAAGAACTTTAACATAAATGCTTCATCATCTTCGGGCATATGAAAATCCTTTTCGCCTAGAAATATAAAATAAAATTTGTTAGCGTGTACCTACTAAATTTCTTGATTGGAATTACATAAATCATGGATTTGCACACAATCGTAAAATTAAAAACTTATGATGTAACTGACAGTAATTTTTAAGGAAATATAAACCACGAGATTATAAATTCCTTTTGTGTAAAAGTTCCACAATTGAGAAATTTAATGATTCCTGAATATCTGATAATAATAATAATAATAATAATGAATCGTTAATGGCCTTTGTCCAGAAAAAATTGTAATTTTCGAATAATAGTCTAAATATACATTTATCCTGTCTTAATTCCAGTACACCTTTTTATGCTGTAGAATAACGTTTTAGAGCTGTTTTATATTTCCATATGACCGCAATGGTCTACCTGGCTGCTAAAAATTATGCGACTAGACATTCAGACTAATGTGACGTCAAAATTCTGGAATTGAATCAAAAATGGGCCGAAAACAATATCGTTATGATGATTCCAAAGCGGAGTTGCCAGTGACCAAGCTTCCCCTTCGTAGTTCAACAAAATGTGTAATGATAAGTCGAAAATGTGTAAAATGAATAAACTAAAATAAAAATAATCTTTATGATTGAATAAAGACGAATCGCAACATGTTTCGTAACCTACTGGGCTCTTCTTCAAGCGCTATAGGAAAAGAGATATAAATTACACAATTGACAATCAAATCAAACTCCAAAAAACTCAATTGTAAAAACTTGCATTTTGTCAGGCGCGGCCCGTGGGAACATAAAACAACTTACAATGGTCACAAACAAACAATAATGAGACTGCAGAACAGATTTTTTAAAAGATATTTGACTATTGACAGTAGGTATTGTAAAAACATCAGTGTTTGACACTACCTACTGACATTAGAATGAAACTATTTGTCAAATCTTGGCTAACTAAGATGCAGACACGACCGATCTCAATCAAGTACAATTTGCTCATGCAGCTAAACTATTAATTTTACCAAAAGATGTCGTAGACATAAACTATTCAGAATTTCTTCTACCTTAATTTATTATTTAACTATTTTGACGAAATTACACAAATGGCAGTTCAGTTACAGACATTTGTTACTCTACATTCTCATTCATTATGAGTAAAAAGTTTCAAATCGAGTTTCAATTCCTAAAGAAGTTAAAACCGTTTAAAACACTGCTTTGTAATTATTTCAAACATTTTAAGGAATTAAAGAAAACAAATCCAAAGTATATGTGAAGCTTTTTGCTCGGTGTGACATTTGCTATCTGGAGAAAATTTTTGCGCGGAAAAAGTGGAACATCCTGTATATTAACGAAATTATTGATATCAGGAGAAGGGTTCTTACGAATATCCTGTTATTAATAGTTATTATTATAGATAAGACAAATAAGACAAGCCTTTGACATTATTAGTTATTCACAAAAAGGACATCCAATAAAAAACTCAAAACATTTACCATAAACAAAATTTTCATCTTAACGCATGATAACTAGTTTGCATACGGCGTGTCCATAATTTTGGACTACATCTATCAAACAATTTCCGTTCCAAGAAAACAGAACTACCATACTATTGTGCAATCTACTTTAAATCTACTGTTAAAAAGAAAATACGCACGTTTAGAACGATTGTATTCAAATGCTGGTACCTGTTAGCACAAGCACTAAGCGAAAACATAATAATAATTAATAGACAATCTTTCATTGCAACAAAATAAAGCGACCAGGCAACCGTTTGATGTAGACGTAGATCAATATTATGAACACGCTATATACAAAATAGTTATCCCAAGCCTTTGTATTGAAGAATTCATCCATTCTAAATAAAATGTATCTACGACTCACATATAATAAGCTCATTGCAAACGTATCTCGCTCGCATGATTACACGCTCGCCTACGGCTCGCGTGTAAACTTCATGCTGACGATTTATATCCTTAATCATGCGCTCGTCAAATAATATACTATTAATTATAAATCACTTCTTTATGTTTCTAGCAGTTCAGAAACCATTTGGTTCTCAAGATGCTTCATTTTAGACAAATATAGAAAAACGTCAAAAACTGCAAGGAATAAGGTTGGACTATGTTAGTTAACTAAATCCCAGTATTGCCATTGATTTCCGGGACATCCTGTAGGATAACTTTTAATTACAACTTTCATGACACTCTTATTTCGATATATTTGCACTTTCACCAACCAAATATGTGTTCTCGTCATCTAATGCCAAAGAACATCCTACGTTTCAAGTGCACTTGTGAAAAGATTCCATCTTCCTAACATATTAGAATAATACACAATATTTACCTTGCAACAGAGCTCGTAGTTCCGCCATGGCGCTTTCGTAATTTTCCGGGGTTTCTCGCAATTCATTTTTGGATTTCTCCAAAAACTCTCCGCTTATTTCTTCACGATCGAGACGCAAGACGTTCTGTCCCAGTTGGAGGAACGGTTCGCCGGTTTCGTCACTGTATTGCACCACCAGGTCGACCATTGTCAGTCGTTCTGAAAACTGAAAGTCCAAAACGACGCGTTAGGATCGCTGACTCGTGTCGTAGCTACATTGAATTACAATTTTAAATTATTCTTCAAAGTAGCAACAGTTCAAGATATTTACATAATTATGCTATTATCTGAGTATACATCGTTTTGTTTTTCAAAAAACCTAAGCTGACACATTTGTGTCGTTTGTCGTTTATTGGCGAGAAAAATTATATAGAATTACATTCGATGGCAAAATGTACAGATGAACAAACTTTGAGAATTAGTAAATTCTTGAAGAAACTGGAACTAGATCTCTAGGTTCCTGTGCGTAAAAGTAATTCTTTCTTACAATATGTATGTGTTTTGCTTTAGTATTGCCATGAAGTGACACATGTTGGTTAGTTCTATAGCTCAGGTCACTTATATGGAATACCGTAACAACTAACGGGGTCTGCATGTACAAATATACCGCATTACAAAATCTTGCAAGGCTTCCATTTGTTGAGCGACTTATAATATCATATCTATAATATTCTAAAGACTCTTAGAAATCTAATACAATATTATATTATAGAAGTAAATAGATTGTATAAAAGAGGTAATATATTAATGTGTTGAACTTAATTTAGAACAGTTATTATTGCCCTAATAGTAAGTAGTGTTATTAATATTATTATTATGCACGGGTGTGATCTTGATCTTGATAACCTATACAGGCTTGTAAAATCAGATTTGTAAAATTACGGCAAATAATTACAGGATTACAACAGATTTGTACATTAACGTTAAGTGTGGTATAGTTCATCATTTAGATGCATAATCCTTTATTTTTACCACATGCATGTTGTTATATAAAATAATATTTAATAATATTTATTTTATACTGTGTGGTAGTTTGACCCGAATACTTCGGATTCAAAGTTTTAATTTAAATGTTAAAAAAAC
The DNA here is from genome assembly GCA_964023965.1 of Melinopterus prodromus. NCBI lineage: Eukaryota > Metazoa > Arthropoda > Insecta > Coleoptera > Scarabaeidae > Melinopterus > Melinopterus prodromus. The sequence goes on from OZ030393.1 coordinate 64,301,075, forward strand.
TGTTTTTATTTGCACAACTTTAAGTATTTTGCTTTTATTAAGTATTTCAGTTTTTCTTGTGTGTAAATCAAAATTCAGACTGTAACTATGAGTGTTTAAAACGTATTTATAACACCATGAGGAGACACTATATTAACTAGAAATATGTAATAGGCATTTATTGACACAAAAGAAAGTAGGTACTTAGTAGTAATTGCTTCAAATACACCTACTTATGTGTTTTGAAAGACTGAACAATTTTGCTAACTCAGAAATAAATAAGTATAACGGAATTATATCCTTGAGTATTATATTATTATATTATTATATTGAGTATAAACATTTCTAGTTGCATGTGCTATAAGTCTAGATAAGATTTTTTATGTGTCTATTTAATAATTATAAAAATAACATTATTCACAACACATCAGATATTGCATAGGAATGATATCAGTCAGCAGAAATTTGGAGTTATTTTAGAACTAGATTATTATTGTTATGAGTAAACATGTAAATAAATTTGTGAGATCGATCCAGTTTTCAATGCTGAGCAAAAATATTTATTTATATATATGTATATTAGGGTGTATCAAAAACGCATTTTTTTGAAATTTCAAATTTAATGTTTATAAAAAATTGTCCACCAACATACACTACAAAAAAAAAATGTATAATAAAGTATAAAATTTATAATTTTCTTTAAGAATTAGATTTTTCTTATCAATGAAAGATTAAGTGATTTTTGTTTCCCAAATACAAAAATTTGAACAATAAGCCGTGAAATTACCGTATACAAAAATATATTACTCTTATGCAACATTTAGATCGCCTGCAGTTTGTTTTGATTCGAATAAATTTTTAGAAAAATTACCATTTTCGTATAATTTAAAACACGTGCTTAAATAGAGATAAAAGGTTATTTGTTATTAAATTTTCTATTATGTGTGAACTTGTGGGCTTTGAAAAAGAAAAGCGCTTAATAATTCGCTAAAAGAATTGACTTGAAATTTGGAATTTAAAAAAAAAAAACGGTTTTTCGATACACGCTGATTTATATACATACAAGTCTATATCTACCACGCTTCCGTAAGGCTGTTGTGACAAAATGAATATACCCTACCACAATAAATGTGTTGGCTATAATAATAATGTTTTCCCAAAATATCATACCTGAATGATAAGGAGATGAAAATAGGTTAAAATGCAAAATGACGCCTATTAGAAATAAGAAAGATGATGATGGTCAAACAAAAACGAAACGTTCTTTAAAAGTGGTCTTAAAATCGATTTAAATTTCTGATATTTTTTTTTCAAATAGCAGCATTCGAAATAAAAATAATAGTAATGAATTATTTTACTGTTTTAAAATACATAAATACACCAAAAACATATATAGGTATCGATATATTTAAAAATTAAGAAATAGGGGTTTCACCGTTTACCAAAAATCTTGTTATGGGGTAAAAACGCGAGGGTGGTTTTGGACATTGGTATTTAGAGTATCCTTTAAAAATTATCAAACATATTTCACTATTTTTTGAAATTCTAGGTGTTGAAAAACGGGGAAGTATTAAATTATTATTTCTGTTTCTTTTGTGTACGCAAATTTTAAATAGTCTTATAACAAGATAACAGCAGTTGTACTATGGCTAATAATTAAATTAAATTACCTTGATTGGCGTTAATGCACTGTAGGTCAGACACGAAGAGGAACGAAACCTTTACGAATTCAGCACACCAGCATTCACCGATGAATCAATACGGACTGCCAGGCGCAAGCACAGCTGCTGCACAACTCAAGAGTATGATATAACCTCAAACCAGAGAACAAAAGTTACATGACCGACAAACCTTGCTATTGCTAAATATTTAATGTTTATTACAACGAGGAAACAACACGTAATAAACAAAAATTCCTACGTTCTGGCATAGAGACAACAAACCGAAGTGCATAGCCCCCTAAAGGTCTTTAACAGTAACGCTTTTTTTCCGCATTATTAACTCATAATATAGAACTGATTACCATGGTTAATTCGATTTAATTATACTTTTTACTTCACCGTATTGTAAGTGTTTCTATAATGAATAATTCTGCAAGTATAATGGCATCGTCATAGTTCTTTATACTAAAAATTCAAAAAATCCTGCAGTATAATCAACAACTAAACTTATTAACAGTTTATCCTGATATATTTTACTAAAGTTTTAAAACAACGGTTTTTTTAAAGAGATTTTAATAGATTTTTACACACAAATATTATTTTACATATTCACGTATATAAGTACAATTTAAATGCCGTTAGATTGGCCGTTTTTGTTTATATAATAACTTTCTTTTTCCGTTTATGTAACACTAGAACAGACGGTGATAATGACCCACTTCTTGAGATGGATTTTATCTCGTGAATTGTGTGCAGTTTTACCAAGATAGAAAGTATGTTGAACCGCGATTGTCGGTCGTCGTGAGTCATTGTACGCAGAGATTGTAAATACATTACTTGAAATGTGGGCGAGTAAAAATGTGATAATTGACATTATTATAGTACTATCAATATATTGTTTAGTATAAAATATAGAGTTTATATTTATGTTTATACTGAACGAGATTTATTTATTTCAAATAATTGCACTGTGTTACAAAAAAGAAATATATATTTTTCAGGAGACGTAACGGAAATTGTTGAGCAGGTAGAGCTGAACATAATGGCATAGCTGAAATTTACCAAACACCCCCAAAATCTCGATTTTTTTAAGTAAACCGTTTTTGGGTACTTGCACGTGTATAAAAATTCATAACTCCGCCATTTTCTAGTCGATATAAAAAATTTAAAATGCAAATGGAAGAGAAAGCATAGACCAGTATAAAGATGTACTCTTAGGTCAGATCCAATAACAAATCGAAAAGTTATGGGCGTTATGGAGATCGATCGTGTCTGCATTAATATAAAACTAGTTAGCCAGGTTTCGACAGATATTTTCATTCTACTGTCAGTAGGTAGTGTCAAACGCTGATGTTTTGACAATACCTACTGTCAATAGAATCAAAATATCTGTCAAATCCTGGCTAACTAGTTTTTAAAATACTGTTCACAACAGGAATCGTAATATACACGACAATAGTGCAACCTTGAATACAAAACAACAGTGTTATCATCTAAAATAATCTATTAGATCTGACGTATAAAAAATAGGTATTTCATTTAAGTATATCTGTATCTACACAAACAATAGGCCTATAAATAACAACAAAAATGTCAATAAATTAATATTCCTATCGATCACCATCACTGCTTTCTTCCACATTTATTCCACTTCTCATAATGCGCACCATAACCTTCAATAGCAGGGAACCAATCCTTCCCAGTATAGTCAATTTTAGGTAGATCACCACCATAATCCTTTGGCAGATGCGTAGGCGGGATAAATTTATGCAACGACTCCATTTTACTGCCATGGAAGAAAATCCTCTTGTTCAATTTATCCTTCACCATTGGTTTGATGATCTTCCACACCATATTAAAGATAAACGGATTAAACACAAAGTGGACTTCCTTCAGTCGAACAGGCATCGCATCTTGAATGAACGTCATCAATTTCATGGCGAATGCTGGACCAAACGCTCCAACCTGCTTCATGCCCAAATTCTTGTAGTCCATGATGACAACACAGCCGCGTACTTGAGTTTCTGGTTCTAAGGTTGCAGCCAGATGTACCAAGTATAAGATACGGATGAGTTGGTCAGCTGTGACTTTGCTGGTGTCCCAACTACCTCCAACGTTGACCATTAATACTCTACGGCCTTTGTGGTCGCGGTTGGTGAGGACATTTACCACGTTGTGGTTGATGAAGCCGTCTTTTTCGCTTTCTGGCATCAGGCCGTAGAATAGTTCCTTGTGTTTGAACCGGAAATCTGCTATTCTTTTCATCTGGAAATGAAAGATGACTGTTATTATTTTAATAGAAGTGGATATTAATTTTTATATAGTCAAATATTTCTACTCGCAAAACACGTAAATTGTTTAATGGTTAGTGGTATTATTTTCCGTATAATGGTAGATTTTTGAATAGTGTTAGTTTTTGACAAAACTATTACTAACTCTGACATGAAATTGACAGACTCCGCTATTCTTTTACGGATAACAGAAATTAAAATTTGAAAAGGTACCACATTTCGAAATTAGCATTAACTTTTTTTACGTTAAAATTAATAGTGTTCTAGGAAATTAAATGTAAGTTTGATAATAGAGATATGAAATGTGAATCAGGAGTTCAACAAGACTATGTCCTACAAATAATTATTTTTGATATAAATTTTATATATGATGTCACAACTTTTAAATTTAACTTTTTAAAGCGCATTCCGAAAACAATAGAAAATGCAGAAAATATTTTTAAATAATATGTAGAAAATAGTACCATCAGTTATTTATTCACAGAATGTTACAAGCGATACACTAAACTGAAGATAAATAATATACAATTTTTCGTCTAGTAGTAGATTTGTGATTCTTTTTGTCGTTTGTTGAAAAACTAATTAAGGTACCTGGCGAGTTTATCAATTAACTTTTTACTGAAAACGCAGATTTTCTGAAATACCGTTTATTGTTATTATTGTGACTAAATTAACACTAGTAATGGTACATTATCAAATGCAGTTGACATAATTTGTTGTTAACAATAATATTGGCTTTAGATCAAATATTACATTTTATATTTCATTGTGACAAACTGATGGTTTCCTCTTGAGCAAATTTAACAATTTCTAGGTTTGGAACCAACCTGTACGTTAAATTAATATTGTGACATAACTTTACTCAGAGTAGAAAAACGATAAAACAAATCTAAAGTTCTCAAGTATCTGCGCCAGGCTTTTCAACCAAATTTAATTTAAATTCAATTTAATTTAGTTAGACAAATTAATTAATCTTAAGTTAAAATTATTGTGGTAGGTTTGTAAGTTCTCTAAAATGAGTAATTCATATTTTGATTTGTTGTGTAGCTTTATTTATGCGTGTTTAATAATAGGTATATAAAAGCTGTTAGAAAGTTTTTCTGATTATCTCAGAAACTATCAGATTATCGACAAAAAGTTATTGTTTAAATGGTAATATTGTCAAATTTGTCATAAAACAGCGCATTTGTACACAAAAAATGCAATTTCAAAGACGTCATGGAAGATATAAATCTTGCTCAGCGTTGATAATTGTTTTAAAATTAAATAAAGCTATTCACAGAAAAATCCAGCTTGTTTACTTATTTAGTCGAAGTCAAAATCTAACTAAATTGAACTATATATAAAAATATATAAATAATAAATTTATTCAATTTAGCGATAATAGTTACTAACCCCATGACATAACAATACAAAATTCCATTATTACATATAATGGGTACTATGCAAAAAAATCGTGTAGCATCGACAGTAGCCAACAGTTATCAAGATTCTAAGATTAAACGATTACCGCGTATCCAGTATTATATAGCATTAGCAACAATTTTTTGATTATCATTGTAATATAAAAATGCCCTATAGACTCCGAATATCGACATTCAATATGTTATCACTTGGAATTAGAGGTCAATATCCCTAAGTTTAAACTTTCTACCGACCTTCATATCGTTCACCCATTGTTTTTGCTTATCTATCAAATAATAATAAATAAAAAATGAAAATATTTCACCTTGCGCAAAACTGCATTGAATGTTAATTTAATTTCTACTTATTTATCTAGCCCATGTGAGTCATATTATAAGTTTTAGTTAATGTTTTTCTTTTTAATATTTCGCGGTCAACTTTTATGATGAGCTAAACTAATAATATGGATAGTGTAGGTGACTCTTAGAGAATTAATTGTTATCAATTTCCACATTGTTTATATCGAACAAAGTTACAATGAACTTTGCACAGAAGACCTACGGTAGAATTTTTTATTAAATATTTATTAAGGCGTTATTAGTCACCTATAGCGGACACAAACTTTGATCCATTGGACTGTGCGGTGGCACACGAAAGAAAAATAGTATCACAATGGATGAGATCATATATCTGCTATTGTGTAAGTGGATTACTTAGTATTTAGAATTGGTACTTTTATTGCCATTTAAAACCTGGATTATCCGTTTTATTTATTGATAAAAATAACATTTTTACTAAAAATAATTTTGTTGTAAAATAGTTTCATTTATATTGTTTAATTCTGTTGAACTTAATGGAACGTTAAATGTAGATGTAAAAAAAGTCAGTTAAGGGAAAATTATGAAACATTATTAAGCAAGATTCACAAGCAGATTTGTCATTAAACTATTTTATTTTTTATACTTATGTTATTTTTTCTTAACATTAAGTGACGATATTGTTCAGTAAATGGTCTAAAATTCTAATGGTTTCTATTCATAACTTTTTGATAGATAATTCATCAGTATAACTAATTAAATGTACGATTATTAAATATCACTGTTAGAACCTATAGTTTCTTATTTTTTGTCAAAGCATAAAATTAACAAAAAAAAACAATTCAATTCAATTTAATTCAATTCAATTCGGTTCATTTCAATTCAATTCAATTCAATTCAATTAAAATGTTCTCTTTATTTTATTTGAAAGTTTAAAAGATACTTACCAATTCATAAGCACTCTTAGCATAATATTTAGTTGGCCTCAAAAATATTCTCAGAAAATCTTCGTCATCATAATAAAACAAAGAATCATCCTTCTCCAAAAGTTCCCTCAACTCCCTGAATCCTTGCTCAACAACTTCCGGTGTTTCACGTAGTTCGTCCAAAGCCATCTTAGCTGCCTCTTCAGACAATGGGCCATCTTCCAAAATAAACGGAGCTTTTGCCATCTAAAAAGAACGTGAATTTTAAAATATCTACAAAGACCAATTATTTCAAATCAGCATACCTTTGCAAATCGAACTGAAGTCAACACTGATACACACCATACAAATTATCAGTGCAAATACACGTTTGATGTGTGATGATGGTTCGATACAAACGTGTTTCTTATATATTTCCTTTATCTTTAATGCAGACCTTATCTCTTATAATCTATTGTCTTTATTGGAGACTCCGGACAATATAACTGGGAGTCTTACGTAAACAGGTTCAAGTTCACTTTTGATAACCCAATTGCAAATAAATGACCTTTGATTGGACAGAACTTCCTCGAGTTTGACACGCATATCTAATGTTATTGTGAATTGTAATTGTAATAATTTTTGCGTTACTCTGTGCAGTTGTACTAGATCTATATGCATGAGTCATTACTCGTGAATCTGGCGTGTAGTCATTTGATATCATCGTATTAGTGGATTTGCAGACGTCATACAAGGGACTATGGTGAGTGGTCACTATAATGAAAAAAACAATGCAGTATTAAGAATGCAATGTTTTTTTTACTTTGTTATGCAGTAGTACTACATATCAATGACTCATCTTTATATTCATAAAATATCAAGGCGAGAAAAAATGCGTATGGTTGTTCTATAACCATTCTTTTACCACAGTCCATACAACTACGATGGTTTTGAGTTTAGCAGTTCTGATTCTTCATTGCTTTGCAGTTATAGTATCCAGATTTCATTTCAACCTCAACATCAAAAGTTATTTAGTGCAGGAAGTTACGAAATGAATACAATCGGTCTATTTCCAGTATTATTTTACAGACTAGGTATGCAACATTTTACAAGTCGCATAGAATTTTTGAAATTGTCTATACATTACGCGCTGATAGTATAATAATACTAATTCTAAATTAATTTTCCTTTTTCAAATTTTGGGATAACAGGTATTCTTATAGTATTATTAAGTAATTATTTATTATTATTTATTTATATTAGTATAACACACACTAAACATAATATCAACAACCACTATTATAAAAAGCTTAAAACATTGGGCCCTGAAATTGTCTGAAACAGACTTTGATTAGTCCAATTTCCGTCAAATTGATAACGGAAATTCAAACAAAATGCAATTCAGAATAACGGGGGAGAAAGAAAAGTCCTTCTTCTGCGAACTAGTTGTTTTATTTATATGCTCTGGAACTAGTTCGCAGAACAAGGACTTTTCTTCTTTCCCCGTTATTCTGAATTATCTGCGAACTAATGGATGCATTCTATGATACCATTCGAAAGTGCAATTATTGAAGAAGCTTAATTCGTAATGTTGTATAATGAAGGGTCTGCTATTATTGTTAATTTTGAAAACAATAACCTTAGAACGTAAACATTACAAGCTACGAAGTATACCACATTTAACTTCCAAGTTAATACAACTGTTAAAAACTGAAAATTTAAAAATCGTTCTTTAGAATAAGAAGAACATTGTAAATTTATATTCAAACTTTAAGGACAAAATTGACAACAGCGAGTTGATATGGTTAATCTACCGTGTGGACTGAAGTGAGTGTTAAAAAAAATTCATTTACATAAATAGGATTGCATAAATAAAAACAATAACAAAACTGAAATAAATTGTCGTTGCCATGTATCCTTTATTGAATTGCCACACATTCAACTTTGATGATGCCAAAATTTGGAAAAGAGCAACAAATTACAAAAGAAATACACCTTTTTCTATTATTGGAAATATTATTTATAAAAATGACTGAAAATACTGATCCTGGAGACTATACAACTACTGTTAAGAAAATTTCAAAAAAGAAAAAACATTTTCATAAGTTTAGAAGTGTAGTATTAAAAAAAATTCTAAATAGTAAATATATGTAAGTACGTAGGCTTTTATGGCCAGAATCATTTAGAAAATAAACTGCTTCCGGATTATGCCGTGTGTCAAGACTTCTAAAAGCTTTTACAAGTCTTGACACACGGCATAAGGTGTGAACCCGAAAGCAGTGTAGATTCTAGTAAATATATGTCTGCCGGCACATTGTTGTTATTTTAATATCGTTTTGTCACATCCTTTTAAGGTAATTTTTAATATATTTTAACTATTGATTTAAGTATTGACTCATACTGAAAATATAGACGAAACCAAGCTCCCAAAGCCATGAACAATACTGATTATATCAACAACGTATTTATAATAACTCCTAAGATACCATTTGTTTATTGTCATACAAAATAAAGATATATTGGTAATAGAACAAATATTTTGTAAACCCCAATAAAATCATATTTACAGATTTCAATATTTTATATTTTTAATATACTAAATTTATATTTTTAGTATGCAGCACCCTGTAGCTGCCTTGTGAGCGTTGATTCAAGGACAAACATCATATCAGAAGACTCACCTAGGTATAATCACCAATATGTTGTCCATGCACAGCAAACTTTTTAAAAAGACAGAAATAATTTACAGAGCTATAAGTATAATTTTCAATATTTATGGATAAACAATCTGCTTAATATTCTAAAGATGAAATAATCGAAACTGGTTGTTTTGCGATATACGTGTAAACAAAGAAAAACTAAAGCTGTGTATGAAAATATACTTTAATCAAGTATTGCAGTTAAGTATAAAACAATCCTCATCAACTAAATCACTTCTTTCCGCATTCGTTCCACTTGTTGTAGTGGTCCAAGTAGTTCTCAACGGCTGGGAACCATTCCTTGCCACCATAGTTGACCTTGGGCAAGTCACCGCCATAATCAGCTGGAAGATGGCTTGCAGGAATAAACTTATGAAGATTAGCCATCTTGCTCTCGTGGAAGTGCAACTAAAACAACAAAATTACCACCTCGAAACACCAACCCAACAAATCAAACCTACCCTCTTGTTCAACTTCTCCTTAACCAAAGGTTTGATCAACTTCCAAACGACATTGAAGACGAACGGATTGTGCACGAAATGAATCTCCTTCAATCTCAAAGGCATTGCTTCTTGGATAAATGCCATCAACTTTACCGCAAAGCCAGGCCCGATTGATGTCGCCTGTTTCATGCCCATGTCTTTGTAGTCCATGATGACGACAATACCGCGAACTTGAGTCTCAGGCTCCAACATGGCGGCCAAGTGGAGGACGTACAAGATACGCAAGAGCTGGTCCGTGTTGACTTTGCTGGGAATCCAATTACCACCCATTTTGCAGATGAGAACCCTGCGGCCTATATGGTCGCGGCCTGTGAGGATATTCATAACGTCAGTATTGACGAAGGCTTCCTTCTCGGAGTCTGGCGTGAGGTTGCTGAAGAGCTCGCTGTGCTTGGCTTTGAAGTCAGCAACTCTCTTCATCTGTAATTTATTATGAAATATTATGTTCTCATAATTGTTTATCTGTTAATTCCCAGACAGCTGCAAAGTCTCGATTAAAATAATTTTTTTTGGGCAAATTAGGTCTTTATTATTACCAAATTGTATATAAGGTAGCAATCAAACCGATTCATCAACAGTGCATGCTTCAGTGCCTGGTTTAGTGCACATTTTTTAAAAACAAAAGATGTGTGACAATCGCAATAACTTTTGCTACGTCTATGGAATACCACCGGTTACAGTATTAGTAAGCAATAAACCAGTGGTTGAGGAATACTACCCACAGAATACTTGTGGGTAGATTATTGAACAACATCTGGAGATCATAAACTGTTGATAACTCAAGACCTTGATGGCTTTTTCTACTGCGATGATGTGGCATCATCAAACTTACCACCATTTTAAAACGCGTAACTACATTAAGTATGCTAATGTTTTTTACTGTAACGACACCATTAGCTCTTGATGATGATTGGGTTGAGAAGTTGAGAGAGTTTTTTGCTGGCTGGGGAATTTCTTTTATACCATTATGTTCAGTTACAGCAGTTCTATAGCTTACACCATGTCTTGTAAAAACTGTACTTCGTTTATTTGTTTGTAGCAGAGTGTAATTAACAGTTTTTTGTAGTTCAAATTTTAAAATGTCATACTTTGGTTCTTAAAGAAATTAGTCTGGAGACCACTTAATAATATCCGAAGTTATAGATACGTAGGCACTTAAAATTAGTTTCTGTGGTCTCGAAATATGATAAGGGACGCCAGCAAAGGTAACTATCCTGTCTCGAAAAATATCCATTCTTTAGCCGGATTCTTGAAACCAAGTGATAAGATATGCCATGGTGTTACGCACTATTGTGCCACATTCTATTTACATTTACATTTCACAAGTGTTTGGTACTGCACTTGGTATATTTCAACTTTGAGTGGAGATTAAGTAAGTATAAATGATTGGAAAGATAAATCAAAATTGTGTTTATTCACACAGAAAACACAATTGCATAATACCTAGATAGATTAGATATGAGACGTAGGTACCACTAAAAAAGAATACCAATTGTAAAATTCCGTTCACTAATAGTATGTGTTTTTGGACATGGAAATCTTGGAGCTATAATTATTTATGATATGAGCAGAAACTTGTCATCCTAATTACATATATGCAAAGTTAAAAGATTCAGAGATATTCAATTATTTTCTCATTTCTGTTATTCAAACGTTGAAACAATGTTTGACTAATTTTGAATTATATGCCGCTAAGATTGAACCACTAAGTTGTCAATCATAAAACGAAAAAGATAGGCTGTGAAAGAAACCTGAAATGTTTAACTGGGGTCCATTTTCAACTTTTTTTCGCCAAATATAGAGTCAACCTTCAACAAATTATTATTTAATAATCTAGCTTTCCAATGTTTTTGAAATTTCGACTTCTGTTGATTTTTACAGGAGCTATGGCTTCAGCCGCTTACAACAGTATCCACGTCTTGCTAATATTTTTTTACGAAACCAATTTGCGTTGTAAATTAAAGAATACATGTATAATAAAAGAAAAAGCATTGTTATATCTTTCAATTTGTTTGAAAAGCTGTCCCAAAACTGAGCTAGTTGTTAAGTCTCTACATTATGACCCAGTCATATCTCTCCTAAAACGCGTTTTTCAATTAATTGTCTTTACTTACAATGATTAGAACGATTTTTTAATTACTTCACATTATTTTCTACTTTACTCATCCTTCTATCGAACTATTGACTATAGTCTTACTGAAATTACCAAAATAAAATACCTAAATACAAAATTGTTTGTTTTGTAACTGTAACAATAACGTTGATTTGTTCTTGTTAATAATAACACTTAGGTTTTCTAATGTTCTTAATTCTGCAAAACCTCTCTACCTGATATGATTTAAAACATTGTTTATCATTAAGTTTACCGTTAAGTGAATTTATCATTGTTCCTTCAAAAACAAGGATAAAACATGGAAGAAAGCACAAATTTCAACAAAATAATCAAGTTTAAATTAATAAACTCGCCTTATTCATAAATCTGCCATTGAAGAATTAATTTAATGGTATAAAAGGTAATACGAAAATCAACACATACCAGTTCGTATGCACTCTTGGCATAGTATTTAGTTGGCCTCAAGAAAATAGTCAAGAAGTCATCATCGGTTGCAAAAGTCATGGTGGAATCAGCAGCCAAGAGTTCCTTCAGTTCTTTCAGGCCTTGGGCAACATTCTCAGGTGTTTCACGAAGTTCTTCGAGGGCGATTTTCTGCGATTCAGCAGATAGCGGCGAAGTATCGATGACGAAGGACATCTTCACACAAAAACAGCAGTCAGAAGATTTAGACAATCAGAACGACCAAAGAAACCTACCTTGGCTTCGAACAAAGTCACACACCAAAAAGTAACACTCTTCAATTATTTCTGGGCTATTTATAAAGTTTTCCTTATCTCTAACCATTAAGATTGTCGAATTTTTCTGATTTGTGTATTTTTGCGTAAAGTTATCGGACTACTTCAAAACGCATCAAATGATTTTCATGTTGTTTCAATTGTAATGTGACTACCACGAACTTAAGTAAGCATGGACAAACAAAAATAAAACCAATATATTCTTAATATGAAAATATACTTCAAATATTATAATGTATAAAGTACAAAACAACCATCATCAAATCAAATTAGTTCTTTCCGCACTTGTTCCACTTATTGTAGTGCTCAATGTAGTTCTCAACAGCTGGGAACCATTCCTTGCCACCATAGTTAACCTTGGGCAAGTCACCACCATAATCAGCAGGAAGATGACTGGCAGGAATGAACTTATGCAGAGACGCCATCTTGCTGTCGTGGAAGTGCATCTAAAACCACAAAATTACCACGTCGAAAACACCAACTCAAGCAATCAAACATACCCTCTTGCTCAGTTTATCCTTAGTCAAAGGTTTGATCAGTTTCAGAACAACACCGAAGATCATTGGATTGTTGACGAAATGAACTTCCTTCAACCTCAACGGTAATGCTTCTTGGATGAACGACATCAGTTTCATGGTAAAACCGGGGCTGATTGAGGTCACCTGTTTCATGCCCATGCCCGAGTAATCCATGATGACGACTGCACCTCGAACTTGCGTCTCAGGCTCCAACATGGCGGCCAAGTGGAGGATGTACAAGATGCGCAAGATCTGATTGGTGCTGAGTTCGCTGGGGTTCCAATTTCCACCCATTTTGCAGATGAGAATCCTGCGGCCTAAGTGGTCACGGTTGGTGAGGATATTCATAACATCGGTGTTGATGAAGGCTTGCTTCTCGGCGTCTGGTGTGATGTTGTTAAAAAGGTCGCTGTGCTTTGCTTTGAAGTCAGCTACTCTCTTCATCTGTAATTTATTGTGAAATATTATGTAAGTAATCTATTGTTGATAGGCCTGCCAAATTTTCAAAAGTTCAAAGCACTTAAAGGCGGAGATTTATGAAAATTGGCAACCCCGTGGACAACTGCGAAGACAGGGATTGAAATAGTCATACGATAGAATAAACAAAATCCCGGAAAATCATTTTCTGAACATTTCTTGAGAGGCCTGTACACACAGGCTTCTCTAGAATAAAGATTTTCAATTACCGTTACAAGTTGCTCATCTTGATACCTATTATTATATTGACAAAATTTAGCTAATTTTGAAATAACTTTAGAAATGTGGATTATCATATCAGCCGTTTTATCATGTTTTAATTGACAATTATTGACCATACGATATTTGGAGTTTTGGAATAGTTAGAAGGTTCAAATTGTCGACATTGTAAGAAGAGGGGGTTACAGTATGTATGGAAAATGAATGGCATATGTTATATGTAGTCATATGCTTTTAATCGCCACTCTAGATTCGTTAGATGACCATGATAATAGAATAAAATTGGCGAAATATGAACTAAAACTCATTTTTAACTACACAAAGTGTATACGAAATAAGTGCAATAGTTTCTAGGGTCTACAGATGTTGTATAACTGGAGTAATTATCCACAGTTTTCCTTACTCTATCTGGCACCAGTTTTGTGTAATTAATTATTGAAAATGCAGAATTTGACTCTTTGGCTCTACGTGAGGACCTAGTAGTAGTTGACCTACTCCGATCAGCTGAGCCGTGTTATGTGTCATGGCACCCTACATGATCTGTTTTGTGGCGAGTTTCTTTGTTGCTTTGTTTTTTGTGTGTGATTAAAATAAACAATTTTACTTGTGGTGAGCATGTAAACATTATACTCATTTATACTCAAAAATATGCTCAAAAAGCTGGCCAAAATTATTATTTTACCTATAAGGGCTCTGATGGGTGGTTTTGTTTATGTGTCAATAGGAAAAAAGCAAATAGTATTAAACATTCTTTTTCACTGTACCTACTACGCCTACTGTAAATTAACTACAATAGTTGTACTACAGTAATTAACATTTCTCATCAATATTTTCTGTGATTTTATTTCTATCACGTTCTATGGTGTGAAATTTACAAAAACATGTATGGCATATCCCGTATCAGGGTAGTTTTGCGTTTTCTTTGTCATTGCTTTAAGGACATATGTACACAAATTTCCAAGAAGTTCACATGAAAGTAAAAAGTTTATGGTTTAGTTCATATCATTTTGAAGAGTCAGGTCATCGGTGTTGTTTGCAATAAACGATCCAAAACGGAAAAATATATGTACAGAATGGCATTTATAACATACAACATGGCATTCAGCATAAAATTGTCAATATCTCAATAACCGTCACCATTTGTATATAGGTAAATATGATGTTCCATTACAACATGATAGAAATAAAAATAGGTGCACTATAATTTGAACCACTTTTAAGAGCTCAATTAAGCTAAAGTATAAACTAATAGAATAGTAAATTCTGTATAAAAATGAAAAAAATTAAAATATTGTGGGTACATTTTAATAAAAACAACGTCGAATGAAGGTTCATACTTACTTCTAAAGAAAGTAGAACGGATAATTCACATTTTTCTTTAAAACACAAAATTGCAACCGTTTTCAAGAGCCTCACCTTATGTGCATCAATCTTCAGCCATATTAAAGTATAACTTTTGGATGACAAGAACACGTGGCGCAGGACTGCTGGTGAAACATGATTGTCGCGCTTACTTTTTGGAATAAACATTTTAGAAATTTGGCCAGATTTTTGGGTGAAATACCCTAATGTGTTTGGAAGTCAAGAGCTCTCATTTGAGAACTTTGTTTCATTTTTTGGAAATACTACCCATTATGAGACCATGGGGGTTGCGACAAGCGACGGGTTACATTACCCCTACAAATTATCGTATATTATCAAATAAATCAATAAACGTATAAAAGCGAACCATTCAAAAATTAAATAGCATAAAACTTTACTGAGAAGTCGAATACTAATTTACAGATACATGTCACTCTTCAGATTTCATGCTTTTGCAAGATAACAGAGATTACAGCAAAATACTAAATGAATAAGCATCTTCCTAACCGGCCACTCGAAAATGAATTGAAAGTGTCCAAAAATTTGATTAGTAGTTTAAAGACACATTTCGCTAAGCAGATTCAAGCTGATGCAAGTTAACATCGATTTAAAAAAAATATGCTAGGTTAAATGAATAAATTCATATTATTTTTAAACCAGCTATAGACAAATTAATTTTATGGCATAAACAATAATAAACAATTCGAATAATAACGACACATTTCACAAATATGAAGCTTAAATGAATAAACACGTATTATGTCTAAACCAGCCATTGGAAAATTAATTTAGTTGCATAAAACGTTCGAATTCTAATTTACACTCATTTCACTGCGCAGATTTAAACATGCTTCGAGAACACGCCGATTGGCCCGAAAATAATCAAGTTTAAATAAAAATAACTAGTCCAGTTTCTTAATAAGAGCCTTTCAAATACTGTAGGTATATTTTAAATTACAAGTAACAATCAAAGAAAAAAGCAATACGTACCAGTTCGTACGCACTCTTGGCATAATATTTAGTTGGCCTCAGGAAAATTGTCAAGAAGTCATCGTCGGTTGCAAAAGTCATGGTGGAATCGGCTGCCAAGAGTTCTCTCAGTTCTTTCAGACCTTGGGCAACATTCTCCGGAGTTTCGCGAAGTTGTTCTTCGGCGATCTTCTGCGTTTCAGCCGAAAGCGGCGAACTGTCGATGACGAAGGACATCTTCACAGAAAAATTCACCGATCAGAAGATATAGTCAATCAAAACTATGGTATCAAAACTATGGTGCATCCCACGAGAAATGATATCTAAGCGTCAAATCTTATGAGACGATCTAGGAACCTACCTTAGCTTCGTACAAATCACTGACACCGAAATAACAATCCTCATCATTTTTTAATGCTGGTTTATTTATAGAGTTGTGTTATCTTTATCTCCCAAGATTGTCAATATGTTCGATCTGTTTATTTGTGTGTGCATTTATCTGGCTATATCAGATGTCACTAAATTATTAATCTAATAACTGATCTTTTTGTATACTCATCAAAGAAAAAAGAAGGCTCTCCAAATTTTGTTAATTTTGGATACCTGGTACACAGCTTTTGTATCATGTTCTATCAGATTTTAGGAATTAAACTTTGCAATTTTAGCTTTGATGTTCAATATCTTTTGCAATCTTTGCATTGATGTTGATGATATTATCAACACTTTCTAACAAAATTCTTCTAAAAGTCTTCACAAGCAATAAAATGTACACTTCTACTAGGAGAACCAAACATTTTCTAACCGGCTTTAGTAAAAGTGTGCACATAACCTAACTTTATGCTTTTCCTATTGTAATGCAGCATGGTCTGGCTTATTGACCCCCAGAACAAGCTGTGACCATAATGTATTGAAAAATAATAAAACATAAGGAAACTTGTACGTAGTTCAAACTGCCCACCATAGTTTATCTTGTCGCAGTAACTACACTTACTGACAAACAATTCCGGACACGTATGTATTTCCATATTCAATAACTTTTAAAAAATCTTACCGATATAATAATTTTTTCCTGCACATTGCTGAGAAAGTCGTCAAGATTGTTACATAGTATTACAATTTTGACCACCATATAGGTTATACAAAGAGTACCAATATCTGATTTTATCTTTGTACATATCTCACTCGTTATTTTGCTGTCGAAAGGTAATATCCAGAATCTACAAATGATAACAATATTTTTATTTTCTCTCAAATATAACTTTAATAGTTAAAAAAGTTAGAAAGATATTCAATTTTTTTGATTGTTTTGTTTCATTAGGCTTTTTCCTTCAACAAAAGAACTAGGGTTGAACTTTTTACTGAAATTTCAGTTTTTACCGTAAGTAGGACGTAATAAATGTATGTCAACTTTAAAGTCAAGTATCTTTGACAAAAGCCTTTGGTAGTATTTTTTACTGAAATTATAATTTCGAGCATATGCAGGACGTAAGAATTAACGTAATTTTTTTATAGAAATTTGCACGATCTGTGGATAGTATCTAATACATCCATATGTATCAACTGGAACCAAACAGTAGGCCAATCTTGTCTGAACATTTTTATTTTAATGATTTACATCAATTTCTCTCTCCCATTGAGAGTCTATGACAATATATCTTTCCCCACTAGTTGTGTAATGCAAAAAAATCTCAATAATTAACACATTTCCTAGATTTTTTAACCACTGCACGTCATGTTATGCTGCTTTTTCTTGTAATTTCTTTATTAAAAGAAAAAATAATGTGAATCATTAAAATCAAAATGTTAAGAAAAGATTGGGCAAGTGTTTGATTCCATATGGTTGTATATTGTACTGTACACCCAACAATGACATGCAAATTTCGATAAAAAAATAAGCTTAACTTAATCCTTACTCCCTCTATCTCTTCAAAATTAAAAATTCTATAAGAAGAATTACCCCAGGGTTATTGTTAAAGAAATAATAATCATACAAAATAAACAATTGGTTCAAAAATACTTAACCTTAAAGCTTGACATACATTAAAGTAAAGTATTTTTAAAATGTCAAAAACATGCTTAATTTTTGCATTGAAACAGAAAAATTTCAGTGAATGTTTGTGTGTTGAGACGGCGTTTTATATTTGGACTACAGTGACACTCAGGATTCAACAAATGTTACTTAGTTCTTTAAATACGTGTAGTAGAGGTGATTTGTAATCATTTTAAACGTTACACAATGTATTTTTCACATTAGTTTCCGGGACATTTAAAGTTTTAAATTTACTGCAGAAACATACATACCTACTTATATATTTTTTGTTTTGGGTTTATAGACCTAATCACCACAATGATAATTTATCCAGAATGAAACATGTCTAAAACTACTGAATCTAACAAAAATACCATGTCAAAACGTTCTAAAAAATCAAACGTTTAAAAATATAAAATATTGTTCACCAATAACCTTATACTGATACCACATATCAATCAAATACATACAATAGTATGCGCAAATATCAATTTCCGTTAACTACATTGTTTATATAAAATGTATTAATTACGCATGAATGGAAATGAAAATAGACGTAAAACTCATGCTGATAAAAATCAAAGTTGACAAATGTGGCATTAAAATTCAATTAAAGTTGGTAATATCGTAATGCGATTCAAACACAATAGTATAATTATATAAGTATGTACACTATTTTGTCAATTCTATTTTTAACACTAGGTGATACACGTCAGTCTATTCCTCTAACATACATACGACATTCTTTGTGTCTTACTGCCAAGAAATCTTTATATATTTAAACTAAATTTTGTTGATAGTTTTTTTGTTCAAAATAAAACCAATGCTCAGTTTGTAAATATGCTTTAGTCAGGTCTTAAGGTAGTAGTTTAGTATAAAACAAAGATCAACAGCCAATCACTTCTTTCCGCATTGGTTCCATTTATCGTAGTGCTCCAAATAATTCTCAACAGCAGGAAACCATTCCTTACCACCATAGTCAACCTTGGGCAACTCCCCATCATAATCAGCTGGCAGATGACTTGCAGGAATAAACTTATGAAGAGACGCCATCTTGCTATCGTGGAAGTGCATCTAAAACAACAAAATTAACACCTCAAAACACCAATCCAACCAATCCAACATACCCGCTTGTTCAACTTTTCCTTAACCAAAGGTTTGATCAATTTCCAAACAACATTGAAGACGAACGGATTGTTCACGAAATGCACCTCCTTCAACCTCAAAGGCAATGCTTCTTGGATGAATGTCATCAACTTCATCACATAGCCAGGGCCAATAGATGTGGCCTGCTTCATCCCCATGTCTTTGTAGTCCATGATGACAACTATACCGCGGACTTGACTCTCAGGCTCCAGCATGGCGGCCAAGTGGAGGACGTACAAGATACGCAAGATCTGGTCAGTGCTTAATTTGCTGGGGATCCAGTTTCCACCCATTTTGACGACGAGAATCCTACGGCCTAGGTGGTCGCGATTGATGAGGATGTTCAGAACATCAGTACTGATAAAGGCTTCCTTCACGAAGTCAGGTGTGATATTGCCGAAGAGGTCGCTGTGCTTGGCTTTGAAGTCAGCAACTCTCTTCATCTGTAATTTATTATGAAGAAATACGTTTCTGTAATGACCGTGTTCGGCGTTTTGAGTGTAAAGGTGCGTTCGCATTGGTGCTAATGGCAGTGGTAGCAGACGCCATTATAGTATTTCTGATAGACAGTTGCTAGTGACTCATGTTTATGTACATGCAAACTAATATGTGTCACTATCACGAGATGTGAGAAATACTATAATTTCGTATGCTACCACCGCCATTACCACCAATCGGAACACACCTTAAGAATAAGGAATTTCTGACAAAATATAGGGTGTTTCATCCATATTTGCAAATAAAAGAAACTTTAAACAGCAAATCACGCCGTACAAGCTCGACACTCAAAAACATGCCACACAACACATTAAAATTATAATTTCTGCGCAAAATGAATATAACTGTCACTTGCGTAAGCTATGAAAGGTAACTGCGCCGGACACAACGCGAAAATGAAAATAAAAAAATATGAATGCGTGCCAGAAAGTTACAGACGAAAAGAGTGGTTTGAAGGGAAACAATAGAAAATAGACATTAGATGAAGAACGATGTTTATGCTCAGAAAGTCTTTTTGAAAGCTTTTTCCCTTTTGCCCTATGTATAAATCATTACAATTGGCGCAGTCAATAGATTAGATGACACCACCTTCATCAATGTATGGTTTGTGTAGATTTCAATTTTAGAGTAATTTGTAGAGCTTGAGTAATTTGTAGAGTAATTTGTTCGTACTAAACGCTGTAACGATATTGAATTTGTTAACTTTGGTGATTAGCACAATTATGTTGAAAGAGTCTATACATTTTGTCTTCTGGTTCACGAGGTGTATAAAAGTCAAACAATACTTACCAGTTCGTATGCACTCTTAGCATAATATTTAGTTGGC
Organism: Melinopterus prodromus; assembly: GCA_964023965.1. Lineage (NCBI taxonomy): Eukaryota > Metazoa > Arthropoda > Insecta > Coleoptera > Scarabaeidae > Melinopterus > Melinopterus prodromus. The sequence continues at coordinate 64,321,728 of OZ030393.1, forward strand.
CTCAAGAAAATTGTCAAAAAGTCATCATCAGTTGCATAAGTCATGGAGGAATCAGCAGCCAAGAGTTCTTTCAGTTCTTTCAGGCCTTGAGCAACATTCTCAGGTGTTTCACGAAGTTCTTCTCGGGCTATCTTCTGCGTTTCAGCAGATATCGGAGAAGTATCGATGACGAACGACATATTCACAAAAAACACAGCTATCAAACGATTTCGTCAAAGTACAATGAGTCTAAAACCAGATTTTTTTTTATATATGACACCACGCGTGGTTACGTGACCAACTTTTCTGTGACTAACTATTATTACAGCCAAGTATTTTTTGAGGCATACATTAAGCAATTGTTGCTTATATACCTACATAAGGTCATGAACAATATAGGTATCATTATGTGGTATTATCTATGGCTCTTTACAATTATTCCTGTCGCTGGTGATGAGAAACCATTAAAAGTTGTCTTAGTAATTGGTGCCTGCAATTAGGTAAATTTTAGTAACGACTTTTGTAAAGGAGCTATCAAATAATATGCAGGCACAATATGTTGATTCTTAAATAGTGATAGCCACGCCAATTTTCACAACAAACACTTATTTCAATTATTTTTTAATGTTGTTCGGATATGGTTCTATTAAGCAGGAATAATACTATCGGAATTGACAAATAAACTGACAAATATTGACTGCTTTCATTTTAGTTGTCAGTGAATAGTAGGAGAAAAGGAAATAAGAGACTCGTAAAAACAACAATACCTACATGTTTGTAATAAAACACACAGTTAAGCATAAAGCAGTTGTAAACCTATCTATTGTTTTTGTGTTCTGGATAATTATTTGAGACGTTTACCTTAAATGCATTACCTAGATAAATGTAACCAATATTATCGAATAATTCTACTCTTCAGTTATCTTGTAATATAAAATGAAAATAATTGTAACTCATTACTGATAAGCGATAAACTATTATCGTTGTAGATTTAATATGCCCAACAACAGATATAATCTGTCAATGTAGAGAGAAAAAAACACTTGAACCCCAACGTGGTACAAAATTAGACGATAGTGTATGAACACAATCTCCTTAAAAATAAAACACCTTACGTAAAAAATAATAAAATATTTTATTCGTAGGATTAGAATTTAAAAACTGATACACAACATATCACAAATAGGTTGTCATGTACACAATCTGCCATTACCTACAACATACAATTCGCATATTTATGTAGGTAACATTTTTTATAGATTTATCTAGTAAGATTAAAAACTGGATGAACGGAATAATCATATTATTTTTGTACTAATCCATAGGTATTCCATTGCTTTATGTGTTCAATATGGTCAACCATAACTGGATACCATTCCTTTCCTCCATAGTTTATTTCCGGTAGATTACCACCGTAATTCTTGGGCAAAACCGCTGGCGGGATATGTTTGTGCAAGGACTCCATTTTGGATTCGTGGAAAAAGATCTAAAAATAGAAACAACATGGTTATGTTTTAAACATATAAGTCACATCTTGTGCCATCTTGTGGCGTTTATTGTCATGAACCTTTTATTAAGTATTACTATTATAACTACTATTATAATTGTTAAGGTCTGTTTCAATTTGTATATAATATTTTACATATTTTCTTCTGAACATTTTACGTACCCTTTTGCTGAGTTTCTCCCTAATCAAAGGCTTGAAAATAGCCCAGACAGTCTTGAAGATCCAAGGATTATTGATCATATGTACTTCCTTCAAACGCAGTGGCATAGCATCCTGGATGAAACCCAGCAGCTTCATGCTGAAAGCTGGTGACATGGCCGCAACTTGTTTCAATCCCAAGCCTTTAAAGTCCATGATAACAACAGAGCCTCTGACCTGGGTTTCTGGTTCCAGCATGGCCAATAGATGGACCAAGTAAAACAGTCTCAATAATTGATCTGATGACACCTTGGACGTGTTCCAATTACCTAAGAGATTAGGTGATAAGTAAATTGGTGAATAATACATAAAAGGTAAGCTTATGTTGTGGGGTATGTAGGAATGGTGGGGATACTTACTTCCGCAATGTACAAGCATGACTCGGCGACCCTTATGGTCACGTTCTGGGAACACGTTGATGATGTTGTGGTTCATCAGTGTTTCGTATTCTTGCTCTGGTAGGAGATCGTATAGCAGGGTCTTGTATTTGGCCCGGAAGTCAGCAATACCTTTCATCTATAACGTGAACAGTTTAAAGTATATTTACAACAGTTTAAAGTAAGCTGTGATTTTATTATAAAGTAAAGTGTTAACATTGGTGTTAACAGTCAACACACAATCAGAAATGACAGTTTTAAATTGCGGTGTGATTGATCAAAGTTTGAGTACAGTATTCAGTTAGCTCTGAAGAAGCGAGCAACATGGTTCGCGAAACGTCAGCATGAACAAATCTAGACACACGGCATAACCCGGAAGCGGTTTATTTTCTAAATGATTCTGGCCGTGAAAGCCTACGTAGTTATATAATTTTCTTCCAGGAAGTTTTCTAAATGTCAACAAATATCAATAATTCATTACAGTGCTCATTCATATAATGGTATACATGTTTATACTAGTAGTCTAATTTTTTGATAAGTAAAAATAAGTATTTCGTATTTCAACTGAAATCTTGAATTATATCCAAAAATCAAAAACCTTAACTTCATAGAAACTAATAATTTTATAATATTTCAGTTCAGTACTCCTAAAATATACAAATACTATGAGTCTCATTATTAATAAAGTTCTAAACTTAGTAAGCCAATTAGCATAACAAGAATTGTCTATAATTACAGCAAACGTGTGAATTATGTGAGACTTTAAAAGACCGTTTAATCTTTAAGAACAACATAACCAACGACTTGCGTAATAGTAGTAGAAACTGTGGTACCAAACCACGCTGCACACAGATAAGATCCAGAGAAAGAAATTATAGAGGGTCATCAAAGTTCACACAATTGATAAGGATCTCTAAATCCGTGGTCTATACACAGATCCTTGTTGTGACTATGTGTAATTTTAAAGTAATTTTCCAGTTTGTAAGTAAAATGTAAATTAGCAATCTATAGATGTTAAAAAAATTTCGATTCATGATATCTATGAATACTTATTAAATTGTTAAAATGTACCACCTAGTTCCCATTAAGAAAGCAATGTTGCAAACTTATTTTTCTAAATTAATAGTTTTATAGTATAATTAACTCAGTAATGAGGTACTATGTTTACTTAATCGTTAATGCTTATTACATTAATCAGCTGCATTAATCAGCTGCATTAATCAGCATCAATTTAATTACATTAAATTGATAATTGCATCACATTATCAATACGCATTTTAGGCCTCAACAAACAACTGCGTTTTTATGAACTTGTTTTGCCAATATTACGGAATCCGGGTATTGCAAGTATTCCTAATTTTCTATATTTTCCTGTGTTGCAAACAACATGACAAAACACTCTGGAGAGTTTGTTATTTTACAATATTCTGGTACGCGTTAGTTTTTAACTATCAAAATACACATTTTATGTAATATTCGACCAGATCCTGGCTTATCGTACCATATGATTTTTCTTAGCGATATTGGTGGTGCTTTTAATGGCCAAAACACTATATAGCCTCCCAAATTATTTCTTTTTTTTTGATAATTAAGTTTGTTTAATAATTAAAAACCGCCGTGTCTAACGATTCTATGAACATAGGTATCTCAAATGGTTCTTTCACGATCTCAGATATTTTGATAAGGAAAATCTGGCAACCTTATATGCCCCAACTTAAACAGTGCTTTGATCTGTTTAAAAAACCTCTCCCATTTTTTCCTAACAATTCATGTGTAATGTTAATTGTAAAGATCATATCATCAGGCCATTGGCAAGTCTCAAATCGATAATATGTATTAGCACATTCGCAATAGATATAGCTGCTCGTAATTTTCCTTATTCAACAAAAATTGTTTGTTTATATATGCAGATAGGTTATTTATAGACCAGCTCGCAAATTAAGTGTATTTGTTACATATTCCACATCAAACTAATTTAAGTACTAACTAAAAATTGATCAGTAAGTTTTTGTCGAACATTCTCTTACGTAATGCATTACACTTTTGTTGAATTCGGAATAAATTCCCAAATTTCAGCAATAAAGTATACCGTTCTAATAAAACATTGGTTATTGAAAATAATAGCTTGTACTCACCAATGCAAAAGCGCTCTTAGCATAAAACTTTGTTGGTCTAAGGAAGATCATCAAAAACTCGTCATCAGTTCTATAAAACATAGTCTCATCCGCTGCCAATAACTCTTTTAATTCTTTCAACCCCTGCGCTACATTTTCTGGTGATTCCCTTAACTCTGTCTTTGCCATCTCTTTAGCCTCCTCTGGCAGAGGCTTTGAATCCACGCAAAACCTATTTGCAGCCATGCTAAAACAGGTTAAGATTAAATTAAAAAAATAATCTCGTGTTAAGTTCAATAGCTTACCTTAAGTTTCCAAACAAATCAGCTGATAAAATCGAAGATATGCGTTGGCTCCACTTGTTGGTGTGGAACTACTCCATAGACAGGGAATCTTATAGACTTCTTTTGGTCGTTATCAAAAATATATTTGTTATGGCCAAAGGTCAAGCAACCGACCCCTGGTAGAGATTTGTTGGAGTTCGGTTCAACACTTTGCGTTCTGTGCACATGCAGTTTCTGATAGCTTTATTCATGACACATAGGCATATGTTTTGAATTCTTTGTCCGGCTTATCTAAGACACTGATATACATACCTCCTATTATACATCGACACCGATGTTTGTTAGCTCATTAAAAAGAAACCTGCTGATAAATGCCCTCAGTTTAAACTTTATATTCATGCTAATTTACTGGCTAATATTTGTTTGTGTGACATCTAATGCAAAACTAATTGCAATTTGTATTGTAAACTCAAATAAAACAGACGTATTTACGTATTTAATTACTTATTTAGGAAATTATATTAGGAGATTGAAACTTACTTGAACCAGTTGTGTTCGCACAAAGAAATAGAATAACTGCTATAAATACAATGTAGATATTCAAATCCATTGGTTTGACGATGAATATATCAAAACTGCTATAATGAGGTATTGTTTTATTCGTTTTGTTGTAGTTTGTAACTCTAATTACGATTCCTCCATTTAACGTCATGGAATTTCTGTGCAGGAGTGAAATTGCCTCTAAAAAGTCAATATTTTCTTCGGGATTTCGGTTTACTTGATTGTCGACATTTCTATTACAATAGTTGAACAAATTTTAGTATCAAACCCAGAAAAGTTTGCACTATAAAACAGTTAGTTACAACAGTTGTCAAACAAATTCTAGTGTTCTGTGGCATTTTCCAATTTGAACTTTTTTCTATCTAAAAAATTGTCTATGGCTTGTGTTAAATGGTAGAGTGGTTTCAAAATAAGAAGAGGGTCTCGTAGTTATTTGTGTTATTGGGGCAAAACTCATAAATTTAATTTATCGGACACTAATGTGAATTGTTTTATCGGTCACAAAACAGAAATTTTGAACAATCACGTTTTTTAATATTTTCAAAGGATGCACGAAAGTTTGCAAAAGGAAATAACATCATTAGAGAAAATGTTGCAGATAAGACCGTATCAAAAGGTTCTTATTTAATAACTCTTCAAATCGTGAATAGTAAAAACCGTATACTATTGAAAAAGAATGAATTAACACTTACCTGGTGAAAGCCTGTGCAGAGGTTTTGGAACAACAAGTTGTCCAGAAGCTGAAAGTAATTCCTATGTCCGCTAACACTGTGAAGCGCCGAATTGAAGACATAGCAAAAGATATTGAAAATCGAGTGAAATGGTAACACAATCAACGTTTTATTCAATTTAATACGCTAATCAACAGATATAAGAAACAAGGCTTTGTTTTGTGAAGTTTGAGTGTCATGTTAAAGGACGAACTTCTTTGTTCGCTCAACTTACCTGGTAGATCAACTGGCTCAGAGATTTTAGATTCACTTAATGGTTATTTACAGAAAAACAGTGTTGAGTGGACCAAATGTGTTTTGAGTGTTGAGTGAACCGCTTGTTTATACATTGTAGTATTCGTCATGAGCAACTACCAGCAAAAAGAATGTCACCAGATCTTCACGAAGTGCCCTCTGAAGATTGTAAATAAAACTCTGCAAGAGGCAACCAATTGTCGAAAATTTGTTGCATTTTGTGAAGAAATGGGTTCTCAATATAACCATCTGCTTCTTCGTGCTGAGGTGAGATGGTTGTCGAGGGAAAAGATTGTAGCCAGATTGCTCGACTTCCAGCAAGAAGTTAAATTATTTTTCTATGATTGGCTAGCCAAGTTTGCATATCTGGCAGATATGTTTTCACTGTTAAACAACCCACACGTCGCCCTGCAAGGGCAGATTACGGATGTGTTTACACTACAAGGTGAAATGGACAGATTTCAACAGAAAAATTTGTTGTGGAAATAGCGATTGCTGAAGATAATCTGCAAATGTTTCAAAATCTTGACTATATGAAAGAAGGAGACGTTAAGTCAACAGTTAGGTAATAACTATTGTTCGGCAGGACCTACTGTCAGTCACATAACCTTTTGACCGTTATTACCCAATTGAAGCTTAAATTCATAGTGTAGGGGAAGCTTAAATTCATAGTGTGGATAAATATGTTGGTTGAATAATTTTAACCTTACTGGTTAAAAGTGGGTGTAACATAAGGCACAGATAGTCCACACATACGACCTAGGTAATTGTTGACCTAAAATTTGATGACGTTAGAATAATGCAAAGAATGTTACCTCCAAATGACTAATCTGGTTTCCAAATTGCTTAGTTCTTCAATTTTCTGGCAAACGTCGTCAACATATTTGGTTCCTTTTCAGCAAGAATGCGAATGTGAATGTTGACCCTATACTGTTTTCTTTATTAATAATTTTAAAAATGTTTAAAGACAAACAAGAAATCATGGTTATCTTAATTGTATTATTTCAATTCTGAATGGATTTTTTTGTTACAGAAAAAAATTCCGGTAATTCCTGAACATAGGTACTGAAACGCTGAAAAGTTGTAAAATACCTATACTCAGTTGGCCAGTTCTGAGAAAATAACATACCAAATGCAATTTTGACCTGAATTTATTGATAACAGTTATCTTGAAGTAGGCAACATCAATAATAACGTTTCATAATATGGTACAGGTTTAATTAAAATTACACTTGACCTTTACAGCGGGCATTTTAAAAATAATAATTGATGTGCATCGTTATTATTTTCAATAGATTCTAGCATTGTACCTATAGGTACTTGAACCCGATAAGATAGTGTTACCAAGATTACGACGTTATTTTTTGAAGCTTCTAAATTACAATGGGCATTTATTGAATACAGTTTTTTCCGCTGCGCCCATGCCTCATTGGAGCCTTGCAATCTTAATAGACGAATCTTTCAACACAAACTGACACACTATCATAACCACAATCAAGGGTGCGCCTGTTTGATAAGCTGTTATGCCTGTTATGCTGTGCCTTCCGGGACACGGAGAGAAAGATAACAAACAACATAGAAACGCTCTGTACAACTAAAGCATTCCTTTTCCTTATACAACCAAAAAATAAAAGGTTAGGATACCTCGATGTTTTCTGATACATAATTCTATATATCAATTATAATATCAATATTATTATCTGATTAAGAAAGATTTGCACTTGATTATGTAACACACATAACTCTCAAGGAGGTGATACAGCATTTTTAGCAGCAATGTCCACTCTATCCCGTATTGTCGTCTCTTGTTGAACAAAGAAAGAAATAAAACAATAATGCAGAATTTGTAATACGTTTTACATACTGAGCGTCTTTTTCAAAACAGAACAAAACTACCAATGATAAAATCTTTCTGTATCCCCCGGTTTATTGATTTTATATTTTCATCATTTTTCATCATTTCATAAGTATTTACTTTATTGTGAATGTCAGTCTCGGGCTGAAATTGTAATACAATAAGTACATATTATGTTCTTATCTGTGTCCAATAATATGGTTATGCTTTCTGTTTATATTATTCGAACTATTTAACAACACATGAAGCGCACGTGCTGCAATATTAATGAATTTCTAACCAATCGCTGTTTTGGATGTAGAACAAGTTTGAAGAGCAAATAGTACGCAATGTACTGTGTACTGTATCATAACATAACTAATAACAATAATCTATAAATCGTAATCAAATATGTACTTATATAACGTAAAGTAGATATCATTTAGTTTTAACAAAACCTATTTACTGAGGTCGCAACTTTAGACGTTCCAAGTCGCTAGAGTCGCAGTCCAGCAGTGGGTGGATGCAAATCATTTTTCTTCAGTTTTGTCTTATAATTAAATACCCTGTATAATAGCTGTTGGCTGTAATAACTTTTCTTCAATTTATGTCTAGTACATTTATCATACACCGAATGTTTTTAGTTTTTGTGATTATAATAACGAAAATTTATTTGGTCGTTTGATGTGTGATTAAATATTTGGTAATTTGAAATGTTTAAGTGAACCTTTTTAACCAGATTTATCCTTATACAAAGTATTACGGTTATCAGTATTACAGTTTTACATGATATTTTTTCAGTAAATTTTGCCATTTTTTAATTGTAGGGCAAACGAACACGAGTTCTAAAAACTTCAAATTACTAATAAAGCAAACCGTCAACCCTGTACTTTAAGGTTTAACTATTATGAAACAATATTGACTTCTGAAAATATTGAACAGACGGCGATCTTTGATGTATAATTTATTTGTTCACACACAAACACCAGTTATGCAAAAGGCAAGCTGTCAGGCATTTTTAGATTTGGATTTCTACTCAGAGCAAAACAAATCTATCGAAAACACCTTCAATATTGCTCATATTGTCATTCATCTTAACTTAATGCCCATCCAGAAAAATAAATGTACAAGGCTTTCGTTAGAGACAATTGAATTTATATCCGAATTGGCAAGATTGGTAGTGAACTCTCATTTTATTAATCTCATTTTAATTATATCTATTGATGATTTTTAAGTATCAAATAACTATTTATTCAATAGAGATAAAATAGAGATTTTAACATCCATGCTCTCCTAAACCGAATGGTGTATACAACCATAATAAAATATATTGTAATTAACGTGTCTGGTACATTAATCAATTACATAATGTATTGTAATCGTACTTGTTGACACTGGGCGCCATCTCGTCGTGCAAATTGTCACTACAAATTGGTTCTGTATTTGAAGTGTAGTTTATTTACATTGGTACTATCTGCTCCAGTTGGTAAGACAACTTATTGACTCACTCTGTATGTCACAGCTTATTGAATAGGCAACTCTATGTGACCGCTAGTAAGCAACACTTTCACTACCATATCATAGATGGAGCCGCATACACACCACCTAACCACCATATTCCCCCAATTTATTGGGGAGTATGAATTTATTTTTACACAAATACAGCGAATGATATTATTACATAAACTGTTTTATAAGTTTGTGCGGTAACGTATGACGATGCCCCAAACTATTTATAACAATTATTAATAATGTATTAATCGCCAAACTATTTCTTTAATTTTGTTGATCATATAATATAAATCATACAAATGTCACAGGTGACTGAATGTCACATACAAAATATCTTAGCAAAATTTAAAATATAGGTAAAACTACAAAAATGATTGATACTCAATAATTTAAATGTCCATGAAACCAGTTAAAATATTCAGGAAGCGCTTCACTATAGATGTCGCCACCGCCATTTACAAAACTCCAACAATCTGTGAGCCGAGAAGCTCGACAAGTGACAACAATATCGGTTTTGCTTCGTGTTATGGGGTGTATTTTTATCATTAGCGTATGAGAACAGAAAATGACCGACGCCGATTTTATACAAGTGAATCAAATCAATGGCGTCCTCACATTCTTATGGAGCGTAAGTAAATCTTTATTTTACGAAACATGAAAAACATCGCCGTGTGCATTTTATTCAAGATTATATTTATTATCGTCTAATCACAACCGGTCTTTTCAAATACAATACGACCTCGTAAAACGAGTTTTCAACCATGCACAACTACGCTTAAATAAGTATTCTAATAATTCTATCAAACTAATTACTTTGAGGTTATATGTTTGGTTATGAAGTAAATATTATTGTTTCAGTTTCACTTGATGATGCAAAGTGAATGGTTTTAAATTAGAAATAGTGTGGGCTGAGAAAATCTAAGTTTAACTTTTTTTATCGGAACGTTTTTTTGAAATGACATTTCTTTGCAGATTGATTGGAGGGACCCATGGCTCATCGGGCTGATTGCGTTTCATATAACTGTCACGATGATAGCCCTATTGACTAGGAACTACGGCAATTTACAAGCGTTACTGTTTTTCTTCTTAAGTACGTACATTTCATATGATAAAATTGAAGGGCTTATTGTTATAGCGTTATTATCGAAAAGATGCCATTAGCTAGCTGTATTTTTATAGCTTCTATTGGTGTTCCATACACACACAAAATCAGAGGAATCGTAATAAAACAACATGATAAATTTTCATTTTTATAAAAATTATAATATATAATTATAAGAGCCCTGGAGTACGTCCTTTGAGATTTTAGAGTTCTTGCTGATATTAGTTCTTATCAATTTAAACTTTGTGCTAAAAATATCTTACTGCAACAGATTGTGTGTGCGGTCACTATAATCAAATTTAATGATTATATGCCACAATTAAAAAAGAAAATTTTACCTCCTAAATCTTCTCATTCTTTCAAAAAATATATATTTTGTGAAAAGAGATGTTCCATCTGACTAACAAATTATGCTGTGTCATGAAAAGTATAGCGAGTATTTTTATTTGATAGCATTCATTCTTAGAAATACGATACTTAAAATTTTGTAACTCGGTAAAATTTTATCCAATTCTAGTAAACCAATGCTCATTAAATATTTGAATTTGAACGCACTATTAACGCTTGTAAAGAAAAATATATTATACTTAGTTCAAAACATGCCTTAAACATTTATAGTATTACTAACAACCATATATCTGTTTAAAATTTCTTCCGACCTCAGTAGCTCAATTGGTTAGATCAACATATTTGAAATTGAAATAATATTTCAAAACTAGTTCATTCTTTTGTTTTCCATTGTTGCATTGAACTTACCATTACAGATAAAAAATGGTTACAGGTAAATAATAATTAATGATTTCATTTTTGATATTTTCGAACATTTAATACGAATAATAATTGTTTTTTGCTAGGTGTACAAGAAAATTCTTCTGCAACGTTATTTACAGTTCCACCAGACCTACCACCTATGCTGCTATTGTAAAAATTATATCAAGCGTGTATTATTGTGCACCAGAGTGCAATTAATATCAAGCTAAAAGATAAAAAATTAATTGTAACAATTATAAGCGATAAATAGGAGGGAAAAATGAGAATAACTCAAAAACTTTGTATAGTATTGATATGTCTCTAGTTTGTAATTTTAATTCTGTCTGTGGGCAGTTATAAATGAGACATTCCAGAACTGTTTTTGGACAATATATCGGCATTTTATTCCTTGCTAAATTTTAAGACAAGAAACGTCTGGCGATAAGTCCTTCAATTGTTATGAAAGAAATTCATTATTTATTGTTATTATTCATTTTTATTATATTTCCAGTTCTCTTGGTATATTTTTCCGAGAGCATAAACGAATTAGCGTCGGCAAATTGGCAAATGTTTTCGAAGCAGCAATACTTTGATAGTAATGGCCTCTTCATATCGATTGTATTTTCAATACCCATTCTTCTCAATTGTATGGTAATGGTTGTAAGTATTTATACCGTCTTATGCATAAATTTGCATGACTTTACATGAACTACTATCCGTATTTATTACGAATATCAATTTTCCTAGGGAAGTTGGCTGTGGCAGTCCACTCAACTAATGAGGAACATAAAGATAGCCCAGCTAAAGGAAATCCAAAAACGCGAGAAAGAAAACGAACATCGACGGAAGTCAGACTAACCCAATACAAGAAAAACAAAAAGCCACAAAACGAGAATATTATTTTTTATGCATTTCTCCTCCCCCCATGACTAGTTGTTTTAAAATTACTTTTAAAAAATTGTATATCCTGAAGGTACAACCAAAACAATGTTACCATTACTGTTATATTTATATATATACCTATATACTACTTATAAATTGGTTATACTTAGCTTATAGGGTTTTATGTACTTGTTAACACTTAATATTAATTTTTTTGCTAGTCACATCTCTAACATTCTTTTATATATGCATTCGCTCGATAAAGAAACGAATTAAGCTCTAAGTGATAATTTTATTGCAAATTGATTGATTGAATGAACGTGGCCATTCTAGTTGTTTATCATGTTAACGGTGGTTTGGTAACGTCAACAGAGAAAATCATCACAATGGTGCTTAAATGTATAGATTATTAGAAATTATAACGAAACATATTGCGGAGACTGAACTGTGTACTGTTTGTACAATGTGTGTATAACGTTAAATAAATAAGATGCTTTTGATTTTTACTTGTGTTTTTGTTTATTTGTATTGTGCTGTTTATGCAATAAACTAAATTTGGAGGCAAATAGAATACAGGTAAGTATATACAAGGTGTTTTATTTGAAAATAATGACCAAAATTACAGGAATACCCAAAAATCAAAAAGTGCTAATATTAAATAAATAAACCTGATTCTGGTTTAAAATTTGTACGCTTTTCAGCTTTTACACATCAGATTATCAGCTACCAATCAAATGCTATATTAAGATTTATCTAACTAAACTCTCAAACAATTATCTATCTAAATGTCTGTATCTATTACTGAGATCTTTATGTAGACATTCTTGTCTGTTTTATTATGTGACTACACGGTCGTACACATTCATTTTCACTAAAAGATAAATCATAAATATTAGATACTGTATCCAGCCAGACAAACGTTGAACATCATCAATTTTAAAATAATGTTCACTTTCTATTATCCATGTCAACAGAGATACGAATTATGTAATGAGTCAAGTGAATAAAAAGTAGTAAATACTATTTTAGTAAAAGTAAAATACTGTGGTGCAAAATAAAATAAATGTAACATAACTTGATAATGCGTAAAAAGTCGCTCCAAATTTCTTGTTTTAATGAAGAAGAAATGTTAATATGGCAAGCTAACAATCGTATATCAAATAAGTCGTCATACAACAATAGAATTGTTTCTCATACCAAACATAATGATAAATTAAACAAATAACAACAATTGCGAGTTCACAGAAAATATTTTCTTTCTTTTCAGGAAATAAAGACCATACAAGAAAATGTGTAGTATCTACAAATTCAAATTATCTTCCCAAACTCGATGCTATAAAATATTTGGTGTTGAGAGCCATCTACGGGTGAATTTCTGTATTCGTTTTCGGCATTCATAGACAGAAACAATATTGAGGATTGAGGTTTACTTTTATTTTGGCATACAAAATCATGCAATATTTCTGAAATAATATTCCTTGTAATTATTTTTGCTTCTCCTTTCAACCAAAAATGCTTTTAAAAATATCATCAATACCAAAATCCGGAGTGAAGTCGAGTCAAATGACTCCTTACACTTACGTCCATAGCTCATGTTCACAATACTCCTGTCAAAATAAATAAAACCTAACCTCAATATCTTTACAATTTCTTTACAATTAGCAATATGGATTTAATTAACTCAAAAGATCCAAAAGTTTTTAACAAACCCGACTTGGTCCGAATCGGCAATAACCAATTTAGGAGATACCCAACAGAAATAGATAACAAAACTGAAAAATTACTCGCACCGTACACCGATAATGATGGTAATTTTAATTCTTCTTCTCTCAATTAATATTTAATTACCATCATTTCAATTTTAGATGAGATGGTCAACTGTGCGGAATTAGACGATGACATAGAGATTAAAGTTACAAAAAGTGGACAGTTTTTAACACAGTTTCATGTTGCTCCGTAATAAGCAAATCTTTTTTTTACCATTATATATTAAGAGCAAATTTGTAGGTACTTTTTCTCTGCTATAGTTGGTGTAGGTGGTTCAAAACGAAAAGAGATTGAAATGGATACGGGAACTCATGTAAAAATTCCAAGACCAGGTGAAACGGGTGATATTGTCATAACGGGATCATCTGAAAGGGATATTTGCTCCGCTAGGACACGTGTTAACTTGATAGTACTGCAAATGCGGGATCGTCATCAAGTTACTCATTTCGTGTCAATTCCTATTATATCCGATCAAGTAAAAAGGAATTTTGATATTTTTAAGGTACATAGCGATTTTTTTCTGAAATTTTTATGTTAAAAGGGTGTCAGATTAGTTTTTATAGATATAAAGTTATTATAAATGATTGTATCTGAAGTAGGAATACTTCAGAAGTGAATACCACTGTTCTATACACAAGTGTTAAATTGGTTGCATAACGGAAGATACGTTTGATATTTGTTTAAAGCGACAGAAATGTAATAAGAAGGCATGGCTTACTTTTTACTGCAGTCTACAATCATTTATATTAACGCTGTATAACATAGAATACTCTAAAATTTATTTGTCTATTATTTGCAGAGTCAATTATTAGATGGTCCACCACTGCGCGGTGTTGAAGCAAGTATTTTTCAATCTCCTGAAAAAATGCACTTGACAATAGCGACGTTTGTATTGTTGGATAATTTTGAAATTGATACTGCCGTCAAAGCAATGCATGAGTGTAAAGTTGATGTGATTGAGTAAGTATTTGTTTGTTTATCGTTAATCATTATGTCAGATTCTATTCATTTTCTTGTTTTATTGTATTCTTAAAACTTCACCCAATATTAAAAAAATGGTTTGATTGGATAAAATTTGGGGAAGATGTGAATTATTAAAAGGTTTATTCTGAAAATTGATATCTTGAGAAACACGAGCTTGAACCGTTTGTGTGAAAAATAGGTTATCGAAAACATATTTTAATTGACAATGTCAAAAATCAAATTTGTAATTATGTCTCTGGTAATTTTTAGAACATCTGACAAATTTTGGTCTAGTGTATGGATAGTTAGACCAGAAGTTCATCAGTATATTCAGAGATGGCGCCACCATTAAAATGAATAAAAGTTGAATTTTTGACCAACTAATTGCTATTTAATCGTACAGTAGAATCATATAATATACCATCAAACTTGGTTGGACAAAATTATTGCTATTACTTACTCAAACTTTAGCGATATCTGTTATTTTCTGCAATTGACGATTATTATACCGCCAGCGCCATCTATGAGGCATATCAAGAATTTTTGGTGATATTGTAATCTTAAATTTGAAGTGTTGTTTATCGTAATTTCAAATAACTTATGTGGTAGGCTTGGTGTATAGAAAATGTGGTTAGATGAAGAATCTACAGTAAATATCTCTATTTGTGCATGTTGAGTTGGATAGACAAAAATATCCGCACTGGTTTTGCTAAATTTTGCTATAGCTTGTATAATAAAATGTATAATATAATAAGATGGTCTGGCAGTTCTTAAATTGCAGTCATAGGATGTCTAATTTTAGCAATTCAATGGTAAGTTAAGTTTTAAAAAGATGTCATTTATCATTTTATTATGATAGATTTCTATGTGTGGGTAATTTGTTCTGCTGTACTGATTAAAACTAGTTATAAATTACTTATGTCCCTGTCAAACGATGCCGTAAACTTCATACTGATTTCTTTATTATCTGCTTATTGAACATAATGTTTCTCTGAAATAATTTACGTCCTAAAGATTAGGTTTGGTGGAAGTAAACATATTTTTAAACCAAATCAAAAAGATTACTTCAAAGCAAAGTAAACTCTTGTATCAAAAGGAAACATATTTTTTAGTGGAAAAAAAATTATTTTAAAAAAAAGTAATTTTTGTTTGTATCCTAATATATTTCTTTCTCTTAAATAAATATTCAAAATAGTTATGGGGTTGTATTTTAAAAAAATGTTAAATAATATTGTAGCCCGTTATTTCGTAATGCACCACCTCTCAAAATTATAATGGAAGGTATTGAGATCATGAATGACGATCCAACTGCCGTGGATGTTCTGTATGGAAAGGTCAAGTTGAATGTGCCAAAATACAATTCCAGTTTTCAGAAAATGGCCGATCAGATTGTTGACCACTTTGCAAAAAAAGGTAACTCACCAATGGCTATACCTTTTTCTGAATACTCTTTGTTCATGTTCGAAAATTTGCAGGTATTATTCGAAAACAATATGACAGTGTGAAGCTTCATGTGACTCTTATGAATTCGAGATATCGCAAAAAAGACAATGAGGAAAGTAATTCGAGAAAGAATAGGGAAACATTTGATGCTTCTTTTATTTTGGACAAACACAGGAAATTCCACTTTGGTGAAGCCGACTTTAAAAACATACATTTATCTGTTAGATTTTCGACCGGTGATGACAAATACTACGAATGTTGTACTGTTGTGAACGTTGATTAAACGAATTTTATTAATTTATGTTGGTATATTATTTTTTTGTTGTCTGTCCTTTACTGTCATTTTTATTACTTTAAAATGATATCTGATTCTCAACTGCAAACAAAAATCATAACAAAAATATTGATTCATCACCAAAGTATAAACTGAAAATAGCTTTTGTGAATTGAATATGAAATTGCAGTTTAGGTAGAATTAATTGCCCTGAAAACGAATCTTTTTGCAAAAATCGTTTTGCATGGTGAAAGTGTCAAAAA
This sequence comes from Melinopterus prodromus, assembly GCA_964023965.1. Lineage (NCBI taxonomy): Eukaryota > Metazoa > Arthropoda > Insecta > Coleoptera > Scarabaeidae > Melinopterus > Melinopterus prodromus. The sequence goes on from OZ030393.1 coordinate 64,338,503, forward strand.
TGCTATTTTAGTAATTATTACACATTTATATCAGCTGAACCCATTGTACTAGAAACCTAAAAATGGTCTCATAGTAAACCTATATTCTTTGCACGTTTACCTGAATTCCCAAAAAAAATTTCATTTACAGCGATGCGATGAATTTTGTGAATGGCCTTTAACGAAATTCACAGATCTATCAATATCAGTACAATAAATATGGAGTTGCCATTATAAAAACATTTTAAAAAATTTGATGACTTCATAAGTTGAAAACAATGGTCGAAAACTAAATTTGATATAAATATGTATATTTTGATAATTAAAAATCGACGTGTCCGGAAAATTTTTTCAAATAGCTAATCGTTTCAGAGATTGTCATGTTTCCATATTATTATGTATGTAGAATATAAAAATATTCCGCACTCCTTTCGATGCTATTTTAGATGACAAATTGACGTAATTGCCGACTCTTATCTAATCCAGAAATCAAAGTAAACATGATCGTATCTCAATTATTAGTATTTTTTACTGTTGTATCTTTAAATCTTTCGTTGCTACCTGCTCAGGGTCAGTTTTGGTGACTTATACGCTGTATTAGTTATATTTAGAAGTCCAAAATGTTTGAGAACGACACCCTCTCGTATATTTTTTAAGATTCAAAGTGAAAACGAAAAAAAAAAATATTTTTTAACAATTTTTTTACTTTGCGCCAAAATTAACGCACCTCTAAATAAGAACGTCACAATTTCAAAGTTGATTTTCTCTCGAGTCGCTCATCTGATTTTTATGATTCTTTTGTTCGCTATTTAGGGGCTGTCTGTCTTGAAACGAAACATTTTTGATTTGTCAGTACCCCAATTAATTAATTATCATCTTTTTATATGAATTGAAATTATGACACATTTAGAAAATAAACTTATTCTGGGTTATGCCAAGGTGTGCCAAGATTTGTAAAAGCTGACGTTTTCCCATGTGCTTTTCTACCTGACCGTGTTAGGATCGATTTCCAGACCCTACTAGCTCAGTGCCATGCTCACGATTGATTTTGTCAGGGTGTTTGTAAATTTCGATGGCTTCTCTAATAAGCCTTCGATGATAATTACCCACCCTTGCCATCATCTTCACGTCTCGAAATCCATTGTATGTCCCGACTAGGGGCAGTGTTGAGCAACAGCGGACTGTTGAATCTTGCCCAGCCGGGTGTCTCTACTGTGCTCCTTGATTCGACATACTATACGTCGTCCTGTCTGTCCTACATAGCATGGTCCACACTGTCATGTTATCTTGTATACCCCTTTGTTCTTCAGGAGTGGTGTGATATCCTTTGGGTTAGGCAAAAGATCCTTTACCTTAGCTGGTGCTCTGTACCTTACCGTGATATCCGATTTCTTCAGTTATCTACCGATTCTTTCTGATACCCTACTTACGTATGGTAAGCAAGCGAACCCCTTTGGCTCTTGCAGTTCCTGTGAGACTTGCGGTTTTCTTTGTGTGACGCGCTGTATGTCAGACTTGGTGTATCCACCCGTTTGTCGTCCAAGGTGCTAGAGTCGCATACCTTCTCGGCGCTGTTGAACAGAGTGTTAATAACATTCTCTTCTGTTGGGGATAGTAGTGTGATTTGGTGTTCAAGTACCGATCGGTATGTGTCTTCTTACGGTAGACTGTATGTTGTATGTCCAAGACTACCCGTTGACGTTCTGTTTACCAGCACATCCAAGAAAGGCAGCTGATTATCCTCTTCTATTTCCATCGTGAATTTGATGGAAGGACTAACATTGTCCAGGTGGTTAAGGAACTCAGCAAGTTTATCTCTACCGTGTGGCCAAACCACATAGGTATCATCGACATATCTGACCCAACGATCATCTAACAATTCCATGAAGACATTGGCGGTTACCAGTGAAAGAGGTGATCCCATGGCTGCACCCGCTATAGGGGATCAATTAATTCCAAACTTTGTGGAAAATCTTGTACTATACCTACTCAAAATTGGCTACTATCGATCAACACAAGTACTTGTGCACACAATAATTTGAAAAAGACGACAATCACCTCATGTTTGCCCGCAATGCCTAATCATGATTGTATCATCGATAAGCATAAAATGACGTCAAAATGTCTAACTTTCACAAATAACTCTTGATTTTTATCATCACTGATTCTTATAGGCAGATAACTCTCGTAGTAATCGTGTGCGTAGTTTGAAAATTTTAAAATATGGAATTAACGTCGTACCTACTTAGATAGCACATTGAAGGTAACGAACCGCAAAAAAAGCCACAATTTTTAAGTTTATTTTCTCTTTAGCCGTTCATATAAATTCATAGGTTCTTTTGGTCAAGTGTAAGTTGATTCTTTACTAACAATACTGTGGTAGAAATGTTTATTAAAATTTGATTTCGATAGCCCTCTACTAGTATGAAGCAAACAAAAAATAAGTTTTTTGTGTTGCGTTAATTTTGTCACGAACTGTATTTCTATAAATACTAATCAACAAATGTCATAAACATGCCAAATTCTGATCGAGAATTCAATCCAGTCGTTTTATTTATTAGGTTTTTCGGAGTGATTTCAGATGAATAATTATAATTGATGACAAAGATACAGACCAATCAATTACATTCTTAATAATTGTACTCTTAATCAGACAGATAAAAGTCTCTTCTTTAGTATGACAAAGTATTGTAATCATGGGGAAAAAATTAGATTTTAGCGGAAATTGATTCTTACATTTTATTCGTTTCTTACTTAAATATGTACTTTTATTTATCTTGGTAACTTATGGTAAATTATTAATCGGAAAAAATGTTTGAGTTTTATTGAAAAGGTTTATCTTTGCAAGTACACTTGAGAGCTTGAATAATTGACGACAATTTAATTGTCGCATGTTGCGTTTATGAGATCTGAAACTCTACTATGTTTTTATATGTGTTGTTTATGTATGGTTAGGTTAATTTGACAAGTAGTCTGAAGATGCTGTAACAAGCGAAACCGGTAACTACGAAAATAAAATATCTAAACAGTGAAGAACGACCGTTTTTTTGACTCAACATATTTTATATTATATTGTTTCTGAATACTCAGCTTTAAAACCAAACATAATGGCATTAGAATTTAGAACCGATTTAGAACCAGGATTTGAAAGATATTTTGATTCTAGTGACAATACTGTCACCAAATCAGCGTTTTACACTGTATAGTATGATAAAGTCATGTGCCTCGCCACATCAGATTTTTATTTCTGAATAATGCTACACTTAGGATGCATGATATCTTTTCTGCAATTTTTTTAGCTATAATCATGAAAAGGTTTCGTTTGAGGAAATTATTGAAACTCTAGATTGTGTTTATTGGCATTTTGCTGAATTTATCTTGAGCAAACGTGTTGAGCTAACAGAACTAATAATAATTTCACCAAGCAGAACGTAAATATCGATATTATCACAACACATCGAACAAATAGAAAGCTACAGAAAAGAAAATAACTTAAGTCTTAATTGGCGGTCATTAGATCAAATACAGTGCACATGTTGATTTTTCGATTATTTCCTATTAACGATGACGTAAACATTTTCAAAACATCTATCTTAATTGTCGTTTATTACGCATTGTTTAACTTTACAACAAAACTTCATGAATAGCACCAACAATAACAGCGCACAAACATATTTTCTAACTGCACATGGGCAATTAAGTAGTAAAATATAATACCTACACCGTTTTTGACAATGTCAATGAACAAAGGTGATTCTGGGAGTCCATTATTTTTACACCTGAAGGTGTGTTTATCGATAAACGCATAGCATTTAGTTAATTATGAACCGATAGTACTCCCGTGTAATTTCAACTAACATTTGTAAATCCCAAAAGTACATAAGTTATTATTAAGTACGCCATTGTATTTGTCATAATGTCATTAATTTATCAATAAGATTTAATGGCTTCTAAGTATATGTTATAATTATGAGGAAATTGAGTATTTTTAAAATATGTACGTTAAACACTAATGTCAAATGTTATTTCATAGGAAGTACGTGTTTTTTTTTTAATTTTGTTCATGTTTTTGGGTAGAAATGCAGAATATTTAATCAACATTGTTGTCAAATCCAGCATGGCATCCCAACTGAAAAAGATACGTAAAGGTACGTGATTTTTTGTTTATAAGAACCACAGTCAAATTAGACAAAAGAAAGTTGCAAAATTCGGAAAAATTCGAACCCAGCTGGATTTTTCTATAGTTAGAATGGATGGTCCTATCAATTTCAAGGCATAAGACAACCAGTTTGTATACAGCATGATCATTATCTTATACTACATTGATCAAACTATGTTTTTTTTTTTTTTCGATAATATCGACTTTCTTATTTGAACAACTTGTAAATAGTTACATTTTTGGTTACGTATTTTTGTCCCATAAAAAGATAAATTTACTATTCGATTATTACGACTTTATATTAACAAGAAGATACTTTTGTTTGAAACACTTTTTCCTATACTATTTGAATATCTAAGAGTTTCGAAATATGTTTCTTAAAATTATGTGTTTTGGACAAATAAGGATTATGGTAGGACTATTTGAGTACTTCTTGCACTAAAACGTTGCAAAGAATTCAAAATAAACATAATTTGCATTCATTTTGTCGACCAGCTTGTATCTGCATTAAAATAAAACTAGTTAGCCAGGACTTGACAGATATTTTGATTTTATTGACGGTAGGTGTTGTCAAAACATCAGCGTTTGACACTACCTACTGTTATTAGAATGAAAATATCTGTCAAATCCTGCCTAACTAGTTTTATATTAATGCAGATACGAGCGATTTCGATCAAATATAAATTTTACCAAAAAATGTCATAGACATACATTGTACAAAATTTCCTCTACTTTAATTTATTATTTAACTATTATGACGAAATTACAGAAATGGCGGCTTGTTTACGAAATCGTTGAAAAATGCTAAGAGTAAACCTTCAGTTCTTTTGGACCTTTTTGAACAAAAAGCTTTTCTGTTCTAAGTTTGGCCATGAAAGTTCACAGACATAATAAACATAAACACTTTGTTGTTAAGGTTTATGATGTTGTTTTCATGACATAAATAAAAGGAAGGGTCAGGGGAATTTGTTGTTTTGGAATTTGAATGCAGTCGTCCTATTTCCGTCTCCTTGTTTTGACATGATATCAATATGGAATGTTGTCTCCAATAATTAACGCGTGTTATTTCAATATTCCACAAATATGCCATAAATAATTATAACCGTCAATTAAATAAAATGAGAACCAAATTTATTACAGGAACGTTTAACAATCTATTTTATTGTTATTAAATCCTTCAGTCAATTTTTATCTGTAAACAATCACTAACTTTGTATCATTGCAATATCGAGATAACCAAAAATAAAGATTTCAAGCGGTCGTTTGCTTGATGATTCCCAGTGTTCGAGATAACTAACCTAACTTATATTTGAGCCTATTATCTAATTGTCACCTATGCACGTTGGTATTTGTAGCTAAACGCAACGCTACATCCGACACTCGCTGCTCAGAAGATGTGCTGTTCACTCCATTACCGATAGTCAAGATAATAAGACGACTATAATAGTCTGTGCTTCAGGACAAACAAAATATAACACACAAAGCATACAAGATGTACCAAGAAAGTGCGCTCTTCAACTTTAATGTTTCGTAAAGAATGTGAACAGTTTTAGAGAAAAAAAAACACAAAAGACAACAAATAAATAAAAAGGAAAGAATAGTGATCTGTGATATATTGTGAATTAAGTGTTCGTTGAACTTAACAAATAATTTAACCAAAATGACGAAGTATACTGTTAAACCCATTCTACCACCACAAAACTTCAATGTCATCTATTATAAAGGATATAAATATAGTTCAATACAGAGGATACATGGTAAGCATTTTAATTATTTAAAAATCCACATACAAATAGTTTATGTACTGGAAGAAGTTCTTATCAAATCAAAGATGCGCCGGCGACCTCCTCATATCACTGCGTATAAACAAATAACAATCGAATGTCAATAAATACAACAACTTCTTTTCTTCAGACAACTCGAGATATGTCTACACATACAAACTGAAGAGTAATAATTTAATTAACAGTTTTTCTTTGTTGTAAAATTTACACAATTCTTAATTGATGCGAACTTTTCGAAAAACTATAAATATAGATAGCGCCACCTTACTATAACAAATTAAACCAGTTGACTGTACAAGTCCCCACTTTACACTTCAGTAAATATTTTGTTTCATACTAATTGCATTACATACATTTACTAGTCAGTAATTCACAACAAATATCTTGGTTTACTTTAATTTAATCATTCTCAACTTCTTGTTGTTTCATTTAGTTCGAAAGTTATACATTATTTATCAATAATGAAGGCTGGCGTCAAAGTTTTGACAAACAAATTTTGCGAGCGATATTCCAAGATGGCCGCCAAGCTTCCTGAAAAAAATATGCTTGTTTATAGATGGCGCCACCATGACCTGTTTTTATCAAGGTCTAAAACGCAAAACGATTGCTATATTTTATAATATTTAGATGCGTTTGTGATTGAGATGAAAGATTACTTAGGGTGATATTATTTCCGGGTTATGCCTTGGGTCAAATATGATAATTTTTGACGTTTTCGTCAATGACGCCTATCGCCCTAAACTTAGTAGGTGGCGCTGAACACACATTTTTGGATTCTTGGTATCGCACAAAAAAATACGGTCTGTTCCGGTAAATTCAAATATTTGTTATGAATTTATCTTAGAAAAATGTAAATTTTAATTTTATTTGATATATATGTATGTATAAGATGTCATAGAATGTCAAACGCAAGGAAAGTTAGTGTATGCAACTAGTCGAATATAATTCTGCACGAAAGAAAACGTCAGAAATTAAATAAAAAGGTTTTTTATGAATGTCACTGAGATATTCGCTTTACTAATTACTTGTTTACACACTGTATTACAAAGAACTTTAAGAAAACAGAAAGGCCAATTTAGCCTTTAAATTGTTTCAAGGTTATGAGCCTTCAAACACAGGGTTTAGTACTTTTGCAACCGATATAAATATTTGTTTGTACATAATATTTGATAAACTTTTAAAAATTGAAAGTAGTACGATAGTGTGAACGATATGAATTGGAAAAAGTGTAGACGCAATCTGAATCATTGTTGATTATACTTCAATTTTTATTTTTAGTATCTCCACTTGTAAAATGTAATAAGATGTATCTAATATTTAATATATTACATACAAACTCGATTTAGTATGACATACTACTTATTTACTTTATCAATCCAAAATGACTATAAAATCTTGCGACATATAATAAGACCTACATGAGTTGATATTTCCAAAAATAACCAAGAATAATGTTCACGGTTTCTATTTTTTGTTATGCTAAATCTATTCGTTCCTTGACTTTGAGCCCGAACACCGCTGTTTTCTTCGAAATGGGAATCAGTAAGTTTCTATGTTTAAAACACTTTACGAGGAATTATTAATATTCATTTTATAGTTTGGTTATTTTTTATACATACACAATTTGTGTGCCAAATTGTGCGCTATATTTATAAGTTTCTGTTCAATGAAACCTCTTATAGGTAACTGCAAAATGTTCAATATTTATTCAGCCAATTTGAAAAACGTGCGTAGTGTGGTAAGATAATTAAAAAACACGTTTTAATTGTGTTAGTTGGATTACGATTGTATTACGATTAGGCTAACAGCGCCACCTGTAGAGATTAACGGGAGATTCAAAGTAACCTTTGAGTGTGACAATTGACAAGTTTGAGTAGTAAAAAATAATACCCAAACAGGCGAAAATTAATTGCACCGAGATTGCACCTTATTGTGGCTTATCTCAACAAGATAACTTAAATTTAACAGCATCAAAATTATATCTTGTGATCTGATGGGTGTTATATGCGCAAATATTGACATTCTTCTTCAAAAAAATAGGTATTCCCTTTGTGTTTTGTTTTTCTTCCATACTACGTATATAAACATAACCTTTAAACGAACATAACCTTTAAAAACAATTATAATAATATGTTTCCTTCTTGCAGAATCTGGGGAAATGCGCGGTGCCAAACGAGTCGCATTATTCTGCGTGATGATAGTAGTTCTACCATCGATATTAATCATCACTCCGTTATATCTACGGCACAAAGTCTTCGGTGACGTCCACTATTCCGTAGCAGAATCGGACGTAGTCGAGATTAAGGAAGGCATATCGTCAGTCTTCTGCGATTCCCACACGTTGACGATGAATAGCAGTTTCAACGCCTTCAAGCTGGACAACAAACCCGTTTTAAGTACTAAACGGAAACATATCAGACTGAAAAAATCCATGTCGTTACCTGACGACACCTTAGAATACTGGGGATTCTATTTATTACGAGGGGCTACGGTATATTTAAAGGTCTGTTCGAGGTATGAGGGTGCTAGAATTTTGGTTGTTCGGGGAGAACGTAATCTAAAAACTTGCGGGTTGATGGAACATAATTTTAATAAGTTTGGAGCTACGATGGATGTAGAAAGTACTCGGGTTAAAGTTACTTTTGAGACTGCAGCGCAAGAGATTCACGATTCGTTAGAAAGTGAAAACGTTAAAGTTCCTAAATTTGATCCGAATACTGCGGCTGAGGATGAAAGTAATAATGATAATGTTAATGCACATATAAACCAACATTTGAGTAATAAAAATACCAAAAACGAACAAAATTCCACTAAGTTTGATAATGACACCAAAAATGTTACGTCGGAAAGTTTAAATGGGACAGACACTGAAATTCATCATCGTAGACATGCAAAACAAAGATTTTTAAGAAAGCAAGAGCAGCTGTATAAACTTCAGGAATCTCTTAAGTCTGACGAAGACGTAGATTTGCATGTAAACCGTACAAAACGAGAAACTGGCCTTCTATTAGATGGCGGTATAGAACACGGTGGTAATGCGTTAAATTACTCACAAACATCTGGAGAAAGTGTTTCAAGTTTTGAAACCAGCCTACTAGCTTGCTATGATGGCTCAATTTTAGTAAGCCAGAATTTTGCACCGAGCCATCTTTGCGATAATGTTCAATACTTAGAAAAAACCGAACACATGGAAATAGAATTTGACGTTGCTTCCGATGGATACTATTATTACATATTCTACTCAGATAATGATTACGTTAATAATGATATCCACGCAGTATTTGATATTTACAAACCGACTTTCCAATATAGTAATTTATCGCAGAATTTGGGATGTGTTAATGAGACAAAATGCAATTTCCCGATATCGTTTTGGTCTGATCAGTCTGTGATTCTTGAGGTGCCTACCCGTGATGGTATTGAGGATGACGAAGATGATATTACCTTGCTAATTAGTACCTGCCATCCTAGAATGTCCATGTACATGATTTTCCCGATTGCAGTTATGTTCTTGGTGCTTGGATGTGCATTTATTTAAAAAATGAACAAGTTATTAAAAATTGACAACTTTGGTCAACAGCCAACAGCCTTCTTTACAGTAAATGCTCAATAATACACCGATTTGTGATAGTTTATAATTCCGCCTGTTTTTAAACGTTAATTGTTAAGTTATATCTCATTGTAAGATATTTTCAATCTAGTCGATTAGCTCAGTTATTTATAAAATAACAAACTTTGTAAATATTATGTATATAAATGTTGTCCCTTATAAGTTTTTTTTTATACAGATTATTATCATACATATACTTATTATACAATTATTGTAAAAACTAGAATAAGTGTTTGAGACAAGAGAGCAAAATAATGATTATTCGAACAGCTATAGAATGTTATATAATTAATAAAAAAGGTTTTTATATTTAAAATGAAGTTGTTATTTCTGGACTATTTAAATACATATTTGAATTTAGGAGGGATAAAGTGCATTAAAGGTCCCATTAGGTGTCCTGCCAGATCACCCGAGTTAACCCGCATGTTTTCTTCTTGTTTAGAATAAATAATGGTCACCTACGTGAGATTCCAATGCATATTTACAGATTTAAGTAGAAAATTGAGTTTTTATTTATTAGATCTCGAGTATAATTTATTATGTTTCAATAATTAAAACACCAATAGTAATATTTTGTTTTGTTGTTCTTCTGCCCTAAATAAATAGGTTCTGCCGGTGAGTTCTGTGCTCAAAACTTTAAAGTTGTCAAGTTTTATAAATACCTATGGGCTATGTTCTCGATATTGTATGTAGTGGTTGTTCGTGAGTTTGTTTTGAGTTGATATTATTTAAGGGTGTCTAGTATAGTAAAACAATAAATTTAGACCATTTTGTTTGATTGTCATGTTCTGTCAAATTAGATATTGATTTTTTTTATTTAAAAAAATGATTAAGCAACAACAAACGCATAATTTTCAAAAATCAAAATACAAAAGAAATACAGTCAACGTTTTAGTGAAGCAAAAAAAAAGTTGGGGAATTTGGATGAAAAAAGGTAAGGGAAACACTGCGTTTATGATTTTCACAAAATTTGAAATATAAATTAAATGTATAACTCTAAATTAGTGGGTTAAGTCGGGTGCTCTTGCGGTCACCTAAAAGCATCTGTTGTGATAAGTTAATAAACGTGTTACAAATGGGTGTAACGCATTTTAAATATTCTATTTAAATCTATAAAAATTCAATGTGGCGTCTATAAGAAATAAAATAAGTAGAATATCGCCCACCTAAAGCTTGCTGACAAACATTTTCTGACAGCAAGAATGACTTGAGACTCTTATGTAAGTATTTGACAACATTTTGACTGATTTTGACTTTCTATATGTTTATTGTATTAGCAAAGTTATTCAAGAAAAAGGATTTTTTAAGACAGTTGTTTGCATAGTGAATTTTTAAAAATAAAAAAAAAATCTTTTGAAAAGAGTCCACATATTTGCCCAAATTTTGTCCCATTTAGCCGACGTTTTAGTTAGAATTTCTTACCCATCTAACTATTATGGTACGAACTTTATAGTAATTTATAGTACTATTGGCATACGGAACGTGGGACCTATTTTTTCTATGGTTACGTTTTGCTAAAATGTAAAATTTTTAGTGATCAATTGGTTGCCTATATCGACGCATTATAAAATAATCACCGCTACGCTATATGACTAGTCATAAAATAAGATCGATAGTTGTATTAATTATTGTCGATCTTGGTGTTACTCAACTAATTATGGGATGTATTTAAATACTTTTCTTATACCTACTGATGGTTCGTTGCACTTTGTAGATAACTTTCCGCCTCACCTGAAACCAAATGACCACATTTTGGCGGGAAGTAAAGCTAAAATACCTGAAATCCGGAAAATGGCTGCCAACATCAGTTTTTAGGATTTCCATTTATTTTATATTCTGCATCAAAAAGCTCTTCCTCCGAGCTACATTTGAAGGGTATTTTGCAAGTGTCAAAAAGTAAACAAATTAATATCAGCTATCAAAATTTTAGTTTATAGCAAAATAAAGCCGTTATATTGAATGATGATATGTTCCTTTTTCGATCGGTATTTTTGCCAATCCCTTACACGCATGGTTGGTGTCTATAACAATTACACATGTTAGTACCAGTATCGTAGTCCACATTTCTCCTAAATTGACGTTAATTAAATAATTGAATATATTTGAAATTCTATTCGCCAAATTCAAGTGTCAAATTAGACATTTATTTCGTAATTTAAATATTCGCGGTAATAAGCACATTTTAAACCGATTTCCGGACAAAGTTCCCCTCCTTCGAGTTCTACGACCAGGAACACGCTCTGCTGTCTTGTTTTGAGAGGGTACAAATATTTTTTGTCACCCATTTTCGACTGTGATTAACTAGCCAAGAGCTCAGGTATGTACCATCGAAATTGTTTATAACATTTTGACTTACGCAGTGCAATGAATGCAGTCACTATATTGCTCATTCCGTAGGAACCATCTTGGTGTAGGAATATTACACCTTGCGGCGAGTAGTGGAAGTCTTTTCCGTTGTTACAAACGCTAGTGAACATGTCGTATGCTGAACGAAGGTAAGTTTTGTTTTATATACGTATCCTTTGATGTATCGACAATAACTTTATCGCAGTTTTATAGCTAAGAAAGTAACGGTCTCGAATTCGTTTTTGTTTTGGCCACGTGAGGCGTACTTTGTAGCGGATTCAAGTTGTTTCGGCGATCTCTGCACCTCGATGCCAACATGGCGTGTTCATAAGTGTCCACTATTTTAACAAATATTACATTACCGCGAATCGTGCGACAAAAAATGAATCAACCTCCGTTCGGTTAAAAATAGACCACGATGTACTTCTCTTAGCTATGGCGCGATCTCCTTTCACACAATCCGATCACGACCATTCATGCACCCCACGTGAATATTATCCTTTTTAAATTATGTAATATTAATGTTTAAATTCTATTTTTTATCAACATACTTTAGTAAGCGTAAGCGATACGGTCGCTTACGCCGCTTTGTGTTAAGTTACCCGTTTTTATAGGTTAACTTTATGACTTTTGTAGGAATGAGGAGTGGTCAGGCGAAAAGAATGGCCCCGAGAAAGAGCCCCCAACTTACGATGGTCCGCCGGGCATGGACCCTGACGGCGTCATCGAATCCAACTGGGAAGAAGTTGTCGATAACTTCGACGACATGAACCTAAAAGAGGAACTCCTACGAGGTATCTACGCGTACGGTTTCGAAAAACCTTCAGCCATCCAGCAACGGGCAATCATCCCGTGTGTCAAGGGCCACGATGTCATCGCCCAGGCCCAATCAGGTACCGGAAAAACGGCAACGTTTTCTATCGCAATCCTACAACAGATCGACACGACCGTTCGAGAATGCCAAGCCTTAATTTTGGCACCGACCCGTGAATTAGCGCAACAAATCCAAAAAGTCGTTATAGCTTTGGGCGATTTTATGTCGGCGCAATGTCACGCCTGTATCGGCGGTACGAATGTCCGCGAGGACATGCGAAAGTTAGAAACGGGGATACACGTTGTTGTGGGAACTCCGGGCCGGGTTTTCGATATGATCAACAGGAGAGCGCTGCGCACCCAGTATATAAAAATGTTCGTTTTGGACGAAGCCGACGAGATGTTGTCGCGAGGTTTCAAGGATCAGATCCACGACGTCTTTAAAATGCTTAGTTCGGACGTTCAGGTTATCTTATTGTCGGCGACGATGCCCCCGGACGTATTGGACGTGACGAAAAGTTTTATGCGCAGCCCGATCCGTATTTTAGTCAAGAAGGAAGAGTTAACATTAGAAGGTATTAAACAATTCTTCGTTTATGTGGAACGCGAGGACTGGAAGTTGGACACTTTGTGCGACCTGTACGATACGTTATCGATCACGCAGGCCGTGATATTCTGCAATACGAGGCGCAAGGTCGACTGGCTCACAGAGTCCATGCACAAGCGCGATTTTACGGTCTCCGCCATGCACGGCGACATGGAGCAGAGGGAAAGAGACGTCATCATGAGACAGTTCAGGACCGGCTCATCTCGAGTACTCATCACCACCGATCTGTTAGCCAGAGGTATCGACGTGCAGCAAGTATCGCTCGTCATCAATTACGATTTGCCTTCGAATAGGGAAAATTATATTCACAGGTGAGATTAAACTATGTTCTCTAATATTCTATCCACATTACACAAATTAATGCTTCTACAAACCTTAATTATTACACTAGTAACATTTATCAGTTAGTAGAAAGTTGTGTAAGTGGCCTTGTCCTTTAACCAAAGTATGCCATGCAGTCTGAATTCACATAGTTAAATTTCTTTTGTTAATTATTCTGGCTGACCATGTTTAATGTCAATTTTATCTTTATTTTATCTTTAATTTTTGTTATCTACAATGGAATTGGATGTAGGTTATGTTCTTCCTGTGCTCACATGATCAGCAATCATGATAGAGTTAACAATGGATGACTAATACTAATTCACAGAATTATATTGTGTTTTTATGTGATGGTGGTCATGTAAATGTAATATATAAATGTTCGTAACAAAATTATTAACAATGCGTCAAAAGCAACACCAAATTCCCTGTTTTTAAAGAAGAAGAAATGTAAACATAACCTAATTGTTTGTTTTAAAATATTAATAAAGCATATTAACTTGCGTAGCTAACTTCTCTTGGGCAAAGGTTTTGAATGTCACTTTTCAAGGTCTGGACTGCTTATTAATCTGATTTGTTCTGTAAGTACGTGTATGAAGATAGTTAATCCGTAAAAAAAATTGATCAGATTGTTCAACATGATAAAATGTAGTGTTGATAGTATTGGATTTTTTTAGTATTCTTAATTGTTTTATTTTTATTTATATGTATGATTAACTTAACAATCAAAATATTTTGTCTACTTCTTAATAAAACATAATTTTAAATTAATTTAGGGTGTTTACAAGATTGTATGTAATTTACGTGGTCTGTTCATGTAGGATTGCTTTAGTTATTGATTTATAAATAATGGCTCAATGTGGGTTTGATAACAACGTTCATGTGTGGGCAAATAAACAAATATTTAATATTTCAATCAGTTGCCGTGAGTAATTTTCGACCATTGGTATTTTAGTGGTTTTTCTTTTTTTTATGTTTTTCTTTTAGTGTAACACAATCTAATCTAAATCATTTAATTATAAATTTATCTCTTGATATGCATATGATTAAATGTTTAAATCAAAAGATATTTTTGTGAAGTTGCTTTAAAATAATTATGGTCCCGTCCTATATCTTTTAGCTTTAACTGATCAACATAAAAACATTCTATCGTGTATCTTTATCTGAATGATGTGTAAGTATAGTAGGAATAAGTTTTGCAATATATTTTCAGATAAAGTTATCACTCTACAGTTCTATGCTGTGCAATAGGTTAGAAATAAAAATACTTTTTTTAATTAAAATTAACACTTTAATCAATTTTTGTAAACAGCATTTTGTTAGAATTTAGTGTATAATGAGGTCTTTATTTTTTGTTTTGTGACATATATGTAAACAAATCTGCAAATTGAATAATATTGATCAAAGATGATGTAAGAGACAATAATTAAGATTCCTTCTGTTGTTTCTTTTTTCTAGAAAAGTATTTCTACACCACGGAAAGCATTTCTATACTTGTAGTCCACACCAAAATTTGTATAAATAATTTTCATAAATATTGAAATTCCTTTCCAATGGCAATGGCATAAGCACCTTCAGAATTTAATGGTAGCAAGCATTTCGCGATTGGTGCAATAATTATGACGTGGGTTATTTTCGCGTTTTCGCTATTGTGTTTTTTTTTCCCCCGTAATTAATTTTTCAGTAAATTACAGCTGAACTTAAAATTATTACTTTTAAATTTAAATTACTACGTAATTAAAAATTGCAATTGGTAAATAACATTTTCTTAAATTCAAAATGATAATTTAACAATAACAGTAAGTTATGTAATAAAAATTTTGTACAGCCTTATAAGTCATTATATTGTAGATAACCACCAATCAAAGCAGGGACTACAATAAAAATTGTTTTTATACCAGCAATTTATAAAATAAAGAGTCTTAACGGCATAATTATAGTATAAAATACTGTAATTTATTACTGATTCATGACTTTGATAGTAGGTAGATGGTTTCTGATTTAAAATGTGCATTATTGGTCCCGCTGAATTAAGTAATTAAAAATTCGGAAATTACCATTAATTACGGTTATTTATTTAGTAATTTACCCAATAAATTACGCTCTTACATCCGTAAATACCACCCAGGCAAAGCACAAACAGCAGTGCACTTGTCGACTACTTAGGGGAGGGGTGGTGTACATTCACGCAAGTACTGATGGAAGGTTTTTGAAATTAGTTTATAAAAACCGGTAAATTAACAACTGTAATTAAAATGTTTTGTCAAATACTGGTAAATTGACGATATTATGCAGTAAATTATGCTTTTGCATCGCTGATAGTTAAAATTGTATGTATTTAGTTGGTTGTGAATGTTTGTGTTTGTGTTTGCAGGATTGGTCGCGGCGGACGTTTCGGCCGTAAGGGCGTGGCGATTAACTTTGTCACGGAGGACGACAAGCGGAACCTCAAGGATATCGAACAGTTTTACAATACGCACATAGACGAGATGCCCATGAACGTGGCGGACCTGATCTAATCTGGCCGATTCCCTGCCCCTTCGCTGTGACCGACGTTGCCTAGAGTTTCATATGGTGTGAGTATTTAGCTGCCTCGTTCGTGAACCCGACTGCGACTTATGTGAGAATATTGTGCGCCATTACGTCTCTTTAGGCCAGCGCCGAGCGTCAGCGCTGCAAAGGCCTCTCAAATAAACATTTAAAAGTGTGTCTTTTAACAGCAAAAAAAATATTTATCGTTTAGTTTATTTTTCTCTCTTTTTTGGTTCTCTTCATCTTGCGATTATTATCGATATAATTGTATTGTAATTGTATTGAATAGGTTAGTTTGTACGACAGGTACCCTAGTGTAATATTTCATAATAATCGAACGGGTGTGTTTCTGCATGCGGGTCGAAGTGCGTCGCAAGTGGCGCCGGCAAGGGGGCTCCCCCCGAGCCGTCGTCGCGCACGTGCAGCTTTATTATCTCCGCAGGGGTTTAGTTGGATTCTGGAATGGTTTTTTTATATATAAACGATGTAGGCGACGATTGCCGACTATTTTCCGATTTAATGTTGCTTCTTTTGTATATCTGACAAACAAGGATAATTGAATAAAAGTGATCTAAACACAAATGACTCTTTCCTTAGTTACTAAACGCTTTCTCGATCTCGCTTTTCGGAACGGTTTCAGGATTTTTATTGTCTCTCCCCATATTTTTTTCTTTCTCTTTTTTTTAGTCGAGGCAATTTAGATGGAAAAATTTCGCAGAACTTTAACTACTCGGATTTTAACTGACCTAAAAAACAGGCCACTTACAAAAAGTTAGACCACCAAAGCGTCATATTGTCTCCCTGTAATATATACGTTTAGAAAAAAATTGAAAAATCATGTGACAATCTAGATGATTTTTTTTTACAAAGTTCTGTAATAATCATCAAAACCGGCAGAGTATTAAAAAAATTACGGAACATCAAAGTTGGCCAAAATTATACGGTGACTCTATTTTTTTCTTTATTGCAGATGTTACACAAATTTCCAAGTATAATATTTGAATTAGTTCTGAGTTAAGAATCTAACTTTCCTCGGCTATATTATTCTCGTTTTATTTATTCTTTCCGCGGTTACGAACATACCTTCCAAGAGCCAAGAGAACCCTGTGGACTCGTAGCTGCGTGAAATCAAATGTCTGATTTTGCATTGTTTTTTTTTTGGTTTCAGGCGGTGGAGGTCATCAATAATTGTGTCGGAAATAAAGATCAAAATTTCCATATTATCCCTGCTGTGGTTTATTACTTTTTTTTATTTACTATTTATATCCACCATACTGTTCCCGATGTCCGGTTGCGCATATATATTTTTATTTTTTGACGTATTTTACACTTTTGCATTCAATAAATTATTTTACCTTAGCGACATATAATTTTAACAAATTTGACAACACCTTAATCGAAACGGTAATAAATTTGTATGTTATCCATTTGTTTTCCCCTTTCTAATTGTCTCACACGTTGTAAATGTCTTTATTACGTTAAATACCCTCCTTTTTTTGTATTAATGTTAGTTATAGTCAGCCAACTACCTTGTTGTAAAACTGTTCTTACTTTTAGTAAACAATTTTTCAGTAAATCTTGTATTTCGTAAATGTTTACTAGTTGCAATGTGTTCAGTGTTTTTATAAGCTTTCTATGTTTTATAAGGTAAGTATATGTAGAATACTCATCAATATAAGCTGAATAGTTATCAACTATTTATTTTAATTACATTAATCAACAATATAATATTGAAATTAATTATTTACAAAAATACAAAAAGAAAAAATATTTGGTAGGTACAAAAAATATATGTTAAAAATACCATTAATGGACATAAAAACTAGTCTTGTGTTCATAAACTAAATAACATACTCTTAACTTATTTGTTGAAAAACTTAGTAAATAAAAGCAGTCTTCAATTCAGAATAATCACTTAGTTTAGATTATTGCATTTGACTAATAAAATATTTGAAAAATTTTACTAGAAACTGCAAACATTTGTGCGAAAATGTATTAATTTAAAGATATTCTGTACTGGCATACATCGAATTTATAAAATAAAATTGCGTCATACACCGCGGTAGACCAATGTAGGCGTGGGATAGATGACATTTTCAAATGTTGCCAACATGGCAATAATTTAATGTTACTGATAATTTAAACTATTCGCAACCGTTTATGATCAATCCCTCCATATGCTTCTATAGTTAGAGTGGTCGTAGATTTAAATTAAAATTAATAAGATTTAAATTGAAATTTTGAATTCCAATGCCGTGACATAAGGCAGGCGTGTATTCGGTTGCATATACGTTAGGCGTTTATACGTCACATGATTCATACAATGACCTTATAAGCACATTACAAATTATTATTAAGGTCATTTACTGCATAGGAAAATAAATACATTATAAATCTATAATATAAATAAGAACATTAAAAATGATAATACAAAATTGTAATAATGAACTGTCAGTCGGAAATGTTAGTCGGCTGACTGAATAAAGAACATAACCTCAATTATAAAAGCACCACCTCAAAAACACTGCTTTAAAATTCTTTGTTGCAATAGTTAACCGAAATTCTTTGTTATACGTATTTATCGTCTTGTTAATTTACCAAACTTCTATTTAAATTATCGCGCATAGGGGAACCGATCTCTCCAAGTTGGCTATGATAGTTCGCGCATGACATTTAGAAGCTTCCGCTATAGCCGTCCGTAGACCGTCTTTGCTGGGCGACAGCTTGAGTAGCTTCAGTTTGCTGTGCGGCAAGTTTCGTTGCTGGTGATTGTAACTTGTGGTATCCTTTGTGGGTGTCGTGCTAAATTTAATTTTAACTTAAAAAAATTACGAAAATGAGCTGGCAAGACTACGTAGACAAGCAACTCGTTGCTTCCCGCTGTGTCACCAAAGCCTGCATCGCCGGTTTGGACGGAAACGTCTGGGCGAAAAGCGAAGGATTTGAAGTAAGTAGAACCCTTTTCGTACCATCGCTCTTTCAAAAACGTTCCAGTCGACGGTATTTTCATTCCAACCTCGAAACCGGCACGATTTTGACCGAAAATTACACGAACAATAAGATAGGGCTTGGCAACCCTTATTATCGGATTTGTAAAGGCAAAACCGATGTGTGAGTAGCGTATATTTGGTATTTTAGGTTGTTTAAGGGTTTTGGATGAACGGGTTTTACGGTTTTCTTTGGAAAAAGTTCGTAATTCGGCAAATTTTTCGCATACTTGGATGACAAAGCCGGTCGGACAAAATGGCTGCCGCGACGTGTTCGCGATTTTAGAGCCCAAGGCAAGTTACTGGTTTCCATAAAACTCGCCCAGTCTCATTTTGATCGTCCTGGCTTGTAACGGATTCAGATGTACGAATATGAACACATTGGAAAGGGTTTTGGTCAGCAAAACCAGTTGTAATAAATAAAATAAACATCAATTTATGGTTGAAGCAGTCAAATTTGGTGTTGTTCTTCATGAATAATCGATTATAAAAGTAAAAAGTATGGGGCTAAAGAGGTCGGCGAGTCATCAAGTGTTGATAACTCCTTGAAAAATGTTGTTTAACTTCAGTATTGTTGTATGTGGTCGTTGTTTATAATTTATAACCTTCAATTGTATTTCTCGAGATTGCAATGACATCTTGCGGTGATTATACGAGTTTAATGGTCTCGTCTTATGCGGTGATAATTAATCTTTGGAATTAAACTAAATAAAAACAATTACTGGATGAAGAAGACAAACACCTAATTAGTTTTGGTTTGTTGAAGAAGTCGGTAAACGGAATTTCTGAATAATTCATGTAATTTGTCTTTGAAAACCTGAAATCAGTAAATAAATTTACACAAATAAATTTTGGGTATCAATTCTCAGGCTGAGCACATGGTTTGTTATAAGACCTTGATGCCGCTGCGAAGGTGAAGGTTAAATAAGCGCATTGACCGTCTCTAAAGTCTCAAATCGGATCAATAGTACCATGTTCCTCTGAATGCCGTTACCATGGTCACCTTTTCAATTCTCATCATGTCTTCAGGCATTCAGTCCTTGTCAAAATATGGGACGGCGTTGTTTACACTATTTTCTCGTAAAAGTGTCACCACTAGACCAATTTTGCTCCTGTCGTTTATTGATGGGTTCAGGTAGCGTCGTGCGTTTGTAACTAGATCCCCCCAAATGTGAACGTTCCGTATCAGAAAGTCCACCAGCTGAGCTGATGGTCATTTGTAGTCGTCATGGTCGTGGGCATGCCGCTTAGTTTTTAGGGTGTGACCTATAAGCTACCTGGCTGCCTTTGTAAGAAGACTTGCATGCTGGTTATGGCAAAAGCTTGTGTTTTACGCCTTTTGAGTAACAGTGTGATGATTCGTTTTCTTTTTGGGGGCCTTGAAGATTTTTGTGGAAATTATTTGATGATAACTAATTATTTATAAACTAATAAGTTAATTAACATTCCTGGACCCTGGTTAAAACTCAATTTTGCTTACCTATCTACTTGAATTTCAAAAGCTATTTTGAAGCTCCCAGATTCTTGCCAAACACTGCAAAAACTTGGTATTTCTGTGCACATAATTCAGTGAAAGTAATAGTGTCATGAGAACAAATAATTAAATAAATGGATTATTGTAAACTACGATTTTCATGACTACATATTAGCTCTTTCTTTCTACAAACATATTTTGAAAAAGCCGTCTATTTTGTTCTTGTTAGCTATAGCCTATAGAAATTGTATTACATATCCCCATACATTTCTTTCTCAATATTCCTCCACAGAAACGGGGTTGATTCAGGCTATCTAGTTTGCCAAAGCACTGAAACACCATGATCAATTTAACGTTTTTGATAAATATTATTTAAACAATTTGAGTGGTACGTAAATTACCAATTCCTTGACTTTAAAGAAAATCAATAATAATTGTTGCATTTCGTCGTGCCAGTTCGATATTTATATTAAATTATGAATTATTATGCAACTTATTAACAAACTAACAAGATCTACAGGCTGTAACATACAAAATTAACAACTTACTTGACATTTAACAAACTTCCAGTTATTCGGGATAAGTCATATACACAAATGAACAAATTTCTTTGTCAGTAATTTTTTTTATTTAAGTCATATATACTTGACTGTTGAATATCAGCAAAGAAACTTTAATTTGAAGTAAACATTTTGGTTAGTTATATCAAAACAGCAATTTGCTTGATACAACAAAATATTATTTCTTACTAACTAATATTGTTGAAGGCCAAAGAATTCTTTCTTAAATAACCTCACCGAAAAAAAAGCAGGAGGCGTTAAATCAGGTGAACGTGGTGGCCATCCTATAGGGCCGAATCATGCAGTCCAGGGTAATTTTTGTTAAAAACTTCTGCTGTTTATGCAGCATTTGTACTTATTCCAAAAGAACTCTCTTTGAGCATAATTTGTACTGAAACCATCAATTAAAAAAAGGAAATACAAAAAATTATCTGCACCAAGTGACATTGGTTAAATGTTTGCAACAGTTATTTTCGAACATTGCTGCCGGCAACAGGCAACAGGCAGCGACATCAGTCCAGATATATTACTGTTGTTGATAACTGACATAAAAATATTATTGGCCAGATAATGTCCATCACAAAAAAACATGTCGCATGATACATATTGTCCACTGTTGCCCAATTGTAACTGAGACTTTATAAATTTCGAATGTGTATCCATCTTGTACACAAGGCTGCTAAGGCATTTTAGGATCTGTTAGAACGTTAGCATAATGATAAGCTGAACGCACGCGGCTCACTTTTTCGCGTGGGTCCTCTTCTGGTCTGCCTTAAAATGGATTAAAGTTCATGGCATGCGAAGAAGTAAAGAATCCGTCTCGGTGTGGTGCACGTCTGGCCGCTGGTTAATTATATAATCGGCCTTGATCCAGTTGCTTAGCCATTGTCTGTCTCCTCTGCAGAAGTTGGTCGTTTTGCATGTTGCAGACATTCTGGACGGAATTTGGTTTAGTTCTTTTCCGAATATCTGGGTACCTATTTAATATATTGGTTACTAAAGTGGGTCTAGAATGTTCCTTTTGATGTTAGGGAAATGAATCATAAGATTTTCCGAACGATAAACTAGGATGTGTCACACATGCGCTCTTATGCGGCGTGATTCAGTGTTTGATTCATTGCTACGTTTGTAAATTTTGCGTTATAAGGTTATTTGCACGTTTAGCAATTGAATGAAACAGTTCGGATTGGTATTAAGTTAAACTTGTGATAGATTTTGATGGAGATATTGTGCACGTCTGATAAGCTTGGATAATAATTGGTTTGAAGATACGAAGCTAAATAATACCATGTGGCAAAACAAATTTTAACCACTGATCAAAACAACAAATGATAAAGTCTCTCAAATTTTGTCGAAATAGTTTTTAAGAAAAGAAGAGAACATGAAATGTGAAATAGAGTACCAATGGGTTGTTGACACAGTTCATATTTTATTTTATGCTATAAATTAGTCGAATACTGTACGTGCACTTGTTTTCCCTCATTCATAATAGATTTACTAGTTCCCGAATAATATACTACCAACTTATATGACAACTAGTGAATAAAGGATATAGATATAAAACATAACCTAAAAAATTTACTTTAAAATAGCGTCTATATAATATCTATAATAGTCAGAATAGAAGTGTTTGGCGGTGACTCATTAGTTACTTCAAACAACAAGAACTTACTAAAGAATTGTTATAACGCTTAACGTTTAATAGCGGTACCTAATTCCTCTAGGTAGCCATTGAGGCTTATACATTTACACGCACTTATAATTGAAACCGAATTCTAATTTCGGTGAAGTAGCTTATTAGAATAAATTATACTTAGTAAAAATACATGCGATGGAGATAATACAAATAGTTGCACACAACTAGAACTAAAACTAGTGCTACAAATTGGCAATTGCAACACCGAAAACAGTGTTACAATGTGTGCCTTGTGAATGCAAAGTAGAAAAATGTAGTTTAATGCATAGATATACAGGGTGTTCACTAAACATCGGGTGAAAATTCAAGGGGTTATTCCCTGGACTATTCTAAGAATGTTTTGTCCTTTGGTGATTTTTGGGAATCCTCTTTGTTTCGGACATGATATTCAGGACAAAACAAAAATTCGACAATAACATTTTATTACATGCATTATTTCATGCAGGATTTTAAATCTAAAAAATGACAATGACAACGGCTAACTACAGCAAGGAAAAATTAAAAAAATTAATTAAATTAAAGTTTGCTGTGTACAAAAAAATATCGCTCTGTATCTTCGAAACAACCTGGCTTTTCAAAATTCATCAAACGACAAAATATTTTCAGGAAAGAACCCCATGAATGTTTGCCGTATGTTTAATAATCACCCTGTATATATTTATATAATTTATATAAATTTTAATATGTTATCTTTTGTTTTTATCGTTTGTTCTTATTTTATTGTTTGATCTAAAGTCAGTGTTGTTATTAACAACAGATTATGACAACTGCATTTGACAATGTACTTTTCCTAGTCACAGTAATATAAACCTGTGTAAAAAGAATAAAAAGAAAAGTGTTAAAATCAGTAAATTCTAGCTTTTCTACAAATTCCAACAACAATATAGATATGTAGTACCTTGTGCATTCTTTTCGTTTAATTTAGTGTATTGCCTTCCAGATTCTGTGAATAAATAGCGTAATACATTTATGTGTTTGTGCTGATTTTTAACAATAATGAAATATATAGTTCTTTCTATGCAAGAAAAACTACATTACTGTCATTTTTACGTGTTCTGTACACTTGCCTAGAGTTTTAGATACTTCTGAAAAATATCAGAATCAAATTTTTGTTGTTGGGTAATCATTTAGATTGAATTAATTATTGTATTTTACAAGAATGAAGGAATTGGAAAACGTTAATTCTGGTATCTACATCCAAAAGTTTATTGATTAATTTGTGGTTATTTCCATTTGATATTTGAGCATAACATTTAAAAAAGACAATTTTTTTACCGATTGGTGTGTTCAAAATTAGGAGTACGGGCTTTCTTGTCTAGAGCATCCAAAACGTTTTATAAACAAAAACTTTCTGTCGACAAATTAAAATTTAAGTATATTTTACGTTTAGTTCCATCTGAGCACTCTTTCTCAATTTCTGTTGCTTTTCACCGAGGTTTAAAGATCCAAAGTAAACATCACGCGTGAGTGAATTGGTAATTCTCTAGGCGGCACTTAGGTACGGAAGCTATCATAATATCCCCGAGCCGTCATGCGTTACCTAGTGAAATTTTGCGTAAAATACCTCTGTACGGTTTTTTAATTTATTTAAATTTCCTCGGCCATCTGCACGAGACGGCGAACGTGCTAGAGTGCAAATGCAGTTTTCTAGTTTCTCGCGCATTACCATAACTTATTGAGCGATCTTATCTTGGCGTCCCCGATGACGCTTCGGAGCACCATGTGTGCGCGCCCGATGACTCATCGCGAGTTGGCTGGATGCATTTATATTGCATTGCGGGCAATGTCAACTGCTGTCAGCTGGCAAGAGCCGGTCGATCGATTTCTGGCCTTTGTCCGATTGATGTCTATTCTCGTCTACGACATGACGGGGGTATACGATACTTTGGCAATTTGTTTATTTAGGTGTCATGATGAGGTGGTTTGCAAATGGCCGGATTTTCGTTGTTTAGTTTTCTGGATGTAATGTGTATGTACTCCTGTTAACATAGTGCAAGATTACTGAAGTTAAACTATCGATAGGGCTTTGTTTTAATATGGCTTTATTTCATAAATCGCCTCAAAGTCGGGGAAGATTGTTTTGCAGTAAATCTAAAGTAGAAAACGCAATCTTTTTTTTTTTTAATGTAATTTGTGCGTCATGGTGAGAGGACCTAGTAAAGACTAATGGTAACGTTATAGAATCAGAATCGGTGTAAACCGACCATGAAACTTTACTGTTTTAACTTAAGTCGTGTCTCGTGAAATTACAGATAAAACATTCAGGTGGTGCTTCTTTCAAATTGTTATACCTAATTTTGTTTTGCAAGACCGCTGTCAATTTGTTGATTTATATTCATACTTCATTCCTGTGAAGTTTGAGATCGATCAACACATATTAAGCCGTGCAACAAGGGGCTCAAAATCGAGCATTGCTTATTTTGATTTACTACAATAAATTTACATAATAACAAAATCAAACAAGTGAAAACTGCTTCTGGTTGGAAACAGTTTTGTTTAGTATTAACAGGTGCCGTTTAAATTTGAAAAACACGTGATGCATTCCTAACGCCTATCAAATTCCAATAGGGTTATATTTGTAAAATATATGACAATATTTGGCAACATTTCAAAAACAGAACAAATAATGTTTGGATGGAATTGAATTTTGTTTTTCTTATTACCTACTCCAATAAAAACAAGTATCTGGCATTTTGATTTATAACTTATTGTAGCATTTTCGTATTCGAACTTATAACCGATTTAAAATTACCTAAAACCAGTTTTATGAACTTGACGTATATAAATTTGTCATCCTAATGTTTCATTATCCAAACTAATTGATATTGCTTACTTCAAACAAATTTTTTTTTGATTAGGGACATTTTATTAATCTTCCTTTAAGAAGGGATTGAAATCGGCAATTTAGTTGACTCCGATGTTCTGTGCAGCACAGAATATGCTTATTTCGTTGGTAGATGTTGTTGGAGTAGCCAAAGCCCATGTTTTGTTGTGCATAATGTGACACATTTCATATTGATGACATTTTGGTATATTTTGTAACAAAACTGATACAAACCAAAATTCATCAAACATCAATAAAACTAACAGATAACAATACTTAAAGTCGAATTTTAAAGGTGACATCTGACTTTATTAAGTAACGCGATAACTTTAACTTTGAGTTTAAATCTAACTTCAACTTGTCAACTAAAGGCAACTTTAGTTACAGCCACTTTAGCTATTTTATTATAAAATCGGACGTAAATGATCGATTCTCCATGAGACTGCTAAAACCGATTAATTCAAATTATTGTTGATTAAAATGATTTAATATTGTTACGACACTTACGCATTACTCATAACAAGATATCTATGTTTTTATCAGTTGTTTATAGTATGCCATGTAGCATACTATTGCTCCATCTAAAATTTTGAACATTATTATTTTGATCATTTGGATAATAAATGTATTATTATTATTTACTTTTCTAATTTGTAAGTTCGTATTCTAAAATAAGTGAACTAATATTGGTGACAATATCTAATAATAATTGAATTGCTCTTCATTTGTCTATTGTCTTGCCAACTGGGAAAAAAGTGTCACTTGCCAAAATGCTGCAAGCGTTGTTCTAGTCCTATTGATGAATACATGCATTAGGATTAGATGAATCGTTAGAGCTAGCATGTGTTACAAAACAAGCATCCATAGTGAGATCACCTACTTGTTGTACTAATGCCTATATGTATTAATTACTGTTGTTTTTGTATCGACGCTACGTGATTAAATATATCCGATTCATATATTAAAAAAATAAAGATTTCTGTGAAAGAATTATGTAAGATATTTTTACGTGAAATTTTATAAGACAGATTCAGTAACAGATTTGTCAAAACCGAACAGAAATATCAAAAATCTACCACAAGACCGAAAATTATATACCTTTTATCTTTAATTTGGTATATTGCCTTGACGATTCTGTGCACTAATAGGTGAGAAACCCCTTCAGAACTTTTAGGTGTTTTGCTAGTAGAACGTATGGGGTACGGATTCCTCTTAAGAGGGTCGTTTATGGTGGCGAGGTTGAAGTCGGCCTTGAGTCTGTAGTACGCCTAGGACGTGCTTCCATCTAACGGTAAACGGTTGTACTCAACTCTTAAAAATTAGCTTCTTTTCACACACTTTTCAGTACCTTGCTTTTACACATCAGTACAACAGTTTCGACTACGATCTGCTTTTTATGCGCCCGTGTTTTGCATGTTACTGGAATATGGATAAAAAAAAGAATTTTAGTAAATTTTGGTTCATTGTATAGCGTTTCTTCTGCGAAAGCAAGGAACTGTACATCGAAATTTCATCACTACGGCATGTGTTAATTTTTTTACAATTCGAGATGGCCTTTGGAAACGGCAACAAAATCTGCCACTTAAATGAGCACATTTTCTTTTGCATTTTTTTCCCTGCATTTTTAACCACATTCGACTGCAGTTATCTTCTATCAAAACTACACAAAGTTTTTGATTTGACTTCGACTGCATACGGTTATTATTAAGTTCGTTTATTTTTCGGCCGATGCTTGATCTATTTAAAGTTTAAGCGGTTGACCTACAACAGCGCCGCACCGGAACGCAAATTGTCTAAAGGTCAGATCTAGCGACCTTTGGCCGTCGAATCTGGAATCCCCGCATCACCATTAACGATCGATGTGAGTAAATAGTAGTACAACAGCTGTCCTGATAACGCGACCCGCAACTTGCAATGACCCGACATCTTTTTACCCGCAACTATGCTGCATCGAACTGGTACACACACTTCTAATAAAATAACAGAGACGACCGGCCGACCAGTTTCTACGATAGATCTTAAATGACCGTTTCTATTTTTAATCGGTGACTTGGACGCTTATTCCGTTCTGGAGTAACGGTTTTCGCGAGTTGGCTTGCGCGCTCATATTTCATGTAATAATTTATACGGCGCGGACATGTGTTGAACATTTGCCCCGTGCGTGAAACGTTCGGAGAAACTTGTTTGTTGGATTGTGGTTTGTAATTGTATGTACTATAGTTTTGGTGTTTTTTTGTTGTTCCAGGTAACGAAAGAAGAATTGGCGAAACTTGTCGCTGGTTTCGAAAAGCAAGACATCCTCACGTCCTCGGGCGTCACCTTAGCGGGTAACCGTTACATATACCTTTCCGGCACGGACCGCGTAATCAGGGCTAAACTCGGCAAGGTCGGCGTCCATTGCATGAAAACCACACAAGGTAGGTTCGATTTATTGTAGGTACGCGTTATAAGTAGAGTACGGAATTATAAGCATTTGTTTTTGGAAAATAGACGCTTAAAACAAACACAAGAAATGAGAAAAAAGGCACACAAAAAAGGCGTTTTTAGAATATTTATAAACATCAATAGGAATAAACTATTCGCCTTGTGCATACACCGTGGAGGGGACTTGAAAAACGATCTAAGCGCCCGTGGCGGACAAAATACGTAACTAAAATGCCTATACTATGTGCAGTAGTAAACGGCGCATTATGTTGTGATCCAATCCGTCAGAACTAATAACATATCGTTGGTATGAACAATCATAATCGGACACAATAAATGTTGCGTTATCAACTGTAATAATACAGGAAGAAATATTAACAAGTGCAATATTGAAATAAATTATATAAATTTGATCGGATCACCTATACCGTTCAGATGACTGTAATGTTATGATAATTATACGCAGGTAGACCCAAAATTGACCACCTCAGAAGTATACTGTGTTGAGTACATAAGATTTCAATGTTCCTTTGGTTCTGAGGAACTTAATTGGACTAAGAAGCATGTGTTTTTTCACCTAGTTGCGCGTGTGCATATATGCTTGTATTTTTCGGCGCATATTTAACCACGTGACATTCTTCTTGGTCCAAATTGTCTCTATATTTAAACGTAGTTGAAGAAATTGAACACAAAAAAGTATTAAATTAATATGTATTACTAAAGCGATGTGTTTATGTAATATGGCTAAGTAGTGAATCTTAAACTTAAATATTTTCATTTAAATACTGTGAAATAAAGCGACAAAATATAACAAAATGTGCCTAAAACAAAAACAATCAATACCAAGAGACAAATCGTAGAATAAATAATTGTAACTTACTGTTTTCAAGCACATTTTGCAGAACATTTTTATCCTTTTGAATAATTACTTCGGTTTTTTTATCTCTGTGGCAGACAGCCATTTATCCTTAATTAACATTTATGATTTGGCATTTCAAATACATTACAAATACACTAAAATTTTTCAGTAAATTCATAAAAGTTTCTGGATTTTCTTAAACCTTAAATGCAAATATTAGAATGTGTTTATCTGTGTGCATGTATCGGGTGTTACCAAAACTATCAAAACACTTAAGAGTAAAATACCTTTATTTTAAAAACTACGCAAATGTTATTTGAACAATGAGATCAGAAATAGGTTCGTTCGAGCAGCCGTCAAAACCAGTCAAAACAATTGGGGATTCTTGTACGCATACGCAATGCAGGCCTTTGCAGGGCAAAACCCCCATTTGGCATGCGCAGGAGAAAGAATAAGTGCTTTATGCACTTATTTTGGTGCTGCTCGAACAAACCTAATATTAGAGGGTTCGATTAAATACGAAATTATAATCTCCTTCGTTCCTTGCATGTACCGGGTGATAAGAGTACAGATTTTATATTTTGATAGTAGGCAAAAATGTCACCTGAAAAAGGTGTTATAATAATGTAGTAAATACGAAATTATAATCACCTTCGTCGGTGCATACCGGGGTCATCAAAATTATGAAAATAACTTAATAGTAAACTATCTAGCTTTATTATTCAAAATACGCAATGTTTATCACAAAACACAAATATGTTTCTATTAAAGCAACAATAATACATAATTATTTAAACCAAAATAGAAATTTATGGTTAAATATTTACTCCGCAATCTACTATTTAACTGAACAATGAGAAAAGTAACAGGAAAATGAAATAACAGAAACAAAAATTAAGACAACTCAATTTAATTAGATTTCGTTCAATTTGATCCATTTTCTAGTTATAATATTGGTCGCCTATGTTTCCCTAAGCACATTTCTCATGTGTGATGAAAGTCCTGAAAACAATTTTCGATGAATTTTTTTAAATGCTTCAAATGAGACCTCTTTAAATGGTTGTAACGCGTTCGGGGGTGCAACCCCTTTTGATATAACAGGGGAAAGATCACATTTATAACTAGTGTTAAGAAACATACAACATTTAATTGAAAAAAGTAGTAGAACTGAATTTACACATAAAATTTGACATTAACGCCATTTCAAAATACATGTTACAGTGTCGTCAGTAAATGTCAAAACTTAAGTAGAATAAAAAAAAACAAACATTTTTTTAAACAATTGCATACGTATCTATGACTATATAACCCCCACGTGATACACACCAATGATTATAATGTCACTAGCGTTGTATAATATATAATAATGATAGTTTATTCCAATAATGACTTCATTATTTGAACGAACTGTCATCATTATACAACGCTAGTGTCATAGCCTGTCAAAACCTACGTGGATGACAGTTATATGACAGTTCGCCTCGCCATCATTGACAAATACATTTAAAATATTTCATATAATATGGAATTTATGAGTCGTAGATAAAACATCGTATTCGACTCGCACACAACTGATATAAATCGCTCGCATGTTTACATGCGCTCTACGGCTCGCGTATAAACTTCATGCTCGCGATTTATATCCTTAGTTACGTGCTCGTCAAATAATACACTATTATTTACATCTTATATTTGAGGGACGACATTTTTACTATGATCGTCAAATTATAGTTGTGACCAATTACGGTACGTTTTTCTGGATCTCATTACATACAGTTTACCTTTTAGAACACATCACAAGATCAAAACAGACGGTTCATTGAGCGTTTATTATTTTTATTGTTAGTTATTTAAAAAGCTATAAAGTTGTTACATCCCAACATGTTTTTCAAGAGAGTAAATATTATTGCTCAATTTGTAAGATTAGAGCAGTTACTGCATTCGTAATAATGGATGTTTATGCAATTGCTTAATATATGAGCAGGAAAAAACATTCTTTCTTTATTTGTTCTTCGTGCCTTGGTCTTTAAGAGTTATTCAAAAATAAAATCATTATTGTCAGTTAATTCCTTCCTTTAAAGGAGTGGCATAATCAATTTGTTTTTACCACTTTCCTATAATTGAATTATAGGTACGCTCATTATTGAATTATAGGCATGCCCATGATTGAATCGTTTTAAGTTCCTACAGACAGTGTGGGCAGTGCCGACCGTCGCAATTTTACTAGAGCGCGTTTCACGTCGTCTCAACGCGAGCATTGAGATTGTTGACCCATTTGTGCGTCGTGAAAGTTTAGCGCGTCTCGTTTTTTGAGCAGAAAAAAAAAGAGGTGGATGTATATAGGTGGACGCTGCTTGCTGCCATTGCTGCTGCTGCTTTTCTTGAAACCCTGCCAAATGGCTTTAATAACGTAGCAGGCGACGCCTGTCTCACGTTGTAAAATTTTGCCTTACATGGCGCGACGCGGCGGCCACGTGCTTTGCATATTTCTGGATATTTTCATCTTCGAGATTTGAATATTTCATGCACAAAGTAGCGAAATGATGACGTTTTCCTTCTGAGGGAATGCTTTAATGAAGAATAGCTTGCTGCTGGGATCTTTGTGGTTATTTTCATCTGAACTGGTCTAAAATAAGCAACTTTTTACTGTGTTTTCGAAGATAGGTAATAGTCTGCAGATATTTTCGAACATATATTGAAGCAAAACTAAAATTTCGTGATTTGTAAAATAATCCTTACTGAGTGTTGTTGATTGGGTGCCTAATCTGGGCTACTGGCGTTTTCCTTTTTTTATTAATAACGAATGCAAGTTTCTTATCATGTCGCAGGACACTTACAACGATAGATTTGGCTGTACCTACTAGAGACATGGATTAAAATATAGCGCATTATATTATTAATGAAGCACAATATAGTAAACGATGTAAAATATGTTCATTTGTAAATAATAGTGCTTAAAAAGGTAGTACACAGTTTGTACCGATAAACTAGCGTTTGAATACAATGTTTCGTGTTTAAAAAATAAACATATATTAATATCTTGGAACGGAAATGGAATTTTGTCTTAGACCTTTTCCAGTATCTCAGATAAATATACAATATAAGATAATGTGTTTCTTAACATGATGTTTTTTTATTCAAATATGACAAAAACTGTAAATATATTTTTTACAAAATAAATAATGAAATTCCTACAAATAATAAATAAATCGATTAACATATTATTTAGGAACGAAATAAAACATTGTTGGTTGTGACTATTGTCGAAACTAAATTAAATAAATTTTGACGTGTTTGTAATATTGTTCGTTTTCTTATTGTTTCAGCTGTTGTAGTATCCTTATATGAAGATCCTATCCAGCCTCAGCAAGCAGCATCCGTTGTAGAAAAGCTAGGTGATTACTTAATAAACTGCGGTTACTAGAGGTGAGTTTAATTTAACCACACATTTAGCTAGTTTTTATGACGAATATCAGACTGACATGCACCAACTGCTAAAACCGCAGGACCAATGAACTATTCAGAATTTCAACAAACGATTGCAATTGTAAATATCAGTATTTTTAAATACCTTTCTGCATTGACACAATGATACTTATTTAAAAGTGTGACAGCAAAGTGTGAAGCAATTTGCTTTTTGTGTTTTTTTTTTTAATAAGATTATGTGGTTTCATATGTAAATTACTAATTAAATAAACAATCATAATTCATTTTTTTGTCTGCTGGCTTGAAATGTTTACTTAAAGGTCATGTCGATAGATAACGCACTATCTCGTCGAGCAAATTTGCATTGTGACGTGTCGAGTGGAAATATTGTGTGTGGATGCTCCGTCGAGTGTGTTATTTTTGCGAATTTTGTTCGAAACAATCGTTTTCTGGGAATGTTTGTAACGTGAGAAAAATAGATTAGCGTTTCCATGACGATAAAATGATTTAAGCGTAACAATAAGCCGATCTTTGTTATTGTGCGGATCTATTTTTAGTCTTTTGCACCGCTGTTAGTTATCTGGATATTATATAGCGGCTCGTGCGTTCTTGCCATTATTTGAATTGTACTAGCTTAACGGATTATTTGCTACTTTGATACGTGGTACAGTTTTATTAGAATGATTGATGGTGTATTGGTTTAATTGATCGGTTTCTCAAATTGGTTCTTATTATTCTACATTTCAGTCCTATGCAATACGAGAAAGATTCCGTGAATTTCTGTCTTACAATTTTTGTTTATCAATGATTAGTTTTATTTGAAATGCATGCATAAGGAATAAAGTGTGTCAAATCAGGTATTTTTGTTACGAGATTATTCTTTAAACAATTTCGTACTACACAGCTCAAAAAAATTAGGGGAACACTTTTTTCTAAATAGTAAATAGTAGTAAATAGTAATTCTAGGCAAATCAAATTTAGGTTACGTCAACATCATATATTTAGCAAAAGAGAAAAAAAGACCTGTAACAATGTTTTTGTAATTTTCTTTAGCTTAATATATGCTCTTATAGCATACCAAATTTGATTTGCCTAGATTTATTATTTATTAGCGGTGTATTTGAAGTGTTTTTGAGTCGGGTATGTAGAAATAGCGAAATATGAAATGTATCGTGCAATATTTATCAAATCATTTGAAATTATTTATTGGTAGATCAAATGCTACGTATGTGACCAGTAAACTCCGCTATGTTTGTAGACATTTATTTTTTTAAGACATGAACCCATTTCCGTCCCACTATCGAACTTTGAATTGACATTGGAACTAACTGAAAACAGTGTAAGCTCTGATGCTATTATCTGCAAGAAGACGAGCTAAATTTGATAAAGATAAACTGTAAAATCTACTGGTTGCAAAAGCAGATGCCCGAACTTTACTCGAATTGTGGTCAATTGCCAAAAAAAATGAATAGCATTTGCGGCATCATTAGTTGAACAAGTATTTAGTGCAGTAACAAATGTTTTGAAGAAAATACAAAACAGCCTACAATTAACTGATAGAGGAGATCTATTGAATGCATTATTGTGGATTAATTAAATACAGTTAAAAGCAAAATTACCGGTGGAATATTGTTAATTACATGCGTTTTCCTTGAATTATGGATAACTATCAGTTAGATGTAAGTAATAATTGTTAGCATTTACTTTTGTTTGACCAAATACCGGATTGCTTATTTTAAGTCTGGTATTTTCTCTTTGTTCCAGATAGTGTGTTTGCCGCTGCGTCCGACAGCTTTGCGGCGACGTCATCAAAAAGAAAACAATATAAAAACAAGATAAAAATCTGTAAATTTTATTTCTTCATCTCTTCAAGAAAACAGCGAACCAGCATCATCATCACCACGACAGCATGTGCGTAACGAGTGTATCAAAACATTTCTCATACCTACTACTAATGTCGGATTATTACCTATTATATAAAAAACACATTTATTAGAGAGTAATTTAAATTTTTTTTACATGAAGCCGCGCGCCGTCGCGCAAGCCCGAAAATAATTGCTTCGGGGCTTGCACGATGGCCGGTGAAATTTTGCGTGTTTTTCGTTTTTGATTTATTAGACTGTGGTCATGAGAATAATATTATTATATTATTACGATAGAATTTTTTCATTAAGCCTCCCCTGGAAGTAAGACAAGAAGCGCGTTTCCTTCTCGCTGAAAAACTGCTGAAGGGCGACTGAAATTTTATATAGAGCGACGTAGAACAAATAAACGAACACCTTATTGACACACATGGGTCACTTTTGTAAATATGAAGACTTACTTGGGGGAGCCTTAAGGGTAGTGCCAGTGCTGTGAAGTTTTTAGGGCGTCGCTGAACAAAAAAAAAACACCAACGGCGTTGTAAAATGTGCACGCACACTAGATGATATCGTCTCTTTTGTTTCTTATTTTCAGGCTTTATTGACCGATCGTAATAATAATACTTACTATCTCTATAAAAGGAAAATTTGATACAAGTTAGGGTTTTTTAATAAAAAAAATCTCTAGTCCCGCCGTTTTCTATTTTTATTCAATCCCCCTTGATTCAATCCCAAGCCAACAACCCCCAGCTTTGTACGACGAATCGGAATAAAAAAAAGAACGCCGCGACAACAAAACCGCCAACCGACAGTAGCACAAATGTTAAGAATAAATAAAAACTAGTTAAATCGTTTTTTTATTCCGATATTATCGCTTTCTTCCCAATGACGCTTCATGAATGTACTGTCTAGTATATACTCAGCTACTATGATAAAATAAACAAAAGATTGGTGTGATTTTTCATATAATATATAAATATATTTACTATATAAGGAAGAAATACAAATAAAAGTGATTCCCGAAAAAGTTTTGCACTAGTTTTTTACGTCACAACACTCTTGTGATACCCCCGAAACAGCAGAATGCTACAGTATTCGACCAAATTAGTTCATTTCGATCGCAGGAAGCAAACGTGCTGTAATATTTAATTAATGTTAACGCGTATAAATGCTCAGAGATGGACCCACCGGATTAGCGGGTGGGCGGAGTCGACTATAATTTCTTTTTTACCTCTTAATTTAATTATATTAAAGTACGATGCAAAAGGAAAACGAATAAAATTAGCTTTGTAAATTTTAATGATTCGCAAGGGATTATTGTGTCTATCTAAAATAATAAATTTGTATTATATAAACACGTTTTGTTTTATTTTCCAAAAGTGATTCATCAAAAGTGCATTCCTCCAACTCGATGGTAGGTATTGTTTTGCTTCTTTGGTTTGAAATAAGAGTTGGTATCAATATTCTACTGATAACGGTTGATATGTTCGTGTAATCCAACGTTTTTTAGCCTCTTAGAATGCAGGTATTTTATAACAGTGCTCAATGTTGGTAAGTACCTACAATTCTTTTTATAATTGACAATTTTGTTGAAGAATTTAGAAGGGGAAACATAGATTGTGATTTTGTTATTTCCTGTTGTACAGCAAATGTAATGCAAGTGTACGTTGCAGTGTACTCGCCTAAGCAAGTAAGGGGCACCGGATTTACAAAAATTCTGATAATCTGTTACATACACTTCTTAGTACACAACGCACATACAATTATATCAAAACTTAGATTACTTTTCGCTAAAATGTTTTCGGATGAATTATAAAGTAAATAAAACTTGAAATCTGTAATATGTTTAACTCGAAACGAGTAGGAACCTCTACTCTCAATTTGTATGTCTAAATTATGCCAAAATTAACCAAGCCCTCGTTTAGTGCTCCTAAAACTTGTATCGCTCCTGAATATATCCAGCCCGTATATAATTTTATTGCATTGGCTGTAAACAACTATTTTTATTGACCTGAATTTCACCTACATCACTATTAAAATTCCAAAATTACGCTATTTTCTATCTTAAACGTGAAGTACATAAGACGCAAATGTCGAAGTTATCTTATCATAATATTTCGTTAGCCTAAGCCTGTAATAAGAATACGCGTCTAATCATTTTTTATGAATTATGCTTTTCTGGTATGTAGCTCGCAAGCATTTTGTGGAATGGCGATAACTTGGACATTTCAAGAATTCTTCGTTTATCTAATCTTAAAACTTCGATATATTTGAAACGATGACCAACCGTCTTTCCGAACAGCATTAAACACTTAAGTTTTAAACAGTACAAAATATATGCGCAATATATAAAATAAAACGTGCGTTTATTATAAGCATTTGATAGTATTGACCAATACAAAAATATTTGTCACATACAAAATATATTTGAGCAATGGGAAAAATTACTTGTGCATTAATAGTTATTTATGTACCAAGGGCATTAAACGGGTGTTTATGCCCCGAGGGTGACCGTTTAAGTCGCCCGAGGGTATATAAACATCAAGTAATGCCCGTGGTACATACAAAATTTTCTGTCCTACAATGGTTTTGTCCCTCCGTTGGGATCAGGGATATTATGAATCAAGTGACATGCGTATCTACGGAGTTGAATAACAATACAAACAATTCGGAGTTGACTGACAATGCAGACAATTAATTGTCAAATAGAATAAATAACCTTAATCGCCAATAATAGACATTAACGATTTAAAATTTACAATTTCAATGTCAAATATTTGATGTATCTGACATAAGCCATGGCAACGTTTAATGCCCGCGCGGGCGTTAAGAACCCTTCATTAATGCCCTCGCGGGCATAAAGTAGTTTGTTTTCGCCCCGGTATCTAAGATGAAAAATATCACTTTATGATCATGTAGGACATAAATTAAATAAATTCAATAGTTACTTTGGTATGGGTTCATAATACAAAAAATGTTTAATAAAGGATAGTGGTAAATAAAAACTGATAATTTTGCAAGAATATTTACGTTAGTACTAGTTTCGATCCACAGATCATCAACAGCCAACAGCTAGAAAAACACAAAACAAGCAGAATAAATCACGCAAAATTGTAACAGAAAAAATCACTTAAATATGTCTTAATAATGTATAATGCTGTTAAACTTAAGTCAAAATCAATTTTAGAGGCAGAAGACATCAGGCAACAGAATGATGTGCCAATGATTTTTTATGCTGCAATTTTGCGTTATTTCGTTTGTTTAGTGTTTTTCTGGATTTTGAGCGATATGGATCTGTAGTACCTCGGATACCGGCCAAATAAATTAGTGGATTCTGTGGATTCTGATTCTGTATATCTCTAAAATATAGTTTTATTTTAACAACGGTAGAGTTTGTTTGGGTTCATACATTATTTACGTACGTATAAAATAGCAATGATTTTGGATTCACCGATTTTAACGCAACGTGCACAGGTTGTCGCTGCACTGAGATGCCCGTAATCCGAAAGGTTGGTGTCGGGACGCGATCGCTCTAGTAATACAATACTATGAAGTGATTGGGCTGGAGAAGTGCGCCGGAGTTATTACTTCATGTGGTGTATATTAATTTAAATTATTATTATAAAGAAATATTGCTTAATATGTGTGTATGGTGTACAATGTACATACATACATAAAATATATTTTTTTGGCTGGACTTCTTTAATATTTTTCTTTGCATAATGAACAAGTGAAGCAAAATCTAGGACTTTGAGTGGAACTATAAAACTTGAAAACATTTTAATACCATCTCCGTTGGCATCAGCTGAAGTAGAACGTTGGTTTTCAACCCTCAAAAGGATAAGCACTTTCTTAAGGAACTCCATGGGCAGAGAAAATACTACATATACGCGATTTTAAACAGAACTTTACTGACCAGTTTGTTGCATCTAAAAATCGCCGCATGGGCATTCTCTTCAAATTGGCTATAATGTCGTTAAGCCATAAAGTAAGGCTAGAACTTAGTTAATTTAGTTATATGCATGCAGATATAATGTTATAAGGTTATTAATTTAAATTATACAATACGAAGTCGTATATTATAAACAGGGTTTGACGGCCATGGGATGGATGTAATTGTCAAAGATAATGAAAATTAGAGAATTAAGAAGAAATACTTTTTAGTGTGAAAATATAGATATTTTTATATAAAACATGTTATACAAAACTGGTACTTATAAAAATTGCAACCTGGAGGTTGCCATTTTTATATGGATATTATTTCTATAGCACTAGCTGCCACTGGTTGTAATTTAGCAGATAGAGCTGCAATACAAACAAAAAAATCAGACCTTTCCTGGAAGGTTCTCTCGTAGATTATATGATAGCAAAATTCTTCTTATTCTTTACTTGAGGTTTTTCCATTGAATATGCAAGAGCGGAAACAGATAAAATATAACTACTACTGTTACAATGTCGAACCACAAACTAATTGTGTCACACACAGTATATAAGAGCCCTCACCGAAACACCCAAAAATATAATCTATTAATGTCCACGCACGTGTTTAATATTATCTTCCGTGTTAAAATAAGGACAATTTTATTTTAAAACTTACATCGGATGACTAATTTTAGCATACTGTTAACGTCCGTGGAATATAAAGAAACAGTTTTATTAACATTTGTATATTAAAATTCTAGGAAGTTCTTTATATACATATATACATAGCCTTCGTCAGCAGTCGGTTTAACATCCTGCCGTTTCGGACACAACCGGAAGTGATAACTAACACTACATACTTGATTTGGTTCTATTGAGCATTCATCTTGTGAGAATACAAACATTGTAACGATAAAATAATTGAAGCTAAATGATACATACCTACTTATTCGTATTCGTATTCGCGTTGAGCCAATTTTATGTTAATTTTGTGTATGCGGTCGAAAGTAAAAGTTATCATTATGTAAAATTGGGTTACGTAACTGGACAGTGCAACGTATGAAGAATTTATGTATGATTATTGATTACACCTGCACTTTTCTGCATACCGGTTAAGTCGGTATCTGCATTTTCACTGGCCACTTTAGTACTACAAGTACTTACTTGACAACTCTGCTAAATATTTGATTGCATATTAAATTATAATTTAAATTATTGTGGGTACGCGTTGGGATAAGTGTTATTTCAATTCAGATGGTATGATCTGGATCATGTTGACAAATTAAGCGCATTATTACTTCATATTATAACCGGGCACGATAATTTGTTATTTTTAAATCGTCTTTACTGTTTCAAAATTCATTTTCCAGACGTAGAGTGTATTCAGTTAAATAAAAATTTTCTTGAAATCCAAAATATAGGTGTTCCTTAAGAACATAATTTCTAAAGATTCCGAATTTCCAGAATTACACTAGTTTACATGGATTTTAAACCATTTTGTTATGAAACGGAAGTAAGTAATATTAGTACAAACTTTTAGAAACAAGTGGCGCGTGTGAGGTATCATATTATGATATTATGTATATAGCTATTTTAAAAGCTAATCACATTTGTTCGAAACTTTTTTGAAGAGAGTTAAAGAAAATCCCGAAGTTAAATGAGTACATTTAAAGTTTAGAAAACTCTTTTAAACCTAAATAAGTTTTGTCTGAACTTTTGTTTAATTTATGTAGCTCAAAGCAAGAATTGTTATTTTTAAAATGTGTAGCAATACCACCAATCGTTGGATCTCTTCATTAAGTGATATTAAACCTAGAAAAGATTTACATCAAACTTTATTTTTATAGTAGTTATCCTATGATTCCTCACACGACTTGGTAGCCCAGTGTTGTTTTTGAAATTGATCCAATTGCTATCTCATAGTTCTCTTCAATTCTATTCAATAAAACTAAATAAAAAAAGCTATAGACATAACTTATTTGGTTTTAAAAGTGCTATATCTATATCTATATCTATGCTATTTCTCAAAAATGAAAGATCATTAATAGAAAACTCCATAGGTATATGGAATAAATATGCGCATTTTAATTTTCTAGTATTGTTCTAGTATTTTCTGAAAAATAAAGCATATGCATAAGAAACCAGCTGATTTCTAGTGTGATTATATCAAAAGCTTCGTTTTCGTAAAAAAATATTTATCAAACTCATTAAAACTTATAAAATTCTTGACTTTTATTAAGCAGAATACACAGTTGCACCTATATCTGACTTATTTTGTTTACTTATGAAGTCACCGTCATTTTTGCTTTGGTAATGCTGGCAAAAAACAAATCTACAAAAAAAAACGCGCATGTAGTTATCAATCGCCCACCAAAGTTATCAATATTTTGTTAATTTTAAGTCTGTTTCTCGAAAATGTTCTCGAGTAAGCCATAAAATTTATATGGTACTATGAAGACTATCAAAATCTTCAGTCTTTTTTTTTTAGCCAGATTAGAAGATAATTTTTGGCGTGGCATTTAGAAAAAAGCAAAATATCAAAGACGGCCTTAGTCAGAAACAATGTATGCGTATAGGTCTCATGTATAAAAATGCCAGGTTTTCAAGTTATAGAGAACTGAGTGAACATTGTTATTGCATACAAAGGTGTTCATTTCAAAGCCGAAGAATAAAATGAAAAATGTTTAAGCTCTAGCACACAACCAATGTTGAGTTTGTCATCATCAACAGTCATCAGCTTTCCCACAGGTTTTCTTCATTTATTATTATACATACCCATAATTCTAATCTGATATGATGATGTGGTATGTCCTCAAAGGCTTCATTGATATCGACGGATGAATATTTTGTGGTGATGCCAGTTCTGAAGCGAACAATGCAACTGGATATTAATAACTACATGTACTATACACGGCTTAGTTTGGTTGATAACATCTTGTCGTTCGGAAGGCTAGAGCGACATATCCGTTATGGGTCTTTTCAACTATGAACGTCATCTAGCCCCAAACAGCCGGGCTTATTGTTCAGTTACGAAACAGTGGAATGAGTACGATGAGTAGTCCGGATCACGTCGGGTGCACAGCATCAGGATGGGACCTCCGCCTGTTCTACGCCAGGCTACGCCCAAGTCTGGATCGATGACGCAGTCAGAGCGTCATTTGCAATATCACTCGGTGGCGATGGCTAGCAGAGTACAGGGCAGTACTTCGATATTCAGGTGGAAGGGATATTTAAAATTTGTGGTACGAGTAGCACTAAATTTTCAAATTAAAACATACCTATTACTTTTTTTTCAAAATGGCGTTGTTATGAAGATGTATTGTCTTCAGTTTTTCCTCGCATATCTTGCTTATTGACTGCAGTAGGTGATTGTTTTTGGTTTAAGTACTTTATCCTTAGTTGCATTTTCCAACTAACTTTGTAATTCATTAGTTTCGTTGTGTTGCAGTTGATGAACATGTTAGTAAACAGGAGTATTTCCAACATGAATCAATAGACATGAACCATCCAATCACCGACTTTGCTGGCAGGCAGCATTAAGTAGACAATATTTTTTTTGTAAAGGATCATTGACAACAAACATTTTAGGGCAGTATCATTGACAACAACTATTTGACGAGATGGTAATTGACAACAAAGTTTGTAGAAGAGAATCATTGGGAATAAAAAATTTAGGAGCGGACAATTGACAACAAACATTTTACGAGAGAATCATTGCCAAGAAAAAAATTTACAAAAGTATCAATAATTTTAGGAGAAGTTCATCGACAACCACAATTTTAGGAGAGTCTTATCAACAACAAAAAATAATAATCACAATAAAGATTTTTCGAGAAGATGATTAATAACAAACATTTTGGGAGAAGATCATGGACTACAAACATACTACGAGAGATTACAACAACAACAAAATTTGAGTATCATTAACCACAATTTTAGGAGAAGATCATCGAGAACAACAA
Organism: Melinopterus prodromus; assembly: GCA_964023965.1. Taxonomy (NCBI): domain Eukaryota; kingdom Metazoa; phylum Arthropoda; class Insecta; order Coleoptera; family Scarabaeidae; genus Melinopterus; species Melinopterus prodromus. Next base: position 64,380,649 of record OZ030393.1, read on the forward strand.
TCTTAGGAGCTCATTGACGACAAAACTTGTAAGATTGGATCAAGGAGAACACAAATTTTACGTGACCATCATTGACAACAACAACAATTTTAGGCGAGGATCATCGACAACAAAAATTTTACGAGAGGATTGTCGATAAATAATATTATCCGATTTAGGATTATGTAAAATATCATCAGTGTATTGGTACCACATTAGTCTGCTGACTATGCATCTTCATTGGGTTATTGTTCCGTAGCATTGCCTACGATGGCAATTAATGGCGAATATGATAATTGATAGTGTATGAAATGCGTTAGTCTTTGACCAGTATTGTAACAATCTAATGCAAAATATTCCAAAATGGAACCAATAAACAAAGCGGGCCGTCGACAAGTTCTTTCTATTTCATTCGACAAGACACCACTTTTCGTTGAAGAAGAAGTTCCTGAACAGGATAATTGACACAACAATTTTAGGAGAAGATCATTGACAACAACATTTGTAGGGGACGATTAATTATCGACAACAAAAGAAATACGAGAGAATCATTGACAACAAAGATTTGACGAGAAGCATTGACAACAAAATTTTAGAAGACGACCATTGAAAACATTTTTTTTTAAAGAATGCGATTGACAACTTCTATTTAAAGGGAAGATTATTGATAACACTAATTTTACGAGAGTATCATTGACAACGAACATTTTACGAGAGATTCACAATAATTTTAGGAGAGGATCGTCAACAACAAATTTTTGGAGAGGAACAAAAATTTCACATGAAGGACATAGCCAAAACAAAAATTCTAACGGATCATTGTCGACAAGAAAAAATGACGAGAGGATCCTTGAGAACAGAAATTTTTGGATAGAGATCATTGACAGCAAAAATTTTCGGAGAGGATCATTGATAACCAAAAATTTAGGATGAATGTCATCGACCACTAACATCAAAGAAGAGGATCATTAGCAACACTAATTTTAAGAGAGTGAAAAGCAGATACAGCATTGTGATATGGTCTAAAGCTCATTTCACACCTTTTTAAATGTGAAATGAGCTTTTGTGATACCAACACATACCACCCTAACAGGTGGTATGGTGTTCGTAATCGTATCACCTTGGAGCATCACTTCAAGACGTAAAAACAAAACCAGCAATAATTTCATAACAACATCACACAATAGCTTCTCCACTTCCAGTTCAACTCATCATCCCACAAATAAAAAAAAGTCATCCTTTCCACAATTTGTGGTAGCCCAGCCCTGGGCCTGGTGTTCTCGCTAAGCGACCGCCGACGAAATGTCGTGCCACGTTGGTGGTATACGGATACCACGGGGTATCGGTTGTTCAACTTGCTGGGCTCTTTTTGTCACGCCTAGGCCCGGATACATCGACCCTTCGCAGCCGAGAGAGACTGGCTTACGTGGGAGGGGTGAGAAATTAGGAAGGGTCCCTCCGTCCGAAGCCGCGCAGCCTTCCGACCGAGCGGCCATCCGAATACAAATTGTTCTGGTAAATTACTTAATTTGCAATTCGCAGGACCGTTCGGACGCACGTTACCATTGTATACGCTAAAGTGAGAATTGTTCATCAGTTGCTAGTTTGTAATCGATGAGCACCATTATTTGAGCTCGTTATAGTGTGCTGAAATGAACGTATTATCGTGCTAAAGCCTTGCTTTGCTATTTCGTAATTTTGTTGATAATTGAGAACTAATATTTTACGAGAGGATCATTGACACAACCATTTTAGGAGAAGATCATTAACAATAACAGTTGTAGAGGACCATTGACAACAAAGATGTTATGTGTCCAAGATAGAAACTAACAATTTTAAGAGAGGATTATCTACAACAAAGAACTTACGAGAGAATCATTGACAATAAAGATTTTACGAGAGAATCATCGACAAGCTTTGCTGTCTTGAAATTTAGTTGATTTTCAAATATCTCTTTTTCCTTCATTTGGAGGTACTAGGTACGCCTTTTCTCTGTTTGTTGACCTGTATAATAGAAAGTTAACGTTGATACAAAAATTGACGATAAATAGCAAAGGCGAATGTTTCATGTCGCCCATATCAGACAATATTGGAACAAATATTACGTACCCACAATTTATAAGTTGAGAAACCGCAACAAAGCTACGTTTGTACCTATGTATGTATGAGTTTTCCGCAGTATGTGTGCAGTTAATCTAATCGCGCCTTATCATGTTTCGAAAAACATTGTGGTTATAGCGGTTATCCTATATACAGCTGAAAATACTTAAATTATAAAGACAGTTTATTCCAGAAAATATCAAGAATTGCCAACAAGAAAATAGTTTTTTTTTAACTTCCTGTAGGCTGAAGAAGTTATTCTCGATGTCACCAAAAAGAGTGTTTTTTTTTATTAGTTAACAGCACCTCATAGGGACTTGTGTATAACACCTAGTCTGATGACTATCTAGCTATATTAAAATAACATTAATTGCTACGTATAAAAAAAATGTTAGGATGCAGACGCTTTAAACTTCACACACTGCGCCGCTCGATTTCATACTGAACGTGTTGTATTCGCTTATTGGTAACGGATTTGGTTTCATTCAATGCAATTAGCCATCATTGCATCCAATCACTAATATTGTTGACAGCATTATGCAGTTTTAGCGTTGCTCCTTCAACATTTGTATCTACTGCCATGATAGCAGTGCCATCAGCAAAAGTGGCAACGGTAACACTATTTGGTTGCGGAAGATCATGTGTGTAAAGAAAGCAAAGAATTGGGCATTGTGGTACTCCAGCTTTAATACTGTTGAGAGTTGAGTACTCTTATCTTGCTTTATACGGAAGTATCTGTTAGAAAGATATGCGTTTAATAGTTGGCTACGAATTGTAGTACTCGACGGGTAGTACCCGTTCCAGCATATAGAGTAGGCCTTCGTGCCAAATTTTGTCGAAGACTTTTGCCACATCGAAGAATATAGAGGAGCATACCCTTTTTCTTCTAAAGTTCGTTCTATTATCATTGGTTATTCTGTGCACCTGATAAATTGTCGCATGTTGGTTTCTCAATCCAAACGGATGAGAGGGTATAATGTATGTTTCGTTCATCTAAGATTGGCTTCAGTCGTTTTTCAAGTAGTTTCTCAAACAGTTTTGACAATGTGGACAGTAAAGAAATTGGCCTGCAGGAGGATGCTTTATTTGGTGTTTTTCCTGGCTTGAGAATCATCACTACCTCCGCAGTTTTCCAAACAGTTGGCACATATTTAAGCCTAAATGCTGCGTTGCAGAGGTTAGTCATCTTAACTATGGCTTTTTTAGGTAACGTTTTTAAGATCTCACCTGTTATTAGATCAAACCCAGGTGACTTTTTGGTGTATTTTTTATTTAATTTTATTAAGTCGATTGCAATCTCGATGCAACAACCAGGCAAGCCGACAAATATAATATTTATTGACTCCAAACACGGTTTTACAAGATAAATGTATAAAGATTTATATCGCTATGTAATACAGTACAACTTAACTACAGTATTTTATAGTAAGCAACATTGCTGCGAAAAGGTTTGTGTATAGATTATGGCAAACCCATAAACCAATACTAGTCGCTACTCTCGTTGTGCGTGCCCAAAACAACTCATCCGCCAATTTTTGTCTTATAAAACTTGTATTATAATATACTATTTTGTTTCTCATTCTTTTGGGGGTTGCCCAAACCTGCAACTCTATGCACAAGCCGCGACTTTGCTTTGCAATAAGTTTAAAATAATGGTACCTACCGTGGTAATGGTACCTACCTCTAGCAGATCTCCTGCAGCAACAAGTCTTTCTTTTCTAGCAGAAATCAGGCTGTACTCGCACTCGTCAAAAAGCAATATCTTTTTTGTTTCTTTTGATGTATTATACTTACCCCAAACTTCCAAAGAGACACAAACCAATTGGACAATTGAGCAAATAAAACGACAAAGATTGAAGCATTAATGTTTTTATTTACATATTAGTAACACAGTTCTCATAAATTAAAATATACAAACATACTATCCACTGTACAAATCTACAAAAGGCGAACGAAACCAAAACGGAACTCAACCTAAAAGGTCCTACTACGGTTACAGAGAGATTTCGTTTCCTCCTCGAAAGGAGGAACAACACAAAACGCAATACATCCAAGATATACGATATACAAAGCCTGTCGTCTAACATACATTCAAGGACATCGAAAACAATTGTTACCTACAAAAATATATGTGGAATTTTTCCGTTCTTGGAGGTCCATGGGCCATGGAGCATGGACTCCGGCGGAACACGACGTTAACACTTACACCATACTTGCGATTATTAGAATTAAATCTTTCAAATACATTTACATCGACAATCTATAATGTTTCTTTATAGATATTAATATGTATATAGCGCGTATTCCCCTCTGTGTTAGGGTCAAAAGGGCCTGGGGCGTGTTCATGTGTAATTAATATATATAATATATATATTTTTATTATAATTTTATCGATGACTCTACCTAGATTTACAAATATCTAAGGTATGTGAACGATACAAAAATCGGGGCACTTTTTGTGAACAATCCTTGGTAGTTGATATGAGAGTAACGCATTTTATTAGTATTTTACTTCCAAGAAATAGTTAGATAATAAATGTGTTTTTGCGCGTAAATACGAGTTGGCCTTTTGACGTTAAACGTCTGAGAAAAAGTCAAAACCACGTAAGTATTTTTATAGAAAATCAGAATCAATTTGAATCTAACGCTCTACTTTCTAATTTTTTTTGTTGATAATATTTTCTAAATATTGTTTGGCAAGAGTAGAAATTAGGACAAAGTTGCTAGATCTTCTAATCTTCTACAATAAATTCATGTGCATTTTTCATACAATCAACCTAAATAATGCTCCAACAGCAAAAAAATTAACAAATGTCTCAAATAAAACTTTTTGGGCTTTAAACAAGTTATCGTTTAAATATATTTTTAATATACGGTTATTTTATTATGGAAATTTGTGAAACCTTTCCTTTTTCAAATAGAATACCCTGTATATTCTTACATTTTTTAATTCTTATTAATTCCAAGAATTTTCTATATGAATATTTTGTTTTAAATGCATCATTTTTGTCTTACCGAAATTACCGAAACATCTGAATAATTCCCCAAACATAAAAATTTTTCAAATAGAAGTTTCTGTGTTTGTTTCTCGTTTAAATATAGTTTAATTTATTATGAAATTTTTTTGTTATTTTACGGTTGGAAAATTATTATTATTTTATTTTATGGGTTGCTCTTGTTCTTAATGTTCTTAATTCATTTATTTAATTTTTTTCTCAACTGCACTAAACTGTTTAGACTGAAGGCAATGAAATAGTTGATGAACAAAATCGAGGTCCAAAATTCGAGATGCACAAAATAATGGATACTCAAAATTATTAAACAAATTTAATTTATTTGTTTTTAAGAACTTTACGTAATGCCACAATACCAAGTTTCAAAACTAGCCTATGAATAGTAGCAAACTCCGTTTCAATTCTGTTGTTAATTAAGACATAATTCAAATGTTGATTTTCATAACAATCGTTTAGTGGGTATATCAACTTTAATACCAGCAAAAAATATTATGAAATGAGGAAACTAATCATTTCCTGGAAGTAAAGATTTTTATGCTGTTATTCTCATATCGTCATGTGGTTACATTTAATAATGTTAAAAAGCTGTGATTATATTACAAATTACAATAATCTATTTTACGTTATTTGTTATTTTAATTTTACACACCGAATCTTAGCTATTGTTTAAGGTTTCACGAACAGTGCATTAGACAGTGCTTCTTATCGATTTAATATTAAAAGTTTTCTTTAATATTAAGGGTACAAATTGGAAATCGAGTACAAACAAATCGTTATTATTGAGATTAAATAGTAAATACTTTATCAAATAGAAAATACAACTGTAAAATACAACCACCAATAAATAGATGGCTGCGTTTTGAAAAAACTTTCGACTTACGATGATAGATAGTCTTTTAGTATTGACGATACAAATTAATATACGATCAAAATGATTACATATTTCTTTTTTATGGTACAGTTGGTATCAGATAGGGTAAATATAAGATAAAAATCATACATTTCAGCTTCACGAAATTAAACGATAGTGGCCAGAAATGGCTGATAAGCCCTGTAATATATTACACAATATGTTGTTATGTGATACACCAATCCGAAAATTATAATCAATTATTGCGAGTACATTTCTTTCTATATCGGAACAGATATAAATAAATGTAGTATTCGTTTTTTTAAGAGGTTTTCTTAATCGTATATTAATTTGTGTAATAATAAGAAGAAGTTGTAATAAGAAATCTACACTACGAATCGCGTTATCATAGGGAATTATGTATAAAAAGTTAGATTCCTAACTAGACAATGTCTCATTTTCGGTAATTTTAACAATTCCATATTCTCGCATAATATTAACGGCAGTTTTTGTGCGTTTTTTTAAAAGTAAGTTTGATCTTATGATATGGATTTTTCGTCAAAACGCTGTGATGTTCTATCGATGATTTATTGATTTAAAAATACTGGAAATTTGTCGAATTGATTCTTGTGAAAAGATTTCTATAAAATTAATTGTTTATAATAGATTTTTTTGTAGAAAAATAATCTGCTAATAGTTTGGTTGTTTAGCGCAAAATATTATTATTCAATTGAATAGATATCTATGGACCAAACTAATTTTGGTGTTATTAGTCATTACTCATTTGGAATATCTTTAAGTTATATGGAGTTTCTATTTAGTAAATTGTTATCTTAAATAATTTATGACTCTTATCAAAATAATCTATCGAATACATCGAATGACTAACATACCGTAGTTTCCTACAACTATGGCCCTAGGCCGCAAATATGGACCACTAATCAATGTCATAATAATGTGACTATATCCGTTAATATAGTAAACAGGTTTAGCCAAAATTACCGGAACACCTAAATAATTCTCCAACAGTAAGAAATTTAAAAGAAAATTCATCAAAACAAAAGTGTTGGGACTTTAAAGAAGCTATCGTCTAACACCTAAATACGTTTCCTAACGCAAAATAATTCAAAAAATGTGTCAAATAAAAGGTTCTTAGGTTTAACGTTCAAATATATTTTAATATACAGGCTGTTTATTTTATTATGAAAATTTGCAAACGCTTTTTCTAACAAAAGTATTTTTTAAATTATTTTTAAATTTAAGCTTTTATACAAAAACAGAAAAATAAAAACCTGATTCGGCGCCAAAGACTTTAAAATATTTATGTATTGGAAATAAAAACCTCTTTGATCCTTTGATTAATATTTTAATTTTTAATATTTTTTAATATTTAAATTAATTTATTAATTTTTAATATTTAAATTAATTTAATATTTTTTAAAAAAATATTTTTTTCCGTTCTTATTCCAAACGAGATGCATGTTGCGTCGTTGTTGTTCTACGCTTTTTATTGTTTCATTGTTAACTTGACCATTTAGGCTGATGATGATCAGTTAGCTGATCGAAACCGGTTCCTATTAAAATAAATATTAATCAAAGGATCAAAGAGGTTTTTATTTCCAATACATATATCACTCACCTTTGAAATTATGGACTCTTTCAACAATATTTAAAATATTTGATTTATTTGAAAAGTATTTTTTTGGAAACTTATTTATTCAGGCAATAAAATGTTTATGTTGTCATACTAAATCAGTAAATATTCGAAACTAGTGAGATTGCTAATTACAAAATTGTGCTAGAGCACTACTAAAAAATAATCGAAATGAGCTGTTGGTATAAAATGTATCATCAACAATATACCAAAAGTGGACCTTAGGTGGAAAATGATTGTATCATCCAGTGTTCCTATAGATTATTATGATGTTGTGCTAGTTGTAACTACTTGTAGTTTATTTTATTAGGTAATTGTTTTACTTGTTTAAGTAATTGATAATAATACCCTGTAATTGTTATTTTTAAATATCACTTGTTGCAGGATTTTTACACGTTAAACAATAAAAATTATTTTCTAAATTAAACACTTTTCCATATATTCCACCTTAATATTAAATAGACATAAAGTAAATACGAATCATTCGAATAACTACTTGCGTTAAATGACCAAACCATTAAGCAGCCTTTACACAGCAGGAAACGAATTACACACGCTATTAGCTGTCAACTTAAAAACCAATGTTTCCACATAACTTCATAATCTTAGGATATTACAGTAAATTAATTAATAATGACATGCGCCACATACCAAAGGTTTTGCAATAGCAGTCTGCAGTATGATTAATATTATAAATTATTTTTAAAGAAACATAGTAATTACTCTCCCAGTTGCATGGGTCGACTGTAAACAACAAAACGAAGAAATCTATCAGTATGTAATAGAAATAAAGAATACACCTGAGTAACAGCTTTGAAGACGATACTCGGAAAAAAAATCAGCACATATCGTCTGAAACAGTTACTTTCTAAGTGCTCGAGCAGCAGGATGCTACTGCTTAGTCCTTATTTTGTATGGATTTGATTCGTCCTGGTCGTACAGTTCATCTTGGAAGTTGTCTTAAACGTCTTCGAAGAAAGCAATATAGGTTGTTCGGCCAATATAGAGAGTAGTTCTTGCCATACAGGTCCAATCACAAAAACAGATGTTCGCTAAGGTTCAGTAACCTGCGCGGAGAGCCTATCCCAAAGATATATTTCTTTATTTTTCTCACAATGCATGTTATACTTGACGCACGATAAACATGGGTGTGCGTCAGACCAGACGTTTCAGTTATTTTATTCCGTATGAACATTAGAAAATGATTTATAGTTCTCGGTATATTATAAACAGATTATTATTGAATTGCTATAATTTACAAAGTAGATGTTACAAAATGTGTGGTATGGATAAAAACGAGTATATACTTCATGCTAAATATTTTGAAATAAATAAGTCATTAGAATAAAAGTCTAGTAAGTGTTAGTTAAGTGCTGCAAGAGTTCTATGAATTTCAGGTTCTCTGTTATACTTTTTATTCATTCTCAAAAAAATAACAGTTTTAAGATCTTGTCCCAAAACCTTTGACGTATATTATGAGTATCTGCTCAAAATATCTAGAGCATGTACTTATCTAAGCTAATTTGGTTTTATTCATACAAACTGGAGCATAAACTCGCACTTTATGCTCATGCTCAAGAATACACACTCAGTTTTATTCATCAACCGATAGCGGCCTATACTCCAGTCAAATGGCGTTTTGACCAGGAAAAAAATATAGTAGTAATTCCAATTTATTAGTTGGAATTACTCACCATTTTAACACCAACTAAATTTTGCCTGTACCTTTGAAAGGAGTGAAGTAGAAATAAAGTTTTAGTAACACTAGTAAAGTTTAGGTAATTTTAGTATGAATTATAGCAAAAAAATTAACTAAAACTAACATTTGTCTAGCAATAAATTTTTGCCAGTGCAAGTTATTAAAATTAAGGTAACTGTGTCCATAATGACAGTAGTTTGAAAGTTAAACAGGCGAAATTGTATGACTAACCTCAAATAATTAATTTTAAAACTGTTATGTTTCCCTTCTTTTCTGGTAAGTTCCTAGTATCACAAATGTGTCATGCTGCTATCATACCATAGCGAAAAGACATTGTTCTGGTACTGATGTACTGCAGCACAATTGTGACGCACACCTATGTTTATCGCGCCTGAAGTATTCTGTTATTTTTTATATTGTTTTACTGATCGTTTGTACATTTTACGATGCTGATTAAAAGTCCTTGGATGGCGAATTCTTGGGTAATATTGTCACGATCTTACTTGTATGCTCCTTCATACAATATAATACACGATAACTATTTTTAGATAAACATTAGAAAAATGTGACACTTAATCATAGGGTTTAATTACAATTATATTGTTAGACATAAATTAGAAAAGGATATATCTACAGCTATATATACGATTAATAGATTTTTTTTGTTGCTTCTTTCTCTATGTTGAATTTATACGCGTGTATGTATTTGTTCGCTAATTTGGCGCCGTTATCTTTAGCTTAGGTCGTAGGCAACGGCGCAAAATACAATGCATGAAATTGGGACACGAACTTACTATTTTTTGTGTGTAGATTGCAAAATGTTTCAGACACAACACAAGGAACACGACGGTTTGGTTTCAATTTCGGATTATTGTTGCTCTAAAGAGTAATGGCGGGACCGCTTCCAGAAGTTCTTGAAGAAACCCTTCTTCTTTTGGCTCTCTTCCCCTGTAACAAAGAGACAACAATAATTAATAAATTGGAACTGAAGAAATGTTGTAACAGCGTGGTTTGTATGTTTAAGTGTTTGTTTTGATAATGCATGCATCATTAAGGAACCATAAAAAAGTTGCAAGTTAAACTTATTTAAAAGAGTCCTAATTAAGTCGACCATTCCTAAAATTATTGTGGGAGAAATTTGGTACGCTGCCTGTTAGTTTTCTGTGTAGATTCAGTTTTTTCTTTGTGTAAAAAGTATTTGTATTGTTTCAACTAAGTACCGATTTTAGAATATTGTTTTGTATAAACTTAATGCCGATTTTATTTTTTTATCCCTTGGAAAAAAAATACTATGGCCCACGATATTGCAGGTATCTCTAAACTCCAATGACGTCTCGCATCAGAAAATGAAAACGTAAGACTTTTTGAGTATTATAATAACATTATCGGACAGAGTATAATGTTAGCAACCTTTCAAAGAAAGTGAGCAATGTTATAATTTTATTTCGAAGTCAAAAACAGCAGTGTCCTAACACTCCTTCAGTGTGGTTCAACAAAGCGAGAAAACGTTTCAATATAAAGTGATTTAAGCCAGCATTTCTTTATGCTGGAGGTTACAGAAAATATTTATTTTAGCACAGTTATATCTTATAAAAATAAGCAAACAAATATTAAAATCATACAATACAATTAACATGCGAGACATGTTTAGTATCAAAATTCGCTTCTTAATTAGTATGTCGTATATTATAATACCTATAAACAGTTTTTTAAAAGGCAATCATGAGTAAAATATTAAATGTAATATCAAAACGAAGAAAAGTTTTTAAAAAACACTGCAAAAAACGAAGGAAAAAGCAAACAATACCCATTACAATAATAAAAAGTAAATACATATTAACAACTAATAAGTTTGTTAACATTTCAAACGAGTATAACTTTTTAGGGAACTGGGAAAAATTCTCCTTTAAAACAAAGAAATATGCAGGTTATTGACCGTTTTCTGAAAATCCAGTTAAGGATTATTAAAAAAAAAACTATTGAGTAAATTTTGATCTATTTTTTAATCATTCCCTAAAATATAAATAATTTCTGGGAGGAAGTCCAATGAAAATTAGTTTGGTAATTTCCGCGTTATATTACAACAAACAATTAGGATGGATACAAAATTTTTTCTTCAAAAGCTAGTAATGAACGTTGTTCTCTAGCATATTTTGTAGCATTTCTTTAAATATCAACAGACCAACCGCGAAGAGTTGGTGCTTTCTTGTCTTGAGTATTTAAATATAGAACCATATGTCCGAATCGGGGAGTCTGGCTGAAAGCTGAAGGCTGTGAGACATATTTTTTGTCCATACGCAGACTACAACTAATGGGAAAGTGTCATGAACACGCGGGGACAAAGACGGTTCTGTGCCCAAGTAAATGGGGGACGTAATTTTAGATACCATAAAATAGAGGTTATTTTTCGACCTTAAATAGATCCGTTGTGCCACTATTTTTAGTAGAATACCCGAGTGCTGATTGTAAAATCCAGTATCCATAGTGCTAACGTCGGCCATACGATAATTTGTTTTCGTTTCAATTGAACATTTGCGAATGAGTAACTATTATTTATAGATATTATTATTCATTTTTTATATGTGATAACATTATTCTATATCATTCATATTTACAAGAAATCTAAAATAGTACTAAATCTAAAATAGATGTGGGAGTTATTTAAGTTATTCTGATAGTGTTTAATATGAATATTAATAAGTGAGATTATTTATCGTTTATAAAACATATGGTTGGACAAAACTTCGTTATTTTTTTTGTTTAATTGTTATAATATATATATCTATAATTTATTTGATCTCCTATACAAATTATTTAACAAATTAACAAAGTATAGAAAAGCGACAAAATTAGTTGAAATTTATTAGGCCAATTATGACAGAGACAATTTAATGTTTATTGAGAATGAACACGAAGCAGCAACTCTTATACCCAATTAGCAATAATGCATAGCATGTTAATAAACAATAAAATTGCAACAATATTAGTTGAAAAACGGACAATATTGAAAATTCTAGGATTAGAAATGTGGTATTTTCATTTTATAAAAAATGTTTGTTTTGATCAAAATAAAAAAAAATCCTTTAATTATAACAACCCTGCGTAAAATACATCAACAAAGAAAGCCCACTTGTCGATCTTTAAGGAAAATGTATTGTGGCATGCAAATCAGAAAAGGTTTTGGAAAGAATATGTTATGCGGTATCAAATATATAAAAGACGAGTATTTTAAAGATATGTAAACTGATATTAAGTTTTAACTCGAAAATTATGATGTTATAGGAATTGAAAGTGACTAGGTGTCACTTTCAATTCCAGAAATTTCTCCGTTTCACGAAAACAACACGAGAAGAGTAAAAAGCCAACGTTGTGGAACTGTGCAAACTAGTTCTTCAACACGAAAGATAACCATATCTGTGATTATCTCGATTACGTTTCGCTTCAAAAATACACCATAATGAGAGAACATTACCACTTCTAATGATTTGTGTATATCTGTTTAAATTATGAATAAGTGAAACCAACTTAAGTCGTAAATTAGTTTGTTGTTATTTACATCAGACAAGCGCAAGTGGATCTTTTGTTCCTGAGGTGCATCCATAATACAAAAACAATGGCGGTCACGTTTGCCAACACTATGAAGGTTGGATGACCCAGAACCGATGGTCACGTATGCCATTTAATGGAAAAGTTCAACAAATCGTTACCTTGCAGGTCTCACACCTTCAACTTTTCCTTGAGGCCTTAATAAATTATTGATTGACAAAAAAGAAACAATGTAATATTTGTATTTCGAAATACTCTACCTAATCTTGAATCAACAGATAGGTAGACGTGTGGAAGCGGAAACAATTATTAGATAAAAAATGACTAATGACATTTTGCACTTAACTTACGTTATTAGTTTCTCGTTTGATAGCAATCAACACCAGCTATTAATAATATTAAAAAGGTAGGCTTTTAATTTTTCATTTTGTTAAGTGATTAAAAGTGTTTAAAACTGTTTAAAATTGAAGACAATAAATTTCAATACAAGACCTCAATTACAAAGATAATTGATCCTCTGTATATAATTAAAAATAATTGATCCTCTGTATGTAATTTCTATATACAGTTAACAGTTGCAGTTACTTCTGGTTGTTGTTTTAGTTTCAAGCAAGCGAGTTCTTGATAACATAGTTTGCTTACGACAGATATTATTTCTTTTTGCTTGCGTTGAAAATAATGAAAGTACACACATTGCAAAAGTCACAATTTAAAACCTCGCAAATAGCAAACTTTAATATCAAATAAGGAAAAATATAAGACTGTGCAATCTAAAAAAATGTTTGCGTTCAATAGATATGGTTAGTATTAGACACGCCGGGAATATTGGACATTCAAATGTGTTTACAATGCCAGTCGAATTTATAGTAATCAATAAAAGATGCATGGTAAAATATTAGTAATAAATTTCCTGTTGACTAATTACAAAAAAAATTAAAAACACATACAGGAAGTTAATCATAAATTGGTTTAAACTAACAAATAAAATATCACGGTTTCGCATGCCTCCCACCCCTTGATTTTAGAAAAACTTGCAGTGCCCAAAAAATATGTTTCTAGATAAATAATATGTATTTATAAAAAATTATTATTTGAATTGATGTAACGCTTTGTGGAACAGGTGTCAATAATAATTAGAAGAAATAAAACTCCTTGTTCTTCTCTGTTCAGAATAATTTAATACGTATTAGTTTATTCTGAACAGAGAAGAACAAGGAGTTTTATTTCTTCTAATTAAAATTATTATTTGTTATTTATTTAACGTCAGTAAACTGACCGAAAGATTACCTAATATTCGGTACTATTGGTATAAAAAATTACTTAATTTCAGCTGCCAGTAACTATTTTCAAAGATGTTAAATAAAAAAAGTTTTAAACATAAGTTATTCAGTTATAAAAGTGGAGTGTTATGATACACGACCACGTTCTCTATGCTGTTTCTAAAGTTATCTAAAGACAAAATATGATCTCTAATATTAAAAATAAGAATAAAAAATATTATACCCATATTTTTTAACGCTCTGTACATAGTGCATATAGAGAAACAATAAAAAATCTTTTTTTTGTTTGAATAAACAGTGTTCCTTTTCAAGTGTTTGTTACTAAAATAAAATAAATAGTAATATAGTAATTCAGTAAATTTTAAAATAAGAATAACATTTACTTTCTAAAAATAAATTTTGCGGAACAAAGTTAAACATCCTGTATTTGTAAAGGGTGTATACCAAACCCTTTAACACTCAACTTGATTTTAGTTCATAACTTTGGAGATATTGGTAAAAAAAAATCGTGAAAATGTTTACTGTAGGTCAATATATCGGGTGCCAGAGCGCTATAAAATAGTATTTTGTGATTTTATTTCTTCTATTGATCAATATTGTTTAGGTATTAAAATTTGCATTACTAAAACTATGACCGGTTATGCTGTCAGAAAAAATTTCACGAATTTAAAGAAAGTCCCAATATTTCAAAAACGACTTACTAACACAAACTTTACATGCACTAGAGTCTAGACTGTAGGAGACAGAGAAGCCATTCAATGAATTGACGACAACGAGTTTACAGCCAGTACTAAATCAGTACCAAATTACAGTAAATATGCAGTCAACATCATAACATAACCGCAAGCATTTCATACTTTCCTACAGTCTTCAATAACATGTGGTTTCACGAGACATCTCGTTATATAAAAAGAAATATCTTGCGGCGACTGTGAAATTTTACATTATCTTAGCGCAAGGTGGAGCGTGCATTCCCTCGACAATAAACATTGAATAACGCGTCCTTTGTTAAGGCGAGAATCAACGGCAAACAAATACGTCTAGACCGTAAAAATGGATTCTGCAAACATTCCGGCGCTGTTATTTTTACGGGCCCGTCCTGCAACATATGTGTTACGATATTATTTTTAAACGGATATTTTTACAATCGAAATGCAAGACGCGCGAGTATTCACCCGATCGACGCAACGTTTTTCGGTGATGTTACCTCTTTGCCAATTTTGATAATTGTGTCGTTGTATCACGTATCATGATTTCAGATATTATGCATATCGCGTTCGACATTGATTACTTGATTAGGGTTTTGAAATTTGTTCACAAGCAATAATAAATATTTTCATGATAGAAGGCACAGTGCCTTCTTTGAGAATTATAAATGTGAAAGTGAAACTGTTTGCTGGACGAGTAAAAGCAGTTGCTAGCGGAACAAAGTCAACAAACGCTCGGTTGCTAACACGAACAATTGGCGGCGCGCGCGACGCATCTTTTTTATTTTTGTTAATTTTCTTTTAAAAAAACAACTAATTATTTTTATGGCACAGGTATCCTCAGTAGTATTTCAATTCAAATTCATTTTCATAATAGTTTCAGTAATATTGTATAAGGGTTTTTGGGCTTTTCGATTCTGTTGTAAGATTTTGTTAAAACAAAATGCGGACGCAATATGGCGACTAAAAATGTTTAAAAAATGTCGGGTTATTACAAAACTTAATGCTATAACATTTGAAGAGCCTGAATTCCAAATCTAGGACTAAAAGTAAAAAAATGTTGGATTTGCTTGAAACTTCTTTCTCTCAATACTTTAAAGAATTTTAATTCCCAATACATCAGGTTTGAAAATTCAAGGTGGCAGATTTAATTTTCGGATTTCCAAATTTCGGAAACTTAGGAAGCTTATTTGCTGTGACATTTGAAGAGCGTAGATTCCAAATTTTGCACGTCAGTTTGCAAAACTGGAAATAGCTTCAATTTTTTTTAAATACGTTGGATTTGCATCATGTAAGATTAAAAAAATAAATTCTCAAAGGGGCGACGAAGAAAATCAAATTCTAAATATCAACTCAAATTGTAAAATTTAAAATAGCTTAACCAATATGGCGAGCAAAAGTGTAAAAACCATAGCGCTGTCAGATAAATCTCATTTCCTATGATATTCGAAACTATATCAATTTTTTCAATTAAATTTAAAAAATTCAAAGTGGCTGATGTTTGAATTACTATTATCAACTCTCACGTCAGACTGTCAAAATTTACAGTGCAGATCCCATAATATGGCAAACAAATAAGTTAAAACAGAATTCATCTCTCACTTTTTTTTTCTGTGATACTTAAAACTACACAAGTGCAAAGACCTTTAAGACGTTTAACAGTTAACTGTTAATAAGAATATAACAGTCAACTGTTAATAAGAAAATTTACTGTATTTTTTTGTCATTTTTGGTGGTTATCTTACGTTTAATGAAAGATCTCATAATAAAATAATATTCTCTAACTACGTATGTTGATTATGGATAAATATTACAAACAGTAATTAAAATAGTAACTTTCAGCAATATATAACATAATAACCAAAACGTTACAACAAAAATACAAAACCTATTCATTCAAACTAACAATTTGCTATATTGCGGAATATGTCTGCTAGTCACGACCTCCCACCACTCTACCGCCGTTGAAATGGCAACTTTCGCTTAATATTGATCTCAGCTGCAGGCGGCCGCGTCGGTGGGTTGTAGAATCCACTCGAAATTGGGGTGGATTTTCAGTGAAAACGCAAGGTTAGAGCACAATTGTCCGTGTGCGGCCAGAATAACACGGCCCGCGCCGGCGATAGACAAAATCATTTACGTCCACATCAAATTCTACCCTTTGCACGGTGTGGGGAAAATTTTAGGGGCTGGACGGTATGAAATAAAGGGTGTAATTAAGCTCTCTTTGACTCACCGTTGGTGTTCTCGTGTATCGTCGGCGATACAAGATCCTTATCCTTTTTCGATTCTTTTCCATTATTTCCTGAAACAGACAAAGTACCTGTTGATAATATGCTGTTTATTTTTTTAACTATTTTTCATAGTAAATTTATAATGAATATTGTTGAAATGTACACGAAATTGTGGTAGATGATGCTTATCATCTGGGTATCAGAATGTCGTTATTTATATATGTATGTATGTATAGAATAAAATAAAGGTGTGGCACAATAGACAAACAAACAATAGACAAATACATATGTGTTCATCGATAATGAAAGCGATTAAAATCTGTGCTTTGTTTACATGTCAAAATATTTAAAGCGGTTAAAGATTGTATTATGTATTTCTATAATTACAATATTGGAAATTCTGTAGCAATAGACTAGATAACTCATGGTTTCCTAAACATTTCTTTAACGAAACTGCCCATAATGCACCAGTAGTTGTCCATTTCGTACTTTTATAGAGACGTTTGTCGAAGTGACATTAACGAGCATTTTATTGGATCGTATATCCAAGCTAGATAGCAGACATTTGGCTGTTTGTGATGTAGTTAGTACACACTATAGTACACACTACGAACTGTACATTTACATGGCTTTCAGCCTTATTGGTGAATGGTTTGAGTTTTTGCAAATATTCAAAGGACAAGCAAATAATTGTTATAACTTCCCTAGGGGACGTTTATTTGTTAGCGAAATTGGGGTTGATTCTATTATGGGTGATAAACATCTTCGATCTTTTAGGGCAGTAGTTCCCAAACTTTTTATGATCAAGGCGTTCGTTAGAGACGATTAAATTAATATCTGAATTGGTAAGATAATGAACATCTCATTTTAATTATCTCTATTTATTGGTGATTTTTAAGTATCGAAATAACCGCATAAAATAGATACAATAGGGTATTCCGGTGTTTTTTAAATTGTCATTTTTTATAAACTATGGGTGTTACTGTTTGCTACTTCACTAGTAAAATATCAAACATCGTTTTAAATTAAGAGAAATCTTTGTTTGAATTTTGAATTAGGATTGGTCTTTGTGACGTCACAAAGACCGTTCAAAGTGAGCGACTTGACAACGTTGCTATATCTAGGGTGCACGTAATTTGTTGTCTTGTTATGTCAACGTTTAGAATCGCTCGTTTGTTGACACCTGCTTTGGTTATTGAGGTCATATCAAATACTTGACTTCAAAATGTATAAACGCCAACGCCGACATAGTTCTGTGCCGAATTGAAAATGGAGTTCGACTTCGTTTTCAAACAACAGGGTAGCCAACCGTCAACTTGGGCGATCAGCTGTTCGAGAGCTGTCCGCTGTTGCCAGCGCTAATAGGGATCGGTAATCATCGTGTGTTTCCGAGGGTGGTCGGTGAATTCAAACGAAATGCACTTTTAATTGCAATTATCTCACAGAAAAACTAAATCAAAAAGCTCATAGCTTAACTTTATGAATCCTCATAAATTGTACAATAGGTTAAACCGAATATCTGCTTAAATTTTGACATGACCGGAATACCCTATTGAGATAAAATAGAGCTAAAAACCACCATGTCCTTATGAACCAAATAGTAAATACAACCACATTAAAATAAATTGTAATAAACACCTATTGTAAATTAATCACTTAAATAATGTAGTGTAATCTTGTTGACACTTGGTTCTGTATTTAGAGTTTAGATAGGCTGTAAATGTTGTAATCCTTATTCGTTTTCGTTTCATGATGAGAATGCGAAAGATTTGGAAATAAACAATTACGATGAATGGTTATAAGTAGTAAAAATCGTGTCAAGGTCACCGTCGATTGTGGTTCTCCCGCAGTAGGCATAAAGTTTATGATTTTCTTTAAAAATTCAAGTTTTTTCATCTTTTTTTAATGAAATATTAAATGGTTTTTCTTTTTCAAATCCCACATGTCATTACATACAAAAAAAATTAATGTCAAATAAACTTATATCATGTATGTTTACACCGAGAGGCAAATAATTTTGATAGTCATAAACCTTATGTAGAAACAATCAATTTTTTTCTGTTTAGTAGTTTAATGGGCCTTCAAGTACAGGAGTCCGCTAAATTTGTTTTTATAGTATAGTTACAATAAATCAACTTGATAGAATTTTTGAAGGGAAAGTTTAAATTATTGTAGTAACATTAACAGACAGATTACAATCTTAGCCTAATACCTAATACTTAATAACTCGAAAGAAAGGAATTCATATCAGTTTTCTGACGTCAGACGTATTTGGAACTGTCACTTTTGTAGAAAACGTTCGATATGTTAGTTTTATAGAAATACATAGAAATACCTGGAACTACAGACTAAATTAAGAAATTTTCCTCATAAAGATGTATGATACAAATGATATTACGATGTTGTTTGAATATTCAAACCAATGGGCATTAGAATCAAATAAATTTGATGTATTTTAAACCATGTCACATATTTTATAGGTAGTATTTTAAAAACCATCCATACGTAGGCAATAGTTTGGGGACCGCTGTTTTAGGTCATGCTGAAGTACACCCCAATAAATTGCGAGGGAGTGATATGACATGTCTCATCGCTAAAATGGAATTTTCATTCATTCTGGAATGTTCTATACACTTCAGCGTAATGTAAAATCAATCTTGACTCGTACTTTCTTAGCAGGCAACGCAGGGACAAGATTGCACCAAAGCTAGCAGACAGGAAACAATTTAATATCATATATTATTTCTATAGATACTTTTCTTTTCTCTTTCTGATGATGGGGCTCAAAAAATACCTATAGAATTGTGAATTATTGAACACCAAAGTTTGGACAAATATTGGGGTTTGTATTTAGAATTTAATTAGATAATATTATCCAATTATACTCACTCAGAGGTTAGCAAAAACTGGGAGTGGTTACTTGCGAAACTTCATTGTAATTACAGGAATAAATTGCTAGTTTAAGAAACAACAGTTAATTAATTATACCTCAATTTAATGAAACATTATACGCGTTAATTACTTTTCAAATATATACAAAAGTAACAAGTATCATTCGTTCTGTTGTAGCTTGTTGAACAAAGTATTACATACAAAACTAAAATCATAAAAAACGACGTTTAATTTATCAACGTTTTCATCGTTTTTTGTATCGTCATCGAGTGTCAAATATTGATAATATAGTAAATAAACTAAACATAAATCATTGGTATTCATAGGCCACTATCCTATCTCACACACACATTTCCTGTCCAACAAAAATTATCTTTGCCCAGCCCAAGGCCATACAACTGGGATTGGCACTTTGTGTCTTTTCTTACCATAAGATCTGATAGATAGCATATATCACATCTTACATTTGTGTGCAACTAGTCTCCTTCTTTAAATTATATTTAATGATAATTATTTAATTATATTTAATGCATCAGGCACAGCAGCTAAACAACGCTGGTCTTGTGTATTGCCTCTAGACTTTCGTAAGAGCGTCTGGAAACCAAACGCCAATGTTGATAATGTGGATACTATTTAATTGTTTGCATTAGATATTAAATCTAAAGAATCCCCCAGTCAAAAACAAATAACATTCTTAGTTTGCTTTTACATCACATATCATCATTTTGCATAATCTTGCCTCAATGTACGAAATACAATTTTAGTCGACCGACCTAAGAATTTATTATAAACGGATATACTAATACAAATATACACGTTTTCAAACAACCAACGCCTTTGCCGATAAAACCGCGGGTTTTATTGATTTTAAGATATATCCAGAATATTATCTAATACGAGGTAAAACACACACTGGGCATTTACAAGGGGAATCATACATAGAACAGAGTAGAACAGAGTGTGTACTCTAGATAAGGTATTATTCATTTCTTCTGGACGTATCGGCTCCTCAAGGATACCCCAATAAGGTCAAATGATTCATGAATCATGCCGTCATTTGTATTATGCAGCATGCGCTATTTTGGTGGCAGCACCTTCCGATCACTTGGAATCGGCCGGTAGTCGATAACGAAGTAATCTACTTCCATTAGTTCTAGCAGACTGTAATACCGAGAGAACGCGCACTCTCAGCTGCATACAGCGCCACCTATTGTACCGACCTGTGACTAAGGTAACACGGCGGCGAGTTTCAAAGGAAAAAGTACAGATGGCGCGACTAACATGGATTGGATTGTTATTTAGCATGGGATTACCATATACGGGGGTTAATAAAAAAGACGGAGCGGATTCGTCATTTTCGTAATAAGTTGGGGATTTGAATTTGTATTGGCATCTGAAATTAGAGCGCAAGCGTCTGGGGCTTTGGTGCGAGAATTTTTAGGGGTGGAAGAAAAGCACAACAATTCATTCTCTCTTTGGTATCGAGTTTTGAAAGAAGCGGTCGTGCGTCGACCGTCACGCCACATGGAGCAGAGCCCTATGGGGCCATGTTAGAAATTGTGATGTCTTGTGTTTTCTCGTTCTTAACCATTTTAACGCGTAAGTTGTTGATTAGAGTTTACTGATTTATATTGTGACCATTCTGTTACTAAGCTTGGCGGCCGTTTGACATGACTAACCTATAAACTTGCGGTAAACCTTGCACGGGCAGTTACCCATTGTTGAAATTATTTCTTGATATCTC
Organism: Melinopterus prodromus; assembly: GCA_964023965.1. Classification (NCBI taxonomy): domain Eukaryota; kingdom Metazoa; phylum Arthropoda; class Insecta; order Coleoptera; family Scarabaeidae; genus Melinopterus; species Melinopterus prodromus. The sequence goes on from OZ030393.1 coordinate 64,402,348, forward strand.
AACACCCAGTAACCTGATGTGTAAGAGACGTAATAGATGCAGAAATAACAGAAATATTTAATATAGCACCCATATAGCACTATTGGAACACAAAGCTGCTCTTGACACAATGGAAACCCCAATCGAAACTCAATACAATAATGAACAAAATTATTTGACTTAAAAAATATAGGTAAGAGACATGTTCAACAGCCGCCAAGCGCAAAAACGCGCGCACTTTACCGGGAGCAAATGGACAGTAGCCCACAGTCCACGGAATAAGTTTCCAATAGAGTGTTATCGCAAACAAAACCCAATCTGTCTCATATGAACCCTTTGTGGAATATATGTACTTTTTTAGGCAAATTTTGATCGTTTTGCGGTAAAACGCGAAAAACTGTAAACGTACACGTTAACGGTGGCTTTTAGAGGGTTTAAGACCGGCGTAGCCCTGCTAGGTTATTGGCATTATTCATTTCGCGCGATAATTTTCGTATTTTCCTAGAAATTTCAAATTCCACATACCTTTACGTATTAGTAGGCTGGTAACTCTTCTCAGCGCATCCCTAGGAGACCTCTGGAAGAATTTCGGTGTTAGATTCGGCGGTAAAGTCAACGGTTTCCTAGTCCCATCCCACGGGTTCTGCCCGGGAGCCAATCTATCCAAGTGCTCAATAGAAGCAGGCCTGCGTTGCCTCTGCTTAGGATACCATCCTCTGCCTGGACCGCCGGCCAGTCGCAGCAATTCAGCGCCGACGATAGCCTGCTCCAGACCGGAATTTGACATTCCTCTACGGTAGCCGCCCGTCGAAACACTTCCCAGAGTGTTCAGACTGGACATGGTGCTACTCTGCCTGGGAGTCGTCTGATTCCCGGGGACATCCGGAGCCCTCCTGTGCGGAGTTCTCGGAATATCACAACCGCGAGCAAAGATGGGCGTTTCGGGGAGACTGCACGACGTTTGGAGGATGTGCTCCTCCTGTGGACTGTGCGAGGACCTCTTTTGGAAGGTACGCCTTTTGTTGTCTTGGAGTTCGATGGGAAGGGTACGTCTTTCCGAAGTTGTGTTCCTGTAAATGAATAAGTAATTTGTTTATTTATTATGAGTAGCTAAGACCAACAAAAACTGCCATGGGCGAAGACTTATAGAAATATGTGTATTTCTGTTAAAATAATATTGTTTTAAATTGAATTGATTTAAGTTGTTCTGTTTTGCCCCTATTACTTAATTAATTGGGTTTTGTTAGAATTAATATACTGATTACTTTGTGTAAATGCGTTAGGCATATTTAACTTACAAATACACCTAGAGAGTTCTTGTTGTGTTCTTCTGTATTTTAATAATTAAGCCTACCAAACAATACAAAACGAATTAGAAGCAAGAGGAACAATAAAAATTCTGAAGAAAACCATTATTCAACACCGAAATAGGAGTCAGGCAAGGCAATTCCCCTGCACCTAAGCTCTTCAACGCTATACTAGAAAGTATATTCAGGAAACTAAATGTGGATGATAGAGGAGTAATAATAAACAGGAAAAGACTGTTGAATACCAGGTTTGCGGATTATGTTATTCTTTTTGCTGAACACATATGAATTACAGAATATGATCAACAAACTGGCAACAGAAAGTAATAGAGAAGCATTGAACAAAGGAATACATTAATCAGGGCAGCATAATATCGTTCGACGATCTTCAGGGAAGGAAAGTGGATGGAAGAGTGGCCTGAGAAGAAGAAGAATGCCTGGAAAGCATTCTGGTCTTTGAAAGATATTCTCAAAGGAGGCACTCCTATATCTCTTAAATCGAAAGTTCTAAATGCCTGCGTCGTACCAGTTCTCACATACGCATCGGAAACTTGGCTACTAACAGACAAACAAAGACACCAACTGTAAGCGAACTTGCGTAAAATAGAAAGGTCCATGTTGTACATAAACATAAAAAAAAATTGCAACCAAACAATAAGAACAAAATCACAAATAACGGACTTGTTTTAGTACATACTGGTGAAAAAGTGGAAGCGGTTATTTGGCGCGCGAGATGGGAAAAGGACTGTTGGATGCCTAAGAAGGAGAATATGGAGAAATCAGTTCGAAGGAATATGGCAAAGTCGCATGGCAAAGGAAGACGGGAGACAGCAAATAATCGAAATCGATTGGGGAGGCCTTTGCCCAGCAGTGGGATGACGGGCTGGAGTAAGAATGTAAGTAGTATTAATCATAATAATCGACTCACCTCGAAGACGTATTCAAGAATGTCCTCCTTCCTCTTGTATTAGCATCCATAGATCTAGATTTTAGGCTATTTGATAACGAATCGCGATGTGGCGGAATTGCCGGTGGTTCATTTGGCAAGGTGTCCGCTCTTTTCGTGCTGGACGATTGCAAAATTTCCGAGTATTCGTCGTCCTCTTCGACTGGCGACGGAGGTAGAGGGGGGAATTCGTGCTGGAGGACTTCTACTCGCACGGGGAAGTCGGCCGAATTCGATGTCGTTATTTTGTTTTCGCGGTGCATCATCATCATCTCTTTCGCGCTCTCCGACTTTTGGATGCCGTGCTTTCTAGGCCTGTACGGACTGTTCTCTATGAGCAATTGCCTGCAATAGAGGAAGAAATACCGTTTGTTCGTAATGTTTTAAAAACATTGAAATATTTGACATAAGATAAAGAATAGGGTTTATTCAAAAACCTACTTTTGATTTGGTTTTGCTGTAAAATGAACTGGTGGACGAAGACATTCCCTTGCAATAGAAATAAATGTCTTTAGAGTATGCTCTTATGGATGCCCAAGTTTTGGCTTTCTATTTAGTTATTCAAAAAAAAAACGTGATAGTTTCACCTTTTTCCGTCATGTCTAGTGATTTAGGAAACATTTTAAAAATCCGAAAACTGTTCTAAGAACTGTCTATAATTATTAATTACTCAACTTAATTGTAAGCAAATACTGGGAGACAGTAGCAACTAAATATGGTTTCACCATTTTTAGGGCATCAGAAGTATATAAATCCATTGTTTCTTTGCATTTGACCATATTTCGTCAAATATCACAAAAAAATAACGATTCAGACTTGATTTAGACTTGATTTTAATAGCTTCTCCAATGCACTATAGAAAAAAGGCATGGTGCCGTCAAGTAAATTTTCTATAGCGGCTTCTGGACCTCCAGACCAAAAGCAACAGAAAATTCACAGCGTTTAAAGAAGACAAAAATGTACACATAACCTAACATGTTTTACTAATAGTGTTTTAGTTTGGTAAAACAAGTAAGCATTAGAAAGAATGTTCTGGCGCAATTTTCAATGAGTGTAGAGCAAGATAGAGGAACCCCAACAGAACACGCATTTAACGCAAATCGCGCATGAAACTTAACCTAGAAAAGTTTTCAGAACATTTATGATCAACATCCTGGATTAAATTATTGATTTGTTGACTATGGGATGTTATTTGCTTATTCATTTCAATTTAATAAAAATATTCTCTTCTTCACTGTCTGTTCATGAAGAGGACAAGAAACAGTACAATAGTCAAGTACAATAGTCAGTACTCTAGTCAGTACAATAGACAACCACAGTACAATAGTTGTTATTGTCTACTTTTGTATTCCAAAATATCCGCCATACTGCATTCAAACTGGCACGACCTTGTGCCAAAAATGTTGCACTGTATGAAAACCCGGTTGTAGTGGTACTCAATAGAAAACAACATTGTATTCTGGTACCTACAAGGTTTACCAAAAGAACACGCCATAATACATATTTCAAAACATAGACAATTAGGAACAAGGTATAGGTTATGTTTGCATTTCTTTGTAAAATCAAGGAATTCGGACATTTGGACATCATAGAAGTTCCAAACAGGATATCTTCAGTTCATTTTAGGCATTTTTTACGTGATATATATATTTTTTTGTTAATTTATTTAGTGTTTGTATCAAAAACACAAGAAATATGGCAGAAAGCAATATGGTTCAAACTATGGAAATATGAGTTAAGAGAACGAATAAATAATCCAGAAAAGTATTAAAAAAATTAATAACGCGCCCATGGTTGGATTTGAACCAATAACTTCATGGTTCAAGCATAATGTCTTGCTTGCTACCAAGACTAGATCAACACCAACAACTAGCAAGCATTATCATCAAAAATACCAAACCAATAAAAAAGCAACAATTACCTGTAATAATCCTCAGATCTCTGAATCTCATCATGACTATTGGACTTCTGCAAATCGATAAAGTTTTTACTCTTCCCCTTGCTCTTCTTCTCCCCGCTCAAATTATCGACACCATTCAAGTGTATCACACACTTATCATCCTGCAGAATACTCGACACTTCGATATCACGACGTTCCAACAACTCGCTGATATTCTGCTCGATCTGCTTCAACGGCGACATTTCAGCACTGGAAGTCATCTGCGGACTCTCACCATCCTCCTCTTCCTCAACAGTAACAGTCAACTCCCTCCTCGGCGTCAACTCCTCCGCGTTCAGACTTGGCAACGAAACAACTCTCACAATCGGGGTTTGATTATTCAAATCCGTCGTGGTTTCGTTCATGGGAGGTGTATAATGTTCTATCACACCTTCCTTGATCAGGGACTTAATATTGTCGAAGGTGGTGCTATGTTTTCTGAAGTCGTTATTGTAGTACTTGCTTGGAGTGCTGGATCGAGAACTGGAGAGATCCCCGCTTAATCTCGACGGAGAACAACACAAATCTTGGCTTAGTCTGGAGTTGTTTAGATCAAGACTAAACCTGCTCTTCGGGGAGTTTAACTCCTGGCTTAAACGGGTTAGATCAACGCTGTATCTCGAGTTAGGGGTGTTTAGGTCGCGGCTTAATCTCGAATTTAGATCAGTCGAGTAGGAGCTCAGTCGAGAGTTTAAAGAAGAATTCGAATTGACCGAGCTTCCTAACTGGACCAATGTTTTTCGATCCTTTTTACCTCTCCTGATGATATAGGTACTAGTCCCGGAAAGGTTCCCAGAATTGAGCTCTGCAGGTAAAATTATATGATCATCAGAATCCGAAAACGGTGAGGTCACCTCGTCCTCAGTGGTACATGGTGGAGGGTCTGGCCAATCGTCAAAATCCTTCAATCTATTCGGTATCGAGCTGGTACTCGAATGGGAACCACTCTTCCTTCGTCTCCTACCAACCACCTTCGTACTTCCTGGCGTCAGCAAGGCTTCATCATCCAATGGTACCTCCCAGGCTATGCTGGCGCGTTTATTGGCCACCGGTGGCGGAGGTGGGAGCATTTCTTCCAGGGAATCATCGGAGAAGTGTTCGTCGTCTGCTAATTCGCTCAATGGTCGAAGGGCTGTTTCTTCTAGGTCGCTGGATAGGTTATCTTCGCTGCCGTGGCGGCGTACTTCGCGGTGACGCTCTATGACGGTTGGGACGGTGCGTGGTGGTACTCTTGTCGGAGAAGTTATGGGGTAGATGCCGTGCTGGAATGGTAGGCTTCCATAGCGGTAACCGGGGGGCGGCGGTGGCGGTTGAAGGTTGAAGTCGTTGTTCTCCCATCCGAATGGTCGTTGGTGCCTGGTTTTTGGCTGAAATAAAGAGAAAAATGTTTCTTTACAGTTTACAATATACAAAATTAACAAAGTAGTCGTTAAGTTCAAGAGAGCCCGTCTCGTTTCACATTTGTACAGATTGCCGTGGCAAGTTTGTTTGTGTTGATATTTCTGATCTTTTCCCTAGTTGCTTGTCATTGCCCTATTTGTTTGTATAGACGGCCGCCTTTACGGCATAATTCTTGATCAGACGCATGAAAACAAGTATTACGCTGCATACTTTTGGTTTGGATGTTTTAGTTCAATTTGTATGTGGGGGCGCCAACCAATAATAAGAAACACTGTAGGGGCTTCAAGCTAATGGCATTCGAAAGAGTTCACGGAATAGTCCATAAGTATAGGGGGTTGCCATTTAAAGAACGCGTAAATTGAGATTTTTATATAACAGCATGATTTAATAATTAAAAATCGAGGGTTTATTAAAATAACTGACAGTTTTAGTGCCGATTTTGATAATTTTCAACTTTATATGAGATTAGGTTAGATCTTGATCAGTGTTTCTCAACCTTTTTATCTTTGTGGAAGCGTGAAATAAAGTTGGAACCCAAACGAACAGCAAAATTTAAGGCGATATCGCTGTATAAACCAGTTTAATTGTAAAAATACACTTATGCTGTGAAATTACCGTACTTTTCTTATGGAGTTGCAACATTATTCTGTAAAATTACTGGGATAATCTTGTAATTTTACAGGAATATCTCAATTTGACAAAATAGCAGTATAGCTGTAAGGTGTTGTCGTCATGCATCTGGGAAAAAGTCCGACAAAAAACTGTAAGCCGACTAAATAAATTTCCATCCGTTCCCAACGTGTCCCAATATTGTGGAACTTCTCCGGTAAAGCAAAAGCATTCAACTACGACGATATAGGGATTTCTTCAAAGTCAATCGCGTTCGGTAGAAAATGGCAAAGCGCGAAGTTCGCCGGTTTCGATGCTTTGATCAGTAGCATCATTTAATATTGCGGAAATCTAAATTGCAAAACGTCACAAAGCCGGTTTTCGGTGGAAGCCTTTACCTGAAGGCGGCAAACTCGACCTTATATAAACACATCCAGAGTTTCAGACGGCAGCAGTATCGAGATGAGATCGACCATCCGATAAATATATGCAATATCGACACACTGCGAAGTGATCTCGAAAGTCGGAATGGTACACTACTACAGCAACCATACACGTTTCCCATTTTTGATAAAGGATTGTCGAGTGATTTGCGAGCGACAAATCCGCATACACGTACTTGTCGGGACGGATACTAATGATGAAAATTCTTCAGTTGCAACGCGGACGTGGAAATGAGTTCGGAAAAGTCGCGGAAACTTCGGTGACATTTCTCACCGAAGCTGTTCTCGTTCCTTTTTTAATGCAGCAGACGTAGATTTCGGCGGCGTTTCCATCTCTAAAATTGCACTCTTATTATTCATCGAGCAACTTTTATAAAAGCACCCCTTCTCAAAGTTAAATTGATACCTTTACCATAGTTTTCCAGTCAAAACAAAACAGCCATCTTCCGAGCGGAGCAAGTATACCCCAGTACTGAAAATTTTTGTTAGTGTTTAGAGAAAAACTATTTGCATTGGAAACTAACCACAGGTGATATAGGACGTAAAAAACACATGAAACAAACGGTAAAGTCAAGAGTGTCTCAGATAAACCAATTCTTTTCTAAATCGCGAGTTCGAAATCACGCAAAAACGATAAATAATTCAAACCAAAACAAAGTTAATAGGTAAAAACGTTCTATTTTTTCATGTTCTATTTTGGAAAGTAATTTCCATAAAATAATAATGTATACCAAAATAAAAGAATGTCGTTGTTTAATATTTTATTATTTTTATATATTTTCCAAAATACAATAATACTACGGTACACTTCCGGTAGACTACATCGTTAATCTTGTAGACTAAGAAAAGAACAAGAAAACAGAACTAAAAACTACATATTTCTGTTTAGTTGGATAAAATAAGAAATCTGATGTCTTAGGATATCAGGTTTGTTGATTTGACTTTACACTTATTAACCCACAATCGTTTCTTATTCTACCAATGGTCCATCGGTCAGAATATAACCTCAAAGTTTGCCTGATCTCGATAATCACTTCTTTTTTTCACTTCTTTTTACATCGCTACAGGATAACAGTAATTAGGAAAATTCTAATGAGCAGATGTTGTATTTGTGAACGTACACGACAAAAGAAGATACAGAAAAGAGATTAAGGTGTATTACATTTGAATTTAAGAGAGCATTATGTTACGAAAAGCGTCCTTGGTAATGTTCTACCTCTGGGTATACTTTTTAACGAAACTAGAGCTTAGCGATGCATAAAATTCATGAAATGTTCGCAGAACGTACCTACTTAATACCATCCTATTTGGAGTAGAGCTATTATACGCGGGTTTTATAAAAGTATAGGGTTTAACTTTTTATTTACTACACTTGTGGAAATTATGGGATAGTTTCACATTATTGTGTAAATCTGGAAATATTTTGTACAGGACTAAAAGTGGCAATGATTAATACTTATTTACGATTTCATTAATACAATTTCAGTAATTTCGCAGAAATGGGTAACAAAATTCGTGCGCGAGAGTTTGATATGGGCGGTGGAAAATGCAGTAAAATAAGTGCATAACTGAAAATTAATTATGAACCTGCTGTTAGTGAAGCCTGGGGCTCGTGTGCTTATTTGAGTATTTAATTGCAAATGCCACTCTCTATCTGTTTTAATTAAGCCGAGTTTAGTGCGTCTTTACTTCTGTATTGCATTTATTTTAAAATGCACCTTGTTTGCGTCGCGGATGAGTCTTTAAATATCACGATGCAAACTAAACTGTCGCACAGTGAGTGTGAAAAATTCCCAAAAAGTTGGCCAAAACTCATATAACACAATGATATATGAAATGAAATAAATTTATTAAATTATTGTGCATCATAACAATAATAATAATATGTTATTTGCTGAGATAGGGATAGTGTTCTTAAAGGTATATAGGTAGTAGATACGTTTTAAATTCTATTTTATGCAGTTCAATAATTTAATTTGTTTTTTTGCAACTTTAATTATAACCTGGCCATCATTCTATAAACTTTATAAACAAAGTTTGCCCAGACTTTCGTTAAATTCCCAACAGATCTATGGTTAGAAAAATCATTCATTGTGAAGGTCAAGCAAATAGCAAATTGAATTTGCGTTTGTAGTACAAACAATTTACGTGTAGGCCTAAGGGAGGGCTAAGTTTCTATTTATAAAGCTAGACGGTTTCTAGAAAACATAGGCATTTTTTGAGATATTCTTGAAATTGGTTTGAATTACTCTTGGTCAGAAATTGCATCATCTTATTAATAAAGATCCAACATCCCCTACTGTATTTTGTTATGTTTTATTATGTTTTTTATGTTATTATAATTAATTGCTGGTCACGTAGCAAAAAACAAAAAAAATGTATCGCTGGATTTGGTGATAAAAATTATTGAAAAGTTGTTGGGTTGTGTATCATGTGTGCCAGGATATGGAGTTCTATGAATTCCAAGACATAGAGTCGTACGTATTTTCAGATAGGTTCTTTCAAGTTATGCCGAAGATATCTCAATACTTTTAAAATGTGAAGTAAATTGATGAATATAATGAACAAAATGAAGATAAGGAGACCAAGACGACTAAACAAACATATTATTAGTTTTTATAATTTTATTGTATGGATTAGTTGAATTTGTCATTACTAAATTTTGAGAACTACTAATTTCGTTCATATTTTATCTATTGATGAAAAATATGAAGCATTTTTTTTTTATTTAACCCTTAGTGACCAGAATATCCTATGCTGATGATTTGGCTATATGCAATGTTGTAAGTAGCTGAAATTGGCAACAAGTCCATGTACAAATAGTTAAGACATAACTTTTTAAGATTTGGCAATGTTACCAGGTTACCCGACTAAAATACCGCCAATTATGGAATTTTCAGAACTAATATCTGACATATTCGATACGCAATTTTGTTTGTGTGTTGAAAAGATCGATATTTAAAAGGTCAAAAAAGGCAACATGCATCACAATGTGCTTCAGATACCAAAGACTTCTTTCAAGAACTCCCGCTTAGTATTATCAGTTTAATTTCATTCTTTCAGGACCAACGATAGACGAAGTTAACTTTTAGGTTAACTTCAACCGTCAACAAAAAAAGCTTCTTTTTCCTAAAAAGTCTGTGTAAAACATTGTTTCTTTCTACAACCATCATGAAATGCTACTCACCAGTGTTGTTTGCGTGGCTGTATGGATCGGATCCGGAAGTCCATTCATGATAGGTGGATCCCTATTTTGAAAATTCTGCGGTGGCGGTATTGTTTCAGTGCGAACCGGAAGCTGCGTCAAAGGAAAATATCTTTGCCTATTTCCATTCCTCTTACCAGGCGAAATCCTACACAAAACACAACAATACATTAGCAACAAATAATAAAAAAAAACGATCTTCTCCTCAGTCTCATTAATTCTAGTAGCATTATTCACATAGTTACTTTCCTGTTCTTAAAAGAATCCTATTATTATACCTATGCGAATGCTCCTTTATAAAGGACCATTATAAAATGATTGTAGTCGAAGTAGGCCATGCCACGCATAACTTCAACTGGTTGCATAACCTATTTAATTTGACAGTTGTTTGTGTATAGCGGCAACAATCATTTTCTAACATGAGCATGGCCTACTTCGACTACAATCATTTATAATCACCTTTATATGTACAGAAAACGTGAATTTTCTGGACTTACTTTGGAAATAGGGATGCGATTATCTTTTGTGCTTCTTCCGGTGGGGGAGGAAAGTCGTCGTGATCCTCTGGACGGATCATTGCGTTCTCCTGATGGACCGGCACCTCTGTCAACGGCTTAAACTGCAGATTAAATTTCGCTTTCCTGCCGTTCATGCTCATGTAGCCATCGTCTTCCGATTGATGGCCTAGGGACGGACTCTCATCATCAGGCGTCGATGACACGTTACCGGTTGTCGTGTTTTCTTGCGTTTGGGTCGATGTCGACCCAGACATGTGCTGAATCTAAATAACGAAATAGCAGGGTTAGTATATAACTTCTGAGGGCGAATTGTTATACGGAGGAATACTGTTAGCATTAGATGAATACAGAATATCGTGTTGGGGATGGTTTTGCCTTTAGGAGTTTAGATCGTATGTAAATAAATTGTAACGAGAGACCGGAAGTTCGTGAGTTGTGTTCTAGTTGTTGCTTAGTACCTCCCTTCTTGGAAGATCATGTATCCCCAATTATTTTAAATGTATTGATGTCGTTGGTTTTTAAAGAGTATTGCCAATGAATTATAAAAAATCATCGAATACTACCCAAATGTGTCTGGTTTACAAAACTAATGCGACGTCGCAACGTTCAAATAGTGCAATTAACGGCATTTTTAATCAATTTCCAAATTTTTTATGATAGAAACGAGTGATTTCGGAAAAACATGATTTTGGCTGGAATAGACATTTTTGAAAAGAGAAAAACATCGAAATAGGAACAATAGTTGGAATAGTAAAAAACGATAAATATATAAACCAGAATAATAGGTACACTATCTTTCCGTAGTGTCTGAAACTGAAGTTCTGAAGTATGTCTAGTGTTTGAGCAACAGCGTTTTTGGCATTTGGTATTCTCAAAAACTAGACATAATTCACTATTTCTGTCTTCAGATTCTAAGGAAATATCAAACCAGAATATGTTGCCGTTTTTTCGATACTATTTTGTTACTGGAGAGTGCAGTAATTTCTTGTCGATAGGGGTGTTTTTGACAAATGAACAAATTAGAAATCTGCCGTTGTTTTGACATCTACACTCAAACCTTGCTTACTGGTTACTTTGTCTATATTAAAACATCTGATGTCGCCAGGCACATGACTTTATAACTATTTGGTTGAGATCGGTCGTGTCTGCATTAAAATAAAACTAGTTAGCCAGGATTTGACAGATATTTTCATTCTGACAGTAGGTAGTGTCAAACGCTGATGTTTTTTTAGAATGAAAATATCTGTCAAATCCTGGCTAACTTATTTCATATTAATGCAGACACGACCGATCTCAATCAAATACATTTTTTTCATGCAGCTAAACTATTAATTTTACCAAAAAATGTCGCAGACATAAATGATACAAAATCTCTTCTACTTTAAATATAACAACATATTATTTGAACATTATGAAATAAAATACTGTAATACGAGAAACATTAAAAATAATGAAAATGACATCCGTAAATACCATTTTAGAGTTTTTAAGCTCATACTATTATTTTTGTTTTGTAAAACAGTTTGTGTTCTTTAGTATTTTCGTATTGTAGAAATTCAAAATGGTTTCTTTGACTTTGAATATAATCTTTGACAGTTGAATATAAAAAAAAATCGGTAACAACCTAAAAAGTTCAGTTATACACTGCTTACCATAATTAAGTTTTATGACTAAATAATCATGATGGTGACTAAACTAAACTTTAGCAACGCTGTTGTTGGTTATCACCTTTTTAAAATATATTTTTATGCTTTAATTATCATTTACATAATTAGAAATTTTGTACTTGAAATTATTATTCGAGATCAACATTTTTGTTCAAAATGGTTGGAAAACGTTACGATATGATTGGAAAGATTTCAGGTTCCATATTTTGTAGAAAAATGTATTGATGGTATTATTTTTTTGATGGTGTAATTTTTTAGGAATCAGGAATCAGTTTGTTGTCTAACGCATCGTTGATATCTCCTGACCGAAATAGTGATATTCAGTGTTTCTCCGGATTTTTTTCTGCTAAAATCATTCCTTGGGCAACAATTATGTTAAAAAGTTAACAATTTTTGTGTTTTTTTCGACATTTTAGTAAATTTCCTCACCACGTTTATGAAATCTTAAAATCTGTATTTTTAGGGGAATGCGGAACTCCGGTCAAATAGACAGTCCCGCTCAAATGAAAACGCCTGGCAACCCTGAACCCAACCTATTTCTGTGATAATTCTAGGCTATGAGCGTAGTTTGTAGTGTAACGCATCGTTGATATCTCTAGAATTAAATAGCCATTTCGTCAAGTTTTTGCTAGTTTCTAAGTATATACGCTTAGTTACATTAAGAACTTACAACTCAACTCGACAAAAATAGGTTTCATATCACAGAATTTACCATTTCCCGACAAATAAACTCCATTAAAACACCAGCTTGGCAAATTTCCCATGCTCACCGAGTCTCAGAGGCTCGAGAATGGACACACAGGACATATGCACGTACTTTGACCTTCGATACTTCAATAATTTAGTAGTATGTAGGCCAACAAACTACGAAATCAAAAATTCGCACGTCCAGGGAACTAATTGAATCCTGGAGTGAATTGATCATAATATGCGTTTGTATAAAACAAAACGGAAGCGTTTATACATACTTTACGCCCTTTTTGTAAAAGAATAGTTGTTCAATTGCTATATTTCGACAATTTTTCGTAAGAGTGTAAATATCTCATCAATTCCTACAAATCGCCCAATATAAACTATTCGATAAAATTTGCTCTGAGAGTTCCCAGTTGCTGAAAAAGGTAACTCATAGATCCAGTTTTATTTTTGTTCATACATTGATATTTAGTTCATTCAGTAATTGTGTTTATTTTAGTTTTAAATAGCTCAACTTACATTTAATACTTGGTTGGCATTCTCGACGTCATCAAACTCTGAAAGAACCCTGTCGAGAAGCTCGATGGACCTCTGCACGTCGTCTGTGCCCCTGAAACAACACAAAAAAATAAATTTAATAACACGATCCATCCACAATAAAAACACAACTTTAAAACAACCCCCCGCCTATAAGAAACCCCACTGTCTCTTCTGCAAACCCTCCTTTTCTCCCCTGTACACACTTCCCTAGTTACGCGATATTACATCCCTTTACGATTACTCGCGAGGGCTTTAATTTATAATTAAAGAGCGACCCTCGGCGCGTAGGTGAGAGCCGGTTTCGAGCCCTTATCGTAAAACCCGGGCGAAATAATTTTTGAAGTTATGATATACGACAGTTCGCGAGGCAGCAATAATGGAAATAATGAAAAACGCGTGTCTTTCCGGTTGGTTGAGTCGAAGAGAGGAGATTGCGACGAATGGCGATGGCTGGTGTGATACATGGATCCTGATATCCGGGGAGACTTGAATTCTTATTAATCTGTCAACGAGAAATATCTGAGTCGGTGGAAGAAGGTACAGTGGCGTGGACGTGTCCTCTGATTAGATTTTTTATGAGGTTTTTCGTTGTCCAATTGAGTTTCATTTTTGTGAGATTGTGTCGTGTTTTGTTGTTGAGTGGTCGCTTGCATCTAACTGTAAGTTTGATTACCAATGACTCGTCTTATAGCACTGCATAATTTGAAGTGATACCATACATAGTCCAGGACGCAGTGAAGACTTGTTTTTCCATGACATTATAGTATAATCTACCATGTAAACAATTTTCAGAACTGGGAAGATAAAAGCAACAAGTTTCTATGTTTGCAATTTTGAAAATGCCGCCAGACTCATTTGCCAATTTCGTAAATCAGCCAGACTTATTTTTAATTATAGTTTATGATAGTATCAATTTATACATTAAATTTGAAGCATGTGAGAATAAGGGTTAGAGATTCGAAAATACGGTCAAATTTTCCGATCCGCAAACTTTCAACCAGACTTGATTTCCACAGCTTGACTTACTTAGTAAATGTGAATGGTTTATAACGGGGAAAATAAGTCGACTCATCTATTTTTTTATCTTTGGAACCCAACGGGAAATTTTTGCCAGACTCAAAAATTCTTGATTAGTATCAGTTTGAATAGACCAAACTAATAGACATACACCGACTGGGAAAATACGGTCAAAAAAAATTCACTGCCTCCTGGACTAACAGTGGAGGTCGTATCATGCCTTTTTTTTGTTGCTTACTAGAATGATTTCTATATTTTATTACGCAATATGGCGATTCTTTTAGAAGAAAGTAGAATTCTGAAATTTGAATGTAATTAAATCTGCCAGTATATTCAATAACCATTCAACACTAGAGTGTATACATTTTTAAACCGCACAAGTACACAGAGAGAAATTTTTGTTTGATTCAAATAAATATGCATTGACTCAAAGAAATTTGTTGTTTCAATAGAGGCAAAGAAATATTTATTTGCGGGTAAAACCGCATTTATTTGAAATATTTGTTTGGTAGAAAGAACATTGATTTGCGTCAAACAACTTATGTTTCCAGTTAAAAAGTTTGCAATTTGTGTATTATAAGAAATGAGATTTATTTACTTCAAATAATTATGATTGTGTTGAGTGAAAGAATTATTTTTTTTTTAAATTATCAAAATTGTTGGTCGAGTTAAAATGCTTAAAATTATTAATTTGTTGAAGGAATTAATAGACAAGAATTTTTCGGAAGACTCGCCATGTGTCACCTCCTTTTTGGGATGTCGCACATCCTCGACCAGTGCTTGGTCTTCCCAACCCAACATATAGTCAAGGTTAAGTTAGTAAAGTGTACTCTGATTTGTAATCGCAACTTGAACCTGCAGGCACTGTACTCTATAAGTTCTGTACTGTCGATCACGCGGCTTTATACTCTCGCTATGTACGAAGTGCGAGGAGAGAGTTTACAGCGCCATCTAACAATACAGTTGGATGACATTAAAAATATATTTATTTGAATCAAAATATGATTTCTTTGGTGGAAGGAAACCTATTTTAAAGCCAAAACAAAAATATTACTTTGAAGGAAATAAATATCTTCTTGTATACAAATATATTTATTTTAATCAAAATATGATTTCTTTGGCAGAAGTAAACCTATTTTTAAGCCAAAGACAAAATATTACTTTAAGTGAAATAAATCTCTCCTTATATACAAATTTATATGTTAGAATCAAAATTATATTTCATTGGTGTAAAGAAACCTTTTTTTTAAATCAAAACTAAAATATTACTTTAAAGGAAAGTAATTTTTGTTTGTATCCATATATATTTATTCCACTTAAATAAATATTTCAAATAAATTAATCTCTGCAAGCAAATAAACTAGAGTATTCAATGAAGTAAATATTGTTGGCGTCAAAGAAATATGTTTTGACCCAAAAGAATAAATTCAAACAAATACATTTCTTTGAAACAAGAAATCTTTTCTCTCTGTGTAGGTATAATAAAAATAAAACTTTTATTCGAATATCCTTTCGGGCGCATAGAAACAACTTCAGCACGACAAGATAAACAAATATTCGCAAAGGACTAAGCTTTCAACTCAACAAGATAAAAATATTAGCAAGGGCTATCCTTTCAGCTCAAACCCAATCAAATATATTAATATTACTCATCTTTTTTACGTAGGTAGATTAACAAGTTGCTTCCAAAATGAACTCCCGCGATCTATTGATAGAATTACAAAATCCTAAAATTTTTAAGTCTGAACATTTTCCATGAATAGTTGTCCTGACAAAAAGAGTCGAGAAATCTTCAAACCAAATTTTCAACCATACAGTGCATTTTTATAATGGACTCTGCAAATAAGAAAACTTGGGTAAGAAATTTTTTATGCTTTATGCCTTTATATTGAAAACTTAATAGGTGACACAAAAAATCTAATGTGGCCAGGCACAGGACTTTCTTTATCATACAATATATCAAATTAATAGTTTAGCTGCGTGAAATTCTATTTGATCGAGATCGATCGTGTTTGCATTAAAATAAAACTGATTAGCGCCAGGATTTGACAGATATTGACAGTAGGTATTGTCAAAAAATCAGCCTATGACACTACCTACTGTCATTAGAATAAAAATATGTGTAAAATCCTGGCTAACTTTATATTAATGCAGACACGATCTCGTCTTTATCATACTGCGTATGATAAAGTGAAAAATAAAAAAATAGTTTTTAATATGTTGCGTATCTTCTACCCAT
This sequence comes from Melinopterus prodromus, assembly GCA_964023965.1. Lineage (NCBI taxonomy): Eukaryota > Metazoa > Arthropoda > Insecta > Coleoptera > Scarabaeidae > Melinopterus > Melinopterus prodromus. Next base: position 64,418,851 of record OZ030393.1, read on the forward strand.
AGCTCGCGGGAGTGTTACGCCTATGACAACATGTCGATCGCGGCACATTTTAAAGATAAAGATAAGATCTTCAGTAAACAAAAGTTGGCCACCCCTGTTCTATAGTAACATCCGTCTAGTGACACTGTATTATTATTATTTTTGGGACTGACTGATAAGAATAGCAACTCTTTGCGCGCAACATCAATAACAACACTAGAGTATATATATTTTTAAACCGTACAAGTAGGTATAATAAAACTAAAACTTTTATCCGAAAATCCTTTGGGGCGCATAGAAACAACTGAGTTGAGACGCAACGACCGACGTCACTCGGGATGTACAGCGCATATCGTCAGGTAGACGCAAGTTTTGCCTATTTCAGCATTTGAATCGTCTCGCTGGTAAATTTTTCATGCGTTGAGCCAATGTAAAACAAACATAAATTGAGATACGTCGTAGTATATCAACGTCATGGGTCTCGAGAGGAATTTTATTGTAGATATTTTTTAACCCGGGAACGTTCAACTTGTGGGGATGGTGCCGGCGGTCTTTTTATTCCAAAAATATGAAGCCTAAAATATGAAATGTTCTCCATGGAAATGCTATTTGTCTTCCATCATATTGCACCGGAAATGACTGATTAGCAGACGCCTGGTTAGGCCGTTCGCCGCAAATCGACCTGGCCTACGCGCTCCATCACGCAGTCCAAACAGGATCTCTGCCATTACCAGAACTGATTGCTTATTGATTCATAGTAACGCCGAACTTCGGTTATATGAGATTGCGTTGCCAATATTGCGCGTAAATCGAATAAAATGCTGGAGTAATTTATGTCTCTTCGGGCGTATGTACAATATTGTCCTGCTAAGCATGATGATGACTTGCGAATATAATCAAAAACTAATTAATAGTGAAATAGTTTGGAATTATAAATGAGTAAGTAAAAGAATAGAAGTTATTTAAGAAAATATAACATTGGATATAGGTAGAAATAATTTTGGACACTGGATATTTTAGTAAGTTCACTTAATATATTTACTGATATACGGTATTTTTGGACTCAATATTTAAAATTACAGATGGCAAAAGAAATCATGAAATCGTGCAGCTATCATTAACACGGAGAATTACTAAACAATGATGATTGAATATCGCAGATGATTGTAATATTGTTTATAATGATAAATCGAACGTCAATGAACAGACGCAAAAAGTCGTTTTAAAATTTTCCAAAATGCAAGTGAGTATTGTGAAAAAGACATCTTCAACTGACAGATCGTGACAGTCCCTAAAAATCGTCCGGCCTTATGTCATTTTGTCTATAAATTTCCGTGTCCTTTAGTTACAGTAAGGTTAAAAATCTGACGTGGCCAGGCATATGACAGAAACAGCTACATATCCATACAATAGAGTAATTGTTAGTGAAATCACGTTTAAATATAAAATTTATCCGCAATGAGAAAGAAGAATAGGCAGAAGATTGTAAAAACGGAGGATAATGAACAAATTTTGCTGGCAATAAGAGGTTAGTTAGTGTTCAGCTACAGATTCAGCAACAGTTTTTTCAAAACACAACAAAAATCCACCATTGTGTGGCAAATAGTACATTAGTAGGTGAATAAATAAAAAAAATCTCAATTCCTTTGCTTATTTTATATACTGGGAACTGGTTTCGACGATCTTACGTCATCTTCAGTCCAATAGTCTATTTTAGAATCTCCCAACCAACATCTGCGTGGAGTTTTTCAACAAGATGGGGGTCATATGTGGAACAATAGTAAAGTAGGAGAAACGAGTCAGTCACAATTTGTGATTTTGAGAATCTTCCCACCAGAATCTTCGTGGGTGTTTAAATCACAGCAAATAGTACCTACATTCTTTATCTTTAGTTTGCTGCAATGCCTTTTCACATCAACTCAACATCAATGTCTATTATAATAACAAGAATTGATACTGTTAATGAACTTTCAAACATTAGTTTTCTTGTCTTTTCGACTTTAAATCGGTTATCAAACTTAAATATAAACGCTAGTAAAACATAAACGCTAGTAAAACCTCTTCCACTCATTAGACTTTAGACTAACATCAAAAGAAAACCAACCGCCTTGTCGCTAGCGATAAAATATATATTCTTAGCCTTAAGCAGATATCGCCTTAAAGGACTTGAACTTGTTTAGAGTGATCGTCGTGAGACCCTTAGGATTAACGTTATAATCCTTAAGTTTTCCGGACGAACTTTGAGGATCTCGTTTGGGAAAGTTGAGCAGCACCAGAAGCAGCAGAGCAGACGAGGCCGGAGTTTTCCGAGGGGGCAGTGCAAATATTTGTTAAACCCTGGAACGCGGGTAGAAACTGTCGTCCTTAACCCAGCCTGCTGGCTGCTGGTCGACGGCCGTCTGCGTCTTTTCGGGTGTTAATTTGCAGCACTGACAAATTATACCAATTACCCTCATCGTCGTCGCGCTGAGGGGCTCTAAAATTAAGGTTTTCACGCCCCGGCGCCAATTGCCCAATCATCTCAATTATATAAAATTTTCCCACAGCTACCCGCAACGTTCAGGTAAAGTTCTGTTGAAGTGTTTCTTTGCAATACTGCGTATGATAAAGTAAAAAGAAACTGTTCTTCTGTAGCATTATTATCTAATGCTTGGAGAAAATATTTGTTAATAAAAAAAGAAGGCACAAAAGAAAATCATTCTGGAGAAATAAGAAAGGAAGTGAAGACTTAACCGCATAAAAAGCAGCGCCAAGAAAAACACTAAACAGTCCAGAAGCAAGAAACATTAAAATACATATGAGGGATATGACTAAAATGACATTTTCGCAAAGTGTAGGATAAAAAACAGTTTTCTTCTAAATGTTTTCATTATAAATATATCATTTAGTAATAAAATTGGTATTCCAAGAAAGTTATAAACTGTGTAATTGATACAAGATTGGCGATACGTTTCTGTTGTGAAATTAATATTTGCCGTCCTATAATTTCGTTCCAGTTTGCGTTATGCTGAAATCAATGGATATTGGATCATGTATGTTTATATAGGTTGATAGTTGAAGACAGTTGAAGGTCTGTCTGGCTTCTATCTAGATTCTAGAGTCTAGACGGTCGCACCCAATCTGAGTAATTAATTACTGTTTATACAGTGAACGTTGAAGAGCAGACATCGATTTCCATGTCGCCAATAGCGAGTAGTAAATGTTATCGAAACAATTATCGTGATTGATTTAGTGTGCAAAATGTTACGATTCTAGTGTTACAAGTATCGGTTGTACACAATCTGATTTATAACTACATAGTTTTAAAAAATTAAACCCTCTCGTACAGAATATCATTTCAAGTTGGATAACTCTGGATAACTGTTTCTATTCTCTGGATTCTGATTAATATAAAAAAAGAACACTTAATTTTATAAAAATTGAGGGGGTATGAGGTATATTAAGGTGTAAAAAACACGGCTAAAAAAATTAGGGGAACATTTTTTTCGAAATCTGTAACCTTTTAAACTAGGCAAATCAAGTTTGGTATAGTTCAACGTATATATTTAACTAAAGAAAATTACAAAAGCAATGTTACTTGTAAGTTTGATTTGTCTAGAACTAATATTTAAAAAGTTAAAGGTTTCGAAAACCGTGTTCCCCTATTTTTTTAGTAGTGTATAAATTTTAAATCTTAATAAACCTCATATACCCCTTAATTATTATAGAATTAATTTCTCCTTTTGGAGTATTCCTCAGTACTGTGGACATGGGTCCACAGTAGTGAGAAAAACGACTTTAAAGTTTTGTGTTGTGCCTACAACCATCTAATGGTATTGCAAGTATACACATATTGTTTGTGAGGATAACTTTATTAATATCTAAATAAATCTGTTCCTAATGGATATCTAAAAAATTGTTGATTTTGCAAATACAGAATTGGGGTACATGTAAATAACATGTGATCCGAAATTACATGTTGTATTACTTGACGTAATAGAAAGGCCCCAATATAAACCGACTATATAAGGTATCCATTTTTAGTATAAATATAATATTTCGTTTATTTCAAGAGATAGAAAAATGGTTAAAAGCCGTTTAAGGTGGCTCATTTTTATGCAGATTATTTTATTTAGTTATATGAAACTAAAGATATCAACAAATACATAAATATCATATTTTAAGGTTTTGAGTTTAAGAGTTATCTTAATCTTATTGCACAATCAAATTCTTTGTTAAAAGTTGATTTCTTTTAATTTTTTCTGTTTTGAAAATTGTATATTATTAGCAAATAGATCATAAAAATGCGCAGCCTTTCTCCTATTTAATCATTTTGATATATTTTGAGATAAACAAAATCTTAATCTCGTAAAAAAAGTTACTCTGTATATCAAACGAACATGAATCAGAAAAAAACAGTCTCAAAAACATTAGAATTGCTGTATTTATAGTTATTTGCAATTTCAACTATTTTAACTAATTTTTAATCAGGTAAACTAACGAATAACATAATGTTTTTTGTTGTTATTGTCTGGAGATTCAAAAATAATGGCCGAGGATTTTGTGTTCAGATTATTATCGTGAAATAATCGAACAAAAACATACAATATCTGAGATTTCAGATCCAGTTTGATATTTGAGCATGTAATTAAAATTAACAACAACTTTACGCTAAGTCGCTTTTAATTTAAATCGTTTGGCCTTTTAGTCTTAATATGTAACATTTTCTTATTTTTCACCCTTCCTGTGTGTCAAGAAAATCAAAATTCTCACTATTGTTATTGACTTTTTAGAGCCAAAACTCTGTATAAAACTCCTTATAAATAACGACTTGTTTTCGGGGAATTGTTGCGACACATTGTATCAAAACACGCCTTGCTCTTTTTAGAACTAAAATAAGTATAATTAGGAAGAATTAATTACTTATTTGACATCATTACCCTATAGAAAACACTGCTTATCAATGTATATCACACAACAGTGTCGTACCACTTCAACAAATCACAAAGGCAATAATTACTGACATCAGCAAAAACAGAGAGATACAACATTTTAGCGGGCTCCTCAATCTGTACGAGAGTTGTATTCAGAGAACTTCATTACCGACCTGTTAGCAATCAATTTCGTAATCGCCGTACAGTGCAGTCTCCTTAACGTCTGCCACCGACGATGATGAATGATTATTTCGCTGCGAAACGGCGCGGTGCCTAATGGGCCGTCTCATCTGAGCCCGCCGAATACGGCCCAACGGATTTAGGTCGAATTTCACGGCACGATACCTGAAACCACCGTATTTCGCGCACCAAATGTCACCGCTAAACGTGATCCTCGCACAGTAATCGCCCAAAGGTCAATCTCCATAACCATATAGAAAATGTTAAGTGAACGTCTCGATATATAAAGTTGAGGATTTTATATTTAAAGGGAATGCGAAAACTTTGTTCCTGAAGGTTAATATGGCTCAGATTATGGTTAAGTAAAAGCTCCGGTTATACGCGGAAGAATTTAAAAAATGTCTATCCCACTTCTGATGTTGTAATAGTACCTATATTATTATAAGAGTTATATAAGACAGCAAATAGACGCACGAGTTGTTAAACATAGAAATCCTGAATATTTAGATGTACTATAAAGACCACAGTCACGGTTGCAATCTCTACAAAAAAAATGGTTTGACATCAATGCCACCAATTTTGCAAACCTAAAATTTGTAAGCAACGTAAGAAAAGCCAATTATAAAACTAATAGATTCACAGCGCCTTCAAAACTTAGTTCCAGAAGGTGTATATGTCTCAGATTATAGTTTAGTAAAAGCTCCGATTATCCACAGAAGAATTTAGAAAATGTCTATCCCACTTCTAATGTTGTAATAGTATATTATTATACGAAGTGGAAGGTTTGCACTACTCCTATGGGTTATTGATAGATTGAGGACAGTAATGTCTACAATGTGGATGCCCCATAGACCATGGTGTACAAATTGATGAAGAGGGATCACGGGATATTGGCCATTATGCGGCAAATAGATGGATCACTAATGACAGGGTTTGGCCATTACATTCTAATAACCGAAACATGCCATCGTATACAACGTACATTCCAGGAGCTCGTAAAGGATCAATCATTTTACTTGAAAAGTGCTAGGGCGTGGTGTAGACGTCAAGGCTAGATTAGTCGGCCGTTACTTGCAAGAAACGCGACGCTATTAATTTTGAATAGGCCTTGAGGGTCTTCATCAATATGTAATGAGTTGACATTGCAGATTGTTGCGTGCGAATGCGCCAAAATGTTTGTCTAGAGTAGCAGTAGAACGCAAACTAAGATTTTCTATGAAAGCCCACAATAAAATAAAATATAATAAGTAAATAAAGAATCAAATGCAGGGAGAAATTTATTATTTGTACGGAAATGTTGTTATTTGTACGGAACTGTCCACTGAATTGAACAGAACTGGAAAAAAAATTCTTCTAAATGTCAACATTATTCCATGAATTTATTTCTGAGTACTAAAAAAACTATATAAATTTTCTGCAGAATATTCTACAACTTACAATGTATTTTTACCTATATAAATCGATATTATTTTATATTAAAATAAGAACTAAGTTTCTTAAGTTGCCATTAAATGAAATTACGAAATAAATCTGATAAAACCATTTCAAATTAACAACAACGCACGTTGACACCACCAAATTTTCAAGTGATTTTAAATTTTTTCATGTAAAGCGAGTAAACTTTTCTGTAAGAGACTATTTGTGTAAATTTTTGATTGCTTACTTTCTTGGTTACAATGGTTAAAAAATAATGGTGTTTCTTATTTTATAAAAAATGTGTTTTTTGTTTTCATGGGCACCACCTGAAAATGTCACATAACCAGAAAAACAATTACAGTACTTATGTTATACATAATTTTTTAAAAATGTAGGGGTTGTTTCCGTCTGTCAAAGTGAATTGAATAAAATTGAAACTTTTTCTTTTTGTTCATATCTCTGTTTGATAACAAAAAAAAATGTTATGACTACAATATTGTCGATACACTTTTGAGTAGATATATCAGAGTATCTCAGATGTCAAATTACTTAAATTCTCAAAAATAAATGTTACCCTGACCAACCGTAAAAACCCAACAGCAACCAAATTTTGAATTTTGTTTAGTTTTGGGGGAAACATGCGATTTTTTGCATTTTTACGTTCCTTTCGGAACTGATTTTTCTAAAAACTAGACTCATTTCACAATTTTTGTTTTCAAACCTATACTTTACAAAAAAAGCAGGCTAGAATCAGCTGTCAACTTTTCAATTTTTTTTTGTTAGCCAGGGTAGTCACTTTGTTTCAATTATTGCATTTCCAACATATTAAGTAATTAGAAATCTGTGAAATGTTCTGGTATGTACATATGTAGTACATTTTATAAATAAATATTAATATTATTAAGTACAATACCAAGATAGGTATACTATTTTAGTATAAAATCAAGATCCAAAAATTTCATCCATTTTGACATCAGTTTTGTATCCCAAAAACTGTAACATGATTCCGATAGTATTTTTTTTTTCTCATAGACTAAGAATATGACATTTTTAGGACAATTGGCTCGAAATATGCAGACATTTTAGGTCAGCTGTCATCAAACCATGCTATTGCCGAAATCCAACAAAAACCATGCATTACAAAACCAATAAAATATCATCATTTTATACAAAACCAACCGATAAAATACCCGGAAACATCCAAATCAAAAATTCACAAACATAAAGCCATACACGTTTAATATTTATAGGCAAACGGATGGGTAGCTTTCCATTCCACCAAAGTTAAAAGGGGTGCATCCGCAAAACAAACAAGCTCTTTTGCGGCGAGCGACCGCCTGGGCCAGATTAAACGTTTAAAATTCATCGGTACGCCTCAGTTGGTGCTCGGTAAGTCCGTTCGGACCGTTCAGCTCTTCTTCTTTGCCGAAAATCTAAAACCGGAATTCCGATTTCGACCGGACGACCTCCTGCTCCTCTGCTCCTCTCCATAATGCAACCGCTGAAGCGTTTCCAGGTCACCTCGCCTCCGAAAACGGGCGCCCCTGACACCCCCGCAGCCACCACGTAGATTCACGATCCTTTCAGTTATAAATTCAATGCGATAGAATCTCATTTCCATTATTATTAACTTGTTACTTGGCCGGGAGTGGCGCCAGAGGACTCTGGATGTACCCGAGCGACGTGGCGTATCTTACTCTTTTGTTCTGGCAAGTGCCAAGTTAAATGCTAAAGAGGGAAACTTGTATTATTGCTAGTTTTGCAAATGGGGATAAGTTTTTATTTATGGAAGAAGTATTTTTATTAGAAACCAGGTTTTATATTTTGTGTTGTGCTGTTATTGATAAGGTACCTTAATTTAAATAATGTAAAATTATCATGTCAATGTATTATTTTATGTTTTGACACTATTCTTGAGTCAAAAAGGTATTGTGAAAAAAGTAGTCTTTCAACACAATGGCGCAGTATTAAGAATTGGGTCATTTTTGCTGAAAACTGGTTGCAGTTTTGGGTTCATAAAGTTTATTCTCCCAGAAAAATAAATGTAAAACATCTTGTTTTGCAATATTACTTCAATTAAATAATTTTTTTCAAATTATGAGATGTCACCTTTCTTAGATATTCCAATTTTTATCGATGTAGGTATCAAAACTATATAAGTTATGTATCGTCTTATCTCTTACAAACATTTTATGATAAGAAAAGAAAATAAAAAAAAGAATTCCGATACCGGGAATCGAACCCGAGCCTGCTGGGTGAAAGCCAGCTATCCTAGCCACTAGACCATATCGGACTGTGTTAAAATTAAGCATCAAAATAGGCGGCCAGGTCCCGCAGATACGTGTGCTAAATTTAAATTTAACGTCAGCGCTTTATGATTTATGATTATTAATTTTCGTTAACATAATTTTATTATCACGAACGAAATATATTCCGACATAATCTATAAAGATACTGGCAGTTAAGTTGCCAGTAAAAACAAAGTGGGAATGTTTTACTATTTGATATAGTAGGTAGTATATTTTGTAATATTTGTTACTTGATTCTTGTGTCTTTTATTATTCTAATACTAATGAATTAAATAATTAAATGCTTCCTTTTTCACTAAATAATTGTAATAGTGTTCAGTTTTGGAGAAAATCACAGCAAATGAAACAAAAAAAAGCATTAGTTTAAAAAAATTATTACAAAATTATTGCTGCAATGTGTATGGCAATGCCTGTCGTCAAAGGGTTTTTGTTATACAAATGAGCAAAAGCGACAGCGAAGAAGGAAGAGAAGCCGATTGATTTCTATATAAAATGCTATTTGCCTAACAACGGCTTGGGTAAATACATTTACCTAGCCAAATAGCCTTAATCATATAAATGAAGACTCAATATCTATTTGCCATGGCAAATAGCTTTTGCCTAGGCTAAAGCCTGTTGCCAGAAATAACCAATTGCCTACGACATTTTACACTCATCACGACACCAAACTGTGAAAATATCTATAATATCAGAAGCTGCGTCTTGACCTAACATTTTATCAGTACTGTTTATATATTTGATGTAAAAATGAAACTGGACTCTGAATTTTCATTAGAGTCAACCAACGACGCAACTTGGTTGGTTATACGGTTTTTTTTTTCTGTAAAGAACGTTGCCGTCTATTGTCAATTATAATCCCGGTATAGATGATACACTAATTATGATTTGATAAGTTTGTGGTATCCATAGTTACTACAACGTCTTTTCATTGCAATTAATTCAGCACCCAGTTTGGCGTTACCTGCGCTGTCTTGGTTTCAAGAGGCAAGTGTCATGATGGAATAATGAAGTCTTTTGTGTACCTCCGCAATTTCGCCCAGCGCCTATGCTATATTAATTAGGTCTCCTATTGTAGATTATTCCCCGTTTCTCTTCGCGATGCCCCATTGTTTCTTCCGTGAGCCATGGGAGAGAGGCCCGATGGCGTCCGGGCCCCATGACGGCTTATGGCATTAATTTAAACTTCAAAGACTCATTAAAGTCCCACGGCAGTTGCTGTTTCACATTAAACGGAACGCAAAGGTTTTAATTAAAATAAACAAATCAAGCCGGAGCGAATTATTGCTAACTATTGCGAATATTGGTGGGGTAGGCAAGGATTTATTCTACAGTTTGATCTTGCTGTCCTTATTACTATTATTGTTACCGTAAAAAGTAAATAATATTGATATTGTAGAAAAAGGTTAGATTATTTAAAAATAAATAAAGTCAACAAATATTTTAACATTTATTTATTTACTTTTTTAATCGAATTGCAAATTCTGGAAGTAGCAATTTTGCTTCGATATTACGAACCGATATAAAACGGTTCTGGTTTTATAACGCTTTCAAAACGAGGTTTTATAACCGCGGCAATTTGACTTGAATGACATATTGCATGTCGTGCAATCGCAAGATTGGCAGCAATATTCATACATAAAACGATTGTATCATCGAGTTTTATGTAAATGTATCGGATATTGCATAAAATCAGTCCGAAATATTGGACTTTTATTAGAGCTCAGTAACAAAAATTTCGCTACTGAAAAATTCAAACGAGTCAGTTTTTTTGTTTTTGCATACACATTCAAACCAAACATTTTGAATTGAAACTTTGGAACTAACGGATGAAAAGATCACATATTATAAAAACGGAATATTTATTTTAGCTGAAAAAAAAACAAACCATACTACACTCTTTCAGTTTCCTTTATTAATATTTTTTATAATGCATTGACATGCATCGACAAGGAAATATGGAAACAACATATATGAAAGCTGTATGTGTTTTTGTTTTCAGCAACTGAATATATATTTGTTTTTCTGTTTTTACGTCTCCTTTTGTTTACGTTATTAGGAAACATATTTAAGAACTAGTGCTAAAAATGATCAATTTTTGACTATGGATTCTATAATGTGACTTTTTTTCAGTTATTAATGGCATAATTGGTTTAATCTGTTTTGTTGAAAAGTGAATTTTGCTATAGAATTTAGTAGTACTCAATACGAATCTGTCTTCAAAGTTTTGTATCGTAAGGACTTTTGCGTTTATTTATTTTGTTTTTATGTTGTCACGTCGGTCACACAACAAGGAACGCTGGCAGTGCTTAAAAGGCATGGTGAATTAAGTTTTAGGAGTTTTTAGGAAGTTTTAAGGATAGATTTGTGTTTGAGATTGAAATTAAGAGATCCTTTCAGAGGCTGGATTCACACGCTATAAATTATTAAAAATTATCCGATTTCCGTATTTAGAGCTTTTGATATCTACATTTTAGAAAAGTTTTCGATTTAGGGAATTTTTGAGCCCGGATTTGTGTAAATCGCAAATTAATTTAGTAATAAATGTCCATGTCAAATCAACACAGTTTTATTTCTCACCACTTTGGATTTTGATGAAATTTTGTAGAATTGTTGTTTTCATGTAGTTATAGAAAAATACCAAATTTTATGATGTTAACCCGTTTTGGAATTATGGGTATGCAAACTTTTCAACTTTTCAACCGATTGATGCTCAATCGTCCTAATCTAGAGAGGTGGTACAGGTGCAATTTTATAGCTTTTTCCATGAGTTTTCTCCTGATATATAACACAATAGGGCTTGCGGGGAATTCTGTGTTCTTAATTACAAATTAAAAGGTTAATTTTTATTATGTCAAAATGTTCGTCTTCTAAATTTTTTAAAAAAATCGTTATATTGGGACGGGAATGGCTTCATGCAGGGCCGGCCTTAGCGTTTTTGCCGACGTAGGCAAATTTCAATAGTGCCGCCCCCCTGATTGATTGATTAATTACTTTTATAACAAACCAACTGCAAATTATTGAAATAATTATTATCAAATAATAAATTCATGCATCATGAGTCCTGGCGTGGTATTATTTTTTATTATATTTTGCAAGACGCGTTAGTAATGTAGCGAAAACAAACATACTACGTACCAAGATATTATTTTCTTGTCGAAAGTAAAACGTATTAAGAATTCTATAGCCCGAAAACTATTTCTTGTAGGCATAAGAATGTATTTTTCACCGGTGCATTCATGCGGCATTAATATGTTTACCTCAAATAGTCTGCCCAATATCGGCGTAGAAGTTTTTGTCGAGCCAGCCGATGCGTTCGAGACCTTGCAACGTGTTTGCAAGTCCAGATGTGCGATGTTACGAATCTACATTAAACGTTCATATTTTCGGTACAAATATAATAGGATAATAATACTCAAAAACAAAAGACGATAGCAAATTTTGGTTTTCACCAATGATTTTCTCTCAAAAAAAAAACGATCTTACTCACTTTTCGATATCTCTTATATTTACCGAGATCTCCTATATAGTAACGTTGAATTTGGCCCACCTGTACATACTTAATTACATACTTTCAGCTCAATTGATTAATTACTTTTATAACAAACGAACTGCAAATCATTGAAATAATACTGGGTGCAGGGCCGGCCCTAGCGGTTTTGCCGCAGTAGGCAAATCTCAATAGTGCCGCCCCCCTAACTCCAAAATGATTTATACAAAAAAAACAGATTTATACAAAAATCATGATCCAGAAAAATACAGTCAGCACTCAGACAATATTTACGAAATTTATTTGTAATAAAAACACAACCTTTGGAGATTATACTAGTATTTTTTGTTACTTTTAAAACAACAAAGAATAAATAATACTAGTACAATATACAAAGTTTAACCCTAAATTAAAATTACCTCTTTCGAACCTTTTTTCTGCAAAATCGCGAGTAACTTCTTTCAGATCTAATGTATTCATATTCAGTGGCCTTCATTGCTAACCCATTAAGACAATTTTAAGTAGACATGGGTTCTTAAGTACTTTTTTTTATTAATATTAGTTTAGCAAACTGTCTATCGCCCGCTCAGGTAGCAATAGGCAGGGTTAGAAAAAACTGCTAAGCAATGTTTAAATTTGGCCCAATGTTAAGGAAGGTAATGAATTTTTAAAAACGTCAACTGGACCTTCTGGAAACAAGGTCTATGGACGCAAAATCATTTAACATCATAATTAATTCGTCCGACTATGAAAATGGTACCAATAAGCAGGTAGCAACAGTTATATCCATTTGATGTTATAGTTGACTTTTACTTCTAAATATTATGTTTGTAGAATTCTTTTTTAAAACATGAACTGATTTCCGTCCTGGTATCAAACTATGGGAAATAAAAACATCCAACACGAGATAATATATTATCGTAAAAGTTGGTATTATTCTATAACTACATGAACACCACAATTTCACAAGTTTCAAAAAAATCCAAGGTGGTGGGGAAAAACTGTGTTGATTTAGCATGGAATTTCCCCTTCTTAAACGACTTTTCATTCAACTATTTTCCATTGATAAACTCCTTGTTTCCCAGAGTTATCTATATTTATGGAATTCATGGAGGAGGATGGAGTCGCTATACGCTATACTTCTAGCAGCGAGAAAATTACCCCGGGGGCGAGGCTAACATACCAGGTCCGGATTGACTCTAACTGGCCATAAATTTAAAAAAATCAAATTAATGGGGAAATAATTGGTTATTTAAAAATCAGAATGCTCATTGTAGAATCTATTTTTGTTTCCTTTGAATTAATTCGACATAGTGCTGATGAGAGCAATAACAATTTATCAATCCCTCTTTACCAAACTTTCAACTATCACCTTTACACGTTTGCTAACGTTCGAATCCTGACATCTCTTACTTTAAGTGACAAATTCGCTTATAAATCTTCACTGCACGGATAGCTCAACTGGGAGAGCTCCCGACAGGAAATTGGGAGGATCATGGTTCAAATCCAGACTAAGGTATTTTTTCTAAGAATTATCCACACCTAGACTAATTAATTATCATTCGTTTGTTAATTATGCACATCTTAATGTCAACTTATATGCATATTTCCTGAAAATTTCAGATTTAAGAATATTTAAATGAAATTTTCAGGGAATAGTCTTTAAACATAAGTACTATTACTATTTGCATACTATCTACAGTACTTGTAATATCACTTTTTGCCATTTCATCGCGAAAAATTCTTTCAATATTCCGTCACATCTAAATATCGGTATCACGTAAAATCAAGCGTTCGCATCTTCCTATAAATCTCCATAAATCCGCGGCCGTTGTTTGTGTCAACAAGTCACGTGCATTTTTGCGACCGAGCTTTCGCAAACAATGAGATAAGCGCGATCGGTTTTTGCTCCCGACCCGACAATAGATGGCGCTGCCGCCCGTGCATCGTCGCCCTGATTCTCGAGTCCTCCCGCCAACATGTAAACATATTTCAGGCTGTCGTCATCGACATTCAGCCGCGCGCATTGTCGTGTCAGCTTTTTCAAAGCGCTGAATTCGGGCGCCGCTATTTTAAAATGGCAAAACTGCATGCGACATCGCTCAACTTGAAGCAGAGGGTGCGCGCGAGGTGAAAATCGATTTCGAATAGCAAGAGCCTGCGAGAGAGACCTTCATTTATAGCTCGAAAAGCAGTACCTACATAAACACACTGGATTACTTTTGTTTTGTGGTATTGTTGTGTCATCTAGCATTCATCAACAAGCAGATATGTGCGTATTCATTTAGCGTACGCATTTCATGTTTTTACCATTAATTATGTACGACGATAATTCAAAATGAAGCCAGAGGTTGTTCAACCTATACTGGGTTACTGGAGTAAAATTTTTAGAACGCATATTGTAATATAAAATTTTGCAAGAAATACCATCGTCATCAATCAACGTTTGTGTCAAAATCAACATATCAACGATGAAGTCTATTCATCTGCTGCCTTATTCACCAACAATCATATGAATTTATGCCATGAATCGATCAAATTCATATGTAGGTATGTTTGTTTATTCATAATGAATTTCAAAACATTTACATGACGTATAGTTTCAATGGAAGTGTCCAAACATTTGTTTGTAATTAGGGTTGCCAGATTTTACTTTTCGTCCAGCTTTTTGATATTTTTATTGTCCTTTTTTCTATCCAAAATCCATCTTAAATTTAGTTCACAAAATTTTGTTTACCCAGAGTTGTCACTTTTGCAATTTTAACTGTTTTTTTTTTTAACTATTTTTGTGGTAGGCTGTAAAATGTTTCCGTTACCATTCAGACAATTAAAACCTCTACCCAAATCACTAAGAAAAATATGAAAATTAAATTTAATATGAAATCCCTATAACGGTCAGAATTTTGCCCCCCCCCCGCCTAAATCGCGATAGTGTTCGTTCCTCTAGCTAACGTATTTCAATCAGTTTCCACAGAAAAATGTTTATAACTTCTGCAAAAATGTTTGCATAAATTTCTATCATACCTCAAATTGTAGGTAATTAAGACACCTAATATCCCTATGACGTTCAGAGTTTTGCCCCCCTAAATCGCGATAATGTTCGTTCCTGTAGCTAACGTATTTCAATCAGTTTCAACAGAAATTTTTTTATAACTTCTGCAAAAATGTTTGCATAAATTACTATCATACCTCAAATTGTAGGTAATTATGAAACCTAATATCCCTATGACGTTCAGAATTTTTCCAATTTTTGATTCGTACGTTGTCACAGGAAATCGGTTCACATGAAGAATTTCAACAGATTTAAACAAATTTTCAAAATTTTGGAAAGTTTTCCAAATACTTTTTATATAGACGTGCATTGTCACCGGACCAAAATCCACACAACAAATTTCAACGCGATTGCCATTGGCTAGTATGTAACATATCGCTTACAAGATTTGAACGTAACTAACAAATAACTAGTGAAGTGAATATAAGCGTAATAAAAATTAACAATAGCCACTAAAATGTTAAACAGCGTCGGCCTAATACTCAAATGGCTTAAATGCAACATAACAAAAACTTACAGTAGAACAGATAACGGTTTAAATTTGTATAGAACCATATTATTATAATTTTACGTCTTTTAATCGATAGAATTATAGAATTATGTAATACAAAAGCCATTTTAGCACATATTGGAGGTGCGGCTATTTTAGTCCTAGCCTGACAATTCATTATATGAAGGAATGGTTTATTTTTTAACCCCGGTTTAGTCTCTAAAAAAGGAATTTATAGAAATTTAAGAACAGATACCAAAGTGGTCTCAACTTTTGAAGAGCAACAAACTACACAGTGTGATTTTTTACCAGGTTATTACGTCGTTATTCTTACAAATGAACAGGCAATTTTTATGTTACTTAAAACAGGACCCAATTGATTCAATTTCAATTCCATTTTTGGTAGAAAATATTGTCCAGAAATTGAGATTCTTAAGAAAATAAAAATACTTGTTTCCGAGGAGCCATCAGTGGTACCAAAACGCTGCCATTTTAATTAGTGTAGCACACGTCCACTACTTTCCGCTGGCAGCACGTGCGCTGTTCACAAACCGTTATTATTCCTACAATCACAGAAACAATATTGATCCGCTGTGTAACCGCATCAGTTTATCTTATCCTTAGATTAACACCGATGGAAAATATCGCGCCTGCTGGATAGATTAAATGTAATTGAAGCGTTATTGCGAAGCGTGAAACGTACACAGGTATTAGCTAAACCAAGCGGAGTACGCTCACTCACAATGATAATTGTACCATTAGTGCTTGAGATTCGCTCAATCTAGCGAAATTGTATTCCCAATACGGGATCCTGGATATGAGGCCGTCTTACGGACCCGTTCTCTGTTTAGTGCATAATGCGATTTGGTACTAACAGGAGAACATGGATTGTATGTATCTGTTGTGATATATCAACAGTTGCCGAAAACATGGCACATGCATGGTCTTAGGTCTTAGTGAAATCTGAACAGATAGTATATTAAGGAGGATTAGATGTATAGTCAAAAGATGCCCTGGGTATTGGTACACGAGGCGTAAATGGTGCAGTTCGCTACTAAATGTTACAGTTATCTGTAGTGTATAAAGCAGTCCAATCAAATTTGTATTATTACAATGTTGCATTTGTTATTATTTCTTCTTGTTTATTACAGCTGACAACACAACACTTATTGTGTCCCATTATTATTTGACTTAAGAATTTGATCCTTTAAATCAAAAGGTTTGGTAGTCAGATTAATCAGCTTACATTATTGGATTAAACATTCACCTACTTCTTTTAAATATGAGCATATTATTACGAAAATGCAATAATATTTTACATGGAATAGAACTAAAACATCAAAAGAAGAATTTTGTTATTTTCCTATATACTAGAGCTGTTGGACATTTCTACGTCGGATACATTGACGGTATAATAGCAGAATCACTGATGCTGCGGGAGCATGTATGCAGTTATGACAACTACAGCGCCATCTATCGGTATCTTTCACATTATTGTCAAGACAACGACTTCTAAAATCGATACATTCGTTTTCTTAAAGCAAATATTTAAAACGACTTATGTTAAGAATGTCATTTTCTTATCATACAACAATTTCTCTGTGTGTAGTAAGTGTAATCTTTAGTGGTGAAAATAAAAACGTATTTAAGTTATCGTAATTAGAAACTGTGAAAAAAATAGATAATTTCAAAAAATATCGTATAATGAATGCGTATTATTGTACTAAAATTGATAATGAAGATTAGCGAAATAAATCTACAATGATCAAAGAAAAATATCACAAACGCTCCAGGAATAATGGAGCAAATCTGAACAAAATCACAAAACGGATTGTCTGTAGTTTTCTTCAGGGTCAAGTAAAATACAGCAGAAAATTCTCTTACTTATATCACTCACTTATATCACAATAAAAAGGAACCACAGATAAAGGCCGTCTTCATTTCTCTCAACGAGTATTATAGCCTCCAAACACAGGAAGCACAAGTGTTGCATTATTATTTCATTTTATTACATTCTCCTAGACGGCAGATTGCCTCAGCCACCCACATGTTAGCCAATTGTTCTCCGTATCTTTTATTTTGTACCCATTTTTTACGTGTACATCCTTACGTTATATCATGTTACATTATGTGTCTGTAGCCAGACCAGTACGATGTAGGCTTGATGAAATTTTCAGTGTTACTTCTTAGATACTTCTTAAAAATTATATTTGCCAGTAGAAATACATCATAATACATCTACGGACTGTTCCACGTGACCTGCTACCGTCGGCTTGCTGATACTATTTTTGTCACGCAAAAATCTCTATTGCCTGGTCTATATAAAAACTTGAATAGGCTTTTTTTCTGAATTACATTATTCCAAACAATACAAAAGGATCAAGTTTTGAAACTTAAATAGAAACTAGTATAACATATAAAAAATAGCTTATTGTTTATTTTCATTATTATCAGAACATACAATAACCGGATGTAATAAAAATCCCCAAACATAAAACTTATGACAGATTTCCGATCGCGGTGTAAAAAGGAAACAGTTTAGAATTTAACAGCGGTATAAAGCAACAAGTGGGGCAGAACGGAAGGCTGCCACATCGGTGAAAAATATGTTTTCGGGCAGTAAAATTCGGCGGCGCAGACACGGCGCGGAAATGTAGGTCAAACGTCCGGAAAATTCCGGGAATCGCGGGCGCCCGCCCGTCCATAGTTTCAATTTTCAGCGACAGTCCGGAAAATACCGTCTAGTGCAGAATTCCTCCGGCTGGTACAATGCCTCAAAACAATGCGCGTAATTCAATGAAAACGCCCGGTTGTGTTGTTTTATTTCGAAAGTTCGCTGGCGAATGACCGGTGAGCTTTGTGTTTCGCGGATTTTCTATTGTAGTCTACCAGCTGGGAAACATTTTTTATTTTAACTTTTGCTGGGTAATTTTCTGAACTCTCTTCTACAATAGGGTGTTTGTTCAGAGAACATATTTTTAGAAAGAAGACGCATCATTGATTTTTGTTTTACAAATAAAATGTCCAAACTTTACTTTAATTTGAGAGAGAAACGCCGTTTGAACTGAGGTAGCAAATCGGCACAAACGCCGGATAAGATATTTTTTAAACTACCAGGAAAGATTATATTAATTATTATTATTATAATAAACATATTTAACGTGTGTACGAAAAGTGTACAGACTGTTGATAACACGTACAATGCTGTGTGGACCACATTATATTATAAGATCTAGAGTCTAAACTAGACGAATGAAAATCCCCAGCATATGTACTGCCTTGTGGGATCACAGAGTTGGTGCGAAAAACCAAAGCCGAGAAAACTCTGGATGAATTCGAAAATATTTGATAAAAATATCGAGCCGTCTCGCCAATAAAAAATTCTAAAAATGCGGTAATTTTAGAGGAAAAAACTAGAATCCCCCTTTAAATGGCTTCCAAACAAGTAAATAACACTGACTGCAATCAGAAAATGCAATTGTATCATAGACAAACTAACGCACAGAGATAAAACGCACAGGATTCATCTTGCATGGTGTAAAATCATTTCCTTATACTTCATTACCGGAAATAAAAAAAAAAATAAAAATAGGTTAATAATATGGTGACATACAGGCGGGATGTAAATTTTAAATAAATCAAAAATTTACATCCCGCCTGTATGTCACCATATTATTAACCTATAATATAACTTTGACAAAATATGTCGTTAAACATTTTCACTAAAAAAAATAGTTTACAGATGCAATTAATATAATATGTCAATATGAATTTAACGTAAAACGCATGTATTTTGACGTAAATTCATTGCATAATCGATTACCTGACAGTAACTGGCATCAATACAGCGAGGTAAAATCGTCAGTTGGTACAATAAATCAATAACCCGGTTTAAAATTCAATATTCCTGGAGTTAGCGGCCGACCAAGTCCACAATATTTATTAATTAAGCGATTTATTGGCGCGTGCAGCGCCATCTATTATACAGGGGGTAATTGCTATCACACCCTGACCTGTTTAATTTAACGCCTACGTACCTTTTTTAATCTAACGCTTAAAGTAGGGAATATACAATGTTTTTTTACGATTTAAAAAGTTTAAAATAAGTTGAAAATAAAGGAATTTTTAACTTACTTGTGGCACTGAATGGACACATTTTCGAACGAATATGAAAATTATAACTACAACAAACTTGACATACTAACACACTGACTCCGTGAAGTTTATAATGAACAAAGTTATGTGCATAAATAAGAACATGAGATAAGACGGTGATTACTCAGTCGAATGGCAATAAATCTTAAATGTTTCTTAATGAAGCAATTACCGTAATACATGTGTAAATAAAAATTAATTAAGTGGAAGTTGAATTGATATTAGTCGTTTATTTATCATAATTTGCATAAATCTAAATACTAATCTAAAATTTGGTGTGGTTGGGTGACTAGCTCTTCCGTCACTTTAGGCAAAGGAATATAGTTTTTTTTGCAGTAAAACTATAGACTGTTAAAAAATTTGAATTCGAAAGTAGGTTTTGTTGTGAAATAACAATAGTGTCTGTATCTGCTGCTACTTTCCATTCAATACCAGTGCTGCCTACAATCAATCATCGAAAGAGATCACACAGATAGGATTGGAAAAGACAAATAAGCAAAAACTGAATATCCCAGATTTCAAATTAGCTCAATACCGGACCTCCGTCCTAGTCTCAAACAAAACAAACATATAAATAACCGAATATCTCGTGACGGGCATCATCCCGGCGATTCCAAATTATTTGGAAAAAGCGACCGTCCCACAAATAACACAATTTCATTATCGGAGAGATCTCTCTGATTTGGACATAGCTATTGGGACAACTGCACGCACACCCTTCTCCTCTTGTCTTACAAGGATAGCCAAGCTGTCGGCCATCTAGCGGAGACTTGCCGTACCGATATCGCCTTAAATGGAACAATCCGATCGAAGATTTCCATAAGTCCTTGGCTGCTCTTTTTATATCGCACTCTGTGCGTTGTCGATCCCGGTTATATAGGAGAAGAATGCCTGAGGATGCCGCATACTGATGAGTGAGATTGAGCCCAACAGCGAGTCGTTTAATTCAGGATGGCAGACTTCTGATGTTATTGGGAGAATTAAATTTTATTTTAAAAGGAGACATATCTCTTATAGGTGATATATTGTGAATTTCTACTCAAATAAAGAGCTTTTTCTACAGGCGTGATATGAGTAAATTTTTTTTACTCCTAGGCATGAATGTACATATTTATTACTATTGCAATTTATGATGAGTAATATTAACATTGTCGACGCATACTTAATGACGACTTGCAACCAATTACCACCCACGGGTTTAGTGGTATAAAAGTTCAGATCTGTAAATGGTTTTCGATAACAAAAAATAGAAATTCGAATCCAATTTCTGTGATCCTATATTGCTCCATTTTTTACTGTTCCAAAAACTTTGTTAAACAAAATCAATACGCATAGCAATACCCAACAGCAAACTAGCTGTATCATGAAAAACTATTATTATTAAGATAATAATGTACCGAAAAATATGAAAAATGTCAGATCAATGAAGGTGTCGAGGAAAGTGCTACGAAATAGATTTTGTTTATATTTGGAACAATAATTACAGAATTACTGCAAAAAAGTGCCATCTGATTTAATAAATAGTCTTACTTTTTAATAGCAAGTTATTAATATGCGACCTTTTTTCCTGAAATATTGATGTTGATGCGATACTTCATACGTCTCTTTAATATCGTGTAAGGTTTAGGAGAAAAAATAGAATAATAATAATAATAATAATAATAATAATAATAATAATAATAATAATAATATAGAAATCTCGGTACCTGCTGATGCGAATGTTGTAAGGAAGGAGCTTGAAAAACAACTTAAATATAAGGATCTCGCAATAGAAGTTGGACGTATGTGGGGAATGAAAGTGAACATTGTTCCGGTGATTGTAGGTGCATTGGGAGCAGTTAGTCTAAATTATAGTAAACATGTTAAAGAGTTGCTGTGCAAAATTTCGCCCTGGGAAATTCAAGAAATTGCGGTTTTGGGAAGCGCAAATATTTTGAGGAGAGTTTTATCATAAAGAACCCTAAATTTGCTGCTTAATATTTCATCTTTACCTTCTTTGAATGTATATTGTCTATTAATAAATGTGTGTCTGTGTGTGTGTGTGTGAGTGTGTGTGTGTGTTTTTAATGACATTTGCACAAGGCTGCAAGGGTTTTCTGCAGTTTTCCTTTGCTTTGCAAAGAAAAATTAAATTTTTCTTTGCAAAGCATAAATGGCCTTGTGTTTTTCAAAATTGGGTAGAGCTGCAGTGATACCCGCAAAGGGAGTACCCTAGGCTTCAGCGAAGCTCGGTACTACCAATTTGCCCTGATCCTCTTTATTACTTTTCAAAATGATTAGTGTAAGTTTAGTATTTATATGTTATATCTAAATTATATTATCTAGGTTTCAAATATTTAATGAGATGTATCAGAGATTTTCAATAAATAATAATAATAATAAAATAAAAAAAATAAATAAATAGGAATAAGTTATCAAATATAGAGATAGATAGTATAAGAAGGGAGGTAGAGATTTTTCTAAATCTTGAAAATGATGAAGTGGTTGGAGTTGAAGATTTAGAACCGAACAGCCGTAGAGTTTTATCATAAAGAACCCTAAATTTGCTGCTTAATATTTCATCTTTACCTTCTTTTAATGTATATTGTCTATTAATAAATGTGTGTCTGTGTGTGTGTGTGTGTATGTATGTGTGTGTGTGTTTTTAATGACCTTTGCACAAGGCTGCAAGGGTTTTCTGCAGTTTTCCTTTGCTTTGCAAAGAAAAATGAAATTTTTCTTTGCAAAGCATAAATGGCCTTGTGTTTTTCCAAATTGGGTAGAGCTGCAGTGATACCCGCAAAGGGAGTACCCTAGGCTTCAGCGAAGCTCGGTACTACCAATTTGCCCTGATCCTCTTTATTACTTTTCAAAATTATTAGTGTAATTTTAGTATTTATATGTTGTATCTAAATTATATTATCTAGGTTTCAAATATTTAATGAGATGTATCAGAGATTTTCAATAAATAATAATAATAAAAAAAACTATGTCTAAATTATTTTTTGTATAATAAACGTAACACCATTTGCCATTTTACCACAACACCTAAGAAAAATGCTATTTTACGGATAAACTCAATGAATTGAGGTAATGGTAGCTGGTTCCTGCCAACTTAGTAATTACAGTTATTAAAAGATAAAGTCACTATTACTGACAGCATAAAATTTATAAAGTTGCAAGTTTCAGTTTCATAGCTGCAAAATTAGCTTTACGTGCAGCAAAAAATCGATATTAAAAAAAAAAAACGACAACGTAGAAAAATATTTGGGAATAGTTCAGTCGTTTTTCCTTTTTAAATTGTACCATATGTCGTTGATGCACAAAAGGTGACCCATCTCAAAATTTGTCATTTTTTTAGTGATGATGAAATATGTTTTTAAAATCCTCTATTTTTATTAGAAAAAACGCCATAAAGATAGATCAAGAGAGAACCGGTAGAGTCAACAAATGTCACTTTGTCTTTGTATCGAAGTTCACAAGAAAAACGTCACATTTCGAAAGTTTCTTTCAAGAAAAACGTCGTGTGTTGTGCCGTTTTTGATAATAAGGTAAGTTAATGTATTATGTATTGTTTTAAGTTGTGACACTATTCATAAACTTTTTACATTAATTTAGACGAAAACCTAGACAAATTGTACAGGCGTATTGTTTTGGCATTGTATCACTTTTCTGGATACTTGAAATGTGGTATGTCAACACAATGGCGCAGTATCTAGAATTGTATCATTTTTGTTCATGAAATTGTGCGTTTTAAACTTTACTTGTTGATATAATTTTCAATAAAAAAATCCTTGCTGAATAGGCATAATGGAGAATAAGCAATTAGCATCGTTAAGTGAACGGACTAAATTTTTACTGCGATTGTCGATTACCATCAAAATAATGTCACTTAAGATGAAGCGAATACGAAAATGGATTGTCATAAATCAAGACAACGTGATAATCTTTAGGGATTCTTTTAATAGTAGGTTTATAAAGCAGCATCTAGCAACAATCCACAACATTGCAATATAAAATCGGTATACATATTTCACGACCATCAAACCAATAAAAAAAAACTCCATAATTATCCACAGCCGGGGCATTTTACGCGCTAACAATTCCACATTTTAGCACATTTCGACCTCCGCCGAAGTCAAAAAATCCACCCGTGTCAATACGTCACGAGCAGATCGGCCTCATTTTGCATATTCCACGTGATTTAGAGCGCAAAAGGTAACGCACTCCGCTCTCGCCTACCGATATATCCCAATAATTTGGCCGTACACTGTCAAATGCGAACACGCTCCAAGCCATAAATACAATAATCCAGGTGTCGATGCCATGGTGACATGCGTACCTCATTTCGATGTTTCCTCTGACCTAATTCCTACTTGCCGTACCGCTCGTACCGCTCGCTGTGAGAGTTAACGCTGCCGGGATGCTGCTGGTTTCAGCGGCTTCAGCAGCGCTGCGGATAGGACATCTGCTCGCCGGCCGGCCAACGATATTCTCTCCTGTATATGTAGGTCGTGCGATAATGGATAGGTATTGTAGTGTGGCGCCTCTGGATTCCTGGCATTAGTAGCGGTCTCGGCTAATGAAATTTAACGTCGAATATAGAAGCTTGTTGTCGCGTACGCGCGTTGTCGTCCTGCACGTAGGTAGGAAGAATTTACGCGAAATTGCAAAAGGAATAGGTGGTGAAATAAGCGAAACAAACAACAGGTTTCTCTGCTTGGCTAAGTAGGAAGTGATGTTGTTATTCTAAAGGAAACGAAGTTGAAATGGTAGTACATAGTTATTATGGTCTTGTTATAAAAAAAATACGTGGTAGAGTGCCAGATAAAATAGCTTTAGTTGTAAATGCAGAATATACATTTTAATGTAACAATAACCAAAGAGATTGTGTTCTAAATCTTGCAGAACTGCCAAGAAATGTTAGATATTATGCATACCAGTCTTTTAGAGCTTTTTAAATTTAAAAATCCATGTGTGTTTAAGCACCAGACTAGTAATGACATAGAAATTGCCTTGTTTTCACAACAGTTGAAAGTCCTGCTAAATTAAAAAAAAAAAAGATACATAAACAAACCAGAACAGTCTGTTATTTGGTAATTATTTGAAAAATCAAATCGATAAATCGATAGTCAATGATTTTCGAATTTATAATTATTCTCAGGAGACGATTTTGTGAATGGTAAGTAAATGTCGATATATTTCTATTTTATTATAGCAGTTGAACCGAATATCCTGGAAACTTCAAAATTCCATTAAATTGACCATTACTTTAATTGACCATAGTATTTGCCTGAAATCCAGAAGAAGGATCCACAAAACGCCCATTTATTTTCCATATTTTGGTTTCGAAATATTGTATACCAAAGACTAATTGTATAGGTTTCACATGACCCCAGAAATAAAAGTCTAATGGTGATAAATCTGGTGAGCTTGGTGGCCACCGCTGTGTCCTCTATTTCCGAACCACGTATCGTCAAACATCTGATTAAGTTGAACGGATACCACATGCGAAGAATGTGCCGGTGCACCGTCCATTTGATAAAAGCAGTCGCGGAAAATATTGAGGGGAAGAGTTTCGCAAACATTGTTCGCACATCCACGCAAAAATTCTAAATATCTATACTATTTAAATTTTTTGTGGTATATTTCGTATCTAATTTCGTCCCCCATTATTAAATGGGAGTATACAAAATGCATTTAAAGAACAAGTGACAATATCTCAAAAACTATTAAAAATAGATATAGGGAACTAGAATATTGATTTATAGAGAATAAGATTTTCTATCGAATGCCGTATCGGTATATAGGGTCTTCCATTAAAAAAAAAATTAGTTTCTTACGTTTGAAAATTCAATTATTGTGTTGTAAATTTTGAACAGCCTGTATAAGATATCATGATGAATTAAACATCGTCCTATTTGGTTATGTTTCTAGTTTTGGACCACCAATTATGAAACTTCTACTTTCAATAATAACCGAGATATTCAATTTTAAACATAACCCCGAAAATCACCAAAAAATTACTAAGATCAAAAAATTCTAAAATGGTGATATTTAGGTATAGGGAAACCTTTTGAAAAATGATGTATTTTGATATGTAGAAACCAAAAATAAAATTAAAATTATATCATTCTATTTGAAATAACAAAGTTGATACCAACTTCCGGCGGCCAGAAGCGACAGTTAACTTAAGAATATTTTAGCTGAAGAGCTCAGATCGAGTAAATTCTAGTTCCAAATTTTCAAGTTTCCAAAAAAAAAAAATAGAACAAGAGAAACTGTTATTGTGCCAGTTCAGTGAGATACCCTGTATACAGTATATGTTCTACTATTTTCTCCCGAAATTTTTGTAATTCTGAGTAAAAAGTGTCATATAGATGTCTTATTTCAATTTTAAAAGTTACAGCTGAGTGAAATATAAACAAAACAAAGGAATGAATATAAAAAGATATCGCGAAGAAAACAAACAACCCATTACAATATTATAAAAAGCCATTAAATAATAAAATTTATGAATAAACAAAATAAAGCCACATTGAATTTTTACTGGTCTTACAGTTTTTTTATATTCTATGTGATATTTTAACGAGAAATGCCACACAACTTCTGATTTATAAGTAGCCCAAAACAATGGATCAAGAGCAAAATTTCACTTTTAATTCACAAAGTCGATGCTCCAAGATTTCTTAATTTTCAATTATCATATTTTTTTTTAGATTATATAGTATATGCAACAAATATTTATTCTTTTGCTGTTCATGATTAATTCCTGATTACAGATTGTAAGTAAAATGCTGGGGACTACAATGGCATTTTATATTATTATTTATAGAAAGCAGACAGAATGGCCCAGTCTCAATTGAAAATTATTAAACAATGCTGGTTCAGAATTAAATACCCTCACAAAATAAAGAAATTTAACTTGTTTAAATCACATGTTCAGTCATGCTGAAAGAACCTACTCAAGTCGACAGCAGAACACAAATATGAAATATACTCCCCAAATCCTGTTGAACCACATGCCACGTGCCCGGCACGTGCACCTCATAATTGATTAGGGGCGTCAACAACTGTCAACAAACAGATTATCACCCTCTTCTTCAATCAATTAATTCTGTTTGAATACATAATGATGAATATTTAGAAGACCAGTATTTAGACCTTTTATATTCCAGCAAAGACTACATCCCTCAACATAAAAACTAGTAAACAGATCCATATATAGTCGTGCCAATTCTACCACGATATCGATATACAGAAAAAAATCAGCAACACAAAGCTTTGACTGCGCACTTTAAATTTACCTTTCTCCTTCACCGGTAGAAGGCAACATTAAGCAGGATTACTCCGAAGTAACTCCATCGACGTTTTCGAAAGACCAACGCTCGCGCTCGAGAGATCCCATAGAAAACTTCCCAAGTATCTCCTCCTCTCGAAGCCTATCACTCAAACTTCAAAGACCGTGCGACGATCGGCGCGGTTTAAATCCTGCACTCCGCCATCATCGTACCTACAGAGTAGGAAGAAACCTTCTTCAAGCCTCTTTCCTTGTCTGGATTTTGACACGTGCGGGGGACTAAATCTCCGCCGGGAGTTGTCCGAACTCGAGTCCGACGTACGGTTAAGCAGGCCTCCCTGTAGGCACGGTGTTGGAGAGAGATTTTTCGGTAGATTACCGGGACAGTTCGTGAAGGCATTTGTGAGTAGATGGGCTGGCTTTTCTTTCCGCAGGATGGGAAAAAAACTGTGTCGGCTAGATCGTCTCGAGATGTTTGAATACTGAGACGGCGCGCGTGTGTGAACAGAATTGGTGGGAATTTGAATATCCCGGAAAACGTGCCGTAGGGAAAACGGGCTCAAGGACTTCCTATACGTCGGGAAAGATGGAAGGCTAGTGCTGGATCAATATATTGGCTGGTTGGAAATAGTTTTCGGCGTGTTTCGTGTAAGGAAAAAGCGAAAGATTGAGATCGCATGTCATAAAATAAAGTCTGTTGTACGCAACGCAATATAAAATAAGCTTTATATCTAGAAACTAGGGTGGCTATCTGTAATTTTATAATAATTCAAGTGCAATTCATTTGCAATAGTTGGGGGTGACGTTGCTGTACATAATGTGAGTAACAATTTGTAACTGTAAAAGATGTAGCAGTGAGTTTAAAGCAGTATGCCACGAGGCAGAAGAATTCTGTTATCTTTATAGTTCATCAACAACGACAACCAGCCACTAGAGATTTATATTTAAACGCCATGCTTGGCAGAACGCTGTGAGTACAGAATCTTCATTTCTTCTTATTTTGAAAATTTGCTTTTGATATAAAGGTTTTTATTTATAGGGTAGGATGGGGCTGTAGGGCCAGTTTTAACATTTGAAGTTATATTTTTTAAAGTATATGGACTAAAAAGCAACCAATATTACAAACCAAAAGTACCCTTATTTGGCTGTATAAAAATTACCGTTTAATGAAAGAATCTTCGTGAAATAGTGAATTAAACCAATTTTGTCAATTTACTGTCTGTCCCTTTTTTCCGCACAAGTATGGCAAAAATGTCCATCCGCGTGGCAAATAGGACCAACTTCCAATATTTTTTAACAGGTATATTGATACATTTTCCAATATAGGAACAAATCATTCTATAAAATGCAACACTTAAAATATTATTAATTATAAATTAAATAAGTTATAAAACATATATTCCAATCAGTCTCAACATAAGAGAGGAACTTTTTCTTTTTCAACAATAATGATTTTTTATCAGATTTATACAGTTTGTCCCACCTAAGAGTGTAACATCTTCATATCTTTTTTATTTTTAGTCAAATTTTAGTAATTTTTTCTTTTAAATATAGTACACATAATGCTCTATTTACTGTTCGCTTTAGGGACTTTTTTACGAAAGTAACAATTGTTCAGAATTGCCCAAAAAATAATAAAAAGTCTGGAAATATTATTTGACAGTTACGCTTAAAAAAGGGTACTGTGGAAATTTTGTTTAAAATAAAACTTGAACTGTCAAACTGCTTTGTCGTATTTAATTAAGATAAAATATTGCCATGTTTGTAGGTTACTTTTTGCATAAACGCCTTTACTATTCAATGGAAATATTAAATAAAATTTTAATAAAAATTAGACTCTGTTAATTTTTTTTTAATTTCGAACAAAAATTACATTAAAATAAATACAAAGGACAAATTAGATCCTTTTTTTTAATACTAGACCAGCTGGTTCCCTTGCTGATTGCGCTGATTATCACCGACTAATATTATTTGCATCTTTTTGGCAAGTGCAAGCATTATTATTCAGACAATAATTAAATACGACAAAGCACTTTGACAGTTCAGGTTCTCAAACAAAATTTCCACAGCACACTTTTTTAATCGCAGCTGCCTATGCAAATAATATTTATGTCCTACATGATCATAAAGTGACATTTTACATCTTAGATACCGACGCAAAAAACTGCTTCTTAACGCCCGCAAAGAAGTAAAATTGTTTTCTAAAAATGTTCAAAGTATATGCAGGGGAAAACTTGGACAACAAAATAAAATGTAATATCTCTTTAATTCTATTTCTTCTAATTATTCTCCACTACAGCATATAACACTAAAAATTATATTAAAATCGGTGTAATATTATTTTTTTTGTAAAATGTTAGTCTGAGTATACAATGAAAATATCAATACGCAATTCTGATATAAAATTACCGTATATTCGCAGATGTTCGACCACAGGACACTTTTTAATCGCAGCTGCCTATGCAAATAATATTTATATCCTACATGATCATAAAGTGACATTTTACATCTTAGATACCAGGGACAAAAACTGCTTCTTAACGCCCGCAAAGACGTAAAATTGTTTTCTAAAAATATTCAAGGTATATACAGAGGAAAACTTGGACAACAAAATAAAATGTAATTTCTCTTTAATTCTATTTCTTCTAATTATTCTCCACTACCGCATATAACACTAAAAATTATATTAAAATCGGTGTAATATTATTTTTTTTTGTGAAATGTTAGTCTGAATATACAATGAAAATATCAATACGCAATTGTGATATAAAATTACCGTATATTCGCAGATGTGCGACCACAGCACACTTTTTAATCGCAGCTACCTATGCAAATAATATTTATATCCTACATGATCATAAAGTGACATTTTACATGTTAGATACCAGGGACAAAAACTGCTTCTTAACGCCAGCAACGGCGTAAAATTGTTTTCTAAAAATGTTCAAAGTATATGCAGAGGAAAACTTGGACAACAAAATAAAATGTAATTACTCTTTAATTCTATTTCTTCTAATTATTCTCCACTACCGCATATAACACTAAAAATTATATTAAAATCGGTGTAATATTATTTTTTTTTTGTGAAATTTTAGTCTGAATATACAATGAAAATATCAATACGCAATTGTGATATAAAATTACCGTATATTCGCAGATGTGCTGGTTTCAGACAAATTAAATCAAGTATTTAGGTAGTTTAGAACAAAGAAAGCATCGTTCTGTTTTTCTTGACATTTGTCCTGCTTTCCTCTAACCCTCGTCGTAGAAATTGGTGAATAAGCTCGGATTTGCATGAAACTGCAATGTGTTTCTAGATACAGTAAACATAATGTTTAGTTTACTTTTTCATTAAAGCATTTAGATAAACGTGTTGTAATAAAAACAAATTTTGAATTGAGTTAAGACATATAAAACTAGAATAATGTCCAATAGAGCTTGAATTATGTCCTTGAAGCTAAAATAATTCAGAAAGGACACACTAGACTGCAATAAAACAGAAAATTGAGTTCGCTGATTAAAGAATGCAGTTGAAAAAACTTTATTATTATACTTTTGTTGCATTATTTTGTGCCATAACTGCGTTCAGCGTTGAAATTGTTGGGGATTATCTAACTGGGTCGTTTCCTCGTTTTAGAAATATAACAACGCAGGCGAGTAAAAATCTCCTCACAAAGCTTCTCTATTCACAATTTCACCTAAAAACTATTCACCAAAACATTAACCGCTTCAAATTGAAATTAATTACATTCAAAAAGCTCTTCATCCGATCGTCTCGCATCCGTCTCTGTAAGTAAATGTTGTCGTTAGTCCAGTTTCTAGCTGGAAACGTTTTCCCGCATAACGGTGGCGGTAATCAGCGCCTGCTGCAGCGCGTTGCTGTCAAAGCGGCCTCGATTTGAAGGCGGCCGCTCGTAGAGAGTCCGTGTAATTAGAGATGGCAACTCATTAGTGGGCGTTTACCGCGACGGAACGCGCGAGAATATTAAATTTTTAAATAGGGGTTCGCTGCGAGCACGGACTACCATAAAACCAATTTCGACTTGACACCTCGACCCGTCTAAGAGGTCGAGTTTAATTTAAAATTGACACCGCTTCCTACGGAAAGCTTCCTTCTTTTACTTCACTTCCGTCGTGGAAATTATGCTGTGCTGCTGAGTTTTGAATGCTTTTGAATTATTTAAATTTTAACCGGGCGTTAATTTAAACAAACTAGTTTGTTTTTGATTAAATTAACATATAATCTGTACCTACGTTAAACAAATGCAATTTTAGGCAATGGCTTAAAGTGTTATGAAATTAGAGGTCTTAATAAAATAACAGCAGATAATAATAAATTACTATTGTTTATTTGTTATGTAGCGTTCTGGCAAAAAAAAACATTTTTAGCATTTTTGTTTTTGTTTTATCAAGAACTAGATCTAAAGGTTTATTTTTTAGATTGAACTCCATGGAAAAAGCTATTATCTCTTACCTTTGTTTGAATTTGAGACTTTTAGTTTGCTGTGGATATTTCATAAAACCATACCATAAAACAGCTAACAGAAAGAATTTGTAATACTGTTCGGTATATCAAAAGTAGACAGATATTTACAAAACGCTGATAATTTTTTAATACGTCGATATTCGCGTTTGTTTATAGTATTTATTTAATTGATTCATTTTTCTATAATTATTTTTTCGTTGTCTAACTTTTAACTGAGATATATCAGAAACAAAACACACATTTAACAAAATGAGACTTTACACAACATTGGGCAACATGTAGCATATTTCTGGTGGACCTTATCTGGGCAACATGTAGCAATCCGACTTTTTTTGTGATGGACATAGGGTCAATGGTCAATGATTACTTTTGTAGAAATTTTAGTTTCACTACATAGAGGTGTCTAAAAAGCAAAACAATAATTATCAAAATAATTTTATTAACTTCACTACGGAGTGACTGAAGTTATCAATATGTAAATAAATATGTAGAACACAAAAACAAAACAAAACTGTGTATAGGAACTGAAGTTTCCTTGATTTTATACTTGCAAAATATGTATGCTATAAATGTTGATGTATCCAAACTATCCAAGATTTGATGTTCTATTGAAAGAAACATAAATTATTAAGCCTATCCTGGTGCATAGTTGAGCGTAAATATATATATTTTTTTAATTTTCGACTTAGAAAAAGATCGTTCACTACTATTGATGTGTTTGGAAAGGTAGCTATCAAATAATTCTTGGAACGCTACTGTGAAATATTATAAGGATAACTATGCTGATAATCTAAAAAATCCTAAAATAATACGTTTCTGTAGAGATTTTTTCAAAGTGTAGTCTATTTCACAAGTTCAGGCTTTAGATTCAGATTTTACGGAACCAAAGAATAACATAATCAGTTGTCAGTGGAAGTCTGTAAAATTTTCGGTTATAGCACTTCAAATGCTTATTGAATATTTATTAATTAAACAAACAATTGTGGTATCTAAATTTATTGTAATTCAAAAATAAACAATCGCAACCCCACTTTCCTGATCTAATAGCATTATGGAAAGTGCCGTAAAGTGTTAACTGACGAACAATTATCGCAAAAATATAAATCTCGTAGCAGCAGTTTGGTTAACAGCAATTTTGTTAAAAATTGGCGTAAAATTAGAAATTTAGCAGCAAATCAAAAATTAGCTGCTTTTCAGAATTAATAAATGTGCATCAGCTGCTACGAAAATTATAAAACCCTAAGATTTACCAATTAATTTTCCTAGTAACCAAAATAGCAATTTGTTTTTAGTGTTTTTCTTCAGATCTCTTGAATCTTTGATTACTTATTACTAGATTTAGACTATAACTGGAGATTTTCTTACAGCGCGTAAGACGTACGTTGCTGCCATTTTTGAGGGAATTTAGGTTATCTGATTTGTTTGCTGAAGATACGTAAAAATGAAGTCGTTCCACACCACTACTCATTTATTACTATCCTGTACTTAATCTTGTTATATGTCCGCTGTCGCCATTTTGTAATGCTATTATAAGATTCTGTACTCTTTTTATGTATTCTCACTTTGAACAGTTGTGGTAAATAACGTTTCAATTGTAGACATCGTTTCAAAGTGTCGAGTAGGCAACCCAAATACAGTCACCAACCTCTGAAAAATTCGTTTTGTGTTTTACTTGAAACTATTAATTTTACCAAAAAATTTCATAGACATAAATTATAGAAAATTTCCTCTACTTTGATTTATTATTTAACTATTTTGACGAAATTACAGAAACGGCGGCTCATTTGCAAAATCCTTGAAAAATGCTTAGAGGAAACATCCAGTTCCTTTGGACTCTTTTGAATACGAACCTTCTCAGCTCAAAGTTTGGTCATGAAACTTCTAAGTTTTGTCCTGATACCTTTAGTAGTTAAACAATACTTTATCATGCTATGTATGATAAAGTAAAAACACATGTAGCGCCTGCGTCAAATAGATATAAAACCGACATACATATATAGATTTAATACAGAACAATACATTCTACAGACGTATGTCCTCCGGAAACAATATCAAGAGAGTACACACCACCTTTTCCCCATTTTCCGCATCGCCGACATTTAAATATCGAAGGTGCGGGCGTTGCTTAAAACTTTTAATATGCGGTCTCCCGGTATTATAACGGAACTGCATAATATTAGGTTACCGCTCTCCCTTCTCCTCCCGCCCTCCCGGAATTCGTAATCCGGGAGTCGCGGTTTTCGGGTAGAAATTTAAGCCGGGCGACCGGCAGCACCGCCACCTAGCGGCGCGGCCGCTAATTATACATTTAATTCGATTAGCGATGCCGGTCCGCACCGCCACTACTCTCGGCACAACTTTTGCGCGGCCGGCAATAGCGAAATGGCTTTTTTGCGCTCGTAGAGTCTTTTTTTCGTTGTTTTTGGAGCGCGCGGTTTATTTTTCGGTACATTTTGCAGAGTCTGCGACCCCGACGGTAAGGTAAACGCATTAATATAACCGAGTTACAGGAATGGCGACGGAGCCGGGCTTAATGGAGTTTTAACATGGAAGAAAAAGCTCCAGACGGTCGCGCCACGGTTTTGATTAAACGTCCGGCGGAGTCAACGGCGACGTAGTGTTTGTAATTGGAAAGGAACAAGGTTAAACAACAAACTGTATTTGTGTGAAGTGTATTGGATGTTATGTTTTTAGAGGAGTGTAAATTCTAGTTTTAACTAGTTGGCAAACTTGCAAATTCAGTTATGCTAAGAGGAGTTTTAACAATGTCGAACTTTTATCGACTTATTTTTTTGTTCTTGTAAAACACATCTGCCTGTGGAGGCTTAAAAAATTGTTTTTCTTGGGTTCACTAATATTTAGCCAAACTTTGATAAATATTTTGAGGGATTCTTATGATTATTATATTTCAGCACATTGTAAACAAATCAAGATTTATCACAAGAATTTGTAAGTTTGAGACAATTTCCAACATTTTGATTCACCGCAATGTCTGAATGTTTGCAAAAGATGCACAGTTACATCTTAGCAACTTTAGCCATTTTTCAGCACATTGTAAAGCATATCATCAACCTCCCGACTCCCGAAACGTTAATATTATGAATTTTAACGCACAGCATAACCCGTAAATTATTATCATCGTAAAAGTCTTTTACTTATACTTTGATGTATTTTTTTCTTAGACCGCTGTATTGTATTAACGATAAGATGCAAAGAAAAATGTTTATATCAATCCATGAAATGTAATAAATAACATTTCTACTATAAAATTAGCTCAACTTTCATGTGAAATTAGAGACATATCCTGTAAAATTACTGTATTATTTCTGCAATTTCACACGAATATTAAGTTACCAGCGACTGTAACGCGTTAAGTTGTAAAACAAACATTTCCACTGTAAAATTACAGTACCATTCTTGTAAAATTACAGATATATTGTGTAAAATTACTGCAATATATAAGTAATTTCATACGAATATCAAGCAGTCGTTTTTTTTGTAGTTTCGGGGTCGCACGGTTATTTTCGGACAGTAAGGTAAACGCATTAATATAACTAAGTTACAGGAATGGCGAAGGAGCCGGGCTTAATACAGCTTTAACAGGGAAGAAAAAGCTCCAGACGGTCGCGCCACGATTTTGATTAAACGTCCGGACGCATCAACGGCGGCGTAGTGTTTGTAATTGGAAAGAAACAAGGTTCAACAACGAGGATTATAACTGTATTTATGTGAAGTGTTTGTTATATTTCAGGAGTGTAAGTTCTCGTCTTAACTAGTTGGCTAACTTGCAAATTCAGCTATGCTAAGAGGAGTTTTAACAATGTCGAGCTTTTATTGACTTTTTTATTTTTGTAAAAACAAATCTGCTTGTATGTGATTTATATTCTGTAAAATTACTGTGTTATTTCTGCAATTTCCCACGATATTAAGGAACCAGCGACTATTATGCGTGAAATTGTAAAAATAAACATTCTACAGTAAAATAACCAACAATTGCATAGTTAAATGTTTGTTTTCTTCAATTTTCTTGTAGCTACCCCATTAGTCTTCAAACATTGTTTTTCAATATTTTTGTACAGTCACAGGCTCAATATTATCATATTCACGAGGTTTCTTTAACTTCTGTTGTGAACGATTTCCAGCAAAATATGGTGCATATTTCCTTGTTTGTTATATAATTCCATACAACCATATTTGTTTTTCAAACGTCCAAAAGGGCAAACATCAACATATTGGGAACTATCTGCATATCCTATCTATTCCAGATATCTAGATCATCACAGACAGCAGATAATACATTATCAATTTTAAATTTAACTCCAAATCCAACTGTCACACACCACCCACCCGTACGAGTATCTCGCCCGGAGACACATTTTATTGGTAGACGTCGTTAGCAATAAAGAACATCTGGATGCAAATCATCAATCACGCGCGCTATCCCCGTATTCCTGACGTGCAATCATTTTCCCATTTCTTTTCACCCTACGTACGCTACACAACACAGAATTGAAAACCCCGACGACAAAATATTGGCTAGGGCCAAAACCTCGTACATGCGCCACTATACGGTGAAGATTGTACCGTCTTGTTACGTCAAACCAGACAGATATTCGATAAGTTTGGAATTTGAAGGATATCTGGAAAACCTATTAGAGCACCAACAACATTATTATTATTATAGAGCTGCGTTGGGTTTTGAGCGCGGTGAGTTTAGCGTTTAGAAACGACACAAACTATGGGGATAATGGTGTAACTATCGGATAAACACGTTTACTCAACAACTTTATTACTACGTAGGCATTAGCGGTGAACAAAGGGTAAAGCAACGAGAAACTACGGCGTAATCAACCGGTCAGTGCAAGTTCGCGTTTGGTTCAGTTATGCCGCTATTCAGCTAGATTTGCGTAACGATTTTCACTGTTGGGGACCTCAGGCGGTGAGCAAAATGAAAGAACTGATATTACCGACTGTGTCAACTGGTTATACGAGCGCGAGGTAACAATAGATGCGGCTGGTAACAATAACTCCGATTCTCGGATGACTACTAGTTTATTGAATTACGTAAGTTACTATTATGATAGGGTGTTACGGTCATATGGAAATTTGACTAAAATACTCAATTATAAAGATCAGTCAAGCTTTTAGGTTACATCTGACCGTTAGAACATTGGTAGAATAAGAAACGATTGTGGGTTGATAAGTGTAATCTCAAATAAACAAACCGGATGTCCTAAAATAAAGTACAATGTTGTAGATTTATGATTGTCAGCGGTTCTCAACTGTTCAAGGTCAGCCAAACCACCTCTATACCTACTATCAAACATAACTATGCAATAACCTCCTTCCACACAATGGATTCCAGTAAATCCTTCCTTACATACATACATGTAAAACATCCCCAGACGAGAGAGATTTGTACCCCTGCAACCCCATTGCTGTAAACTATTAATAAGGTCCCATAAAAGTGAGCATATTTTCCGGTCTAACCCCTAGCCTTTCTTCCCAAGCAAACCCCAGATATGTAATACGAGCCCCGTGGTGGTGAAAATTAAAATTTAACGAGGGAAAAATACACACTGGAGCCAGAGGAGAGCCATTACGGCAGGTGCACGGTTACAGAAACAACAGTCACCCCGCAGGGGCCTCTGCCCGTAATATATATCCGTTTAATTGTTCGCGCGGGACCAGGAAAATGTATGCCTGCAAGTTTTCAACTGGAAAGCGTAAAAGAGACGAGACAGGACTGACTGGACTGCGATGCGGGAAAACTCCGACCTGATACGTGCCGTAGCGTCAAGTTGTCGGTAAAATAAGCTATACAGTGTACGACATGTACGTATACTCGGAAAGTGGAAAGTGTGCACTGTGTACCGGTCGTCTTTTGTTCGGCGCTTGTTTTTCGACTCACTAGCTTGTTTGCTTGGAAGCACTCGTTCCAGTTGAACCGGAAGCCGTCCGGAGCGCGGAACACGAGTCGTACTGACGCTGTTGTTAGACCGGTGTGATGGTGTTTTATGCAATAAAGGAAATTGAAATTTTATCGTATGGGGTTTCGGGACGATTGAATGTTTGTTAATGTCTCTGCTTTGATCTGGACAGCAAAATACATTTTATTACCAGGATAAAGTGGAATCTAATAATCAGAGCTTATTTTTTGTTTTAACTGTTTTAACTAACTTTATTTATCAAATGGATTGGTGTCATTTTGTGTCTGAAATTCAGTAGAGGATTGTTCAAAAATAGGGTTTTTGAAAAATAATTAAAATAAGAAAAAAATACTAAAGGTATCGGGACGAAAGTTCATATTTAGAAGTTTTATGACCATACTTAGACCTGAAAAGCTTTTGGTTCAAAATGATCCAAAGGAACTGGATGTTTCCTCTAAGTATTTTTCAAGGATCCTGCAAATGAGCTGCCATTTCTGTAATTTCGTCAAAATAGTTAAATAATATATTCAAGTAGAGGATACTTTGTATAATTTATGTCTATGAGAAATTTAATAGTTTAGCTGTGTCAGGAAATTATATTTGATCAAGATCGTGTCTGCATTAAAACTACATAGTTAACCAGGATTTGACAATTATTTTCATTCTAATGACAGTAGGTAGTGAATTAGTAGTAAAATTAAAAAAAAAAATAACTTTTGAATGTAGATACCAAATATGTCACAGATTCAAATTACTTAAATTGACAAAATGACAATAATGCAAACAAATGAATATCTTGTCAATGAAAAAATAAAACGATTAACTAGTGAACGCAGGCTGAACAAAAAATTTTTAATTGTTTTTTGACAAAACCAGTGCAAAGGAAACACAAAATTCACAAAAAACCTCAAAAATTCACAATCTTTCCTTTAGATTTACATTCAACGGAAGAAAGCATACCAGAGCCAATTGTCACTTGCGATTTTGGCGGAAATATGAAATAACTCTTCTTGGAAAATTGACGTTTAGTTTACATTATATTTGCTCTTTTACGTGGAAACGAACCACAACTCGTATGAAAACAATGTAAAAGCGTGTTAGGGTATCATTTACGTATTATTTAGGTAACCATGGCTATTCTACAGGGTATACGTATCGAAGGAGGGCGGATTTGACCCTACCGTAGTAATATTAATAAATTGCCCGATGGGTTATAGAACACGCTGCGCGAATTGCGCATTTATCAACCGTTGGCGATTATATGCGGGAGGGGGCGGTTTGCTGGCCTGCTATATACCACCCCTCGTCCAACCTGGCTCGCACCACCTTTCAATCTATCTATGGTGCACTAATAACCTTCGATTGAAAGCGATTTATTTCGCTGTTCAATTACCCCGGACCAATTAATTCCGGCACCGTACGATATACCAATTCAAGCTAATTTTGAAAATTAATTCGTTAGCTTCTACTAATTATCACCCTCGGCGATTAGGCCAACCACAAGACTGTTAATTTTATAATAACGGTTAAGGAAACGCAGATCGTTAGTACTACTGAACTCTAAAAACAAATTAAGTTTGATTTACATGATAATAGGTAATAATAACGTCGTTATTTCCTTGTGGTAATACAAAACAGCAATATTGGGATGTACAGTAATGTATAAACAGGAAATTTGTTATCTTCTGTTATCTGAAATAATTAATTCACTTTCAGCATTGAAAAATACGAAAAATCTCGTATTTGTTAAAAATCTACATATTTAGTCTAAAAATTCATAAAAGTTTCGAGGGTATTTGAAGGTATTTATTTAAAACATTTTAAAAGCAATACGCAAAATTTTTGTTGGTTTTTGAAAAATTGGTACCTAAAGTCACTAGACAAAAACATTATTTTTTTACTGAATAAAACCAGGCGTACCGCATGGTAGTGTTTCAGGGCCGGTTCTTTACATACACCAGCGACTTCCCAGGATTAGAATATTATACTGTAGCAACATTTGCAGACACGGCTACCCTACCTGTAGTTAATAGAAATGAAGAACCAACAAGGAAACTGCAAACAGATCATTTTCAGGTCTGAATAAAGCACAACTCTGTGGTTCCACTAAAAAAAGGTAACATTAAAATTGTCCAGACCTTGTAAAATAAAAGTACTGAGATGTATTGTCAATGCGCCTGGGTACATTGGGAGTAATGGAGGTCTTAATAAGGACATCAAAATGGAGATTGTGTACAAAGAAATACAAAAAAATGCAAGAAGTCACGAGGAAAGACTTTGATATCATGTAAACATTGAGGCCATCCAGCTCCTGAGAACACCGGGTTGATCAGAAGACTGAAGAGAATGAAAGAATGATTAAGTGGAAATTTGAAAATGTGACAAAAGCAGAGTGCTTGTTCTAAAAGCGGATACATGCTACATAGTGCAAAAGAAAACGTGACCAGAATATCTAGACTAACTGAGAGACATAAATGGGCGCCTGTTAGGTTAAGTTATACTAGTAAAATAAGTTAGAATTAAGTTAGTCATTAGTCAATTATCACTGGATTGTTGAAGGCTGGTTGCACTGAATAAAAAAAATAATAAATTTGAAAACGTATTGGTGTTTTGGAGTAAAATTTTGACCATCAATTGTCTTTGTCTTAACATTTCATTTATTTTTTTTAAATTTGTCGATCTCTTATTTTCTTATTTCTAATTTTGATATGTCACTGAATTAATTAAATTAATTAAACATGTGGTTTGATAGAAATCTTCGCGCTGAATACTAATGTGGACCGGAATGCTACCAATGGACTAGCTGGCCATTTACTGGGTTGTGTTTGTTTTTCTTTGTTCTTGCTTGGACGAACACAAACTTGACGTGTTTCTGGTAAAAGTCAAAGTTTATTTGAGCCTGTAAATTCGCAAATATAGCCAATTTCTCATTTTTTACATGCGTTACATGTTTATTTTTTCTCTTATAGTCTGGAAACTATAATTCTGGATATTGATGATTTAACGAACCTTTCTCATGGGTTGGAGCTGTATAGGCAAAACCAACGTTGTAAAACTGGGTATTACAAATGATATTTTAACTCCGTATTCTGTTTTTTATTTAACTTTATCATACACCACCCCTACATCATTATTCACAACACCCTCGACTAACCTTTAAATAAAGTTATAAACTTTCACGCCATGTTCTTTTTTAGTCGTATCACAAACCACCCCACACAGCCTTATCTTCTGGTCACACCGTACACATTTTACGATCATGATAATCGCGCAGTAGCGTGCACGCGCCATAAACCATAAAGACGACCAATCATTACCAGATAGATAGATAGATAAACTCCAACGCCGCGCGTCTGTCGCAAACTATCTATAAAGTATCCATCTCCATCAAAAGCAGGCGTATTTTTCAACGCTAGGGGCGGCAAAGAGGGCACAACAATGTGCAGCGGGCGTCATGCAAAGTCGATGAAATACGATTACGTTTCCCTGGGTCGCAATGTCACGGTCTCCCGATTATTTCGTTTGGAGAACGAACGGAGGGTGCCCTCGGTCATAATTCAAAAACCGCGCGCCGGGGGGAGACCCGGTTTCCACGGTGCGGTCGCCGGTCAGGGTGCCAACCCCCGTGCGTAGATTACGGCGGGAACCAGTATTGGTATGTTATTATTTCTGGCGCTGGATGTTAAATTTCGTTTAATTTGCGAGTTTGATGATATACGGTTGAAAATGGGTGTTTTATGGAGGAGTTTGGACGCCAATAAATCATGTTTAAATTGAAGAGCTCGTTGGAAAATGGGGAAAGCTCGGACAATCACAGATCGGGAACAGTCGGCATTTCGAGTAAAGAACATTTGGTTGCTTTTTATGGAGGTTGTTCACCTTGTTGAATATGTTTGTTTGTTTGTTGGTTGTTGTTGTTGTTAATCAATTGCTAAAATGCGGTGCACATATAACGTGCACAACAAAGAAACTCAATTAAAGGACAGTTATTGTGCTTTTATTGACGTTTTTAATAGAAATTCTTTGGGTGCTTCATATTTTGCCAAAATTTGTTTTGTAATCACGACTGGGAACATTATTGGGAACATTACTGGCTGTACTGAATTTTTATTCCACGACTAATTTACACACAACTGAAGAATCCGTAGTTTTTTCAGCACCGATTTTCTCTAAGACTTTATTTAGACTTCACCTTCAATGTCTGCTTAAAGATTTTAATTCTATGGCAAAAGATGTATTCCAGAAATAGTTGTAGTTTGTTTTATATTTTTGTTGTTGGCCAGCAAAATCATTTGTATTTGACACACGCTTTTTTTCACTACAACTATCTACACTAGAGCTGTAACTAGCATATTACGTACGAGTGGAAAGTTACCATACGACATTTGTTATTTTTCACGAACACGTAATATGCGTTACAGCTCGGGTATTGTACATAATTTCACCTACGACCGACAATTTCAATAAATTGTATCAAAAATGACAAATGTTTTGAGAAATATTGCGACAGAAGTAGATGTATTAGATTAGGTTTGTATATTTAACAGTTTAACAAAAATTTATTTGTTGTAAGAGAAAAATCTACATATTTGGTTTCTACGTTGTGATGACATTATGTCGTGCGTTAAAAACACAAAAGCACAACCAAAAAGTACATAATTTACACACAACTGAAGAATCCGTAGTTTTTTCAGCACCGATTTTCTCTAAGACTTTATTTAGACTTCACCTTCAATGTCTGCATAAAGATTTTAATTCTATGGCAAAAGATGTATTCCAGAAATAGTTGTAGTTTGTTTTATATTTTTGTTGTTGGCCAGCAAAATCATTTGTATTTGACAACGCTTTTTTTCACTACAACTATCTACACTAGAGCTGTAACTAGCATATTACGTACGAGTGGAAAGTTACCATACGACATTTGTTATTTTTCACGAACACGTAATATGCGTTACAGCTCGGGTATTGTACATAATTTCACCTACGACCGACAATTTCAATAAATTGTATCAAAAATGACAAATGTTTTGAGAAATATTGCGACAGAAGTAGATGTATTAGATTAGGTTTGTATATTTAACAGTTTAACAAAAATGTATTTGTTGTAAGAAAAAAATCTATATATTTGGTTTCTACGTTGTGATGACATTATGTCGTGCGTTAAAAACACAAAAGCACAACCAAAAAGTACATGTTTGTTATAAGCGATATACGAGTGAAGCAGTCCGTGACGTAAGGGACATTTATACATACTGTCGTAGGTAAAAATGTTTATTGATTACTTTTAATGTTAATAATAATTAAAGCACAGAATACAGCGCATAACTATTTGCAGGTTATTTATTTATTCTGGTGGGACACAACTGGCGACGATACATAAATATTTTGTTTTGGATTCATAATGATAAATACTGTTTATTTTTGTTCTTCTGATCATACCGGCTGTATATAAAAAAATGTCACAACTTCATTTTTAAAAGTGGAATCCCTCTACCTATCATATTTTTTAACAGGCAACTATTCTGGCAACTTTCTTTACCAAACAGGCCTATTGGTATGTTTGGAAGTGGGAATTCTAAAGTAATAATATAATAGTTCAAAACAGAAATTAAAACACTTACTACTTTTTGTCTCACATAAATTGGATGAATAACAGGGTAGTTATAGAATCAAATTTTCACAAAATTGTCTAAAACATATAAAGTAAATCATTAAGCTTGGTCTCGAATTGAGTAGGCAACCAAATATATTTCATACATTTTGTAATCAGATTTACACCGAAGTTATTAGGTGTTTCCATTCAAGTTATAGCATAGTGAAGTTGGACCCTATGCCGATTATACAAAAAATATCTGGCTCAATTTTATCAAGTCTACGTGACGGATTTTACGATTATTGGTAGCTATGTCGTAGGTCTTCTTGCGATCAAGTAAAAAACGATATTCACATAATTCGTCACCTACACTTAACAGATTTCAGCCTGGTATTTGTTGAATTATTAGC
The DNA here is from genome assembly GCA_964023965.1 of Melinopterus prodromus. Lineage (NCBI taxonomy): Eukaryota > Metazoa > Arthropoda > Insecta > Coleoptera > Scarabaeidae > Melinopterus > Melinopterus prodromus. The sequence continues at coordinate 64,462,530 of OZ030393.1, forward strand.
AAAGATACAAAGTTCACTCTAATGTATATTTTTAATGTATAGACTAAAACTAACTTAAACGCCACCCTAAGCGACAATTTTCGTGGCTTTCCGGACCATTTTTATTTAAAACATTCGTTGATGTAGTACCACAAATTTAACAATTTATTGGTAGTTTTAGTAAACTTCCCTATCACAGTCACAACATCCCAAATACAGGATTTGAAGACTGTTGTAGATTATTCCTATTTGAGAAAGAAACTGTCGATTTGAAGGGTCAAACTGTGTCTTTATAAATTATTTGTTGATATAGTTAGTACTAGCTTAGCCTTGGCAAAAAAGTTTCACAATTAACAGTATTTCAATAAGACTATTTTCTACTTTGTTCAGTTAATTTTCGTTCAAATAACTGGATACAAAGTAAAGCAAAGCTCTAGCTGGAATATAGAAGACAACTAGGTAGGTCTCCTTGTTTAGTAACTGCCGCTGGTGGCATTACAAATTCCTATGCGAGAGTAGTTTTCAACAAGCATGCACAAAGATACCGCCAACCGGGCAAAGTGGGGGACTATTTGGTTACCGTCTTCGCGGGGCGGTTACCAACGACATACACATGCTGCGATAGTTGGCACGTGCACGTAATGACAGCTGCACCTACACACGTGTCGCCGCCAACTTTGCTTTCAGCATGAAGCCAGTCATCAGCTCTATGGATCGCTCTATTGTTGATAATTTGTTATGTATGTTACTTTATTATCTGTATTGTTTTTATTGTCAATTTTTGCGGATTTGCAAGATGTAGTTCCTTCCATGTGTTTTCAAGCGATAAAATGCTAACTCGCTTGTTGAAGCTTTACTTACGATTTGACGGATGTAATAGGTATGATGCAGAAAGTGGATACGTACCTGAAAAAGAAAAAATATCATTAGAATCAAAATGCACTTCACGACAGAATCAATACGAACAATGTATGTGTATGTATCTAGTTGCAAGTTTGTCAATTGCTCTAAAAACCATGGTACGGTCTTAGATCAGAAGAGTACATTTTGAAATGATAAAATTTACAGATTTGACCAAAATAGAGAGACAATCTCTTGAACCGTTTGTTTAAAAAACAGGTCGATTTTTAATTACCAAAATAGACAATTCTGTGTAACATTCAATTTAATTTTTACAACAACAATTAACAATTTTTCAACAGTTATTGGTGAGTATTTTTCTTGATGATTTGTGTAGGTTCGCATATCAGGTTTTTCAAGGATTTTGAAAATGAGCTGCGATTTCTGTAATTTCGTCAAAATAGTTAAATAATAAATTAAAGTAGAGGAAATTTTGTCTAATTTATGACTATTTTTGGATAAAATTAGCCAGGATTTCGACAATTATTTTCATCAGACAGTAGGTAGTGTCAAACGCTGGTTTTTTGACAATGCCTACAGTCAATATTATCAAAATATCTGTCAAATCCTGGCTAATTTGTTTTATTTTAATGCAGACACGATCGATCTCGATCAAATAGAATCTCATGCAGCTAAACTATTAATTTTATATATTGTATGATAATGTGCCTGGCCACATCAGACTTTTTATTAAAACGCCCGCTTATTACTTAAAAACTCGCTGTAAATGCTTTAAAAGTATTTCCGAACAAACTTTCAGAATTGTAAGTAAGTACGAAGCGTAAGGTTTAGCTAGAATTTAGTAAAATTGCTAAAGTTTCTCGTTGTGTTTAGAGCTATCCCTCTTCATCAAAATCAAGGCAAAACATATTTGTGGGTCAGGTTACTTCAGTCTCAACGCCTCATATAATCTACCGCCAGCAAAAAATCTAATTTATATTCATAAGCCTTTACACCACTTCAACGCTTCGAAATTCCTCAACAAGGTATGCATATGTATCAAAACCTACTTCAGACCAACAAGCTTCCACCCCACAACACTTCTGAAACTCAAATATCGCAATACCTGACATTCCAGAGGTTCAGAGTACGTATAGGTACGTTACAGATTTTCAACGACGCGACGTCATCGATTTGTTTATCAGAAAGGAGGGGGAGGGTCGTACGCTTGATGCTCCATTTCCTGGCGAAAATTATTTAAGCCACTGGAGTGCTTTTCAACCGGAAAATTTCGCCACCTTTCCACTATCCGTTCAGATGACGTAATTGCGATTTTCAGCTCACCTCTCGTATAAATTCCGGATGGCTGGCAAGACAAGACAAGGTAGGCGAGCAGCAAGTGGAAGAATAGCCAACCCACGGTCTTTATTTTTAACTGCGGTGAGCTTCTAAATTCGCCGCCACTCGGGACTTATAATCTCGACAAAATTGCATTTTCTGTGTGCCGATGGTATTGTGCTTCGTCTTGAAGGAAATAACCGCTGTGGAACGAGTCTCGCTTTCATCGCGAATTAAGACTGGTTGCGGTTCTTGCATATTTTAATATAATAAGTCGCTGATAAACTCAAGTTTGTACGAAACATTTAATGAAATATTCACGAAAGAAATTTTGAATCGTAATAGAAGAAGATCTTATGAATAACATAAAGTATTCTACATAAATACTGATGAATACTAATGTGATATACAGGGTTAGCCAAAATTACCGGAACACCTTAATAACTCTCCAAACGGTAAGAAATGGAACACCCTGTATATTTTTACATTTTGTGATTTTAGGACTAATTCTAAACAACTTTTATTAAAATAATATTTTTATAAAATGCATCATTTTTGAGTTTTAAGCAATTAATTAAAATCACTCATAATTACCAGAACACCTACATAACTCCCCAACCGTAAAAAATTTCAAAAAGCATTGAAACAAACGCTTTTTGACATTAAACAATCTATTATTAAAATATGCTTTTAATGTACAGGATGTTCATTTTATTATGTAAATTTGGTAACCTTTTCCTTTTCAAATGGAAAACCCTGTATATCTTTACATTTATAATGCTAAGACTAATTCTAAACATTTTTATTGGAATCATTTTCGTATAAGTTTCATAATTTTTTAGTTATAAGCAATTAATCAAAACTCCTGAACTTCAAATTAAGAATATTTTCCCACATACATACCAATTTATCTTAATCAAACGGATAAACTATTTTTTCTCGTTTGGTACATTAAATTTATTAAATTTAGAGACTTTGGACATGTTACATCACGTATTAGACAGTGTTTGCCTGCGACAGTTGGTCTCTACTCAAGTGTCTACTGTAGCCACATTGTGGTTATGTATTTTTACTTGACATTTACTTATTTTGCAAGCGATATCGCCAATCGACAAAACTGAAAATTACCAAAAACTGCTTTCAATAAATTGATTTTATCAGAACACTGTTTTGGAAACTACTGGAAACTGTTTTAGAACTAAATAACATTTGATTTCAACAAGATGGTGCCCCGCCGCAGTACGGTGTCCAAGTGCGAAATTATTTAAATTCAATTTTTCCGCAGAGGTGGATTGGAAGGAGAGGATCCATTGAATGGCCACCTAGATTGCCGGATTTGCAAATATTGTATTTTTCTATTTGGGGGGACACCTAAAGTCCAAGGTGTACACCAATAGGCCGCAAAACATTGATGCGTTGAAGCAGTGGATAGTGGACGAAGTTCAAAGTATTACTGTCGAACATTTAGAAAACTGTTTACGGGAATTTGTTGATAGGTTGCGGCATTGTCAAGCCGCTCAGGGATGGCTGTTTGAAAATTTTATTTAATTACTTTGTTTCTTTTTCTTGAATTTGTAATTATTTATCCGTTCGGTCAAAATAAATGTTTTGGAGTTTTAATTAATCGCAGATAACTAAAAAATGATGCAGATGATGCGATGTACAGGATGTTCCATACCGCCATAATAAAATAAACACCCCCATATTAAAAGTATATTTAAGAAGAGGTTGTTTAAAAATATGTTTCTTACGGTGGGAGAACTATGTAGGTGTTCCGGTAATTAGGACTAATTTTAATTAATTGCTTACAACTCAAAAATAATGCATTCTACAAGAAAATTATCTCAATAAAAAATGTTTTGAATTAGTCTTAGAATTACAAAATGCAAAAATATAGAAGGTGTTCCATTTTTTAAAAATGTTTACGAAATTTCCATAATAAAATGAACATCCTGTATATTAGAAACATATTTGAACAATTGCTTGTTTAAAGTCAAAAAACGTTTGCGTTAATGTTTTTTTGAATTATTTTGCGTTTGGAGAGTTATGTAGGTGTTCTGGTAATTCTGACTAATTTTAATTAATTGCTTAAAATTCAAAAATGGTGCATTTTATAAAAAATAGTATTTTAATAAAAGATGTTTAGAATTAGTCGTAAAATCACAAAATGTAAAAATATACAGAGTGTTCTATTTGAAAAAAAAGTTTACGAAATTTCTATAATAAAATGAACACCCGTATATTAAAAATATATTTGAACGATGGATTGTTTAAAGTCAAAAAACTTTTGTCTGAATTTTTGTTTGAAATTTCTTACCGTTGAGGAGTTATTTAGGTGTTCCGGTAATTTTGGCTAACCCTGTATATCATATATAATAAATGTATTGCATAAATGTATTGATTTACATTGTTAAAAAAATATTTCATATCTTTCCAGTCTTTTGTATTTATAGTAATTAGTAAACATCTTTGAAAAATATTTTGATTTTGTATTTTTCACATGGAAAATGTGTGTCCTCCTGTTCACCGATTTCATCGTATATAAATTTTCTATTATTGCATGTGTCATGTTTAATAATAATAATGGTTCTTTATTGTCATTACGGTCTTAAAATATTGACATTGCCACAAAATACTAATTCAGTATAAATTAAATGCGCAATAAATAAAATAAAACTTGCATTTATTGTAAGAATTTAATAAAATATTGCCAAAATACTGCCAAATTTATTTGCACAATACAAAAAATATTTGAGCCATGCCAAAAATTACATTTAGGCAAAACCATTTGATAAATTTTTGGTTCAAAACTTCTCCGCTATCTGTAGAATTAGATTTTTGAAGAAATTCTTGCATCATCAAATCAAGATCGTTTATAAAATAGGATTTAAAATTTCTCAATGAAAACAATAGCAATCCAAACAATAATGATACCCAATTTGGCCGAAGAAATAATATTTGTCTTTAGTTCCGTCTCGTATGGATATCTAATGGACGATCTAACACATTCAGGATTCTAATCACGCTTCTTGTTAGTTCCGGTTCCAGGCTACCCTCTAATATCCGATTAGTGCGGGGAACCCTTCGCCGGCAGGAGCGAAACGCCATTCATAAAAAGAGAAGTGCCGCAGACCCGTGTCTTTGTCATGTCCGTGAGCAAGTCTCGGGGCCCGGATTATTAATATTTATGCTAATCTTTGGCTCTTTGTTGCGGATTGTAATATCTCACACGGTGCTCATCGATCACCAGGGGTGCGTTCAAATAGGAGGGGGAAGATTCTATAAATTATTTTTCTAAACTTTGCTTGACTCCGATTGGTTTTTCAATATTTTTGAAAGCTGTATTTTGAGTAACCCTTTCCATGATTGAAGTTTGATTTAAAGCTTACAGAAACTTAATCTTAACGTTATTTGTTTTTAAAAGTAGCTAAAACATTTTCTTTCCTGAAAATTTTTAAAAGTAATTTTTCGACTGAAAGAACCCTGGTGATGATATAAATCAACCAGGTCAGGAAGCGAGAAAAAACCGACGTTCCAAGGCGATCTCTAGTGGCTCGTCGGCGAGATTGCAATTCTTCGCGTTATTATCACGTTTAACAATGGTGTGACTTGAGTGGCTCTTCGACACTATAGGATATACACTCCAGAAAAAAATAAGATTATCACTTCAGAGGCTTTTTTATATCGATATGACTCGAGGACTATCCAACGAATATTGACCGGGTTTGCCATTATGCCATGCTGTATAAACAAAATTTAAAGATGTAAGACAAACCATAATTAATTGGATGGAGATTTTGTGATGATGAAACGTTTTCTTTTCAATTTGCTTGGAGGGTTTTCGCCATTTTGTCAAAATACGTTAAAACCGCTAATGTACATATGTGATAATAATCTTCATCTTTCATTACAAGCCACTAGGTTAAAAATACTAATCTATCCATCAGATATCATACAACCATTTAACACTAATATTGAAAATAAACTGCTTCCGGGTTATGCCGTGTGTCAAGATTTGTTAATGCTGACGTTTCGCGAACCATGTTGCTCCCTTCTTCAGAGCTAACTGAATACAGTATTTCAGAATATCCTTTAAACTCTAGAAAATACTCAAGATAAAGCAGAGTAAAGTTTATTAAATAGATTCTTAGTTATTGCGCTGCAAAAATGCAGGATACATTCAAATTTCTAAGACCACCTTGGAGCACATTGAAACCAATTTTGGGTAGTAATTCAGGGCAATGAAGTTTATGGTTTAAAATCTTACCTAAAAAATAGGCCAAACCGAAAATTTTTCTCATATTCGCCAGACTTGTTCAACGTGAAACAAAATATTATTTAAAATAGAATTTTTTTTAATAAATCAAGGTAAATCAAGTTCTGAAACGCTGGCTGGCTGGACAAAAAAAAACGTGTAATTTATGGCTGTACAATAACTTCTACACCGCATTTTGTTAGAATATTTGAGGAAATCTTATTGATGTCGTGAATGCTCCGCAAAAAAAATCCTTTTTTCTAGTTGCAAGAAATTGTTTTCGGGTTAGTTACGAGATTTCTTCACACAGTTTCGACTGGAGCAGGAATAAAAGGTATTGGCTGCCAATACACGAAACCCAAAACCGAACCACCCGGTATACAGCTCGAAGAGATGCCAAGCCCCTTCATCATGATAAGTACTATTTGTTTCCTGTGGCGACATTTCGCCGGTAATAACGAAGCCATAAAGTAGATTTAGAAAGATTTAGAAAGATTTACTGCCCGACTGTTTTCTAATGGAATCCACTCCATATTAAAGACCACCAACAGTCTAACCTCTACAAATAACTTCATTCCAACCAAATACATTCTCCTCGACAAAAAAAAAAACGAAACCGCTCACTCCTTCATTTTCCCTACCGGAATTTTTAACATTCTGATGTCCCGAGACTGAGAGACCGGTACTACTAAGTGCAGTGGCGTGCGTTCAGGAATTAATTATAAGGAAACGTTTCGGGTAAGTGGGGGGAAGCGGCGCTCTGCGAGTTCGGGCATAGAGATTCATTTGTAATATTTTACCGCGGGGACCCCCCGACCGGGTTATCTGGATTACCGCCAGCCAGACTTACGGGGGAACGGGGTGTGGAGGGGCGTTGGATGGGGACGGAGAACGGAAACCGAGCGAGGATCGCATTAAATTCAAAAGAACTTCCGAACGACGGCGAGCTGTGGCACTGCGAACCGAAACCGGGTACGGGCTGTCTCATTTTCGATTCCTCGAACCGAGAATTAGGGGTTTCTCGGAGAAGCGGTCGCGGGTCTATTCAGGAACTGTCGATTCTCGGCGTTCGGGGGTTGCAATAGCGGAGAGGATTAAGTGTGAGGAAATCTGAATGTTTTCCGTTTTGTGGATTTATCGTTGGAAATATTTACCTGTGTTTCCGTATTGAGGACCAAGGATATTGTGATGGTACAATAATTGAAGGGCTCAGAATGAAAAGTGGCTAAAGACAGTAGGAAACCATATGGTTTATCCACTTTTCATCCTCATGCCTTCAATTACACCATAGGTACTGTAGAAAAGACGTTCGTTCTATTTGTCTTTCTTCGCCTAATAAAGAGGCTCTTCTATACAGATTGTTACTTTCAATGCCCACCCTAAGACCCTGATGACGCTTAAATGACCAGGAAATAAAGTGGCGTCACTGTTTCACTCCATCTGGAAGAATTCATTTTTTTGCAATTGTGATATGTGAACTTGCTACACTAGATAATATAATGAATTGAGTTAAAGGTGAAGTAAGTTAAAATTAGCAAACATTTTCTAAATTAGATTTTGACTTTTAGACTTTTCTAAAGTGTAACAACGTAAATATGGCAACTCGAGCAGGACAATCTGAATGATCTGAACTAAAGTTGTCGAAAATTGATGACATTTCTAGAAGCAACTTTTCGTGTTATCGAACGAATAATTCGTTATAAAATTTGGGAAGTATTGAGTCTTTATGTTAACCTTTTTTTACAAAAAATTTTGTCCAGAAAATCATGTAGACATGGAAAATAGCGTGTTTCGCATTTTATTTTTTAAGCACGTCCTTAGAAGGCAATAGGTACATACAAGTTAAAAGAAAATGATACTTCGTATAAAAAAAAACAATCAGAATAAATTTGCATACCGCAAGTATATTGTTATCTACCATTGTTGATCAGATCTTACAGCAATGGTAGATTTTCAATTACTTAAATTTAAAAACACAAAAATTTAAGACAAATTACCTCAGCAAAAAATATCTTAATAATGACAAGTGATTCTAGTGTGTTTATTTTTCCGTAGAATCCGAATTTGAAGGAAATAATATCAAAACTAATAGTGCAAAAAAATTATCAAAACATAAAAAACATTTTTACGGGGTGATGATTACGACCTTTTCAAAAAAATTTATAATATCGCAAATAACATCAATACTGTGATACCAACAAACGAAATGATCATCATTCAGTTTACCAATAATTGCACAATCAGTATAAATACGTTTGTAGTTCAGTCAAACTAAGTCAAAAAATTACCAAGATTAGTAATAAGCTGTATTTTCTGTGTTGCATTATATGTAAATTTTAAACATTACATAGAAAAGAAAGATTGAGTTGTTTGCGATTATCTTGGAAGCTATTTCTTTTACGATAGCGTTTCTCAGAACACATATATACTTAGTATCAATATGGTATTTCCTACAATTCTTCATAAGAAAGCTTCTGTGATTTTTATACAACCAACTGTATTAAAGATATACGCATTTAAATATGGTTACGGAAAATAATCATCAACTTTATGAAGTCTTGTATAGTACAAATTTATTTTTAGGTTTAAAACAATATATCTTTTCGGAATAATTCTACATAGAAGTTTCAAAAAATATATCAAACGTTGCCATCGATATCACAGGCGTAAACAATTTTATGGGGAAGGAAAGCCGATAAAATGCACTTTCGGCAAAAAATTTGTAAACGAATTTGTAGTAAAAATAATTATTTCCAAACATACAGCTCCTGAAATATGCTATAGGTTTCATCGATAGCACAGATAGCACGTTTCTATGGGCAATGAAAGGAGATAAAATCGCTACTCTCTGCAGCTAGTGTAATAATTGGGGATTATTGATGTCCGTAATTCCGACACTCGTGTCGGAATTTGGACAAAATGCGTACAATTAATTATAATATAGCAAACGTAGTAAAATATGTTATTTTCTTGTGAAAAGACAGGAATAGAGTCATGTATTTACTACTTCTAACCATGTACACAATTCCGACACATATTGTTGATTTAAGGACGTGCTGTATTTACATGTACGTAATTTAGACACCGCTAAATTTGTAAATAATAGTGGCTAAAAGAGTAGTACACTGTATTATTATGAAAACATAAAACATGTTTAGTCAGCCTAAATAGATATTATTAGAATTTTCTTAATTACTGTTATTCTGTAACGTTGTAAAAAGAAGTCGAACTTACTGGTATTTTTCCTTAATTTTGACATGAACAGGTGATATCACCTTAAGTTTGAATAAACATTTACCTTCTTTTTATACTACTTTAATATTAATTAAAATATACATAATATACTTATTATTCCAGTATGTGGCAAAAAATGTTTCTTTATAATAACGTACCATAAAATTTACATAAAGTTTTCTTCGTGTTGTGTGAACTTAATACAATATAAACCGCTATATGTAAGTTTTATAATAAAACATAAAAAACGATAGAGAATGTGTTGAACAACGTGCACCCAGAAAATACACATCACGCTTTATCCAGCTAAAAATAGTCCCAGTCACCGAAGTTACAGCATACTAAAACTGAGCCCAATGCCAATGCAAGTCGCAAGACAAAACAGAATTAAGGTCAAGAATTCGTACCGCACACACAACCTGACTCACACACACAAACCAGTGTAACCCAACTCATGGCAAATTTGTACGTACCACACGCTCATATTTATCAATAATGCTCATAATAATCCATCCACTTTACTACTTCAAACACGACGTAAACAGCACGTAAACACACACACACACACACATCTCGCACATAAAATGCAACCAAGCAACGGTCGTCCACATACACACACGTGTTCACAACAAAACGCACATTACAGAACCGACTCGAAATAAAGATATCGTCTCACTGGCGGCTGCAAGTGTTCACGAGACATGTGAGCTGCAGTCACCATACACGGTCAGAGAAGTGTTAAAAAGTGTTACACAATGAGTGCCAGGGCGACATATGCGTTGCCCTTGACATCAAGCGGTGCTCAACTAAGGGGGTTGCCCATAGGGTGGTGAGAATGTCTTTCGCACTGCACTGTGAAAAGTTGCAGTGAGGGGAACACAACGAGTAAGGTGAGTCATATTTTTTTAAAACAGTGAGACGGAGGGAGAGAGGTTTAATAGCTCTGTGTACTTCGGGGAAGGGGTAGGGACTATTAGGGGGATGTTCTCTTGTTAATTATTTCGCGTATTGAGTAACGAGCAAATTGAGTTTGCGTGTAAGCGTAAGGGTGAATTAGCCTGGTAAATTAATTTTGTGTTTGTTTGTATGCTCGGGAGAACGGGGTAGGTAATGTTAGGTAAGGGTTGATGACTTTAAAGAGGGTCTGGAATTATTCGAAGAACTCTGAGGTACCTGTGTAGTGTTTAGAAAATTTCGTGTAATTTGAATGACTGTTTATTTCACAAGAAACTTGGTTCATGTAACAGGGTCTTATATTAGTCTCAGTAAATAGTGTTAATAAATTTTATATAAATAAATTTATAGTAAGCATAGTGCTAAATACTGTTATTAATTAGAAAGAGAAAATATACAGTAAACTTCTCATATAATTAGGTGTACACTAATTCCAAACCGAGACAGAAATTTTTAACAACATAAGACTAAATTCTAATGTAATATTTTTACTGTACCAGTGTTGCAAAGAATCAATTTCTCAATCAATTTCTCAATTTCTTTCTTGAATGAAGAGAACCACAAGAACGTGTTGCAAGTTTTGTTATAGATGGCGCTAGTGCCATGAAAATGGTAACATCAGCTTCTTAAATGGAATGGTCTGTATTCCTTACAGTTTTTCAGGTTTTGCTTTATTTGTCGAAAAAACAACATCAAAGAACCAAATTATTTCTAAACTACTAACTATTTGCTTGAAGTAATTTATGATTGAATTCTATTCAGAATGGATGGTTATATCTAATTCGGAGTGTTCAGAACATTAGATTACATCTATCTATTGTTGGAATCTCTGTACTTTTTTTTTTTACATAAAACCTTATTGTTTAAGAAATAATTGCAGTTTTACATCGATTGTGTAAAATCTGGTCGCTTTAGCTTTGTTTTATTTGTTTGCTTTATTTTCTTGGTTGATTATTTTGATACTTTACTGATTACTTTGTTACAGAATACTACATTTGTTTGAAATATTTTTTCGCAAAGTGTTTATACCGACATTTACCAGCGTTTGAATACTATCGATGTAAAATGCATTTTTGTTTCAAAACAGTACACTTTTTACATACTTATTTTATATACAGTAGTTTTTGTATGTGAAAAATATAAATAAGTAAATAAATAAATAATATTGTTGTGTCGGGTCTTGAAATTGATAAAACCCTCCATTCCCATTCGTCATAAACCGCTTCGAGCCATATTCTAGTTTTTGAGATACAATTTGTTTCTTATAAAGATCAAGACAGACTATTTTTATCGTCTAACTTGTTTAAAAAATTTGTATAAAAAATATATAAACAAGCTGTAAAAAATAGCTATGATTTTTGGACTTACAAATACAGGGCCCAGCACTGAAACCTGAAGATTTTCGGTTTTGGTTTAAAACGAAATAATTCAATGAATGTTCAATATTTTATTTTTATTTACTTTTAATTTAAGAAAATTGGAAGTTGCATAAAAAATCGAAAATGCATTATGAAGCAAAATTAATATCACTCAAACTGTTAGCAAAGCTACGTAACGTCGTGTTAACAAGTTACATCTTATCAAAAGTATGGCTACAATTTTCACACCTGACGTGTTAGCTCGTATTAACACGAGTTAACACTAGTTAACACGAGTTAACACGAGCTAAAACGTCAGGTGTGAATGGCCGTAATTTGTAAAAATGTTATTTTTGCTTCATATTGGGTTATATTATTTTACAAATCTTAAACTCCACTTTTTCATTTTTTAGATAAACAAATAATAATAAAATATATTGCACATTCATTGAATTATTCCATTTTAAAAACCGCCAGGTTTCACTGCTGGACCCTATATGATAAAAAAACTAAAAATTTTCTCATGTTCAGTAAAAAAATAGTGCAAATTTTACACTTGCAATGGAAATAAAAAAACCTCTGGCATAACTTTATTTATCCATTCCAAATGTTTTAATTTTTAACCAGAATTTCGGATAATTGATCACCATAAAGAAGCACATTTATTTCCCAGTTTAAGGAAATCATGAATACATATTATCAATTTTATCAACGATTCCAGAAACAACACCATTAAAATAAAATAGCCCACAACCAGACGATTTCAGCTGTGATATTCGCATAGAGAAATCTCAGCAACGCAAAAAATCGCAAATCATCAATCACACCATTATGCACGTTCTTTTCCACATTATGCTTTTCGCGGATAGTAGGTAGCGTCATTACCCAGATGGCGCTCTCAGAGGCATGTTTCCGGAACTATTATTAGAATAGACGCTCCCACCTCAGCTCTGCGTTGGTAAACACGCCGCACATCATCAATTTAATATGAACGCCACCTTACTGCATCTATTAGATAGTTTTTAGTAACGCCGCGGTGCCGCACTAAGCGCTGACGCTATCTCCCCATGATTTATGGGCGAAGACCGTGTAGGGTTGGCTTAATTACAGCTTTTTTTTTTGTTACGGGTTAAATTTAATTTCTTGATTCAGTATTGGTATATAGATGTAGGAAATACGAGGCTCAAAACATTCTATCTGAATAGTCTATAAAAGTTTAGTAACTTTTGTCTGAATATGGCATTAAATTTCAAAATTAAAATAGCTGCGCCAAAATTGTGGATACAACATTATCGATTTAGCCAATAAAATCGATTTTTTTAAGTAATTAACCAAAAAATACAAACGGATTCCGTTTCTGGTTCCATCAAGCGATAAAGGGGTCGTCCATTAATCACGTGAGGTTTTTAAGCCCCCTTTTTACACCCCCCCTCCCCCCTGGTGATATTTGGTGAGGTTCTAAGGTACCCCCCCTCCCCCTATCTAACATCACGTGTATCTTTTTGTTGAAAAAACTAAAATATTTTCCGAATACTTTTTATTGAAAAATATAATAATATTTATATACACGTGATATGTCACAACAACTCCCCCTCCCCCATTGTGATCAATAGTGATGTAATCCAAAGCCCCCCCCCTCCCCTATTTTGACCTCACGTGATTAATGGACGACCCCAAAGCAATGCTTGTTGAACAGACGTAAAAATTTCAAGTTGATCTCTCCAATAGTTTTAAGCTATAATTATATTAGATTATATTATAATTAAAAGTAAATATCAGACGATATATGACGATCTCCTAAATTTGAATTAAAAGTACCTATAAATATGTATTTTGGTAAAAGCGTCCTCTAAACCATATAAAAATTCGAATAAACTTGATTTTGCAAAATACCTTTCAATTTCATTTTCTGGTCGGCCATTTTGGATCCGCCATTTTGAATTTAGTCAGTTTTGGATTCAGCGTCCTTAAAAACTCATAAAAAAGATGATAATAAAATCCACCATTTTGAATTTTACAATATTTATGACAGAATTAGATTCAGCGTCATTCAAAATACCTAAATTCCAAGTTTCAAGGAGTTTTGAGCGATTTCAGACGAAATAGGGTAGTTTGGGGTTATATACGACTTTTTAGTATATTTTTTAGGACTATGATAACTAGGACTACAAGAAAATGTACAAATAAACTTAAGGCTCAGTTCTGAAAACATCGCAACTCAGCAGTAATATGAGCAAATAAATACATTCCTGGCAATTACGCTTAATTATCACAATTATGTTTGGGTTAAAATTGTACTTAAATAAAAAATCTATTTTTGTATCATGACTTGGCATAGATGTTTTATATTTTTAAAAAGTCAAAGATGTACAAGTAAAATTAATTTTTAACTTTCCAAAAAGTTATTTTTCATCCAGCCCAACTCGTTATTTATCTAAGAAGTTACACTGAAAATTTTCATAAACTTTGAACAGTAAATAACGTTTTCATTGGAAAACGCGTTTTAGGGGAGGTAGAACTGATTCTTAAATGGTTGCTAATTTAACCAAAAAATACTATTTTCAAGTTTGTGCGCAGTCTGGTTTGCTGAATATCAGAGAACGGCGACTTTTTCGCATGTATTATTCAACGCGTTAGTTTCAGGTGCGGATAAATATATCAGCGGGCCAGGCGTTGCGGCATAATGTACAAAATTTGGGCAGCGGGACGCAAATGTCGACGTAAAACGCCATATATCATCGGAATATATTGAAATATATGTCACGCCAGTGGCGGCCAAATCCCTTAGCATCGGATTGTGCCGATAACGTCGACCGGTGGATGTTAACTAACTTGTTCTGCATGTCGCTAATTAACTGTATGTGTTGAAAACAGCGTCAGTGTGCGCGCACAGTAAACACATTTCCATTTAACCAAATCTAAACACCTCTAAATGCCGATGTTGCTTGCTCGCTATACGCGGGATTATCTCTGTGTGTTCTGTTTTTCACTCCAATCAAGCAATACAAAAAACAACTGCAAGCAGAGAGCATAGGTGCGCCGATACGTGTGGGCATAGGGGCACAATTTAAATAAATGGTGGTATTCTTTAAAGGATATGTAGAAATAAAAGAAATATGGTGCATATTGCAAAAATATCCTGTAAAGTAACTGTGATACGTTGTAGTTTAATAGGAATGGCTGGTATCAACTAACTAGCAATGGTGCAGTAGAAAACATTTATTTTTTTTGCTATATTCACTATACAGACATTTTTTCTGTGTATGAACTTATTTATTTTTTCGATTCTTTCAAAAGTTACGGTCGTTTAAATATTAACAAGGAAAGGAAAAAGAAAATACAAATACACAATGCGAAAACGAAGGAAGAGCACAAACATTAACCTTTACAATAATTATAACATGTAAATAAATTAATCATAAGTGAAAAAATAAACAATAATACAAATAAAATTAATAAAACGAAACGGAAAAAGGTTCGCAAGTGTTTGGTTTTTCAATTTCTTAAAGTGTATAAAATACGGTTTTGTTAACCTTTCAAGTGACTGTGACTATTCTTTTGCGATTTTGCGTTTTGCCCCCGAAGTTGCGATTGGAACGGACATTTCTAATGTCAACCGACAATCATCATACAATCGTTTGACATTAGAACGGAATGTCATCTGACATGACGTGAAGACGTGAAATCACAAAAAATACCTTACATTAAGCAATTATACAAAATTAACCGTTCAGTTCAAGTGAGTGAGATTCGAGGAATGAAGGATTAATGTCTGACAGGTACATTTTTAATGGTAGAATTATAGGTACATTTGCGTCATCTATTCTTGTTGAAAGGGAGAAAAATAAACGCATTTTTACCAATAATTTTGCCAGGCTTTCCAACGATTATTTGTTTTTAAGTACCTAACAGATAATTTTAAATAATGAAAATGGTATAAACAAATAACGAGTTATAATTTTTTGGACTAAGTACAGACAGACAGACATCGTTAAATCCATTCAGTTTTAATGCTGATGTGGGGGGTATAATCATCAAATTGGTGCATTATTGACTCGACTAATGATAGCTAATTGATTCAGATATACTATTTCAAACAAAAAAAAATTCTTGTCTCCCGCTGGAAAGTTTTCAAACAACGTCAATGGAAAAAACACTTGCGTGTAGCACGAATTACCTGTGTTAATACCGTTTAAACTCGTGGCGGCTGCCTTTTGTACGGTCGATATGCTGGCGCAAATGCATTGCAAAAAATTATCTACGCTCCCATCAATTTCAAATGCGTCGGGGGCTATATTCAAATTGGAAAGATAATATTATCACCGGTTGCATGGTTTTGCAGGATTATTAAATTGGCGCACTTTGCACGGATTGGGGTCGGTAATGCATTGCGTGCGCGGTGGTCGTTAAATCCGATGTTCGTTGTACGCGGAAAGATACGTTTTGTAATCCGTTCTAGCTTTAGTTGTGATACAATCTAATCGATTCTATACAAGTGCTTTCACGATTTACACCACTGTTTTTTTTTTCTTTTCTGGGTTTGTTTTGTAAGTACGTCCGTGGTTAAGCGCTGAGCATCAGATTGAATGAGTGAACATGAACTGAAACACTGCACATAATCAGTAATAGACTATCTACTACCAAGACCAATGAGGCGGGTATTTTCTACGAAGAGTTGGGTCAGGTGTTTTAGAATTACATTGTTCTGTGTTTCCTGATCGTTTACGAATGTTTTTGATTTTATTTCCTATTAATGAAGGTATTTAAGCAGTTCTTTTACAGCATGTAAAGTGTAAGACGATGTGTGTAACAATAAAAAACTAAAAAAATAACAGGAGAAAGTACTAGAGAAGGGGGCTATTCAATTTTTATTGTACATATGTGTATTATATAGATTATGTTTTAATTTTATTTCTGTTTGCAGATTGCTAGAGATATTAAACAACTGATAACTGGAGATTAAACCGTAGATTATTTTATTTTTTATTTTTTTTAATTCAAGTAAACGATTAACTAAACCATGTAATGTCAGAATGATTCCAACAGAAGGGTTTTTGGTATCTGAACTAACATTTTATTGCTTCGAAAACTGGTTGTAGACATGGTAAGACTGTTAAGAGATAACCTAAAATCTTTCGGTGAATTTGCGTATAATTTTGGCGTTATTTTTATAGAAATTTCAAGTTACTATGACTATTCAATGTATCGTGGATTGTAGTGAAAAACTGGAAACTTGTTTTTCCTAATTTTTAACTCATCCTGTGTGTTAATCAAATACTGGTATAAAAAGCGCTTATACTCTATATGAAAGACGTTTCTTGACACGTTTTTACTTTATCATACGCAGTATGTAAAGTATTGTAATCGTGCTGAAAAAAAAAAAATGAGATTTTAGCGGAAATAGGTCTTTTTGGGTCGCCTGAAAATTTTTGACCAAGGTACAAAAAAATTTCTGTGTGTGTGTGTGTGTGTGTGTGTGTGTGTGTGTGTGTGTGTGTGTGTGTGTGTGTGTGTGTGTGTGTGTGTGTGTAAACGATTTTTGTGGAGACGATACCGGAGAAACTACTGAAGATATCGGAACGAAAGTTTATATCTAGAAGTTTCATGACCTAACTTAGAGCTGAAAAGCTTTTGGTTCACAAGGGTCCAAAGGAACTGGTAGTTTATTCTAAGCCTTTTTCAAGGATTTTGCGAATGAGCCGCCATTTCTGTAATTTCGTCAAAATAGTTAAATAATAAATTAAAGTAGAGGAAATTTTGAATAATTTATGTTTATGACATTTTTTGGTAAAATTCATAGTTTAGCTGCAAGAGCAAATTCTATTTGATCGAGATCGGTCGCATCTGCATTAATATGAAACTACATAGTAGCCAGGATTTTGACAAATATTTGTTTGTGTTGTCACATTCGAAAACAGCTGATCTCATCAGAGGTTGGAGAACCACTATGGAACGTTGCCGCTGTAGTGCGGCAAATTATAAATACAAATTTCAAATAAAATAAGATCACCAATTTGATTGTTTGTTGATAAGAAATATCAACCCGTCTTTATATCTAATTCTAAAAACGATTAATTGAGAA
The DNA here is from genome assembly GCA_964023965.1 of Melinopterus prodromus. Classification (NCBI taxonomy): domain Eukaryota; kingdom Metazoa; phylum Arthropoda; class Insecta; order Coleoptera; family Scarabaeidae; genus Melinopterus; species Melinopterus prodromus. Next base: position 64,480,570 of record OZ030393.1, read on the forward strand.
AATTATAAATAAAGTATAGCGATGAGTGTAGTTTTATTTTAGTATGTTGGCAGGGATGTGTCATGAACAAATATAAATCTGTCAGAATTTGAATTACCTTTTTAAGGTGCGTTTTCATTAGTGATTATGGCAGTGGTAGCAGACGCTATTATAGTAATTCCAATAGAAAATTGCTAGTGACTCATGTTTATGTACATGCAAACTAATATGTGTCATTATCACGATATGTAAGAAATACTATAATTTCGTATTCTACCACCGCCATTAGCTACCATTACCTACCAATCGGAACGCACCTTTAAACTTGACGTTTCGTCAAAGTGGTACCAACCTAGCATTTACTATACAGAAATCTTTTATTTATTTTTTTAAATACGTATTTCTTAAAAAGCAACACAATAAACGTTGATGTCGCTACTGCCAAAAACTAGACAGCGCGACTCGCTCACATGCGACGGCGACACTCCGCCTTCAGTAACGCGCCGCATCACCGCTCGTCGCGCTATTCCGTACTTTCGGCACTTGTGACATAAATAACTATTATTCTAATGACGTAGTGTAGGTAGTGTCAAATACTGATGCTTTGACAATACCTACGATTTATCTCAATAAAATAGATTCTCATGCAGCTAAACCATTAATTTTATATATTGTGTGATAAAGTCAAGTGCCTGGCCACATCAGATTTTTTTACTGAATAAGAATAAGAATGGGCTCAATGGAAACGATAAGAAACCAGAATGCCGCATAGATTAACAACTCTAAGGGTTGGTTTTTCAATTGCGGTTTAGCGGAGTTTAAGCAAAGTATAGTTAGGCTCCACACAGCGCGCATATGGAGCCTAAGGATAGTTCAAGGTAAAATCTACTAAACCGCAATTGAAAAACCCACCCTTAGTTACTAGGGGAGGCAGTACACGGTTTTAAGCAGATTTCCCAGTTTATAATTTTGTATTTAAAACAAACGTTTTAACAAATTTGTATCAGTTTGTTTCACAAAAAACTGTTTCTCGATCAATTCAGAATGTTGGTAATATACAAGGCATAAAAAAAAAATCTGTAATTCTATACCGGCCTACTTTTCTAGTTGGACAAAAAACCCCATCAGAACGAATAAAATTGAAGGTAATTTAGGTTATGTTCAGTTTAACAGTTTAAACCATGGATGTACACCGTTTAACTTAACCTAAAGTTCACGTATGTTAAACTAATATTGAGAAAGGCGAAAATAATCTAAACCTTAGTTTAAACCACGTTGAACAACTGGGCATTTTAATAACCTCACTAATTCTATTCAATCGTAATATATAAAAGGTTAAGTACATCAAACAAAAGTATTTAATAATGAACTATAAAAAACATATGGTTTTTATCATATGGCTCAGTAGATAAAGTATCTAGTTCAAAAGTTTTTTTTTTATTATATAAATTTTTATGCGTTCTAAATAATTAAACATTATTAACCAATGAATAGTTTGTAGTAGCAAACAAATTGCTACTTCGCTACAACTACAGATGAAGAATATTTAGTTCTATGAAATATTTGTATGATACTATCCAATAGTTATATTTCTTTGACTAAAATAAAATTGATTACTATCAACTGTTTGATTACTATCAACTGTTTGATTACTATCAACTGTTTGATTACTATCAAATGTCCTCTATGTGTAAACGAAACTACATTATATACAATACACATAATACTATTGAATTATTTCCGACTGAATAATCAATTTGACAAACAATACAAAATCAAACAAAATCGACTAGAAACGAACACCAATTTTGATCACCCAATAAAGCAAAGATTAGTCATCAGATCCTTTCATATAGATTCCACATACAGTCGAACGCCTTTTGTTCCAAAACTGGGTGAATGGAGAAATCCCCCGTGTTAAGGCGCGGGCACGTGTTTCCCAGGGACCTAGGGTCTCTTTATCTACTCGTCGATAGTCACTAAGCTCTCCCAATAAATCAACTACTGAGCGAGTCATAATCACCAAAACTAATTCAGTTACCGCTCTGAGGGTGGCTGCTGGAAACAATGCACCAGAATCGTACGTTCCCCATGGTTTTCACAGAATAGGCAACTACTGTTCACCGACAGATGATTCAATAGAGGAGATTATCGTATAATGGTGTGAGCTGCAATGTTGATTCGTTTCATTTGACAGATGGGGGAGTCGGGTTTCTAAAATATAGAGGAATATTATTATATATAAAATAAAAATCTCAGGAACAACTTTAGAAACAGAACTATATTTTGAAGTATAATTGACCATGAAGACCTTTTACGTTTATCTTTAGTATTGTTTGCAGACCTATAGACGTTGAAACTGGCTTTTGCTTCATAGAGGAACTGAAACTTATCTTTGTAGTACGTATGTACGTCATTTGACATCGTTCACCTTTGTGAGAGAGTCCCAGGTTCCCTTGTGATATTTTAAAATGAAGCAACCCCCGGACCAAAAAGTGGCCTAATCTGCATACATTACGGGCGATACCCCAATTTTAATTCGGCTCTCCCCTGTTCATAGCTGCCAACCCTTGGGAAATTAGTGCCGGAGAGCGATTTCAACGTTTAACATCAATCTTACCGGTATTTACGAGTCTAAATAAAAAATCGTTACAACGAGGGATGTTTGCATAAAATATGCTTTTCATAAAAATATAGTACAATTATATATGCATTATTGGAGTGAAAACGCCAAGATATTTACGAGTATTTAATACTATTATTAATTAGGTTTGAACATGAGCGTGAGTGAAGTGTAAAAATTTACGCGATTTTAACAGTTTTCATTAACCGCTTGTCTTTAAATTTTTTGATCCTAAATCGTTTGCCCAAAAAAATCAAGTTTACACCGAATATAACTTAAAATCTCGTCTACAGATTGGCTTTTGTATTTTTCTAATTTTCTTTGCAATAAAGGCTATAAACAAGATTTTCATGGAAGCGGATATCTCGGCAAAGAGTATTAGCACGATAACGAGACAGGTACGAAAACAATTGCAAAATTTTGTTCAATAAGACTATTGAAATAGAAACACATTTCAGATGTTCTAAATTTTATAAGGCGATGTAGATGTGCGACATAATTTTTGGACACCCACGTCAGGTTGTCGGATAAGGGTCATCGGCTCATGGCCCGTACTTACGATCAAAACACACATAATATTTGCTGATTTTGCTATAAAGTGTGGGCTCAGAAGCATTTTATGCTAAGGTGGCGTTTAAATCGGAAATGCAGTTATAAATTTGAATCGGCTATTACAAATATGCATGTTTAAGTTAGTGCATTAAAAATATACGTTAGAGTCAACTTTGTACCTTCGATCATAGTAAAGAAACACCTGACTGAATTTTGCCAAGTATAGGTGACGAATACTGGGAATATCGATGTTTTTTAGTAGATCACAAGAAGACTACAACATTATTATCGACAAACGTTCCAAATTCACTTTAACTTATAATTTGAATGGAAATACGTAATCATTTCGGCGTAAATCTGATTAGAAAATTATGAATTATATTTGGTTGCCTACTCATTTCGAAGCCAACCTTCAATAAGAAGCAGAAAAAAAATAAAACAGATTATTTTTTCTTAGACCACAATAACATACTTCATAGGTTGATTTTATGATAAGTATTCCGTTGATTATTAATTTCTGGAGTAAGACATTGCGTTGCTGTCGTGTTTTGCAAATATTCAGCAAATTCAGCAATACCGAAGTATTATTCCAAGGAAGTAAAACAAATGATTAACAATGACAAAAACTTCTTTCAAGAAGAAAAGACTACCAAAGTCATTACTCTCAAGATCCATTTTTATAATTGATCAAGCGTCATACCATACAAAGGTAGATCAGGTTTACAGGAATTCAACTATATCTTGGAAGGAGTCTGATATCGGTAGAAAGCAAATCAAAACAAATCAGTGTCAATAAAGTAAAACTATTGTGGTTATCTGTAGCCAATTGCCAGTTTAATGCAATTGTATTAATCTGGAAATACGTCAAAAATAAAGTAGCAAAAAAAACAATATATTTAAAACGCCGTTTAAAAAAAAAAACAAAAACTTAGAACCAATTACTGAACTTGAAGATGACCTCTGGCTTCGATAACATTGCATTGGATGGTGTCAGATGAACTAACTGAAGTAATTGCTTTTGCAGCCAGCAGTTACACAGAATTGATTATAGTCAAAGCGTTTCTTTTTCTAAAAAGCAATTACTTAAAACAGTTGCTAAATTTTTAATCATTAGAGCCAATAAACTTTAACATGTTATTTTTTTTCTTAATTCCAAAAGCATGTGTCTGTCTTTTGGTGAATTTCTTTACAATCTGCTGGACATAATCATTAAAATCGGTAAAAGATTATAAAAGTTAAGTTACATAAAAAATGTGCAAAGTTTTAGATAGCTCAGGAAAATATAAATAATACTTGCTCAAAGGAAATACTTCAGACTTTTACCAGTAATCCACACAATTATTCGACAAGAAAACCCAACGAAAGAACGCTCACTTAATAAGTGCTATCTCATAACGACGTGATCATACGTAAGTAGAGTACTTAGAGTTAAGTTGCGCTCAATTGTTCCCTCAATGGACCTTTCAACGGAATATAAAAACTTCCCCCGTTCAAGTACAATCTTGCGAGAACATCCCCGCCATTTTACCCCAAGCAAAATCTCATTTATGGCCATCGCCAGATCGAGAACGGGACGGACAAATTGGGTCGTCCGTCCGCCATATTAGTTCCTTTCTCTGGCGCTTCACCCAGCCAGACTCTCACGTATGGGTCTAGTGCGCCGTGTAATTCGGTACAACGCCGTCAGTAATTTCCCCCAAATGGGGGGACAACGGTCCCAAAGAATCGATACAAACGTTTCGGTAAGGTCTCCGTTCCCTCCGGAGACGCATAAACCTGGAAGGTCTTTACGTACCTTTAGTACTTTATGTTATGTCGCCAAGGTCTTAAACGAAAATTATACGTCCCCTAAAATGAACCTTATAGGGTGAACTGTTGGGGGAAAGCAGTCGGTCTTCGGTCTCTTTCAAACCTGCACTTAGCGGCTCGCTCAGTATTGGCTAAAGTTGGGAATTTATTTTAGCGCGTAGTAAAGAATTTCATTTTAAAGAAAATCGTGTTTGATCGAACGTGTGACGTAGGCAAAAAAGAGCGTAAAGCAATTTTATGAATTTTACGCGATGGGTACGTACAGGTGGGAGAGAAGTGGGAAATTTATGGGCACATACGCGTGAAAATATTTACACAGAGCGACGGGAAAAGGAACGGAAATTATGGCGGTGCCCGTGCCAGTGGTAGCGGATATCACCTTGCTTGGTTGTAGGAATATGCAAAAAAAAACTAGAGGTGAATGGAGCGATATTTTTATATTTTTTACGGGTATTCCAGGAATTTGAATAAATATTAAATTTAGATACGGCGGTGTGCGCGTATTGATTCGGTTGTAGCTTTTCTCTTGGGACAGACGTTTTAAGTATTCCGCTTTAAATATTGCTAGGTAGATAAAACCGTAGCTATTTATTTCATTGTCCTTTGTCTGTTGTCTGTCCACAAAAATCTAATACCTATACTTTTTCGCTTCCTTTTCCGCTCATGTTTAAACCAAAAGGCAGAATATGTTGCTCATCTAGTGAAGAAATGGTTCAGGAGTATAAACATTTTTTAATATTATTTTTTTGTTGAAAAGTTTTAGTCATGTGTCTTCAAACACAGCGGTAAATTACTATTGAAACAATAGATGATCAGATTTTAAGTTAATTTTCATAGGTAGGGTAGGTACGTTTTACATTTTTATTTGTTTTAATAATGTATTTTTTATGTTAACTTATTTTTTTAACCAGTTGTTTGCTTTAACAGGTACAGAACAATTTATTTATTTTATTTATATTTTATGGTTATATTTTAACTTAGGGTAGTATGTTTTGACACTAAATATAAATGATAAATAAACAATAAACTGTACTGTACTACAACAATAAACTGTATTCAACCACAACTTAAGGGGGGGGGGGGGGCTTCCTGCCTCTTAAAGAATTACTGCAAATGCGTCAAAAACATTTGGGAATAAACTTTTGGGATTTCAGGTATAAGAGCGAAGATTAAGGTTTACCATGAAACCATTTTGAGGCTTATTATAGTATTCAGTTAGTGTATACATTTGCAAAATTACCAAAATATTGTTTTTTACACTTTTTTCTTTTCTTTTTTGGAAATTGACTCATTTCACAGAAATGTGTATTTTAATAATTAAAAATTGTCCGGCCAGAAGATTTTTTTTAAAATAACAAACCATCTCAGAGATTCTTTCACGTTTCCATACTTTAGGCGCTCACTGTATAGTAATTCTTTAATTTCTGGTACTTTTAAGTGTGTTCACCACGTGTCTCCACATTATGAAATTGGCATAATTAACTCAATTGCAGTATTTAAGAAAGTTGCACATTCCTTGTCCTCTTTTTGTTTGTTATAATTATAACATAGAACAAAATAATTTGTTCAATTTATTGACCACACAGTATTTAGTTTGAAAATTACATTACCGATATTGCCCTTACATAATATATTATTTTTTAATTATAATTTCTAATTAAAATTGTACATATTACGTCGTGTGCATTAAAACTTTACAAGCATCCGCATAAATTCGTAGAGAAACGCAAAAAATAAATACAAATAAAGTCGAGTAGTGCATTTTGAGCCAGCTTCCAAATAGTCGACGACTCGACAATCGGAAATGTACAGCACCGCTTGAAACTCGAGCACCCTCTACAGATATCGACAAACTATGACTTACGATAATAAAATTTTATAGCAGCAGCACTGATACAGATTTGGCAAGGTTCCACTCAACATTTGGCCAATGTATATATAAACCGGAAGCCGACCCAACATAATATCACATTTATGCCCTCTAAAGCCGGATTTTAAAACTTAACAGATCCTTTTTAAAGATTTCTATTTCTAGATTACAGAAATATGAGCGCAGATATTCTTCATAATCACAACAAATTGTTACTAGTTCTATTTGAGCAACCAGAGATGGAGTCAGACGTTCATTAAATATAAATTTCTTTGCTAGGACTTTGAAATAGTCTTTTAGATAGTCTTTTAAATAGCAAACCTCCAATAAAATCTCAAATTAACAATAACTATCAAAACGTGTGATATTTTACTATCCAAACCGATTTCATTTGTTTCCTTATTTTTGCTATTTAATGATTATATACAACTTATAGAAGTTATATATGGAAGAAACATGTATTTGGATTTCTAAAGGCCATTCATATACTTTGTTTCGAGCACGACGCACCAGTATATTATAACATAAAATTACTTACTCTGTATTCGTATGACCAGTTCCCCTCCTCAATGCCATTCCCGCACGTGCCATTCCACCTGAAACAAATCAAAAAGTCAATTTTCGCCATTCGCTTCTCGCGCTAGGGAGGTAAATAATGCAAATGTATCCTCGGTGCGCATTCAAGCGACTCTCGGTAGATTGCCTCGCAAAAAGAAGTTCGTTCTAAAACGTTTTCCAACGGTAGCTAATTGAGCCACGCCGCGGACGAATGGAGATATCTCCTTGAAAGCTGAACGTACAAAAACGGTCGCTTAAATATTTCAGGTGGTTTTTCGCAAGGAGCGGAGACTGAGTCCTTTTGGGAGCAGGTGGCCAATGATGCGGAATGCTTTGTGCATTCATGAGCCACTCTTCTTACACGTTCGGCGACCCAATTTTCAAGGGTTGTCAAATCGTAGGACGCTTTAATGCTGTATACGGTATACATTCTGTGTAAGTTTTTTTATAGGAGTAGTTTTTTTGTGTAGAAGCATAAAAGGTGTGAGGTGATATTTACCTGTAATTACTCGTAACATAGCCACAGAAATTTCGATTAGACGAAGCACTAACGCAACAAGAATAGCGGTTTGAATTTTGTGGAACGCATGTTTGACGCATGTCGAATTCATAACCATATCTACGGAACTTTCTGTTGATGGAAAACTTATTGAAGTTGAACTGTCAGTGGTTACTGTGGCAGCATAATTTTATTTAGCAATTTTTTGTTGTTGTTTATTGATCTAGGCCGTTTTTTGACATGTAATCTTTGCCTAACATAATGAAATGGCGTCCACACATGTTTTTATTATGTCTTCAAAATTATTACGCTAAAAACACATTATGAATCCTAATCAACCAATGGCAAGTTAGAATATATCCAATATTTTTGGGCAACTGATTTCTTGTGTGCAAGGTTCCAACATAGCTAATTATTAATTATACATTATGCATTAAGTAACATAATAAATGAAGTAAATGAATTAATTACTAAGGACGTAAAATTGTTGTATTGCCCTACATTGACAGAGTATGTAAGAGAAATTGATCAAATAATAAACGATTAATTGGACAAAAATCACTGCATAAGACTCAGAACTCGAAACACGTCGTTTGTGGGTGTTTTATATGGGCTTTTTTGAAGTACTTAAGAAATAAAAGCAGTTTGGAATATTAGAGAAACAAATAAAAATAAAAATACACGTCAAATAATGCGTTTAACCGAAAAAGTAACATATGATGAGTGAGTATCTTCATCAAACACCAGGATGTTTTTTGAAAACTAACGCTTGAATCTTGTCAGAACACAGAACATTATTAGACTTTTCACCACCATACTAAAACCTCTCGATGACTTTGGAATCTTTACACTAAGCGAAAATAGGTAAACCAAATTATTATAGGAGAAATCTGTAATAAAGAGAAAAAATATAGATATGTTGTGAGGGCAATTTTAGTCGCTAATTAGCCTAATTAAACATTGTTTCGGCAGAAATTACTTAGTTTATCCTTACCATTTTCTTCTTCGTATCATTTTATATCAGAAGTAAATTTTTCGTAGTTGTTTTATGAGGGAATAATAATATATAATCAAGACTAGTACTTCTTAAACGGCTTGTGAGCTAGGTAGCAATAAAAAACTCTTCTTTTACTTTGTTGATGAACTTTCGTTTTCCTGTTTTCCTTTAGTCATAGCTAAACACAATAGAATAACAACAAAAATGTCGGTAAGATAGAAATCACATTAGAATAAATACTATTTTGAGTAATTTTTATAAATATAATTTCCATGATTCACCGTTTTCTATAATTTGACATTATTTACTGAATTCTGTGTGCACCGAAGATGACTGTCATTGTGAATGTCTGTCGGCCGACACAATCTGTGTGTTTTTATTGTGTAAATTTAATATACTTTAAAGTATTTTTTCAATTGTTCTGACTTTCTTATTTAACCTAATGTGTTTTAGTTACGATTTTTATTGCTACCTAGCTCCAAAAGCCATATAAGAAGTATAGTTGAAGATAAGTTTTAGGAAAAGCAAATAGATTTGCTATTATACAATATTTCTATTAATATTTAGCATATACTCTTCTAGACAATAATTTATCAGTTCAAGAAAGAGGTTTGTCCTGCAACGCTCAGAACTGAAATTACAGCAGTCATGAATGAATTCACCGACGACAACCTTTTTACGCGTAGCGTCTTTCGCTAACTTAGGATAGGGTATCTCGTTCAGAAAAATTCATCACGATCTCCAAAACTATTAAGCATATGCTTAAGCTTAAAGAAATTATGCATCATATAAAGACGAAGCATATGGGTAAGTTATAAACAAAGAATTACTTAAAACTATTGAAAGATCCAGGTTTGGGAGAAGGTTAAAAACTGGTTTCGAAACTCGGGTTATTAGTTATGGAACTAATAGTAATAATTAATAATATCTAGTCTGTCAAGTCATCTATGACTTATCACAAAGCTTCGGCCAGCATCAAATTCATCATATTTTCATAATTTTTTAAATTATTTTGAAGAAAAGAGATATTTTTTTCCTAATACGTTGCACCGTCTGGAACTTACAGGAGGAGGAGCAGGAAAATAGCACCAACTTTAGAACGAGCACAGGGAGGGTAACGTGTGAGGTACCGGCGTTTATCTCAAAAAATATCTGTGGACGGCCTGCAATACATAGGAAACAAAATGACAATTTTTTTACTTCGACATTCAAGTGTCTACATACGCTTGACATATCGGTTTAATAGAAAATCAATAAATTAATCACTTTTCTTGAGATAGATGACTGGAGAATAAAAATCCAGCATCAAGTCTCAGCTCAATAATAACTTCTCTGCCTTCTGTTCGAAACTCGACAATAAGAAATTTTTTGCTCGCACAATCGAATGAAACTTTCGCCGACTGGCGGAAAAGTGGCATTTCCGGTCGACTTACGGCGATTAAATTAATTACCGCCCTTAATTAAAGTCGGCGGACGCGGGAAAGTTTTCAGTTTATCCGGAGGCGGCCGAGCCTGCTGCGCGATGCTAGAGCGTCGAGGGCCGATAGGGAAAAAGTGGCGGAGTCGCCGGGACGAGAGAGCGCGCGAGTGGCGCCCTCGTTTGAAGAAATGACGCGATACAACTGCGATCCCGAGATTACAACTCGAGTGGATAAATATAATTGCTTCTGATGATTTCTATCCCGCAGACTGCTGTCTGGCAGGAAATTAAGTGGACTCCGAACACAATTATAAGTTTTCTGTCCGCCATACTGCCTGCTGTGGCTATCAATCGCCCGGTTATTTCTAGGATTGACGTTCTATTCCTTTGCTCGGTTGGTTTCTGGTAATTTTCTTTCTGACTACCTACGTCAGTTATGAAACTAGATATCGCTGTTATTATTTCTAAAATCTACCTAAATCTACCTCAACGAATCTATAAAAATATATAAAAAAACAAAAATACTCGCTTATGTACCGAAACTAATTTAGTTTGAATACAATACGCATTATTATTTATTGACAGATAAGCACGTGTACGCAAAACCGCATCATTAATATTGGGCGAATTATGGTAATATGTAATTGACATTACTGCGCGTGTTAATTTAATACCTAAAGAGGAATAATGGTAATTATGCGTCCATGTTAATGTTTCATTTTTAAATATAGGACGGACCTGTGTCGGTGCTATTAATTTTGTTCCACATGTGTTAATTGGATACCACATCATTGTCTAGTTCATCTAAAACTATTTTGGGATATATTCGTATAATGACATACGATGTGTTTTATTAAACTCTGAACATAGGCATATGTTCGGTTTTGAATTGACATTGTTAGATTATTTAGGTACATGAAATACAATTTTATAATTAATATTAAATTAGTGTCCAACGCTGATGTTTGAGAATACCTACTGTCAATAGAATCAAAGTATCTATCAAATCCTGGCTAACTAGTTTTATTTTAACTAGGCAAACACATTGCAAAAAATTTAAAATTGACAAATAGGCACCACCGCAATATACATACAAATATTTCAATTTATTATTTGAAATATAATTAGTTTAAATTTTGACTCGTGGCATACGACAAAAAATTTTCATCAATAAAATTGAAGCTTCACAAACAATGCACATCCACAATTACCGGAAAAATAATCATACATCTTCATTTGTTTAGCGGTCACTTAACGCATAACCAAGAGTAACTAGTCGATGACAAAGAACGCACCATTTCTCTGCTTCACCGTAAGTAATTTCTCTATTTCCAATTTCCCACATCACCGGACCGCGAAACAAACCGCTCGTTACCGAAACCAGAAAAACTTCCGACATAAATTCTCTCTCGTTGCAAAGGGGTTGTCTGCGTTTTTGCCACCGGAAGTCGATAACCACCTCAAAAAGAACCGCCGGACTCTACCAATTACTCAGTAGTTGGCTAGTTTTTTTTTTCAGTCGGCCTGTACACGCGGAGAGTTTTCTGAAAACTTTCACTGACGGTTTTTATCTCTCCCCATTCCACTTCGAAGCGTCCGACACCAACCATTGGTCCTCCCCAACTGGTAATTATTTGTGGGGAGAGTTAGATAAATAGACGTGTCTGTTACTATCAGCGATAGCCCTTTGAGCATTTGAAAAACGAGGGCATTTTCACCCTAAATAATGTTTCCCTTCCGATGGACGACAACTGATAAGCGCTTAGGCTGTGTAAGGTAAATGATTGGTCCTGTCGTTACTATCTCCCAGTATGTTTATGATGCTAATATATGAAGAAGCATTTTCAGATTTTTCATTATTTTTTAAGGTATAACGCCAACCATAGTGTTTTTCAATAATATACATTTTCATTTCGGCTACATAAGAAAAAAAAAAACAAGAAAAAAAGCTTACAAGTTTTACTACGAAAGATGAACAACATGAAGGTGGTCCAAGGTTTCTACCTTGGGGGTTTTCGGCATATTATTGCGGTATACGACATCGCTGACAAAACAACTAAGAACTAAAGTTTTCATAATGATTTGGTAACTTTTTAGAGAAATGTTTGCTGATGGGCAAATACGGTTTTTCACATTTATTTTTAATGTAACCTATTCATAATTCTAGTTAATAACCACCAGGTATAATTATTTTGTAGATAGTCATATAGTACATACATACAGAGTGGTAGTGAGGTTGATTTATCAGCTAAACTACAGATTATTCGTTCACTCTAGTCAATATATCATCAAATAGCATTTTTAAAATGCCACTGTGTTGGAAAACTGTTCAACAATCGATGGAATTTTTCCACTTCTCGCACAATGCACACATTATATTATGGTTCAATGCTTCAATTGTAAAAATGCTTTAAATTGATAAGAATCCACTGTATAGTCACAGAATATGTACTATTTCAAAGCGCTTTGCTTCCACGTAGCTTTTCTGTGCTCCTGAAAATCCCTACTCTAATTATCTGCTGGTTAGGTACCAATCGAGATAATTGTTTCGTAGTAAATACGATTAAGGTATCAGCGCGTATACAAATTTAATGTTACTCGGCATTATAACAGGCGCAGAGGGGTGGGACTACTCCGAATTTAAATTTAATGCAATTTATGACAGAGAACCGTCTGTTAAGCAGGCTACGGAGTCGTATTTGGTTATCAAAGGCAGCGGAAATTATAATGCTTCAGCTTTTAAAGCAGTAATTTAATTAATTTAATGCCAGTAAGTTCAGTTCAGTTCCAACATTACCATAAAATTGTTTTATGGAATCCATTTATCCTGTCGAAACGTAAACGTGACTTTTATGGCTGTGGTATAAATTTGAAATTTGGACGTTGAAATCTAATAGTTTTTGTTATTGCAGTATTAGGTTTCACGTCCAGCCATTTCTAATGTAACCGATTTATTGTTGATGAGATCCCCCGATGAGATCAAAATCCATAAATCGCAATTATCCAAATTGGCGGAAAGTTGTTGTAAAAGCGCCCCCTACGGCGGTGTTCGGAATCAACGGAAAATATAGTGCGTCGGTGGTCTGGAAGCTATATTAATAGGGTGGAGTGTAGCGCTCGACGCACTGACTTCCCATTCCAATACAACTTTTAATTGAAATGTCCGCCATTTTAGGAGTGAGGAAGCGATGGACGATCCCATTCCGAAAACTGATTACAATTTAATTTGAGCATATTAGTACCTACATGTTTAGGACAAGGTAAACGGTTGTGTTTACGCAAAAACGTAATGGCAAAATAAATATTCGGGGAAACAATAAGATTAAACAAACTGTAAGTGACAGTTTAATATGACCTACTACATGAGTTTGCTTTAAGCACCGTTTAGACAGAGCAACTTCAGCAACTTTATTATTACATAATAAGTAGGTACCTTTATTCGCGGAAAAAAGTATGTACCCATCCTGTATTTTTTTGCAGCGTTATAACTCAAAAACTGTCCAATATATTTTGGTCTGCTTATTCTTGAATATTTCCTAGTATACAAAAAAATCTGTGTCAAAGTCTGATCAAAATTCGTTGGGTAATTTCGTAGTTACATGGAAAAAACATATGGATGCCGCGTCGCACAAGGTAGTATGTCACAGATTGCCTATAGCAAATTGAAATGTTCAACGATGATATTTTAGATTTAACGGACTTGAATTAACAGATGACGAACATAGCGGAAGTTAAGGAGTCCGTTAATGGTTTTGAAAGTTAACTTAAAAGTTAATTCGCCAACAAAAAAAAATAACTTCGTTAATTAACGATTAACGGATTAACGCTTTTTCTCAGCTTTGCATTTAAGGTTGGTGCCTCCCGTTTTATTGACATAACTTACTGTCTCGATAATTTATCATTTTAAATTACCCGGTAATTTAAGAAAATATATGTTATGAGTCATTATTATCATTATAAATTTTTAATTATGTGGTAATTTAATACATGAAAGTAATAATTTTAATTTCAGCGGTAATTTACAGAAATTCAACAACCCTAGAGATAGCAAAATTATGACTTTTATTTACCAAACATTTTTATTAACATAAGTGGAATCATAAGTAGGTACTGGGGCAGCTACGCTGACTTTGAACTGAACACACTCCTTTCGAACCCAACCCAACTCCGTCAAATATGCTCGAACCCACGACGTCGTTAATATTTATTATAAATAAAACGCTATTTTTCTGGCTACAAAATAAATCCGTATGGCGTCCCCATCTTCCTCCATGATATAGACTAGAGTACCTATCATAAAGAGATGGTTTGTTTCAATTGCTTATACAATTCAAATGGGAAAATTGGACGTCTTGAGCACCATTTCTCTCAAACCCAACCCCATGGCAATTAAAATAATAGACACGAGTTGCGGATTCAGCAAAACCTCCGCGATTCAGACCAACTCCGACATCAAAGCACCCAAGAAATGAAAGCCGCCCGTCGACTGAGAGAGTGCACTTGATTCCAATTTCATATCTCCTCAAGTGTTACTCTCCACTCCACCGGTACTATTTACGTCTTTGGATTTTACGCATTTCTGCAAGAATCAACCGAGGTCCTTTCATTCGCAGTTAACGAGTTCCGAATCAGCAGTATGAGCTAGGCGAAAGCGAAACGCCCCTTATAAATCAGAGGGAAGATCACGGCACACTACGCTAATCTGTTTCCTTCAAGACCGGCGGCCGACGGCGGGGGGATGGATATCCGACGCCATCTGTTAGGCGCGGAGAAAGTCCCTAGGTGGCGCTGGTATCGGCTCGCCTTTCCGACGCAGTAATTAGCTAGTCGTCTGGCCGAGGATTTACATTTCAAATGAATTCAAATGGTCTGGCTTCGCAAAGTATATGCGGACAAACTTCGCGTTAGAATTTAATGCAGGTGCTGATGAAGTTGGTGAAGTGGTTGGTTGGTTTTGGTATTTTGAAGCAATATATTTGAAGATTTCGAAAAAGAAACGTGAGAATACAGCGTTTTAAAATGAGTTTATGTTTGAGAACGTAACAAAGGTAAAAACATAAATCATACATAAATGGACAACGATTAGCTATTTGATTAAGAAATTCCCATACGATACCGTTTGAACCGTCAACATCGGTCAATTGGATCGGACACACTTTGCTTTCAAAGTTTCTAACATGGTAAAATGGGTGTTTTTAGCATCATTTTTGATAATTGGGAACGTAATAACTGCCGAACTGTTCCAAATAAGTAAAATCAAATTATACCGGCGTAATCAGCGCCAAAAATTGTACCAAGAACCACAATCTTAATTTGATTGAAGGTAGTTGGAATTTTGCCGACTGGCTAAAATTTTCTAAGAAATCACATATTTTAAACTATAATTTTGAATTAGCACACCTAACTCAAAAACAAGGACCCGGATCAACATGAAACCTTTGTTATCTTACTAAAATGGGTGCGCTGATTACAAATGTACATAGGAAAAGTCTCTGTCTCTACTGGTTACGGAGTTGTGCTGAAATTACGGTTTTTCAAATAATACAAAAATAAGCGAAATGGAGCACATAACATGAGAATGGTAAATCTTAGGCATGTAAAAGTATACATATTTTTGATAGACTCAACGAGAGCAATCATTTGGTAGCTGGTAAACCTTTCTATCACCAACGGTTGCAATGTTCAATTTTTTTCTATCTAAAAGTGCTAAATTTAGAACGAAAAAACAATTATAACTTTTTGAGAGATAGAGCGTTCTAATGTAGTCATGCTTATGCAATGGGTTGTGCTGAATTCAACGGTGAGCTCGGTTTTCCCGTAGCGTGTACGGTTTGGCCAGAAAGTGGGGAAACTATAATTTCCGCGGTTAATCGCGTTTTTCTCGCGAACCGCGAACCCTAGGGCGACGCGGCTTTCAGAAATGAATTCCTCGGCCAATTTCCCATCCGATACCGTTTGAACCATCAATATCGGTCAATTGGATCCGACACAGTTTGCGTTCAAAGTTTCCTATATAGTAAAATGGTTGTTTTTAGCATCATTTTTGATAATTGGGAACGTAATAACTGCCGAACTGTTCCAAATAAGTAAAATCAAATTATACCGGCGTAATCAGCGCCAAAAATTGTACCAAGAACCACAATCTTAATTTGATTGAAGGTAGTTGGAATTTTGCCGACTGGCTAAAATTTTCTAAGAAATCACATATTTTAAACTATAATTTTGAAGTAGCACACCTAACTCAAAAACAAGGACCCGGATCAACATGAAACCTTTGCTATCTTACTAAAATGGGTGCGCTGATTACAAATTTACATAGGAAAAGTCTCTGTCTCTACTGGTTACGGAGTTGTGCTGAAATTACGGTTTTTCAAATAATACAAAAATAAGCGAAATGGAGCACATAACATGAGAATGGTAAATCTTAGGCATGTAAAAGTATACATATTTTTGATAGACTCAACGAGAGCAATCATTTGGTAGCGGGTAAACCTTTCTATCACCAACGGTTGCAATGTTCAATTTTTTTCTATCTAAAAGTGCTAAATTTAGAACGAAAAAACAATTATAACTTTTTGAGAGATAGAGCGTTCTAATGTAGTCATGCTTATGCAATGCGTTGTGCTGAATTCAACGGTGAGCTCGGTTTTCCCGTAGCGTGTACGGTTTGGCCAGAAAGTGGGGAAACTATAATTTCCGCGGTTAATCGCGTTTTTCTCGCGAACCGCGAACCTTAGGGCGACGCGGCTTTCAGAAATGAATTCCTCGGCTAATTTCCCATCCGATACCGTTTGAACCATCAATATCGGTCAATTGGATCGGACACAGTTTGCCTTCAAAGTTTCCTATATAGTAAAATGGTTGTTTTTAGCATCATTTTTGATAATTGGGAACGTAATAACTGCCGAACTGTTCCAAATAAGTAAAATCAAATTATACCGGCGTAATCAGCGCCAAAAATTGTACCAAGAACCACAATCTTAATTTGATTGAAGGTAGTTGGAATTTTGCCGACTGGCTAAAATTTTCTAAGAAATCACATATTTTAAACTATAATTTTGAAGTAGCACACCTAACTCAAAAACAAGGACCCGGATCAACATAAAACCTTTGCTATCTTACTAAAATGGGTGCGCTGATTACAAATTTACATAGGAAAAGTCTCTGTCTCTACTGGTTACGGAGTTGTGCTGAAATTACGGTTTTTCAAATAATACAAAAATAAGCGAAATGGAGCACATAACATGAGAATGGTAAATCTTAGGCATGTAAAAGTATACATATTTTTGATAGACTCAACGAGAGCAATCATTTGGTAGCGGGTAAACCTTTCTATCACCAACGGTTACAATGTTCGATTTTTTTCTATCTAAAAGTGCTAAATTTAGAACGAAAAAACAACTATAACTTTTTGAGAGATAGAGCGTTCTAATGTAGTCATGCTTATGCATTGGGATGTGCTGAATTCAACGGTGAGCTCGGTTTTCCCGTAGCGTGTACGGTTTGGCCAGAAAGTGGGAAACTATAATTTCCGCAGTTTATCGCGTTTTTCTCGCGAACCGCGCAACTTAGAGCAACACGGCTTTCAGAAATGAATTCCTCGGCCAATTTCCCATCCGATACCGTTTGAACCATCAATATCGGTCAATTGGATCGGACACAGTTTGCGTTCAAAGTTTCCTATATAGTAAAATGGTTGTTTTTAGCATCATTTTTGATAATTGGGAACGTAATAACTGCCGAACTGTTCCAAATAAGTAAAATCAAATTATACCGGCGTAATCAGCTCCAAAAATTGTACCAAGAACCACAATCTTAATTTGATTGAAGGTAGTTGGAATTTTGCCGACTGGCTAAAATTTTCTAAGAAATCACATATTTTAAACTATAATTTTGAAGTAGCACACCTAACTCAAAAACAAGGACCCGGATCAACATGAAACCTTTGCTATCTTACTAAAATGGGTGCGCTGATTACAAATTTACATAGGAAAAGTCTCTGTCTCTACTGATTACGGAGTTGTGCTGAAATTACGGTTTTTCAAATAATACAAAAATAAGCGAAATGGAGCACATAACATGAGAATGGTAAATCTTAGGCATGTAAAAGTATACATATTTTTGATAGACTCAACGAGAGCAATCATTTGGTAGCGGGTAAACCTTTCTATCACCAACGGTTGCAATGTTCAATTTTTTTCTATCTAAAAGTGCTAAATTTAGAACGAAAAAACAATTATAACTTTTTGAGAGATAGAGCGTTCTAATGTAGTCATGCTTATGCAATGGGTTGTGCTGAATTCAACGGTGAGCTCGGTTTTCCCGTAGCGTGTACGGTTTGGCCAGAAAGTGGGGAAACTATAATTTCCGCGGTTAATCGCGTTTTTCTCGCGAACCGCGAACCTTAGGGCGACGCGGCTTTCAGAAATGAATTCCTCGGCTAATTTCCCATCCGATACCGTTTGAACCATCAATATCGGTCAATTGGATCGGACACAGTTTGCCTTCAAAGTTTCCTATATAGTAAAATGGTTGTTTTTAGCATCATTTTTGATAATTGGGAACGTAATAACTGCCGAACTGTTCCAAATAAGTAAAATCAAATTATACCGGCGTAATCAGCGCCAAAAATTGTATCAAGAACCACAATCTTAATTTGATTGAAGGTAGTTGGAATTTTGCCGACTGGCTAAAATTTTCTAAGAAATCACATATTTTAAACTATAATTTTGAATTAGCACACCTAACTCAAAAACAAGGACCCGGATCAACATGAAACCTTTGTTATCTTACTAAAATGGGTGCGCTGATTACAAATTTACATAGGAAAAGTCTCTGTCTCTACTGGTTACGGAGTTGTGCTGAAATTACGGTTTTTCAAATAATACAAAAATAAGCGAAATGGAGCACATAACATGAGAATGGTAAATCTTAGGCATGTAAAAGTATACATATTTTTGATAGACTCAACGAGAGCAATCATTTGGTAGCTGGTAAACCTTTCTATCACCAACGGTTGCAATGTTCAATTTTTTTCTATCTAAAAGTGCTAAATTTAGAACGAAAAAACAATTATAACTTTTTGAGAGATAGAGCGTTCTAATGTAGTCATGCTTATGCAATGGGTTGTGCTGAATTCAACGGTGAGCTCGGTTTTCCCGTAGCGTGTACGGTTTGGCCAGAAAGTGGGGAAACTATAATTTCCGCGGTTAATCGCGTTTTTCTCGCGAACCGCGAACCTTGGGGCGACGCGGCTTTCAGAAATGAATTCCTCGGCCAATTTCCCATCCGATACCGTTTGAACCATCAATATCGGTCAATTGGATCGGACACAGTTTGCGTTCAAAGTTTCCTATATAGTAAAATGGTTGTTTTTAGCATCATTTTTGATAATTGGGAACGTAATAACTGCCGAACTGTTCCAAATAAGTAAAATCAAATTATACCGGCGTAATCAGCGCCAAAAATTGTACCAAGAACCACAATCTTAATTTGATTGAAGGTAGTTGGAATTTTGCCGACTGGCTAAAATTTTCTAAGAAATCACATATTTTAAACTATAATTTTGAAGTAGCACACCTAACTCAAAAACAAGGACCCGGATCAACATGAAACCTTTGCTATCTTACTAAAATGGGTGCGCTGATTACAAATTTACATAGGAAAAGTCTCTGTCTCTACTGGTTACGGAGTTGTGCTGAAATTACGGTTTTTCAAATAATACAAAAATAAGCGAAATGGAGCACATAACATGAGAATGGTAAATCTTAGGCATGTAAAAGTATACATATTTTTGATAGACTCAACGAGAGCAATCATTTGGTAGCGGGTAAACCTTTCTATCACCAACGGTTGCAATGTTCAATTTTTTTCTATCTAAAAGTGCTAAATTTAGAACGAAAAAACAATTATAACTTTTTGAGAGATAGAGCGTTCTAATGTAGTCATGCTTATGCAATGCGTTGTGCTGAATTCAACGGTGAGCTCGGTTTTCCCGTAGCGTGTACGGTTTGGCCAGAAAGTGGGGAAACTATAATTTCCGCGGTTAATCGCGTTTTTCTCGCGAACCGCGAACCTTAGGGCGACGCGGCTTTCAGAAATGAATTCCTCGGCTAATTTCCCATCCGATACCGTTTGAACCATCAATATCGGTCAATTGGATCGGACACAGTTTGCCTTCAAAGTTTCCTATATAGTAAAATGGTTGTTTTTAGCATCATTTTTGATAATTGGGAACGTAATAACTGCCGAACTGTTCCAAATAAGTAAAATCAAATTATACCGGCGTAATCAGCGCCAAAAATTGTACCAAGAACCACAATCTTAATTTGATTGAAGGTAGTTGGAATTTTGCCGACTGGCTAAAATTTTCTAAGAAATCACATATTTTAAACTATAATTTTTAAGTAGCACACCTAACTCAAAAACAAGGACCCGGATCAACATAAAACCTTTGCTATCTTACTAAAATGGGTGCGCTGATTACAAATTTACATAGGAAAAGTCTCTGTCTCTACTGGTTACGGAGTTGTGCTGAAATTACGGTTTTTCAAATAATACAAAAATAAGCGAAATGGAGCACATAACATGAGAATGGTAAATCTTAGGCATGTAAAAGTATACATATTTTTGATAGACTCAACGAGAGCAATCATTTGGTAGCGGGTAAACCTTTCTATCACCAACGGTTACAATGTTCGATTTTTTTCTATCTAAAAGTGCTAAATTTAGAACGAAAAAACAACTATAACTTTTTGAGAGATAGAGCGTTCTAATGTAGTCATGCTTATGCATTGGGATGTGCTGAATTCAACGGTGAGCTCGGTTTTCCCGTAGCGTGTACGGTTTGGCCAGAAAGTGGGAAACTATAATTTCCGCAGTTTATCGCGTTTTTCTCGCGAACCGCGCAACTTAGAGCAACACGGCTTTCAGAAATGAATTCCTCGGCCAATTTCCCATCCGATACCGTTTGAACCATCAATATCGGTCATTTGGATCGGACACAGTTTGCGTTCAAAGTTTCCTATATAGTAAAATGGTTGTTTTTAGCATCATTTTTGATAATTGGGAACGTAATAACTGCCGAACTGTTCCAAATAAGTAAAATCAAATTATACCGGCGTAATCAGCGCCAAAAATTGTATCAAGAACAACAATCTTAATTTGATTGAAGGTAGTTGGAATTTTGCCGACTGGCTAAAATTTTCTAAGAAATCACATATTTTAAACTATAATTTTGAATTAGCACACCTAACTCAAAAACAAGGACCCGGATCAACATGAAACCTTTGTTATCTTACTAAAATGGGTGCGCTGATTACAAATTTACATAGGAAAAGTCTCTGTCTCTACTGGTTACGGAGTTGTGCTGAAATTACGGTTTTTCAAATAATACAAAAATAAGCGAAATGGAGCACATAACATGAGAATGGTAAATCTTAGGCATGTAAAAGTATACATATTTTTGATAGACTCAACGAGAGCTATCATTTGGTAGCGGGTAAGCCTTTCTATCACCAACGGTTGCAATGTTCAATTTTTTTCTATCTAAAAGTGCTAAATTTAGAAGGAAAAAACAATTATAACTTTTTGAGAGATAGAGCGTTCTAATGTAGTCATGCTTATGCATTGGGATGTGCTGAATTCAACGGTGAGGTCAGTTTTCCCGTAGCGTGTACGGTTTGGCCAGAAAGTGGGAAACTATAATTTCCGCGGTTTATCGCGCTTTTCTCGCGAACCGCGCACCTTAGAGCAACGCGGCTTTCAGAAATGAATTCCTCGGCCAATTTCCCATCCGATACCGTTTGAACCATCAATATCGGTCATTTGGATCGGACACAGTTTGCGTTCAAAGTTTCCTATATAGTAAAATGGTTGTTTTTAGCATCATTTTTGATAATTGGGAACGTAATAACTGCCGAACTGTTCCAAATAAGTAAAATCAAATTATACCGGCGTAATCAGCGCCAAAAATTGTATCAAGAACCACAATCTTAATTTGATTGAAGGTAGTTGGAATTTTGCCGACTGGCTAAAATTTTCTAAGAAATCACATATTTTAAACTATAATTTTGAATTAGCACACCTAACTCAAAAACAAGGACCCGGATCAACATGAAACCTTTGTTATCTTACTAAAATGGGTGCGCTGATTACAAATTTACATAGGAAAAGTCTCTGTCTCTACTGGTTACGGAGTTGTGCTGAAATTACGGTTTTTCAAATAATACAAAAATAAGCGAAATGGAGCACATAACATGAGAATGGTAAATCTTAGGCATGTAAAAGTATACATATTTTTGATAGACTCAACGAGAGCAATCATTTGGTAGCTGGTAAACCTTTCTATCACCAACGGTTGCAATGTTCAATTTTTTTCTATCTAAAAGTGCTAAATTTAGAACGAAAAAACAATTATAACTTTTTGAGAGATAGAGCGTTCTAATGTAGTCATGCTTATGCAATGGGTTGTGCTGAATTCAACGGTGAGCTCGGTTTTCCCGTAGCGTGTACGGTTTGGCCAGAAAGTGGGGAAACTATAATTTCCGCGGTTAATCGCGTTTTTCTCGCGAACCGCGAACCTTAGGGCGACGCGGCTTTCAGAAATGAATTCCTCGGCCAATTTCCCATCCGATACCGTTTGAACCATCAATATCGGTCAATTGGATCGGACACAGTTTGCGTTCAAAGTTTCCTATATAGTAAAATGGTTGTTTTTAGCATCATTTTTGATAATTGGGAACGTAATAACTGCCGAACTGTTCCAAATAAGTAAAATCAAATTATACCGGCGTAATCAGCTCCAAAAATTGTACCAAGAACCACAATCTTAATTTAATTGAAGGTAGTTGGAATTTTGCCGACTGGCTAAAATTTTCTAAGAAATCACATATTTTAAACTATAATTTTGAAGTAGCACACCTAACTCAAAAACAAGGACCCGGATCAACATGAAACCTTTGCTATCTTACTAAAATGGGTGCGCTGATTACAAATTTACATAGGAAAAGTCTCTGTCTCTACTGATTACGGAGTTGTGCTGAAATTACGGTTTTTCAAATAATACAAAAATAAGCGAAATGGAGCACATAACATGAGAATGGTAAATCTTAGGCATGTAAAAGTATACATATTTTTGATAGACTCAACGAGAGCAATCATTTGGTAGCGGGTAAACCTTTCTATCACCAACGGTTGCTTGCAATGTTCAATTTTTTTCTATCTAAAAGTGCTAAATTTAGAACGAAAAAACAATTATAACTTTTTGAGAGATAGAGCGTTCTAATGTAGTCATGCTTATGCAATGGGTTGTGCTGAATTCAACGGTGAGCTCGGTTTTCCCGTAGCGTGTACGGTTTGGCCAGAAAGTGGGGAAACTATAATTTCCGCGGTTAATCGCGTTTTTCTCGCGAACCGCGAACCTTAGGGCGACGCGGCTTTCAGAAATGAATTCCTCGGCTAATTTCCCATCCGATACCGTTTGAACCATCAATATCGGTCAATTGGATCGGACACAGTTTGCCTTCAAAGTTTCCTATATAGTAAAATGGTTGTTTTTAGCATCATTTTTGATAATTGGGAACGTAATAACTGCCGAACTGTTCCAAATAAGTAAAATCAAATTATACCGGCGTAATCAGCGCCAAAAATTGTACCAAGAACCACAATCTTAATTTGATTGAAGGTAGTTGGAATTTTGCCGACTGGCTAAAATTTTCTAAGAAATCACATATTTTAAACTATAATTTTGAAGTAGCACACCTAACTCAAAAACAAGGACCCGGATCAACATGAAACCTTTGCTATCTTACTAAAATGGGTGCGCTGATTACAAATTTACATAGGAAAAGTCTCTGTCTCTACTGGTTACGGAGTTGTGCTGAAATTACGGTTTTTCAAATAATACAAAAATAAGCGAAATGGAGCACATAACATGAGAATGGTAAATCTTAGGCATGTAAAAGTATACATATTTTTGATAGACTCAACGAGAGCAATCATTTGGTAGCGGGTAAACCTTTCTATCACCAACGGTTGCAATGTTCAATTTTTTTCTATCTAAAAGTGCTAAATTTAGAACGAAAAAACAATTATAACTTTTTGAGAGATAGAGCGTTCTAATGTAGTCATGCTTATGCAATGCGTTGTGCTGAATTCAACGGTGAGCTCGGTTTTCCCGTAGCGTGTACGGTTTGGCCAGAAAGTGGGGAAACTATAATTTCCGCGGTTAATCGCGTTTTTCTCGCGAACCGCGAACCTTAGAGCAACGCGGCTTTCAGAAATGAATTCCTTGGCCAATTTCCCATCCGATACCGTTTGAACCATCAATATCGGTCAGTTGGATCGGACACAGTTTGCGTTCAAAGTTTCCTATATAGTAAAATGGTCGTTTTTAGCATCATTTTTGATAATTGGGAACGTAATAACTGCCGAACTGTTCCAAATAAGTAAAATCAAATTATACCGGCGTAATCAGCGCCAAAAATTGTATCAAGAACCACAATCTTAATTTGATTGAAGGTAGTTGGAATTTTGCCGACTGGCTAAATTTTCTAAGAAATCACATATTTTAAACTATAATTTTGAAGTAGCACACCTAACTCAAAAACAAGGACCCGGATCAACATGAAACCTTTGCTATCTTACTAAAATGGGTGCGCTGATTACAAATTTACATAGGAAAAGTCTCTGTCTCTACTGGTTACGGAGTTGTGCTGAAATTACGGTTTTTCAAATAATACAAAAATAAGCGAAATGGAGCACATAACATGAGAATGGTAAATCTTAGGCATGTAAAAGTATACATGTTTTTGATAGACTCAACGAGAGCTATCATTTGGTAGTGGGTAAACCTTTCTATCACCAACGGTTACAATGTTCAATTGTTTTCTATCTAAAAGTGCTAAATTTAGAACGAAAAAACAATTATAACTTTTTGAGAGATAGAGCGTTCTAATGTAGTCATGCTTATGCATTGGGATGTGCTGAATTCAACGGTGAGGTCGGTTTTCCCGTAGCGTGTACGGTCTGGCCAGAAAGTGGGGAAACTATAATTTCCGCGGTTTATCGCGTTTTTCTAGCGAACCGCGCACCTTAGAGCAACACGGCTTTCAGAAATGAATTCCTCGGCCAATTTCCCATCCGGTACCGTTTGAACCATCAATATCGGTCAGTTGGATCGGACACAGTTTGCGTTCAAAGTTTCCTATATAGTAAAATGGTTGTTTTTAGCATCATTTTTGATAATTGGGAACGTAATAACTGCCGAACTGTTCCAAATAAGTAAAATCAAATTATACCGGCGTAATCAGCGCTAAAAATTGTACCAAGAACCACAATCTTAATTTGATTGAAGGTAGTTGGATTTTTGCCGACTGGCTAAAATTTTCTAAGAAATCACATATTTTAAACTATAATTTTGAAGTAGCACACCTAACTCAAAAACAAGGACCCGTATCAAGATGAAACCTTTGCTATCTTACTAAAATGGGTGCGCTGATTACAAATTTACATAGGAAAAGTCTCTGTCTCTACTGGTTACGGAGTTGTGCTGAAATTACGGTTTTTCAAATAATACAAAAATAAGCGAAATGGAGCACATAACATGAGAATGGTAAATCTTAGGCATGTAAAAGTATACATATTTTTGATAGACTCAACGAGAGCAATCATTTGGTAGCGGGTAAACCTTTCTATCACCAACGGTTGCAATGTTCAATTTTTTTCTATCTAAAAGTGCTAAATTTAGAACGAAAAAACAATTATAACTTTTTGAGAGATAGAGCGTTCTAATGCAGTCATGCTTATGCAATGGGTTGTGCTGAATTCAACGGTGAGCTCGGTTTTCCCGTAGCGTGTACGGTTTGGCCAGAAAGTGGGAAACTATAATTTCCGCGGTTTATCGCGTTTTTCTAGCGAACCGCGCACCTTAGAGCAACACGGCTTTCAGAAATGAATTCCTCGGCCAATTTCCCATCCGATACCGTTTGAACCATCAATATCGGTCAATTGGATCGGACACAGCTTGCGTTCAAAGTTTCCTATATAGTAAAATGGTTGTTTTTAGCATCATTTTTGATAATTGGGAACGTAATAACTGCCGAACTGTTCCAAATAAGTAAAATCAAATTATACCGGCGTAATCAGCGCCAAAAATTGTATCAAGAACCACAATCTTAATTTGATTGAAGGTAGTTGGAATTTTGCCGACTGGCTAAAATTTTCTAAGAAATCACATATTTTAAACTATAATTTTGAAGTAGCACACCTAACTCAAAAACAAGGACCCGGATCAACATGAAACCTTTGCTATCTTACTAAAATGGGTGCGCTGATTACAAATTTACATAGGAAAAGTCTCTGTCTCTACTGGTTACGGAGTTGTGCTGAAATTACGGTTTTTCAAATAATACAAAAATAAGCGAAATGGACCACATAACATGAGAATGGTAAATCTTAGGCATGTAAAAGTATACATGTTTTTGATAGACTCAACGAGAGCAATCATTTGGTAGCGGGTAAACCTTTCTATCACCAACGGTTGCAATGTTCACTTTTTTTCTATCTAAAAGTGCTAAATTTAGAACGAAAAAACAATTATAACTTTTTGAGAGATAGAGCGTTCTAATGTAGTCATGCTTATGCAATGGGTTGTGCTGAATTCAACGGTGAGCTCGGTTTTCCCGTAGCGTGTACGGTCTGGCCAGAAAGTGGGGAAACTATAATTTCCGCGGTTAAACGCGTTTTTCTCGCGAACCGCGAACCTTAGGGCGACGCGGCTTTCAGAAATGAATTCCTCGGCTAATTTCCCATCCGATACCGTTTGAACCATCAATATCGGTCAATTGGATCGGACACAGTTTGCGTTCAAAGTTTCCTATATAGTAAAATGGTTGTTTTTAGCATCATTTTTGATAATTGGGAACGTAATAACTGCCGAACTGTTCCAAATAAGTAAAATCAAATTATAAAGGCGTAATCAGCGCCAAAAATTGTACCAAGAACCACAATCTTAATTTGATTGAAGGTAGTTGGATTTTCGCCGACTGGCTAAAATTTTCTAAGAAATCACATATTTTAAACTATAATTTTGAAGTAGCACACCTAACTCAAAAACAAGGACCCGGATCAACATGAAACCTTTGCTAACTTACTAAAATGGGTGCGCTGATTACAAATTTACATAGGAAAAGTCTCTGTCTCTACTGGTTATGGAGTTGTGCTGAAATTACGGTTTTTCAAATAATACAAAAATAAGCGAAATGGACCACATAACATGAAAATGGTAAATCTTAGGCATGTAAAAGTATACATGTTTTTGATAGACTCAACGAGAGCAATCATTTGGTAGCGGGTAAACCTTTCTATCACCAACGGTTGCAATGTTCAATTTTTTTCTATCTAAAAGTGCTAAATTTAGAACGAAAAAACAATTATAACTTTTTGAGAGATAGAGCGTTCTAATGTAGTCATGCTTATGCAATGGGTTGTGCTGAATTCAACGGTGAGCTCGGTTTTCCCGTAGCGTGTACGTTTTGGCCAGAAAGTGGGGAAACTATAATTTCCGCGGTTAATCGCGTTTTTCTCGCGAACCGCGAACCTTAGGGCGACGCGGCTTTCAGAAATGAATTCCTCGGCTAATTTCCCATCCGATACCGTTTGAACCATCAATATCGGTCAATTGGATCGGACACAGTTTGCGTTCAAAGTTTCCTATATAGTAAAATGGTTGTTTTTAGCATCATTTTTGATAATTGGGAACGTAAATAACTGCCGAACTGTTCCAAATAAGTAAAATCAAATTATACCGGCGTAATCAGCGCTAAAAATTGTACCAAGAACCACAATCTTAATTTGATTGAAGGTAGTTGGATTTTTGCCGACTGGCTAAAATTTTCTAAGAAATCACATATTTTAAACTATAATTTTGAAGTAGCACACCTAACTCAAAAACAAGGACCCGGATCAACATGAAACCTTTGCTATCTTACTAAAATGGGTGCGCTGATTACAAATTTACATAGGAAAAGTCTCTGTCTCTACTGGTTACGGAGTTGTGCTGAAATTACGGTTTTTCAAATAATACAAAAATAAGCGAAATGGAGCACATAACATGAGAATGGTAAATCTTAGGCATGTAAAAGTATACATATTTTTGATAGACTCAACGAGAGCAATCATTTGGTAGCGGGTAAACCTTTCTATCACCAACGGTTGCAATGTTCAATTTTTTTCTATCTAAAAGTGCTAAATTTAGAACAAAAAAACAATTATAACTTTTTGAGAGATAGAGCGTTCTAATGTAGTCATGCTTATGCATTGGGATGTGCTGAATTCAACGGTGAGGTCAGTTTTCCCGTAGCGTGTACGGTTTGGCCAGAAAGTGGGAAACTATAATTTTCGCGGTTTATCGCGTTTTTCTAGCGAACCGCGCACCTTAGAGCAACACGGCTTTCAGAAATGAATTCGTCGGCCAATTTCCCATCCGATACCGTTTGAACCATCAATATCGGTCAATTGGATCGGACACAGTTTGCGTTCAAAGTTTCCTATATAGTAAAATGGTTGTTTTTAGCATCATTTTTGATAATTGGGAATGTAATAACTGCCGAACTGTTCCAAATAAGTAAAATCAAATTATACCGGCGTAATCAGCGCCAAAAATTGTACCAAGAACCACAATCTTAATTTGATTGAAGGTAGTTGGATTTTTGCCGACTGGCTAAAATTTTCTAAGAAATCACATATTTTAAACTATAATTTTGAAGTAGCACACCTAACTCAAAAACAAGGACCCGGATCAACATGAAACCTTTGCTAACTTACTAAAATGGGTGCGCTGATTACAAATTTACATAGGAAAAGTCTCTGTCTCTACTGGTTATGGAGTTGTGCTGAAATTACGGTTTTTCAAATAATACAAAAATAAGCGAAATGGACCACATAACATGAAAATGGTAAATCTTAGGCATGTAAAAGTATACATATTTTTGATAGACTCAACGAGAGCTATCATTTGGTAGTGGGTAAACCTTTCTATCACCAGCGGTTACAATGTTCAATTTTTTTCTATCTAAAAGTGCTAAATTTAGAACGAAAAAATTATAACTTTTTGAGAGGTAGAGCGTTCTAATGTAGTCATGCTTATGCATTGGGATGTGCTGAATTCAACGGTGAGGTCGGTTTTCCCGTAGCGTGAACGGTTTGGCCAGAAAGTGGGAAACTATAATTTCCGCGGTTTATCACGTTTTTCTCGCGAACCGCGAACCTTAGGGCGACGCGGCTTTCAGAAATGAATTCCTCGGCAAATTTCCCATCCGATACCGTTTGAACCATCAATATCGGTCAATTGGATAGGACACAGTTTGCGTTCAAAGTTTCCTATATAGTAAAATGGTTGTTTTTAGCATCATTTTTGATAATTGGGAACGTAATAACTGCCGAACTGTTCCAAATAAGTAAAATCAAATTATACCGGCGTAATCAGCGCCAAAAATTGTACCAAGAACCACAATCTTAATTTGATTGAAGGTAGTTGGATTTTCGCCGACTGGCTAAAATTTTCTAAGAAATCACATATTTTAAACTATAATTTTGAAGTAGCACACCTAACTCAAAAACAAGGACCCGGATCAACATGAAACCTTTGCTAACTTACTAAAATGAATGCTGATTACAAATTTACATAGGAAAAGTCTCTGTCTCTACTGGTTATGGAGTTGTGCTGAAATTACGGTTTATCAAATAATACAAAAATAAGCGAAATGGACCACATAACATGAAAATGGTAAATCTTAGGCATGTAAAAGTATACATGTTTTTGATAGACTCAACGAGAGCAATCATTTGGTAGCGGGTAAACCTTTCTATCACCAACGGTTGCAATGTTCAATTTTTTTCTATCTAAAAGTGCTAAATTTAGAACGAAAAAACAATTATAACTTTTTGAGAGATAGAGCGTTCTAATGTAGTCATGCTTATGCATTGGGATGTGCTGAATTCAACGGTGAGGTCAGTTTTCCCGTAGCGTGTACGGTTTGGCCAGAAAGTGGGAAACTATAATTTCCGCGGTTTATCGCGTTTTTCTCGCGAACCGCGCACCTTAGAGCAACGCGGCTTTCAGAAATGAATTCCTCGGCCAATTTCCCATCCGATACCGTTTGAACCATCAATATCGGTCAATTGGATCGGACACAGTTTGCGTTCAAAGTTTCCTATATAGTAAAATGGTTGTTTTTAGCATCATTTTTGATAATTGGGAACGTAATAACTGCCGAACTGTTCCAAATAAGTAAAATCAAATTATACCGGCGTAATCAGCGCCAAAAATTGTACCAAGAACCACAATCTTAATTTGATTGAAGGTAGTTGGAATTTTGCCGACTGGCTAAAATTTTCTAAGAAATCACATATTTTAAACTATAATTTTGAAGTAGCACACCTAACTCAAAAACAAGGACCCGGATCAACATGAAACCTTTGCTATCTTACTAAAATGGGTGCGCTGATTACAAATTTACATAGGAAAAGTCTCTGTCTCTACTGGTTACGGAGTTGTGCTGAAATTACGGTTTTTCAAATAATTCAAAAATAAGCGAAATGGAGCACATAACATGAGAATGGTAAATCTTAGGCATGTAAAAGTATACATATTTTTGATAGACTCAACGAGAGCAATCATTTGGTAGCGGGTAAACCTTTCTATCACCAACGGTTGCAATGTTCAATTTTTTTCTATCTAAAAGTGCTAAATTTAGAACGAAAAAACAATTATAACTTTTTGAGAGATAGAGCGTTCTAATGTAGTCATGCTTATGCACTGGGATGTGCTGAATTCAACGGTGAGCTCGGTTTTCCCGTAGCGTGTACGGTTTGGCCAGAAAGTGGGAAACTATAATTTCCGCGGTTTATCGCGTTTTTCTAGCGAACCGCGCACCTTAGAGCAACACGGCTTTCAGAAATGAATTCGTCGGCCAATTTCCCATCCGATACCGTTTGAACCATCAATATCGGTCAATTGGATCGGACACAGTTTGCGTTCAAAGTTTCCTATATAGTAAAATGGTTGTTTTTAGCATCATTTTTGATAATTGGGAATGTAATAACTGCCGAACTGTTCCAAATAAGTAAAATCAAATTATACCGGCGTAATCAGCGCCAAAAATTGTACCAAGAACCACAATCTTAATTTGATTGAAGGTAGTTGGATTTTTGCCGACTGGCTAAAATTTTCTAAGAAATCACATATTTTAAACTATAATTTTGAAGTAGCACACCTAACTCAAAAACAAGGACCCGGATCAACATGAAACCTTTGCTAACTTACTAAAATGGGTGCGCTGATTACAAATTTACATAGGAAAAGTCTCTGTCTCTACTGGTTATGGAGTTGTGCTGAAATTACGGTTTTTCAAATAATACAAAAATAAGCGAAATGGACCACATAACATGAAAATGGTAAATCTTAGGCATGTAAAAGTATACATATTTTTGATAGACTCAACGAGAGCTATCATTTGGTAGTGGGTAAACCTTTCTATCACCAGCGGTTACAATGTTCAATTTTTTTCTATCTAAAAGTGCTAAATTTAGAACGAAAAAACAATTATAACTTTTTGAGAGATAGAGCGTTCTAATGTAGTCATGCTTATGCATTGGGATGTGCTGAATTCAACGGTGAGGTCGGTTTTCCCGTAGCGTGAACGGTTTGGCCAGAAAGTGGGAAACTATAATTTCCGCGGTTTATCGCGTTTTTCTCGCGAACCGCGAACCTTAGGGCGACGCGGCTTTCAGAAATGAATTCCTCGGCAAATTTCCCATCCGATACCGTTTGAACCATCAATATCGGTCAATTGGATAGGACACAGTTTGCGTTCAAAGTTTCCTATATAGTAAAATGGTTGTTTTTAGCATCATTTTTGATAATTGGGAACGTAATAACTGCCGAACTGTTCCAAATAAGTAAAATCAAATTATACCGGCGTAATCAGCGCCAAAAATTGTACCAAGAACCACAATCTTAATTTGATTGAAGGTAGTTGGATTTTCGCCGACTGGCTAAAATTTTCTAAGAAATCACATATTTTAAACTATAATTTTGAAGTAGCACACCTAACTCAAAAACAAGGACCCGGATCAACATGAAACCTTTGCTATCTTACTAAAATGGGTGCGCTGATTACAAATTTACATAGGAAAAGTCTCTGTCTCTACTGGTTACGGAGTTGTGCTGAAATTACGGTTTTTCAAATAATTCAAAAATAAGCGAAATGGAGCACATAACATGAGAATGGTAAATCTTAGGCATGTAAAAGTATACATATTTTTGATAGACTCAACGAGAGCAATCATTTGGTAGCGGGTAAACCTTTCTATCACCAACGGTTGCAATCTTCAATTTTTTTCTATCTAAAAGTGCTAAATTTAGAATGAAAAAACAATTATAACTTTTTGAGAGATAGAGCGTTCTAATGTAGTCATGCTTATGCAATGGGTTGTGCTGAATTCAACGGTGAGCTCGGTTTTCCCGTAGCGTGTACGGTTTGGCCAGAAAGTGGGAAACTATAATTTCCGCGGTTTATCGCGTTTTTCTAGCGAACCGCGCACCTTAGAGCAACACGGCTTTCAGAAATGAATTCGTCGGCCAATTTCCCATCCGATACCGTTTGAACCATCAATATCGGTCAATTGGATCGGACACAGTTTGCGTTCAAAGTTTCCTATATAGTAAAATGGTTGTTTTTAGCATCATTTTTGATAATTGGGAATGTAATAACTGCCGAACTGTTCCAAATAAGTAAAATCAAATTATACCGGCGTAATCAGCGCCAAAAATTGTACCAAGAACCACAATCTTAATTTGATTGAAGGTAGTTGGATTTTTGCCGACTGGCTAAAATTTTCTAAGAAATCACATATTTTAAACTATAATTTTGAAGTAGCACACCTAACTCAAAAACAAGGACCCGGATCAACATGAAACCTTTGCTAACTTACTAAAATGGGTGCGCTGATTACAAATTTACATAGGAAAAGTCTCTGTCTCTACTGGTTATGGAGTTGTGCTGAAATTACGGTTTATCAAATAATACAAAAATAAGCGAAATGGACCACATAACATGAAAATGGTAAATCTTAGGCATGTAAAAGTATACATGTTTTTGATAGACTCAACGAGAGCAATCATTTGGTAGCGGGTAAACCTTTCTATCACCAACGGTTGCAATGTTCAATTTTTTTCTATCTAAAAGTGCTAAATTTAGAACGAAAAAACAATTATAACTTTTTGAGAGATAGAGCGTTCTAATGTAGTCATGCTTATGCATTGGGATGTGCTGAATTCAACGGTGAGGTCAGTTTTCCCGTAGCGTGTACGGTTTGGCCAGAAAGTGGGAAACTATAATTTCCGCGGTTTATCGCGTTTTTCTCGCGAACCGCGCACCTTAGAGCAACGCGGCTTTCAGAAATGAATTCCTCGGCCAATTTCCCATCCGATACCGTTTGAACCATCAATATCGGTCAATTGGATCGGACACAGTTTGCGTTCAAAGTTTCCTATATAGTAAAATGGTTGTTTTTAGCATCATTTTTGATAATTGGGAACGTAATAACTGCCGAACTGTTCCAAATAAGTAAAATCAAATTATACCGGCGTAATCAGCGCCAAAAATTGTACCAAGAACAACAATCTTAATTTGATTGAAGGTAGTTGGAATTTTGCCGACTGGCTAAAATTTTCTAAGAAATCACATATTTTAAACTATAATTTTGAAGTAGCACACCTAACTCAAAAACAAGGACCCGGATCAACATGAAACCTTTGCTATCTTACTAAAATGGGTGCGCTGATTACAAATTTACATAGGAAAAGTCTCTGTCTCTACTGGTTACGGAGTTGTGCTGAAATTACGGTTTTTCAAATAATTCAAAAATAAGCGAAATGGAGCACATAACATGAGAATGGTAAATCTTAGGCATGTAAAAGTATACATATTTTTGATAGACTCAACGAGAGCAATCATTTGGTAGCGGGTAAACCTTTCTATCACCAACGGTTGCAATCTTCAATTTTTTTCTATCTAAAACCCCGGCCACACGACAGCGACTTGCCTGCACGGTATAGTTTGTGCAAGTAAGACGGTACACCATGGCGTGGCTTCACGGCAGCGACTTGCCTGCACGATTAGTTTGCACGGTACTAGGAAGCGTGGCTTGACGGCACAGGTAAGTACGCGCAAACCGTCAAATACAAATCGTCGACCGGTGATTGCGGTTGAATATGTGGCCAGACGAACATTTATTTTTGCTAGAAGAATTATTCTATTGTTTACTGGGGGATTAAAAGGCGACGATTTAAACAATCCCGAGCTAAGTGGTCGAAGAAATGGCTAATGAAAAGGAACATCCATTCGCATATAAATTTGCTTAATGATTTGAGGGAGTGGTCAAAAAATGGCTACGAAGAAGAAACATTCATTCCGCATATAAATATGCTCAGTGATTTAAGGGAAAGCCGGAATGGCTGGCGAAATTAAACATATTTTTTTCTGTGTGTGTACATGCGGATTAAATAGATAATAAATTACTTGTCTTCAATACGTACGTACGTCCGACATTTTATATACGGTCAGACGGTCTTCCGTCTTCCCAATTAGCTCTAGCAGTACATTCAAATAAGGAAAAAGAAAGGAAATAAATTCAATACAGTTCCGAGACGGATAGTGTTAAGTATATTTATGTTTAATTCCGCCAATGAGTATAGTTTTGTTGTAAACATTCAACCAAACCATCAGTGCAACAGTTTTTGAGAACTCATAAATTTATTCACGCGATTTTTTTGGTAAATTAGCAAAAAAAGTTCCCATAGTGCGCTAGTAGTTTGAAAATTAGGTACTGTATACAAGAAAAAGTAAATGACATTTTCAATTTTATAAATATTACCTTTATTCAGCGTTAAAATTTCAATTACGTGACCGTTTTGCAATAAAATGCGAAAAACTGCTAACCTGGCCGCAACGCTTTCCGCATCGGGTCCCAAAAAAGCAACCGTATTAGATTTATATCCCTTCATTGGCAATTTTTTGTCTAATTTGAATGTACTATATTTACTAGACAACCAGCCAGACGTAGAATCTGAGCCTGTACGCTCAGAAATCATATTCCAATGCCTGTACGGCGTACGTACCCCGTCTTAACGCACAGACTTAACTGCACAAACTAAAATCGCGCAGGCAAAATATTTAGCAGTGCGACGTTTGCACAGGCCGCGCTTATGGGTTTGCGCGAGCTACAGTTTTGCCGTCCTAACGCACGGGGTTCGCGATACATGCCAGTTTGCGCAGGCAAGCTTGTCGTAAAGCATGCACGTGTAGCCGGCCTTTAAAAGTGCTAAATTTAGAACGAAAAAACAATTATAACTTTTTGAGAGATAGAGCGTTCTAATGTAGTCATGCTTATGCATTGGGATGTGCTGAATTCAACGGTGAGGTCGGTTTTCCCGTAGCGTGTACGGTTTGGCCAGAAAGTGGGAAACTATAATTTCCGCGGTTTATCGCGTTTTTCTCGCGAACCGCGAACCTTAGGGCGACGCGGCTTTCAGAAATGAATTCCTCGGCAAATTTCCCATCCGGTACCGTTTGAACCATCAATATCGGTCAATTGGATAGGACACAGTTTGCGTTCAAAGTTTCCTATATAGTAAAATGGTTGTTTTTAGCATCATTTTTGATAATTGGGAACGTAATAACTGCCGAACTGTTCCAAATAAGTAAAATCAAATTATACCGGCGTAATCAGCGCCAAAAATTGTACCAAGAACCACAATCTTAATTTGATTGAAGGTAGTTGGATTTTCGCCGACTGGCTAAAATTTTCTAAGAAATCACATATTTTAAACTATAATTTTGAAGTAGCACACCTAACTCAAAAACAAGGACCCGGATCAACATGAAACCTTTGCTAACTTACTAAAATGGGTGCGCTGATTACAAATTTACATAGGAAAAGTCTCTGTCTCTACTGGTTATGGAGTTGTGCTGAAATTACGGTTTTTCAAATAATACAAAAATAAGCGAAATGGACCACATAACATGAAAATGGTAAATCTTAGGCATGTAAAAGTATACATGTTTTTGATAGACTCAACGAGAGCAATCATTTGGTAGCGGGTAAACCTTTCTATCACCAACGGTTGCAATGTTCAATTTTTTTCTATCTAAAAGTGCTAAATTTAGAACGAAAAAACAATTATAACTTTTTGAGAGATAGAGCGTTCTAATGTAGTCATGCTTATGCATTGGGATGTGCTGAATTCAACGGTGAGGTCAGTTTTCCCGTAGCGTGTACGGTTTGGCCAGAAAGTGGGAAACTATAATTTCCGCGGTTTATCGCGTTTTTCTCGCGAACCGCGCACCTTAGAGCAACGCGGCTTTCAGAAATGAATTCCTCGGCCAATTTCCCATCCGATACCGTTTGAACCATCAATATCGGTCAATTGGATCGGACACAGTTTGCGTTCAAAGTTTCCTATATAGTAAAATGGTTGTTTTTAGCATCATTTTTGATAATTGGGAACGTAATAACTGCCGAACTGTTCCAAATAAGTAAAATCAAATTATACCGGCGTAATCAGCGCCAAAAATTGTACCAAGAACCACAATCTTAATTTGATTGAAGGTAGTTGGAATTTTGCCGACTGGCTAAAATTTTCTAAGAAATCACATATTTTAAACTATAATTTTGAAGTAGCACACCTAACTCAAAAACAAGGACCCGGATCAACATAAAACCTTTGCTATCTTACTAAAATGGGTGCGCTGATTACAAATTTACATAGGAAAAGTCTCTGTCTCTACTGGTTACGGAGTTGTGCTGAAATTACGGTTTTTCAAATAATACAAAAATAAGCGAAATGGAGCACATAACATGAGAATGGTAAATCTTAGGCATGTAAAAGTATACATATTTTTGATAGACTCAACGAGAGCAATCATTTGGTAGCGGGTAAACCTTTCTATCACCAACGGTTGCAATGTTCAATTTTTTTCTATCTAAAAGTGCTAAATTTAGAACGAAAAAACAATTATAACTTTTTGAGAGATAGAGCGTTCTAATGTAGTCATGCTTATGCAATGGGTTGTGCTGAATTCAACGGTGAGCTCGGTTTTCCCGTAGCGTGTACGGTTTGGCCAGAAAGTGGGAAACTATAATTCCCGCGGTTTATCGCGTTTTTCTAGCGAACCGCGCACCTTAGAGCAACACGGCTTTCAGAAATGAATTCCTCGGCCAATTTCCCATCCGATACCGTTTCAACCATCAATATCGGTCAATTGGATCGGACACAGTTTGCGTTCAAAGTTTCCTATATAGTAAAATGGTTGTTTTTAGCATCATTTTTGATAATTGGGAACGTAATAACTGCCGAACTGTTCCAAATAAGGAAAATCAAATTATACCGGCGTAATCAGCGCCAAAAATTGTATCAAGAACCACAATCTTAATTTGATTGAAGGTAGTTGGAATTTTGCCGACTGGCTAAAATTTTCTAAGAAATCACATATTTTAAACTATAATTTTGAAGTAGCACACCTAACTCAAAAACAAGGACCCGGATCAACATGAAACCTTTGCTATCTTACTAAAATGGGTGCGCTGATTACAAATTTACATAGGAAAAGTCTCTGTCTCTACTGGTTACGGAGTTGTGCTGAAATTACGGTTTTTCAAATAATACAAAAATAAGCGAAATGGAGCACATAACATGAGAATGGTAAATCTTAGGCATGTAAAAGTATACATATTTTTGATAGACTCAACGAGAGCAATCATTTGGTAGCGGGTAAACCTTTCTATCACCAACGGTTGCAATGTTCAATTTTTTCTATCTAAAAGTGCTAAATTTAGAACGAAAAAACAATTATAACTTTTTGAGAGATAGAGCGTTCTAATGTAGTCATGCTTATGCAATGGGTTGTGCTGAATTCAACGGTGAGCTCGGTTTTCCCGTAGCGTGTACGGTTTGGCCAGAAAGTGGGAAACTATAATTTCCGCGGTTTATCGCGTTTTTCTAGCGAACCGCGCACCTTAGAGCAACACGGCTTTCAGAAATGAATTCCTCGGCCAATTTCCCATCCGATACCGTTTGAACCATCAATATCGGTCAATTGGATCGGACACAGTTTGCGTTCAAAGTTTCCTATATAGTAAAATGGTTGTTTTTAGCATCATTTTTGATAATTGGGAACGTAATAACTGCCGAACTGTTCCAAATAAGTAAAATCAAATTATACCGGCGTAATCAGCGCCAAAAATTGTACCAAGAACCACAATCTTAATTTGATTGAAGGTAGTTGGAATTTTGCCGACTGGCTAAAATTTTCTAAGAAATCACATATTTTAAACTATAATTTTGAAGTAGCACACCTAACTCAAAAACAAGGACCCGGATCAACATGAAACCTTTGCTATCTTACTAAAATGGGTGCGCTGATTACAAATTTACATAGGAAAAGTCTCTGTCTCTACTGGTTACGGAGTTGTGCTGAAATTACGGTTTTTCAAATAATACAAAAATAAGCGAAATGGAGCACATAACATGAGAATGGTAAATCTTAGGCATGTAAAAGTATACATATTTTTGATAGACTCAACGAGAGCAATCATTTGGTAGCGGGTAAACCTTTCTATCACCAACGGTTGCAATGTTCAATTTTTTTCTATCTAAAAGTGCTAAATTTAGAACGAAAAAACAATTATAACTTTTTGAGAGATAGAGCGTTCTAATGTAGTCATGCTTATGCAATGGGTTGTGCTGAATTCAACGGTGAGCTCGGTTTTCCCGTAGCGTGTACGGTTTGGCCAGAAAGTGGGAAACTATAATTTCCGCGGTTTATCGCGTTTTTCTAGCGAACCGCGCACCTTAGAGCAACACGGCTTTCAGAAATGAATTCGTCGGCCAATTTCCCATCCGATACCGTTTGAACCATCAATATCGGTCAATTGGATCGGACACAGTTTGCGTTCAAAGTTTCCTATATAGTAAAATGGTTGTTTTTAGCATCATTTTTGATAATTGGGAATGTAATAACTGCCGAACTGTTCCAAATAAGTAAAATCAAATTATACCGGCGTAATCAGCGCCAAAAATTGTACCAAGAACCACAATCTTAATTTGATTGAAGGTAGTTGGATTTTTGCCGACTGGCTAAAATTTTCTAAGAAATCACATATTTTAAACTATAATTTTGAAGTAGCACACCTAACTCAAAAACAAGGACCCGGATCAACATGAAACCTTTGCTAACTTACTAAAATGGGTGCGCTGATTACAAATTTACATAGGAAAAGTCTCTGTCTCTACTGGTTATGGAGTTGTGCTGAAATTACGGTTTTTCAAATAATACAAAAATAAGCGAAATGGACCACATAACATGAAAATGGTAAATCTTAGGCATGTAAAAGTATACATATTTTTGATAGACTCAACGAGAGCTATCATTTGGTAGTGGGTAAACCTTTCTATCACCAGCGGTTACAATGTTCAATTTTTTTCTATCTAAAAGTGCTAAATTTAGAACGAAAAAACAATTATAACTTTTTGAGAGATAGAGCGTTCTAATGTAGTCATGCTTATGCATTGGGATGTGCTGAATTCAACGGTGAGGTCGGTTTTCCCGTAGCGTGAACGGTTTGGCCAGAAAGTGGGAAACTATAATTTCCGCGGTTTATCGCGTTTTTTTCGCGAACCGCGAACCTTAGGGCGACGCGGCTTTCAGAAATGAATTCCTCGGCAAATTTCCCATCCGATACCGTTTGAACCATCAATATCGGTCAATTGGATAGGACACAGTTTGCGTTCAAAGTTTCCTATATAGTAAAATGGTTGTTTTTAGCATCATTTTTGATAATTGGGAACGTAATAACTGCCGAACTGTTCCAAATAAGTAAAATCAAATTATACCGGCGTAATCAGCGCCAAAAATTGTACCAAGAACCACAATCTTAATTTGATTGAAGGTAGTTGGATTTTCGCCGACTGGCTAAAATTTTCTAAGAAATCACATATTTTAAACTATAATTTTGAAGTAGCACACCTAACTCAAAAACAAGGACCCAGAAATGAATTCCTCGGCCAATTTCCCATCCGATACCGTTTCAACCATCAATATCGGTCAATTGGATCGGACACAGTTTGCGTTCAAAGTTTCCTATATAGTAAAATGGTTGTTTTTAGCATCATTTTTGATAATTGGGAACGTAATAACTGCCGAACTGTTCCAAATAAGGAAAATCAAATTATACCGGCGTAATCAGCGCCAAAAATTGTATCAAGAACCACAATCTTAATTTGATTGAAGGTAGTTGGAATTTTGCCGACTGGCTAAAATTTTCTAAGAAATCACATATTTTAAACTATAATTTTGAAGTAGCACACCTAACTCAAAAACAAGGACCCGGATCAACATGAAACCTTTGCTATCTTACTAAAATGGGTGCGCTGATTACAAATTTACATAGGAAAAGTCTCTGTCTCTACTGGTTACGGAGTTGTGCTGAAATTACGGTTTTTCAAATAATACAAAAATAAGCGAAATGGAGCACATAACATGAGAATGGTAAATCTTAGGCATGTAAAAGTATACATATTTTTGATAGACTCAACGAGAGCAATCATTTGGTAGCGGGTAAACCTTTCTATCACCAACGGTTGCAATGTTCAATTTTTTTCTATCTAAAAGTGCTAAATTTAGAACGAAAAAACAATTATAACTTTTTGAGAGATAGAGCGTTCTAATGTAGTCATGCTTATGCAATGGGTTGTGCTGAATTCAACGGTGAGCTCGGTTTTCCCGTAGCGTGTACGGTTTGGCCAGAAAGTGGGAAACTATAATTTCCGCGGTTTATCGCGTTTTTCTAGCGAACCGCGCACCTTAGAGCAACACGGCTTTCAGAAATGAATTCCTCGGCCAATTTCCCATCCGATACCGTTTCAACCATCAATATCGGTCAATTGGATCGGACACAGTTTGCGTTCAAAGTTTCCTATATAGTAAAATGGTTGTTTTTAGCATCATTTTTGATAATTGGGAACGTAATAACTGCCGAACTGTTCCAAATAAGGAAAATCAAATTATACCGGCGTAATCAGCGCCAAAAATTGTATAAAGAACCACAATCTTAATTTGATTGAAGGTAGTTGGAATTTTGCCGACTACGGTGAGGTCGGTTTTCCCGTAGCGTGTACGGTTTGGCCAGAAAGTGGGAAACTATAATTTCCGCGGTTTATCGCGTTTTTCTCGCGAACCGCGAACCTTAGGGCGACGCGGCTTTCAGAAATGAATTCCTCGGCAAATTTCCCATCCGGTACCGTTTGAACCATCAATATCGGTCAATTGGATAGGACACAGTTTGCGTTCAAAGTTTCCTATATAGTAAAATGGTTGTTTTTAGCATCATTTTTGATAATTGGGAACGTAATAACTGCCGAACTGTTCCAAATAAGTAAAATCAAATTATACCGGTGTAATCAGCGCCAAAAATTGTACCAAGAACCACAATCTTAATTTGATTGAAGGTAGTTGGATTTTCGCCGACTGGCTAAAATTTTCTAAGAAATCACATATTTTAAACTATAATTTTGAAGTAGCACACCTAACTCAAAAACAAGGACCCGGATCAACATGAAACCTTTGCTAACTTACTAAAATGGGTGCGCTGATTACAAATTTACATAGGAAAAGTCTCTGTCTCTACTGGTTATGGAGTTGTGCTGAAATTACGGTTTTTCAAATAATACAAAAATAAGCGAAATGGACCACATAACATGAAAATGGTAAATCTTAGGCATGTAAAAGTATACACATTTTTGATAGACTCAACGAGAGCAATCATTTGGTAGCGGGTAAACCTTTCTATCACCAACGGTTGCAATGTTCAATTTTTTTCTATCTAAAAGTGCTAAATTTAGAACGAAAAAACAATTATAACTTTTTGAGAGATAGAGCGTTCTAATGTAGTCATGCTTATGCATTGGGATGTGCTGAATTCAACGGTGAGGTCAGTTTTCCCGTAGCGTGTACGGTTTGGCCAGAAAGTGGGAAACTATAATTTCCGCGGTTTATCGCGTTTTTCTCGCGAACCGCGCACCTTAGAGCGACGCGGCTTTCAGAAATGAATTCCTCGGCCAATTTCCCATCCGATACCGTTTGAACCATCAATATCGGTCAATTGGATCGGACACAGTTTGCGTTCAAAGTTTCCTATATAGTAAAATGGTTGTTTTTAGCATCATTTTTGATAATTGGGAACGTAATAACTGCCGAACTGTTCCAAATAAGTAAAATCAAATTATACCGGCGTAATCAGCGCCAAAAATTGTACCAAGAACCACAATCTTAATTTGATTGAAGGTAGTTGGAATTTTGCCGACTGGCTAAAATTTTCTAAGAAATCACATATTTTAAACTATAATTTTGAAGTAGCACACCTAACTCAAAAACAAGGACCCGGATCAACATGAAAC
Organism: Melinopterus prodromus; assembly: GCA_964023965.1. Lineage (NCBI taxonomy): Eukaryota > Metazoa > Arthropoda > Insecta > Coleoptera > Scarabaeidae > Melinopterus > Melinopterus prodromus. The sequence goes on from OZ030393.1 coordinate 64,523,395, forward strand.
CTTTGCTATCTTACTAAAATGGGTGCGCTGATTACAAATTTACATAGGAAAAGTCTCTGTCTCTACTGGTTACGGAGTTGTGCTGAAATTACGGTTTTTCAAATAATACAAAAATAAGCGAAATGGAGCACATAACATGAGAATGGTAAATCTTAGGCATGTAAAAGTATACATATTTTTGATAGACTCAACGAGAGCAATCATTTGGTAGCGGGTAAACCTTTCTATCACCAACGGTTGCAATGTTCAATTTTTTTCTATCTAAAAGTGCTAAATTTAGAACGAAAAAACAATTATAACTTTTTGAGAGATAGAGCGTTCTAATGTAGTCATGCTTATGCAATGGGTTGTGCTGAATTCAACGGTGAGCTCGGTTTTCCCGTAGCGTGTACGGTTTGGCCAGAAAGTGGGAAACTATAATTTCCGCGGTTTATCGCGTTTTTCTAGCGAACCGCGCACCTTAGAGCAACACGGCTTTCAGAAATGAATTCCTCGGCCAATTTCCCATCCGATACCGTTTCAACCATCAATATCGGTCAATTGGATCGGACACAGTTTGCGTTCAAAGTTTCCTATATAGTAAAATGGTTGTTTTTAGCATCATTTTTGATAATTGGGAACGTAATAACTGCCGAACTGTTCCAAATAAGGAAAATCAAATTATACCGGCGTAATCAGCGCCAAAAATTGTATCAAGAACCACAATCTTAATTTGATTGAAGGTAGTTGGAATTTTGCCGACTGGCTAAAATTTTCTAAGAAATCACATATTTTAAACTATAATTTTGAAGTAGCACACCTAACTCAAAAACAAGGACCCGGATCAACATGAAACGTTTGCTATCTTACTAAAATGGGTGCGCTGATTACAAATTTACATAGGAAAAGTCTCTGTCTCTACTGGTTACGGAGTTGTGCTGAAATTACGGTTTTTCAAATAATACAAAAATAAGCGAAATGGAGCACATAACATGAGAATGGTAAATCTTAGGCATGTAAAAGTATACATATTTTTGATAGACTCAACGAGAGCAATCATTTGGTAGCGGGTAAACCTTTCTATCACCAACGGTTGCAATGTTCACTTTTTTTCTATCTAAAAGTGCTAAATTTAGAACGAAAAAACAATTATAACTTTTTGAGAGATAGAGCGTTCTAATGTAGTCATGCTTATGCAATGGGTTGTGCTGAATTCAACGGTGAGCTCGGTTTTCCCGTAGCGTGTACGGTCTGGCCAGAAAGTGGGGAAACTATAATTTCCGCGGTTTATCGCGTTTTTCTCGCGAACCGCGCACCTTAGAGCAACGCGGCTTTCAGAAATGAATTCCTCGGCCAATTTCCCATCCGATACCGTTTGAACCATCAATATCGGTCAATTGGATCGGACACAGTTTGCGTTCAAAGTTTCCTATATAGTAAAATGGTTGTTTTTAGCATCATTTTTGATAATTGGGAACGTAATAACTGCCGAACTGTTCCAAATAAGGAAAATCAAATTATACCGGCGTAATCAGCGCCAAAAATTGTATCAAGAACCACAATCTTAATTTGATTGAAGGTAGTTGGAATTTTGCCGACTGGCTAAAATTTTCTAAGAAATCACATATTTTAAACTATAATTTTGAAGTAGCACACCTAACTCAAAAACAAGGACCCGGATCAACATGAAACGTTTGCTATCTTACTAAAATGGGTGCGCTGATTACAAATTTACATAGGAAAAGTCTCTGTCTCTACTGGTTACGGAGTTGTGCTGAAATTACGGTTTTTCAAATAATACAAAAATAAGCGAAATGGAGCACATAACATGAGAATGGTAAATCTTAGGCATGTAAAAGTATACATATTTTTGATAGACTCAACGAGAGCAATCATTTGGTAGCGGGTAAACCTTTCTATCACCAACGGTTGCAATGTTCAATTTTTTTCTATCTAAAAGTGCTAAATTTAGAACGAAAAAACAATTATAACTTTTTGAGAGATAGAGCGTTCTAATGTAGTCATGCTTATGCACTGGGATGTGCTGAATTCAACGGTGAGCTCGGTTTTCCCGTAGCGTGTACGGTTTGGCCAGAAAGTGGGAAACTATAATTTCCGCGGTTTATCGCGTTTTTCTAGCGAACCGCGCACCTTAGAGCAACACGGCTTTCAGAAATGAATTCGTCGGCCAATTTCCCATCCGATACCGTTTGAACCATCAATATCGGTCAATTGGATCGGACACAGTTTGCGTTCAAAGTTTCCTATATAGTAAAATGGTTGTTTTTAGCATCATTTTTGATAATTGGGAATGTAATAACTGCCGAACTGTTCCAAATAAGTAAAATCAAATTATACCGGCGTAATCAGCGCCAAAAATTGTACCAAGAACCACAATCTTAATTTGATTGAAGGTAGTTGGATTTTTGCCGACTGGCTAAAATTTTCTAAGAAATCACATATTTTAAACTATAATTTTGAAGTAGCACACCTAACTCAAAAACAAGGACCCGGATCAACATGAAACCTTTGCTAACTTACTAAAATGGGTGCGCTGATTACAAATTTACATAGGAAAAGTCTCTGTCTCTACTGGTTATGGAGTTGTGCTGAAATTACGGTTTTTCAAATAATACAAAAATAAGCGAAATGGACCACATAACATGAAAATGGTAAATCTTAGGCATGTAAAAGTATACATATTTTTGATAGACTCAACGAGAGCTATCATTTGGTAGTGGGTAAACCTTTCTATCACCAGCGGTTACAATGTTCAATTTTTTTCTATCTAAAAGTGCTAAATTTAGAACGAAAAAACAATTATAACTTTTTGAGAGATAGAGCGTTCTAATGTAGTCATGCTTATGCATTGGGATGTGCTGAATTCAACGGTGAGGTCGGTTTTCCCGTAGCGTGAACGGTTTGGCCAGAAAGTGGGAAACTATAATTTCCGCGGTTTATCGCGTTTTTCTCGCGAACCGCGAACCTTAGGGCGACGCGGCTTTCAGAAATGAATTCCTCGGCAAATTTCCCATCCGATACCGTTTGAACCATCAATATCGGTCAATTGGATAGGACACAGTTTGCGTTCAAAGTTTCCTATATAGTAAAATGGTTGTTTTTAGCATCATTTTTGATAATTGGGAACGTAATAACTGCCGAACTGTTCCAAATAAGTAAAATCAAATTATACCGGCGTAATCAGCGCCAAAAATTGTACCAAGAACCACAATCTTAATTTGATTGAAGGTAGTTGGATTTTCGCCGACTGGCTAAAATTTTCTAAGAAATCACATATTTTAAACTATAATTTTGAAGTAGCACACCTAACTCAAAAACAAGGACCCGGATCAACATGAAACCTTTGCTATCTTACTAAAATGGGTGCGCTGATTACAAATTTACATAGGAAAAGTCTCTGTCTCTACTGGTTACGGAGTTGTGCTGAAATTACGGTTTTTCAAATAATTCAAAAATAAGCGAAATGGAGCACATAACATGAGAATGGTAAATCTTAGGCATGTAAAAGTATACATATTTTTGATAGACTCAACGAGAGCAATCATTTGGTAGCGGGTAAACCTTTCTATCACCAACGGTTGCAATCTTCAATTTTTTTCTATCTAAAAGTGCTAAATTTAGAATGAAAAAACAATTATAACTTTTTGAGAGATAGAGCGTTCTAATGTAGTCATGCTTATGCAATGGGTTGTGCTGAATTCAACGGTGAGCTCGGTTTTCCCGTAGCGTGTACGGTTTGGCCAGAAAGTGGGAAACTATAATTTCCGCGGTTTATCGCGTTTTTCTAGCGAACCGCGCACCTTAGAGCAACACGGCTTTCAGAAATGAATTCGTCGGCCAATTTCCCATCCGATACCGTTTGAACCATCAATATCGGTCAATTGGATCGGACACAGTTTGCGTTCAAAGTTTCCTATATAGTAAAATGGTTGTTTTTAGCATCATTTTTGATAATTGGGAATGTAATAACTGCCGAACTGTTCCAAATAAGTAAAATCAAATTATACCGGCGTAATCAGCGCCAAAAATTGTACCAAGAACCACAATCTTAATTTGATTGAAGGTAGTTGGATTTTTGCCGACTGGCTAAAATTTTCTAAGAAATCACATATTTTAAACTATAATTTTGAAGTAGCACACCTAACTCAAAAACAAGGACCCGGATCAACATGAAACCTTTGCTAACTTACTAAAATGGGTGCGCTGATTACAAATTTACATAGGAAAAGTCTCTGTCTCTACTGGTTATGGAGTTGTGCTGAAATTACGGTTTATCAAATAATACAAAAATAAGCGAAATGGACCACATAACATGAAAATGGTAAATCTTAGGCATGTAAAAGTATACATGTTTTTGATAGACTCAACGAGAGCAATCATTTGGTAGCGGGTAAACCTTTCTATCACCAACGGTTGCAATGTTCAATTTTTTTCTATCTAAAAGTGCTAAATTTAGAACGAAAAAACAATTATAACTTTTTGAGAGATAGAGCGTTCTAATGTAGTCATGCTTATGCATTGGGATGTGCTGAATTCAACGGTGAGGTCAGTTTTCCCGTAGCGTGTACGGTTTGGCCAGAAAGTGGGAAACTATAATTTCCGCGGTTTATCGCGTTTTTCTCGCGAACCGCGCACCTTAGAGCAACGCGGCTTTCAGAAATGAATTCCTCGGCCAATTTCCCATCCGATACCGTTTGAACCATCAATATCGGTCAATTGGATCGGACACAGTTTGCGTTCAAAGTTTCCTATATAGTAAAATGGTTGTTTTTAGCATCATTTTTGATAATTGGGAACGTAATAACTGCCGAACTGTTCCAAATAAGTAAAATCAAATTATACCGGCGTAATCAGCGCCAAAAATTGTACCAAGAACAACAATCTTAATTTGATTGAAGGTAGTTGGAATTTTGCCGACTGGCTAAAATTTTCTAAGAAATCACATATTTTAAACTATAATTTTGAAGTAGCACACCTAACTCAAAAACAAGGACCCGGATCAACATGAAACCTTTGCTATCTTACTAAAATGGGTGCGCTGATTACAAATTTACATAGGAAAAGTCTCTGTCTCTACTGGTTACGGAGTTGTGCTGAAATTACGGTTTTTCAAATAATTCAAAAATAAGCGAAATGGAGCACATAACATGAGAATGGTAAATCTTAGGCATGTAAAAGTATACATATTTTTGATAGACTCAACGAGAGCAATCATTTGGTAGCGGGTAAACCTTTCTATCACCAACGGTTGCAATCTTCAATTTTTTTCTATCTAAAACCCCGGCCACACGACAGCGACTTGCCTGCACGGTATAGTTTGTGCAAGTAAGACGGTACACCATGGCGTGGCTTCACGGCAGCGACTTGCCTGCACGATTAGTTTGCACGGTACTAGGAAGCGTGGCTTGACGGCACAGGTAAGTACGCGCAAACCGTCAAATACAAATCGTCGACCGGTGATTGCGGTTGAATATGTGGCCAGACGAACATTTATTTTTGCTAGAAGAATTATTCTATTGTTTACTGGGGGATTAAAAGGCGACGATTTAAACAATCCCGAGCTAAGTGGTCGAAGAAATGGCTAATGAAAAGGAACATCCATTCGCATATAAATTTGCTTAATGATTTGAGGGAGTGGTCAAAAAATGGCTACGAAGAAGAAACATTCATTCCGCATATAAATATGCTCAGTGATTTAAGGGAAAGCCGGAATGGCTGGCGAAATTAAACATATTTTTTTCTGTGTGTGTACATGCGGATTAAATAGATAATAAATTACTTGTCTTCAATACGTACGTACGTCCGACATTTTATATACGGTCAGACGGTCTTCCGTCTTCCCAATTAGCTCTAGCAGTACATTCAAATAAGGAAAAAGAAAGGAAATAAATTCAATACAGTTCCGAGACGGATAGTGTTAAGTATATTTATGTTTAATTCCGCCAATGAGTATAGTTTTGTTGTAAACATTCAACCAAACCATCAGTGCAACAGTTTTTGAGAACTCATAAATTTATTCACGCGATTTTTTTGGTAAATTAGCAAAAAAAGTTCCCATAGTGCGCTAGTAGTTTGAAAATTAGGTACTGTATACAAGAAAAAGTAAATGACATTTTCAATTTTATAAATATTACCTTTATTCAGCGTTAAAATTTCAATTACGTGACCGTTTTGCAATAAAATGCGAAAAACTGCTAACCTGGCCGCAACGCTTTCCGCATCGGGTCCCAAAAAAGCAACCGTATTAGATTTATATCCCTTCATTGGCAATTTTTTGTCTAATTTGAATGTACTATATTTACTAGACAACCAGCCAGACGTAGAATCTGAGCCTGTACGCTCAGAAATCATATTCCAATGCCTGTACGGCGTACGTACCCCGTCTTAACGCACAGACTTAACTGCACAAACTAAAATCGCGCAGGCAAAATATTTAGCAGTGCGACGTTTGCACAGGCCGCGCTTATGGGTTTGCGCGAGCTACAGTTTTGCCGTCCTAACGCACGGGGTTCGCGATACATGCCAGTTTGCGCAGGCAAGCTTGTCGTAAAGCATGCACGTGTAGCCGGCCTTTAAAAGTGCTAAATTTAGAACGAAAAAACAATTATAACTTTTTGAGAGATAGAGCGTTCTAATGTAGTCATGCTTATGCATTGGGATGTGCTGAATTCAACGGTGAGGTCGGTTTTCCCGTAGCGTGTACGGTTTGGCCAGAAAGTGGGAAACTATAATTTCCGCGGTTTATCGCGTTTTTCTCGCGAACCGCGAACCTTAGGGCGACGCGGCTTTCAGAAATGAATTCCTCGGCAAATTTCCCATCCGGTACCGTTTGAACCATCAATATCGGTCAATTGGATAGGACACAGTTTGCGTTCAAAGTTTCCTATATAGTAAAATGGTTGTTTTTAGCATCATTTTTGATAATTGGGAACGTAATAACTGCCGAACTGTTCCAAATAAGTAAAATCAAATTATACCGGCGTAATCAGCGCCAAAAATTGTACCAAGAACCACAATCTTAATTTGATTGAAGGTAGTTGGATTTTCGCCGACTGGCTAAAATTTTCTAAGAAATCACATATTTTAAACTATAATTTTGAAGTAGCACACCTAACTCAAAAACAAGGACCCGGATCAACATGAAACCTTTGCTAACTTACTAAAATGGGTGCGCTGATTACAAATTTACATAGGAAAAGTCTCTGTCTCTACTGGTTATGGAGTTGTGCTGAAATTACGGTTTTTCAAATAATACAAAAATAAGCGAAATGGACCACATAACATGAAAATGGTAAATCTTAGGCATGTAAAAGTATACATGTTTTTGATAGACTCAACGAGAGCAATCATTTGGTAGCGGGTAAACCTTTCTATCACCAACGGTTGCAATGTTCAATTTTTTTCTATCTAAAAGTGCTAAATTTAGAACGAAAAAACAATTATAACTTTTTGAGAGATAGAGCGTTCTAATGTAGTCATGCTTATGCATTGGGATGTGCTGAATTCAACGGTGAGGTCAGTTTTCCCGTAGCGTGTACGGTTTGGCCAGAAAGTGGGAAACTATAATTTCCGCGGTTTATCGCGTTTTTCTCGCGAACCGCGCACCTTAGAGCAACGCGGCTTTCAGAAATGAATTCCTCGGCCAATTTCCCATCCGATACCGTTTGAACCATCAATATCGGTCAATTGGATCGGACACAGTTTGCGTTCAAAGTTTCCTATATAGTAAAATGGTTGTTTTTAGCATCATTTTTGATAATTGGGAACGTAATAACTGCCGAACTGTTCCAAATAAGTAAAATCAAATTATACCGGCGTAATCAGCGCCAAAAATTGTACCAAGAACCACAATCTTAATTTGATTGAAGGTAGTTGGAATTTTGCCGACTGGCTAAAATTTTCTAAGAAATCACATATTTTAAACTATAATTTTGAAGTAGCACACCTAACTCAAAAACAAGGACCCGGATCAACATAAAACCTTTGCTATCTTACTAAAATGGGTGCGCTGATTACAAATTTACATAGGAAAAGTCTCTGTCTCTACTGGTTACGGAGTTGTGCTGAAATTACGGTTTTTCAAATAATACAAAAATAAGCGAAATGGAGCACATAACATGAGAATGGTAAATCTTAGGCATGTAAAAGTATACATATTTTTGATAGACTCAACGAGAGCAATCATTTGGTAGCGGGTAAACCTTTCTATCACCAACGGTTGCAATGTTCAATTTTTTTCTATCTAAAAGTGCTAAATTTAGAACGAAAAAACAATTATAACTTTTTGAGAGATAGAGCGTTCTAATGTAGTCATGCTTATGCAATGGGTTGTGCTGAATTCAACGGTGAGCTCGGTTTTCCCGTAGCGTGTACGGTTTGGCCAGAAAGTGGGAAACTATAATTCCCGCGGTTTATCGCGTTTTTCTAGCGAACCGCGCACCTTAGAGCAACACGGCTTTCAGAAATGAATTCCTCGGCCAATTTCCCATCCGATACCGTTTCAACCATCAATATCGGTCAATTGGATCGGACACAGTTTGCGTTCAAAGTTTCCTATATAGTAAAATGGTTGTTTTTAGCATCATTTTTGATAATTGGGAACGTAATAACTGCCGAACTGTTCCAAATAAGGAAAATCAAATTATACCGGCGTAATCAGCGCCAAAAATTGTATCAAGAACCACAATCTTAATTTGATTGAAGGTAGTTGGAATTTTGCCGACTGGCTAAAATTTTCTAAGAAATCACATATTTTAAACTATAATTTTGAAGTAGCACACCTAACTCAAAAACAAGGACCCGGATCAACATGAAACCTTTGCTATCTTACTAAAATGGGTGCGCTGATTACAAATTTACATAGGAAAAGTCTCTGTCTCTACTGGTTACGGAGTTGTGCTGAAATTACGGTTTTTCAAATAATACAAAAATAAGCGAAATGGAGCACATAACATGAGAATGGTAAATCTTAGGCATGTAAAAGTATACATATTTTTGATAGACTCAACGAGAGCAATCATTTGGTAGCGGGTAAACCTTTCTATCACCAACGGTTGCAATGTTCAATTTTTTCTATCTAAAAGTGCTAAATTTAGAACGAAAAAACAATTATAACTTTTTGAGAGATAGAGCGTTCTAATGTAGTCATGCTTATGCAATGGGTTGTGCTGAATTCAACGGTGAGCTCGGTTTTCCCGTAGCGTGTACGGTTTGGCCAGAAAGTGGGAAACTATAATTTCCGCGGTTTATCGCGTTTTTCTAGCGAACCGCGCACCTTAGAGCAACACGGCTTTCAGAAATGAATTCCTCGGCCAATTTCCCATCCGATACCGTTTGAACCATCAATATCGGTCAATTGGATCGGACACAGTTTGCGTTCAAAGTTTCCTATATAGTAAAATGGTTGTTTTTAGCATCATTTTTGATAATTGGGAACGTAATAACTGCCGAACTGTTCCAAATAAGTAAAATCAAATTATACCGGCGTAATCAGCGCCAAAAATTGTACCAAGAACCACAATCTTAATTTGATTGAAGGTAGTTGGAATTTTGCCGACTGGCTAAAATTTTCTAAGAAATCACATATTTTAAACTATAATTTTGAAGTAGCACACCTAACTCAAAAACAAGGACCCGGATCAACATGAAACCTTTGCTATCTTACTAAAATGGGTGCGCTGATTACAAATTTACATAGGAAAAGTCTCTGTCTCTACTGGTTACGGAGTTGTGCTGAAATTACGGTTTTTCAAATAATACAAAAATAAGCGAAATGGAGCACATAACATGAGAATGGTAAATCTTAGGCATGTAAAAGTATACATATTTTTGATAGACTCAACGAGAGCAATCATTTGGTAGCGGGTAAACCTTTCTATCACCAACGGTTGCAATGTTCAATTTTTTTCTATCTAAAAGTGCTAAATTTAGAACGAAAAAACAATTATAACTTTTTGAGAGATAGAGCGTTCTAATGTAGTCATGCTTATGCAATGGGTTGTGCTGAATTCAACGGTGAGCTCGGTTTTCCCGTAGCGTGTACGGTTTGGCCAGAAAGTGGGAAACTATAATTTCCGCGGTTTATCGCGTTTTTCTAGCGAACCGCGCACCTTAGAGCAACACGGCTTTCAGAAATGAATTCGTCGGCCAATTTCCCATCCGATACCGTTTGAACCATCAATATCGGTCAATTGGATCGGACACAGTTTGCGTTCAAAGTTTCCTATATAGTAAAATGGTTGTTTTTAGCATCATTTTTGATAATTGGGAATGTAATAACTGCCGAACTGTTCCAAATAAGTAAAATCAAATTATACCGGCGTAATCAGCGCCAAAAATTGTACCAAGAACCACAATCTTAATTTGATTGAAGGTAGTTGGATTTTTGCCGACTGGCTAAAATTTTCTAAGAAATCACATATTTTAAACTATAATTTTGAAGTAGCACACCTAACTCAAAAACAAGGACCCGGATCAACATGAAACCTTTGCTAACTTACTAAAATGGGTGCGCTGATTACAAATTTACATAGGAAAAGTCTCTGTCTCTACTGGTTATGGAGTTGTGCTGAAATTACGGTTTTTCAAATAATACAAAAATAAGCGAAATGGACCACATAACATGAAAATGGTAAATCTTAGGCATGTAAAAGTATACATATTTTTGATAGACTCAACGAGAGCTATCATTTGGTAGTGGGTAAACCTTTCTATCACCAGCGGTTACAATGTTCAATTTTTTTCTATCTAAAAGTGCTAAATTTAGAACGAAAAAACAATTATAACTTTTTGAGAGATAGAGCGTTCTAATGTAGTCATGCTTATGCATTGGGATGTGCTGAATTCAACGGTGAGGTCGGTTTTCCCGTAGCGTGAACGGTTTGGCCAGAAAGTGGGAAACTATAATTTCCGCGGTTTATCGCGTTTTTTTCGCGAACCGCGAACCTTAGGGCGACGCGGCTTTCAGAAATGAATTCCTCGGCAAATTTCCCATCCGATACCGTTTGAACCATCAATATCGGTCAATTGGATAGGACACAGTTTGCGTTCAAAGTTTCCTATATAGTAAAATGGTTGTTTTTAGCATCATTTTTGATAATTGGGAACGTAATAACTGCCGAACTGTTCCAAATAAGTAAAATCAAATTATACCGGCGTAATCAGCGCCAAAAATTGTACCAAGAACCACAATCTTAATTTGATTGAAGGTAGTTGGATTTTCGCCGACTGGCTAAAATTTTCTAAGAAATCACATATTTTAAACTATAATTTTGAAGTAGCACACCTAACTCAAAAACAAGGACCCAGAAATGAATTCCTCGGCCAATTTCCCATCCGATACCGTTTCAACCATCAATATCGGTCAATTGGATCGGACACAGTTTGCGTTCAAAGTTTCCTATATAGTAAAATGGTTGTTTTTAGCATCATTTTTGATAATTGGGAACGTAATAACTGCCGAACTGTTCCAAATAAGGAAAATCAAATTATACCGGCGTAATCAGCGCCAAAAATTGTATCAAGAACCACAATCTTAATTTGATTGAAGGTAGTTGGAATTTTGCCGACTGGCTAAAATTTTCTAAGAAATCACATATTTTAAACTATAATTTTGAAGTAGCACACCTAACTCAAAAACAAGGACCCGGATCAACATGAAACCTTTGCTATCTTACTAAAATGGGTGCGCTGATTACAAATTTACATAGGAAAAGTCTCTGTCTCTACTGGTTACGGAGTTGTGCTGAAATTACGGTTTTTCAAATAATACAAAAATAAGCGAAATGGAGCACATAACATGAGAATGGTAAATCTTAGGCATGTAAAAGTATACATATTTTTGATAGACTCAACGAGAGCAATCATTTGGTAGCGGGTAAACCTTTCTATCACCAACGGTTGCAATGTTCAATTTTTTTCTATCTAAAAGTGCTAAATTTAGAACGAAAAAACAATTATAACTTTTTGAGAGATAGAGCGTTCTAATGTAGTCATGCTTATGCAATGGGTTGTGCTGAATTCAACGGTGAGCTCGGTTTTCCCGTAGCGTGTACGGTTTGGCCAGAAAGTGGGAAACTATAATTTCCGCGGTTTATCGCGTTTTTCTAGCGAACCGCGCACCTTAGAGCAACACGGCTTTCAGAAATGAATTCCTCGGCCAATTTCCCATCCGATACCGTTTCAACCATCAATATCGGTCAATTGGATCGGACACAGTTTGCGTTCAAAGTTTCCTATATAGTAAAATGGTTGTTTTTAGCATCATTTTTGATAATTGGGAACGTAATAACTGCCGAACTGTTCCAAATAAGGAAAATCAAATTATACCGGCGTAATCAGCGCCAAAAATTGTATAAAGAACCACAATCTTAATTTGATTGAAGGTAGTTGGAATTTTGCCGACTACGGTGAGGTCGGTTTTCCCGTAGCGTGTACGGTTTGGCCAGAAAGTGGGAAACTATAATTTCCGCGGTTTATCGCGTTTTTCTCGCGAACCGCGAACCTTAGGGCGACGCGGCTTTCAGAAATGAATTCCTCGGCAAATTTCCCATCCGGTACCGTTTGAACCATCAATATCGGTCAATTGGATAGGACACAGTTTGCGTTCAAAGTTTCCTATATAGTAAAATGGTTGTTTTTAGCATCATTTTTGATAATTGGGAACGTAATAACTGCCGAACTGTTCCAAATAAGTAAAATCAAATTATACCGGTGTAATCAGCGCCAAAAATTGTACCAAGAACCACAATCTTAATTTGATTGAAGGTAGTTGGATTTTCGCCGACTGGCTAAAATTTTCTAAGAAATCACATATTTTAAACTATAATTTTGAAGTAGCACACCTAACTCAAAAACAAGGACCCGGATCAACATGAAACCTTTGCTAACTTACTAAAATGGGTGCGCTGATTACAAATTTACATAGGAAAAGTCTCTGTCTCTACTGGTTATGGAGTTGTGCTGAAATTACGGTTTTTCAAATAATACAAAAATAAGCGAAATGGACCACATAACATGAAAATGGTAAATCTTAGGCATGTAAAAGTATACACATTTTTGATAGACTCAACGAGAGCAATCATTTGGTAGCGGGTAAACCTTTCTATCACCAACGGTTGCAATGTTCAATTTTTTTCTATCTAAAAGTGCTAAATTTAGAACGAAAAAACAATTATAACTTTTTGAGAGATAGAGCGTTCTAATGTAGTCATGCTTATGCATTGGGATGTGCTGAATTCAACGGTGAGGTCAGTTTTCCCGTAGCGTGTACGGTTTGGCCAGAAAGTGGGAAACTATAATTTCCGCGGTTTATCGCGTTTTTCTCGCGAACCGCGCACCTTAGAGCGACGCGGCTTTCAGAAATGAATTCCTCGGCCAATTTCCCATCCGATACCGTTTGAACCATCAATATCGGTCAATTGGATCGGACACAGTTTGCGTTCAAAGTTTCCTATATAGTAAAATGGTTGTTTTTAGCATCATTTTTGATAATTGGGAACGTAATAACTGCCGAACTGTTCCAAATAAGTAAAATCAAATTATACCGGCGTAATCAGCGCCAAAAATTGTACCAAGAACCACAATCTTAATTTGATTGAAGGTAGTTGGAATTTTGCCGACTGGCTAAAATTTTCTAAGAAATCACATATTTTAAACTATAATTTTGAAGTAGCACACCTAACTCAAAAACAAGGACCCGGATCAACATGAAACCTTTGCTATCTTACTAAAATGGGTGCGCTGATTACAAATTTACATAGGAAAAGTCTCTGTCTCTACTGGTTACGGAGTTGTGCTGAAATTACGGTTTTTCAAATAATACAAAAATAAGCGAAATGGAGCACATAACATGAGAATGGTAAATCTTAGGCATGTAAAAGTATACATATTTTTGATAGACTCAACGAGAGCAATCATTTGGTAGCGGGTAAACCTTTCTATCACCAACGGTTGCAATGTTCAATTTTTTTCTATCTAAAAGTGCTAAATTTAGAACGAAAAAACAATTATAACTTTTTGAGAGATAGAGCGTTCTAATGTAGTCATGCTTATGCAATGGGTTGTGCTGAATTCAACGGTGAGCTCGGTTTTCCCGTAGCGTGTACGGTTTGGCCAGAAAGTGGGAAACTATAATTTCCGCGGTTTATCGCGTTTTTCTAGCGAACCGCGCACCTTAGAGCAACACGGCTTTCAGAAATGAATTCCTCGGCCAATTTCCCATCCGATACCGTTTCAACCATCAATATCGGTCAATTGGATCGGACACAGTTTGCGTTCAAAGTTTCCTATATAGTAAAATGGTTGTTTTTAGCATCATTTTTGATAATTGGGAACGTAATAACTGCCGAACTGTTCCAAATAAGGAAAATCAAATTATACCGGCGTAATCAGCGCCAAAAATTGTATCAAGAACCACAATCTTAATTTGATTGAAGGTAGTTGGAATTTTGCCGACTGGCTAAAATTTTCTAAGAAATCACATATTTTAAACTATAATTTTGAAGTAGCACACCTAACTCAAAAACAAGGACCCGGATCAACATGAAACGTTTGCTATCTTACTAAAATGGGTGCGCTGATTACAAATTTACATAGGAAAAGTCTCTGTCTCTACTGGTTACGGAGTTGTGCTGAAATTACGGTTTTTCAAATAATACAAAAATAAGCGAAATGGAGCACATAACATGAGAATGGTAAATCTTAGGCATGTAAAAGTATACATATTTTTGATAGACTCAACGAGAGCAATCATTTGGTAGCGGGTAAACCTTTCTATCACCAACGGTTGCAATGTTCACTTTTTTTCTATCTAAAAGTGCTAAATTTAGAACGAAAAAACAATTATAACTTTTTGAGAGATAGAGCGTTCTAATGTAGTCATGCTTATGCAATGGGTTGTGCTGAATTCAACGGTGAGCTCGGTTTTCCCGTAGCGTGTACGGTCTGGCCAGAAAGTGGGGAAACTATAATTTCCGCGGTTTATCGCGTTTTTCTCGCGAACCGCGCACCTTAGAGCAACGCGGCTTTCAGAAATGAATTCCTCGGCCAATTTCCCATCCGATACCGTTTGAACCATCAATATCGGTCAATTGGATCGGACACAGTTTGCGTTCAAAGTTTCCTATATAGTAAAATGGTTGTTTTTAGCATCATTTTTGATAATTGGGAACGTAATAACTGCCGAACTGTTCCAAATAAGGAAAATCAAATTATACCGGCGTAATCAGCGCCAAAAATTGTATCAAGAACCACAATCTTAATTTGATTGAAGGTAGTTGGAATTTTGCCGACTGGCTAAAATTTTCTAAGAAATCACATATTTTAAACTATAATTTTGAAGTAGCACACCTAACTCAAAAACAAGGACCCGGATCAACATGAAACGTTTGCTATCTTACTAAAATGGGTGCGCTGATTACAAATTTACATAGGAAAAGTCTCTGTCTCTACTGGTTACGGAGTTGTGCTGAAATTACGGTTTTTCAAATAATACAAAAATAAGCGAAATGGAGCACATAACATGAGAATGGTAAATCTTAGGCATGTAAAAGTATACATATTTTTGATAGACTCAACGAGAGCAATCATTTGGTAGCGGGTAAACCTTTCTATCACCAACGGTTGCAATGTTCACTTTTTTTCTATCTAAAAGTGCTAAATTTAGAACGAAAAAACAATTATAACTTTTTGAGAGATAGAGCGTTCTAATGTAGTCATGCTTATGCAATGGGTTGTGCTGAATTCAACGGTGAGCTCGGTTTTCCCGTAGCGTGTACGGTCTGGCCAGAAAGTGGGGAAACTATAATTTCCGCGGTTAATCGCGTTTTTCTCGCGAACCGCGAACCTTAGGGCGACGCGGCTTTCAGAAATGAATTCCTCGGCTAATTTCCCATCCGATACCGTTTGAACCATCAATATCGGTCAATTGGATCGGACACAGCTTGCGTTCAAAGTTTCCTATATAGTAAAATGGTTATTTTTAGCATCATTTTTGATAATTGGGAACGTAATAACTGCCGAACTGTTCCAAATAAGTAAAATCAAATTATACCGGCGTAATCAGCGCCAAAAATTGTACCAAGAACCACAATCTTAATTTGATTGAAGGTAGTTGGATTTTCGCCGACTGGCTAAAATTTTCTAAGAAATCACATATTTTAAACTATAATTTTGAAGTAGCACACCTAACTCAAAAACAAGGACCCGGATCAACATGAAACCTTTGCTATCTTACTAAAATGGGTGCGCTGATTACAAATTTACATAGGAAAAGTCTCTGTCTCTACTGGTTACGGAGTTGTGCTGAAATTACGGTTTTTCAAATAATACAAAAATAAGCGAAATGGAGCACATAACATGAGAATGGTAAATCTTAGGCATGTAAAAGTATACATATTTTTGATAGACTCAACGAGAGCAATCATTTGGTAGCGGGTGAGAGCAATCATTTGGTAGCGGGTAAACCTTTCTATCACCAACGGTTGCAATGTTAAATTTTTTTCTATCTAAAAGTGCTAAATTTAGAACGAAAAAACAATTATAACTTTTTGAGAGATAGAGCGTTCTAATGTAGTCATGCTTATGCAATGGGTTGTGCTGAATTCAACGGTGAGCTCGGTTTTCCCGTAGCGTGTACGGTTTGGCCAGAAAGTGGGAAACTATAATTTCCGCGGTTTATCGCGTTTTTCTAGCGAACCGCGCACCTTAGAGCAACACGGCTTTCAGAAATGAATTCCTCGGCCAATTTCCCATCCGATACCGTTTCAACCATCAATATCGGTCAATTGGATCGGACACAGTTTGCGTTCAAAGTTTCCTATATAGTAAAATGGTTGTTTTTAGCATCATTTTTGATAATTGGGAACGTAATAACTGCCGAACTGTTCCAAATAAGTAAAATCAAATTATACCGGCGTAATCAGCGCCAAAAATTGTACCAAGAACCACAATCTTAATTTGATTGAAGGTAGTTGGATTTTCGCCGACTGGCTAAAATTTTCTAAGAAATCACATATTTTAAACTATAATTTTGAAGTAGCACACCTAACTCAAAAACAAGGACCCGGATCAACATGAAACCTTTGCTAACTTACTAAAATGGGTGCGCTGATTACAAATTTACATAGGAAAAGTCTCTGTCTCTACTGGTTATGGAGTTGTGCTGAAATTACGGTTTTTCAAATAATACAAAAATAAGCGAAATGGACCACATAACATGAAAATGGTAAATCTTAGGCATGTAAAAGTATACATGTTTTTGATAGACTCAACGAGAGCAATCATTTGGTAGCGGGTAAACCTTTCTATCAGCAACGGTTGCAATGTTCAATTTTTTTCTATCTAAAAGTGCTAAATTTAGAACGAAAAAACAATTATAACTTTTTGAGAGATAGAGCGTTCTAATGTAGTCATGCTTATGCAATGGGTTGTGCTGAATTCAACGGTGAGCTCGGTTTTCCCGTAGCGTGTACGGTCTGGCCAGAAAGTGGGGAAACTATAATTTCCGCGGTTAATCGCGTTTTTCTCGCGAACCGCGAACCTTAGGGCGACGCGGCTTTCAGAAATGAATTCCTCGGCTAATTTCCCATCCGATACCGTTTGAACCATCAATATCGGTCAATTGGATCGGACACAGTTTGCGTTCAAAGTTTCCTATATAGTAAAATGGTTATTTTTAGCATCATTTTTGATAATTGGGAACGTAATAACTGCCGAACTGTTCCAAATAAGTAAAATCAAATTATACCGGCGTAATCAGCGCCAAAAATTGTACCAAGAACCACAATCTTAATTTGATTGAAGGTAGTTGGATTTTCGCCGACTGGCTAAAATTTTCTAAGAAATCACATATTTTAAACTATAATTTTGAAGTAGCACACCTAACTCAAAAACAAGGACCCGGATCAACATGAAACCTTGGCTAACTTACTAAAATGGGTGCGCTGATTACAAATTTACATAGGAAAAGTCTCTGTCTCTACTGGTTATGCAGTTGTGCTGAAATTACGGTTTTTCAAATAATACAAAAATAAGCGAAATGGACCACATAACATGAAAATGGTAAATCTTAGGCATGTAAAAGTAGACATGTTTTTGATAGACTCAACGAGAGCAATCATTTGGTAGCGGGTAAACCTTTCTATCACCAACGGTTGCAATGTTCAATTTTTTTCTATCTAAAAGTGCTAAATTTAGAACGAAAAAGCAATTATAACTTTTTGAGAGATAGAGCGTTCTAATGTAGTCATGCTTATGCATTGGGATGTGCTGAATTCAACGGTGAGGTCGGTTTTGCCGTAGCGTGTACGGTTTGGCCAGAAAGTGGGAAACTATAATTTCCGCGGTTTATCGCGTTTTTCTCGCGAACCGCGAACCTTAGGGCGACGCGGCTTTCAGAAATGAATTCCTCGGCCAATTTCCCATCCGATACCGTTTGAACCATCAATATCGGTCAATTGGATCGGACACAGTTTGCGTTCAAAGTTTCCTATATAGTAAAATGGTTGTTTTTAGCATCATTTTTGATAATTGGGAACGTAATAACTGCCGAACTGTTCCAAATAAGTAAAATCAAATTATACCGGCGTAATCAGCGCCAAAAATTGTACCAAGAACCACAATCTTAATTTGATTGAAGGTAGTTGGATTTTCGCCGACTGGCTAAAATTTTCTAAGAAATCACATATTTTAAACTATAATTTTGAAGTAGCACACCTAACTCAAAAACAAGGACCCGGATCAACATGAAACCTTTGCTAACTTACTAAAATGGGTGCGCTGATTACAAATTTACATAGGAAAAGTCTCTGTCTCTACTGGTTATGGAGTTGTGCTGAAATTACGGTTTTTCAAATAATACAAAAATAAGCGAAATGGACCACATAACATGAAAATGGTAAATCTTAGGCATGTAAAAGTATACATGTTTTTGATAGACTCAACGAGAGCAATCATTTGGTAGCGGGTAAACCTTTCTATCAGCAACGGTTGCAATGTTCAATTTTTTTCTATCTAAAAGTGCTAAATTTAGAACGAAAAAACAATTATAACTTTTTGAGAGATAGAGCGTTCTAATGTAGTCATGCTTATGCAATGGGTTGTGCTGAATTCAACGGTGAGCTCGGTTTTCCCGTAGCGTGTACGGTCTGGCCAGAAAGTGGGGAAACTATAATTTCCGCGGTTAATCGCGTTTTTCTCGCGAACCGCGAACCTTAGGGCGACGCGGCTTTCAGAAATGAATTCCTCGGCTAATTTCCCATCCGATACCGTTTGAACCATCAATATCGGTCAATTGGATCGGACACAGTTTGCGTTCAAAGTTTCCTATATAGTAAAATGGTTATTTTTAGCATCATTTTTGATAATTGGGAACGTAATAACTGCCGAACTGTTCCAAATAAGTAAAATCAAATTATACCGGCGTAATCAGCGCCAAAAATTGTACCAAGAACCACAATCTTAATTTGATTGAAGGTAGTTGGATTTTCGCCGACTGGCTAAAATTTTCTAAGAAATCACATATTTTAAACTATAATTTTGAAGTAGCACACCTAACTCAAAAACAAGGACCCGGATCAACATGAAACCTTGGCTAACTTACTAAAATGGGTGCGCTGATTACAAATTTACATAGGAAAAGTCTCTGTCTCTACTGGTTATGCAGTTGTGCTGAAATTACGGTTTTTCAAATAATACAAAAATAAGCGAAATGGACCACATAACATGAAAATGGTAAATCTTAGGCATGTAAAAGTAGACATGTTTTTGATAGACTCAACGAGAGCAATCATTTGGTAGCGGGTAAACCTTTCTATCACCAACGGTTGCAATGTTCAATTTTTTTCTATCTAAAAGTGCTAAATTTAGAACGAAAAAGCAATTATAACTTTTTGAGAGATAGAGCGTTCTAATGTAGTCATGCTTATGCATTGGGATGTGCTGAATTCAACGGTGAGGTCGGTTTTGCCGTAGCGTGTACGGTTTGGCCAGAAAGTGGGAAACTATAATTTCCGCGGTTTATCGCGTTTTTCTCGCGAACCGCGAACCTTAGGGCGACGCGGCTTTCAGAAATGAATTCCTCGGCCAATTTCCCATCCGATACCGTTTGAACCATCAATATCGGTCAATTGGATCGGACACAGTTTGCGTTCAAAGTTTCCTATATAGTAAAATGGTTGTTTTTAGCATCATTTTTGATAATTGGGAACGTAATAACTGCCGAACTGTTCCAAATAAGTAAAATCAAATTATACCGGCGTAATCAGCGCCAAAAATTGTACCAAGAACCACAATCTTAATTTGATTGAAGGTAGTTGGAATTTTGCCGACTGGCTAAAATTTTCTAAGAAATCACATATTTTAAACTATAATTTTGAAGTAGCACACCTAACTCAAAAACAAGGACCCGGATCAACATGAAACCTTTGCTATCTTACTAAAATGGGTGCGGTGATTACAAATTTACATAGGAAAAGTCTCTGTCTCTACTGGTTACGGAGTTGTGCTGAAATTACGGTTTTTCAAATAATACAAAAATAAGCGAAATGGAGCACATAACATGAGAATGGTAAATCTTAGGCATGTAAAAGTATACATATTTTTGATAGACTCAACGAGAGCAATCATTTGGTAGCGGGTAAACCTTTCTATCACCAACGGTTGCAATGTTCAATTTTTTTCTATCTAAAAGTGCTAAATTTAGAACGAAAAAACAATTATAACTTTTTGAGAGATAGAGCGTTCTAATGTAGTCATGCTTATGCATTGGGATGTGCTGAATTCAACGGTGAGGTCAGTTTTCCCGTAGCGTGTACGGTTTGGCCAGAAAGTGGGAAACTATAATTTCCGCGGTTTATCGCGTTTTTCTCGCGAACCGCGCACCTTAGAGCAACGCGGCTTTCAGAAATGAATTCCTCGGCCAATTTCCCATCCGATACCGTTTGAACCATCAATATCGGTCAATTGGATCGGACACAGTTTGCGTTCAAAGTTTCCTATATAGTAAAATGGTTGTTTTTAGCATCATTTTTGATAATTGGGAACGTAATAACTGCCGAACTGTTCCAAATAAGTAAAATCAAATTATACCGGCGTAATCAGCGCCAAAAATTGTACCAAGAACCACAATCTTAATTTGATTGAAGGTAGTTGGAATTTTGCCGACTGGCTAAAATTTTCTAAGAAATCACATATTTTAAACTATAATTTTGAAGTAGCACACCTAACTCAAAAACAAGGACCCGGATCAACATGAAACCTTTGCTATCTTACTAAAATGGGTGCGCTGATTACAAATTTACATAGGAAAAGTCTCTGTCTCTACTGGTTACGGAGTTGTGCTGAAATTACGGTTTTTCAAATAATACAAAAATAAGCGAAATGGAGCACATAACATGAGAATGGTAAATCTTAGGCATGTAAAAGTATACATATTTTTGATAGACTCAACGAGAGCAATCATTTGGTAGCGGGTAAACCTTTCTATCACCAACGGTTGCAATGTTCAATTTTTTTCTATCTAAAAGTGCTAAATTTAGAACGAAAAAACAATTATAACTTTTTGAGAGATAGAGCGTTCTAATGTAGTCATGCTTATGCATTGGGATGTGCTGAATTCAACGGTGAGGTCAGTTTTCCCGTAGCGTGTACGGTTTGGCCAGAAAGTGGGAAACTATAATTTCCGCGGTTTATCGCGTTTTCCTCGCGAACCGCGCACCTTAGAGCAACGCGGCTTTCAGAAATGAATTCCTCGGCCAATTTCCCATCCGATACCGTTTGAACCATCAATATCGGTCAATTGGATCGGACACAGTTTGCGTTCAAAGTTTCCTATATAGTAAAATGGTTGTTTTTAGCATCATTTTTGATAATTGGGAACGTAATAACTGCCGAACTGTTCCAAATAAGTAAAATCAAATTATACCGGCGTAATCAGCGCCAAACATTGTACCAAGAACCACAATCTTAATTTGATTGAAGGTAGTTGGAATTTTGCCGACTGGCTAAAATTTTCTAAGAAATCACATATTTTAAACTATAATTTTGAAGTAGCACACCTAACTCAAAAACAAGGACCCGGATCAACATGAAACCTTTGCTATCTTACTAAAATGGGTGCGCTGATTACAAATTTACATAGGAAAAGTCTCTGTCTCTACTGGTTACGGAGTTGTGCTGAAATTACGGTTTTTCAAATAATACAAAAATAAGCGAAATGGAGCACATAACATGAGAATGGTAAATCTTAGGCATGTAAAAGTATACATATTTTTGATAGACTCAACGAGAGCAATCATTTGGTAGCGGGTAAACCTTTCTATCACCAACGGTTGCAATGTTCAATTTTTTTCTATCTAAAAGTGCTAAATTTAGAACGAAAAAACAATTATAACTTTTTGAGAGATAGAGCGTTCTAATGTAGTCTATACTATAATTTCCGCGATTTATCGCGATTTTCTCGCGAACCGCGCACCTTAGAGCAACGCGGCTTTCAGAAATGAATTCCTCAGCCAATTTCCTATCCGATACCGTTTGAACCATCAATATCTGTCGATTGGATCGGACACAGTTTGCGTTGAAAGTTTTTCAAATACGTTTTTCAAATAATACAAAAATAAGCTCTAGAGTTTATGTCCTTACACTAAAGAACATGTTTGTTCAAATCTAGACACAATACTGTTGTATTGTGTCTAGATTTGGAAGTAGAAAGGCCGCTAGACGTTATCCAATAAACGAGAACAAACACCGTTCGTTTAAGTTCAAATGAAGTTGTTTGTACATCGTACTTGGGACCAGTCTTTCTATGAATTTACATCACCGAGCGTTGCTGCTCTCAAAGCAAATTGCTGTTTCGGCTAATTTACTCGTAACCCTTTTAGGTAAAAGCGTCTCGAGGGTTTATCTTCGTAGAAAATCTGTCGGGACGGCCCGCCCATCCGACGAAATTATTTTCGCGTATAGCGTTTATCGCGTAATTCAGGTGTCAACCGTCGTTATATCCGAACGGGTGGTAACGACCTCAAATTTGCTCGTCAACGAGATAAGGCCAGACGCAGCGGAGAATGCAGCAGCATCCTGAACGCACAGTGGCACCAAATAATATTTTACGAGACAGAGGTAGTAATTTTTATATGTATTAAAATAACTTGAAGGATATTTGAGTATTTTTATCACCCATGATGGAGAAGAGCATACTGTTTTGGGTCATGTACAGCAAACAACCCCGATAACCTTAAACTTTGTACTTGTATGTGAATTTCTTGGAAATTGCTTGAAACGAATCGGATTCATATTCAGGGCAAATAATACTAAAAATAATAGTTTTTATAGTAATAAATATGGTTAAATAGGGTCTTCATTGCCTCTACTATCACGTCTTAAAAGGAATGTATGGAACGGAAAATAGCATCAACAGCGTATGTATTGTTTCAATACAAAATATTGACTGGTGTAAATTTTAATTTTCTTCCTCTACCACTAGTCTTAAAAAATAAAACTTTTTTCAAGATTCTGAACAGACCCAAGAATATTATCTCATATCACTCAGAAACGACGTGTATTGTTCAATATTAAATCCTTCAATTTTAACAGGACATGCCATATATATTTTTGTAAATTACACACTGTAAAAGAAATAAAATAAAAAGAAAGAAATAAAATCCAAACAAATATTGATGACAAATCTTGTAGCACTAATTAATTTACAATAGGTGTATTGCAGGGAAGAACAATTGAAGGGCTGAGAATGAAAACTGGCTAAAGACCATAGGAAACCATATATTTTTATCCACTTTTCATTCTCATGCCTTCAATTTTGAATACAGTTTGCTTTTTTTCCCTTCTTTGTACTCTTTTATTGTGTTAAGTTATTAAGTTAAGTTAAGTTATTAACCTTCAAATACTTAGTATGAAGGTTAAAATGCTATACTTAAATAAAACAACATATCTAGAGCCCTTAAAGGTGAAAAATAATTACCCCATTGTGCAACTAGAAAAGATAAAACAGAAGACGGCCAAACATTATGATTGCATCGTCTATTAATTCTTCGCGCGGAAGGAAGGATTACGGCATCATCTTCCAGCCTCTACCACCCTCCACCCCTTTGCCCTCTTCGCAGCGTGCGGATCAAAGGTGGTCGACCCGATCCATTTAAATTAACCGCGCAAGTGGTTCGCAGGGCGAAACGGTTTTCTTTGAACTGATGTCCGGGATTCAATTTCAGCAAAGTCGCCCCGGAATTATTCAGAGAGAGAACTCGCGAATGAGGATGATGCCGGCAAACTTATTCTTCGGCCAGATGCCTAGATAAACTCCTCTCCTCGGGCTCGGATAGGAATTTAAGAGCGCCCCGGCTGCCTGCTTTACCGACTGAGCGCCGGATACCAGATATATCTAGCGCTTAAACGGACCGAATTTTATTTATTGTACTCGCTATCTATCTTACTTACTTACTCCCGTTCCGCTGAAGTTATTTGGAGGAGGGAGGCAATATAGTTAATTGACGGATTTATTGGTCATTTCGTTCGGTCTAGACTGCTAGACTAATCCCGGAACTTGTTGTGAGCTTAAAAGTTATATAAATTTGCAATTGGTTTATTTTATTGCGTCGTGTCCGCCGGGCAGATACCATGTAATATATTGGAGCGTTATAATAGGGATGTAATATTAAGCCGGAGACGGTGTCGTATATAATGCTATAAACTTAAAATAATAGGGTCGTTAAAATTGGTAGTTTTGTCGCCGTCGGTTCCGCGAAATGTTATGGATCGATGATGATGGTGGTTGACGGACATAAGGACTGGAACATAAGAAGAAATCTGGTAAAATTTGTCGCTAAAGATATAAAGTTAAGTCAAAACTTAACATCATGTCAAATTGTCGCCAAGCTCAAAAACACGGCGCGCCTCTATTGGTAGCAAATGAAAATTAGCCCACAGTTACCAAATTCAGATAAAGTATAATTGTGAAAAACTGATACTTCTATTATAACTATAGTTATCTGAATACGTACAAAAAATGACACAAGTAATCATAAACTTTAGTCAAATTTGTAACCCACAAAGCTTCATAATCTGGCAATATTTCTACAATGTCTCCAGGCCAGCATAAAGAATTCATCGTCATTCTGCTCCTAAAGTGCACCGTCTCCAACTTTTGACATAAAACAAACTTCCGGCTTTCAAGTTACATTATATCTACTTTGCTAGATAAATTTATAATAGCTGTTGTCTTGCACTTTGCTAATCAAGAAAATTAAAGGTGACGTTCCAATAAAATATGTTCAAGAAATAGTTCCTTTACTCGCTAGAAAAACATAATAACTATTGTATATTACCTGTATGTCTTAATTGTTGGACTATGACTGGAATTTACTCCGCTCACCTGAAATAAAAGAAATAAATAACATTAATTATGCAATACACAAAATTACGAAAATAATAAATCAAATCTTCTAACAAAATCTGTTGAATTATACAGATACAATGTGTATCATCAATTTTTCAAGGGTGCTCACTTTCCATCCAAGCTTAAAACTTTTGATATATCCTTTACTTTTAGCTATCGCACATCATTCACCAGTTTATAAACTTAAAATCCTTAAAGTTATACTTCTTGGTAACTTATACAGACTGTAATCAGCCTTTGATAATCTGCGTTTCACAAGAAGCAAAAAAGACAACCAACGACTGAAGCGAGCGAACTTTCTTGTTAGACGCAAGCGAGAGAACCGCCGTATGCGGTACTAGTAGTTCTTCTATAAATTAATAACAACAAGAGTAATTAATCTCAAACTGGAAACTTTGGCACACCGCAGAGTACGCCAAAAGTAAGTAGATTTAGTGAGATTGCAACATTAACGTAAAAACCAACAAGTCGCTGTGTTGGTTTTTTACAGAGTGCGAATATTGACCGTATAGCATCTGACGGCTATATTTTGATGATATTTTATGATGGATATGAGGGATTTTCCATAAACAATATAGCATATTATAATATAAGTATTATAAGACAATAAAAGGTCTTTTAAACGAGTGTTATACACTATTTTTTCTACTGTACGACTATAATTTAACATAAAATTCGAAAATTATGACTGTCATCTTCCAATCTAGAGTAGTTTTATCTTCAACAGTTGGTAGTTGTGGTAAAACTGCCAAATACGATTGAGGCGAGCCAATACCAATTTAGATGTGAGCATCATTTGGCACTTGACATCGATCTCACCAATCTTGGAAAATTAAAGTTACTTAAAGTTAGTGGTCTAGTGTTTTTATAACGACACCGAAAGCGGTTTCTTTATGAATTTATAACGAACGCAAAGTAGAAAAGATTATTTATACAAGGTATATATACATAGATATATTTATGTATGTGCTGAATTTCTCTTATTTCTAAATGACGATTGTTAGGCAAATTAAAACTAATCAAAATGGAAAAATATAGAAGCCATCATCGATGGAATATAATCACTGTGTATTTTAATAAATTGTATAGTTTTCTATATTTTTCATCTTTAGTATGATTGATTTTTGTATATTGATTCTTTGGCAAAACTACAATAATTACACTGTAATAATTTTATGTCTGTTTGCAGATTGTAGGAGATATTCCTGAGAAGAAGCGAATAAGGAGTCGAAGTTTCAGAGAATTTGTTTATTTTTATGCAGAGTTTATTAACATATGTAATATCCCTAATAAATTGATTAATGTTACTTTTGTAGATTTTTTTCTTTCATTGACACGTCAAGAATAGTGACATCGGTCATATAGACGATTTTTGCATAAACGCTCTTATATAGCTGTATAGATGAGATATGACCGACGTTACCATTTTCACCAAAATTACTGGAACACCTAAATAGTTCTCCAACCGTAAGAAATTTAAAGGAATTGTCCAAACTAGTCTTCTCTCTTTAAACAAGCTATCGTTTAAATATATTTTTAATATACAGGCTGCTCATTTTATTATAGAAATTTGGTAACCTTTTATTTTTTAAATAGAACATCCAGAAATATTTTCTAAATGCATTTTTTTTTTGAAACTTCAAATCTTCTGACCTTCAAGTTAAACTTATTTTTCCATATACATACACATTTATTTTAATGTGGTAGTTTGAACATTTAATTTAATACAATTTCGTTATGTTGTTGTTTTCTCTTGAAGTTTTTCCCTTTTGAATAACAAAATAGTAAAAGTTCATGTGTTTTGACTAATTGTTTATATCTAAAAATAATGGATTTTATAATGCCTACATAAATTCTTAGAATTAACCTTAGTATCAAAAATTTCAAATATACAGGGTGTTCTATTAGAAAAAGGAAAAGCAAATATCCATAATAAAATGAACATCCTGAATATTAAAAATATATTTGATAGAGAAGTTGATTTCAAGTTGGAGCTAAACTATTAATTTTATATATTGTATAATAAAGTCATATATCTGGCTACATCTCAGATATTTTAAACGATAGTTTGTTTAAAGCCAAAAAACTTGTTTGAACAATTTTGTTTAAATTTCTTACAGTTCGGTTGGAGAATTACATAGGTGTTCCGGTAATTTTGGTTAACCCTGTATATTCACGGATATATTTTCAGTAATAATATAACAAGAGAGTGAGAATAAATTGAAAATAATTTGACAGATTGTTTGAAAACTTGTTGCCCTGCGGGCTCTCGTGACTATTGCCAAATGGCAACAAGTTTGAACAAAATCTGTCAAATTATTTTCTAATTTATGGAAGTCTCGAGTTATATTTGACTAGATTATTTTTTGATTCACAAATTTTTACAATAAAAAAGATCAATAAAATTATTGAATAATTTAATTTAATTAATTATTACTTACAATATATGAAAATATCGTTGACACATTGTGAAAATATTAAAAGAATTAACAATTTAAATTAGTACAATGAAAAACGCAATTAAGTAATTATTTTGACAAGTATCTGACAGTTGCTAGGCAAATAAAAGCTACAGTGATTATTCCCGAGAATAATCACAAGAGATTTATTCCCACTATAATAATGACATAATTGGTTGAAACTTACCCTTGTGACAAATAAAGAACCATTTCATTGGTTTTAAGAAACGTCAAAAAATAATCACCGACACATTTCTTTGACTAAAAAAGAATGTACCTAGACAACTTTTTCCTCTGTGCGGCTGGTAGTGGTTGGTTTGGTGGATGTCTGGTTCTCACCCTCCACCACCGTGGATAATACACAATTTCGGTTCACTTACGAAGGCATCAACCTGTTAAATGTACCGTGGCGAGCCTCGGCATCACCGCGGGCAGCAATTACCGTGCCTACAACGCCGATCCGATCTAGTTGGTTCCTCGTCTGGGCCGGAAATTGATTTCTGGGGGATGATGACTGCATCATCATCAGGTTATTACTGCATATCATTACGTGCGCCGAATATTTCGAATACCTACGTCCCCGCTCGCGTGCGTTTTCCGGTTTAAATAGAAATTGGTGAAATAGTTAGCTATAATCGAAATTATCTATGACAGTAAAATTTTAATTTGGAAAATTGTAAAATTACGAGACAGGGTATAAAAGTGTTTCAATTAGGGATGTAGTGCCCATGAGGAATATAAAAGTTGGCTATGGTTTTCTAAGTGTTATATTGAATACACATTTTACTAATGAATTCAGAATTGTGTCCTAAAATGTTAATTTCAAAATTGGGCCCACTGGCCTGGTTCTAACCTTAAATTTGTTTGAATAAAGACTGAATGAAGAATTCGTTCAGACAGATTGTGAAAAAATTCGAATAAAAAATGACAATAAAAAAGAACTCTACAACAGATTGTTGATGAAATCCACAATATATTTTTTTAAATTATAATCAATAAATAATATAAATGTCATAACAAATCAAGCTAAACACTTACAAGGCTTTTTATGAGAAAATCGCTTCAATTGCACTATGGTCAGTTAAAAAATCATAGCAGGGCAATTATGCAGCATAGCAGCTGCATAATTATATTACACGAAATAGGAAAAGAAAAGTTGCAAATTTACGGTAATTTATTATAGTTGCCAGATTGCATTCGGTGCCATTTTCAATTATAATCATATAACATCAGATCTTTTTGTTTTCTGCCGAAGCCAACAGTTAATTACTTAATGTAATTAAATGTAATTACTTAATCTGACAACAGATTTGGAATCCGAAACCATCATATATCACATGTTTTAGTTTTTATATGGCCAGTTATATGGCTAAAATTGCTAAACTACCATAAATTGTTAAGCAATCACAACTCAAAAAATAATGCAGGAATGTTGATGAAATTAATAATAATGATTTAATATACATCAATGATCACCATAAAGCCAATAGAAGGCAATAGAAATTAGCTAAAATTACACTAAAAGCAGATAAAAAGTCACAACTAAAAATATAATGGAAGAATGTTGATGAAATTAGCAATAATTATTTAAAATACATCAATAAACAATAAAAAAAGCCATAACAGATAAAGCCAAGTACCCATAAGGCAGGTAAGCTTTTTTGAACTACCAAAACTTGGTTAAAATTGCACTGACATAAAATAATGTAGATATATATCACAATAATTATTTAATATGCATCAATAAACAATATAAAATCCATAAGTGATCAAGCTAAACACTTATAAATCAGGTAGGACTTTTTACTTGCGACAAATTGGCTAAATTTGCACTAAAGAAACAATCACAACGAGAAAAATAATGGAAACATGATGATGTTTTCCATATAAATTATTTTTGATGTATCAAGAAACAATATAAAGACAATAGCTGGTCAAATCAGCCACTCATAAAGCAGGTAGGATATTTTGAAATACGAGAAATTGGCTAAACTTGCATAAAGACAGTTACAAAATCACAACTAAAAAAATAATGAAAGAATGATGAAATTTGCAATAATTATTTAATATGCCTTAATAAACAATATAAAGGCAAAGGCAGGTGAAGCCAGATACTCATAAAACAGGTAGGTTCAAAAATTTCATAACCTTTGAACAATTGAACAATAACGTTTCTATTTGAAAACGCGTTTTAAGGAGAGGTAGAACTGGGTCTTAAGAATAGTTATTCACAGTTTGCTCCACATTCGAGAATTTAGGGCACGTCAGCTATAACACCTTAGATTCAAACTCACGCTTATCTCCACCTATTAGCAAGCCCAATTGAATTTCTAATGCCGTACCTGTAGGCTCGAGCTATTCGCTCTTCTTCTTTGCATAACGATAGCGCAGATTGTACGCCTTCCGTATTAATAATACAATTTAACCCCCATCTTAACATGTACTATGCAAATGCCTAATCTGAGATTATAATTCCGCACGAATATTTTGTCTCTGTTATTTCAGCCAGCGAGGTATGTTTTCGTAAACACCGAAATTCTTAGTCACTTATATATAATAATACGAAATCTAGATAATACCGTTAGAATTTAATATAGGGGTGATATGATCTTTCGTAATAGGGTTTTTTAAATATACCTTTTGCCCTGGTGTTATTATAAAGGGCCTGGATGGGAGCTTGGTAACAAAGACGCGCCCTACTAAGGGCTTTGAACGTTTAATGCAAATCTTCCGGCAAACAAAGCCCTTGAATAAATCAAAGCTTAAACGTTTGTTCACCTGATCTCCGGATCAATGCTACGCACTTTGCATATAATCCAATTCTGGTTGTATACACGTTCAAAATATTATATGTGCGTGGATGTGAAAAGGCACCAGTTGTCCGTTTCTAGTTACGCAGATACTCGCAAATAAATTTAAACTGGTTCAAAATACAAATTTTTGTGTTATTCGCTAATGAGTCGCTTTATTGTGTTTTCTATCAGATGTGGTCGTCTCAAACCCGTCTGCGGTTGGAAACGCATGAAAAAAAGCGGTTTTATTGCGAACGAAAAAGGGACCAGTTGTCGATATCACGCTACGCTCTAGCGTATTACGGTTGGCCCATACAGTGGCATAAAGAAATGTCCGTATGATAGCAGTTTATAAACTTTGGAAACTCGTAGATAACGACTATCTTCTCAAATATTATCGATAAGCTCGTTATTTACTAATATAAAACTTTACACAAACGATGAACGCCAGTAATACACAATTTGACACATGTAGTCACTTACATCGACAGATATCAAAATTAACTAGTTTTAATAACAATATTTCTTTAATCTCACTGGCAAGATTGAACACCGTTATTTCAGTGGTTTCAGGATTGAACAAATCTTTATTATTCAGAGAGATTCCAATTTATACATTCATTACGAAATGGTTTGTCGTTAAGTGCAATAATTAGTTAGCGAGATAGAACGTCGCTGAAACTGCATGGCATCGTAATTCATACCAGTGTCCAGACGAATATATAGATCAACGTCGGGCGTCGCGTGAATGCAAATTCCCTCTCTGAGGAATATGTAATTAGTGCAACAGTTCGCTAGATGGCGTTCCTATATCATGAATAAGATGCATCGCGGGCCGGGTCTGCAATTCGGATTAAGATGAATTGCAAACATCCCCTACCAATAATCCAAATATTAGTTATGCTCAGGAACACAAACTCCTGCTCTAATTGTGCTGTTGGTTGAGATGGATGTCGGATATTGTAAGTAATGATTATGCAATGTATGTTCTGAAGATAAAACTTTATAATAATTGAATAATTAATAATTTAATATAACTGAATACTAGTATTCAGTTAGTTGTTTACAGTTGGTTGTTTACATATTTAAATATTCGTTTCATAATATATGTATACACTTAAATAAATAAATGTAATTGTTACTTCTATAAAAACATAATGAGCAGCTTAAGAATACTTGTTCATTGAAAAAAAAAAAATAATATTTCCAATACATAAACATAATAATCTAAATTGCAATGCGCTCTACAAAGAATATAATGTGCAGTAAGCTCTGCAACCTGCAGCCCACATATAGTAAGTGTGTAAAAAGTTATCGAAAAAGGTGAGGTAACAACGTAAAAAACGCAATTTTAGTAATTTTTACAAATTTATACCACCTAAACCTATTGTTCTAGAAACCTCAAAATGGCTTCATAAGAAGGAAACCTTAATGTGAATGCTGAATCGTAAAAGATTTTCCATAAATGATGAAGCATTTAGATCGATTATTTGTGATGTGCGGACGCCTCTGGAAGAAATATAAAAAACCGCAATAATCTGACGTGATATGAAACCTTCAAGCTCTGATTCGTATTGAGCACAAATAAATCAACTGAAAACGCCTCTGCGCATTCCATAAACAAATAAGTTATCAATACTACCCTAATTTTTAACTAGTTTTTCTCGAAAATATTTTTCAAGCAAGTAACAGATCTATCA
The DNA here is from genome assembly GCA_964023965.1 of Melinopterus prodromus. NCBI lineage: Eukaryota > Metazoa > Arthropoda > Insecta > Coleoptera > Scarabaeidae > Melinopterus > Melinopterus prodromus. The sequence goes on from OZ030393.1 coordinate 64,555,751, forward strand.
ATATATCAGTACACAAAATATGGGGTTGCCATTAAAAAAAGTGTCGATGACGTCATAAGTAGAAAACAATTGAATTTTTATTTAATATAAGGTCGTATATTATTGAAAGTACGCGCTATCATTAACATACGAATCCTCAAAATCAGATCAGCGTTAAGTTTGATGAGCAGTAGATCTAGGGCTCAATATTTATTATTTTAATGCACAACATTTTTATTTTAGGGCACAATATGAATAAAATATTGCTCATTATATTTTTTACGTAACATATTCATATTTAATGAATGCTCAATATGTATTATTTTAATGCACAACTTATCCATTCTAGGGCACAATATGTAATTTTGTATATAACATATGTACATTTATTTAATGTACAATATTTAATATTTTAATGCTCAAAGTATTTATTTTGGAAATAAATTCTTTCGTAAATTAATATTTACCATAGAGCAAATGTTTGCTAAAGTCCCCGAAAAAAAAAAAAACAAAACACGATACGAAAAAAACACACACGTGTTTTAAACGGTTCTAACGTCTGAAGAAATTGAAAAGTCAATAATACAATAATAAAGGCCAATAAGTCCATAAACAACTTTTTAATAAGAATTACTGTTTCTTAATTTTTGGTATTCATTTTATTTTTATTGATATTTTTTAAACTTATTAGTTAATCTAATTGTATTTTATTATCGTAAGAGATATTGTTTGTGTTCTTCGTTTTTGCGTCTTATATATAATGTCCTTTTCCTTCATTTTATTAATGTTTTAAATTGGTGTAAGTGTCGAAGGAAATGAAGAAACAAACATGTTGATACCAAAAATAAATGTAATAAACTATAGGAAAACAATCTGTGAAAGTAAGGGTTATACTGTTAAAATATTAATAAAATAATAAATGATAATGCTCTAAAGTAAATTATATGTTATAAAATACGATACGTCCCTACGATATTGAGATATTCGTGTAAAATTACAACATCACCACAGTAATTTTATAGAATGCTTTTGCATTTTCACTGGAAAAGTACGGTAATTTCAAAGTAGATGTGATTTTTTGCAATTAAGCTGCCAGTTTTTACAGACGACCATGTCTTGTTTCTAGGCACAGCAAAATTATATTAGATTTGTTTTATTCAGAATGACATTTACTTTCTAAACAAAATTTGGAATAAAAGTACATCTTGTAAAATAATCTTTTTTGTCGGGATTCTCATAGGTTCCAACCCAATTTCAGGGGTGTCGCAAGGCTAAAAAGGTTGACAAACTGGCCAAAAGAGATGCCAAAGAGAGGAAAAACAAAATATACTTTTATTCGGACACAATTTTAACAAAACGAATAAATTACGTCTAAAATCAACTACAAAATACTAACAAAATAGGTTAGATTTTGTTCAAATTATTTCATCACAAAAATGCGTTACTCTACAACATTAAAAGTTTCTCTATCTCTTCAAGTAAGCTAGATCCTCGCCCATTCTAAAAAAAAATAGATACCAAGTATGTGTTTTGTAATGTAAACTGCAAATGAGGGAATTTGTTAGTGTGGGACAGTTTTTAATTAGGACAAACGGGATATATGTCATATAGTATTTGATATGTTGAAGTGTTGTAAATGAGTTGATAGGTCACCATGTATCGTCGTATTTTAAATTTTTGTTTCTTTGAAAGAGACATGGTTTAAAACTTATTGCAATTTGAGTGTTTGAGTATTTGTTTCCACAAACCCACAATTAATATCTGTCCCGTAATAAAATACAGCCGGTACGTGTAAAAATTTCCAAGTGAAAAACGACTTCGAAAAATCTAAACTTCGCGCCGTCCGTCCAACGGGAGGAGTATATAGAAAATGGCGAAAAACCGAAGCGACCGAAACTTTTGTTATTAGATTTCTCCGGGAAAACTTTGTATCGCGTGTTGGTTCGTGGGTTACGCAAAAGCTCCCAGCCGACTTGCCGAGTTGCCGAGCTAGAGAGAAGAGAGGAGATGAAAGGAGCCTGCCGGATTTATCGGCGAATAACCGTTCGTCCATTAATATGGCATGAATTATTAATGGGCCGCATTACGGCGAAATAAAGTTAAGCGATAAACAACAAGATTCGGTGGAGGAGCCGCGCGGAGCGCGATGGCACTTGCTGCATCGGCACTTGCTCCACCGACCGACGCCGACGCCGACGACGCAATTTATCCATCGCTACTTTTCTCTTACGGATTCGCACTATAGCCGAGAACTTTACTTTACCCAACTTTACTAACCAAGCTTTTAGAGGACATTCATTAATTACCTCTCATCCCATCATAGATAATTATTTTTTCTATACATAAGATAATAAGTGTAGTTATTTATTTCTACTTTTCTCTTACGGATTCGCACTATAGGCGAGAACTTTACTTTACCCAACTTTACTAACCAAGCTTTTAGAGGACATTCATTAATTACCTCTCATCCCATCATAGATAATTATTTTTTCTATACATAAGATAATAAGTGTAGTTATTTATTTCGTTCATTTTATTTGACAGAATTAAGCGTGAACATGGACTAAATTATTAATTATTTTCTTTACGATAAAATTTAATCTAATTTTCTATTTATTTCTTTAACAATTTTGTTTGGTGGACTTGACGTGATTTGTGGTAGAATACCAGTAAACGTTTTTAAAATATTATATAAGTGAGTAAAAACTTAAATTTATGACACTTCCTTGCTGTAGCTGTCTCCACGGTGCATGAACATATTCATCAACAAATTTCATGCAACAACTGTTTTAATAGTTGCCTGTATGATACATTTCATAGCGTTAAATTTGAATACTTAACGTTATGTTGTTAGTTTTTGCGAATTTATACCGACGTATTGCAAATCTCTAGAAACTACAAAAGTAAGTCTCAAAGTAAACCTTAAGCTCTATATTTTAACCTGAATATTTACCTGAACTTTGTTTACATGTGTCCTTAAATCTTTTACATTCACAAAATTCATGTTCACCAAAGTTTTATGTTATATCGTAACACCAGATTGAACCTTGAATTATTTCAGAAAAAAAAACACAGTACCGATAAAACTGGCAGTTGAATCGCTAAAAACAAAAGTTTTTTAAGAAACTTTGTTCTAAAATAACAAGAAGTACTTAAATAATTAATTACTGTATTTACCACCCCTGTATACTATACTTGGTTCCGGAGTTTTGGCTCATACTGATGGCGAAATATAACAAAAAAACAGTGTTTGAATACTAGTTAAAAAAAACGGTTTTTAATTCTTACGTGAGAAATATTCATACATATTTTAATATCTTATTATTTATGGAACTTCAAAAATAGGACAAACCAGGTACCAGGTATTCATTTTTGGAAAAAAGCAAAATTGGTTTCTAAGTTCACAGCAAATGTATGCCATACAGAAGATGTATGGCATCTATTTATTGCAATCTATGTTCCACAAGAAACTGAATATTATGTATATATTCCAGACTAATTTCTACTTCTAAGAGAGTAGGACACACAATATAAGTTTCTAGATTACTTGTGGGTAAGTCTAGTTAGGATAGTATTGTTATTAACAAAATCATTATTTCTAAATGTAAGTTTCAGGATCTAAAACCGGATTTTAAAATATAAAACTCGGGTTTATACCTATTCATTTTGTATTTAGTCTAAGTGGTTTTTATTTGGGAATTAATTAAATAACAATATCTGTCTTATTATTAAAATACGTCGACGTTGCAGTGTAACAGAAGTTCCTACGAATATTTCTTATATTTTCTATTACGTGGACTTTACGTAGAAAATTATATAGATTTTTCATTTGGTCATGACCAACTCATGACCATTCGATACAAAATAATATAAAAAACAACATTTTCATTTACTTTCAGAAATAAAAAATGTACGTTTATGTTTTTGGATACATGAAAAAGTAATTATTATCAATTTTAAATAAATATTAATACAAAAATACTACTTTTTTCAGTGTTCTTTTTTTGTGTAAATATATTATGATTTACAGTTACTTTTATCAGATAAGATAAGATATTACTTATTTCGAATATGTTTAAGCTAAAAACTAGATTTCCCAAATGCAAATTTTCCAATCGGTTTTTTCTTGTAATGAAAAAACAAGACGTTTTTCTTGATAATGAAAAAAATAAAATAATAACGAAAAATACCAATTATGCTATTGATGTAATTATTGTGTTTCCATTTATTTTAAACATTTTCAAAATACTAACATGTACGGTTATTTATCTCGTAGTTGACAAGGAGACAAATTACAGGCCATCTTATGATGAGGACTATCATATTTTCATGCACACTTAAGCGATAATTTATTACATGATACTAACAGTCATAAAATGGCACCAGACGTTTTACTACATATTTCCCAACAAAATTAAATTCACCAATAACACACACCATCAAACAAAGTTCCTCATTTTAACAATAAGAGTTCCCGTGACACCCTTCATACATACATACTTAACTTAAGCTTTCTTCCCCTTGACAAATACGTCGCTTCACAGATACTTAACCAACTGACTACTCAAGTCCACTATGGCACACGACAACCCATCTCCTCGACCGGATTTCACATCGCAGCGGCATAATTCGCCAGTAAATACACAGGAAACGTCGACCAGTCCCTTCTTAGGCCGGTGGTCAGGCCCTTCCGCCTCTCTAGTCGCCTCCCACTATACGCGATGGGATATTTATTCGACGAGCGTGCCAAAAGGACCTTCGGGGACAGAAGGAACCGAAGGACAACCATCCCGATGCGTACACTCGATCTGGGTCGTCCTATCGATCGGTTATCCTGGCTGCAGGACATTCGAGGCCGAAAGCCGAATTCTTTAATTGAAGTCCACAGAGTGGAAACGCCTGGTCGTATTTTTTTTTTTCGGGTTTTACGCGAATCCGAACGATTCTGTTTCGGTTGGTGGTGATCTTCACGCGTGGCTTGATCGCCAGGAGGTTTAATATCGGGTAATTAGCAACTGCTGTTTGGAACGGTGGGATTGCAAGCTTTTGATGTTCAGTTGAGCGCATTCGGACAGCATTTTTCGCTTGACTTTGTAGACTCTGATGCGTAGTGTTGGAAATAATTGTCGCTTGTTGGATTGTTTTTTAGTATTAGGCTGAACACGTAATCTTCATTTTGAAAGCAACGAACATAAATGCAGGAAAATATTCTTTAGGATCATAATGTGGACAAAATGTATACTAGTGCAGTCAAAACGGTAATTAAGATTTTTTTTAATACATATAATATAATATTATACACTGTGTTCATTTCAAAAGTATCCACCCTTAATAACTCTTGACCTGACGCGATTATTGCTTTGAGTGGAAACACGTCGATTTAGATATCGAGGGGGAAGTTCAAAAATGGTACCTAGAGAATTTTAGGTTTCATCCCTTCACCCCCCAACAACCCCACTTTAAAATTTCAAATAGCATCTTCGACCTTGTGATACAAACTACACAGAAGATGGATAATAAGTGATTTCATACGTTCCATCTTCTCTGTAGTCTATCTTACGAACCAATCGTTCGATTTAATTTTTTCATCATGGTTGAGCAGATTTATGCCCTTTCAGATGATGTATCACAAGGTAGGGGTGCCATTTGAAATTTCAAAGTGGGGTAGCTGGGGGGAAAAGGGATGAAACCTCAAACTTCCCCCTCGATATCTAAATCAACGTGTTTCCAGTCAAAGCAATAATCGCATCAGGTCAAGATTTATTAAGGGTGGATACTTTTGAAATGAACACACTGTATTTATATTACATGTACAATAATATATAATTTTCAGATAATTTATTGTTATCAACTGATCCACCTTTTGGCGTCACAAGTGATAAACACTTTATTGTTAAATGTCTACAGTTATTAGTTAACTTTTGAGTATAAACAATAATCTATATTCTAAGTTAGGTAAATATACTGTACAACAATGAACAAAATGGAACAAGACAGAAATTCAGTGTGAAAAGAAGATATAGAAAACTCATAAAAATTCATTGTATGTTCTCAAAAAGTCGACACAATTCTGAATTTTTGCTTTCAGATTTAGATTTTACACAAAAGTGTACACCAAAACAATTTTCTTCTTGTTCGATTTTGTTCATCGTTAACCTGGATAGCCACTTAGCATGAAAAACGTAAAATTTGTAACCGTAGCAAAAGATATTACCAATAACAAATGACACAGACAAATGACTGAAGATGTTCCAATTAGGTTATGGTGTCATTTTCATCAAATTCACACATAAACAAGGTCTTTAAATTTAAAATTTTAAAGTTCCATAAAAGTTTAAAATTTGTGTATAAAAACTGGAAAATAAGAAATATACGATGATGACGAGATGTCAGGATGTGTGTCTTTTATATAAATATATAAAAAAACAATTTAGTACTTGACCAACTTGATTATAGACTTAATATCATTCAAGAGGTAGTATTACATCAAAAGAAGAAGACTTTGGTCCCGTATGGTTTCAAAAGTAAATCATAGGAAAGTACTAAACATAAAAAAGACGTTAAGAAGAAACTTGAGTTTCTTTCGGTTTTGACACGGCAAGTTTAGTGGCGGACAACACTTTCGGCCACTAAACTTGCCACAATACTGGAAGTTGGTTTCCCTCAGCTCGACAAAATTCGTAGGTATGTAAAGCTCGTATGTAAAGAATATATTATCAACCGCAACATTAAACAACTCCTTTCAGGAACAACTCATTCAGCTGACGTGTTCAGATCGTTAAATGTTCACGGTACATTTTTCATCGGCTTTACACACGCGGTAAAGTGACGACCACTATAATAGCCTTCGCCGAACAAAACTACCTTTTAAAAAGGCTCATTCCCCTCCCCTTACATCCCCCATAAATCAGTATAATAGTTTTAATCAGCAACTTGCAAGCGGTTTATACGATGGCTAGTAGGGGAACGGGGATTTGCGATGGTCAACGACCCCATTGTTTTTGTCGTGTTTTAGGGGTATTTTCCGCGCCACCCCTGCAGGAATCCCCCCCCCCCCGCCGCTTTCACCGTTATTAAACTATTTTTAGTTTAGGGGAGTCCTTTATCCGGGAAAACCTGTTAAAGATACGTCAATGCGGGCGGAGATTCGGGGCAAATTACTCCGGATAAAATATCTAAGAGGGGAGAGAGTTTTCAGACCCATTTAGACGTTGCAAGTGATTTGGGCCAGAGTTAAAACGTCTCCTAAAAAGAGGGCCGAGATTGCCAATGTTTGTGACAGCTCTCCAAGGGGAAATTAGAGTGGATCTGATTCAGACGTAATTGATGTCATTCAATTTTCGAATTGTATTTTCATGCCGGTGCACAGTGTGGCATTTTGCGAATGCAGCAGGAGAAACACCACAAAATCAACGACACATATTTTTACTTTGTATGTATTAAAATCAAAGATAATATGCTTAGTAAGCCATGCTTAAAGTATGGCATCGATCTGCTACAAGCCTTAGTGTCTAACGGGTGATCTAAGATAGCGAAAGACAAATTGAATTTCCCGCCACATTGAATAATTGTGATGTTGGCATTGGTTGCAAATGACAGCTGTTGTTTTTGTTCAGTAGCGTATGTATTCTTTCTTGTATAGGGATTCATTCTCTGATTATACTTAGGTATATTAAATTGTAACAATTAAGGTTTTGGAAGTCTTGGTTAGTCTTAGTAAAGACACTGGACATGAATAAAACATTTACCACATTTAATGTTTTTTAAAATTACTTCTTAGCTACTGTAAATGGCTACGATATGATAATCATGGAATTCATAACAGAGAAAATGGAATATGCTCACGGGTGTTCACAATGTTGGTTGATATATCGTAAACAGTAAACTGTAAACAGTTACATTATTTTGTATCTACATTTTTATTTTTAACACAAGAACCATTATTGTAAGAACGTCTATCTGTTTGGCAATAATTGTTTTTTTTGGTAAAATTGTGGAACACAATTTGTTATCAACAATCACTGATCGATACTAATTTTGTCAGCAACCGAATAATGTGTAAATTACGAAAATCATAGAAAAAATCATAAAAGTGTCAAAAGTACTAATTTTTACAGTTTTTGATACTATCGTCAAGAATATCAACAAAAGAAATTGTTATCTAATATCACTTCAACAAGCTCCAGTCGTCTCGTTTTATAAACAAAAAAGTTATTAATTTTGTCCAGCTACATTAGCAAAATGCCACACTGTGCGGTGGTTTAGACGATCTATACGTTTCATAGTTCTATAGTAATATTTTAATGGACACGTTTGCATTTGTTTCATTTGTTACTTGAAAATTGTTCAGTTCATACTTCACGGAAAAATATAGCTGCGAAACGAGTCCCAATTGGGCAGAAACACGAGCCAGGAAAATTTTATGTTCGTATCTCTTAAGATTTAACTTATTTATGTGCAAACTTTCCACATGATACAGTAACACGTCCACCTTAATAATTAATGCGAAAGAAAGGTACAACTTTCTCAGTACACCTTAGGGACAAGACAAGTCCTAAGAATACTTTAAATTTAGTTATGTGCCTGGAAAAAACTTTTTCTTTTCCTAAGGTGTTTCCGTTTTATGTATCTGCTAAACGGTGTGCCACCACTAACAAAATATTACACACTGTATTTAACTTAACGTATCTACTTATTGAGAAACATTATTGTAATTCGTGTTATGGGTTCTTGAACAAAATTCACGGAATCACAACTCGAATGACCGGAGCAAATGTTGGCTTAGTATTGATGTTAAGCTGTTGGAATTAATTAACTAGCAAGACACACTGTGCTTTGTTTGAAATAGACGCGTCGTGTTGAGGTTTCCTACAACAAAGTTTATTTACTCGCGAGCGTGTGTGTCCATTTAATAGAATGCACATGTGAGGGGGACTAAAAATAAATGTTTGCTTAACAAGTGGTGAAGCTCGCAATGAATCTAACTATGTCAAATTGTGTATTCAATGTTTTGCGTTTCAAATAATTAAATTTATAATGTTGTAGTGATTTTAATCTACAAATATGCATAGCATTCAGGAATACAGAATATATAGAATACTAACGTAATACACTTGAAGAAAAATTTACTTTCTTAAAATGAAAGCTGACTTTAAAGATTGTATTATAAAACAATAAAATTAAAAAAATATAGAACTTGTCTGTGTATATTCTTTAACCATTAATGCAAGAAGTTTCGTTGTATGGACTCTAGTTATTAATTATTAGGCAGCAGAACCGTAAAATATGAAACCGTAAGAACCGCTAAATATGAAAACCCTAAAATTCCCTATCAAGTCATCCACCGAAAAGCTCAACAAAGTTTTCCAGCTATAACAAATTGGTAATAACTGGAATGGCACAGTAACATTTACTGAACAAATTATTTTTCGATTCACTTCATTATTCTTTATTTTTAAAGGACACACAACAATAACAGTAAAATTAAATATAAAATGACACGCTTTCAACGTTGATTTTGTCAGGTAATCGCTACTGATTTTGACGATATTCTATGTATAAGTGGGTTGATTCCTTAGTTTTAGTAACAGGAAGAAAGACGTAGAATAATTTGTTTTTACAACAAAATCTTAATGTTTATTATAATATAAATTAATTTTCATGAAATTTTGTAAATAGAGTTTTTAAGTAATTCTTCATTTAAAATGAAAAATGTTTAATAAAATTTTTGTTCACCGAACTTGTGTTCGCACGCACACATAGAAAAATGCAAAATATTGAGGTGAGTCATCAAACATATGAAAGTTAACAGCCTAATAAAGTTGATTTAACACGGTATTAATAACTTGTTATAAGATACATAATAAAGTTGGTATTCTAGATTATCATATTTAATTTAAGCGAATGGTACTAAAATATCTTATCGTACTTTTTAGTAGCTTTTTATCAAAAAGGGTCCAAAGGAAGACGAGGTCTACTCTAAGCATTTCTTAACGATTTTACAAATGAGCTGCCATTTCTGTAATTTTGTTAAAATAGTCGATGACATTTTTTGGTAAAATTAATAGTTTAGCTGCATGAGCAAATTTCATTTGATCGAGATCGGTCGTGTCTGCATTAATATAAAACTAGTTAGCCGGGATTTGACAGATGTCAAACAAACGCCGTATTCGTTAATTGTAAGGTTTTACGATATTGTTATAGAAGATTAATTTACTTTGTTATAAATGGATAATAATAAATTATCATATAATTAAACGCCTTGTAAAAAGAATTAAAAACATTCTTGTTTCTTCGTTACAGAACCGCGGACTTCTAAGTAAAAGCATTAATTTGTAATTTGTAATTGTTTTTGCCTTAGATATTTAGATATTTAATGCTATATTAAGAAATACTGTGTCAATTTCAAACAATGTTCTTAATGTACTTGAAACCTCATGGTTCTAATATTAATGTATGTCTTTATTGTATTCATTACAACTAATTCAACATGAATCTGTCTATTTGTATAGATACTTTGCAAAAAATGATTTATCTGCGATGTACAGATATAACATATTATGGACATTAGTTATTAATAAATTGCATATGTATAAAATTACGTATTATCTGCTAACATTGCAGTTACTAGTAACCAAAAAATTGGGATACATAGTGGTAGATCTAGCCACAACACAAGCGCGGTCGCGAAGCATCGCCAATACAAACATTGCAATTTCACAACAGTGCGCAATAACCAAATAACTACACATTACTAAGTTATTGTACTCACAATTTCGCTGTAATTTTCGTAAAAGGGCTGTCAGCCATCGGGGGTCACTACTCAACACAATAACCAACGACACACACATAAAAAACTGCCCGAATCGCACATATTCCACACGAAAATTCGACTAAATCTAAGCAGCGTCAAAACGTACCCCCACCACGCGGTACTGACTGAAGTTGCATACCAACGCCTGCAGGTGTATTCGTACGCGGAAAACATCAAGGCCTACTACACAATTTCAGCGGTGATTTCGGTTTTTACATCAAGCCTTATCAGCAGTAATCTTGGACCGATTTTGATTATTCTTTCGGCATATTGTGGAGGATTATATAGAGATCGTCATGTGGCGTTGCAATTTAAAAAATAAATTGTTACTGTTTGTTATATATGTGGGCCAATCTATCATATTTAATGAGTTGACACCACAATTCTGAAGTGGTATCAATAACAAATTGGTATAAAGAAAATAAGTTATGTTTGGTTTACTTTTGCTGTAAATAATATAAATATTATTAACACTAATACATAGTTTAAATCTGCTACTAATGAGGAAAAAAATGCTTTATTTCCGAAAAGGCGGACGAAAGGCTTACGAAAAGCTTGACAACCCCAAAATAATTAAAATTCGGTGGTACAGTTAATTTGCGATTCGAGTTACAAATTACCGAATTAGTGCAGTTTACAACTTTTTGTACGCATGAGCAAATTTGCTTTATTTAACCTTTAAGAGAAAATACAGAAATTATCTGTTATTGATGAAACTAGTGTGCAACACAACAAAGAAAGATATTTGTAATCCATGTCAAATGTTTGATATGGACGTATTCTTTTTTCAATGCCCTAAAAAATGTTGCCGTTTGAAATATTAACAAAACATTATGAATTAACATTGTATTGGGTTCAAGGTTCAAATGAATATCAATAAAAATAATTAGTAGCCTCTATATTTATCCAATCTTTAATAAAAAAATTAATCATAATTTGTTTGTTTCTTATGCAACACATACTTGTGAAAAAAAAAACTGTTCTTCAATATAAAATTTCCACTAGCCTTGGTAGCTCAATTGGTTAGAGCATCGGACTCAGAAAACGTGTTTTGCTTGCGTTTCATATTAAATAATGTAAACATTTTCATGATGTTCCACTTGGACGGTAATAATAATTACTCCCATATCCATTCCAACACAAGTTTCGGCTATCTATAAATCTTACGGCACTCAGCACTTTGGGCCATACGATAGCACAATTCCGGCTCATTTATACCGATATCACGTCGGGCTATGAATATCTACGAGGCGCAGTATCTCTTTACGCGATAAATCAACGGCCTTCACGGCCAGGAGGGTCAATAAAAGAGGTACGTACCTCGCATTTTCCACGGGGCTTGCTTTTTTCCTGGTGCCAACAGAAAGCGAATTAACAGCAATAAATTATACGAGGACACGGCAGTGCCGTGGATATTTTCAACAAGGTCGTTGCGTCTCTCCTGGATGAGGGGGTTGCTACTCCCCACAACATTTTCACCGGCAGACGCCGGTAGGGTGAGCCGGCGTCGCGGGCCGCCGGTGCTGTTTGTCTGACCCCTCCCCCGCTCCCCGTTCGACTAGGTGGGGTGGATGCTGGATGGACGCCCGCGCCCCTAAACCCGAACCGTCTGGGGAAGTTTATTGCCAGTTTGTTGGTTATTATAATTTCCATTGTGTCTGATATTTTGAAATACGGGGAGAGCAAATTTAAACAAGGTACGAGAATGGTCTTGTGTAATCTGGCTATGTACGTTATTATATTTTTCATTTAAAGCATAATTAAACTTTTGATTTTTTGTGACAGTTCCAGATGGATACATACACCAGCGGTTATAAACCTTTTCTCTCGGGAAAACCCGGAGACACCCAAAGAAAAAATACTGTGGAATTACTGTACATTTATAGTAAAATTACAAAAATATCCTGTAAAATTACTGAGATAATTCTGTAATTTCACAGAAATATACTGGTTAAACTAGTTTTAAAACGGTTTCGTAGTAACCAATCAAAAAAAAAATCTAACAAATGCCAGTTTGGGATTAATTTCTACTCATGTTATGTTGTATTGTTATCTATATAATTTCATCAATGAGTTTGTAGAAAAAATGGTAGCTAGAAACAATAGCTATTGATAGTATAAAGCCTCGAAAAAATATTGTAATTATACTAAAGTACAATTATTTGGTTGACGAAACCCTCGCTTTATTGGAGAACGAGTTTCAATGTGATTATTTTGATATGAATTATATTGATTATGAAGTTAATTAAATTAATTTAATTTAACTATAACATTCCGTGTTTACCAAATTTTCCACTTTATCATAGCTACCTACATATTATTGTTTACCTACCAAACTAATTTAAAATTCATCATGAGGTCACTTATGGTGGCAGCGAGGGGTCTTATAATATTGTTAAAAATCGAATAGTATTTCGATCAATTGTTACATCTGCTTGGTAAATATTGGCTCAAACTTCAAGTTGAATCCATTTTAATTATAAATTGATCCTGCTCTAGCAATTTGGCACAATTATCGGCGCACTTAATTTCACCACTTATAAAACTTAAATTCGTTGCTTAAGGAGCGATGTTGGATAGCAGAGAACGCTTAATATTTATTCAAATTAAAAAAGATTAGCGATAAGCAAAGAATAAACGGGACGGCATTTCTGCGAAATCGGTATAATTGCCTGGGCAAATCCTCAGCAGCGCCTGAAACTTTAAATTGCGGCGAAAACTTAATGAAACTTTACAATCCCCGATTTGTTAGATTGCGAGTGTGGGCGTCGTTAGTCGTTAGTCGCTACTAGTTCTGCCCCGTACGTCGTTATTCCTGGGATGAAAGCATCGCGCGATTTTATAATCTATTCCGTTTGACGGGAATAGTTTCCTCGTAATGATGTGTGTTGGAAAATATAATCGCCGCACGGATGTCTTCGAACGTGTTTTGGGAGTTACTCTTGTCAATAATGGCAGTAATTGACGGTATAATAGCATGTGTTGACAGTGGGATTTATCTGGAAGGTAGGGGTTCAGATTTGAACTTAAATTACGCTCTTAAAACCTTTTGCCCCACTAAAAATTTAGTTAATAAATAAATTAAAATTATGTTATTCAATTTAAATTTGATCAAATAAATTTGTCTTTAACTTTATATATAAAATACTTTTAGATTTTAGTTTATTTTTCTTAATTTATTAATTTTCATTTGACGAGATTCTAGGAAAGTTCTAATAAAATGAAAAACCGAAATTATATAAATTAGAAGAAGTGGACGTTAATACGAAAATATTAATTACCTTTACAATTTAATATTTTTCCTCTTAGGACTGCTGGACTGATCACTTACCTGAAATAAGAGAGAAATAAAGCATTAATTACATAAAATACTCAGCAATAGACAATTAACGACAATGTCACTTTCGGAAAAATACAGAAGTCAAAGTAACTGTGGATAAAAAGTTCCTGCCCTACAATAATATTAACTATTAACTGGTATTACTTTATCTAACATTTACCGAAAAGTTTTCAAAACAAAAAGATTAGAGACATACTGCAAATGATAAAGTAAAAAATATATCGTCTTCATTATTCTATTTGGTGTATTACAGGATTGTCCCAACAATATTAAAAACAAAATTAATACAAAACGAAGAGACATTGACCTTAAACTGAAACTTACTACATGCTAGCGACAAGACAATGTGATGTACTATCATTTCCTTCCTACATCAAGTTCTAGTTTTGAGTTTACCAAATCAGATTAGAATATATAATTCTCCAATTTAGTGCCATCAACCGCATTGTTAGACGCAACCAAATTTAGTGCATCCTCGCATCATGTCTCAGTTCGTTTGCATTGGCGTCGGTGTGCTCGTATATATGCTCCAAGATGCTCGGTGTACAGTAGGAGCCTTGGTCTGATGCCTGTCGGAGCTAATTGTTACAGCAACTCCATAAGGGGAGCGTTTCGCGTTGAGCTGATTTGATTTTGGGTTTTCGCCCTCCAGGGCACAGAAGTAAACTTGTTGTTGTGGTCTCGGTTAATGACGTCAATTAGGTGAACGAACTAAAACTGTACCCTACGATCCTGATCAATTCCAAGCGTAATTTCTAATTTGATTTGTGATAAATTTACTGATAAATTGAATTGAATCGGTGGGTGAAAGAACAGAGTAAGTCCAAATTGGGCGGTTTTTTGGGAAACTGAAGCAAACTGTGTAATTCGACAAATGTACATTTTACTGATTTGGTCAGAATAGAAAATTTGTGGTAAACTTCATTGGTAGTGCTGAAATTAAATTTTCGGCCGAAAAGCTATAATAATAAATTAGCTATTAGCTGAAACATCGGCTGGATAAACTTTAATATTTTGACAAAAATTTAACATAACCAAAATAAACAGCCATTACTGTAGTATCACTTCAGAGAAAAGAAATACTTAAAAATAAAGAACTATTGTTTGTGTATGAAACATAAAAATAAATTTAAATAATAGATACACATGTACTGTTTTCAAACTCGCTGATTCCATTGTAGGTAGTTCGACTCTTCTGGAAACTGTTGATTTGTGTCTAAGATATACATACAAATAGTAATCAACAAAAATATTTTACAGCAATAAAAGCTCCAGATAACAATATAAAATCTGGGAGGAAATATCTCAGTCCGGCTTCTTTTTTTTATTCCTCATCCATGCTATAATCAAAAGATCCGTTATGCATACATATTGCAGGAATTTCGTATAAATAGGAGAGTTCTCCCGAAAAAAAGGTCAGGTCAATAGAATAAAAAAGTCGTTGCACATAGAAAATGGTCGAAGTGAAAAGCTCTTAAGAGATCCATTGTGGACGGTTGTAATGCATTCAAATGAAGCTAAGAGAGGGGCGCCCGTGGACCCCTGGGAAGTTTTGGGCTTCATTTGCATAAGAATGTGCAAGATTTCTACTGTTATGTTACTTCTCGTGGTGGCGCCAATGTGTAATTTAACGCAGCTACGGATTGACGCCTCGTGAAGCCTTCTGAAAATAAAGTTGAGAATGATGATGAGTATTGGTAGAGGGTGTGTTTGGAATAACCAGTCAACTATAATTTTCTTCTTTCTGGAATTTTATGTCCGAAAAATGGAGCAATTATTTTATGACTGCAGCTCTGCAGTTTATAATAATAGAAACATAAGAAAGCCAAACACCCAAATTTGCAATTTTTTGTGTTGGTCTATAGTTTGTGTTGACCGAGAAAAGCAACCACTACCCAGGGTTGCCAGATTTCTAAAATCGCGAATCGGTCCACAATTTCAGAATATATCAGCTTGCTTTGCAAATGTTTATTTAACAATTCTTGTGGTACCTAGCCGATTTTGCTAAGTAAATAGCATCCTTAGACCTGGTATGTATTCACATAGTATAATCCAGCATTTCTCAACATTTTTACAATTGAGGAACCCTTGAAATGGGATTGGAACCCGGGAGAACACCACGAAAAAAATATATAGAATGTCCTTCCCAATGCCATTTCGAGTGTTTTTAATTGGCTGAGAATAATATTTAAAGAATCGCAGTTCATTTGTAGAAACACACTTAACTGTGAAACTACAGTACCCTTCCTGTAAAATTACTATTTAATGCTGCAATTTTGTCAGGAATATGAATGCGGAAATATGTGAATGTTGTAAAAATGCACAATATACCATAATTTAATCTACACATGATTTTTACATTTTCTCTCAGAACCCTTCTATTTATTTTAGGTTTAAATTTTTTAGATGTAATTTATATTAAGTATTTAGAAACTATTAATTGACTCAGACTTTTTAGCAATATTTTTCTCTCTTAAACTAGACTTCAATTTCTGATTTAAATTTTATTTCTTCGAATAATAGCCAACCAGAACAATAATTTGTTTTATATTTTTCTGTTATCTTTGACTGATAATCATTTGCTTTTTAGACTACATAACAACAATTGAAAATTGATCTGCTTGATTTGACATCATCTCACTCTTTAAAGTTTATTTACTTTTAAAATTACGTCATTAACTAAAGCAATGAATACAGGGGAAAAATATTTTTGATTTGTGGTGCATTATGTAGTAGTTAAAAAATATTTAAAAATAAGTAGTGCTTGAGAAAGCAGACTTTTTCCAAAGATACTAATAATTAAATAATAATTAAAGAAAAGATACTAACAATTCTCGTTAGATACCTATTACCTAGTTAGAATAAGTATATTTTATTATATATATATATATATATATATATATATATATATATATATATATATATATATATATATATATATATATATATATATATATATATATATATATATTTAATTTTTTAATCAACAGTTTGAATAGTTCGGGGAATAAAAAACATTTACGAAAGACTCTTATAATTATAAAAAGTCTTTCAGGGCATCTTAAGATCTTGCGTGGCAAACTGGGGACAGTCCTTGCGAATAAGAATGTCTGCCAATCTTGCTACCACGCCATAAAACGACCCCCCATGTCTTCCTAAAAGACATGGAAATTATGTGGTATACAGGCTGTAAGAGATCATTCATTCCACAATAAATAAAACCAACGTCAAAAATGACAAATACGTAGGCAAACGTATGTTTGAGTTACACTTCAAGAGTGGTGCAGTTAAGTAATTAACCAGTCCTCCTTACTTATAACTCCGCACCCTCCTTTAACCAAATATTGCCAGATATGTGCATAAACAAACATTGATACAAGCGTATACATAACCCCAACCTCACAACCAAAGCTCCCGGGCTGGCTGCAGGGAAATATGACGACCGTAAACAAGAGGTTACATATTTACTTCCGCTGCCTCTCTGAGGCGATTAGGTTTCCCTTTCATTTCTCGAGGGCAAACAAAAGACGAGAATGTTTTCGTACAGACATTTGGACGGGCGAAGGCAACGCGCAGCGCCCTTAAACTATACGGAAGGCGATCGGGAATTCAATTTCCCTCGGAGAAATACCTTTCCATCAGTACAGGGTGGTCCCAGTTGCGCGAAGGGCGGAGGGACGGTATTACATATTTATTGTTTGCCTTAGACTAATTTATCGTCTTTCGAATTGCGGATTTCGCCCGAATGAGTCGAGTTTTTGTTGGTCGGGGTTGGTGAGGGGGAACTGGGGGACGTTTCTTACCCTCGGTCGCGAGATTTTAATATTCTATAGCTAAGAGGGGTGGACCTACAATCGTTTCGAATGCGATCCTTCAGGCATTGCTAAGAAACGAGTAGATGAATACAGGATGAGGATGTGTTTAGTATTCGGAGAATTCGACCTACTGCTACTTCAAAATGAGAAATGGAATGGCATATTTTTTTTTCATTTCTGATTTAAATTTTTAAGGATTGATAGGTAATTTTTGGTGCTCCACAATGTACACCAGGAGAATTGAATTTTGTTAATTCATATTACTAGAAATTCAGTATGATGCGTTGAATTTAACTAAAATATTTGGATTAGTGGATAGATCACAAGTTTCCATTAACAAAAACAGAGGATTTTCTTTTGTTTTACGACCAAAATTTTGTATCAGTACAAATTATATGCGTAATATATAAAATAAAACGTACTGGTAAGCACGTTTGGTAAGTATTTGATAAAATATTTGACCAATACAAAAAAAATGAGGAATGCAAAAAAATCGATCTTATGGCACAATATGGAGGGCGTCCCACCTTTTTTCCAGCATAAATTAATTTTAAAAATTAAATGTCATTCCGGGTAAACCTTTTCATATGACCATAATTGTTTTCTTTTCAAATCCTTAAAAAGTTACAGTCACTTGAAATTATAATAAAATAGAAATAGCAGTAAAATACTCACATAATCAATTCTCATAACAATAATAAAAGTAAATAAATTTAAATAAAAATTCAAATTATTAAAAGTTAATTTAATAAACAAATAAATGAAAAACAAAATCCATACGAAGCTTTTAGACAACTGTTTCTCACAAGTCAAAGTCATTCTGAGTTAAAAGTTTCATGTCGACTTATTGTGTTTTTCTATTCCTAAAGAAACGGCTGTAACTTTTTAGGGAATAAATTAACAAATAAGTCCATGTGAAACATTTTTCGCAGTGTCACATATCATATTTTTAAATATTCAAAAAATATTTTTGACGTTCTGGCACCCCAAATTTATATATTATATTTAAATTCTCAAACAACATAGTGTTCCAGTTATAGGCATCCAAATTATATTTTAATAAGCGTTGCTACTTGTGGTTTTCTTGCAGCCATATTAGGCGCCTAAATACACTCAATACCTTGTATGATATAACGGGTGATCTAAAATGACGATGTCTTGTTAACGTTTTATTAGTGTCCAATGTCATCGCAAAACTAACTAATATTCCAAAACCTTAACTGTTTCAATTTAATATACCTAATTATAAATAATCAGAGAATCCATATACAAGAAAGAATACCTACGCCACTGAACAAAATTAACACCTGTCATTTGCAACCATTATCATCATGACAATTATTATTCAATGTGGCGGGAAATTCAACCTGTCTTTCGCAATTTTAGATCCCTCTGTATAATCATGAACTATGCCTAAATTCGTTTGCAACCAAGATAAAGAAACATTAGCCAAAAATCGACATAACGAGTTGTAGAATCAAAATAAGCATTTAGGTATACGGAAACCTTATGAAAGTCGTAATGTGATATTTGAAAACAAGAACAAAATAAAAATTATATCTTAACACTGGTGCAATAGTTTAGTTTAATTCAAATAAATCGTTGTTTCAATAGGGGCAAACAACATATATTTCAGCAAAAAAAATTATTTTACTTCAAACAAGTATTCTTTGACCTACATAAATAGTAGCAAATGAATATAATTGTTCCTCTATTTAAATGATTTATTTGAGTCAAACAATATTTTCTATCTGTGTAAAGACAATAATAAATTATACAAAATTGCACCAAACTTTGAAAACTTGACCACATAAGTCGTACTTTTCAGTCATTAGTTTGTATGAATTTGTACAACCTGCCACAATCTAATATAAAAAAATAGTTTTCAAGTAGACTAACAAACACACCGCATCCATTTTCTAAATACTAAATACCCCCGGCCCTCCAGACATCCACATTGTGAACAAGGCTATTTCGTATTGGCGCCCAACTCCCAATATAACGTTATCCACGCGCGCTTGCAATTTCAAAACTAAGCTTTACGTTCCATGAATATTCACGAAGTGACCGTAAATTCTCCAAAGTTAAGATCGAAACAATTCGGAGAGAATTCGTAACCGCACAACGGAGCAAAAGTAACAAATTGAAAAACGGTGCGCTCGCCGCCTTGGTCGTCGACCGCACGGCGTGACGCGCACACAAAAATGAAGCACAAAGGCGCTTTAATTAAGTTTTCCGAAAACAATTTTATTAAAATGCATAAATTCGGCGAGTAAATTTTGGATACTCGCGTACGCAGGCGGAAATGTTTTGCGAGCCCGAGCACGTTTTTACTTAATATTCTCGAGTTTAGATTCAATTATAACACAACCGCTGTTGCTGTAAAGTCACATAGTTTGCAGAATTTACCGTTTTTAGTTAGTTATGCATCGTACTCTAAAATTAAATATTGGGCCGCATTTTAACTCATTGTTTGTATTATGTTAAGGTATAATACAACGCAATACAATACAATTTCCACTCGACAAATACAAATACGAGAACGGGGTTGAAATAAAATGGGAATGAAAACGGCAATCTCGATTTTCCGTAGGGTGCAGTAGGCGGAGGACGTAAAATTTTTTAATCAAGTGAAAAACTTTTGACCCCTCCATTAAACCTCGTCTATTTTAACGTGCAGTAAACTGAAACCGGGACAGTAAAAAAAAACTTTTAATTCGGCCCTGTAAACAAAACCAATTTCAACTAGTCAATGCGGGTGTACACCATTGTTAAAGTTTTTTGGGTTTTTTTTTCTGTTTGTGTTTTGTTTGTGTGCAAACAAAGGGCCCATTTCCATCGGACATAACCTCTTTGCGTTGTGAGTACGATGAACAAATGCTGGTAGTTTTCCATCAAAATTCAGGTTGTTTTTAATGATTTTCATTGAATGTTTTTAAATGAAGCCGAAAATTATTTAGATACAATAGAACCAAAAATAGTAGATATTTTAAAAATAATATCTTGTAAAAGCAATCACAGGGGATAACTTAAAAAAATTAAAATTTTAGTTTCGGTTAAAACAATAACAAAAGATCATCTTAATTTTTATATTATCATAAGTTTGATATATTTGCTTACCCTACCACAGTTATTAGCTTAATAGAAAAGTAATTCTTCAAGTTTAGAGTATACAGTATTGCTAAGAGGGTATAACAATATCCGCAGCTGTTTTATTTTTGAGATACAAGATTATTAATAGTGTTTGTAAAAAAGTACTTCCATATTGGTGGCTGAATTGATATAAGATATAGATGTTAGTAATAAATATAATTATAAGAGCGCATATACAAGAGCAATAAACGAAATCTTACCTATGGACACCATGCTTGAATTTGTAAAATGCCAGTAACGTCTACATTGTATTCTAAAAATAACACCCAATTAGCGAAAGTGGAATTATTCATATCTGGACATGAACATTTTTAGCATTCCTAGTTAAAATACAAAGAGATGGATGTACAGGGTATTTCACGACGAGCTGCCAGTATTATGGAGAACCAAGTGAAATCAGGGATTGAAAATTTGTCGACTTGTAGTTGGATACGAGCTTTTTAACTGAAATATTTTCCGGTTTTGGTTACTTCCGGGCACACCGAAAATGGCGTCAACTTTCATATTTCAAATAATAATAATATAGCAATTTTAGAATCTATGTTAAATTTTAGTTACATAGTTACATATCCTATATCTAACATGTGTCATTATTGACATATACATTTTTTCAATACAAAATGCTAAAAATGCGGCAAAGTTGCCTTAAATTATTTATAAATTAACCGCTGTGACCGGCAAATTGTTGTGAAGGTAGTGAGTGTTCTTCGAAAAGTTAACCATAGTGCTCAAATTATAAAATCAACGTTAAACTTGAGAAAAGTACTAAAAGTCGATTTTTCAAATGGCAACCCTATGATATGAATACAATCTTTGAATTTTATGGAAAATATTAGATTCATTATGACTTTATCATACTATTCTGGCAGAAACTTCATACGTAAAAGTTTCATGACCAAACTTATAGCTGAATAGCGTTTTTTTTTAAAGGGTCCAAAGGAACTATATGTTTACTCCAAGCATTTTTCAAGGATTTTGCAAATGAGCAGCCATTTCTGTAATTTCGTTAAAATAGTTAAATAATAAATTAAAGTAAAGGAAATTTTTGCAGACACGATCGATCTCGATCAAATAGAATCCTCATGCAGCTAAACTATTAATTTTATATATAGTATGATAAAGTCATGAGCCTGGCCACATCAGATTTTTTGTAAAATGTCCTATACCTAAAATGCATTGTTTCCTACTTAAATCGGTTTTTAAGCAACACAATAGAAATTTAAGATATTGCCAAATCTAGATTGCGCTTCAAAACAACCGAAACTAATAAAAAAATTCATTAACAAAGTCATTTAAGTCTTGTCTTTTTGAATAAATTAGATAATAAACTCTCTATAAACTTATAAGACAAGCAGCAATGAAACAGACAAAATTAAAAATAAAAGGACATCGATTAAATAAATTCCAAAAACTATTTATTTCTCGTTTACTAAATGTTCAAAAACATTGCCATTTTCTCCTAAACATGTTGCGATTCTTTTTGACAGATTATTTATTGTTGGCTCGGCTTCCTTGAAAGAGTTAACACATGACTCATTAAACACAACTCATACAATTTGTCTTTAATAGATCCCAAAATGTCAAAATACAGTGGCGTAAAGTCGGGGGAACGCGGTGGTTATGGCCGCCTTCGGTATGGCACATTAAGAGCAACACACCTATCTTTAAACTGAATTTAATAAGGACCTTGGTCAATGAATTTCTGCTTATTTAAAATTGTTCTCTTGTCGAATTTACGTAAGATAGGGGTTGAGATTCAAAATGTAAGTGAAGCCAGTCAGTCCTTCAATTCAAAGTATGATTTAGAATAATAATTGAGAAGGGAATTCGCCCTCCATAACACACACAAGCAAATTTCGTATCAGATTATCCATTGTCAGGATGTTTATAAGAATTGCTGGAGACATTGTTGGATCATTTTTTCACGACGGATAAATAATACTTTTCCAATGATCATGTAAGTAGTTCTGAATGCTCATTCTGGAACATTCAGGTGTAACAGCTGATTAAAAATTGGTGGAGATTTGATTGCATATGCTTTGTGAATCTTTGCGAGTCTTTCGCAACTTCGCTATTGTTGTAGACCAGCCGCTCAAAGGGCGCCTCCACACCAAATTTAATATCCTTCTTAATAATAATTATTAGTATATTGTTTTTCCCTACATATATTTCATGAAGAGTAAATGTATGAAGAGTAAATATAAGATGCTATGTAGTAAATAAACTATAAATATCCATGTTTTAAACCAAACAGTGCTAAGTTACGTAGGAAAGCAGACGCTTTAAGACACCAATTCCAATTCATTAGATGTTATCAACCTCACAAGTAAATTTCGCATTTTAAGTATCTGGTGTCGCATCGCTCTCCTCTCACACTTTCGGTCTGTTGAAAGCTCCGCTCGCTTCTTTCGCACAAAGGCAAGGATGAAGTGTGCCATTAAGATAACATTCAACGGAGAGATTTGGCCGCGGGCTTCGACACTCGGCACTCCTCCTCTCGCTTCTCCGGCCTTTAATAGAAATAATATCAAAGAAGGCCCTAGACAATGCGACTCGAACTACTTCGGTTGTTTATGCGAGAAGCAAGCTGCTGATTGAGAACGGGCGTCGTCGCCAAGACGAAGGGGAAGGTTTTGTAGACGACAGAGGCGGCGAGGGAAGCTCCTGCCTCCGTCACCACGGTTGGAGAGTGTTGTGCCTCCTCACTTGACCCATTTTGCGTTAAGAATCGCACTTTGTCGTCGCTGACGCCGGTTTGCCTCTGACGAAGTAAAGAGGAGACAGACGCACAGAAGAGACCACTCAGGCTTCATTAATTAAGGAATCAACGCAAGCATCAGTTCTACGAAAAAGTTATTTTTTGTTAAAGTAGCTTTTCATCTCACCGTAGGTTGTTTTTATTGCTAATTAATACTTAATACTTGGCGCGAAAACGTGTGCTTCGTTTATCCGATGTCGGGTTTTGCCTGAAAGACTTACGTGGTGCTGTGTGTTCATGAGCATGTTTGCTTTGATGAATAAAATCAATAAACAGGATCCACAATAATTCCGGACAAATAAGAAAAACTACTTTGTTAAAATCCAATAATAATAATCCAGTAAACCATCTTTAATTTTATCTCCAATTCAAGTCACTTTTTGCATCTTTTGTTAAAATTGGTTTTTGAGCAAAAAAACTATATGCGATCCACTCAAAAAAATACGTTCATCTTTTGAAAACAAGTGTAAATTTTTGGAAATATGAACTGTGAAAACCGCATGTCTCTATGTTTTTTGGTTTGAAAGTTATAGGCTAGAAAAAAAAGGAATTAAAGAAATTATGAAAAGAAAGATAGTGTCAATACCTCTCAAAAAGTTTATAAGAAAAACATTCAAACAAAGGTTTTATGAAATTAATCAACGAAGTACTCTTTAATATATCTACTCAATTGTAAGGAATTATTAATTTAGAAAAAAACAAGCACCCCGTATATTAGGGTGTACTGGAAAAGCCATTTTGGGAAACTTAAAATAGTTCATAAAAAGTTGTCTCTATGGAATATATCATAACAGAATTTCGGAAAAATGAAAAGTCTCGAGCAAGTAAGTAGCTTAAAGTTTATATTATTTTTTTTTTTCAAAAAAGTTAAATGTCTGTCAAGTTAAAGATGTTTGTAAAAAAATAATTGTAAGATTTGAGGAACCTTTTTTATCGCTTGTCTTACTTTAAGATTGTAGAATTTTGAATGGATTACAATTTTAAATGGATTCCATTTTAAATGGATATTTATTTGACTCAAGAATTTGTTCTTTTAAATCAAAGGTTGGGTAGACAGATTAATCAGCTCATATTTTTGGATTAAGCATTCACATATCTCTTTTAAATATGAACATGTTATTATAAAAGCAATAATATTTTACATGGAATGAAATTAACGCATCCAAAAAGAACATTAATATTTTCCCACTAGAGGCACCTGATGTCCTTCCTTAGTCTCGTTTCCATCGATATTAGAGCTGTTGGACAGTTGAACGTGACGTACATGGACGGTATAATAGTACAACCACTCATACTGCGTAGACATTAAGGTGTATCGAAAAAAACGTTTTTTTTTATATTTTTTTAAATGAAATATTTAGTGTTTTTTTTTAATGCATCATGACCGCATATATTAAAAAAATTAATGACAAATAAACTTTTATCAACAATAAAGCACATTTTTTAAATTATACAAAAATGGTCATTTTTGTAAAAATTGAGTCGAATCTAAATAAACTGCAGGCGATCGAAATGTTGCATTACAGTAATATATTTTTTATACGGTAATTTCATACCTTATTGTTAAACTGTTTGTATGTGAAAAAGAAAAGAAACTTGATCTTTCATTGTAAAAAAAAACTAATTCTTAAAGAAAATTATAAACTTTAGGCCTTCTAGTAAAGACCTTAATATTTTTCAATTGCGCCAATTTCTGTTGTAATATATGTAGATCCATAGGGACAACTGTTTATCAACTTGAAATTTTGATTTTGGATACCCTACTTTACTCTTCACTGTTTTCATAGTTTTGGTAACGGCCGGTACATGCAAGCAAATACTTACATACTAATATTAGCATATTAGCTTTAAGACAATGCAGATACTTTTAAGAAGAATAAATGTTTCTGAGAAATTGATAATTGATAATGAAAGAGAAAGGTTTTTGTAGGGCAATTCCGGCATCGAAGAAAGCAACCGTAGACACGTGTTTAGCACTATTAGTCCTCATCAGTACGGTATAGCCAAGGAGCAAGATGGACACTCAATGGAAAAACACTCAAATGGAGACCAAGGGGGTAACATCAAGACATCAAGGGGGTGACCAATAGTCCAAAACACGTGTCTACGGTTGCTTTCTTCTATGACAGAATTGCCCGACAAATACCTTTCTCCTTCTATATCTCACCGTCGATTAACCAGCTATCCTTATAATTCATAACAAAAACGTTAACTGTTAATAAGAACACCAGGTATACGCAATAGAGAAGCTCATTATAATTACGTATTTGATTAATTCTAATACTTATTTCAAAAGAAATTTTTGAATAGCTTTTTAAAAGTAGTTTACTCTTAAAAGTTTTTCATAGTTTTGGTAACATCCTGTACATGAAAACAGATAGTAACATTCTAATAGTTGCATTTTATCGTAATGATGATTTATTTTTTGGGTTACCAGGGCTTAAAAACAGATGTTGTTTGTTTGACTTTTTTATTAATCCATTATTTCGCTAAGAATTTTAGCTTCTTCAGGGACAATTAATAGTCCTAAAACATGCATATTTTGTACCCACGAAGTGCCAGTGCAAACGAATGATAGAAACTAATAGTAACCCCTTAACCTACGCCACTGCGAGAGGAATCTTATCTACCTAACACCGCTTATCCATTTTACCACGGATAAAACTATGTAATTAGAAGATTGTCTTAACTCAACAACTTGATAGTCATAATCAGATGCATTATCTAAGTGGTTAGGAGTGCAAGAAAAACACTCGATCATAATGCGAGAGGCGCATGGAAATAAGATTGCTTGCCGGTGTGGTAAAGTACACCAAAGACCAACAATCGCTCGAGGAATCAACATTTACCTATGCGAACTACTCCACGCCGTTCAAACAGCGAATCCGCAGAAATCGCGCGACCCAGTTTCTCAGCTTCGGGCAAATATTTGAGTTCGAGGTTTTAGTTCGGGAATACACATCCCGAACATATCTCGGACTATCTCATCTATTCGGGATTTTTACACGCGCGGATGCTTTTCGCATTATAGAATTAAAGTGGCTAATCTACAAATTGCTTACATGTACGCTTTATGAGCAAGTTGTTATGAGAATCTATAAAAAGTGTACAACATATATCATCATGTTCCATTACACTGCGTTACAAATTAAGAGATATTCATTCATTAAAGACATTCTAACATTTATATAAATGAGTATGTTTAAACTCGACGTCAGAATTTTGAAAAAAAGTGATTCAAATGCAAAAATTACGGGATTTTGGTGAATTTATAGCCACAGAACCCAATGATCTACATACAAACTTCAAAAAGAACATGGATTTTGTGAATAGAACTTTGATACCAGATTGTGATGTCAGAAGCCATGCACAGCTTTGAATACAAATCCATACTCAAGAGTTTCGGATTCTGATTTGTTTTTAACAAACTCGGCGTTGTAATATTTGCTTTTCAGGAAGCACCAATTTTCGTGAAGATTATAATTTTCTAAGAAATCGCTAATAAAGAACTATAGCATGTGTTGCACACCTTCTGGGACACATTGTATATTCTAGAATAAAGGGATCAAAATGGTAAATATCATTATTTTTGTTTTGTTAGTCGCCGACTCTTAATCAAACGTGATTAGTGATTAGTGATTCAGTGCCTCTTGTGAGAAAACACTAGGATTTTAAATAAAAAAGTACATTGTTCAAGGATTACTTTGAGACCCTTTGGAAAGCTCTAGGTTATTGGGTTAAGTCATCACTAACATAACAAACTGTAAATTCAAATATTCTTTTCGTATTTTGGACCATCAGTTTTGCAGCACCCTAATAAAAACAGACCCTGTCCAAAATTTTTGTGGAGAATAGCGCTTTTAATATTGAAAAAAAGCCCACGGTTTGCTAAAAATTAAAATTCCTGGAACGTGGAAAAATCTCGCCGACCGAGCTTTTGGACGGTTATGCCTTCGGGGTTATCTAGGGACCCTGGTGAGTTTTAAACGAATTTAATTCTACTTTCTCCCGCCAGGGGCGCCTAAAATAATGAGTGCGCAGTGAAACACACTTGGCAACGCGCGCGTCGCACAGCATAGATGCCCGGCGCTGCCCCCTAGTGGATTAAACCAACACCATAAATATTGAATTTTTAAAGTGATTGTATGTAGTACAGGAGCCTTTTAGTGCAACATTTTGTAGGGATAATCTGGCGGATTTTTAAATTAGTTGGCATACACTGGCTTAGGTACTTTTTTAGAGAAACTTTTAGGAAAACAATTAATTCTTAGTTGAGTTCACACTTCTCCCATGTATAGATAGAGTAAAATACTGACGTTGATGACAATTTTATTATAAAATTTCTTATATTATATTGTTTGATTTTAGAAATATTTCAATTATGTTCACAAAATCACAGTTCGGAGCAAAAAGGCTTTACATTTTTCTATTCAAATTGTGTTCATGTGTACCCACAACTACATAGATTTATCTATAATAATTCGTTATTTGTACAGGAAGTCCTTTACCATATAGAATTACTGTAGATTTTACGTATTTATTTAGATATGTGAGTAGAGGTAATTTGTAGTCACTTTAAATCGTATGCATTTTTTTTTTGCGATTATGCATTTTTTGTGACCTTTTACCATTAATGCTTTTTATTATTACTTCTTTTACGCTTCACATTCCATTTGTGATTACTAGAAGTATAGGCATTTATTTTTCGAAGCACGAAAAATGAGAAAAAAGGCACACAAAAAAGCATTTTAAGAATACGTATACCTACGTATTATATTTGTATATAGGTATGTATTTATTAGCACACACACATCATACAAAACATTGGTATAACTGAGGAAATTGAGTCCAAATTGTCTCTATATTTAAATGTAGTTGAACAAATTCAACAAAAAAAGGATTAAGTTAATATGTATTACTGAAACAATGTATTAATATAGTATGGGTAAGAAGTGAATGTGAAACTTAAATATTTTTATTTTAATAGTGTGGAATAAACGGAAAATAGCGCGTAAAATAAATAATTGTAACTTACTGCTTGCATGCACATTTTGCAGAATATTTTATTGTTTTGAATTATTAATTCGGGATTTGTTTTTAATTATGTGGGAGACAGTAATTTATATTTTAGTTAAAAGTTAAAATAAGCACGGATATGAGATATAAGCACATCTGCAAATTCCGAAAAAAAACCTGATAAGCAAAATAAAAACAGCGCCAAATGCTTTATTTTTCTGAATTCGTGCAGATCCTAAAGCTTTTTAAACTAGTTGCATTGAAACTGTCCAAGCAAAATGCTTAGAATCCGTACTCTAGTGATTACATACAATAAAAGAACCATAGAACGAAGTTCGATTGGTTTATGCACTACCTAATACTATAATTGTTCCCGAAACTCGTATGTATCTAATTAGGAAACGTTCTGAAACGGACCGGAAAGAGCAGCCCGCCCAATTCGTTAATTTAGTTACGTTAGCGGTAATTACTTTGGCGGGGAGCACGTTCGTATTACAAATTGCCGATCGTTGTTCTTGGTTTTTGCTTGAATATTTACCTGCTCGAACGTCCCTACGATTACGCCCAAATGGATACCTACCATTAAACTTCTATATTTAGCTGTAAATTGACCACAGGCTGCACCACCACCAGCACACAGCTTAGCCATTGTTCCAAAGTTTTAATTGGTAAAATCTACTGTTACAATGGCACTTCCTACTGTTGCTCCACACGTAAATTATGACTGTTTGGAAACTGACCGATAAATTTACCTATGTGTGCACTGGATTATCACTTGAATTAGTTTGAGAGGATATTTAATCCAATCTTAGAGCAAAGGTGGTTGTAGTCCTCATCTGAACTTAGTTTAATATGTATTTAACTTCTCATAACATTCGACAAACTTGTGTTAATTAGAAATAGTAATCTATAGTACATTGCGATTTTCTATTATAACTGATTAATCAAATACAAAATTTGGCACCAAACATGCAGTTTGGAAATAAAACCAGTAGTAGTCTTTGTAATGGAACAGACTGTGTATGGCTCGAAACATTCAGTCTTGCATTTCGATCTATTGCAGGATTTATAGCTGAAAACTAACAAAGAAATCCAACGCCGTAATTGTTCCCCAACGATAGACACTAATTGCCTACATCCGGTAGAAAAATATCGTAGACTATCGCAAAGACAAATATCTGTCATCAGACAGGACATAAAATATAAATAAAATAACAGACAGAAATAATTCTCTCTAGCTACAGTACATTTTATGTATCAAGTTTACCGACAGGCGAAGGTCTGAGAGTGCCTACCATGGTTAATTACCTACAATTCGTCGTATGAATCCATGAGATTTTCAGAGATTACAAAAATAATAATTTTCAGTAGATTTTGCTAACTTACTGTAAATAGAAGGATTGTGCCATTCCAAATTACTCAAAGACGCGATGTACCAGAATATGTAAGAAAAACAATATAGCGCTCATAAGAAAATTATATAAAATTAAAAGTGCCATGTCAAAACGGCATATTGATCGAACAACAAATAAAAAAGCTATGACAATATTTAAAAAATTACGTTTGTTTGCTTTCAAAATGTTTCTATTTATATTTATCTCTAAAATTTGAGACAGTGAAAGGTCCACTAGCAATCAAATTATATAAAAAATACATTCTTTAAAAACTACGCTTTAAAATGATGGAAGTGAACATCGTTTTTAGAATATTCTTTTGCTCCGACACTGCTTGAATAAATAAAACCTGCAATACTCAACGAAAAACAGGAAACTCATAAACACAAACAGAAAATTTGCTGAAAATCTGCATCAAAACAACAATATGATAAATCATTGATCATTGAAAGAATCTACATTGCAAAAAATAAAAATCCTATATTTGTCTAGCTCCCAAAGAGAAAACAGAGATGATTATGGATTTTCTGTTTCCTTTGAATCTAATTTAATCAAATTAATTAATAAATTAATTAAATGACACTACTGTATTACTCGTAGGGAAGTGTCCTAATATTTCAGTTAAATCGTTTAGTTGCATTATTTTTTACTTTATCATATATAAGCAAGATAAAGTATAGTAATCGTGCCGAAAAAAACTTGAGATTCTAGCGGAAATATGTCCTTTTGGGTCCCCTGAACATATTTGACCAAGGTATAAAAAAATGTCTGTGTGTGTGTGTGGGTGTGTGTAAGTGTGTGTAATTTGAATTTGAAAATCTAAATCAAATTTGTTGCTAAAATTAATAGTTTGGCTGCATGAGCAAATTCTATTTCATAGATATATCTCCTAGTGCATTAAAACTAGTTAGCCAGGATTTGACAAATATTTTCATTCTTAATGAATATTTAATTCTATTGTAAAAAAATCAGAGGTTGACACTGCTGTATAGTATGATAACGTAATGTGTCTGGCCACATCAGATTTTTACACAAATCCAGCGTTTTATAAAGATCCAGTTAAGTTTTCTCATAAATAGTCAGTTTTTCAGGCTTTTTTCAATTTATCTATTATCTGAAACAAGATTAGGTACCGTATTTTTTCTTAATTTTAAAATAATATGTAAAGGTTGCTGGCCGCTGTCAAATTTAATAACGCTAATTAAATGTTTATATGCAATTTTTGCTTATTCATTTTAATATATTTGATTATTATATACCACACATTTATTTACTAAACAAAACCAAAAAACAAATATTAAACTTTTGTGTGGAGATGTCAATAATTTGCTAAAAAGACAAGAATAGAAGACTGACCAAAACCAAAAATACCGAACCAAATAAAGCCGAATTAAAATTAGAGGCAATTAATAATTTCTTGGTAGTTTATGTCAAATAATTGCCAAATAATCGACAAATTGGACGTACATATTACGTACGTAATCATACTTAGTAAATAATAAAACGCATTTAATAGTGAATTATTATTCCTAAACTAACTATATTTTCGATAAATTTCAATACATTTATAAAATAATTCATGCTTTTGTTAGGAGCACCGGCACCTCCACCCATCTGGCACACCTGCCTATGGAAACTCAAACCGGCACGTGACACAAAAATCAATCATACTAAATTATTTAGCGTAAACACGTCAGTCATAAAATATAAGAGGACGTCGAATTTAATAGAGAACTGCCCGCGTGAGCGAATTTTATATAGGAACGGTCACAAATAAAACGCGCTATAACTTAGGTTCCATTCCGTTGTATATATTATTCAGCGTTCCATTAATGTTAAAGAGATACCAGCCGAGTTAGGCAGATCGATTTTTTCGCTCCTGTCATGTCCAACCACCCTTACATAAATTTCCCCGTTCCCTCTTTTTTCTGTTCGCCCGCATGCCAAGTCTCTCCTTTGTGCCTGTAATGACAGGCCTTGGCAAGATCTTTGACTTTAAAAACGAGGATAATGTATTATGTATGCGAACAAACTTGTTAAAGGCATTTCCGTATTGATTTTATATATTTTTTTTCGGTACATCGCGATAAAATGAAATGATTGTGTACTGATAAGGGCACAAAAGTCTTTTCGTTACTACGAAACTCCACCGGGGGTATTCAAGTCAAATAATAAGATAAATTTGCGATAAAATACAACCTCTGGCGGTTGAGTCAACCGCGGTTTCACCCTGGTGTTTCGTTGGGTTCGAATCGCGTACCCTTTGCCCTAAATTTGACGTTTTAAACAAACCAGGACTCGGGTGGAGCATTAATCCTTGTTACTGGTGCCCGACCGCAAACTGTTGATGCTGTTATCCTTGGAAGTAATGCCTCAGATATCGTTTTCTCTATTGTATCTCTTCGTTTGTTCAGTTTTTCAATGCTAAATACAGGGTTAAATTTAGCTATTTATACGCAGGGTAATCTATGGTATATGTGACAAGAAAACAAAAGTGAAAAACACAAAATATTCTATAGATTTTTTAGAAAACAAACAGGAACGGCCGTTTGGCACACATGTCAAGAACACAAAAACAAAAATCAAGTTAAATATTTGTATGCCAATGTATTTTTGTGGAATTTTCCATCGTTTGTTATTTCGACTGGTTTTTATCCTATATTGGCGTTTTGTGTACTGTTTTTTAATTAAATTTTTATGTCGTTTTTTTTATAACGGAACTGGGTCTCCACATGACCGCAGTTGCGGTTTCAACTTTAAAGATATGGCAACATTAAACTCAATTAACAAATGGGCGTAATGATATTAAAAAAGAAATGGTTAATTGTTGTGAAAGAACCATTGTTAGTTTATTTCCATAAATCTATAAATGATCAAAACACTCACAAATTTAGTGTAAATAAAAACGATATATCAAAAATTGCTTTAAATTACAAGAATAAAACTTTGATGTAAAACATAATGAACGACTTGGCAATACTTGTGATATGGCAAAGAGTGTAAAATATAGTACGAACAGTATTGCAAATTACTGGATTATTGATTTTAATATTGTAAATGTAACGTTTTTTACTTTTTAGATTTTGGGTTTCTATTAACATTAAATCATTTTTTACAATTGTACGTAGGGTTCTCTAGTAAAATTTTGAGTTTGTAGCATTTTTGGACGATAAAAAAGAAAGAATAACATTTTCTGAGAAGTTAATAAGAAGGAAGCTTGCAATTTTTTGCACACTTGTAAGTCACGTTGTATAACCTTGTGATAAAATATCAAACATTGATTTATATTACGAAGAGTAGAATCTATCAATATCAATAACAAAAATTGGCGATTTCAATTAGAAAAATGTCTTTAAGATGACTTGTATCAAAATCGATGGGGTTTTGGGGTATTCATGAGGTTACTATGACTTCCGGTTTTTCCGGAAATGACGTCATCATTGAAATTTTAAATGGCACCCTAAAGCAGCTGTTTTCTATCAGAATGACATTCTGAACACAAAAACTTCGCGATTATCAATTTTTATTGCCAAGGCAACGATATAATTTCTTTTTTGTTAATTTAGGTGGCTACGAATTTGTAAAAATAGTCGAAAATTGTAAAATAGATACTAGCTATAGCGTGAATTCTTTGGTTTTAGCCAATGACTCAATTTTTCCCGTGTATTTTATGGGTCTACCCTGATTATTCTATATGTATATTAGATAACATTTATTCCGATTACAAATTTACAACATAAAGAATAAGTTTAATTTCATCATATAAAAAAACAGTTTTATTTTGTTTTACTACAATTAATTTACATACTAGTTATTAACTTTTGAGTCGAGATATCGGAGAATTTCACATATTTCAAGTAATAATTTGTCACAAATACAATAATCAAAGCTGGGTTACTATCCTGGCTAACAATAAATAAAATCATGAAATCTGTTTCTGGTATGTTTTTTTTTTCGGGGAATAAGAATCTGAAGGGAAAAATTCTGAATGGATCCTAGTTTTTCCTAGAAAGTTGAGGATAAAAAAAAACTACAATAAAAACAACAATGATACTTTTTCCTCCTGCATAAAAATAATAACAATTTTAAAGCAAGGACCACCTCAATAGACATAATGTATGTTCTAGCGGTATTTCAATCATAACTTTGGATATGTTGATTTTCTATTATATTTCCTTTTAAGATATCAAAGAGTGATTCTCTAATCTCATAGACCTCTGACACATCACGTTGACATAACAATATCACACAACAAATAAAATAAAATAAAAGTTCTGTTCTAGAGTCTGATTCAATTGGGTATATTGATACACTCTGTATAAGTCAGTCAGAGTGTCCCATTTACCTTGAAACTCATCACCATTATACATCTAATACGCACTAATTAATAATGATACATATATTCGTCAAGCTTGGCTACTTTTAACAACTTAATTCAATAACCTCTCCACCGTAGAACACTACAGATAATAAACTAAAATTATAAGTTCGTAAAACTCGGGGCGTTGCCTACCTAACAAACCGTGAAATTTCAGTGAAACTTTACACTTTACGCGTTTCTTAACCGCTCATCACCGCGTGATGGCGCTACGTTAGCCCATCGCGCTTGGCGAGAAAGTCCTTCACGCTTCTACCTAGAACTTCTCTCTCGCATCCAAATATTTACAATTCTCTTGCCGAGCGGAACTGTATTACCGAGTTCCTGCAGAGATTAATTAAGAAACGCTTTAGATTTGTTTAATAAATAATCCGCCAAAGAGCGCACTCCATCTCTCTTATTTTAGGTCAAACTCCGTGCGAGGGCAAAACTGTTGTGAGCGCTTGTTAAAATTCGCAAAATAACGCCTACAACACGATTAATTATATCCGCATTCTTGGTACGGTAGACAGAATTAGTAACTAATTATTGCAGTAAGCACTAACGAAAACAAAGTTTCGAGGGATTTAATTCTGTTAAATGTTTTCGTTAGTCGTAAATATGGCGGGTCCAACTCTCACTGCATGATAAGTAATGTTGGTCATTATGCACGTAAATTTCCGTACATTGAGAATTATAATTAACAATCTGTCGCTACAGATTATATGGTCGTAAATGGTGTAAAAGATGAACAAAATAATCGTTTTCTTTTTATAAATGAACTTAAAATATACACAATTTCCTCTACTTTCATTTATTATTTCACTATATTTAACTTCTAGAAATGGCGGATCATTTGAAAAGTCTTTGAAAAATGAGTTCCTTTGGACCATTTTGAACAAAAAGTTCTTTCATCTCTAAGTTTTGTAAACAATTTTTATTTCTTCATGAAAAGAAATTATTTTACTACTACATCTTTCGTTTTTGTCAAATATATTTCAAAGAGCCCAACTCACATTATAAAAATAGATTTAGAAGATCATCAAAAATGACCATATTACTGCTGTCACGTGTGGACAGCTCATCGCAGACTCCAGAACCCTTTTGCGTTCCGAAATATACTGGAAGAGGTCATGCTACACTTAGCATCAGAACCACAAATTAACCTAGATCATGTGTGATATAAGTGGATGGATATGCTCATTTTTTGGACAGTTGACCGTTTGAAACTGACTTAAAGGGCTTTCCAGGGTTACAAAATGAACTGGATTTGATGTTGGGTTCTTTACGAACATGTTTATGACAATATAACCCGATAGGTAAGTAATCAAACTCAGATCCAAAAATAACTTACAAAATCGGAAATAACAAAGGAAATAATTAAATAACTAAACATTAGATGAAATCCTATACTACTCAATAATTTATATCATGATGTTCTGAATTCGACGAAACGAGAGTTCGGTATCAGACACTGCATAAATGATATTTTTCAGAGTTCTAACTCCGTTCCACTTCTGTCAATTACAACGCTGAAATATTTGAATTATTGATGTAATGGAGCAACTACTAGAACTAGGGTCTTGAAGAACAGGGAGCTCTAATTTTAGACGACAGGGTTCGTTATGGAGGGCATACTAATGCCATCTGTATTATGTATGCTAGGGAGGTCCCAGAAGCATATTTAAACTAGATTATTTAATTAGAGTGATTAGATTTGAGCGACTGAAATATACAATTATGATATTTTAATTTTGACCGTAAGTAATTTTTAAATTAATTGTATGTACCTATACGTAGATATAGATTAAGTTCTGTTTTGCTGTATTGTAGATTTGGACTGAAGATGTCTTAGAACGAAACCATGTTTTCATTAAAATAACTTAGCAAGACAAAGGAACAGAGGTTTTTATTTACACATTCCCATTAATTTTTTCACCTTTGTCATGGACCTGATAGATATAATTATTATTAATACAATTATTAGAATTGGAATAAAATTATTATTATTAATAGAATTATTAGAATTAGAATAAAATAATTATTATTAATAATTAATAGAATAATAAAGAAAAATTATGTACGAAGGCTTACCTTAAATTGCAGAATTGTTCGACATGTTTGGACACCTGAAATTAAAAGAAAAACAGAATATTAATTTACCAATCTTTTTCTTACTGATTACGGTGTTATATTACAGAAATTTGAGAAAAGGATAACTAAAAACAGTAGAAAATTGACAGTAGGAAACATGGATTTTGTGAATTCCATTGAACAAAATTGTCAAGAATATCAAAATGTCAAGTTTTGCAAGTTTATACGAGTTGAACGTATTGTCCTAGTAACCTTATAACCTTAATCTTTGTACTGAAATACCTGAAATCCCGAAAGTTTGTCCACAAATGTTTTTGAAGCATTTATAGATACTCTTTAAGTGGCTTCCATAAAAAACAGCAACAAAAACGCAATAACCAGTTGTGATATGCAACTTTCCAGCTCGAATTCGTATTCAGCGTAAGCAAACGCCTATTCGTTTGCCATAAACAAATAAACAAATTTTCAACTGTACTTTTACGAAAATTAAAAAAAAACATCTGCTATACTATACTACGTAGTACTTAGTTTTGCAACATTTTGACTCTTCAGTAAGAAGTTGTTTTCGCATTAATAAAATATTGCTTTACAAATATTGCTTTATTTGCAATTATGTTACAAATATTGTCTGTACATTCTGCACATTTGAAGTGTACTTCACTCCAATAACTGCAGTTTGTATGTACCATAGAGATTTGCTGCGTCAAGGTGGAACCTTTGTACCACGCGCAACGAGAAAATAGACATTTGAAATTGAGCACGTGTACGCCCTTGAAGCCGTTTCTGGGTATAGAATTGCATCTCAATCTCGAGCGTTCCTTTGTTTAATTGTCATCCGCACCCTTCACGGTAGAGCGGAAAACGTGACTATATATAGCCCACAGTCTTCCGTAATACAGCTTACGTATTAAGTTGACGCAAATCTAAACGTTAATATGATTAACGCTAACATTATTCCTTTCAGGCAGAATATTTTACCTCAATCAAGTCAGACTAATGTGTTAAGAAATGTAATAGAATAATGAAATTTATCATTCTGGTTAGGAGACATAGTTTCAAAAGGAGTCAGTCTGTCCTCTCTTTAGTCTGCTCTTCTTTCGTTTTTATTAACAATTATCCTCTCTCCCAGAAACTATATAACTATATTCCGGACCGTTAGAACATTACTAGAATAAGAAACGATTGTGTCTTGTTAAGTGTAATGTCAAATCAACAAAACGAATGCCCTAATTAAACTTCAGTATTGTTGATTTCTCATTTTAACCAACTAGACAGAAATATGTCGGAATTTACGACAGTCACTGAATTTTGGACGTTTTCTTATTTTCAAGTCAAATGGTGTTTTGGCCAGGAAAAAATATAAAAGTTTTTTTTCTTTCATTCTTGCTACCTCCTATGGATATGCCTTAACAATAAAAATCTCAAAAACCCTAAAAATGTTCGACTTTTCTTCAGTTTTTTCGCGAAAATGTCATAAAACTATAGCAGCCTCGGAAACGATTTGACTGTACTAAATAGATTGTCAGTAGAACTAGGTTTTTAATATTTCTAAACAAAGCTTATTTCCTTCTTACTTATTAAGATTTCATTAAAATTTAAGATAAAAGATATCATCGGAGGAAACGGAAACCTCTCGTGACCCTTGGGTCCGCAAGGACCTCGTCAAATTAGTAAATTAAAGGTATAATGAAACGAGTTCTCAGGAAACCGTCGGTACGCGCGCGAGGAAAGTTTAGAAACTCCAAGAAATGTGCTTTAATTTCGTCCTGAAGATTATTCGGCCTGACCCCTGACACTTCAGGAATGCCAACCGACCCCCTCTGCCCCTGCCCCGCGCTAAAGTTCGTTCAGTTATTACCTGGAGGAATATTTCAAATGCCAGGAGTCAGCAGGAGTCAGTCTGACCTGGGGGTATTTTTGATATCAAACTTTAAAAGGGTTATTGAAGACAGAGAAATGCGGAAGGGATAGTTAATAATTAGTTATTACACTACTATATTTAGGAGTATGTGTGTATGATGACAAAAGATGTGACGTTATATTAAATTAAAAAAAAAACACCAGATGGTTTCCCTGTGTGGCGTCAAATGTACATAGTTATAGTCATAATAATAGAAACCTATTATAACTAATATCTATAGGTACTAATAACTGCGACAGGTGGTACATAGCCAGAATAAATTGCCCCATTAATATAGATTATATGGAATAGTTAATTATGTTGGTTTGCAGAAATACTATTGAAAGATGCTAATATCTAGAATCACCGATAATGTCATTAGAGTAAAACACATTGAGTCATTACTGTCTGACCATTTCAACGATATTTACCAACTTATTACGTCGTAGTTCTTGTGTATATGAAAGCGTTTTTCTGTCTGCAAAAGAAGAAAAATTCATTCACTTCCCATTTCATTTTTGGTTGACAATAATCCGCAGAAATTGAGATTCTCATCAAACTAAAAAAAAAAAACTGATGCACAACTGACCCTAACTTTTCAATAATTTTCTTAATTACTGAAAAGATTGAGATTAAACAATAAAATAAGAACAAGCAGAACTCAAATTAATTACTAAAATTGATATAAAACATTCAAATTTGATGTCTGGGAATTAAATTAAATTGAAAACGACATCTTACATTTAATTGTGAAAAACTGATACTTTACCATTGAGAAAATTTAACAATTTCTCAATTTTTCGACCAGCCTGTAGGTTTAATAAAAATTCTTACTTTGCCTATAGACTTTTTAGAGCACCCAAAACTCTTTATACTGAATAACTTTTTCTGGAGAATTTAAAATTTACTTATTCTGGGAACATACTACTTTAAAATATCTATGGCACATCTGCCTACCATGGAATACACGTTGGTAACTGGATTATTGTCAGTTTTCATGTTATCAATGAGCAATATCAAACAACAAATACAAAAACATATAAAACAGATATAAGAGAACAATTATTGTTCTTGTTTGGTTCTTCTTTCACAGTTTTACTATGAACACAATTTTTTTATACAAATTTCCAAAAGGAAACATCTATTCAACCAGTCGTCTCACCCAGAAATAAACCACCTAGGCAATCATCTCCACACAAAGTTCGCGCTGAGCAATTTCGCCCGGTCGAGATGCGATCATTATCCGAAAAAAGTGCGGCAGACTGAAAAATGAAAGACCCGCGGTCTTTTTTCAGCGTCTCCTCTTCCGAACGTGGGGTTCGTTAACACCGACAACCGAATCGCTACTACATCCATACCTTTCGCCGCAAGTCCATGATAACCAGACGTCTCTATCTCCGCCGAGACGTAACCAGACAATGCCAAGCCAGCTTCAACTGGTAATCTGTTCATTTTTGCGCATTGTTCGCGAGATTTTTACGAGCCCGCATCGAGCATGGTGAGGAGAGATGCATCGCTAACACTGCGACGTCGGAAAATTACAAAAGCCGCGGGAAACCGACGTCGAAAATTGCTGGAAACTGGTCGTATCTCGAAGGATTCACTAACCTATGACCAAGTTGTAAAGAGTTTAAAACTTTTTCATCTACTTCGATGAGTCTCCACGACTTATACGCTTGTTAAGATCAGCGTTTCGTCATAAAGATTGCGTCTGTGTGTTTTTCTTTAATAGCCTAAATATAAATAGTAAAATAATCATAAAGTTCTGGAAAGGGCTCTGAATAATTCTGCTCGGTTTAATAACAGCCTATTCTACTATGTAGTTTGAATAAGATGTGACAAATATGTCCAAATGACGAATTTGTAAAACTCGTCATTTAAAATTTGTTCATTATTATGTATAAAACAAAGTACGAAATCGTTTCACACAGAATAGCGCAACAAATATTTCGACGTCAGAAGTATTGTGTGTGTGTCACTTTTGAAGGTTGTGATAAGTGAATTTCTTGCTCTAAATTGAAAAGAACTGCCACGTGAAACAAAAACAAAAAAAGAGAAACTCCGTGAGTGTGGAAACGTGTGAAAACGTCTAAATTCTAGATGATTTAATGCAGCATTTATATTGCATGTGGTTAAAGAACGTTCTAGAAACCGTTTGACAGATATTGCGATTTTTTATTTCCGATGTCATTTTGAAACTCCCGACTAATCTTCATAATAATGAAATGTCGCAATTACTTTGTTTTAATTTTCCACTGAGAGGACTGAAAGGATATAGTTTTGGAACGTAACAACAATCCGGTTTAATATATATTATTTTAATATTTGATCCTATAGGTTTTATAGGTTCTAGTTGAACCAATCAAGGTTGACAAGTTTTAAAATCACATTATAATATAGTTAGTATTTTAACAACCTTCTGAGGGCCGGAGAAAAATCTCTCTCGAGCCGACTCTGGCCCGTAGGCTATATGTACGGGACCCCTACTGTAAGCAATAAAAGCTAGGGTTGTAACGGAATTCTGCTTCCGCTTCCGCAACTGCGGAACTTCCGCATATTTTTCCACTTCCGCATCCGCATCCGCGCTTTTGTAAACGCATCTATTGCGGAAGTTAGAGATACCGAGCGTTTGATACATAACTGGATGCCGTTAAGCTTTTTGTTGTTTACTGCCGGACTTTTTATTTTTAGGCATGTTTGTACAGTTTTTAAGTTGGGTAACGGAATAGCAAAAACATTTTGTTGTTTTTTTTAATAACATGCAGTTTTATAAGTCTTTGTACACCACACTTGAACAAGAGTAATTTAATTTTGTTGGTTATTGAATTTCACAATTTTCTGTTGTACGTCTTGTTGGAATTTGATATTGTTTTTGTGTTACTATAATAAATATTCCTTTTACTTCCGCTTTCGCGGAAGTCGACCATTTGACTTCCGCATTCGCATCCGCATCCGCAAAGGTCACTTTCGTTACAACCCTAATAAAAACTATAGTTAATTTTTTTCTAAGAGATAGGCAAATTCAATGTCATTTGAAAATATTTTATTATATTAGCAATTTGAAATACTGTATCCCGTTTGGAATCTGATTTTACGATATAAACGATAAAAACAAAATATAAAATATTAAAAAAGGATATAAAATACTCAAATTTAAATTTTTAAGCACAAATATAAATTTAAAACTACTTTACCACATCACTTTTAATTGTGAAAAGCTGTGATTTTACTCTTAAGAAAATTGACGAACTTCTTGTTTTGCAACCATCCTGTATGTGAAATTAATATTCTCACTTTGATCCACTATAGGTACAATATATTATTTTGCCATTATTTGACGCCTTTTCGACATCGCTTGAACATCAATCATCGTAGGTTACAATTTCTTCTTTTTTTATTATATTCGGTAAAATTTTAGTGTTATTAACCAGTAAAAACATCAGGACGCGATGAAAATTTTCATCATCGACAATCTCAGCGTAATAAAAATTGCTCGTTTATCTAACAAATCACCCTCATCACGAGTTCAGAATGCAGCAGGCCACCCCTACGTTATTCTCCAGGAAGTACCTACTCGTACAACCCCCGCAGAAATATTAACCGATAAGAACTTACAAATGTGTTTTCATAACGTCGATTCTTTACAAAGTGCGTCGACGCTACGTTCAAAGTTGCTCCCTTGATAACCCTACGGATCCATCAGTATCCACAATGCCCCTTGTACGAATGTAGGAAAGTATTTTTTTCCCGAACACCCCGAACGCAGAGTAGTACGACGGGGGTCGTGAAAAAAGCGAACCTATTGTCGGAGCTACGTAGCTGTCGAAGGCAACGCGCGTTATCTTAGGGCCAGATCATTTCTCTTTACCTTTTACGATTATGGAAACGTCGAGGTTTTATTACCGGTGCAGTAAAAATGGTGGTAGGAGGGTAGAGACTTGGGGGACGATTCTTCTTCCGACTTATGAATT
This sequence comes from Melinopterus prodromus, assembly GCA_964023965.1. Classification (NCBI taxonomy): domain Eukaryota; kingdom Metazoa; phylum Arthropoda; class Insecta; order Coleoptera; family Scarabaeidae; genus Melinopterus; species Melinopterus prodromus. Next base: position 64,598,341 of record OZ030393.1, read on the forward strand.
TCGCCGAAATTTATGGATTGTACTTGCGTGGTCGAATCAGACCGACCATAAAATTCTAGACGATTTTATTAGTTTATCCTTGTTCAAATTGCCCGGAAGAAATGTACTGACTGTGCAGGACAGCACGAAATGAAGAAAATGGAAACCCTCGTATATTATGCTGGAAATAATATGTACTTACTTTATATTTTAATAAGAATTGGATGTTTTTCAATATTTTCTACACATATAGCCTGGCTCAAACAATTGTTTCAATAGAGGCAAGAAATATTTCTTTATGCATCAAAATGTATTTGTTTGGTAGAAAGATCGTTTATTAGTGTCAAACAATCTTTATTGTCAGTTAAAATTTACAATTTTCATATTATAAGGAACGAGATTTATTTGGTTCCAATAATTGTTATGGTGTTGAGTTTATTATGAATACTTAGTATTCAGTTAGCTCTGAAGAAGCGCGCAAGATGGTTTGCGAAACGTCAGCATTTCTAAACTTGACACACGGCATAACCCGGAAGCAATTTATTTTCTAAATATATATTGTCTACATGATTCTAACCGTGACAGCCTACGTACTCACATAAACTTTAACACTTTCCTTTTTCAAAATTCCAAAATCGTATGACAATTTTGATGAACCAGCAAGCTTAGCTTCACATAAAATATCATGACAGGAATTAACTATATTTCGCTACAACGTTTTAGCATTTGTCCAAATGTAACATAACGCTCCAGCAGCGAGTAAATTCCTCTCAGGTATTAAACAATGTTAAAATATAAAGTAAACACGGGGAGGGAAACATCCCCCACAGGAGAGCTCGGCGAGTTTGTAATAGTTTGCCGTAGAAATGCCAGTACGGTTTACCTTAGCATGCTCTACCAACGATCTCGCGTCCAATATATTTAAATACGCCCGTCGAGTGCTTCGTAAACAATAAAATACAACGACAGACGGGAAATTGGCGAAACCCCACCGTACCTACACGGCGGCGTAAACATTTTCATTAAAAAGTTTAATATATTGTGCAGAAATGAGAGATATAACATTTATGTTGTCACATTTGAAGTTTCATTAGAGAAAACTTGGGAAAACTCAGTATATTATCATTATTATCTACACTGTGTAAAACAGATGTCAAATTACACATTGGCTGCAAATTACAATAGTTCATTATTTCGATAGTGCTGCTTTATTTCAATTAGAATGATCTTTTAGTAAAATGGTAATGGAAATATAAGTTAATAATAAAATGTTATATTGTATATATAAAAAATGGAAAAACGTCGGACCGGCAATCCGTACATCTGGGTTCGAATCCCAGGCGTGGCTGTAGTTTTTAAGTTAAAAAATTAGCATCACCTTGTATTAACTATATTTAAAATTTTTGTTATATAAAAAGAAATTCTTTCAAAATAATATTATTTCTGGAATAGAACTATAGAGAGAAAAACTGAGATGTTTTATGTGGCCAGTAACTATAAACTACCTATACCAATTAACGTCCTTTAAAATTAGTGTTTGTCTTTACGAAGTTAGAAACAAGTCAACTACAAAAATCAAAATAATAAAATAGCCGCTTTGCACATATGTTTTTTACCGTTTTCAAATAGTAAAAATAACCAAAAGAATTGAAGATTTGATGCAATTAGATATTGAAACTTTTATATGCATGTAATAAAAATAAGTTATGTAGAAAGGTAGAATCATCAAATATAAACAACTACAAACAAAAACGAAACAACGAATATCCAGGATAATAATAAAGTTTATGAAGAAAAAACTACAAAAATAATACTGTTTCTAAAGGTGTGACAAATTGTCATTTAAAAAATAGTTTTCTTATGTTTAACACAAGAAAATTACATAGTTAGTAGCGTAATCTAAAAAAAAATCCGTTAACACATTTGAGTCTTTAAGTGACCATACCAACCAACAAAAAAAAAACAAAATCGGACAAGCGAAAACTGTTTCTGATATGCTTTTTTCGGTGCAATCTGAGTCGATTGAGATTTTTGCAGTTTTTAGCTAATTTTCTCAAAAACGAAACCAAAGTCAAAACTTCTGCCTTCAGATTCAGATTGTACGGAATAGAAACCATACCAAAATCAATTGTCACTTGTTAGATTTTATTCATTGTTACCAGGGTAGTCACGTAGCACAGACTATTGGTTTTACAAATTAATTACATGAAAATATATGAAATGCTCTGATAACAAGACTCAAAAGTTATTTGATTGTTTTTTTTTTAATTAATAACTGTGGTATGTAAGTTTATTGTAGTAAAACCAAATAAAAAGTGTTTTATATACAGGATGTCCCACATTTTTTCCCGAAAAAACTATTTTCCAGATAGTAAATGTAACAACACTGAGAAAAGGTTTCATATGGATTAATTTGGTTCATTTATTCTTTAATAGCAAAAGTGTAATTTAAACGGCTTTACCTTATTTAGGAATTGGAAAACCAATAATTTGATAAAATTTGATATATATTGTATTGTTAATTTTTCTTTACAATCGTAAAATTACAACGTATGCTATCTACAAAGCCAAATTTGGAGAATAAAACAAGTAGTCTAGAAGGCTTGATGATAATATATTTTAAATAAATATGTTTTATACTTACTTAGTTTTAAATAAAATTATACAAATCAAAATTACTGCATATTTCAGTTAATATTATATTAAAATTTATGATAAATTATAATTAATTTATGTAATGTATTAATTTATGTAAAATTACAGTAAAATCGGTGTAATATGCCGGCCAAATGCTTGTATAATCACAGTAAAATTACAATTCCTACTGTAAATTCACAACAAAACGTTTCTCAGTCAGTCTACACGGAAGAGTAAACATTTTCATTTAAAAATTTTTCTATATGGGGCAGAAATGAAAGGTATAACTTTTATATTGTCACATTGAAACGTTTCATTAGAGCGAACTTTACTCTCGGCTGCTGTAAAGTGCAACTTGGGACAGCTACAGTATATTACCTAGAGCCAACGTATATACACGGCCGGGTCATCGCCGCCTGACCTCCTCCATTTAATATGAGTAACGATCACGACCTCTGCGGTAGGTCAGAGGTCGGCACTGTACTGGTACAATGATTGCGGGGTTTTACCTCTAATGTATGGCCGCCTCTATACCGCACTGTATGGGAACGGCCGTCTAAACTTAGTACCGCCAATTAAGGTTTGTGCAATCTTGAAAAGTTATGGAGTGGAGTGATGGCCAAATGTTAAAAGTTCTTGGTAATCATCAAGATTGTGTCGAAGATGTTGTTAGTAACATGCACATGAATAGTTATGACTTAAGACGTCAAACTTATGGATGGTCGACGAAATAAAATACGAAATTTTTGAGAGGTTGGTAACGGCATACTTCACGGTAACCTTAAAATAATATTTACTATTTTAATTGTGCTATTTATTGTAAGTAGTTGTTTATTTTCAAATGGTTAGGAATCAACTGATTAAAACAAAAAGGGGCAAGTATGACAACAGATAGAACTTATCTAAACTGTAAATACAGAACAAAATTATGGGAATAATTTGCACTACGAGATGGCCACCAGAGCGAATACATGACATTGTTTTGCAAACAAAATCTTAAAGTAGGTAATCTCAAATAATTAATTAATTTTCCTGAAATAAGTTATTTTATTATTGAATCTATATGTTACGATACATTAAGACAAAACTGAAAAAGGCCATCAAAAAAAACGGGTTGTGACAATTTAAAAGATATTAATGATTTCATACGTCAAAGACAATTGAAAATCAAAAGTGTAATTTGGTAAAAACTGTGAATTTACATAATTAAGATTTGTATTCTAAGAAAAATTTTATAATAACAAAACTTGTTTCGGTTTATTGAACTTCTTCAATACTTTTGCCCTTCAGGGCATTCATAGTGTCCTCGCTTTTAGATAATTTCAACTAAAAGTGTTTAATCCACAAGTTATCCATTCTAGGGCAAAATATGTAATCTTTTATGTAACATTTAAATGTTATAGGCAAAAGCAACAAAACAGCATCACAAATTACCACGGTATACTACAGATAACATATCTAACATGACTATAATCAACAACAATGTAGTTATTTCATAAATCTATACGACAGCACAGATAGAAATGAATGAATAACCTACCTTATAACCTTATGTCAGCACTCTGTACGGTCCATAGTGTTAACACAATAGCATCTCATTAATATTTTTGCAAGTCAGGCTGTCAAAATTTATGGCTTACGTGTTAATTGATTAATTTTCCACCTTTATCGTGGGTCCTAGGTGGGTTTTGATAACCATATCAGGTGACAATTTCCTCAGATCGGCTATAATAAATACAGTGTTTATATGTAGGTATACAATATTACTTCTAGGGTTTCAAATGCAACATTTTGACTGCGTAAACAGTAAAAACACACATGATTATGCTTGTGGATAAACACTTACAGCCTCCGTGTCGAATGAAGAAGAAAATTTATGAAACTTTTCACTATGTAACAGATTAGACACTGCACCAATGACGGCACTAATTGCAACTAAAATAATCACAATAGATAATGAAAATAAGTACCGAAACTACTCCGATCGACCCACAATATGTGTACGTAACTAAATGAATAAAGGAAACATGTGCGCATAATGGTGATGTTCGCAACAACACGAAACCCGGGTCGACGGCTGGCAAGTTTTTTGTACGGTTTGCAGGTATGCGATAAAATAGTGTAGGTATTGGTTATGTTAGAAAATTCTGGAAATGCTCCACTAAAATTTAGTCGATTGTGTACCATCATAAGTCATAATATCGATAAACTAATTTTAAATTATGTATTTAAGTACATAATTGATTATCAAATTAATATGTGGCTAATCTGTTGACGATTGTTGATAGTTATAGGTAACCGTAGTAGAAAGAAATACATATAATCATTTAATTTTTAAGCCTAAATATTAGAGCACATTTCACAAATGTACACATTTCCAACTACGTTATTTGCCAAAAATACGATTATCTTCACTGATATTTTGGCCAACAAATGAACAAAACCGAAGATCTGAAAATAATTTCTGGTATGCCTTTTTGTAGAATCTGAATCCGGAAATTGCTGAAATTATGAACTATGTCTAAGTTTGGATACTTTGATACCTTTTTATCACTGATTTATTTCAATTTATTTCAATTAATGTCTACTAGTTTACCTCTTCGTTTCTGCCTCTCATTGCCGATTTTTTTACGACACAACCAATATGAGACAAAATGCCAATATTACCACCTAAACCAAGCATAATTTTCATGTACTCAGAGCATTTTTTAAGGGACCATGTGTTTTTGAATGAAGTAATTATCTACACGTTCAAATATCGTTTAAATTTTCAATTTATTCCGACAACATTGGCGTTTTGTATAAACCCCCATAATAAATGCGTCTTTGGTTAAAAATGATAACTATATCTCACAGTCTTTTTAAATATATAGTCCAACTAATAACAAAATTTTCAAATAAAGGTATCGCTGTCATTATCTCCATGAATTAAAAAATACTATTTTATGGCAGACCAGTATGATACTATTCTGTGAACTGCCTTGGACAAACTCAAACATATTATTGGGACATTTCTTATCATCTGAACAACATACATATTAAAATAATCAACGAAAGTTCACCACATGTTTTGTTAATTAATATATCATTATTGAATATTGATTTCTGACAAGCAATATTCCTACATTTAAATAAAACCCGTCTTTTTGAAATCCATTTTTGATATTAGATTTGCCTCAGTCTATGATCATCGAGACAGGATACAATCTTTTGCGTTCGTCGTACCGCTACAGAATTCCTACTGTATTCACTAGACATGTGACAAAATCTAAAAATGCTACAATTGGTACTTTTAAAGCTTCTCACATGCTATCAAAAAGTAAAATTGAATTGTTGTAAAGATTGAGTAATAGAGCGCTTCTAATTTTGAGAAAAATTCCTTTTTTTTCAGGGGAAATCGCTGCAAACAGTATGACAGTATGACCTATTAACTAAATAGGCTAATATGCTTTAATAAATAAATAGAAAATTTCTCAGACATTATATAAATATGTTCAAAAATATATAATTTTAAAAATAATAAAATTCAATAAGGTGTTCAGGAATGTTACATATTCGTTCAATAAAAAAAGTAAACAGTGTAATGTGAACATCCTGCAACATATATTATGTACCGAAATATCCTTCCACATAAAATTGGCAACACCAACTTAATCCTCCAACTTTTAACGAACAAAAAAATCAATTTCTTGGGCTATTACCGCAGAATATTAACCAATTTAACACCGGACCACGGTTCATCTAAAGTCATCTGTATTCCAGACGGCGTTCTCCCACCTGACAATAAATAGATCAGAGCCGGAAGCGACGGCCAGATAGTTCGAACCGACGCTCCAACCTCCATTCATAACTCAGCAGCGGCGCACGGACGCTCCTCCGAGAGACGACGCCACCTGGTGTTCGAAACATCTGAAGACGGACGACCTCTCGTCGATCGTATACATTGTTCTTATCTCTATTGCCCTCAGACCAATTGATCGGTTGGCATCATTAATCATTTAATCCAGATCGTGATGATTCCATCGATTGATTTATACAGGGTGGAAAAGTATGTATATATTGTACGGAAATATGCAGGTTTAAATTTTTTTTCTAGACGTATCGTTACAAATCCTTGTCCATAACAAAATTTAACATAAGCAAAAAGAAAACAACAAAAAAAAACACTGTTTTTGGTTTCAAAATGAAACAGTAGAGAACCTTACGACATGATTTTCTACTTTGGTTTCATAACAAATACATTGTGATACTGATTTTGGTTTTATATTGGAGTTTTCATTACGAAACCTAAGAAAACATTTTCCTCAGAAACCTTAGAAAAACATGTGAGACTGTTTTTGGTTTCATAATATATATCATAGAAAGAAACATTAGAAAACTTTATCTTAACAAAATTTTACATATGACAAAGATTCACAAAAACCATGCTTTTCTACTTATTTTCATTCACATTTTGACACTGTTTTTGGTTTCATAATAGACTGTTTTCATTATGAAGTTAGCAAACTTTGTCCCAAACAAAATTTTACAAAAGACATGTTTTTTTACTCTGGTTTCATAATAATCACATTGTCACACTGCTTTTTGTTTGATAATGAACTGTTTTCATAATGAAAAGTTACCAAACATTGTCTCTAGCAAAATTCGTGTGTAGCTACTCTTTTTAGTTTCATAATAGCCTGGTTTCACTATAAAACGTCACAAAACATTGTTCCTAACAATTTGAGTTGACAAAGATTAACAAAACAAAAAATATGTGTTCTACTTTGGGTTCATAATAAACGCATTGTGACACTCTTTTCTGGTTTCATAATGAACTGCGTTTTTGTTTCATAATAGACTATATTTATGAAACGTTTGTAAACCTTGTCCTTAACAAAATTTTATATACGACATGATTTTCCACTTTGGTTTCATAATAAATACATTGTGGTACTGTTTTTGGTTTTATAATGGAGTTTTCATTACGGAACCTTAAAAAACCTTTTCCCAAACAAAATTTGACATGACATGTTTTTTACTTTGATTTCATGTGAGACTGTTTTTGTTTTCATAATGGACTGACTGTTTTTATTATGAAACATTAGCAAACTTTGTCCTAACAAAAGACTGTTTTCAGTATTAAACGCTAGCAACCCTTGTCCCTATCAAAATTTTACATACGATATGTTTTTCTAGCCTGGTTTTATAATAAACACAATGTCACTGTTTTCTGTTTGATAACGAACTGCATTCACAAAAAAAATTACATAGGACAAAGATTAACAAACTTTGTTTAATAATAAACCCATTGTGGTGCTATTTTTGGTTTCATAATGGCCTATGTTCATTATGAAACGTTGGAAAACGTTGTCCCTAACAAAATTTTACATGAAACAAAGATTGGAGCAAAAAACACCTTTTTACTACCTTGGTTTCATAATAAACACATTGGACTGTTTTTGGTGTCATAATGGACTGTTTTCACTATGATACGTTAGAAATCATTGTTTAGCAATATTAGACGTTAGACAAAAAACTTGTTTTTAGTTTAGTTTCATAATAAACGGTTTGAGTATTATTTTGGTTTTCAGTTATATAATAAAAACAAACGTAATGTTCATACCTATTTTAGTAAACTTTTGGGGTTTCAAAACAGTTTTTATTGCGTTTCAGTCTGACATAAAAACGGAAGGTGGAAACTTTTGAAAGAGTCGTTATAATTTTTATTTATTCTCGGTGCGTTCAAAGGTTGCTCTCCTGAATTATGGAATAGGTGAGGAGGCTGTAAAAAGAGGGAAGAATAAGGGTATTGTTTTCGTAAACAAGGGCGGAGTGCGAAGAGTTGTAGGCCTAAACATCATACTGATTTAGATAACGGCTTGCTTACGGTGCGCGTTACGTCACGTGTTAACAGTTTTATGGACGGTGCGTGTTTACGTCCGTTTCCTTCGCAGTCTTCGAGACCGAAGCGGTCTGAATGAGAAAGACTGGAAAGAGTAAAGAACTAATTTTAGAGATGGAACTCTTGAGACAACAGTAAAAGATTTAGTGGTCATATAAATCAACTTCAAAGATTAAAACGTACAATTGGAATGGTCACAAGAAATAGCAAAATATAAAAACTTATTTCAAGGAAGTATGACGGACCTACAGACTAAAAATATCAATGCTGCCGATATAATAGTCAGCAATAACGTTAAGCAATAAAATATGGGATTGGAAGCTAGCGTCAATCGATAGCTGCTCTAGTCTCATCAGATATTTATGTCTTCATACTCCTACGTGAAATTTCAACAGAAAAAAAAATTGGGCTTAAACTTTATTCATCTTTCTGCTAGTGAAAGTAAACAAGCAATAATATAACTATAGTAAGGGATTACACCCATCCAGAATTCGAATAATGTGAAATTATTATTAAAACATTATTATTGATTACAATGAGCAACAGCAAGTTTTTACTCGAGAGAAAAAAAAACGATTTGTGATTGTTTCAATTAGCCTACAAAAAAGCTATAAAATCAATGTTTTGATAAGCAACAATGAATAGTGAAAATGGAAGCTCAAACATTCAAGATTTAAACTATAAAGTAATAACATGTGTGAAGTTTAAATGTAAAAAAGTTTTAAAGCCAAAACATTTTATTTCAGCCTACGTAGAGCCTACAACTCTGTTTGGTAGCATTATTTGTTTAGGGTGTAAAAATGAATCTATATTTATAGCTTAAACCTATGTGTATTTATAATGAATTCCTCCATCTTACACCAGTTAAAATTTAAATAAAGATCTTTTTATTTCTTCTTCTCTCTCTGTATTTATTTTATAACATTTCGATCGTCAAAATGCATCACCAATTCAACGAAAAAACTTTTATACGGTCTCTCTCTGTCAGCAAAATATGAAATACTTGGTACAATCAACGTTGCCAGATTTGGTGATTTTTCCCCATTATGGGATATTTCAGTGCCATTTGGAGATTAGGGGCAATTGTTTGTTCAGAATTGATAAAATTTCAAACAAACAAATAATATATGGCCAAAAATTATATACAATGGGCATTGTTTATTTTCTGTATTTTATTTTTATTTTTTCAGTAACTTAAAAAACTGTGCCTTACATTTGCTGTTTTAAATTCTAGGGAAAACTAAGGATATCTGGGGATATCCTTAGTATATCCTTAGTCCTGCTGACCAGAGATCAGGCTTTACCCATGAAGTCTTCGTGAAAAAAAAATGACCTCTTGGACAAAAACCAATTAAATAATAAATGACAGTCAGTGATATAAGTAATATAAAATTGGCGAAAATCGATTTAGTTAGTGTTTATTTGACAATTTTCAACTATTTTCACCAATTCGTTTATTTTCACCAGATTTATATAATAAATAGATAATAAGTGACTTTTTCGTTTTGTTAGATCGTTATGTTTTTGAGTAAATAGACAATGGTGATTGAAAATATCACAAAAATAATATAAGGATATTTTTATAAATTTAATTTTATATTTGTTAAATTTAAAATTTTATGGATAACGTTGTAATCAAGTGATACCAACCTGAAGACTGATTATTTTGACTAATATTACTTCAAGTTTCATTCGTACATTGTACATTCTAGGGGAAAAAAGAAATTCTCCTGCCATATCTATAACTTTCACTATTTTCAAATATCTATTTTTTGTAATGTACCCAAATTCCTTCTCTTTAAAATAAAGTATCGCTTGCTTTTGTAAGCTTAATAGTTTTGGAGATATAGATAAACACATGACTACACAAAATAAAATAATTAGGAAAGTAAATTCACGTCAAAATTAAAAAAAAAATTCATGAAACGTTGCGTTATCGCACATTTGGTTTATTGGGTAGGCCGATTAAGGAGAAATGAGTAATTTTTTTCTTAAATTGTTTTCTATAATTCTGGTTTGTGCCATAGCCATTCAAATAGACAAGAAAATTACTTGAGAACGGTATGGTTATCTAATTCTTTCAACCAATTTCTTATCAAATAAATGTATTATAATTTTTATTTTCCCATTTTGATTGTATGTCTTTTCTTAATAAACAAAACAAAAATAAAATTGCCGAATTTTTTGTGAGGTTACACCAGAATATACCCTTAAAGAAACAGTAATAAATACTTAACCTGATATATTCAAAATATACTTGTTTTAGACAGAATTAAATTCTGTAAGCTTAATAAACAATGATGCTAAATTTTGCCCTCGCTGCAGATAAGTACTCCTTAGAAAGTAACCAAAAGAAGACTTTAAAATACTTCGTTTAATTCCAAAAAATTGCAGAAAAATTAATTACAAAATGATTCTCTTTTAACGTGCTGAACTATTCTATTTAAGTTACGATAAACACATCGCAGTGATCGTAGATAATTCCTTTCAGCGCATAGCAGTACGAGCGTTTCTAAAAATAGAAAGATACGTATGCCTCGTACGAAATTAGGGTAATAGGGACCCACTTAGCTGAAACTAGCAAGAAGAACGAATTTGTATGCCTAAACGAGCTTTTGTTGTCGATTCGAGCGCCACGGCGCGTCACGAACGGCGTTTCTCAGATGCGCCAGGTGAGTCTTCCTTAACGAGATCCAGGACCGAGGAAATTGGGCTTTCGCCTTCAATTTCACTCGCCAAATCGACGAATAAATATAATATAGCAAGAATCCGGATTTCAATTAAAATCCCCCCTTTAAAATACAATCGATTTTTCTGGCGTTATTCGGGTATTTCTCCGAATACCCTTATTAAATTTGTGGTTGGTGGAAAAAAGGTATTTTGCGATTCATTAAACAATTTTTCGGGGTTAATTGGTAAATGATGGTTCTTCGTTTATGGTTGGTCAGAATTTAGTTCGGCGTGACATTTCTGGAGCGTGAAAATTAATATTGTCAAAGGGATTGAAGGAAGGGATGCGAGCGACCCTTGTGGGGGGTTGGGTGAATCTTAAATTTTAACAACTTCCGGGTGCGGGTTCCATGGCAGAGTATCCGCTTGATGGGTGGCCATGCTAATGTAGTGGCTCAGGGTTAACTAAGGTAACAGGAGGTAATGGATGACGTGATGTACGAAAACCGCAAGTATCTCGCAAAACTTGTATAATAATGCACACAGTAATTTATGATAGTTATTATTATATACATACAGGCACGTATTTAAGAATACATGTACTATTATGATTATTATAACGAAAATCTTAGTGGTTAGACCTGAGAATTGTGAAGGTTTCTCGTTCAAATCCACGACAAGGCTATCTTGCAAACAAAACAAATGATCGTCGCCTTGATCAGTTTTAATCAAATATGCCGCTCAATATAAATGGGATAAATATTTTATGAGTTATACGAAAGAATTTGGTTTATTCGCAGTTTTGTTTCGGATAAAAATTTTCCATGAACTGAATACAGTTTTCTATAATGAATATTTTTTGTTTATTTCAAAATTGTGATATTGTCAATTGTGTTGCCATTGTGCGGTGTTATTTTGAATAAAATCTTAAACATGTTTAACTCAAATTGATGACTAACTACATATTATTTTTTATTCGTTATTGTAATTATTTTTAATTACTTTATTAAAGAAAAGATCTATTAAACGCATTACCCAATTTAAACAGCCGGCTTCATCTTCTGAAAAGAAACTGAGAATGACAGCTACCTTCTAAAAAATTTGGAGTATAAGTACACAACTGAATAATATGCTTCTTGGTTATAGTTCCCCCGGGTTCTAACACAATTTCAGGCTTCGAAACGATAAAAAAGGTTAAGAAACACTGGTCTATATTTCAATAAATTACGAAGTTCTTCAAATTACTTTGGTCTGATATGTTTATGAATATTGTTCCTTTGTTACACCTAACATAATTACACTGTATTCATTTTATTAATTGTTGCTGATTTCTGGTTATTACTGACGAGATAAGAAGCAGAGAAAAATATGATAACTGTTCAACAAGAACATTTGTTTATTTTGTATTTAGTGTTTATAAACATTGTCCTTTTGCAATATCCTTAATATATTGACGAATGTTGTTACTTTTGTAGATTTAAACCTAATCATAAAACACTTTTGATAATATTGATAATAACATATATGGAAAAAGAGTAATATTTAATAGGCCTAAAAATTACATTATTTCACTCATACCTCAATATGTTTTTATTTATTTTAGTATGTAAGTATTTGATTTGCTTCTAATTTTCTCGATAACAATACACTTATTGTCACTTATACCAAAGAAAATATCAAAATTGATGTTCTACACACACACCACCCGTAAGATTGCCTTCTAGAATTGCGGGAAAATAGTACCTACGTAAAAGCACCGTCGGTAAATTCACTTAGTGGACAATAAAGCAAGCAATAACATCCAATTGTATCGGGGCGACCGTTAGAAAAGATCGACCCAATCTCTTCTCTTGGTTTTCCTCTCCTATTGCTGCGTGTTCGACTGAAGCGATTGGACCGATCTAAAGAAAGAAACCAAACAACCCGGTCATTCCGTTTTATAACTTACCTACCAATAAAATGTTTTCTGGGCTATTTCAAACCGACAACTTTAGAAAATAATCTATTCTGATTGTTCTCGAAACCAATTAGCTATAATAATAGTGCACATAAAAGGGATGGTGTATTTTAATGTTACCAACGAAGCGCTTTAATAAACTGAAGCAGCGCTTTGCTAAATTACGTAGTAGTTTAGTTTGGGTATATTCCGGTGTATCTCGTTAACTTGAGGGTGGATCGTAGGCTTAATTAAGGTGCCTTTGGGTTACGCTAAGCCGTGCTGTATCAATTAAAACAATGCAGATGTGCCGTTTTAATGTCAATTTTAATTTAGAATAACTTGTAGAGTTATACGGTTTAAGGTGGGTGCTAACAATTGGGTAGTAAATCTAATAAGATAGTTTACTACTCCTCTTCAATTACTTGTTAGAGATGTGTGTTTCTAGACTGTCAAAAATCAAATCAAACAATAGTAAAGTTAATTAGAACGAAAAACTGTGGTATTTCGAAACATTTTGGAACAATTGCGATTTTTTTAATAATTTATTTAAAAATTATTATGCTTCATAGTTTATAAAAGTGGATTTGAATTTTTCACCTATATATTTATCTTAAACTGGAAACACAATAATTTTGGATCAATAATATAATTGTTTGTATATGTGCATTATTATTATAATTATTATTATTCCGATATCTTTTTATCTGCTATTCTGCAATATATTCTTTTATTGTTCTCATGTCACTGCAAGTTAATATATTAGGTATCCAAACAGTTTTTTTTCTATAATTGAAATAAATCATTGTCACAAAGAAATCTGTTCTTTCCATAGAGGTAAAGAAATATTTCTTAGCGGATAAAAATAAATTTGTTGGAAGATTTGTTTGATACAAAGAAAGTTTATTTTTATCAAAAAATTCATGTTTTCGGTTAAAATTTACAGTTTGGATATCATAATATGTATACCATTAATTTTCATCTATTCTCATAGAAGAAACAGAGGTTTAGAGGTTTAGGTTTAGATTTAGAAACATTTGCAATATCTGTGCTACCAGCAAACTGGTGAAACTGTGGTTTGTCGAATTGTAAAGCTTGTTCATGCGATCCAGGCCGATTGCGTGTTGTTATATCAACAAGAGATAAATTAATACTGTCACATAAGTTACATTTACAACATTTACAACATAAAAATGCAACATTTTACTTAAAGTAAACGGTGTATATCTACACAAAAACAGATACTGGATCAAAGAACAAGATGAGTTGCTGATGTGATGCAATAAAATGTATCTGTTACCAATAATACAATTACTGTTACCAATAATAAAATCAGTAAACAATAAGGGGTTGCCATCAGAAAAAGTGTGATGACGGCATAAGTATATTTATTTATGTCAATTGAGTTGATTTCTTTGACGAAAGTAATCGTATTTAAAAATTAAAGCAAGAATAATAATTTAAAGGAAAAAACTTGTTATTGTCTACAACATTTATTAAGATATTAAATTAAACTTGTAGTTTGTAAACTTGTAGTTTGTTATGTACTGCCAACTGAAAGCTTCTTCCCAGAAGCCAGTAGTTATCTGTATTTGAGGCCAAGCTCTACTATTTTCTTCTTAACGTGTTCTTTCCACCTTAGTCTTGTATCCAGAGTCATACCCAAATACTTTGCAGTGTTAGCATATGGAACTATGGCGTCCTTAATCTTGAATTGAGGTATGTCCTCGATTCTTTTGTTTGTGAAGTTAACGTGGACAGATATCAGTTCGTTGAGATTGGTCTTCCATTTTTTGGTCAATTTATATATTTTATTACTACCTTGTTGAAGATTCCTAGTAGATTCTCCAATAGTTGATCCCAAAGGCATTAAACCCGTGTCATCTGCGAATGTGGCGACTGTTACAATTTCCAGCTGCGGTAGGTCACTTTTATATATTAGATAGAGAATTGGTCCAAATCCACTACCCTGGGGTATTCCAGCTTTTAGTTCTTTTAGTTATTCATATCGTATATTCATTGATGTGTGTTTTATTCTGAATAGTCTATCAGCTATAAGGGGTGTTAGCTCAGTGTATTGTAAAGGTAGCATACAATCTTTAGTTTGTGTATCAATCCTTCGTGCCAAACCTTTTCGAAAGCTTGTGTCACATCAAGAAAAATTGTAGAGCAAATAAGCTTTCCTCGTTTATTAGATACGTCAGCATAACAATACCTTTCTTAGGTAATTGATTAAGAACTTCTGATGTGATAAGATCATATACAGGTTTGCCTTCTTTGAAATTAATAATTGAAAAAAAAAATGTGATGTGGCCAGGCACATGACTTTATCATACAATATATAAAATTAATAGTTTAGCTGCATGAGAATCTACTTGATTGAGATAAATCGTGTCTGCATTAAAATTAAACCAGTTAGTCAGGCTGCACTAGAGCGGCAACGTTCCATAGTGGCTCTCCAACCTCTGATGACATCAGCTGTTTTCGAGTGTGACAACACAAAAAAATATTTGTCAAAATTCTGGCTACTATGTAGTTTCATATCAATGTAGATGCGCCCGATATCGATCAAGTAGAATTTGCTCTTGCAGCTAAACTATTAACTTTACCAAAAAATGTCATAGGCATAAATTATTCAAAATTTCCTCTACTTTATTTTATCATTTAACTATTTTGACGAAATTACAGAAATGGCGGCTCATTTGCAAAATCCTTGAAAAAGGCTTAGAATAAACTACCAGTTCCTTTGGACCCTTTTGAACCAAAAGCTTTTCAGCTCTAAGTTAGGTCATGAAACTTCTAAATATGAACTCTCGTCCCGATACCTTTAGCAGTTTTTCCGGAATCGTCGCCACAAAAATCGTTTACACACACACACAGACATTTTTTTGTACCTTGGTCAAAAATGTTCAGGGGACCCAAAAAGACCTATTTCCGCTAAAATCTCAATTTTTTTTTTTGGCGTGATTACAATACTTTAGCATACTGCGTATGATAAAGTAAAAATAATATCTGGAATCGTATCCATGTGACGAAACCTTTAAATTTTATTTAAATGACCGCAGTCGTACGAAACTCAATGGTTTCAGAATCCAATTTTTAACGTTACCGGCGTCGTTTGTAATCCAATCCAATTACGAAGCCACACTATTCTGAAATTATACACGCGCGTATAATCGATCTCGTAGCCGCCGCAACGTTTGCACCATATCGCGGCGTGAAACTCGAAAACGGCGCGGCGCGCGCGGCGTCGTTCGGTGAAGCCCCGGCCGGCATCGTCTTGAATTATTTAGTGGCTACATGCGGCGGTCGCACTTTATCAGATTCGCGATGTAATGACCGTCGGTTTATTTTCCCGGCTTCCAGAGCGCGCCGACCATCCACCATGTCACTGACCCGAGCCATACAACCGCATTTGATGGCTAGCCATGCTTTGCCGAGATTCTATCGAGATTATTTTCGGGTGGTGGATAGTTTTGGTGAGTTACGATGGACGGAAGGTGATGATGGTTGAGCGGGGCGTTCGCTGTATTTAGATGGAATGATATTTTTGTGCTTTCGCAGAAACGACGTGAAAAAGTATGGACGAGCGGGGATAAATAACATGACGCATCAATCATATTTTTGTTCGTTCATTGATGGGAGATCGTTACTTCTCATTTCCTGACAGTTAGCGCGTAGATTTTGATAGCTAAAGCCGGAAATTCGTGGGTGGATATTCGCGTTGGTACAGCTCTATTGAAGCGTAATAATTCTTGATATGAATGTTGTTTATCTGATATAGTGTGATAACTTTTTTGAAGCAAATTAAACAGACCCGAAATGCGATTATTATACCACTAATTTTAAAACCAGCTTGTCAAATAATAAAAATTTCAGACACAACCTATAGTGGAATCAAATTATAAATAAATATCTCGTAATCTTGGAACTATTCGGATTTAAAGGTCATTCTTTTTAATGTTGCAAATTTAAAACACTACGACCTTTATAGCTTCAAAATTGACGCATAATATATGTTTATTTAGACATATAAAAACGATCACAATTATTGCTGCTGTAGTTGCATAGCAATCTATTGTTCATCAAAGTGTAGGTATTTAATCACTGTAGTTATCCTGATATGCTCATTTCTAAAATTTCTAAAATCGTTGTAAAATTATAAGAAAAACCCTCCAGTTCTTTTGGGCTCTTTTGAAACTTTTGTCAGGTCTAAAAGTATAGTTATGAAACTTCTAAAAATATGAAAAATATGAAGTTTTATCCTGATATCTTCAGTAGTTTTTCCGGAATCGTCGCCACAAGAAAACGGGTACTCACACACATACAAACATTTTCTTTACCTTAATAAAAAATGTTCAGGGAACACGAAAGGACAAATTTTCGCTAGAATCTCAACCATTTTGTTCGAAACGATTACAATACTTTGTCATACAACGACTGTAAAAACTGAATAGACTTTAAATTAGCTATTATATTAAATATTCCTAAGGCTGTAAAAAATGTCACGTAGATTTTTCAGGGTTAACATAATTTGAGTTTAACAGAACATATGAGTTGTATTTTAAACATTTATAATATTTATCAAAATAACAACATACCTAGATATAGGTACCTATAGATAGAAAATAAGTCAAATTAAAAAATACTACGAAGCAGTAAGCCCGCCGATCTAAACATTTCGATTTAATATTTAAAATTGTCGAATCATTAAAATATTTAAAATACTTGTTTGGTATTATTTTTGAAATTTGTTAACATTTGCTACGGTGCCCATGACCAGATCATCATTTTCTGTTTTCAAAATTGCAAAAGCGTCTACTATCACTGTCCTGGTATAAATTTGTTTAAATTTGTTTTAAAGAAATATCAAAAACGGTTAGTTTTGCAAAATCTGGAACTTTTACGAAGATTTGGATACTGGGATCAACCAAAACCCAAAATGTTGGGAATTGATATGAATTTGTAACAGATTACATCAAAGTTTTGCAAAATTTTACGGGGCCGGTTTCTTTTGCCTCGGAGTGTACTTTTTCTTGAATGTATAGTTTCTTGATTTTCAAAAGAAAATTAGGTCATCTCATCTCTCAAACTTTCAATTTTATTTTAAAATGTCGCCATCTTAGTGGGCCATCGCCCTAACATGTCAGTTGTCTTATAAAAAAGACAGAACAATCAACATTTTGTCCGAAACTCCCCGTAACCAGGCGTACAGTAAATAAACTGTAGAGTAATTTTATGTTATAAAATCAGAACAAAATTGATTAAAAATTAAATTACAACTAATCAAAAATCATGTATATAATCGTGTCTATTTCACCGTAATCTAATCCCAAAAATAAAAACGACCGTCGAAAACCTTTCAAAATAACCACCCCGCTTTCCATTTCCTACAACGTCTCACAGCCGCAAACGCTCATCGTGTTTTTGTTGCTTATAAGCGGCTATAGGAATGCCAGTCTCGACCGTGGTGTTGTACATATCGATCTGCTAGACTCGAGGGGTGGGTTGCGTGTCTCTGGTACCCCCGCCGTAAGTCGCTGGTAGTCGTCTGGTCCTTCACCCCCGGCATAGGAGGCGGGGGTCCTCTGGTATGTCGGAGGTGTCGTCCTTTCTCTCATACCCCGCACCCCCCCACCGGCCACTATTGGTATGCGTGTCTCACCCTTTTCGCCTTCCACCCTTATTTCGAACTGCTGACAACCCTGAGACAGTACAAACTGCCAGTATTGCTAACGCCA
The DNA here is from genome assembly GCA_964023965.1 of Melinopterus prodromus. Lineage (NCBI taxonomy): Eukaryota > Metazoa > Arthropoda > Insecta > Coleoptera > Scarabaeidae > Melinopterus > Melinopterus prodromus. The sequence continues at coordinate 64,617,188 of OZ030393.1, forward strand.
GGGTGCTAGCGAACCCTCTAGATATGCATACCGATTAGCCATTAACGACATTCCCGCAGAATCGGACATTATAAGGGAGGAGGGATGATTTTCGTACGGTGAGAGTGGACATAGGCTAATAACCAGTGGCGTAGCTACATATTCAGCGCTCTAGAGCAAGTAAAATCTTTGCGCGCCCTTGTTTCTCGGAAGAGCATTTTTTTTGGTATCAATTTGGTAACATTTAAGTTCGTGTGGCCCACATTTAATTCCAGATTAAACCAAAAATGGAGTTTAGAAACTCCGTGAGAAACTCGATGTATGGCTTGAATGACAAGAAAAACCAATTAGTCGAAAGCAGGCTGTTTTTGATTTCCAACAAATTAAACTAACACCAATCTTCTTCAGATGAAAAAATCTGATGTGGCCAGGCACATGACTTTATCATACCATATATAAAATTAATAGTGTAGCTGCATGAGATTCTATTTGATCGAGATCGGCCATGTCTGCATTAAAATAAAACTACTAGCACTAGACTAGAGACATTTTGATTATATTTACAGTAGGTAATGTCAAAACATCAGCATTTGACACTACCTACTGTCATTAGAATCACAATATTTGACAAATCCTGGCTAACTAGTTTATATGCAGTACGAGCGATCTCGATGAAACAGAATTTGCTCATGTAGCTAAACTATTAATTTTACCAAAAAATGTCATAGATTATTCAGATTTCCTCTACTTTAATTTATTATTTAACTATTTCGACGAAATTCCAGATATAGCGGCTTATTATAAAACTAAAATATATAAGACTAAAACTCCAGTTCCTTTGGGCACTTGGTTCAACAGAAAGCTTCTAAATATGGAGTGTTGTCATACTACGGATGATAAAGTAAAAAGGTTCTGGTTCTGATGCTTAATATATTATATTGGCTTCTAGCATACTATATTTTCGAGTTTTACGCAGTCTTCAGTGCTAACTACAAAAATTCATAAAGAATTATGATCAATATTCCAAATAAGTTTTAAGGTTAACATACCGTCTTACAATCTTTCTTGTATTTATTCTCGAAAACATAACATTGCTATCCGCACTCGAAATATAGTTTTTCAATATTGTTTCAATATTGTTTCACCTAGCTCCTCATGGCAATTCTCCATGCATTTGCGTGTTGAATTGACGTTTCGCAAACTCTGACGTTCCAAATACTGTCAAAAACTTCAAAATATCCTGGGTACCTAGTATTAATGCAGACACGATTTCGATAAAATAGAATTTGCTCCTGCAGCTAAACTATTAATTTTACCATTAAATGTTATAGACATAAATTATACAAAATTTCCTCTACTTTAATTTATTATTTATCTATTTTGATGAAATTACAGAAATGACGGCTCATTTGCAAAATCGTTGAAAAATGCTAAGAGTAAATAGCCGGTTCCTTTGGACCCTTTTGAACCAAAAGCTTTTCAGCTCTAAGTTTGGTCATAAAACTTCTAAATATGAACTTTCGTCCCAATACCTTTAGTAGTTTCTCCGGAATCGTCGCCACAAAAATCGTTTACACACACACATACATACACACACACACACACACACACACACACACACAGACATTTTTTTGGACCTTGGTCAAAATGTTCAGGGGACCCATAAAGACCTATTTCCGCTAAAATCTCAAAATTTTTTTTCGGCACGATTACAATACTTTACATACTACGTATGATAAAGTAAAAAGGTATATCGCTTATAACAAACATGTGCTTTTGGTTGTGCTTTTATCGCACGACATAATGTCAAATGTACTAACCTAAGCTAATACATCTACTTCTGTCGCAATATTTCTCACTACATTTGTCATTTTTGATACAATTTATTGAAATTATCGTAGGTAAAATTATAAAATTATGTATAATACTCGAGCTGTAACGCATATTACGTACTCATGAAAAATAACAGTCAAGTGCACAAAATATTTACGTCTTTGTAGTTTTATTTAGAAAATCTGACCAATCAATAGTTTACACAACTCCAATTTTGCGCCGCGTGTCACTTGTGCGCCTGGAGCAGTTTGCTCCTACTGCTCGACGGTAGGTACGCCACTGCTTATAACTGTTTGGGAGTTGCAATAGGGATTTGTTGGTTTGTAACTTGACCCGTGCTTTAGGTGGACGGAAGGGGAAAGTTGTATTTCACTTTTATTGGTCGTGGTGCACGTAGAGCTGGTTTAAGCACCTATCCGGCTATAATTCTCGGGGTATTTCGGGATGTTTTTCGGGGTTAAAACGTGCCGTGTGTGTGTCTGGTCCCCCTAATTGCTGTCATAACTCTTTGTGATACCGGGGAAATATTGTACTGTAAGTTGTGCGACGCGCTTATGGTGTTATTTTAGTCTACTTGTATTTTCCCGGCTCCTCCACCAATTGTGCAGGATCCAACTTAAAATGCTTGTGCGAACACTAAAATAAGTTTTTCGTGATTTTCTTGTAATTTAACTTTAGGATGACTTCAAATATGCTATTTTAACCTAAAATTCGGACCAAAATGTCAAGGAATGGTGAATAATAAGTGATTATGTAAATTACATTTTAGTCTGTCAGTGTTTTACTCCCATATAATATGTTGTCGCTTCTCATTTGAATATACGAAGGGTTACTAAATTAATAAAGCAATAAAATAGTAATCGTACTATAACACTTTCAAATGCCATGAGAAAACACTCTGGAGTCAGATTAAACAAATTTATTTACTCATGATTACGCAGATTATTAATTTTAAAGGAAACAGAACAGTTTCAACGATAATATTCAGAAACATAACCTAAATGCTGCTTTGATAGTTTTATTTTGACATTCGCTCAGTTGGGTTGCCAAAATCCAGGAGTAAAACATGATGCGATATCACGTATCAAACGGTTGAACTAAAAAACATAATAATGTTGCAAATCACTTTACAATTCAATTTTGAACTTCAATAAAGATTTTTTTGCAACCAAATATTGTACGTCCCTAAAGAAGTACCCACAACAATTCCGCTTTGAATTGACAACCGGGGTCTCGCCCTACGGACCCTTTTATGGCCGCGAGCCGTTCATTTAAGCAAATAAAAGAAATCCCTAATACGGTACCGTAATCTTGGCTTCCGCTATACTGCCCATCCACCCTCTCGTCAAGTATTGATTCTGTCAATAGGTTTCAAGTGCCTGGAAGGGTTTTCTTCCGCAAATGTTTTCCCGGCCACTCGACTGAACCTATTAGCCCTCATACAACATTAACACAATGCCTGAGGTGGACTACGCAAGGCCAAGGTAATCAACTGTGTTTACAGTCGAACAGATTATGTTTATAGTAGTCAGTGGCGGAGCGCTACGTGTTCCCGAGTACTTCCTATGCCCTTCCTATGCCCATAGGAAGTCCCCATGTGGATTACCCCACAGCTTATGAACAATTTATATTCAGCCTTCAGTATAGCCCCTTGAATGGGCCCAGGGCCGGCGCGAGGCGGGTTCATACAACACGGCCCCGCGTTTTAGATGGCCACGCGAATAACCAAGAAACAGAATTTCCTATGAACGAATGTGTAAATAATCACGAAAAAAAAATAATAAAGACATCAATATTAAAGGAATAATCAAATTTTCTACTAACAATAATGAAATAAATTATATAAAGAAAACTTGCAATATTCCATTTGTTTTCTCATCATAACTCATTAGGTTTTGGATTATTTTTGTTGTATTCTTGCAATTTAATAGATGTGCTTCTTTCTGAAATCAACAGTGTATTAATTTAAATTTTCTGGCATAAAATTTTCGAGAAAAACTGTATTGAAAATAGTTTTCTTTTTGCAAACGGAACGTATTTTGCAAATAAGCGGTTTTGATACATTTCTTAGCGCTGAATACAAATCCGGACACAAAACTCTCATCTATTACGTCATGTTCTTGCGTGTTTACTTTGATTCTGTTCGGACACCTTAATATATACAAAATATATTTTGAATAATTCTACGGCTATCGATTCCCAATATTCACGTTTTCCAGAGTTATTGATATTTTATAATTTTTATTTTCATTTTCCCAAATTTTTAACAATTATCCTCTGGAAATTTTTAAGCTCTGTTTATGCATGGTGGTGAAGTTTAATCCATTTAAATACTTTTTTTGATACCATATGCCTCTCAGAGTCACACTAATATATTACAATGTTGAATTGTTTTTCTTGTAAATTTTGTGAAATTTTTGACATTTGAGCATGGTTGAGTTCAGAAAAAAAGCCTCTACTAAATTTAAGGGAAAACTATATATTCTGCATGTAAAAAAATAGATGCTAAGGCAAGTTATAGAAGTTATAATTTGCTGAATTACCAAAAATACATTTATTTTCCTAAACATTTTTGTTAGAAAAATAACATTCAATGCAGTTACAGCCATTTTTCCTTAATTTAGTTTACATGTCCAATTCCTTGCCATCATCGAGAAAAATATATATTTTTCATTAATTTGTCAGTTTAACATCATTAACATCAGTAAGAACTGTAAAACAATAACTTGATCGGATAGAACCTAGTATCTCTTAAATTATCTGTTCAAATCAGAAACAAGTTCAAATGTTTAATAATTAATGTGTTTATAATTAGTCAAACTTCTCTAACTTGAATCTTCAAGGGGCACAAAATAAAACTCGAGTTCGGGAAAATAGTTACAGAAATATACACCAAAATTTGCCTTTTTCAGTTGGGGAAAAAAATTTTATAACGATCCTTTTTATGTAATAGGGGATCAGACTTTTTATAGTTCCTTGGTCCATTGAGTCCATTTCAAGAGTTTTTATGCCCTTAAAACAACAGAGATTCTTCGACTTGCCAATAATAAGCCATTTCAACTTTTCGGTACCACTCATTTTTTTTCTGGTTACCTAAACGTATAACGATAATTCTCTCCTTGCAGAGCATGTCACTAAAGTATTTTTGTCCTTTACATGCAAGTGTTTTATTGGGCAAACATTTATAGAAAACTCGCCCATCTCCGTTAAAAAAGTAATTTTTATCTTATTGGATTTTTTGTTTACTGTTAAAAACAAATGATCACCATGTTTTTCAAAATTGTCGACAATGAGTAAGGGGGGGGGGTTCCAAAATGTCATTTTTAATTTAAAGTTTATTATTGAAAAATAATACTACTCAGTGTTAACCACTTTAAATTATGCTTTGGCAGTTTTAGTGTTATCATTAATCCACCTCAATTGTTCAAGTTAGAAAAGCTTGACAGTATTATTTAAGTAACTTATTTGGATGTGTTGTTTGGCCCCGCGCAATTTTTTAAACCGGCTCCGCAAAAGTTTACGCCGGCCCTGTATGTGCCCATAGGGCGAGCATAGCCGTGAATACGACCCCTTAAAAACAGGGACCTCTCTATGGTTGCAGTTTTGCAGATTGAATATGCCGCGCTTTCGTTTGATGACGAAAGTTTTGGTCCGGCCGACCTCTATAGGTTTGTTTTTCGTGACCGTGCGTTTATCGTTCGAATATTTAACCGGCTCTGGCTCGAAAACTTTTCGGGCGACCCCTTTCGAGGAGGGGATTAAGTCCACGTGCGATTTACAGCAGCATCCTGCTCCTTGTTAGTATGCGGGGTGTGCTAGGTATTAGGAGTGTTGGGGACCTGTCTCCGGGATTACGGTAATTGAAATTTTGTGTACGCTAGTGGATCATTTATTTACCGGCTACCTATTTTTCAGTGGATATTGCCCTTTTGCTTGTTTTGTTTTTTAATTCTCTATTAAACAACCATTCGTTCATTAAAGAATTATTTAATTGAGACGAACGGTCAAATTAAATTTTTTGAATAAAAGTTTTAGATTTTAAAAATAATTGCCAACCTATTACAGGGCGTCAGCACTCCGGAAAACTGAAAAAAAGGGGGACAAGTCTGAGCAAAGTGCATATTTAGGAAACATTTAATGTGGGGCCAAACAAAAAAAAAGAATTATTTGTAAAATATATAAACTCCCGTGCATGTAAGTTACATTGACTATTAGCTACCAATAGGTACCATTTATGTATATTGTAGATAACGAACGACGTTTTCAGAAACTACCAGTTCAGTTCAGAATTAAAATTGAAACTAGAATTGTGTATCTCAAATCTCAGACATCGTTACATATTTTTTCACCATAGAGGCCCTAATGGGCCTCTATGGTGAAAAAATATTTGTCTTAATTCACAACACAGACGTCACAAACTTATTTTTTTAACAAATGAAATTATGAAAAAATAAAAAGCACAAAAATATGTTCTAAATAATAACTGGATTATAGTACAATTTTGTACAAAATATCTTGGAATGTAATGCTTTTTTAATAAAAATCAGCACAGAAAGAGCTGGCTATAACGAAAGAAAATTGTACTTGTGCCGCCACACTTTTTGAATTGGTTTTAACGATTTTAACCTGCTTTTAACTATAAAGAAGTGATTTTCAGACAACAAATATAGTTTATTTAATGCAGGAAAACAACTTTCCAAATTCAGTAGAAATTTTGGATTATTTGGATACTTACATACACTTCAAAACTGCTGATCCTAAATTAGCTGTCGGATTTTCAGCCAAATTACCACAGGTAAATCGATCTGATTTTACATTTTTTAAGCTTTTTTTTTAAATCACTCCCTTGTCCAAAAATAGAATTTGACGAAAATAACTTAAAAGAATTTCACAGATAAACAGGGTATACTTTTATTAACTCCGAAGTACTCTATCAATTTTAGACACCCCATTACAGCACCCCTTCCCAATAGCTCTTGTTAATCCTAATCATGGGAACACACCCCATCTACAAACATTCCAAATGTCTTCAGTACCGACGTAAACAAACAATATATAGGTGAACACGGCAACCTTGACGATTCCATTCCCTCACATTTACAACGCAATTCCTCCCGAAACACTTTCTTCCAACAAGCCCGAGTAACGCTATCCCTTATTTCGAGACAAAACAGCACTCAGGCGGGCACCTAAATTGAATGGTGCCTACGAAAACACAACGTGGAGGCCTGGCATGCTCGAATTCAGCCCCGCAATGGTAAATTGTGTCTCCTGGCGTAGTTTGGCGCTTGCAAGGCCGCCTCGGAAAATTTTACGCGAGCCCTGTGTGTAATATCAGTAACGAGGCGGACTTACGGCCATCTTGGGCTGTCATCACGTGACGTTATAATGGCGCCGCGAGCGATAATAAGATTTCCCGTCGTTCGCTCTTTCTGGGTCATGCAATTTTAGAACATGGGTAATACTGAACATATTGCGTTTCCTGGTGTGGCAGTGACAACCCCGTTTCTAGCTTAGAGCTTCTAGGAATTATACTAGAAGATAAAAGTGTTTAATTTATGGTTGCAGTACTTAAAAAGTGGTTGACAACTATCTTAAGGGTGTATTTAATTTCAAATTTAACATAAAAATAATGGAACTATTCTCACATCTATCTAGTGCCTCCATATCTATAAAGTGTCAAAACATATTTTCTTTTATTTCGTGCCTCAAAAATCCAGTTTTTGACAAATAGATGATGAAATCCGCAAAATTTGCAAAATAAGGTTTTTAAGGGTTATGATTATTAGGTACCTAACTCCTAGTAACACGAGTTTATCAAGTATAAATTACCGAATATCTCCTAAACATTTTGATGTTTCTAGTAGGGTTGTCAGAGCACCTCTTCTAAAGAAAACATATTCTCTCTTTTCTACTGGTTCTGTTATTGTACCAACATCATTTAAAACTAATTCTTTTATATAATTTAATGATAAAGATAATTATTTTTCAAAATTAAAGCCAATTGAATTAATCTCAACCTTAGTTAATTAAAACAAAAACAATTTATCGTTAAAATAAAAAAAATGTTAATTTTTTGTATAAATAACAAACTTAAAAGTTATTAAATGTATTAAAATGGTGATTACAAGCGGAATGTAAATTTTAAATAAATTAAAAATTACTGACACAACCCGGAATTGAACCAGGGACCTATTCGTCGAAGACAAGCACAATGCTCTCACGAACTGGGCTTCTGGGGCCTCTGACAAATGTTAGATATAAGTAGATATCAAGGAAAGGAAGTAGTCAACACTGCCAAACGGTAATCTATCATGACCTATCAAATGTCATCGACGTGGGAGTAGATTTTACACCAGAAATGTAATTTAAAAGCCAATTACTGAACATGAAATATAACGAAAGATAACTATACGGACATACCATATCAAACAGATATACCATAATGATGACATAATGAAACGTATTGAAATTGATGAATACAGTCATCATGTCCGTATGATACGGTATGTCTGTATAGTTATCTTTAGTTAAAAAATTATGATCAGTGGATTAAAGTAACATAATATGCATATTTACTTATTAAAGGGTTCCCACTTATTTCCCAGCAAAAAATATTTTTAGAGAGTAAATGTTATTCTGAAAAAAAAACTTTTCATATGGACGTATTTTCAAATCCGTTAAAAATTACAGTGGCTTGAAATATTAACAAAATAAATAAACATACAATAAAATACATACCAAGTAGTGCGAAAACATTTAAGTAAAACATTCAAAATATTAATATTTTAAGTAAAACATTCAAAATATTAATATTTTAAGTAAAACATTCAAAATATTAAAACTAATTATAACAACAAATGAAGGCAGGAACAAAATACATATGGAAGTTTATAGACGTTTGTTTCTGCACAAGTAATTGTTGTTCTGAGTAAAAAGTTTCTTATCGCCTTATTGGGTTTTTGAATTTCTAAAGAAGTTAGAGCCATTTAAAATACAGTTTTGCTGTAATTTCAAACCGCTGTAAGTTTTTAAGAAACAAAAAACGTGAACCAAAAATTACTTATCCAGCAGAATTTTGACACAAAATTTAACACATTATTTGTCACTCTGAATTCAATGACGCTCAAATTATGAGGTTTTAACATTTTTGAGAGAAATCTGATGTGACCAGGCACATGACTTTATCATACTATATATAAAATTAATAGTTTAGCTACGATTCTATTTGATCGACATCGGTCTGCATTAAAATAAAACTAGTTAGCCAGTATTTGACAAACATTTTGATTCTACATACAGTTGGTAATGTCAAAACATCAGCGTTTGACACCTCCTGTCATTAGAATCAAAATATTTGTCAAATCCTGGCTAATTAGTTACCATCAACAACCATCAACACCATCAACAACACCGCCATAAGAAATTGAAGACATGGCTACGATGACTAAAAAAAAGAATTTGTTGGTATCGTAACAAATTACAACAATAATAAAGCATTCAAACAGATTTTACAACGAGAGTGCACCCACAATCTTCTTTGACACATACAAAGGCCGGTCATCATCTCAATTACATCTCATCATGCTAATCAATTTAGACCAACACATAATCATGCGGATCCCCATAAAGACGTTTGTTAAATTGGTCCAATCTGTGTTCCGCTCGCTTATGCCCTGGTGCGGGCGTTCTACTAGCGTTGTACAGGATGGAGGGAATTAACGGCTGCCTTATGGGCCGTAGTTGGCCGGCCACTGTACAGTTAAGCGAGGCGTGAGATTTCGTAGAACTTAGACAAGTTGAACTTAGCTGGAGGTCGGCCGCTCCCGTCACCAGCTGATTGTTTTAGACGTGCTGACCCAGATGCCCTTTCTTCCACGAGTTCGAAGTTCGAGTCCACAACTCTATACCGGGCGACCTGACGGGTCCTAAGGCCCTTAGGCAATCAACTGCGATGCACTATCGATGCCATACAAGTGGAGGATAACGATTTTCGGGGTAGAGAGCTGATCTATCTAGTGATATTGCTTGCACTGGGTTGGAGGAATAAATTTAGAGGTATTATTTGTACGTAACAAATAATCAAAAAGAAAAAACATCGGATAAACAGGAATTTAGAAAATTAACCGACCTGAAAACGCAGCGTAACTACCGTTCTTAATAAACTTTTGCTAGGTGCAGGACACAAATCGTAATTTCGCATATAATTTAGCAGATTTTCCTTATTCTCTCACATATGTATTGCGAGCTATTTTGAGCTTACTTTGACGTTTCCATTTTATTTTATGGAGTAAAATAAATATATTCTGAGTAAAAAGTCTAAAACGCTATATGAATCTATTTACTTTAAATGAAACTTAGTTAAAAGAAAAAAAAACGAAGGAGTTTTGCTTTTTTATACTCGGGAGACCTATGTCAATTTCACAACGTAAAATCAGGACCGACATCTGAAAAACCTTCAGTTGTTTTCACATAATTTGTTTAGGCAACCTGCTATTTTGAATATTAATTTTTCTAGATGTAATTGTAGTAGTGGCAACATAAAAATTTTCCTTCAATGCATATTGATCTTTAATTTTTTATTAAATTCGCTCGAGCCGCCACTGTCTAAGCCTTTACATGATCTACAGTTTATAGGTTATCGATTATTTTATTTCAAATATATTTGAGATAAGGGTCTTAATTTATTTTACATTTTATCTCTTGGTACTTAAGACATCGTTTCGATTTTTGACCTATTTTTCTCGGAACTTCAAATCTAAGGCATTTTAAGACATTTCCTTAATGTGGCTTTTTTATTTTTTCTGATATGCTTTTTAATTTCACTTCTTCCTGTCTATGGAACTAAAATGTCACAGACACATATTTTTGCACTTTTTGACAAAAACAACCTATAGAGTATCTAAAGTATGCTGAATTCAAGTTAGAATGTTGAAATTCAATAACTAGGAAGGGTGTCACATAAAGATTGAAGATTGTCCCATAAACTGATAAGGGTTGTAGGGACACCTAAAGATGCATCTTTTGTCAATAATGTTACTATAATGTCTGTAATTATGTCCAGAAAAAAAACCGTTACGACACTACGCTAATCAAAATTACATAACACTCAATTATCAAGATCAGTCAAGCTTTTAGGCTATATTCTGACCGTTTGAACATTGGTAGAATAAGAAACGGTTGTGAGTTGATAAGTGTACTGTCAAATTAACAAACCGGATGTCCTAAATTAAAGTTAAATGTAGATTTCTTATTTTATCCAACTAAACAGAAATATGTCAGAATTTAAGACAGAGTCTGAATTTGGGCCGTTTACCTTAAGTACTGGCGCACATAATTTTTTTTTAATTCAGCCTAGTGCCTAGATGCTTCTTTTCCAGATATGACTTTATTGATAAAAAATGCTTGTTTAGGTATGTTGAAAACACTGGACTTTTTGAAGAAATAACGTAAACATTATTCTCTATATTTGTGGCGAATTTTAATTAGTTACTACGTGTATAATCTAGTGAACAACACACCCACTGAAACAACTTTATTTTTTGCACACCGCCAAAAAGTTTGAAAAACGTGTGATAATAAATTCGCTACCTAAAATTAATATGCATAACGTATGATATAAATTAATCGTGTAACTAAACTTAACCATAATATGATAATTTAATCGAAATATGTGTATTTTGTTCCATCGAAATGTACACATTAATTGAATAAATGCCTTAAATACATACCGGGATGACATTGAATCGTTATAGTGTTTCCAATTCATTCGAATACAAAGAGATTATTCGCAAATTAATTCATAAATAATTTAATAACAGCATAGCATACATATTTTCGACGTGGTGAAGAATTACCTAAAAATTTAAATTGAATTCGTATCAATTCGGTGAGTTGTCACAAATTTCCACAGGTTAATTGGCTACCGTTTAGTTATTAATAATAAATAGGTACATAAAATTATAACAACATTCACTGCGTATACATATACTTCTATAATTTGTATTATTTCAAATATTCTCCACATTGGTGTGAATCCAAATTTCATTAAACGATCTCTGCTATTTAAAATTAATTTCCATATCAATAAACAAAACATAATTGAAACATAACATATATGCTTCAAAATGGATAATTTATATTTCCATATGACATCGTGACTTTTTTTGGGCATTAGCGCAAGACCAACAAATGCATTTTCTGTTTCAGATAGTAAAAAAAGTTGTAGAATTGACGTAACCGTAGCTAACCGTGCGCAATAAATATCACAATAGGTCAACCGACCATTTACTAGAACAATGCAGACACGATACGCCGATTGATCTGTTGTTACGCAATCTGGTCGCTCCTATTTGCAGAAACTCCCATTGCGATGTGTATTGCCATTTTGCGATATACCGAGTGCAGTTGCCATAGGGATCATGACATTTCCGCTAGACATGTTTTTGTCGATTTTATTTGTAAATATAGTTTGCGATATAAATCCCAATCTATAACTTTATGGACTGTAGTTTACAAAAATTTTATGTTGGCTAATACAATTTTGAAAAAATATAAAGGATCTGTATGGATATTTTGTCGTAGCTGTTAATTATTATGCAATTTCATTAATTCACTCAAGGTTTTGCATAGTGCAATAAATTGACCATCATTCAAAACGTTCGAAAAATTGATTTCAACTCTATGTATGTTATTATTATCAACTTAATTTTTACTTTATCATACGCAGTATGCTAAAGTATTGTAATCATGCCGAAAAAAAAAATTGAGATTTTAGCGGAAATAGGTCTTTTTGGGTCCCCTGAACATTTTTGACCAAGGTACAAAAAAATGTCTGTGTGTGTGTGTGTGTGTATGTGTGTGTGTGTGTGTGTGTGTGTGTGTGTGTGCGTATGTGTGTACTCGATTTTTGTGACGACGATTCCGGAAAAACTACTAAAGGTATCGGGACGAAAGTTCATATTTAGAAGTTTTATGACTAAACTTAGAGCTGAAAAGCTTTTGGTTCAATAGGGTCCAAAGGAACTGGTAGTTTATTCTAAGCCTTTTTCAAGGATTTTGCAGATGAGCCGCCATTTCTGTAATTTCTTCAAAATAGTTAAATAATAAATTAAAGCAGAGGAAATTTTGAATAATTTATGCCTATGACATTTTTTGGTAAAATTAATAGTTTAGCTGCAAGAGCAAATTCTATTTGATCGAGATCGGTCGCATCTGCATTGATATGAAACTGCATAGTAGCCAGGATTTTGACAATTATTTTTTTTGTGCTGTCACTACAGAAATGTCTATGGCTGTCACCACGCTGTCACATTCGGAGAACCGCATGGAACGTCATCTACAGTGTCATGAACGAATATAAATCTGTCAGAATTTGAATTAGCTTTTTAAACTTGACATTTCGTAGAAGTGGTATCAACGTAACATTTTCTATACCGAAATATAACCATTTTTGATTTTTTTTTAAATACGTATTTCTAAAAAAGCAACACAAAAACGTTGATGTCACTCCTGCCGAAAACTACATAGCGCGAGTCGCTCACATGCGACGACGACGCTCCGCCATCGGTGACGCGCCGCATCACCGCTCGTTGTGCTATTCCGTACTTTCGGCACTTGTGAGATAAACAACTATTATTCTGATGACAGTAGGTAGTGTCAAATGCTGATGCTTTGACAATACCTTCGATTGATACTATTGACTATCAAAATATCTGTCAAATCCTGGCTAACTAGTTTAATTTTAATGCAGACACGATTTATCTCAGTCAAATAGATTCTCATGCAGCGAAACTATTAATTTTATATATTGTATGATAAAGTCATGTGCCTGGCCACATCAGATTTTTTACTAGAAAATGTAGTTTCCTTCTCTAAAAAGTGTTTTGGAAGTTTTAAAAAGTCCATTTCTACAGTCAAAATTTTGATTGAACATACATGAGGTCCAAAAACATTGTTATATTTTCTCAGGAGTAAAAAAACTATCAATTTATTACATTTAAATTAAAAATATATTAGGGAATAGTTGTTTCAAAAGTGATTTTATGGTCAAATATATAATTGGAATATTGTATCACAAATCTCAGATATCAATCCAGTTCAGGTCAAACCTGCCAAGCAACTTCGTAATTAAAAAAATTACGGATCTGAAATTATGATATGAAGAACTAGAATCCAACTAATTGAATCTAATAAGAATGTATTTTTAGGACACATTTTGCGTGTGATGTCCAAAGCCATTTGATATTTTAAAACGGAATAAGAAAAATTACAAAATACAGAAATTTTTAGACATCTAGACAGTGCAAAAAAAATAATTCGTAGAAAATGACCATACTTTTTATTGCATTAAATGGACTGTTTCTTGTAAAAAAATAATATATATAAAACAGAATGCAAGAAAAAAATATTTCAGTCTGTTTCTTTTTGATTCAACGTAGTGCCAAAACGGTTCAATTCCATACATAACTTTATTGATTGAAGGCCCTTGTTTAGCTGTTCTCTACAACCACTATCAGTTTGTCGCAATCTTTATGGGACAGCCTGTATAATATAAGAAAGATTTCACCCGCCAATATAATAGTATTTTATTTGATGAGTAATTTAGGTTATAATTAACTTGAAGATACCCAGTAAACAACCTTTAACGTTATAATTAACGTTTGAGATTTAATTACAGCCATTTTGAACTAGTCAAATACGACGTTTTATCTATAACTGAAAACTTACATTTCTTGTCAATTACACTCAACTGTCATCAAATTTATTGGTGTTCAAATTCAAAAAGTTCAAACAAAACAGAAATGAGAATTATATCAACAGATTGTTATTTTTTATTTTTGTTTAGCACTTGCCATATCCTGAAAAAAATAAATATGATACATTGTCATATTGGATACTACGGATAAAAATCCAAAATAATTGTTATTGGTCTAGTTGTTATTAGCGAAAAACGACCAATGTTACCCAGTGTTATCTTTGAAGAGCATAATCAACAGAATATCATAATAAACGTGACAGGAGAAGAGCTGATATGAGTGAGTGCTTTGATGGAAATTAAAAGTACATCCTGACGCTGAGCTATCAAGTAGACTGTTAATAGGGAGACAAAATCTTTAACTGCTGTCTACCGTAGGTAACAATTTTCTATATAATTGTTATTATTATTATTACAGTTAAGATTTTAAAGCCGATTTATCTCTTAAACCAACAGTAGTCAACAAATTTGAAGAAGTGATGAAAAATATTATAACAAAAACATAGTAACACCTAAAGATTGTTGACTTCGCAGTCCGAGTTGCAAGGGGCATCAAACCAAGTCCAACGAAGATACTTCGTAGCACTTGATTCTAACTTAATCCTGAATATGTCTCTTGCAACAGACTGAGAAACGTCGACTATTTCAAAGTGGAAAATGGTCAAACAATGATGGTGAAACAATGCAATCAAATCTTGACAGCAAATCTATTCCACCTATAGCTTGGTTAACTTTACATACCTTCGATATAACCAACAAAGCAAAACTACAACAACCAGAAGTACATATACTACAAAGGCGACAAACTTCTCAATCAGATTCGAAAACAAAAAGCTCCGCATTGCATTCACGCTCTCAATTGAATCTCAAGAATACGGGGCGAGTATTTGTCGCGGCAGCCAAAGTTTGTTATTTATTGCGTGCATTGGGATCGCGGGCTAGCGTCTTCTCCGAGCAGTTAGCAATAATTTCCGGAGACTGGCGGAAATACCAGGCGCTTGCTCGGTACACGGAAGAAAAAACTGTCCCGCGGGAAGAACTCGGCCCGATAAAGGCGAGCGCTCTTTATCGGTATCGCCGCGCCATATTTCAATTAATGCCAACGTTTCTTTATTGCTGTTTTTGTTCTCGCTTCTCTCGCTCGAGCAAAATTGCTTTTCTCCGCTATGGGAAAGCTTTCGCTTTCGTGTAGACTGTTTCGTCTCAAACAAATAATAATTATGTACAATGCTGTTTCCAAGAAATAACACCAGTGAGTAATGAATAATAAATATAGAAGGTGTCTCAGAAAGATGCAACAAATGGAAGCCTTTTTTAACACAGACTTTTCAGAAAATTGCGTACGTTATCAAAGTTGGTGGTACTATCAAAATTGACAATTTTTGTACTGTATACATACATACATACATATATAGACTTCAGAAAATAGGAAATTGAGAAGAGTAAAGTAAGCGTTTATTCTTTTTTATTATGAAGGCAGGCTAATGGAATTTGTTAGTATTGTATTGTTAATAGATAAAAAATGCAATTTTTGGAGACTTTCTTGAGGTTAATATGACTTCCAATATTACGTCTTGTTTGAAATTTTAAATGGCACCTTATTAATAACAGAAAAGTCAATTTTTTTTCGATGCCTTTAGTCATAAAGAATTTCATGATTGATAAGTTTTTGAGTTTAGATTGTCAGCCTGATTGATAATAACTATAATTTTAGGTGCCATTTAACCTTCAAAGATATTTTGTCTAGTTACACTTCTCCAAATTTTATTCGTCTAATATAATAAATAATAAATTCATGTAAAAAATACATATTTAAAAAAAACTACGCTAAATTTTCGAAAATAGGGTTGTATTGTCATTGTTTATGCATTATCATCAGTAAAAAATTCAACTCAATTGGACAAAGTTTGCATATTTTGGAAATTTTTTAATTTGTTCTATTTTATGGATCTATGCATTGTCCCCGGAATTATGTCCACATAAAAGAATTTCAGCGCGATTGTATAAATTTAAATTTTTTTTTTTAAATTTTAAAAAAATTCCAGATTGTAGAAGATTTTCCATTTTTTATGCACAAATTTCAACTCGATTGGATATAGTAAGTATGTAAAATATCGATTACAAGATTTGAGCGTAACATACGAAACACCAGGTGAAGTTAATATAAGTGTAGTAATAAAAATTAATAATAATTCTTTCGTATCCTAGATAAACTGTAAGAATTTATTTAAGTACTTATATCTACTTATTAGGGTTAAATTTATAATGAAAACCTCATTATCTTTTGCAAATTTGTTGATTTTATTAAGGACAGGTTTCGATCTGCGATAATGCCAATTATAATGTAATTATAATGCCCATTATCCAGAGCTTGTAACAACGTCAATATAATTTATGTTTAAAACTAATTTAGTTCAGATCTAAGTCTATAAAACGCAGTGTCTCTGAAAGTCAAAATGGAGGAAGCAGGAGCAGAAATAAATAGAAAAATATCAAGTGTACATGTGTGGCAAAAGAGCGAAATTATTAGACTACAATGACTATACAGGTAAAAAGCATGTGTATATATTATTTCTAATATTTATATGAGTGTGACTGGATGTTGTACATAAAGAGATATTCATGGGGATATTCATGCTCGTTGAGGAGATTTAAATTTGTATCAAGTTTATGCCTTTCAATTTGGTATTGTTCCAATAAATCTAATTTATAGTATGTATTTATAGTTATATTTGCACTTGTGAATAGGTTTATGTTTTTATGATCAATAATGTGACCGGTTTTTATGTTTTATGTTTATAAAGATTTGACACATATACAGAAGGCCAATAGGAATAACTAACCGATTTATGATTACCTTTAAATTTAAACTACTTCAGGAGTGATCCTTATTTTTCTACTTTTATTTTTTTTTTCTACAGGAGGTCCTTGATTTGTTTCTTTATGTGCCTACTTAATTCCTGTTAAAGATCGATTTGAGATCGATGAATACATATTAACACAAAAAATACTCAATAACGAAAATAAGCGTAATTAAATAATTTAAAAAAAGATAATAATAAAACCCTTTTTATGTGGCCCTACAATAATAAATTGACATACCACTGTTATTAATTTAGAAAATAGAAAACTAAATAATCAATTAATTTTTTAGTCTCTATTTTCACATATTTATATATTTTTTATTATTATTTATATATGTCACATATTTTCAAGTACTCAATTTGTCAAAAATACAATAATCTAAGCTGTTTGACTACCCTGACCACAACAATGAAGGCTCCGAAGGCATTTTTTATTGAGTATAGTTTTTGAGTAAAAACAGTGATAAAAAATGCACAAAATCGCATATCTTTCTCAAAAACTATACACAATTTGGAATTTCACTGGTCTTAGTAAACTTACCTCAGTAGGAAGACCACCAACTTCTCATGTTTCGAATCCTAAAACAAAACAAAAATCATTAGTTTCAGGTGACGTACAGGATAAATATTATTATTTATTATACTGAGTGATTATGATATTACGCACATACACAAAAGATCTGTCATCTTGCCTTTAGATGACACCAAACACCATTAAATAAATGCCAATAACATTATTTTCAAGTCGTTAAAATAGTGGATTTATAAAAACCTTTCAAGCACAATATATCACAAAAAATACCATATATCTTTAATTATAAGAGAAACCCATAAAAATATGCAGTTAATCATCCTCTATGCGGCATATTTGAACCTAAAACCATAAAATAAGAAAAGAATAGAAAAAAGTCTTCGCCCCTTGGAAGTGCATCCCCGTAAAAACGCCTTCCTCGAATTTCGCCTAACAAATTGGAAACCGAGCAAAGAGAAGAAAAGAACTAGATCATTATAGCGAAGAGAAAAAAGAAACGTCCCGGTTTTAACGGATATCAATTAAGACGGACGGCGCTCGGATGACAGTCATTTTTTATTGTTAGCGTCGTCGCCTGCCTCCTTCGACCCACGCTGCCGTTAATTAAATTCTTTCGGCGGAGGAGGCGAAATGGCCCAGAAACGGGGCGATAACAAAGCCAATTGTTTGCTACAAACCTACTACATACAAACAGCAAACGTAGCATCCTTACCCGGAAGAATATCACCGAAATTATAGTGGAAATCTGCCATGAAAACGGACACACAAACCTTACCTATAGACAGGGCCGGCCCTAGCGTTTTTGCCGCCGTAGGCAAATCTCAATAGTGCCGCCCCCCTGATTGATTGATTAATTACTTTTATAACAAACCAACTGCATATGGTTGAAATAATTATTATAAAATAATAAATTCATGCATCATGAGTCCTTGAGTGTATTATTTTTTATTATATTTTGCAAGACGCGTTAGTAATGTAGCGAAAACAAACATCCTACACACTACGTACCAATTATTATTTTCTTGTCGAAAGTAAAACGTATTAAAAATTCTATCTATAGCTCGAAAACTATTTCTTGCAGGCATAAGAATGTATTTTTCACCGGTGCATTCATGCGGCATTAATATGTTTACCTCAAATAGTCTGCCCAATATCGGCGTAGAAGGTATTTTTTACGGCCACAGAACTACAAGTTTTTGTCGAGCCAGCCGATGCGTTCGAGACCTTGCAACGTGTTTGCAAGTCCAGATGTGCGATGTTAAGAATTGGCATTAAATGTTCATATTTTCGGTACAAATATTTGACAGTGCATATCTCGCAGTGCAATGTGCTTAGATTAATAGAATAATAATCCTCGAAAACAAAATACGATAGCTAATTTTGGTTTTGACCATTGAGTTTCTCTCAAAAAAAAGACGATCTTACAAATTTTTCGATATCTCTTATAGTTACCGATATCTCCTATAGTAATATCGAATTTGGCCCACCTGTACATACTTAATTAATTACATACTTACAAAATAGTAGCTCAATTGATTAATTACTTTTATAACAAACCAACTGCAAATCATTGAAATAGTACTGGGTGCAGGGCCGGCACTAGCGTTTTTGCCGCCAAAACAGATTTATACAAAAACCATGATCCAGAAAAATACAGTCAGCACTCAGACAATATTTACGAAATTTATTTGTAATAAAAACACAACGTTTGGAGATTATACTAGTACAAACAATACTTTTAAAACAACAAAAAGTAAATAATACTAGTACAATATACAAAGTTTAACCCTAAATTAAAATTAGCTCTTTCGAACCTTTTTTCTGGAAAATCGCGAGTAATTTCTTTCAGATCTAATGTATTACTCAATTCATATTCAGTGGCTTTCATTGCTAACCCATTAAGACAATTTTAAGTAGACATGGTTCTTAAGTACTTCTTTTATTAATATTAGTTTAGCAAACTGTCTATCGCTCGCTCAGGTAGCAGCAGTTATAGGCAGGGTTAGAAATAAACTGCTAAGCAATGTTTAAATTTGGCCCAATGTTAAGGGAGGTAATCAATTTTTAAAAACGTCAACTGGACCTTCTGGAAACAAGGTCTATGGACGCAAAATCATTTAACGTCATAGTTAATTCGCCCGACTATAAAAATAGTCAGCCAATAATACCATCAAAATGTTTACTGAATGAAGACATTATTATTCAAATTTATTATAAATTATCAGTGATTATCAGTGAAATTTGTCATGAACTACTTGCATCAAATATCTCCGAAAGTATTAAGCTTAGCAGAAGAAAATGTACACCATATTAAAAATGAAAAGAATTACTTAAAAATATTGAAAGATGTAGATTTGGGAGAAGGTTAAAAAACGGGTTTTTAGAACCGAAATATTATGTCAATATCTACACTGTTCAGTCATCTGTCATCAGCAAACTTCTGTCGTTTTTGACAGAATAGATATTGACATAATATCTCCGTTCTTTACATTTTCCCAAATCTAAATCTTTCAAATTTTAAGTAATTCTTTGTTTATCATGTACCCTAATCTTTATTAAAATTTGATCTTTATTATGATGTATAATTTGTTCTGCTAAGAGTAATATTTTCGGAGATATTGATGCAAGCATTTCATTGGGATTTGTTTAATCACTGATAGTTTTTAATTAATTTCAATAATAATATTATCAAAGACTCAGCACATTTTAATATTATTTTTATAGGCCGGCAAATTATGTGTCTACCCAAATAAAAATTAACTAGCTTACCATTTCGGCAGCAAATGCTAAACCGTTAAGATTTTTTCTTTAAGTTTCTGGATATCGCATAAAAACTCAAAACGATCGTTAGGACTATTTTATATTTCTCTTTTGGTTTTTGTTTAGGATCACTACACTACAGTACATTTTCATATTATTTTTCCTAATTGATCATATATTTTTCCTAATTGATCCTAATTCTTTATAAAAGCTAATGAGCTATTTTATTTAAGTATGTCTATTATTGGCTGCTATGCATCTCAAAATATAGGAATGGCCTGAAGCCTGTCAATTCCGATTGTATTTGATTCTATTTTACTATTCCTTTATTTTCTAGATTCAGGCAATACTTTAGAGCCCTTTTTATTGTAGTTCAGTTGGTTTTGCCGCCCCTAAACTTTGCCGCCGTAGGCAGTTGCCTACCCTGCCTACCGCCTAGGGCCGGCCCTGCTATAGAAAACTACTATCACAGAAAACGTAACATCTCGTTGGCACTTGACGTGAAATAGGAAAGATTATTGTATTTTGTGAGGTATGATTGTTGTTGGTAAAGTTAAGAATTGCATTCTTATGTGATTAAGGACGCAGCAATATAGCATGACGGGATGGCAAAACTACACAAAAAAATGCCTTTTATTACAATAAATTGCTGGTAGTTTAAAATGTTTTTTTTTAATCCATAAAAAATCTTCCGTTGACTAAGTTCAGCATGAGACACGAAGGACACGATGACAGACCAAGGAGGGTGTTGGGATCGGCATTAGTGGACCGGATTTCTCCCTATCCAAAGCCATGGGCCATTCTCCAACCATCTTCCAGGCGGAAGTTCACGCAATTGACTTATGTACCCAGGAATGTTCCCATAGGAAGTTACAAACATCTACATATGCTCAGACAGTCAGGCGACATTGAAAGCGCTGCAATAAAAAGCCCACAAATCCAAAACTGTCTGAAACTGCAAAGTTTCTCTGGAAATACTAGCAAAAGAGAATAAGATTTCACTGATGTTGGTTCCAGGACATTCAGGGATCGAAGGCGATGAACAAGCCGCCAGCCTAGTCAGAGAAGGCTCTAAGACTCCCTTTTACGGACCTGAACCCTGTTGCGGTATCACAACGAGCCACATCAGGAAGATGGTGCAAAACTGAGAAGATAAAGTTAAACGAGCTTATTGGGAAACATCACCTGGTATAAGGCAAGCTAAGGTTACCATAACCTTCTCCGCCTCCAAGGCCAGACAGTATCTCCAGTTACAAAAAAAAAACAGATCGACTGATTACTGTCTCCTTACAGGACATTGTCCACTGAAATATCATCTCACAAAGATTGGTCGGACAAACAATGCAAACTGTAGATTTTGCGGGGGGTCCCCCGAGACAGCGGTACACCTATTGTGCGAATGTGACGCTCTAATGCGCACAAGACATAACCACTTGGGAGCCGCCATCATTGAACCAGCAGAGCTGACACAACTTACTCCTCGAACAATAACTGACTTCGTGAAAAGGCTCAATATCGAGGGACTTTAATGTATGAGGAAAATACAAAAGATCATTTAGGTCAAAGTATATCAAAAGGCACAGATGCCAAACGACCATACCATGAGATTAGAACCAAAAAATAGTACCTTTCAAGGTACTAGGTATCAAAAGTTAAAATTTCAAGTTTAATCGGTCCAATAGTTTCTGAAATCTCATGCCAACCAATCGCGAAAAAATTGTTTCGAGAAAAAAACGCGTTTAAAGCTCAAGTGTTTTTATTAGTTAGATGACATAACATAAATACATAAAATTGTATTTCATTTTGTAGTGCACCCTCTGAAGAAGGCAATAAATTGATTGCCGAAACCTTAGGCCTTAAACAGAGGAAGCTGGTTTAATTTCCCTCGTATCAAGGCTGATTCCCCCAGTAGCTAGTTAACCTTTCGATAAATGGTATTCGTTGCATCACATACAGGTAAAATCTGTAATTACATAAAATTCTGTAGTCGTGGTTATCTGAAATTGAGCTTGTTACGGACTTTGGACCACAGCCTTCATTCTGAACAGTCCTATCCCCTCCACAAAAAAGAGAAAAACGACAGGACAGCATCGACGCCGAACTTTAAAGTGCGGTTTAATGAACGCCAGCCCCGTTGCCGTCACGGGGGTAAACATGGCCCGCAACTTCCCCCCAATCGCTCCACCCCTCCCCCAAACTTCTTTGCTTAAACGTGACAGATTTATCGCTCCAACTCTATGACCGTTTAGGGAGTCATTGTTTCCGAAACGAGACGGAGAAATGCGTATACGAGGAGTGGGGGTAGATATCCTGAGGGAGTATAAAAGTTGAAACGTGTCGGGGGTTAACAGAATATATGGTGACATGCATAATATCCTTGCGAAAGGGTTAAAAGTTTTATGGGAAAAATTGTCAGCAGAAAAAAAGACAATTCAACTTTACGTACTGCCGAGCTATGTAGAGTTAATGGGCTGAAAAATTAGTTATTTTCAGTTTAAGTTTTATTTTTTGTTATGCATTTACGTAACAGTAATTAGACCAGTTGTATATGTTGGAGTTTAGGACTGTGACTGAATTTGACACGTTTACCTTATTGGGATAAAATCATAATTACAATTTTATCTCACTCAGTTTTTTTTTTATTTCCTATACAATCTAGGAAGTACTGTGAATGTAGGACCTACATCCACGGTCCTAAACATGCTTTTTGCCCGTTAAATTTCAGCATGGCAATTTCCTTTTATTCGTTTGAAGTATCCGTAAGCAGGTGCGCGGCAATTTGCATCGACGACGGTATGGCTTTCAGCTGGCACTGTGTGGCCCAAGTACTTACTTCTACGTCAGTTGAAACGAGACACTTTGTACATTCATTACGGACCGTTAAAAAATGAGAACGCATTGTTCTGGAATTGGCACTAGACGTGCCGCTTGCTTTGTGACGCTCTTTACACTCAAGGCAATATTGTAGATCACTCAACCCCATTCGACAACGGTTGAAGTCACGGCGACCAGAATAGGAGCGAGCTGAATTGGTGACGAGAGTTTAATTTGAATTCTCATGGTGTACAAACCGCGCGTAAAAACCCCCAAAACAGGGGGTGTTAGTCGTTTTTTGCATGCCTTATGCCGTTATGATTATAATGACAAAATTGTTGGATGAGTTAAAATGAGATCTTTTAAGTTTTGCTAAGTTCTTTGACGATGTTTTTGATTAACGAAATTATTTATTGATTGAAGAAATTGATGTGGACGTTTTATTTACAAGAAGTTTTCGGAGGGTACAATAATAATAACTTTATGCAAAAAAATACTTTTTTTAAATCTAGGGTTTTTAAAAGAAGTACCTTCTCAAAAAAAAAATCAGTTCTTTTTATTGATTCGTGCATTGTCACCGGAAATATATCCAAATTTCAATTCGATAGAACAAATTTTCCGCATTATGAAAATTGAATTTTTTATTGATTCATTGGCACCGGAAATCTGTCCACATACCAAAATTCAAAAATCCTCCTGAACAAACTAAAATAGATAGAGGGCAGTACTTTTTAGAATTAATTACCCAATGTATCTGATCCATAAACGTGTACAATAATAATTTGTATCCCAACTACTTTGCTCGTAATCGCACATGAAGCGAAATAATAACATTCAATCACCGATAAACAACGTAAAATCTAAGTTTCAAAAATCCTCCTGAACAAACTAAAATAGATAGAGGGCTATACTTTTTAGAATTAATTACCCAATGTATCTGATCCATAAACGTGTATAATATTAATTTGTATCCCAACTACTTTGCTCGTAATGGCACATGAAGCGAAATAATAACATTCAACCACCGATAAACAACGTAAAATCTAAGTGTCAAAAATCCTCCTGAACAAACTAAAATAGATAGAGGGCTGTACTTTTTAGAATTAATTACCCAATGTATCTGATCCATAAACGTGTAAAACAATAATTTGTATCCCAACTACTTTGCTCGTAATCGGACATGAAGCGAAATAATAACATTCAACCACCGATAAACAACGTAAAATCTAAGTTTCAAAAATCCTCCTGAACAAACTAAAATAGATAGAGGGCTGTACTTTTTAGAATTAATTACCCAATGTATCTGATCCATAAACGTGTATAATAATAATTTGTATCCCAACTACTTTGCTCGTAATCGCACATGAAGCGAAATAATAACATTCAACCACCGGTAAACAACGTAAAATCTAAGATTCAAAAATCCTCCTGAACAAACTAAAATAGATAGAGGGCTGTACTTTTTAGAATTAATTACCCAATGTATCTGATCCATAAACGTGTATAATAATAATTTGTATCCCAACTACTTTGCTCGTAATCGGACATGAAGCGAAATAATAACATTCAACCACCGATAAACAACGTAAAATCTAAGTTTCAAAAATCCTCCTGAACAAACTAAAATAGATAGAGGGCTGTACTTTTTAGAATTAATTACCCAATTTATCTGATCCATAAACGTGTATAATAGTAATTTTAATCCCAACTACTTTGCTCGTAATCGCACATGAAGCGAAATAATAACATTCAACCACCGATAAACAACGTAACATCTAAGTGTCAAAAATCCTCCTGAACAAACTAAAATAGATACAGGGCTGTACTTTTTGGAATTAATTACCCAATGTATCTGATCCATAAACGTGTATAATAATAATTTGTATCCCAACTACTTTGCTCGTAATCGCACATGAAGCGAAATAATAACATTCAACCACCGCTAAACAACGTAAAATCTAAGTTTCAAAAATCCTCCTGAACAAACTAAAATAGATAGAGGGCTGTACTTTCTAGAATTAATTACCCAATGTATCTGATCCATAAACGTGTATAATAATAATTTGTATCCCAACTACTTTGCTCGTAATCGCACATGAAGCGAAATAATAACATTCAACCACCGATAAACAACGTAAAATCTAAGTTTCAAAAATCCTCCTGAACAAACTAAAATAGATAGAGGGCTGTAGTTTGTAGAATTAATTACCCAATGTATCTGATCCATAAATGTGTATAATAATAATTTGTATCCCAACTACTTTGCTCGTAATCGCACATGAAGCGCAATGATAACATTCAACCACCTAAACACAACGTAAAAGCTAAGTTTCAGAAATCCTCCTGAACAATCTAAAAGAGATGGAGGGCTGTACTTTTTAGAATTAATTACCCAATGTATCTGATCCATAAACGTGTATAATAATAATTTGTATCCCAACTACTTTGCTCGTAATCGCACATGAAGCGAAATCATAACATTCAACCACCTAAAAACAAAGTAAAAGCTAAGTTTCAGAAATCCTCCTGAACAATCTAAAATAGATAGAGGGCTGTACTTTTTAGAATTAATTACCCAATGTATCTGATCCATAAACGTGTATAATAATAATTTGTATCCCAACTACTTTGCTCGTAACCGCACATGAAGCGAAATAATAACATTCAACCACCGATAAACAACGTAAAATCTAAGTGTCAAAAATCCTCCTGAACAAACTAAAATAGATAGAGGGCTGTACTTTTTAGAATTAATTACCCAATGTATCTGATCCATAAACGTGTATAATATTAATTTGTATCCCAACTACTTTGCTCGTAATGGCACATGAAGCGAAATAATAACATTCCAACACCGATAAACAACGTAAAATCTAAGTTTCAAAAATCCTCCTGAACAAACTAAAATAGATACAGGGCTGTACTTTTTGGAATTAATTACCCAATGTATCTGATCCATAAACGTGTATAATAATAATTTGTATCCCAACTACTTTGCTCGTAATCGCACATGAAGCGAAATAATAACATTCAACCACCGCTAAACAACGTAAAATCTAAGTTTCAAAAATCCTCCTGAACAAACTAAAATAGATAGAGGGCTGTACTTTCTAGCATTAATTACCCAATGTATCTGATCCATAAACGTGTATAATAATAATTTGTATCCCAACTACTTTGCTCGTAATCGCACATGAAGCGAAATAATAACATTCAACCACCGATAAACAACGTAAAATCTAAGTTTCAAAAATCCTCCTGAACAAACTAAAATAGATAGAGGGCTGTAGTTTGTAGAATTAATTACCCAATGTATCTGATCCATAAATGTGTATAATAATAATTTGTATCCCAACTACTTTGCTCGTAATCGCACATGAAGCGCAATGATAACATTCAACCACCTAAAAACAACGTAAAAGCTAAGTTTCAGAAATCCTCCTGAACAATCTAAAAGAGATGGAGGGCTGTACTTTTTAGAATTAATTACCCAATGTATCTGATCCATAAACGTGTATAATAATAATTTATATCCCAACTACTTTGCTCGTAATCGCACATGAAGCGAAATCATAACATTCAACCACCTAAAAACAACGTAAAAGCTAAGTTTCAGAAATCCTCCTGAACAATCTAAAAGAGATGGAGGGCTGTACTTTTTAGAATTAATTACCCAATGTATCTGATCCATAAACGTGTATAATAATAATTTGTATCCCAACTACTTTGCTCGTAATCGCACATGAAGCGAAATAATAACATTCAACCACCGATAAACAACGTAAAATCTAAGTTTCAAAAATCCTCCTGAACAAACTAAAATAGATAGAGGGCTGTAGTTTGTAGAATTAATTACCCAATGTATCTGATCCATAAATGTGTATAATAATAATTTGTATCCCAACTACTTTGCTCGTAATCGCACATGAAGCGCAATGATAACATTCAACCACCTAAAAACAACGTAAAAGCTAAGTTTCAGAAATCCTCCTGAACAATCTAAAAGAGATGGAGGGCTGTACTTTTTAGAATTAATTACCCAATGTATCTGATCCATAAACGTGTATAATAATAATTTATATCCCAACTACTTTGCTCGTAATCGCACATGAAGCGAAATCATAACATTCAACCACCTAAAAACAACGTAAAAGCTAAGTTTCAGAAATCCTCCTGAACAATCTAAAAGAGATGGAGGGCTGTACTTTTTAGAATTAATTACCCAATGTATCTGATCCATAAACGTGTATAATAATAATTTGTATCCCAACTACTTTGCTCGTAATCGCACATGAAGCGAAATAATAACATTCAACCACCGATAAACAACGTAAAATCTAAGTTTCAAAAATCCTCCTGAACAAACTAAAATAGACAGAGGGCTGTACTTTTTAGAATTAATTACCCAATGTATCTGATCCATAAATGTGTATAATAATAATTTGTATCCCAACTATTTTGCTCGTAATCGCATATGAAGCGAAATAATAACATTCAACCACCGATAAACAACGTAAAATCTAAGTTTCAAAAATCCTCCTGAACAAACTAAAATATATAGAGGGCTGTACTTTTTAGAATTAATTACCCAATGTATCTGATCCATAAACGTGTATAATAATAATTTGTATCCCAACTACTTTGCTCGTAATCGCACATGAAGCGAAATAATAACATTCAACCACCGGTAAACAACGTAAAATCTAAGATTCAAAAATCCTCCTGAACAAACTAAAATAGATAGAGGCCTGTACTTTTTAGAATTAATTACCCAATGTATCTGATCCATAAACGTGTATAATAATAATTTGTATCCCAACTACTTTGCTCGTAATCGGACATGAAGCGAAATAATAACATTCAACCACCGATAAACAACGTAAAATCTAAGTTTCAAAAATCCTCCTGAACAAACTAAAATAGATAGAGGGCTATACTTTTTAGAATTAATTACCCAATGTATCTGATCCATAAACGTGTATAATAATAATTTGTATCCCAACTACTTTGCTCGTAATCGCACATGAAGCGAAATAATAACATTCAACCACCGATAAACAACGTAAAATCTAAGTGTCAAAAATCCTCCTGAACAAACTAAAATAGATAGAGGGCTGTACTTTTTAGAATTAATTACCCAATGTATCTGATCCATAAACGTGTAAAACAATAATTTGTATCCCAACTACTTTGCTCGTAATCGGACATGAAGCGAAATAATAACATTCAACCACCGATAAACAACGTAAAATCTAAGTTTCAAAAATCCTCCTGAACAAACTAAAATAGATAGAGGGCTGTACTTTTTAGAATTAATTACCCAATGTATCTGATCCATAAACGTGTATAATAATAATTTGTATCCCAACTACTTTGCTCGTAATCGCACATGAAGCGAAATAATAACATTCAACCACCGGTAAACAACGTAAAATCTAAGATTCAAAAATCCTCCTGAACAAACTAAAATAGATAGAGGGCTGTACTTTTTAGAATTAATTACCCAATGTATCTGATCCATAAACGTGTATAATAATAATTTGTATCCCAACTACTTTGCTCGTAATCGGACATGAAGCGAAATAATAACATTCAACCACCGATAAACAACGTAAAATCTAAGTTTCAAAAATCCTCCTGAACAAACTAAAATAGATAGAGGGCTGTACTTTTTAGAATTAATTACCCAATTTATCTGATCCATAAACGTGTATAATAGTAATTTTAATCCCAACTACTTTGCTCGTAATCGCACATGAAGCGAAATAATAACATTCAACCACCGATAAACAACGTAAAATCTAAGTGTCAAAAATCCTCCTGAACAAACTAAAATAGATAGAGGGCTGTACTTTTTAGAATTAATTACCCAATGTATCTGATCCATAAACGTGTAAAATAATAATTTGTATCCCAACTACTTTGCTCGTAATCGGACATGAAGCGAAATAATAACATTCAACCACCGATAAACAACGTAAAATCTAAGTTTCAAAAATCCTCCTGAACAAACTAAAATAGATAGAGGGCTGTACTTTTTAGAATTAATTACCCAATGTATCTGATCCATAAACGTGTATAATAATAATTTGTATCCCAACTACTTTGCTCGTAATCGCACATGAAGCGAAATAATAACATTCAACCACCGGTAAACAACGTAAAATCTAAGATTCAAAAATCCTCCTGAACAAACTAAAATAGATAGAGGGCTGTACTTTTTAGAATTAATTACCCAATGTATCTGA
This sequence comes from Melinopterus prodromus, assembly GCA_964023965.1. NCBI lineage: Eukaryota > Metazoa > Arthropoda > Insecta > Coleoptera > Scarabaeidae > Melinopterus > Melinopterus prodromus. The sequence goes on from OZ030393.1 coordinate 64,646,975, forward strand.
TCCATAAACGTGTATAATAATAATTTGTATCCCAACTACTTTGCTCGTAATCGGACATGAAGCGAAATAATAACATTCAACCACCGATAAACAACGTAAAATCTAAGTTTCAAAAATCCTCCTGAACAAACTAAAATAGATAGAGGGCTATACTTTTTAGAATTAATTACCCAATGTATCTGATCCATAAACGTGTATAATAATAATTTGTATCCCAACTACTTTGCTCGTAATCGCACATGAAGCGAAATAATAACATTCAACCACCGATAAACAACGTAAAATCTAAGTGTCAAAAATCCTCCTGAACAAACTAAAATAGATAGAGGGCTGTACTTTTTAGAATTAATTACCCAATGTATCTGATCCATAAACGTGTATAATAATAATTTGTATCCCAACTATTTTGCTCGTAATCGCATATGAAGCGAAATAATAACATTCAACCACCGATAAACAACGTAAAATCTAAGTGTCAAAAATCCTCCTGAACAAACTAAAATAGATAGAGGGCTGTACTTTTTAGAATTAATTACCCAATGTATCTGATCCATAAACGTGTATAATAATAATTTGTATCCCAACTATTTTGCTCGTAATCGCATATGAAGCGAAATAATAACATTCAACCACCGATAAACAACGTAAAATCTAAGTTTCAAAAATCCTCTTGAACAAACTAAAATAGATAGAGGGCTGTACTTTTTACAATTAATTACCCAATGTATCTGATCCATAAACGTGTATAATAATAATTTGTATCCCAGCTACTTTCCTCGTAATCGCACATGAAGCGAAATAATAACATTCAACCACCGATAAACAACGTAAAATCTAAGTTTCAAAAATCCTCCTGAACAAACTAAAATAGATAGAGGGTTGTACTTTTTAGTCGATTGGACAAATTTTGGAAATTTTTCAAAATTTTGGAAAATTTTCCGTAATTTTTTTATTGATTCGTTTATTGTCATCGGAAATCACATGGCAAATTACAACTCGATTGGACATAGGGCAGTAGGCAAACTAGTAAGACTAGTTAGACGTAGGTAAACTAGTAAAACTAGCTAAGTAAACTAGTGAAGTTAATATAAGCGTAGTAAAAAAGAACAAATTCAAATAAATATGTTTCATAAAAACAAAAATGAATTTCTATCATTGTACAGACACTCTTAAAGGGTAGGCACTAGTTTTTATTTTAAAAAATTCCTCACGTGGCTTTTATTAATAATGTTATGGACACTACCAAATGTGGAGAATATCCAATTTCAATCCATTCTTTTAACAACTTTTTCCTTTAATTTTTCCATCAATAACGTTACGATCAAAATTCCTCACGTGGTTTTTATTAATAATGTTATCGAAACTACCAAATGTGGAGAATATCCAATTTCCATCCATTCTTTTAACAACTTTTTCCTTTAATTTTTCCGTCAATAACGTTACGATCACATTCATTAAATTAATAAAAAGCTGAACCGATTTAATCCATCGAAACAATTACGTTCGCTTTCACGCGAATATAACACAAATAGAGCCACGTATCCATTCGGTTAAATTAAAAAATTATTACGAGTACTAAAATAACTAAAACTCCTAATATTTCGACTGGCGATCGATTACAGGCGACTCTCGCAGTCCGCAAAAACGTTTTTATTCCCCCTCGTTGACTGTACAGTTGGCTGGGTAGCTTCCAAAAGCTATGGACCTCGCCTAATATGATCAAATTTTCACATTGTAGCCAGGACCGGCCAATACTTTCATCGGGTCGACGCATTTAAAAAAAAATATCGGATATCGGTTAATCTGTCAACGTAATCGTCATATTGCCCGATTATGGATTTCCAACAGTCTCCCTTCATTCCTCAATTTTATGCAAATTATTTTCTGGGATAGGTGAGTTTTTGCTTTCTATTTTTTAAGCGTATTCATTTTATTACTAATAGTTATTACGGGCCACCTAATATTTGACCATATTGTAGAGAAATTGATCAGCATCGTCACGTGACCTTGACTTTTTGAAAAATTAATTGTTTAAAACTATTTATACTGGGCGAACCAAGATAATGTTTTGGTGGTCTAAATTTAAGTAACTTATGAGCTTTATTTTTTGCTATTAATACAAAGGTTATAAATCAGATATTAATGTAATTTTCTTTCCTATCCTTTATGCTGAAAAAAGGGCAAATGTTTTATTTGGCAGCGTAAATTTGTATCTTCTACAAAAGGATACTGAGATGAGTCAAATAGCAAGAACGAAAAATTTTGAGAATGTAAACGTCAGAGCAGAAGACTTTTCCAACATTTCAAAGGCTACTGGTAATCTTAATAAATTTCCTTACGAAATGGTGACCAAATAATCAAAATCGACCCAAAATTTCAAAAGGTATTGAACACAAAATCTAAAATTATAGACTTTTGCTGGTATGGGATGAATCAAAAAATACAATTACAATTTGTTAATTGTAACACCGAAAACAGTGTTATACAACGTGTGCATTGTGAAGGAAAAGTACAAAGAAACACGTATTTATGCATTATTTGCGTGTTTGGCACTCTCAAAAACTGGACCTAATTTATAATTTCTATTTTTAGTTCCAGATCCCACGAAAACAAAACCACACCAGAATCAGTTGTCACTTAGATTTCCTTCAATTTCTTTACGTATTTATTCAATTATCCATCAATTTTTAAGCCTTGGAAAAGTGAGTTTTTGATAAAATAACAAGCATCTTACTGCCAAAGGTCCTTAAACTCCACAGGTGTCCCAAACTTAGGCCACCAGAATGTTTTGTTGGTTATCTCAGTATAATATGTTTTAAGATTTATTTAAATTTTTATTTATTTTAAGTTCCAAATCCATATTGTAATGAATTCCTTTACAATGTACTGAAATTATCATTAAACCGGTGAAACATTACGAACGTTACATCAAAATTTAGCAAATTTTTGTGTGTATATAGACTATACGGCGAAGGAGAAACCAAGACAGAAGTAAATTTAAAAGTCAATTAAAAAATACGAACTTGGCTCGAAGTCGAAGCCTTCCACGTCAGAGGCTTCGGAAATTTAACGATAAAGCAATGTCCCGGTAACACAGAGGACCGCGGTTCGACTCCGCGCTGGGCTCGTATTTTTTAAATGATTTTTAAATTTACTTCTCACCTAAATTCTCCTTCGCTATAAATTGTATATACTATAAGAGGGTATACCATATTTTTCAGTAAAAATGTTTCATATGCAGAATAGGTCCATATAAAAAGATTTATTCAGAATGACAATTATATTAAAACAGTGGGACACTCTGTATATTCAAACCTGACCAATTAGTTTCCTATATTGTTGGTATAATCTGCAGACAATTATTTCAATTGTATCCATATCAGCTAACTACGATGCAAGACGGTTATCCTCATAGCCAATTTATCATCACACTGAAACTTCGCATGCTCAGCAGTCAGTAATTGCGCCCTCCTTGTTCCGAAGCGACAGACGTCAACACACTGTTTACACTTCGCAGGACATGTTGACCCACTTCCAACAATGCAACCTGGATTGCACCTCAAGAAGATACGGGGCAACTTGCGGAGCAAACGCAAACGGTCATCAATCATCATTAAAACAGCTGGAGGTTGCGGTTTAGCTAGTTAGACGACGTTATTACTATATCCCATGACTAACATCTTTAATCATCCCATTATTCAAGGCGTAAACATCACAAATACATAATGAATAAATGAGCAACATTGAGACGTCGTTGACTCAATCAGAACAATTACTTTTGTCTTGTGATTGTATTATTCAACTGCGTTGGAATTGTTTCTTTAGTTTATCGCAGATGGGTGGGTTGTAATAATTTTGCGTGGTTATTCATCTCGGTATAAGCGGCTTGGTTAGTGTGTTAATTTACACAATACAGCAGTATCGGCTAATGAGGGCTTGTTTATTCTTAGGTTATAGCCTGCGCGCATTTACGTTTAACGTGCATTAAAAGTTTATGGATTTGCGAGAGTTACAATCTGTGAAGCAATGACTTGAAAGCGAGGCGCTTGTTGCTTTTTCAGTGTCCAGTATGGGATATAAATGGGTTTATATGAGATACATTTCATTAAAATCTGGTGGGTTGTTTTTATTCGACTATCTTGATATCGTTCCAGGAAACGAATATCTCAATAATAAAATGTATGATAATGTAGAATGAAATCAAAATAATCTCAAGAAATTATTGCATTTAACAAACTAACATAAAACATTACACCTATATGACAGATGGCAATCTTTTACAACTGTCACATTCGTAGTGGTTAGTTCTCAATAATACAGTTAATAAATATTCTAGCCACTCAGTAGTTCAAAGCCTCATACAAAATTGAAATTTTACGCAAATTTCTTATTTGAGAACTGACGTGATTTAACAACTTTTATAGCTGGTAGCGTAATCAATTTTCCTATAGAATTGAGTTGATTAAAAGAGATGAAAGTAGAAATTACAAAATATTGATATTAAATGCAGCAAACGTGAATATTTATATTACCTTTTCCATAGCAATGCCTAGAAATAACTGGAAATTGTTCGGGCACTCACCTGTAACAAGAAAGAAAGAAAACATTAATTATGTAAATATTACATAAAAATACGCAAAACTATAAAAACTGCGTGTTGGAAAACAACATACAAAGTGTTTCAGAAATAACGGCTAACCTTGAAAGAGCATATGCCCAAGGACATAATAAGCATATTTTGTCAAATAACGTATTCGGGGCCAGCTGTTGCTGTGTTAAGTCGGTTTGTTTTGTTCGACGGATATCGGTTAGCAATCAGAATGGTTGTAAATCTCCATCACATTTCCGGATTATATACGTACTAATCTCTCTAATTTTCAATTGATAAATGTTGATACGAACGTTTGCAACCATATTCGGGTCATGTACCAGCGGTTATTTATCAGGGCCGGCTTTAGACGATTTCTTCAATAATCCTCCGATGCGGGAAATACCGCTCTCGGTTTAAGCTATTTCAGTTCAGCCTACTTACAAAATGCTAGAAAGTCTGTGTTTTTCTAAGTTTTCTCTTCTAAAACAAGATCTCTTGACATTTTGATCCCAATATTTTGAAAAAATGTGACGTGGTAGAACATGGTCTGAGACAAAATTAAACCAGTGAATAATGTTTCTAATAAAGCCGAATACTTAAGTAAACGTGAAATGTTGACAATCTGCAATAAATAATGTCGATAGTTAAACTGCATATTGTAAATGATTTCAAATTAGGTAAATAGAAATCCACTAGCGTCCATCCAAACCAGTAGAGATCGACATAACTACTTTCTCCGACTGAATAGAACAAAAACAGAGCTATTTCAACAATTTCCCGAGTAGATTTCACTCGATTTAATCGGCCGCTCGGAGAATATTTTCCTTGTTTTCTGGATGCGGAAGGTCCATAAAGCGAATTATGCAAAAATACCCAGACGAATACATTACGGCCGCTATCCATTCAGAAACCGGCTGAGAATCAATAGCATAGATGGCGTTACCGTCGCCGCCGTCGCTACGGGAAAAGGCATTTTCCGGGAAGGAAAACACTTTCACATGTTCCCCACAGGCTACCGCAGCGCCACCCGAACCACCACGGGAACGTTTAAAACGTGCATCGGAGCTTTCCAAAAACATGCATATATGCATTCGCTGAGCATAATGCGATTTGCGATTTCACTATTTGTGAGCTTCAGTTCGAACGGTTCTCATACATAAAATATACGGCTTGTTCTTTTAGGTTGTTCGTTCAAACGTGAACGGTAATAAAGTTTAGATAGGTGTAGTCACGTTTGCCGATAGAATGAAAATACACTTAAGGATATTTAGTTTTGTAATAAAAGTGTGGATGACATGTGAAAAAAAATTCTGAAAAAAAAGCGCCGTGTTTGAACGGTCATAACTCTGGAACTACTTATCACAAAAAAATAAATAAAGTGTGATATGACTCTTACTCAAAAAAAAAAACTTCAGATCCAGATCGAGTAAAATATGGAACCTCGTCTATAGATTGGAATTTATGTTTTCTTATGCTTTGCGTTTGTTGGCCATTTTTTACTTCATCCCCGTTCTATTTTAATCCTAAGAGCAGACAATTGTAATAGTTATACATGTTATATAGAAAGGTTTCAGGGGCACTACGCAGTTTTTTTGACATTATTGATCAGACAAAATGCGTACAATTAATTGTGTAAAGACAGCAATAGATTACTTCTAACCATGTACACAATTCCGACACACAGGTCTTATTTAAGAACGTGCTATATTCACACGTACCTAATCCTAAAACCCCTAAATTTGTAAATAATAGTGGTTAAAAGAGTAGTACATCGTATTATAAAGAAAGAGTATTACTATCAAAATATAAAGCATTTTTAGTCAGCATCGAGACTATGATGAGACTATGAGACGTTTTTACCTTATAAGATTTCGGCCTACTGAAACCATGAAACGGAAACAAACCCGAAAAGGCAGACGATTTTATAAAAAGAGAATTGGGAGAAATGCTCGACTATTGTAAAGCCATAAAAAAATGCTTCCGAAGAAAATGTCAAAAAGCGATTTAAATAAATCGTTAATAAACAGTTATAAACAACTCAAAACGTACATTGACAATAATTTGTTCATAAAATATTAATTCATATTATTCTGCATTACAATTTTTACTTAAAGAGCAATTTTTAACAACAATTTTTTAACAGCACTTTTATGGTATTTTATGTAAAAATAGATCTAATTTAATGGGTCCAATAACGACAATGAGGTGAAGAAACAAAACAATTTATCGAAAAAGTGCTTTCGTCCGAAAATACAATATTTTATAAAAATTTAGTTTTTTTTTATTTCGTTACCAATCTAAACGAAGAAATGAAAACGCTTGGGATCATCGCTGTATCCAAAATTCAACCACCGATAAACAACGTAAAATCTAAGTATCAAAAATCCTCCTGAACAAACTAAAGTAGATAGAGGGCTGTACTTTTTAGAATTAATTACCCAATGTATCTGATCCATAAACGTGTATAATAGTAATTTGTATCCCAACTACTTTGCTAGTAATCGAACATGAAGCGAAATAATAACATTCAACCACCGATAAACAACGTAAAATCTAAGTTACAAAAATCCTCCTGAACAAACTAAAATAGATAGAGGGCTGTACTTTTTAGAATTAATTACCCCATGTATCTGATCCATAAACGTGTATAATAATAATTTGTATCCCAACTACTTTGCTAGTAATCGCACATGAAGCGAAATAATAACATTCAACCACCGATAAACAACGTAAAATCTAAGTTACAAAAATCCTCCTGAACAAACTAAAATAGATAGAGGGCTGTACTTTTTAGAATTAATTACCCCATGTATCTGATCCATAAACGTGTATAATAATAATTTGTATCCCAACTACTTTGCTCGTAATCGCACATGAAGCGAAATAATAACATTCAACCACCGATAAACAACGTAAAATCTAAGTTTCAAAAATCCTCCTGAACAGACTAAAATAGATAGAGGGCTGTACTTTTTAGAATTAATTACCCAATGTATCTGATCCATAAACGTGTATAATAATAATTTGTATCCCAACTACTTTGCTCGTAATCGCACATGAAGCGCAATAATAACATTCAACCACCGATAAACAACGTAAAATCTAAGTTTCAAAAATCCTCCTGATTATAACTTCACCAAATATTGTCCGAATGCAATTCAGCGTCCATCTTCAACTTCCCACAAGCACCTTCACAAATGTGCACATGCAGCAAAAACTACGGTATTGTCCCCACAAAATCGATGGGGATTTATACATGTGCTCATGCTAGCAAAACAATCACCGCACGCTTCAATGGCCTGAATCGCTTCGTCCCGGAAGTGCAGCCTGCAAACAAGATAGAGCATAGTAAGCGTTTGCTTATAGGCTGACGTTAGCCTTTTTTTTTATTCTCTCGCCGGAGGATAATGGTCAATATCGAACGAAAACGGTATTGCAGCGTTTTGTCAGGACGGTAACGACAAACAGGTACGCAGATTTTAATTTTAAACGAATTAGTCTAGTCCGCCTGCAGTTGAAAGATTTTATCTGCAAGCGTGCGCCTGCAATTAGCATCGCATCATGTGTTGCAATCAGATGTGACGACGTGAATTGCATTAACTAACTACGCTAATTCCGACGTTGATTAGGGCGCAGTTGCAAAAGGAATGCAAACCAGACGTTTTCGGGAAGCTAAAATGTGGAAAGGTTTAGTAGTTTGGGATAGGGGATGTTCATTATTTGCTGACGACTAAACGACATATTAACTGTACGACAAAATTAAGTAAACTTTATTAACCATTACCCACTATTTAAAAACATTTCAATTGGGGACTTTCTATTATGAGGTCAAGCAATTTAATGCGATAATAACGTTTTTCTACTTTGGGTTCATAAAGAACACATTGTAACACTGAACAGATTGGGACACTGTTTTCGGTTTCATAATAAATACAGTCGGTAACCAGGGTTACAGCTTTATATCTAACGTGATTTCTAAATGTGTCTCATCGCTTGACTCGTCGCGACGAGTCAAATTACTATCTTTATTATAAATGGGACATCTAAAAAATGTAAAATAATCAAACGACGCGTCGTTTGATTATTTTACATTTTTTAGATGTCACAATGTAGTATATTGCCTGTTTCTTGAAAATATATACTGGACGATAGGAGATTAGTAGGAACGGGGGTATCTACGCTGACCTTGAGTAACTCCGCTCGCATATTCAGTACTTCTCAAGCCTGCCTCTCATCAACTTTTCAGTAAATTAGTAAATTATTACTTTTTATAAATTCATATAGAAAAAAATATTAAAAAGAATAATTTTGTTTCGCGTTTTTCTCGAAACATGACATGGCTGTTCCCCTTTGGCAGTTTGTTAATTTTCAACATTTTTAATCAAATGTTGGTTAACCTCCAATGATCATCTTCTTTCACAAAGTTTTTGAATTTTTCGTTTCTGAGGTTTTTTGTAGCAAACTTTTCTACCAAATAAAAAGCATTCATATCTCTTACAATTCGTTTAAAAGTTGTACCAAAGTTGAGCAACATTTTAGATCTCTGCCCCTCCCTTTAATGTTTTTCCGGGGCTTTCAACAAAAAGATAGGTCCTATATAACCCCTCATTGAAGAATGGCGGCTTGTTGTTTCTAATTATTTTAATGGAAGGACTAATGTAGAGTCAGCTCACTGCTGACCACATCGGGTATGTCCATGTGGAATCATGTTCACTCTTTGCTTTGTGATGATTACGTTGGTGTAATAGGATTTTCTCTATATATGTGGCACGGTTCGGAAGCTATGACGCCTGAAAGTAGTATAAGCATTACCTGCTTTAAATCCGATAATGATGATAATAATTCCAATCAGCTTACATTATGAATGACAGTACATGCGGCTAGCAGATGGCTCCCGCTTAATGGGACTAGTTTAGATCGCAATTATGTAGATTTGCGTTAACTTTCTACGCCGTCTTTCATCGTAATGAGGTTATTATTTGCACTTAGCGATCCTAATACTGATTGTGTTAATAAATAACCAAGAACGAAGTCAAAAACGTCTTCCCCACTCCCGCCAGAGATCGCGAATCGGGAGCACTACCTGAAGTCTCTACAGAGGTAGATAGTTGGATAAAAATCACACGTTCGACGAGTGTCTCGCCATAAACCGCTTTATTTGTTCGCGTTCGCGTCGATCCATTCAATGTCGGTGTTTTGGCCCGGCTCAAAGGGGTTTTTGTGTGTACCCGAAGGTATAATTTACGACAGGGGTCTGATTTATGACACCAAACACATGCGGTGCATCAATGCAACCCGAAAAGTAAGTAACGAATGGAATAAATTATTTACTATTAAAATAAAAAGATTACAAAATATTGAACACGATAAATTTATATGCAAAATATAAATAGTTTACATTGAATATTTTTCTTAAAAACAACAAACTTCTTCTCTGGAAAATCCGTCTAGTGTGCAACATTTCATAGAGCTGCAACTTTCTAAAAACTCTCAACAAGCGACAAATCTTATAGAATGAACGCAAGAAGTCGACAATGGCGGTCTGTGAAACGGCGAGAATTAAAAGCTCAACCGGCTCGTACGTCTCGAGGATCGAGGATAATAGAGGCGACAGGATACCGGGTCTGCCTCACGCCGCACGGCGCTGTTAAGGAAATGGATATTAAGATTTACAACGTGCCGTAGCTCGCGGTTCTACATCGTCGCTTTCAAATTAAAGCCCGTACTCTTGCATCGGCACACTAGAGCCGCAGGTATACCGTGTATGCATTCTGGAAATCCGCCGTAATGGTTACTGAAATTCACAGCACCTTTACGGGATTTGAATTTTCATTGCAGGAAGCTGAAATTTTATATTGGTATCTCTGCGACAAGCTTTCATAATATTTCATATTCATCGATTATAAGTTTCTTGTCCATCGAAAACACCTGACTTTGTCGAGGGGAATTTTTGCTCCAGAAGTCCAGAAGTGCTTTTTGCTGTGAAATTGTGTGGAGGATTTTTGCTTTTAATTTAACAATGTACAAATTTTGTGGCCTTACAGAAGATAAATTTCAAGTAAATTTAAGATAATACCATGACACATTTTCGTCAGTGTTCCATTATAAAAATAGGATTTATTAATAGTTTATTCATTTGTTCATTCAATTTATTGTATTTTTTATATTTTTACTATTTTATTTATGATGACTATCTCTGTGTTCTTTATTCATTTTCCAATTGTTTTTTTCTATTTTTTTTTTAGGAAATGTGTTCTATTTTTCTGTGTTAATTATATGTATAATAAACTGCTGTAATTTTAGAAGGAATTTCCTTTCTTTTTTCATTTATTTATTCAATTTATTTTGGTCCTATTTTATTTACTTATTTTGTCTAATTGTAGTGCGTATTGATTGTGTTCTTTCTTCGCATTTGCATTGTTTTATACGTACTTTTTTAATTTTTTTTGTTTTCAAACCGGTGGCTGTAACATTTTAAGCAATTGAAAAACAAATAAGCCCATATGAATTGTTTTACTGTGAACTTTATCTAACCTTATAATAGTAACCTTATAATAATAACATTATAATAGTCTACCTCTAGCATGTTACACAACTGATTATGATATGCTTTTTTTCTAGAATCTGAATCGGAGAGCAAAAATTTCAAATTAAAAAAGTTTTTGAGAGAAAAAACGTGTTTTTTTCCATTTTTGTGTTTCTTTTTGGCACTGATTTTCTCAAAAACTCTTCACAATTTCTGTTTTCAGTGACGGATTCTACGCAAAAAAAGAACACCTGAATCAATTCCACATGTTCGATTTCTTCAATTGTCGGCCATACTAATCATTTGGTTTCAAATTATTGTACTTTGAACAAATCAAATAATTTGAAATGTCTGCAGTTAATGTATTAAGTTTTTAAGCTAATAAATTGTGATAAGAAGAATTTAAGTAATTAGAATTAAGTTTTTTTCTTTCGATAAAAATTTTATTAATTTTTCGTAACTTTGAGAGCCGCGACCCCTAAAATTAAAGTCTTTTCTCCTTTCTTTTTTTTAAGGAAAAAGGTATTTTTAACAAGCTAACCAGCACTCGACTCTAACGTAAAGTTTTAATGCAAACACCTGAACATTCAGGTGAAACAGCTGATTGAAAGTTACAAAGCATATTTAGTTTTGCAAATCGTGTTTAAACACAACCTTCATAAATAGATGTTGTACAGTTTGGGCACCCCACAGAAACTTCGATTTAATGCATTTATCAAAATATGTAGATTGATTGTTCCATTTGTTCATTTGACATGAATAATTTTTACGATAGCCATCGGTGGACATTTGGATATTCATCCTGCTATTATTGGAACTTTACGTTTTGTTTCACTATAAATGTCCAAGATAACAGTAGCCAATATTGATTATGGACCATTAATATTCCGACACAAATACACGGCTGGCAATAGGATTTGTTAGTACACGATTTTGTGTGTCAAAAGAATGTTTTGTTTTTCTGCATCGAAATTATCCTTTTATCCTGTCATGTATCCCAAGATCTACTTCTTGCCAATGAACAACAATATCTACTTTTCTCATTTGTGTTATGTGTTTTGTTACAAAAACAATAGTAATGAACGGTTAAAAATAGTAAATATCGTTTCAAGGTCACCATCGATTACGCAGTTGGTAGTACGTTACCAACTTATCAAAAACACGCTTCGTTCGTCTACCACCGACCCTTAAACATTCCACAGCAAATTAACTTCATATTTCACTGAAGTTTTGGTATTTTCTTCGCACTATTCAACACCTAACAAACTGGCTACCATTCAGGATTGTATTCAGCGAAAGCGCAAGAAATCGGCCGTTAAGCTTATATAAAAAAGCGCAATCCGAAACGACCTAGTACGTTTTTACAGACGATAAATCCCTTCCTTCCCTCGAATCGGCATAGGTGGCGCTGTGCTTCCCCGCTGACACACGGGGATCCCGTAAAAATAACGGCGAGCGCGAACATTTTATGACACGCGGCGGGGTCCTCCGGCAAGACAGCACTCCGTCAGTCGGCCCAAGAGGCCCATTTTTTCTTCTGCACGCCCGCCGTTGCCTTGCTTTGCCCTACTTAGCGAAATGGACTCGGAACGCATTACTGGAGCTGTAATTAAATTTGAGAAATTATGTTTCTGTTAGTGGAAGGCAACATGCCGCGAAAGGGCGGAGAAGAGTGACCCAAAAAAACGCGGCTAATTAACTTTTGTGGAATTGAGAAAGGATTATTCTCGGGGATTAAGCGCGAAAAAAATTATTTGTAGGCGTCTGGGAAACAGGGGCACAAAATACGAAATAATATGAAATAAAATGGAATTACGATTGTTATTATTTTGGATGAGATACAAGACATCACATGTACAATGTTTATTGAAAATCTATTTTTATACCCCCCACATATACTGTGGTGAGCGTATATTGAGGTTGCCACAATGTATCTTCTTATATTATGAATCGTAGAATATTAGCACTTTGGTATGAAAACATAATCTAATAAATAAAGGAGAAAGGTAATTTGTCGGGCAATTCCGTCATACGAAGAAGCAACCGTAGACACGTGTTTCGGACTATTAGTCCTCATCAGTACGGTATAGCCAAGAAGTAAGATGGACACTCAATGGAAAAAACACTCAAATGGAGACCATAAGAGGGGTGCCCAATGTCGCCAATTGGTGCTTCCATCTAATAAATAAATTATGTCGTATATGTGATTATTTTTCAAATTTTTCTCCGGTAAAATTTACCTACTTTTGGGTTGATGAATTCTTATTAGCAAACCGGAGCATCGCTAAAAAGATCAATTTCAAGATTATTTGGGGAACCAGAAGATATAACAGATCGAAAACACCGAATAAATTAAATTTATTACAAAATTGATAACCAATAAAAGATCAAAGATAGACATTACTTTTGCTTTGATTTTACAATAACTGAATGCGACAACCACTTGGAGACTTTTTCTATATATCAATTTAGCCTTTTATCTCAAATTATCACAATATTAATAGGTTATAATATATGGTTTACACATAAACCGACTTTTAAAAAAGCCGTTTTAGACCATTATGTACCTTTGATTTGTACATTAGCATTTCTCTGCTAATTATAGCGTTTCATCTAACATATCACTTGTTTACTATAATAGTGGTGCAACTCTAAAAATTAGGTTGCATTAACAAAGGAAAATTTGAAAAATATCTGTTTTGTGGCATAAATGTAATAATAAGAATAAAAAAAATAATAATAAAATAATAATAATAAATAAATAATAAAAAATTGTGCTGCTTTCGATACCTACACATATCAACAGAGAGAAAAGTTATTATAAAATACCTCAAGAAAACTGCAAAATGACATCGGATGTTACACATTAAACGGAGAATCTACCCGGAGATCATATGACATTATTTTATATATGCTTTACCACATCTTTCCCCAAAAAAGTTCTTTTTTTCTGGTAGTAAATGTCGTACCAAGTAAAAACTTACATATGAACTGTTTCAATTCAGTGGAAACATACAACCATTTGCATATTAACACCACCGTAATTTAGACGGCTCTAATATGAAATTGAAGAAAAAACAGAAAAAGTTATGTCTGGATTGATTTATTTGTTTGTTCATATGTTTATTCCTATTTTTTTTAATTATTTTAGATTGTTACATGGTAAACGTTTTCGCATCGTTTCACGTGTCAAAATAAAATATTTTCCTTATTTTCCTATATTTTGTGTTACTATTACAAGTTGTGTTACTATTATGGAGGTGTTATTTAGTGTTACTTTTTAAGGGTAATTTCAAATTTAGCTAAAAACATCTGCCCTTGAAAAAAGTTTTCGCAATAATGAGTTGCTTTGAAAATAGAGCGTGTTAAAAGATAAAAACGAGAAAAATGGCCTACATTTTGTTTACGTTTTGTCAGTTTGAGAGTTATCCTGATCTGATTGTACAATGAAATTCTTTCTAGAAACGTGTCTTAATAATCCCACAGAAACTTCAGTTTTTCGTTGATTTATTAAAAGTTTCTATTTTAGAAGTTCCATTTTCAGAAATCATGAAAATACGAAATATTTTATTCTATTTAAACCAGTCAGAATTGGTGGAAAGTTATTTGCAATTTCGAGTAAGTATTTTAACGAATTTTTTGCCATATAAATTAATGAATAACAAAATGATCTATGTTGTTGTCTTGGGGATAAACATTGATAACAATCGGTAGGTTTTTGCGTTCAGAAAATTCTCGTAAAAACACCGAAGAAAAAAACGCGTTTTCGCAATATTGTCTGATCTATAGTCCATAGTGCAATCTGTCTGATCTTTAACGTTTTCGAATATCTTGTTATTCCCCTACACGAAAACAACAAGTAGTATCAGACGTAGAATAGAGCAGAAACGAGGTTCATTTATCTACAGAAAAGATTAAGTTAACAGTATTTTCAAGATGCACGATGCGCCTTCAGACTCTAGATACGACCAAACAAACAATATTCCAAAAACGGGACAATTAAAATCGTCCCCGTCGTTTACCCGTCCGGAAGACTGTAGGGGAGTACGCTACGTACACATAGCAGCGAACTCCGTGACTAGAACAAGATAAGCGCATCACGGCTGATGTTTCCGTTAGACTGGCTCCGAACTAAATTAGTTCTTCGGGTTCGGTGCAGCGACGGGCAGGAGCGTGGCTATATCCAGTATCCAGGAGGCTGTCGCTCCTGCACCGGTATTAACTACAGTAGAGCTACAGTAGACCAGCGTTCAGCCAGAATCACTTCGTTAGGGCCAAGTTTAAGGAGGAGGAATTAGGTAACGCCTGCGACTGACGTAAATAAGGGGAATGGAAGCCTGCGTGGTGGTTGCTCCCCCTCTGGAAAGACCCACTAAAGATGTCACTCCAGGCACAACATTCGTACAATTTCCAGTGGAGCCGTGAAAAATGATCGCCGTTATATGTTTGGTTTCAAATGGGGATCTGCTTAACTGTGAACGCCGTGACAGGTGCAACTAGGAGAGGGCTTAGTGCCCCTAGAAAATTATATGTTTGTAGAATAAATTTATTATGATAGCTAAAGCTAATATCGTAGTATGTGTCATAGTCGTAGTCGTAGATTCGATGGTTATCAACAGATCAGCATGTTAGTACTATCACAAACATTGATAACACAGTTTTGTAGGTTTTAGACAATTTACAGCACAGCAAATTTCACTTTAAATTTGAGTAAACAAGAAAACCAGTTGCAAATGACTTAATATTTTACCTGAACCTAACTTAGATACTGAGGTAACCTTCAGTATTTCGATATGAGAGTATTTTTAACATTTGATAAAAGTAATTACAAATTACAAAGAAATGCAAATTACAAAGAAATGCAAATAATTACAAAGAACTCGGTGTCTATGTACCTCGGTGTCTATATTCTTTTCACAAGTGAATTATATGTCATTTTATTCTGAACATATGAACAAAATAAATTAATCGTTTTAAATTTAAATTATTCTTTTTGTGTGCAGATTATTGCGCTTTTTTTAAATATCTTCCAGAGGCGTCCGCATATCACTTAAAAATCCATCTAAATGCTTCAACATTTATGACGAAACTTTTTCCTTCCTATGAAGCCATTTTGAGGTTTCTAGCATAATGGGTTTAGGTAGTATACATTTCTAAAAACTACCAAAATCGCATTTTTTGTTTTGTTTTTACAGCCCTTTACAGCACAGGTTGCAGAAGTTAATGCACATGTTATTATTTGTAGGTCGCATTATAATTTGCTCATGGTACAATTTAGATTATTGAATGCGCAAATAATAATATCAAATCCGGCGTTATTTAAACTTTTGAAAATGTTTTTTTCTTAATGAATAATTATTTATTAATCGGCTCATTATATTTTTATAGAGGTAACGATTGTATTAACCATTTATTTATTTAAGTGTACAAATACATTATGAAAGGAACATTTACATACTTATATAAACGGACAATTATTTATTTTATTGCACTTTTATATTTTTTCAATTCACAACAACTTTTTGCATAGCTCAAATATTTTTTTGGAATGGACAATTAGTTTTGGTATTGGTCAAATATTTATTTATAAATGGTTCTCTGATTAAAGAAATTATTAATTTGTAAAAGAAAATAATGTTATTTATTTTATTGACAAAAACTTTTTGGATGGTACTGTAGAGCAAAATCGATCGGTTTCGGAAACGTCCAACCTGTGCTCTATACTGCCTAACCCCGGCCTTTGTAGCCATTTTGCCAGACGCACTTTGTAAACTGAGCGGCAGGCTTTCACCAGTTCACCAGTCGCAGCAAAGAGTTTACAGCGCCATCTAACGATACAGTTGGACTACACACACGAATAATAAATTTAATATAATTGACAAATACATTTAAAATATTTTGCATAAAATGGAATTTATGAGTCATAGATATTTGACTCGCACTTAACGGATATAAATCGTTCGCATGTTTACACGCTCGCCTACGGCTCGAGTGAACCAAACCAGAATAAATTACTTTAAAGGAAAGAAAGCTCTTCTTGTATAGAAATATATTTCTGTGAATCAAAATAGATTTCTTTGATGAAAGAGAACGTATTTTTAAATCAAAACAAAAATATCACTTTAAAGGAACGTAATTTTTGTTGGTATCGAAATATATGTATTAATAATATTCCAAATAAGTTAATGTCTACAAGAAAATAAACTATGGTATTCAATGGAGTAAATATTTTTGTGCCAAAGAAATATGTTTTGATCCAAAAGAATAAATTGAACAGAAAATTTTTATTTAATCCAATATATTCAAATGTTTTTTTAAGAAAATGTGGTTGATTTGTTTACATACATATAATCGACATTTTTTGCAGATTTTGTATTACAATTTATCGTAATAAAACCATTAGGTAGATGCTGGTTGCCAAAGGAATTAGATACAGAGTAACAAAAGCACGCGATCATTCTAAAACAGATTTTCATGGATTTTTGTTTTTAACTGAACATCGTAGGTAACATTTCCTGCTTTTAATTCCTCTTCAATAAACCTATTTTCAGAAGTTTTTGTAACATTTGCAATTTAAAGAAAATATATAATAAAGTAAAGTATTCTAATTTGTATAGATACCCTTAATATTACTCTGTACGGAGTTTTGGTAATTCTATGTTAATGACCTCCTCCATCACCCCTTAAAACCTTCACGTCGAATTACCAAACACCCTGTACATATTCAATATTAAATTATGTATTTTATTAAATTTCAGACATCACAAAAACTAGTCAACATAAGTACCTATCTACCATAACAAATATAAATTGCAGAGAAAAGAATAATTCAGAAACCGTGTACCTACGGGTTATAGAACCGAGTTGCAGATCAACAATTCACTGAATCATCACCTTCAGAATCACGTTGTGCATTTTCCCTTTTCCTTCTATTAGCTAAATAAACTTTTGATAGGCTTCATTTAATTTGAAACCCACGTACTAATTCGCTGTGAATTTACGTAAGTCATCAGTAATACGACACAAAAGGCCAAGTTATACTAAAATTTTATCGCCTACAAGGAATTGCGAGGAAATAGAAATCGCGAAAGCAACAATTTTCAATTATATTCGAAAGCAGCGGCAGAAGCGCTACAGCGCGTCTCGTGCAAAACGCATTTCTGTCGCGCAATTCAGTTTCATCGCCTACCCAATTTCGCGGTGAAGATTTTAAATCCATATTTCACCTAGGCAAATGGAAAAATCATCCTTCTCGCGGAGATGCACTCCCGTCCGTTTTTAAAACTAATATTTACCTTAATCAACTCGATTTACTTCGTTCCTCCTTTTCCAATACCGGAATCGATTTTGCAAATAGGAAGATTCGATTTGCAAATTTCACATTCCCGGAAAATACTATTTACATACTTCCTTCCAGCGGGTAAATTTTGTCGATTTCCTGTCCGGTTGTTATTATAATTGAAGTGTTGAAGTAAAAGTAAATAAACGAGCTAAGTGTCAAAACCATTGTTCGGAGATATTTCGAAAATAGTGTCTGGCAAGCTATATGTTGAATAGAACAACTTCACTATATTTTTCTGAGTACTTTAGCAGATATTACATAATATTTTGGAGTTATATTTTATCTAGTTCTTCTAATGAACAAGCAATCACAAAAAAAATTAATAATTTGTCTAAGTGCCATAACATTTATATGCACAAAATATAGCCTGAAGATGATAATGTCAACTGAATGTGAAATTTCATAAAATAAGTCATTTGGCAATGTTTACTACGTATGATAAAGTAAAAAAAAGTACTTGCGGATACTTGCGGATATCTTTGCCTGTATTCAGTAATGTAGCATAGAATGTAAAATTAGTAAATAGGTAATAAAATACAACAAAAAAGTTTCTTCCAGTTTAAGGATTTTACCTAAAAAACGTAATATGTAGGTACGAAGCATCTCGAGTTTGTTAATTATCGATTTTTTCGTTTTTTACAGGAAAAGTTCTGTCGAGTTTCTTCAAAATGTCGTTTAGCACCAACGCAAAAAATTTAAATGACTTCGTCAAACAAGTTCTTTTTCCGTGAGTATTCATGAAATTTTACAAAATTTTGTTAATAATTTTAAGATGCAAGAGCAAGTTATTATCTACTAGAGCTTAATTTTTTTATTATTGATGTCAATACGCACACTTTGGCACCTTTTGCCTTTTGAACCGTCAATTTTGGCATTCTGCTTGTAAGGTAAAATTTGAAAACGTCGATCAAGTTTCGGGGTAAAGATAGTGTCCAATAAAGCATATTTTAGGCGTTTCTTACTGACTGAAATTCCGAAATCCCGGGATCAGTTTAGTGCAACAAAACATATTTTTTTTTTGAATTTTTGACGCTTAGCTCATTATTTACTTGAACTCTTCAATTATGCAAGAGATTAAATTTACAGTGGCCGTGATTTATTTTTAAGCCGGAAACGTCTATATATAGCACGTCGCGGCGCGACATTGAACCCCCACTCGCGATGCAACGCACATAACAAATTCACTGAAAGCTTGCGCTCTCATCTGACTTATATAAATTAGGGTCCATTTTTATCCACGCGTCCGGAAAAGTACCGCAACTTTTACAAGCCAAGCAGCCGCGAACAAAACAGAGTGTTTGTGGTCCGACTTGCTTCTACTGGTAAATGACAACACAGATTTTACATTATCCAGTCCATTAGCCGCAATAGTATTTTGTTTCTCCGGGGTACAGTGAGTGAATAATGGTAGCAGAATTATTCAAATATAAAAAGTATTTAGGTCTCTCTGGTTACTTACACTTCGTTAAGTAAAGCACAAAAACAATTATTTTGCGCTAGAATAAATAAAAACCAGAATGTTACAAAAAGTAAATTCAGTATTGAAAAACTATACTCTTAAAAATGAACTTAAAAGTATTAGATGGAATTGTTTAAAATTGAGACAAAAAGGGATAAATAACAAGCTGTTAACTCGTTGTATCTATATATCATAAGAAATAATCGTGACATTAGAGCATAAGAATCTAAGTATAATTTTGTGCATCTTGATTAATTCATTTCATCAAATGTTTTTACGTCGGTCCATTTCTGCAACTTAGGCCAATCACCAACACTGAGAGCAGGCTACACACACCCAGGAATTTTGACGAACTGAGGGAATTCCAACCTCTAGTAAGACTTCTTAAACGTGCACGTCGATAATGACAGCACACGGCACCACCGGCTTTACTTCCTCATCCGATGGAAGGCGGCATGCAAACGTAGTTGTTCCCTGCCTAAATAAAATACCAGGACAGAGCTTTTATATAAGATGTAAGATAGCAGACAATTTAGGATTCTCTATGATAAAACCATCGTCAAAATATTTGCGCTTCCCAAAACCACATTTTCTTGAATCTTCCATGGCGAAATTTTGCACGGCAACTCCTTCACATGTTTAACATAATTTAGAGTAACTGCTCCCAATGAACCTACAATCACAGGCATAATGTTTACTTTCATTCCCCACTTAGGCTGAACTTCTATTGAGAGATCCGTATATTTAAGTTGCTTTTCAAGCTCCTTCCTTACTACATTCGCATCAGCAGGTACCGAAATCTCTATGAGAGTGCACACCTTCCTCTGGAAATCTTTATCCACGATATCTGGCTTATTAGCATCAAGCATTCAATCAGTGGCGATAGGCATATTCCATAATATGGTAATATGATCGTTACACACAACAGGAGATGGAATGTAGTCATACCACCGAGACACATCCATTACTAAACCTAGTTAAGAACTTAAATTGCCAACATTCCGACAATAAATAATAAACATGTTCCGAACCCTAATGACATAGTCTACAACTCCTATCATGAGCAACTCCTATAATCTAAGGCTTATAATAGTATCAGATACGTACTGCCTGATCTTGCGCCGCTATGATAGAGGAAACCGTTTCACCTTATGTTCCCATGACGAATCCAAGATGACGATCAGAACTTAGAAAGACCATCACCTCGTACAACTATTAAGAATTGACCATGCATTGGCTTACTATCATAAACCTCTCTCATTTTTTGATTCATTCTGAACTTAATCTCTCGCTCTAAACTTCTTGCGTAAATCTTATTTCCATAATTATCTAGTTCTTCCACCTGAAATTTTATTTATTATTATTATTATTCTTATTATCAAAATACAGTAAGCGCGTCAAGTATGGAAACAAACCAAATATATCTAGATCGATTTGGTATTTTTTTTTAAATCCTCGAACACGTCGGTTTATAATTATCAAAATACACCTTCAATTGTTTTTAACAGATGACGACATCGACGTTTTTTTAAAAAGACAACCCTATGTTTTTTAGTGAATTTGGCAGATCTTTTAATTGTCTTAATGGTAGCATAATATTTTTATGGCCTTACATGTTGTTATAGTTGTTATAGTTTATCACGTAAATACAGTGTAATTTACTAAATCTTCTTCTCTATATTAAATGCGTACGCTTTTATATGTCACATAGTATATTTACCATATAAATTGTCTCCTTCCTGCCTTTCTCCTATAGATCGCGGAGAATATTGGGTCAGTTGCTCGAACTGAAAGGCTTGGGAATCAAGATGGGATAAAGCCATCGACTGATCGCGTTTCCGTGCTTTTTTGTTGTGCCGTTGCGTGCCACAATAGATTCCCGCACGAATGGGAGGGATTTATGCCCCGTAATTGAGCGGTTTGTTGTCGTTTTCGGGCCGAACGAACATCCTTCGTGCGCCTCGCGCTTTGTTTCATTAGAGTGTGGAAGAGGATTACCGGAAAAATGTTTCTTTTGTTAAAGGCGTCTATTAGGATCCGGAATGAATCATATCACGTTCTTCACCTTACGTAAAATAAATCTTGTTGAGGAATCACGCAATACATTAATCATTATGAATGTTACGAAGAAGAATGTTAGCGATAATATTTGTAATAATCCTTCGTTCTTCATCTATTTTAGTATGTAACAAGAATTTTTCACATTAGCTGCTGATAATAGAATTGAGATTTGCCTACCACTTCAGGACAAATTGTTGCAACTATTCAGCTATTTATGTAATAAGTAAAATACTTATATTTGGTAATTAAATAGTGTATTAATTTTATATTCATCGCACTTAAAATACATACCAATGTAATAACATATTGAATTTCTTTTCGGATATTTCAGCTCGTTCATATTTTATATTATTTTGTTATTCAATAGCATAGACAAACAAAAAATCCCCACTGTTGGGATTAGAGTAATACTGATTTATATAAAAACACATAAAACGCTGTATCGCTGGTTTGTTTGCACCATAAAATATCGTCGAAGGTAAATATTTTATTGATGTATTTTATAAATTTGCAAATACTATAAATTTCCTTCCTAGCATTATATAAAAAATATCGGTACTTACTATAATATACAACAATATACCTGCATGCTACAGTTATTGTCCAATAAAAAGAATGGATAAACTTTTGTGGTTACATCCAGTGGATTATTACAGACTTTCTGTTACCTAAGTGACTACCAAGGAAATTTTTTATTCTCTTCTTTTTTTGAGAAAAGGCGAATTCCTTTTAAATTTTGCGGTTTATACCAAAACAAGGCTGAATTAATAATTTATGTAATCAGGTCTAGATTCTACGGAAAAAACGACCACCAGAATCAGTTGTCACTTGTTCGATCCCATTAGTTGTCGGTCGGAGTCAATCATTTATTTTAAATTATTGTATTTTTTGACAAAAGAATCTCATGCAGCTAAACTATAAATTTTATATATTGTATGATAAAGTCATGTGCCTGGCCACATCAGATTTTTTTTTATGAATACATATTTACTCAAAAAGCAGCACATAAACCGTACCGTTTTCCATGTCACTCAGTATAGTATGTGAGAAAAGCATGGCAGAGGACAATTTATACGGCAAATATTTCGCGCTAGGTTCCAGAGAGAACGTGAAGGAAGTGTGTATGCGAGTATTGGATTTTCGCTCCTTTTTATGCCCCCCATTTTAGATGCAAATGCGTGACTGTATTTTCAAGTTGAATTCACGCTTTGAATGTAGGTCGAAGATGTACAGTACGGTGTGTATTTTTAGATCCTTCCGACTAAAATTGTATAATCCCGAAGAGACTGTTCACATGAAATAAATTTGCGTCCTTTTTCCAGGCCAGTTACGCTTTATTGTTGGAAAAAAATCTCGTCGTGTATGCTAGCTACTTGTCAAGAATTTTGAATGTTAATTTTACTCATCTCATATATTCAGTCATAAATACAAAATCTAGTTGTGTTTTTTTTTTCAATGGGAACAGTAGTCATTAAGTTTGTTTCCTTATTGTTAATAACATTACCAGAAATTTGCATTTCCTTAGAATCCTTGATCACAAAAAATAAGAAATGTTAAAATGTAAACCGATGCAAAATGATAACAACTACAATAAAGATACAGGTTTGGGCAGATAATGGAACATTACTTTATCATAGTATCTATGATAAACTAAACATTATAATTCTCTTACTCAACACATTCATAATTATTTGAATTATATAAATCTCGATCGTTATAAAATACAAATTTAGATAACAAAATTTCTACCAACCAAATTTTTCAAACAAATGCATCTTTATCCGCAGATAAATATTTGTTTGCCTCTATGGAAACGCCAGATTTATTTGAGTCAATAAATATTTCTTTAAATTAAACAAAATTTTCTATCTGTGTTGGAAGGAAGCCATAATGACAAATCTTCGGATTTTATTAAACGATGAGCCACTCTCTCTGCTCGTAAGAAGTACTATATTAGCTCAGTATACACTACAGTTCCGCTGTGCGTATGAAATGTGTACAATAACGCGTTACGAGTGTGTTACAACACTCACAGGATGATGATGGTACAGACACAGCGAACCGATGTCAATGCCCTCTTTCTTAAGAAAAGGGAAACTGATGTACTCGAAGTCGAAACTCGGAATGCCTTAAAAGAGCTCGCGGAAATGTCTGTCCGCATTTTCCGCGTCTTCTAGCAAAATACTGCCTATCTGTCTCTTCTCTCCAGTGATTTTTATAGCATTTAGAACGATGCGTGATGCGGCGAATGTGGAATTGATTTAGTATTATTTTATCCGCAGTTGGAATATTGAAGACGATATTTGACGCAGACGTTACAATTTTTATTCATGGTCAAGAGAAAGTGTATCCTTCCATATCATCATACAAAATTCCCAAGCAAACACGTATGCGTATGCATGGAATTAATTAATAAAACAAATAATGCTGTATGTGGTTGTTTTGTACGGGTACGGAAAATCGAGATTAACTAACAGAACGTTCGCTTTCGAAGTTTATAAATTCGAATAACAGAATTGTAGCGGTACCGTTCGGTTCGTTGGAGTTGGCTTCGGTAAATTTATGTAGCAGAAACTCCGGCGGAGTTATTGTTCTGCACAAATGAGATGTGAAGAGAGGAAAGTATTCGCATTGTAACTACGGGATTGTTGCGTGCTCTGCGAGATGTTCCTAATAGCAGTCAGCATTTGACTTGGACGTACATAACCAAATCGAGAATAATGGTGCACTATATACAAGATAATACGAATTATACAAAAAACAAATAAGTAATGCTAAAATAAATGCAAAATTAGCATAGAAAAAAAGTATTCATTTTTTTTTTTTTTTATTTTTGGGGATGTTGCCATGTGCACAAAGCCAGTGGCTTGTCTGTGCGGCAATCGGGGAGACGGAGTATTTTAAAAATCCCCTGCCTAACCTGGACTTGAACCCTGGACTTCTGAGTGGAAGGCATACGCCTTATCCACTCGGCCACCTCCGCTCCATCTGCCTCATCTGCCATACACTATCAAATCGTCAATAATTACAGAGTGCCAACAGTCAAAACAAAAAAAAAATGTTTTTCGAATTTTTAGAGTATCAGTTTATTTTATAAATGTTACTCATTTCTTTGATACGCATTGCACGTATTACTGCATATTTTTCAAAATTATCTTCAGTAAAATTATTTCGCTTAGATGTTAAAATGTCTTTAAACCTTGAAAATGAATTTTCTACATCGCAGCTAGTCACATGCACAAAGAAATAAACCAAAACCAAATTGGAATATTTTTGAGAAATGCCTTCATCTGTAAATAAATTCGTAGAGATTTGTTTTAAAATATTAAAATCCGGATTTCGATTACAATTTTGTATTGCAATATTTTACAGATTGGCGCTTCAATGCTTCGTAACCATTTGTACATGGATCCAATCCTTTGAAAACTGCTTGCAAGTTCAACATTTTGTTGAAACTTTATGATTGGCAATACTTGAGCAAAATTTGTATCAATAAATTTTAATTGTTCATGCAAATCTTGTAATGATAGTACTTTTTTGCAGTCTTTAATACTAACTGCTTTATCAAGCAAATTTAAGACGATATCAAAGTAATAAAAAAAGTCATAAAAAATTGCCGCTTCTAACCATGTACCCCATCTCGTAATAAACTAGTTGTGGTGGCAAAGGTAGATTAGGGCACTTTTCCTTGTAAAGAGACAATCTGGAAGGAGCTTTCAATAATTTTTGGCATATGCTTATTAGCGTATTCACGTCTGGAAATTCTTCCCGAATAAGCTCACAAATTCTATGAATACCGTGTGCAAAACATGTCAAATGAAGTATATTTTAAAAATGTTGTTTAAGTATTTTTCCAACTTTTAACATAATCGCTGCAGCGTCAGAAACAAACAGTAATACTTTGGTAGCGTCTGTGATTCCTACTTTTTTTATGGCGTCATTTACTGTTGTACATATCTCTTCAGCTTTGGCGGTACAGCGAAACTGAGTAGATATTAAATAAGGTTTATATAAGTCTTGCGGGTCCAGCAATCCGACAACGACGTTGACCACACATCTACCCTTCATATCCGTAGTTTCATCTGCAGAAACCCAAATATATTTATCGGATAGTGTTGACTTTATTGTAGAAAGTGTTTTGTCATTGTACGCCGTTGTACGTAATATTTTCTAATTGTGGATTCATCGGGTAAGTCTTGTCCAGTATACGCCCTGATAAATTTTTTAAAAACTGGATTATTAATTTTTTGCATGGTATGTTAGAATTAATAAATGTTTCACATTAATCATCATAAACGTTTTTAATTGACGTTCTTTTGACATTTTCCATGTGTTTTTTTGCTTTTACAAAAGCCCGAAGACATTGTTTATTACGAATAATTAAATTTCGTGAGCAGAAATTGCAAATCACTTCCCCTTTCTTAACGAACGTGAAAGTATTGCCAAACTCAGCTAGCAAACGATTCATTGCAGGCTTTTCAAACTAAGTACACAAATTCGAAAATAAAAACAGATATTCACACAAAATTTCAAGAAACAATAGAATTGAAAGAAACTGCTTAAATTATCTACCGACGAACCGGAAATTTAAACAAGGCAAGCGACTGTACTCGATCAACGCCAAAGCAGGTATGTACCTACACCACATGAGCCGAAGCCAGACCGGCTAGCCGCTCGCGTCCCCACCAGCACGTGTCCCATGCACGACACTGGAAAATATACATTTTTGTCCGTACACTGCTTATAATATTTGATGTGATATAAATTCATACATATATAAACAACATAATCTGGTGTATTTTCAATTTAAAATTTGCTTATGTGATTTTCCATAATGACAAATTAATACAATGGGGCTTCCATTTAAAAAAAAATCTATTAAAAACATGTCGACGTCAAAATTAAATGCGATATTAACATTAATTGTATTTTTTAAAGTCACTGGGTGATTTGTTTGTTTAAATATTAACTAGTTTATTGCATTTCCCATCCCCGTCTCGTGTTACATTTATGTGAACTCCTTTTGACTCCGACAAAAAAACGACTTTGCATGGATTGATGCGAGAGGCTACAACTGCGCGCGAGGCAAACCGAGTCAAAATGCATTACCAATAAAGGAAAATTAACCACAAAATTCCCAAATATATCATCCCCGAGGATATTAATCAATCCATCAGAGAAATTTTCCAGATTTGCGGCGAAGCGATATAATAGATCCCTTTGTTCGCTAATTGGCACTTTGCCGGTTCCGTCCGCGCGCGCTTTCGTTAAAAATTTTCAATTAGCGTTCCACAAAAAAAAAACTCCGTACCTTCAAAAGGACGCGAGACGGCGCGACCGGGCCGCTCCGCGAACTTTTCATTAGCCGAGATCAGCGATAAGGCAGAGGCGGCCAATACTCCACCTTCTCCGCGGGCCCTCTGTAAATAACCGCTGTTGCCTGCAAAATTGCTTTCTTCTCCATAGAGTCCCGGGTGGGGTACTTCGCCTCGCCTCGATCTACCGCCGTTTGATTTACTCTTCAAGCCTTTACTTTCGCCCTGGCCGGCCACAATGAGCTGATGAATATTTATTCGCGTTTACTTTTATGTATAGAAGTCCACGCCTCTAGTCGACCCGATTGTGTTGTTCGCGTTCAGTCGGAAAAGGTTGTTTCGGATGAATAATTGAATTTTCCGAAACTGCTGTATACTGTAAACAACGTAGTACATTGAATAGCTTTTAACCACGCTTGCTATGCAGTTTGAGTGATGAACTAACGGGTTTTAAATATTCAGATACAACTATATTGAGAGACGAATATTGACGAGAATTTCAAACGGTGTTTATTTCAAAACTTCCCAATTTCTTGTCTTTAAGGAAAACTAAAACACGCCAGCCCCACATTTTATTTTCTAATGCCGTTAAATATATTTAGATCAGTCGTGGAGTCGGAGTTGAACTTGATATAAATTTCAAAGGAGTCGGAGTCATCTTTAAATACTGAAGAAAAAACATCATCTACAAACGAAAAATCAGACTGATGCCTACTTAGAACAGTTAGAACTTCCCAAACTGAAGCAAAGACGATTCACAAAGGGGAATATATAATGGCACGCCAGAATAGGTTCTTTGCACGAGAGGAAATCACATATAAAATAGTATAAATTAACGACAACTACAATTTTATTCACGTCAGCGTTCACATGACAAAAATTGTGGAACCAACGACAAATAAAAAGACTAGAGAACGCCAGCAAAGGAGATTTCACGACAAAATAATATGTTGCAAGACAGAATAATATAATACACTACAATATAATGTAATGGGTGACAGAAACGGCTGGTAGAGGTAGTTACTTATTTATTAAGGCTTAACCTATGTAGAAGATTTTGGCGAAAGTGGGTAGGATGATAAATCAGTTTCAACATCGAAAAAACAAACGGCAAGCATATCGGATTTGGATGGAAAGCCAAGACTGATTCTACATAAGCAGTAAAAAATTGCATCGAAAAAATATACATTAGATGGATGCTAAGTGGAATATCGTTGTTCTGCAGGAAAATATAGAATGAATTGGTTCAAGTCCCTAATGAGACCAAATTCATACCAATGCAAAAAAGCTTTGTTTGTGCAATAAAAGGGTTGTTATTGTATTGTTTTTTTCACTAAAAACATTGTGATTAGTTTAAGTTTTGTGCATCTTGATTAGAGTAAGAAATTTTATTTATTTCCTTTAAAATTATAGTATTGCACTACATGCTTGTTTTGTTATTCTCTCCTAATAAATATTGTTTTAAATATTTTAATCATTTGTTTTTATAGTTATACCGCTGTGAATTTGTACTTTTTTTTCTGTCTTTCACGTGTTCTCGTTCATAAGATTTTTTTTTCGTGCAATTCATATTTTTGTCGTGGAAAGTATTTTGGTGCAAAAGATTTCTAGTCTAGGAGGATTTGGTTGGAGATATTATGTTCCTCACAACTATTTTAAACTCCGCATTTTACACTTAATTTTATTTTTAGTAGAATGAATTTTATTTTGTATTTGAGGTCAACAATATGCAGTTTTGACATCTTACAGGCACTTATAACATTAACAATCAGATTATGTCAGTTTAAATTTCTTCGTCCATGAATTTGCTGGAAACAAACAAAACTTTTTTTTTCTAATGGCCGCCATATAGGTTTTGTGTACCTTTAGATTCAGCATTTCTTTTTCTGAGTAATTTGATATGGTACAAGACATACAATTAGGTTAGTATTTTTTTCAAACAATGTGTGCTATCTATCTATTTTAACAGACTTTCTATGACTATTAATTAGAAATTAGTATTCAACGTACCGAGAGACTCACTGTATATTTTGTAACACTATAATTTATTTATTTCAAACACAAAATACTGGAACGGCAATTTAATTTTTTCAATTAGTTACTAATTTTTTTCGGTTCTTTAGTCACAGGAAATTGTATGTTGACTGATTGTTGTGCATCTAATTCTTAATCATTTACACATAAAATTATTTAACACACAAGAAGCTATGCAATTTTGCCGTTGTCGAAGTCGGAATTAGACTGGAAAAATTATCGGGAATCGGAGTCGAGTATTTTTTGCCGAATTCCTGCTTTAGGTGCATTATTTTAAAGGTATCAAAAAATGAAAGTTCTAATATGTTAAATTCAAAAAAGTAAATCCGTTTTGGAATAGATAAATAGCTTATATTGTAAAGATTAGCAAAATTATTTCTCTCGAAACCACGTTACGTGTCCCAGTAAGCCAAAAGTTCTTAAAAACTGTTGATATTTTATGTTTTAAAGAAGAAAGTGACTTTTTTCTGTTACTTTAGATCCAGTATAACTTTCATTTAACATGGTTTTATTGAAATTCACCCACAATTTTGTTTATAGCAGAGCCGAGTTCATGCATAGTCGTAAAACAACACTTTTATGCAGAATTTAAGTGTTTTAATTGATAATTAAGCTTAATTACCTAAGCACTAAATTTGATATAATATTTCGACTGGATATTATTGCACCATAATTGAGGGTCTTAATAACGTTATTCAGTTGTATTATCCTTATGCATGGAAGAACAATAATTTACAGTAACCAAATAATGGCCAATAAAACTGTTCATGCGAGTGGCAGCATTTGCTTTGGTCTGGCAATTTACAAACCCTG
The DNA here is from genome assembly GCA_964023965.1 of Melinopterus prodromus. Classification (NCBI taxonomy): domain Eukaryota; kingdom Metazoa; phylum Arthropoda; class Insecta; order Coleoptera; family Scarabaeidae; genus Melinopterus; species Melinopterus prodromus. The sequence goes on from OZ030393.1 coordinate 64,677,116, forward strand.
TGTATTTACTATTAGTGCGGCGTACCTAACTATTCAGTATATATTAATAGCAACAACGCTTAAATCCATAATGTGACGTTTTATGACTCGAGCCGGAGCGCTAATTTCACACTGGTTTCAGTATTTCATAGCACTGAATCTATTTCCGCATATCAGATATAACTATTCCAGCAGAGCTAACTGTTCCACAAGATAATTGCTGGATTGTAAATGATTTACTATTACTGCGGAGGTTGTAAAGAATCGTTAAATGTAATGATAGCGATATAAACAAGCTTACCTTTTACTGATTTCGAAGACCTTCGAATTCGTTAAAACTGTAACAAAAAAAACACTTAGAATTTGAAAACCGACAGAATTAAGAACAGGATTTTTTATTCAATTTATATATTTTAACTATTCTAAACATGTTTTTATTAAAAAAATATACTTTTCTGATAGCATTATACAGGCTGTCCCACGCTTGAAACAAAGTAGGCCTTCAGAAATAGAAATAAAAGTTTCTTTCATATATAAAGTTGTAGATAATCATTTTCACTACAGCCAGCAAATACAAGTAAATAATAATTAGAAAAAATCTTAATCAAAACTGCAATAGAAAATTGACACTGATTTCTCATAGAGACGTCGAAACGATAGCTGTTAAAAAATTCTTTCATAGTCAATTCATATATCCGATGAAAACATAATGTACATCTTTTTATGTAGAATTTCTTCCTCATTGGTGGAGGCATTGTTTTTGTGGAAAACGTAGGAAACGAAGACAAAATAGCAAGCGACATCTGTAATACAAGTCCTATATACTGGCAACCATATTTTACCAACATTACATGAACGGCAAACGGAAGCTTGCTCATTACATTGTAACTAATCATTATCGTAATTTACTATCTACGAACACTCATTTATTACCCCATGCTAAAACAAGTGGATTTTACAATGCCGTCGTCGGTTTAACGTCAGCAATAAGGGCCGCAATCATTAAATACACTTAATAATGTCCGATTAAGCATGTTCACACATTATGTCGTAAGTTAATTAAAGCAAAGAAAATGTTAAAGAACCGGTCTAGAAAACTGCTCCGACGGCTGTGTCGGATTCATGAGCGCAATGATGAAGTGAAGAGCCTGTCTAGTTTGAGCGAGTAAAATAAAAGGACGAAAATGAGGCAGAGCGGGCCAAACGACCTATTGAAAATAAGTTGCCGTGAGTGATTCAGCGGTTTCTTGATCGGTGATGTCCGAGGTTATTGACATCACGGTAACAGCTTTATTTACACGACAACGTTGGCAACCGCCATGGAAGCTGGATGAGGATTTTATGAGTATTTGTTTTAGTGGTAATGAAATATATTGCGGTGGAGGTACCATACTTAGGATTTGTTGATTGCAAGGATTTTATCCTTGCAATTTTTGTTGATTTGATTGGTTTTAGGTTTTAGCAGTTATAAGTTATAAGGTACCATCCGCAGAAAACTGGCGAACTATGCCCAAGGTGACTGACTAGATGTCCGGAGATTTAAAAATGTCGCGTTTATTAGGAAATATTATTGGATTACTGGATTTTTATAGATTTACCAAGAAAAATAAACTATACATGTAGTTCTTTGGTTCAAGTTTCAAATTTCAAATCATTCGTTAAAAGAAAGTAACATTTTTGTAGTTAAAAAACATTTTGGGGTAGCCAACAGTTTGCAAAATTAGTAAGAACAACATGAATTACTCACTGTAGGTAACTTACATATCACACAAAATATAAGGTTAACATTCAATAGATTGTCAAGAACAAGACTCCAAGCTAAATGACTACAAAGCAGTCCCTTCTGTAATTTGCAATCAATTGTAGGTATTGAAAGTTTTAATGTTTCCAATCGCCCATGGGAGTTGGTTGTAAAACCTCATGCAGAAGTAGTAGGTGGAGTTTGTATATTTTGCGGTATTATGACGAGGCTATTGATATGTCGAACAGTCTCGTATAGCATGGTCTTTTTAGCGCTTTAGTGTTCCTTAACCTTATCTGCATGTTGTCTTATAAAAATGAGACTGAAATGAAAATGATTTGTAGATATATAAACTAGTTTTTTTTTTGTTTAGTTGTATTATGCCAGTATTATGCCCAGTACTTTATTATATTAATAGCAAATTGAAATGTGAGAGTAATATTATACAAATACGTCAAATATACTTGAAAATACGTGAAATAAATATTTTATACCAGTTCGAGACAGCGCACATGTGGATATTATGCAAACATGTTCTTGAAACGCTGTGCAGCGTGCTGGACAAAAAACTCGTTATATTCTGTCCGTAAAATAACGCATTTTGTTAGAATATATGAGGAAAACATATACCGTCAATGCTCCACAGAAAAATACCTTTTTTTACTTGCAAAAAACTGTTTTCGAGTGCTTAAAAGTTAAAAGTTTTTATTTTGACGTAAAATTATTGTCTCGATATGCAGTATGTCTTGCAAAATAAAATAATACATGAGTAATGATTGTAATGAACTAACGATGAATGAAATTATTGGCTGAGAAAAATTACTGATAATAATGATAAGCTAATAAATATAATGATAAGCAACTGTACTGACTTCTTTACCTGAACACAACGGTAAAATGAAACTCAAACTATTTCCTCTTAATTGTTATTGTTCTTTCTATGATTCACTCCATTCAAACGGTTAATACCAAGGTTATGTCAACAATTAAACAAAAAAGAAGAAATGGTGGATCTATTATATAGATTATATAGAGGTTTTTAAAAATATTTATAAATAATATAAAATAGAGAATATCATGTATTACACATTTTACAGCTAATATTTGTGTATTACAAATAAATTCATCAAAATTTATATAGATTCCGTCAAATTAACCACTAAATAAACATTTAAAAATTCATATTCAATAAAAACGATGGACAAATATAATATTATATGTTTGCATACAGCAGCAGCACTTTAATTACCGTCGGTATGTTGAATATAACGTAACGTATAATATATTTAATATGTATAATAATCTGCTATGCGGTAAAATAAATGCCGCAATATTTAATCCACAACCATCAGAGTAACATAATGTTAACTCTGATTTATATGACCGTAGCATTAATATTTTATATGAATTCGGAATATTCACATCCAGCCAAAATAACTTTTACACGTTTTTCCACTTTGTCATTTATACATACTCGCTACGTCTCGAGACACAAGATATAGTCCGTCCAAGGAGAAGTATGTACGACTCATTAATTTTTCTGCTGTTATTTTCTGCTATTATTTATATTATAATATAAGTAGTATTTATATTATAATATAAGGAGAGGCAGCGCGCATTACTGCGGTGTATGTTTGGTTGTCTATCTAAAACAATCTCCGCCCTACGTCCAAATCTTGTCTCGTAACACTTTAAAAAGAGACCGCAGTTTATTCTAGAGATTACTCTAGCTATACATATTCGATCATATCCTGTTCGTGTAAAACAAGCCGACTTGAAAATATTTTTTTCTGTAAGCTAAACGTCGAGAGCAAGAAGTGGGCGTTCGGAAGGCAAAGAACGGCTTGCTTGGCTACAGCGATGAAATAACGCTTTTAGAGATAGCCTTTGATGTACCCCATACATCTCTCCTTTGTGTTCGCAACATGTAATGCCTTTCGTACCATAGCGAGAGTTCAAATAGTCGGTGCAAGGAAGAAGGGCATCATAAAAAAAAGATAACGGCGGTAAGTGCATAAAGGGAACTCCCGTAGATGATGGCAGTGCGCAAATTATAATTGAAAATCTGAAAACCGTGGTTCAATTTTCCATTTTAATGAATGTATCGCCTTCAAAGAGGTACTTTGACTCTCCGTTATTGGATGTATGTTTTGGTTTTATTGAGGGCGTTTCTTTTGATTATTATTGGCGATTTCCGCTTAGAATCTGTTATCGATCTGTGACTAATTAAAAAAGTAATATCAATGTTGTCATTCTATGTGAAAGAACTAGCAAATTAAAGTATTTGCGAATCGGTTTGCCCGCATTATCGAAATGTATTGAAAGTGACACCACGAACTATCGTCATCAACATTCCGGAAGGGTTGCCAGACTTCTCGATCTGACAACCATACCCAAAGGAAGGGTTGGTATATGATATATGAGAGTTCATTGTTTTTGTTTAATTACAAATCTTTCGCTCTCACGTGATTAAACAAAAACAAACAAGCATCACAACAAATGGAACCTGTCTAAACTGTAAATAGAAAACAAAATCGACAACGAACTAAATCTGTTTACTATTGTTAATTGATTTAAAATGAGTTATTTATCTGGAGAGACAATTCAAAATTGGGATAATATGAACGATAAATAAATAAATAATATTATTATTAATAGATGTTTTCAGCTAGTTTTTCAACTTTTGTTCAGCTTTTTTTTGTTGCATATTTGGTATTTCTGTGTAAGCACATAAACTCATCAAAGTAAATTCGATGTTCAACACTCAGAAGTCAACAAATTTTCACTATAGTTAACCTAAAAGTACATGGTTTAGGGTTTACTTTAGCAGTAATTTGAAATTTTCATAACACGTGCTCGGTTGCTACACGATAGACAGCAAACCATACTTACAAAATTTCATATAAAATTGTTAATATGTTGATAACGGTAATAATACTTTTTATAAGGATAAATCTGGTTAAATCGTTTCTAAATCTTCTATCGCCACTTAAAGACTTTACATCAAACTAGCAAGTACTTTATGCACAGCAATAATAAAATTAGCAATTGCATTACATTTTCGTTAAATTGCAAATATCTCAAAAACTAGTAACATGCGGTGTATGACATACTAGATGTAAATTGGAGCTAACTAAAGGGTTGTTACAGCCAACGCATATTATAAACGGTTTCCATTTTAAAGACACAAGAAAAAGCCATTTGAAAACATCAACGTTTATTAAGTTCAATGAATATTGACTATTGTCTCACATAGTTGGAAGCCAAAATCGGTCAAAATGTCGTTTTTACATAGTTTTTAAAAAGATCCATATTCTGGAAAAACTGTTTAATACCTCTGGAACTATTAACGCTGTGACTTAGCAACATACACGGTTGGATAAACAAATTTAATAGTATTCATAATTTAATAAAATATACAGGACATTAAATTTGAAAAATGTACATACTTTCCGTCACACCTAAATGCAACACCCTATATAAATAAATATAATTTTACGTTCTAGAAATTGGACCACCTGGATACTAATAACTCACTCTATATACCACGGGTGTAGTGTACTAGGACATACAGCCTTTAAAAAAATTAAAAGCAAAGCATCAACATAGAATGTGAAATGGGCATGGACGATCACTTGTATTTTAACAAAGTACACATGTTGCGCTTCTTTTAGCGTATAGAGCAGCTGCACAAACCGACGGACTACATAAGCACCAATTAAAATGTAAAACACATGCAAAGTTAGCTAGACCGGAAAAGTTTGCAAATGACCTCTCCGCTACTGTAGCTTTAAAGTTAATTTTTCTTATTAAGAATTCCATTCCATTAATCCTCCTGAGATACTTGTTTTCGGGGAAACTCAACATACGCTTATCATAGTTTATATCTATAATAAAAAACAGAGTCCGACCCTGTTTAGCGGAAGAAAATCGTAAGAAAATCGGTAACATTGACCAACATCAGTCTATTCTTTTCATCGTAGTCAGCTGTTCGTTGATTTATCTACAATAAGAAAATTTTGGATTGTGGAATCTTAAAGTGGGTGTGTTTGTGTAGTGATTTATGCAGTACCATATGGTTATTTCCTATATAGTCAGACTTCTCCAAGAATATCCGAACAATTTTGTAATCGACTGGCTGAACATAACAGCGCCCGATCTGAACTAATTTCGTGAATGACGCAGTTGATTCTAATGGTGGGCTGGTGTACGGCGAAGACGAGTGCCCTCTATCTCGGTATCCCAGAAGCCTTAACCGCGCCCTTCAGCGGTCCTTTGAAGTGTGCTTGCGGCGAATCAGAGGCACTTATCGGGCGAGGTTTCCGATTATTTCTGATGTTAAGATCTCTAGGATTTGTGACTACTACGGCGACCCGCGCGGTACAACAACGCCTCCGAACGGAAGTCCTTACAGAATTGACGAGTTCAGCTGCAGGATTACTGCTGTTGTCCTTGCCCCACTTCGCTAAATTAAATTTAAAGCCGTCCTGGTAGTTAGGAATTCGAGGAGATACAAACAAGACAATTTTCGTAAAGTTATGTATAAAATAGACTGGATACAAATGAAGGAATGGATGTTTTGTACTTTATTACTTTTAGTTTTCGTTTAGATAATGGGTTGACACCATTTTCCGTGATTAGTTTTACTTAATAAACAGCTTTGAAGGGATTACGTATTGGTATTAAATCCTATCTATTTCTATAGATACAACAAATTAATGGAACTAGCACCCTACCGGAGATAACGGAAGTCCTGGTTCAAATCCAGGTCGAGACCATTTTTTTATTTAAGTTCTCTCCCGGAACACTTGTTTTAAATTGTGCACATCATATTACTACACATATTACACATTCTATTCCAATCGTTACATACCATTTTTCAACAAAAAAAAGGTAATACTTGAACCGAAAAATATTGATATTATGTATATAAAATATAATGTTTACTATGAGACGACTTTAAAGTTCAAACCTACAAAGTAATAAGTTGAATATACAACCACCAGAAATTCAGCTTAGCATACAGAAACATTAATTAGGATGCAGAATATTATTATAAAAATAATTAATTTGAGGAAAATAACCTCTGTCTGGATGTGAATCAGGCACCTCCTAGTTTCTTGTTGGGATCTCTCCCAGTTGAACTACCGAAGCAGTGGAAATGTATTGACGGATTTGTCAAATGAGGGAATGATGGCAAAAAAATAAACAAACCCTAAGACACCTAGTGGTGATAGATGAAAGGTTTGTAACGCCAGTTTAAATACAATGTTTAACCCGAGACCACTTTGAAGTTCAAGGTTGTGCAGACTTTTAGTTCAGTTTTCAAGTTCGTAAATCATAGCAAAAGTTACTAAAAACTCTTTTTAGTAATTCTTAGGTTTGTAAGATTGATGGCACTGATATACATCGTTAAACGTAAAACATGACCAGACCACGCATACATGACCAATTTTTTTTTTAGATTTCGAGGAAATACATTGATTTGGACCTTTGAGCAAATAATCCGTTTCAATTTCCATATTCTTCTTAAAGAAGAAAAATAATATAATCATACATTATTTTATTGTATTGTGAGTTATAGTAAACAACTCGTTCGCAAGTTTGAGGTCTTAAAAGCTACTATAATATTAAATAAACTATTTTCCAATATTGAAAAATAAAAGAATACTTAAATTGAATCGGTGAGTTCGAAAACAGTACAAGTCCAAAATTAGCCATTTTGAACTAGCCAAAAATGTTCACTATGATTTATTCTATCGTATAAACAATTTTTCAAAGAAAATTTGTTTTGGTTTAAACAATCTATCGTTTAAACTTATTTTTAATATACGTATGTTTTATTCTGGATATCTAGTTACCATTCCTTTTTCAAATAGAACAGCCTGTATAATTTTACATTTTTTAATTCCAATTCTAACAATCTTTTGTATGATGTTTTTATCAAATGCATGTATCTCAAAAATAGTTATTAGCAATTAATAAAAAATAGACGATATTACCGAAATACATAAAAAATTCTCCAACTGAGAACAAAAATTTCTGGTTTTAAACAAACTATCGTTTATTCTGGCAATTTGGTAAGTGCAGCCCTGTATATTCATATATTTTTTTTTTAATTCTAGGATTTATTCTTTTGTAGAAATATTTTTTTTAATACAATGCTATCATTTTTTAGCGATAAGCAATTAATCAAAACTCCTGGACTTCAAATTAAGAATATTTTCCAACATACATACAGATCATTTTAATTTGGCAGCTTGAATATTTAATTTTATTCTATTTCATAGTTTAGTTATTTTTTCTTGATATTTTTATTTTGTATCCGTTAATGATCGATCATAACTCAAAGACGATGCATTTTATAAAAAAATATTCATACAAAATAACAATACTTAAAGTCGATTTTTATTAAAGGTGACATAAGACTGTGTTATGAAACATTTTTTTTATCCAATAAGTGCATTAGAATCTAGCCATAATTGACTAATGAGTAACTTAATTCTAATTTATTTTACTAGTGTAACTTGTGTAACATGTTATGAAACATGATAACATTAAAATTGAACTTAAAGCCAACTTCAACTTGAATTCAACTATAGTTAAATCCATTTAGCTCTCATGATATGAAATCGGGCATGGTACATATGTAAGATTACCTGATGCAAAAATTAAAAAGTTGGACAATTTACATTGCAATTATGTAAAAAGGAGACGCTGCACTAGTCGCCCGCAAAACTGGCAAGAAACAGCTCTAAATAGCACCAAAAATAAGCACGAATGATACAAGTCAATAACAAAACAGATCATTAACGATTTTGACAGCAAATTTTATCATTTTTAGTAGCAAATTTTATTAATACATACACGCTGAAAAATGTATTGTACGCAACAATGTGGATATTAAACCGCACACCAAGAGCTAGCGCCCATTTCCACAATTTGAATACAAGCAATCGTAAACCTGCACAATGGCTGCTTAGACTGCTTAAATCACCGCGGTGGGAACATAACAGTACCCATTGACTTTAATTGCTCCTCTAGTGCAATCGAAACTTATTGAGCACTCAACTATCGCTCGGCGATTTATAGCGGTGGCTAGGCCCGTACTCGCAACCACAACCTTTCAGTCCTCTCCAGAAATACGGTTACTTCAATTGTTTCTTTCTCCAATCTCCTCAGGCCATCTCGGAGCTTTCATCCCATCGCCGATCTCTTTATATATATATATATATAGTACGACCGTCCGTCGTAGCGTCCGTCCCTTCTAATGCTAGCATGCTTGCGTCATGCTCGGTCACGTCCGCTACAGGGAAAAAAGCCCATCCCGGATATGTAGAGCGTGAACGAATCTGGCGAAATGATAATTGTACACGAGGTTTATCTCGTTATATGGACGGTTTGCGTCGATTTTCTACAACTGTTCCGAGAGCCACTCGGCCCGGATAAGTGTTGCCGCTACTTAACGAACTCAAGCAAGATACTACTCGTGTGTGCTCGGCCGTTTGGAAGTTGTTGTGGCCTCACGTCCCGCGAAAAAGCCATTACAAGCTATTGTTTCCAGTTAAAATATTGATTGTAAGATAAAGGTAACAAGCGTGCTATTTGGGGAACAATGTATTGGGTTTTGTTGGCATATTCATGCGTCATCCACTTATGGGAAGAACATGGTGTCATGTGGCAGTTCAAAATTTAAAAAAATGATTGGTGCATAAACTATTATATTCTTAGGTGCTTTAAAGATATAACTTACATATGCAACATCAACTGTCAAACGACTGGATAAATAGTAAATACAAGTATTACAATTGCTTTTTCTTTCAGTTCTGGTTTAAACTTTTTAATTTTAGTGTTTTATCAGCTTTTACAGCTTTAATATCCACTTTCATCGGTTTGTATCACCATAACCAGAGTTTCAAACTGGTTACGGCACCACTGGCCTTACGTGCCTTCCGAAACACGGCGGTGGAAATTGTAAAAATTCATATGCCCAACCTGAGCATCTACTTGACGAGCTTTTCCAACAGGCCAATGGTGTTACAAATAAATCTATGTTAATATTAGAAAATAGTATATTATTCTATGAGGAGGTAATGTAAGCAAAACGTTCGAGTGACACAAGGAATTGCCATTACTTGTGAGTGGAATACTATACTTTTTCTACGGCTATGCAATAAAATTTAACGCCCGCACGGACATTAAGGGTTGCCATGGTATATGTCAACTATATCAAATATTTGTCACTCAAATTGTAAATTTTAAATCGTCAATGTTAATTATTGGCAATTAAGGTTATTCTATTTGATAATTAATTGTCTTTATTGTCACTCAACTCCGAATTGGTTGTATTGTTATTCAACTCCGTAGATACGCATGTCACTTGATAACGTCAAAATGTTTATTAATATTATTCAAACGGAGGAACAAGACTATTGTAGGACATAACATTTTGTATGTTCCACGGGCATTACTTGATGTTTATACCCTAGGGCGACTTAACAAGTTCGAGGGCCGATACGGTCACCCTCGGGGCATAAACATCCGTTTAATGCCCTTGGTACATAAATAACTATATTGCTAGTGTCAAATATTGAATGCGATTGCGGATCACTAGGTATCTAACCAACAAAATAACCGCTAATATAGCTCTAGTTGTTACGTGTAGCGTATTATATTAAATAATTCAGATTATTACACGTTTTTTGTTTCAATTTTATTCAAAATTCATCACTTTATACAAACATTAATAGATTTGCCAATCCATCAACACTCGCCTTTTTCAAGATAATAATGAAGGGAAATGTCTTTTCAGATTGTTAATTAGCGTTTACATATTATTAATCATGTGAATGCTAGATGCTTATGACTTTTCTGCAATACTTCAAGATGAAGTCAGGGTGTCTACTATCCATCATTTCCACGCTCGACCCTCAGCAAAACTAAAGAGTGACGACAGGTGCCATTCCACGTTTGCCAGAGAAAGAAATCGCAAAAAGAGAGATGAAGGATATCTTTTTCTGTCTAACGTCACATAGCATCTTTCGTCTCTCTTTAGTTTTGCTGGGGGTCGAGCGTGGAAATAATGGATTATCATCTTTTTGAAGCAAATACGAGACTTCTCGAATGGTTAGGGGAGACGGAGTGGGGATATCGGCGGTTTCCCTGTGTTTGGAACGTATGGGTGTGGCGAGTGCGTTGTTGTTCTTAGCGACAAGCAAACTTGCTCATAGATACGTTCCAGGGGGCAACCGCTGATATCCCCACTCCGTCTCACCTAACCATGCTAGAAGTCTCGTATTCGCTTAAAAAAGATGACCAGAGTAGACTCCCGGGTCACCGTAATCTCTGTGAACCGATTTTGTGTAGAAGAATCCACCTTCCTGACAGGAGTGTTTGCATTGATTTTCTTTTCATTTGGCGTAACTAAGTGCAGTTGGGTCTAAAGAAGCGAACAACATGGTTCAAGAAATAGAAATTTTGAATTTTGTTGAATGGCATACAACGTACAGGCAAATATTGTTGAAAGCCTAAATAACGTTTATATTAACAGTTTCCTCGTATTAGCACCTACATGACACTCTGTCTCTAAACAACTAACTTAATTTGACTGTAGTTTGCATTAGTACATCCTTCATTTTCAATTGAAAATTACTACATCTCTGAATTACATACGAATAAGATAGAACAGGGTATTGAACCAGATACCAATTACTTTATATCTATCTCAACAATCAGTCCAGAAAAGATTGTTGAAATGAAAAATCCACTGTTCATATACGATTACCACAAACCAATCTCCTATCCATACATATACGCCCAATCAACAATATAAATCACTATTGGCATACCACGCAGTCATCATAACCTTTTATTTGAGGCTTTCTTTTCCACCGTATCATCGTCGGCAATCCATCAACGTCAACCGGCGTCATTTCTAATACATTTCAGCTCCGAGAGATTGATCTCAAATCGGGTATGCGCTCTCCCACAGACGCATTATATATAAATAACGGTCTCTATATTTACACCAGTCCATAAACGATAAATAAACTAGTAGGATATCGTCGGTATCCTGTCAGTAAAGTCCTCTAATTGGCCAGAGCGTGTTGTATATTTTAAACCGCGCGCTACCAGTGCCGTATAACATGATAATCAGTACAAATTAAATGCGCAATGTAGGAAATAAAACGTGCATTTATTGTAATAATTTGATAAAATATTTGACCAATACAAAACAAATTAATTTGAGCAATGCAAAAGTTGACGTGAGCATTAAAATTATTGTGCAATATATATAAATGTGCATCAGAATAGATAATTGTACATTTATATATTTGAATGTTCCTTTCATAATATATTTTATACGCTTAAATATGTGGATTACAATCGTTGCCTCAATAAAAATGTAATTAACAGCTTTAAAAAAGCTTATTCACTTTAGAACACAATATGAATAAAATATTGCACCAAGTATTTATTTTAATACACGATTTCTTTAAATAATTCAGGCCTAAATCGCACCCAATGAAAACTGAGTTGGAAGACAGTAAACATTTTTAATCCGGGCACGCATGGTCCAGTCTGAACGAATTTTTAGTTATATTCTAAGCAGGAGTAGAGGTAATAGATAAATCAACAGTGTAATGCCTCTCCTAACACGTACCGGTGCTTCAGGCTTCAGGTCCTGAAACTGCACACTCGAGTAGAATAGGAAATTTCAGTACGAATGTGACTTGGAATGTCAATTTTTCAATAGCCGCCATGCACCATCATACACCATTTTATAAAAATAAAAACGCATAAAAAATATTAAAATTACAATAGATGTCTTATAAAACTTGCCTAATAAATGCATAAAAAATCAACAATATACTATTATTTCATTATTAGGTCGAATATGAAACACTTCGAATGAAGCAAAGGATATCAAAAGTTGTAAGTATATCGAGAGGCAAACTTGCAAACTAAAGAATACGGCGTTCCGTTTATATTCATTATTCATAAAGTAATACAGGAAAAGCGCCAGAACAATAAGCGCAGTTTGAAAAATCAATAGGATACTGTCGTTTTTACCGAGAAAGTCCGTTTAATATGTCTGTGAATTAAATAATAAAATATCGAGGTACACGTAAAGGGATGTGATGTTTTATACATACACACTTAATTATATTTTACAAATATAGACATACATTTATTGACTTATATATTTAACGATAATTACTGCCAGAGATTCGTGTAATGTTCTTTTATTTCTGTTTGATGTTTTCTGTTTTTAATTACTCGACTCCATCCAGCGTACTACAATAAAAAAAACTATTCAATAAAAAACGTACTACTTGTACTACTTTTTCATTTACTTACTCAATTGCGTTTCAGTATTAACTTTACGGAATTTGGTACCCCTCTATTTGCTGAAATATCAGAATATTTTTTATTAGTGTGTTTCTTATTTTACAAACATTTTTGTGTATGTAGGTAGTAATTTTCAAAATTTTACCAGACTCACAATGCTACTACTTTGTATACAATAAAAAAACAAAAAAAAATAACAATGCATTTAAAAAAAAGCAAAAACTTATTCTTTACCAAAAACAATTCACAAGGTTCTTCAGATTAATTTAGCTTGGATTATTACATTTTTGACAAATGAAATAATTGGAGATTTTCTGGTATCAGTATTGCAGTATAGACTTTTTTGATAAGCTTAATAATTCTGGATTTAATGTAATTTAATGTAAATGAAATATTTAAATACAAAATGAATTAAATTTTCTACACCGATAGCTACTTCTCAATATTTTTTTGTGAAAATAAAAACATGTGTTTCTAATTTTTTTTTTAAGATCCCAACTAGAAATTATAATTTAACTAGAAATTAAGAATGTGGTTTTTGCCAAACAACTTTCAAATTCTAATCATAGTTCCTTGGGTACACGCTAGTTTTCATAAAGCCCCATGTAATACAATGGGGATTCAGCCTGGTGATCTGACGGACCACCTAATGGGATTTTTTTGTGATAATTTCATAACCTGTTACACATGGCTGAAAACTATTTTCAATCATCATAAGAAATGAAAAAGTTGTTTATCATCCATCGAAAACTGATGAACAAAATCATTTTCTGATATCAAAAATGAACTCAGAGTATGCTCTTACAGTTTCAGAAATCCTCATGCACCACAATAAATTCAATTTATTACACGTAATATTTTTTGCTTGTAACCTAGTTCAGTGTATGAAAAATAACAAGACCAACTGTAACCGATATGACATCAGTGTATAAGCCAAATGTTTGCGATAACATGGAACTACTAGCAGGATCATCATAGCTGGCTTACTGCCTGCCAGCTAATTAGAATAGTACGCTACAACGTAGTATATTAGTTATGTCACGGAGACATATTGCCAACATACTACGGCATGCGTAAATTCCTAGTGTGTCCTAGGTTGATTTACGGTCAGACAAAATTCACGGTGGTGGGCATTTATGTCTTCATAATAATCAAACTGCCACACAACACTACGAATTCAAATCACTACAAAGCTAAGGAATGTTAAAATATTGAATTTGGTCTGCTTCGTACAAATACATATAAATACATGCGCCTTTCCATAAACATTTTATTTTGTTACTTTATTCTAAAGTTTGAGGACCAGATATTGACACGTTACGGTACTTCTGGTTAAAACTGATATAGCAGAAGGATTCAAATTGTGCAAAGTGGCAGTGGTCATCATCCTTGTTGCCTATCGAGTCTAAAATATTGAATATATCATTCGTTACTTAACATTTTAACGTCGACTATTGAAAGTAAAACGACCTTGAGCATTTTATAATAAACACTGCTAATTTAATTTGAACTTTATCGAACATCAAACGTAACTGAACCGTAACGATTTACTTCCATCAATCGCAAACCAATTCCCAGAAACTACCATAAATAATAACCGTAAACAAACTTGTGCGCAAACGGAGAGTTTCGATTAAATAACTCAAAAGTTATTCAATTTAGTTAATGAAGTTTCGCTGTCGGAGAGATCAGCGTGACGAGCGAGACGCCACGCTAGATGGCGCTGAGTGTTAATTCGACGCTCTCCGCAGCACGTCGACGCTTGCTTGCTGGCTGGTGCCTGTCTTATGCTGTTTCCATAAATTTTCGAGCGTGTTTGAGCGTCAGCCAGCCAGCAGTACTCGTCTGGGACAGATAAAGTGCCGAATATATCGTCGTAAAGCCAAGTTATATAATGAGCCAGTCGTTGCCAATAAAGTCTTTACGAGCTCGAAACAAAGTCAGATAATCGAGTTAAACTTAAACCGGAAGCTAGTACCAGTGGATATACTGGCTAGAGTGATTATGATCTTGATGTTATTATGATTTACTGCATGTTTCACTGATACCAGCTAATACATTATGGGCTCAATAAAAACGGTAAAAATTTTCAATATTGGTTGTTAAGATTGAAAACATACCATGTTTGCAATAATTAACGTCTTAATCCAATGTAATGTTGCTTTAGTACGGCTATGCAACATTTCTGATAGTATCGGGTCAATTTAATGTGAAATGAATGGTGTAATGAATTCTTTTTAGTTTTCAGAGTGAAATGTTGAAACATGGATTTTTTGTTGTTTTTGCTCATAAAAGCAGTTGAATTGGACGTTTGCATAGATAAAGAAACGATTCATTCCATTGCATAGGCACGGAAAGTCCAATTTCGACCTTGAGTTATCTTTGAAGATAGTGGAGAAACTATGGCCAACGTTTAGTTTTCTTATGAGCGCCACGTTTGATTTGAAAATCCTTTAAGGACTTTTTACAAATTTTTATGTTGTTGCGCAACAAAAACATAAAATTTTGCTTTTGCAGTGATTTGGAATTGCTGTTCGCTTTACATTTTACGTAAAAGTTACTATATAAAAAAAGGAACAACACAATGTATTCAGGCTGGCTTCAGGCTGATGTTAGAAGAGCTCTTTATTTAAACATGTCATAAAAATAAAAAAGAAAACTTGGTTTGAAATGATGTGACCTACTCAAAAAACGTTGATTCCAGCTACAATTCAACCTTAGCAAACACAAACAAAAGAACAAGAACAAGTAACATATGTACGTCTAAAATTTACAGCTAAACAAGAAGTATCACACTTCTTGTGTGTATCATAAATGAAAAGACTCAAGTAACTCAAGTACACTGTTAGATTTCTCTTACCGTTGCAATATTTTTTTACAAACGTCATATTCCACTGGTTATTACTAAAAACAATAAAAAACAATGTTTAAATACTTCATCCTGTATAAGAAAAAAAATCACCCCGTATTTTATGCCATAAGATCTCTAGTGCCGTTTTTTACCAAAACAAGACAAATGTCATTACTCATTGATTTTCATTACACCTTTCATTTCACATTAAATTGACCCGATACTATCAGAAATGTTGCATAGCCAAAATTTTAACAAAAGTTTTGGATTGAAACGTTCTGTTGTTGCGAATATGGTATAGTTTCAATCTTCACACTACAAGCAATGCCTGTTTTAAAGAAATATTTGATTTGACTAAATATCGAATAAACTCTCGCAGTTTGTGAAATATTTAAAATATTAAGAAAATATTTATTTGTTAAGAATGCCCGTTATTTATTAAGATAATATATTTTACTTGCAACGAATTTTGATTTGTTAAGCTATTTATTAGTTATTAATTATTAGTAATTCTTAAGAATAATCAGTTGTTACTTCAAATAATTATGTAGGTACTCAAATTAAATGTCGTTGCAAAAAAAAATATTTTTAAACACGCCTTCTTCACAGATAAACTGGCGTAATTAATTCAGAAAATTATAGTTCTCTAGCTATTCTAGTTTGTCTAGAAGAATTTTTGAAACATAGATTTTACGTTGCTTATACATTGCAAAATATTATGATATTGCTTCAAGCGCGATTACGAGCAAAGTATATGAAATAAAATCTATTATCAAACACGCCTTTGTCACAGATATATTGGGTAATTAATTCCAAAATGACAGCTCTCTATGTATTCTAATTAGTTCTGAATATTGTTTTCAGGAAAAATTCATAGATACCGCTTATCGTTGAGTACTAATAAACCCTGTAATTGAACAGAACAATAATGATAATTTCAAATTAAAACTGGACGATATTAGGTAGAGAGATTACAATTCTTTTAGGACACCATCACATAGGTATTTCATTGCCTTCGTTACGATATTACAGCTCTCATGTATTCTAATTAGCTCAGAATATTCTTTTCAGGCAAAATTCATAGATACCGCTTATCGTTGAGTACTAATAAACCCTGTAATAGAAAAGAACAATAATCATAATTTCAAATTAAAACTGGACGATATTAGGTAGACAGATTACAGTTCTTTCAGTACACCATCACATAGATATTTCATTGCCTTCGTTACGATATCAATAAAAAGAAAAACGCTGAATTTTTCTGGTCTACTCAGTTGGGAGTGCAGCAAACTGAAGAGCTCTGCACAGGCCAAAGGTAATTGGACGTTAGGTTTTCTACCGCAAACCTGACATCTGCGTTTGCTCTTTTTCTGGATGCCCGGACTGTTGGTGGTCCAGCTGTGTGTAGTTGAGTTCATAACGTTTAATTTCCTGCACGGAAAACAAGCTAAATGGCGAGTTTTTTAAGCGTTTCTCCTGCTTCCGCGCCTGGAGACAGGCTGGATTAACAGACACGACCTGGCTTAACACTTTAATTCTAGTTGCTGGTCGTCGGAGATAACAAAATTCAGTCAGCGGCGGTGCATTGCTTAAATTTTAAAGTATGCGTTGGTTGTTCAGCGGAGAAATTCTGTCCTTGTTTGTGAACCATGAAAAACAGCGGTGCGGTCGCCTGTAACATTGTGGGCATTGTTTGATAAGCATGCTAAACTAGGTACTGCTACCGTTGTATTCTACCGATCCATGATTGACTACTAATGAGAATTTTCGTTTCCTTTTTTTTTTTTCCTTAAATGGATAAATATTTCAGGTGGATGCATATTCTGTGTTATGTGGGTTACTTTCTTTTTTTCAGTAATTAATTAGGAAAAATTTGGGATTAAACTACTCATTATAATAGTACAGTAAAATGAGACGAAAAATTGGCTGGCACGTCTAAAAGCTACCACCTAACGTGATTTTATAATTTAGTTCATGTCCAAAAATAACGTTTTTTGTTCTTTCCTGTATACAACGGTTCTCAAACAACGACCTCTCCACTACTTTATCTTGCTAATTTTAGCCCACCATCACGGGAATGTTTGTGAGTTTTCAAACAGAGTTGGAAAGATGTTTTTGTTGAATATTTAATAGAAAACTATAATTATTGACGGAATTCAATGTAAATATAGAATTATTTATGCAAGAAAATACTGATATAGGTATACCCCTGTATGTTGGACCCTGGAAATTTTCTACATATAGTGTGGTTCTTAAACTGCTAACCCCTATATTGGGGGATAATGCAGCTTAAGAACCGCTGTCGTTACTTCAAGTGCATTACATATACATTTCTTGTGTAGAATTTTATACGGATGAATTCTGTAGAGAATCTAAAATTTTGATATTCTGAGTGTTTTGACCTAATAATATTTCCGGACGCCATAGAATATTGTAATTTTCTGCGTCGGAGCCCAAAAAGGCAACAGTATTGGATTTATTTCCCATCTTTTTGCTAATTTCACTGTATTATAACTATAGTCTATTGTAACAATATAACAGATGCCAGAATCTTAGTACCATTTTTGGCAGCAACATTAAATTATTTTATATTATTTATTTTGATTAAAAATAGTTTTGATTTTTACAGATCCCTACAATATATTTGCGGTAAGTACGATCGTGAAAAATTAACTCTTTTTGATATGGATTCAGTTTTCGATAAATACCAGTTTGTTCAAAAGAATTTTTAAAATATAAAGTTTACGTTGTTTTTAATTTTGCTTTTAATTCTCTTGGATGAACTTGAATACACAACTATAATTTTCAGAATTAATTACACACTATATCTGTGATCAAGACATGTATGATAATATGCATTTTTTTAGTTTTACTTATATTTGTTTTGGTCGTAATCGCACATGCAGAAAAATTATAACATTCTATCTTCTAAAAACTATTTAAACTCTATGTTTAAAAAAATCTCGTGAACAAACTAGAATATTATTATTAGCCACGGTTGTGACCCCGAATGCTCGACAACTTGTCTATAGCATATTGATATTAAGTGAATTGCAAGAAAATTTGCTATCTTTCTATCGTTTATTAATGTGTTATTAATAATTTTTATTAAGAATATTATTTGTAATTATATATTTGTTTCAGAATAATTGAACTTTTATCCTAAAATTTTAGATTTGACGAATTTGAAAATTCTGTGATGACGATCATCGAACGAAATACAAATTTATTATCATTACTATTATACGTAAAAACTTAAAAGGCGACAATACCAAGTCAACTAGTTAATAATAATTGTTGTTATAAATAAGCTGTATATAAGCTGTTATATATAAGCTGCCATAGTAGCAAAATTTTTTAATAAACTCATGTCCGGAAATGTATTGTTTGAACGTTGGAGAGAGCCGGAAGATTGAACCAATTTTACAAACAGCATAGGGAAAATAGTGCCATGTATCATAGAACGGCACTTTTAAAGCCAAATAACATTTGTCTTTTTTTTTTCTATTACTTATCGTCTTTGAAAGGAGTTAATGAGAACCGTTTTGTAATTTTGGCACCAATTTTGGCCAGTTTGGGTTAAATAGTCTTTTTAGAGACGTTAAACAAATAAAGTTGTACATACAAATTATTTGGTTTCGAAATATGTACCTATTATATGATACTTCCTTCATACTACCTACTTTCCTAATGCAGTTTTTAAAGTTGGTACCATATTAAGGCTCTACGCAGTGCCTAAACTGTGTCAGGTGTGTGGACATGAGTTCGATATCAAAAGTTGACTATTCAGTATACTTTATCTATATTTTACACCCAGAGTATCTGAGATAAACAGCCGAGCAGTGCAAAAAGGTGCGAAGTACAGTAGAGCTTCGAAAATCCGAACTAATTTCCCCAGGTTACTCAGTGATTTATTTTATTATTTCTTTTTAAGTGTTCGGATTAACTAATGTTCGGGTTACCGAGGTTCGGATTATCGACGCTCATTTTGGACTACAACACAAAATCTTGACACAATTTAGATTGTCACTCTTTCACGACGAAACCTGGAGATAAACAATCTAATGAAACTGACGTTCGTGAAGATTGTAATCGGTATAGTCATCATTAGGATAAAAATGACGAGAGCGCCGCGCAAAAAAAAACTGGTTTCGGGACCTCAAAATGTGCCCAGCCTCGATTAAGAATCATTTTCTTGTCTTGCTACACAATATACTATAGAATGTAAAATGTCAGTAGGATTTTTTTAAATTCAGGCGTGGGTAAGCGCCGATACATCACTGAATAGATGGGGTAGAGTTGGGTTTGAAACACAGGGGGCCTAAGGTCCCCCCTTGCTCATATGTAACAGCGTCCTTGCCCCTGTGTGCCTGGTTGCCATTGCATTGAACCTTGTAGCCGTAGATGAAATAAATTAATTAAACTGCAAGTGTGGCAAAGCTGCAGTCGGTTATTTCGGGGGGCGTTATGCATTCGTATCGTACGATGTTGCCGGTAGCCGCGGTACATGTACCATCTGCTCCCACTTCTGGGCGCGCGGTTTGGCGCTTCACGAGAGGATTCTCAAGTGGATTAGAGTGGCACTAAAACCACAGCGGCCCAGGTAAATTAAACGCGCGGCCTTTATCGATCGAACTGTTACGTTTGACTTGACCGAGTGGTAATTATTTTTGATGTTTGTCGTGCTGCGGTTGCAAATGCATATACCAATTGTATTGTAACAATTTGAACTGACAATAGTTGTTAACATTCTATGAAATGGCGGTATGTCTACCAATGGATATGCCTCTTTGAGGTCTGCTAGCCCAAGGTTTCGTTTTTATTTCGTGGTATCGTCAGGGTATTGATTCATTTTGTTTCAGGCTTTTAGAATTTTGAAAAAGAGAAGTGTTCTGGTGGTCACGTATGAGACACCTAGCAGAGGGCTCACTCCTCAACACTTTACTTATTTCTTTTTTTGCTTCATACCACTATCATTTATATATTGAATAGAATTAAATAGTACAATAAAATGTTTATAAAAATAAAATAGTTTCCATAAAAATTACATATTACATACAAAGTAAATAGGTAAAAAAGTAGAAGACGAAAAAAAAAACATAATAATTGACGTTTTTAATTGACGTTGATCTTCTTGGACGTTATGATAACTTTAATACATGCAGCGGCGCGTTATGCCATCATGGGACCCTTGGCAATTTTGAATTTGGTGTCCCCCATATACAATGTCGTATTAAGAAGAAATACGTTTTTATACAAAAATATCTAATATATACTAATAATACTAAAAATAATGTTTCCTTTTTTGCCTTGTTTATTGTAACTTCAAACTAATATGGAAATTCTTGGGATTAAAGGCTTCTTTCTATATAATCAAACTTCATGTTGACTTATTTAACTTATTTATCATACTGCGTATGATAAAGTAAAAATCATGTAAAAATTATCATCGCGCATGAAGCAACATTCTGCAATGTATAAGCAGCGTAAAATATATGTTTCAAAAATTTTCCTGGGCAAACCAGAACAGCTCGAGATCTGTAATTTGCAGAACTAATTACAGCCTATTTTGCCTATAAATTCTAGTTTGTCCAGGAGTTTTTGTTTCACTAAAAAGTTACGTTCGTTTGACACTGACCAGAATAAAGACTTCAAAATATTTTAACTCAATAATTTGCTTGTTTGTAAATGAAAACCAAGTAGCTTAAAATTTTATGACTCAACCACAAATACTCAGACCAGATTACGTCGCGTAATAAAGATGCAAGAACTGAGACTATAAGCCAGACTGATCAACTGAAAGCCGGTGCTTTACATGACCTCGAAATAGAATAATAGACTACAGACTAAAACTAATTATAATTCTAATTATAGCAGTTATATTAATGATTGCCATAAATTCTATTCTTATTAAAATTTGATAATAATTAAAATAGTTTCTGTGGTAATATAAAATACGTAGATATAAATAAAATTAGTATACCTTTACGCCACACCATTGAGTTGCATATTCAGTCATCCTCTGACTCACCTACAACAAAAGAAACATTTATTAGCATAACCATATAATTTTTAATAATTTAACAGTTTCTAAATAAAGACCACTTGTCAATAATAAATCTGCACCTCCATAACAAAAAGGGCAAGCCACTCAAACGTTGATTGACAACTAAAACCCACATCAACGTCTCCTATAAAACAGATGATTGATCCTAAAATAAAACATTTATAAGGTCGGCGAAATAAGGGCAGTGTTAAAAAATTGACAAGCGGAAGCAAATGTACTTATTTGATATTCCGGTTGATATCCTGACTATTCCCCTTCCACACAGGCCGTAGAAAAGAAAATGGAGTGATGCGCACCGCACTCTGGAGATTCGGATATGAACAAGCTGCTAGGATATTAAGATTGAAAGGGGAAGTTATATGAAAGAAATAAAAATTCCCCACGCTTCAGGGGTGGTGCTATGCCGGGGAGAAAGGTTCATAATACTGACAAGAAAATACGTTCATATTATTACGCGTATAAAGAAATAAATAAGCAAGATGGGCCATTGTTTTTTCTCTCTGCTCGAGAGGGTGAAAGTATATTAAAAAATATGAAGCATGCGGTAGGAAAGATATTCTCATATCTTTTTTCTAAATAATTAGGTGCACCAAGTATGTTAAGAATGTTGAAATATTTGGGTAGAAATTGGTATGCATTAAGAGTCGTACGTTTATTTGAGATGACATCTGGATGTTATCGAATTGCTGTTACGTGAAAACTCGATTGGAACATTCGAATTTTCCGCTATCTTCGGCCATATTTTACTGCTTCGAGACACGCAAATGGCTAATGTTAAGCCATTCGGCGTAAAATATGCCCGAGTGGTGCCGACTGGAAAGGCTGAAATAACAATATCAGCAGTTTTGCCTTTCCTCCCTTTAAAGGCCTTTTCGAATGCCAACTACATTCAACATTATCTATAATGGACATTCTTTGTATGATTTTAAGAAAAAAGTCTATATAAACATAGATCCACTACAGCCTATTTTTTAGATATAGATTTGTAAGACATTTATCTGCCCAAACGAATATTTCCTTCATTATTAGATATACAATAATCGAAGTTTTCTTAGAATGATTGAAATTTTCTTTAATATTTTAATAATGATAATTATCTTCTAATTTTAAGCTTCAATATTTTTATTTATATTTTCTTTTTTACTTTGGTTTCTTATAAAACACATAGTGGTTGATTTTGGCTTCATAATAAAACCGTCGGTAACCATGGTTACGGCTAGATAATATTTTAACAGTATATTCTAAATTTATGTAAAATTAAAGGAGTCAAAGTAAAAAAAATACCGTATTACACTCATCTTCAACCTATGTAGTATTATTATTAATATTATATAAATCTAAGAATACATATTAAGACGTGCCCCAAGGGGCTAACAATCGAAAACAAGCGTAATTTAATAATACAACAAAATATAATAAAAATAACCTTTTATTTTCGTTTTACTACAATAAATTAATATAACACAGTTGTTAACTTCTTGGCCAACAATGAATAAAATCTAACTGATAACTGTCATCTGAAGGCTGAAATTTTGACTTAGCTTAGTTTTTGAGAAAAGCCTGTATGTATTTTTATAAAACTAGACACAATATGGAAGGTCTGGTGACAGATTCAGATTGTACGGAAAAAAGCATACCAGAAACAGTTTTCCCTTGTCCGATATTGTTCTTTGTTAGCCAGGATAGACATATTCTTGGAAATGTGTGAAGAGCTCTGATATCTAGACTCAAAAGCTAATGGATTATTTTTGTTTGTTATTCATCAATTAATAAATAATCTAACAAAATAAACCATTCATTTTTAATGTTTGTAAAATCGGCAAAAAAAAATTTCCACTGGTTCCTATAACACTTTGTGGCTTTATGTTCTTTGTTTGAAGAGCTCGTATGCTATGTCCAAACAAGGAACAGTCTTTAGGTTAATTTTAATAACCTTAACTTTCCAGTTCCATTCAAAACATCAGAGAAAATTAATTCAATCACTGTTACTGAAAAAAAAAAAGGCATTGGCAAATCACACCAAGCCCACAATAACAGTACCCACACCAATTACCAAGTCACCATAACTCACTCCGAATGGCGACCGACTACGAGACGTCATCGAATACAATACGTGACTCAATTCGATCTCGCAGTTCTTCCGCCCATAATCTACGACCAAATGTCCCGTTGCACTTTTTTTGCGATGACCTCGAAACATCACCAGACGAGGAAGGACCTTTCCGCATCTACAACTCTCCGGGCGTCGTCGCCAGTCGTGCTGCTCTTTTTTGCCGACAGAAACGAGTCAAGATACAAAGCTGCAAGCTATACAGCACACAGAAGACCGATACAAAAGCGTGGACCTCCGTGGACCGCTATCTGCATACACTCATCTCCACACTCAATGATTCACCACGCCGGTCCGTCTCCATCTTTCTCCACTCTCCAGTTATTGCAGCAAGCCGTCTATAGTAATTGACACTGGCGGCGGCGAACAGTAGTCGATTTTGCACTTTTAGCTGACCAATTTTTTTACTACGCTTGTATTAAGTTTGCTAGTTGTTTGTTTGTTTCTTTGTTACGTTCAAACCTAGTAATCGGTATTTTACCTACTTCCCAATGTCTAATTGATCTTGCACGTGAACAGATTTCCGGTGACAAAGCCTGAATCAATAAAAAAAGGAAAATTTTCGAAAATTTGCAAAGGAAAGTCAAAATTTGGAAAGTTTGTCTAATCGAGTTGAACTTATGCATGTGGACAGTTTTCCAAAATTTCGAAAAATTAGCAGAATATGTAAAATATGACAAGTCGACTTGAAATTTTGGATGGGGGCAGATTTCCGGTGACAATAAATAATAAAAATCTGAAAAATGTCCGGAATTTATAAAAATGTTGAAAATTTGTCCAATCGACTTGAAAGTTTGCAAGTGGACAAATTTCAGGAGACCGGTAATAAATGAATCAACAGAAAATAATTTAAGTTTCAAAAATTTGTCTAATTGAGAATTTTGCATGTGCCCCAGATTTGCAATGCTTGAATCAATAAAGAGAATAAAACATTTTTGGGATGTTTTAAGGTTGAAACAGTTGTAACATCTCAAAAGGACATATTTCCTCTAAAATCTCAAAATATTTTTTTCGGCATGATTACAATACTTTGTCATACTAGGTGCGTATGATAAAGTAAAAATCATGGGTGGGTTTTGACTTTTGAGGGTGGTTTAGCTATAACTTCTGAAATCTAATGAGTATAATAAATTCTGCACCTGTGAATACTCGAAATAGAGTAAAGTCAAGTACGAATGAGGTTGTTTTTGACAGGGTTGATATTGAAAAACAAACTGTGAGCTACAATCCTGAAACCATGTGCATACGATAGTATTATAGCTACAAACACACATAAAATGTTTAAAAGACAATCTCAGTACCAATATAACCGTTTTATCCTAGGTTTATTTCCTGGTTATATGACGCCACAGAGAATCCGGAAGAAACTAACATAAAATAACCCATCCCAAAGAGTTTGATTATAACAATTTTCATTTCCGGATGTACCGGAAGTAGTCAAAAGTAAAACCTGCACTCAGTTTATAGAATTTCAAATTAATACCGAGGTCGTGTGTGGTGCATACCAATTTGATAGATATTTTAAAATAAAACCCCTTTCGCTGGAAAGAAATCTTATTCAATTATATGGTTTACGAAATAAACCGTATATTATTTAGGATTATGGAAAAAGCTTATTTTTTTGACAGTTGACGACTGATTTAAAGCGGTTACAATCACCGTCATCAAATGCGCTAAATCATTGACTATCGATATAATATCACTTTCCTTCTCTCTACTAACTAGATACAAAACTATTGCCTGTAATTTTCGTCATGATTTTCGCAAAACCGTACGATTTTAAAACAATGTTTTCAATTAAATGTTGATTGTTATTAAAATATCTATCCAATGATACCACACACGATTACTTGGTAACAAACACAACAATCGAGAATTGATGCGAAATGTCGAAAATAAAAAAAATAATCGGACTTTTGCCCGTTTCTGTACATTATCTAAATTTTTTAGGGTGCCAAAGTGATTGTGGTTTTAAGTCATTTGGTTATCTAAGAACGAAAGTTTATGTCACTTTGAATTAAATTGAACCATAGCGCTGAAATAATTTTCAACGACAAGATTCGCATTTTCGGCCACTGTGCGGCGTAATAAACGCCGGTTCAGTTGGCAACACTGTCTCCTCCTGCAGGCCATCTCTTCGCAGATCGGCATTGCTGATATATTGGATAACGGTCCGCGATTTCGACACGCTTCAAACGCTTAAACATGGGGAATTGTCGTTCTGGTGAACCGATGTGACGACCGGATATTTTTTTATTTTGTGTGTTTAAAGTTAAACAGGAAATAATGGAGTACAACGTTATGTGTAAGGATTCACGTACAGTACAGTAAAGGAACACCTGGCATTACCATAATGGGATACTTATAGAAATAATACTTGTAAGAAGATACCGTAAAACAACCGCAAATGGAAGCCGTAATTTTTTATGTTATTATTCTTTTATGAAGGTTCCGCTAAGTAAAAATGGTGTTTAGTGCAATTTTAATTTTATGGACAGCTCTTTCCTAGATGGGGTACATATTGCCATCTTGACGAACTCGTCAAAAAGACGAGAATCGAAAACAAATGACTACACTCGACAACAACAAAAATATCGAACAAATTATTTTTCTGTAGAATTTGAATATGAAGTAAGAAGTTGTGCGAATTTGAGAAAGTTAATGCCAAATATGTACATAATGCGTATCTATGTTTGCTTTCTTAAAAAATTGTGTCAATTGATGATTGAAACTAACAAATATAAAACAACTTTTTTCCTCAAGTGCATACTTAAGTTGACATTGATACAAGACTGAGTAAAAACATAACACGAAGACAGAAGGTTCTTGTTAATAATATTGACCGTGCATTAATTAGTCTTCTCTTCTTATCTACAATAAGAATGTTGTTGATTGTGGAATCTTAATGTGGGTGTGTTTTTGTAGTGATTTGTGTAGTACCAGAGACGAAAGAACGGAAGTTGTATGCGACAGACGACTCGTATGCGAAATAACTTTCATCGGCCGCGGCGCGCAGTTGCGGCATTAAGTCGCTTTGTTTTGTCCGAGGATAAACACTTTGCAATCACAATTTTTATAAATCTGCATAACATTTCTGGATTCTGTACGCACAAGGCTTTCTAAGTTTTCACTTGATAAATATTGGTACAAGGTTACCCGTTAACATGCTATATATATTCAAGTGAACGATTATAAAATTTTGCAGGAAAGTACGTTTTATTATTATTATTTTTTAAAATGTAATATGTTCATTTCATTTCATTCTTTTGTAATTTTGCCCGTTGGTTACCAATAGTGTTTTATATTAATAATTAATTTGTTTCCTAAAATTGTCGTTAAATAAGCTTCTCCATGTCTAATTTATAATAACACTTAAAAGTCATGTTTAATTATAAACCAGAATATTCAGAATCTAATATAATAGAAGATTGTTTTTTCTTAATATTTTTTAGTAGAATCCTTATTTTACTTGAATAAATACTGCGAATTTAACGTTTCGGTTATGCCAACCAACAAAACAGGTAATAAATATTATAAAAACCTGACCTACAACAGCGCACTCAAGATTAGTCATGTCCAAATTTACAATTTAACTAAATCATGTATTATTTTTCCGTTCATGCCTGCTCATAGTTTAGCACGTACAAATAATAAATCAAATTTAATTAACTTGCGGTCTATTTCCAAGTGGGCTAATTTTTATCCAAACGTTATAAAATTTCCCGCTCTTTTTTCGGTCCTCTAACGAGTCTAACGACTTCGAGATCTACGGCATGTTACGTTATCGCGTAAAACCCTAATACCCTTAATTAACGTGTTAAGCGCTTGACTTTAGTCGTATATAAATTTTGTCCACTCTTTTTGTTCCGGTTTTGGTCGCTACGTTAAAAGCTCAGCGATTACCTCATTCAACAATTTTATGGTTTACCTCAACTTCCTTTTTTAATTGCTGTGGTTTGAAGTAAGGTAAACGTCCCAAATTCATACACTGTCCTAAATTCCGAAATATTTCTGTTTAGTTGGATAAAATAGGACATCTACAACATTGAACTTTATTTTAGGACATCCGGTTTGTTGATTTAATAATAATAATAATAATAATAATAATTTTTTATTCCACCAATAATCTAAACTTCAGTACATAACCTAAAAGTTTGACTGATCTTGATAATTGAGCGTTATGCTAAAACTTGATTTTGCATATAAGGTAACTACAATTCGACTTCTTTTTACATCGCTACAGGATAACAGTAATTAAGAAAATTCTAATAATATCTATTTTAGGCTGACTAAAAATTCTTTATATTTACTTAATAATACGGTGTACTACCAGTTTTAACCACTATTATTTACAAATTTAGGGACATGTGTCGGAATTATGTAATACATATGGATCTATTGCTGTCTTTACACAAGAAAATTACATATTTTACATCGTTTTCTATATTACAATTAATTGTACGAAACTCATAAAATATAATAAAAATTAGTTACATAACTATTATCAATTTTCTTTAAAAGGGAACATTTATTTTAAAAAAGTTGAAATACTCATTAGCATCACATAAATATAAATTCTACAGTAAAAAATGTAACAAAAATTCTTTAACCTGTCGGAATTTGGGGCGTTTACCTTAACTAAAATAACAAACCAATGTTTTTTCCTTGCTTAGAACAAGTTTTCTAGTATTAATATTAATTTAATTGTATTACTACGCTCGTTTCTTTGTCTGTGAAGCTAAGAAGACATTCAACAGGCAACAAAAACTCTAAATGCCTTCCCATCGGCAAGATTATGGCATAAATTGCCTTGAAATGGACCAAGAAACGTGCAACTATTTGCTCACTAATCTAAACAGCAACTATCCGGACCCTTGTAAAGAGTTACGAGCTATTTTAACAAGAAGAACATATTATAGGATGGCTTTTTTAGTACATCGCGTTCCAGTCCACTTACTGGTTACTGCCGCTTACGTAACGTTCCAGAAAGTAATCTCGATTACTCCTTAATTAAGTCGAGACGAAATACTTTGATCTTCTGCAAGCAGTGTTAATGGGATTTCAGATTAGTGTCTTTTTGGGGTCGTGTCAGATTTGTGATGCGGTGTTTCAAACGCGTGTAAATAATCTTGTGTAAATGGAGTGATATTTCGTTCGTTGGTGTTCTACGAAGTTCGGTTGAAGAAGATTGATTTGTTTTGGATACTGTGTGTTGTCTCGAGTACTCGCGAACTGTGCGCAAACGAAAAAGAATGGAAAGAGTTGTTAAAAGTTCGATGGCCGATAAGAAACGCGATTTATTTAGTTTGAAAGACTTTGTTTTCAGTTATTAACTAACTAATGACGTGTTTTTATCAATGCAATTTGGAAAACTACAGAGATACAAAATGTTCTTTAATTTAGATAAATATGCACTGACAAAAACAAATCTGTTGTTTCAATTGAGGCAAAGATATATTTCTTTACGTAAAAAAATTCTAGAATATTTTTTTTGGTAGAAAAAACACTTATTCGCATCTAACAATTGATCTTTTCAGTTAAAATTTACAATTTGACTATTACAAGGAATGAGATTTCGGATTTCGGACATTTTTAGCCCAATTAGTTAGAATAGGTCAAATATTTGATGCAAAACAATCTTACATTCTTATCATTGTTTTGAAATATTTGAAATACAGATAATTTATGCTGAGAGATTTACAATTCTAGACGATATGGCTAGTCACAATAAAATTCTAATAATAAATGGTTTGTTTCCACAAAAAAACGGGCAGGAAACATTGACGTGAATGTCCGTGACCGCGTGTAATAACAAAAAAATCTTATATAGCCAGACACATGACTTATGATATATTTAAGCTGCACGAGATTCTATTTGATCGAGATCGGTCGTGTCTGCATTAAAATACAACTAGTTAGCCAGAATTTGACAGATATTCTGATTCTATTAACAGTAGGTATTTTCAAAACATCAGCGTTTGACACTACCTGCTGTCATTAGAATGAAAATATCTCTCAAATCCTAGTTTTATATTAATGCGGACACGATCGATCTCGATCAAATAGAATTTGCTCTTGCAGGTAAACTATTAATTTTTTTTCTTTTCCACCTGAAACTTTTTAGAGAATGAATGTTTTAAATTTGCTGTTTTTTCTTCGTTTTCATTATCTAATCACCTACAAATGTCGACTACTACTACCACATGTCTAAAGAGAATTTTTGCACTGAAAATGTCAATAATGTGACATGACAACTTTTGCTTAAACGGATGTAACTATCGAAGGAATTGAAATTCAAATAAGTTTATACACACAGAAAAATGTAGGTAATATTACACAACGTTATTATAACAAACTACAGCAAAAAGAACTGTAAACGTAACGGTTATACTACAAAGTTAAAGTATTATATGTAAAAAAAATACAGCTAGAACGCTGTAAAAGAAGATTATGGTACAGCAAATTGTCAATCGATATTTGATACCATTACAATGAACTCCATTACTTGACAGACATTTTGTTTAGTAGATAAATCGAAAACTCTTTGTGAATCATTTGTGAATAGCATTTTTTTAATCAGAATGACAATTACTTTCTAAATCAACAAAGCAAGACAAAAGTAGATCACCCTGCACATATTTCTTTAAATGTTTTTTTGTTTGGGTTTCCTCGGTTTCCAAACCACCACTTTGAAGGGTTTCGCAACAGCAAACTGGTTGAGAAACGCTGGTCTAACGTATATGTCATACACAAATGGTTATTTTAGACAATTGGCTTCTTGGGCTATTTTCCGACATCGTTTTAAGCAAATAGAATTATGTTATCAGTGTAATAAAATTATGTGAAAATGTATGCGTTTTTTAAATATCTAACTTTCGTTATTTTTTATATAAAGTAGGGGGCAGCAGCAGGGTTGTACTGTAAAATTCACATTGGTTAGTGTATAAGGTCACATTTTTTAAGTTATTTAAACGTGAATTAATGCAATTTAAGCTTCACAAAACATTTAGGCTGTTGTTTTGACTTAATCATTTCAAAATAGTAACAAAAAACTAGCTTAAAATGAGAATGACCCATATACTTAAAATGAGACTGAGCCATATACTCCTACATTTGGGCGAATTAAGTTTTTGCTGTTTTACAATAACGTAATTACAATAATTACTTATAACTTATAACTATTTATAACAGCATGCGAAATGTTTGTTATTTTTTGTTGGGCGAGAGATGTTGGATAAAACAATTATTGCCAGCCTGTTACACAATTTCGACACCGGAATGACAGTAATGGTCATTCGAAATAGCAAAACGATGTAATTTTATGCATTCTCTTTACGCATTATTCAACGTTTTAAAACGGGCAAATAAATCCTGTTAAATTGTAAAAATGGCAGTGGACGCAAACCATTCCACACAACGTTAATTTGACCACACATCCACAAAAAAAAAACACTTTTCTGACAATTTCAAAAATAAATCCGACTGCGCGTCAATTTACCACTATAGTAAAACCCGGGCAACTGAAAGGGCCGTCTAAATTACGGTGGCCGCAAAATAACGCATCAACAAATTAAGTTCCATCGAAAACACGGCGCGCGTAGCGAGGTTTAATTCCATTAGGATGGCATTGTAAAATTTTATTTGATTGTATTGGGATCAGGTTAACCGATAATATTAATTTTTAGGCATCCGATGTCAAATTGTGGCCGCTTGATGATTGCATTTTGATATTTTATTCGCAAATTAGTCCAAAATGCATTTGACGGTGCCACATCTAGCATTATTGTTTAATACGTCTCACAAAAGTGACCCATTAGAAGACCCATTAGAAGAACCATTAGGAATTTTGTAACTGACACAAGTACCTACAATATTGCTACTTGGGGATGGTACGAATAATTATGTCCGCCATAACAAAACTTTGCCTCTATTGAAACAACGATTTGTTTGACCTAAACAATATTTCTACCAGTGTTGACTATAGACTCTAGATTGTTACGATTTTGCTTCATGGGCGATTACAAGCAAAGCAATTGCAGTAAAAAATAATGTCATATACGTCACAGACCACACATAAAGATATCAGTGCCTTTTATGACTATAACACAACAATAAAAGAATTAATTACCTTGGTGTTGTCCTTCCACTTTTCGCTTTTCGCATATTATGGACAGTTCCGTTGACACCACGTTGGCACCAGATAATATTTCCACAGATTATGCTATCAAAATTTGGTAACTGAATAAAATATACCTTTTGGAAGGTGTCGCGGGGTCTCAGGTTACTCTTTGATAACGACCTAGCTAGCTGGGATAGCTAGCTAGCTGGTAACTCTTTCCCCTGTTCCGCTCACCCATCCGCAAGCACGACGGCTAATACTACTTTTTACCGCTTTCCTTTCGGCGTCTCATGGAAGCGGAGGTTGTAAGTCCGTCTTAGGTCCATGCCCAGGAAGGGTTAATCCATAGCATATCCGTGTAGGAAGAAGTCGGCAACCCCTTTTATACCGGCGAACCGGGACCAGCCAAATTGAATGCAATATTTTGAGAGCAACAATGGAAATATTATCGTGGTCGCGCACAAACACTTATCGGCACTGTATCCCGCAAAATTATGAACGTTTTCCCAACCAAATAGTTCACGTCACACGAAACACGAAGTCCGATTACCGTATGCTAGTTCAAATAGCGATAATTACCGGTAAATTAAGAATGAAAACGGCACCGATCTAATACGTATCGGAACTAGCATACGTAACAAACGTTGAGACGCATATTTTGGAAAACAGCGTGGCACGACTTGGTTGGGACCAGTTTTTCTGCATACTCGGCCCGCTCTCGGCGGTGGTGGGGCATAGAGGTAAGCGTACAACGTAGAGACGTTATTTACCACTACATACTACGTATGTATGATATTTTGAAATTCTAAAAATAGCCGACGATTTTTCTGGAATGTAAT
The DNA here is from genome assembly GCA_964023965.1 of Melinopterus prodromus. Taxonomy (NCBI): domain Eukaryota; kingdom Metazoa; phylum Arthropoda; class Insecta; order Coleoptera; family Scarabaeidae; genus Melinopterus; species Melinopterus prodromus. The sequence continues at coordinate 64,710,174 of OZ030393.1, forward strand.
TTAATTTTAGCCATTAATTTTCCAACGATATTAATTAATAATTACTATGGTATTACTTAGGTGGATTTGGAGCCGCTAATTAAGACTACGTAAGATTCTTTTTTTAGGATAATTTATCGTCATTTAAGGGCTGTTAGACACGGAAAACCTAGATATCAGTTATAGGTTTATAATTTACCTTAAAAATTCGAATTTTTTTGATATTTTTCTTCATGAAAGATGAAGTGATTTTTTTTTTCAAAGTCCATATGGACGCACAAAATAATATATTGAATGACAAATAAACTTTTATCAATATTTAAGTACATTTTTTTAAATTATATAAAATTGGTCAAGTTCTATCGAATCTAGTTTATTTATATTCGATTAAGAGTAATATATTTTTGTATACGTTAATTTTACACCTTATTGTTAAAAGTTTGGAATCAGGATCTAGTCGATCCGAACTTTTAAATTAACACCATGATATCAACTTTATTGTTTTAAATGAAAACATATAGTCGTTATATATTATATAAAGTAATATTATTTATTAAATTATTTTTTGTTTCCATGTATCAAAATACAGTCAACCATATTAGCGATTGGATGCATCTATGGCTACTTGCAAAAACAAATTCGTTCACATAAATATTGACCAACAAGAAAATACAATACGTTCCAGTAGAAATAAAAAACATATCTTACTCAAACACGACAAAAATACTTTGATATGAAGCTGGACAAAAAGCTTCCCTGGACAGCACACGTCAAACAGACATGAGAAGAATTGGGCATAAGATACAAACAAAATACTGGCTTATTAATACTAAGTCCCTATTACACAAGCAAGTGTTCAAACCTAACTGGACCTATGGTAGTCAACTGTGGAGCTGCACTAATTTCAGCATCATGTTTCCAAAATATTGTCAGCGCATCTTGGTTAGATATTACAAATACCAATCTCTATAGAAATCTTGAAATGGAATTAGTGACCAAAGAAAGTTTGCAGAGAAGCATCAGAACAGACTTGTTCACAATATGTCGAGGCCTTGACAATAGTGACATAGTCCGAAGAATGAAAAGATTTAAACCTTTTGCGTTGGTAAAGTGATGTTTGAAAAGCAGAGCACAATGTTATGTGATATACAGGGTGTTTCTTAATCACATGCTAATATATAAGGAGGTTGATCTTGGGTTCATTTTCATCTTTTTTATCTTAGGTCATACCAAAGTTATCACAAAAAGTTTTTGTTTTCAAACTTTAGCACCCTGTCTTTCAAAAGTTAAGACCTTTAGGAAATGTGAGTTTTTTTTCTCTAAATAGACCCAAGAATGACTTCCTTGCTTAAGAAACACTCTGTATAGTACAGTTATTCTAGATTTTGATTCGGAAGTTCGAATACAGTCGATGAAACCATAACCCAATAAAACCAATCGATAGCTTATGATTTCAGTAGTAACATATTAAAATGTTTAGAATCCTAGTTAATAGGGGCATTTTTAAGTAACGAAAAACCGTTGCACAATTGTGCTTGTCAGACATTAATCCTTTATTCCTCAAATCTCACTCACTTAATCGCAAAACTAAAAAAACCGCACTGTAGTATTTGTCCGCTGCAATGTGGTGTTTTTAGTTTTGCAATTAAGTGAGTCAGATTCGAGGAATCAAGGTCATTTAATCTAAATTTACGTTAAACCAATTGAAAAATTGCTCCAAGAAATCGTTTAATTATTCTTTCATATATGAAAATCACAACAAGTAAAGTACTTATTGGGTAATTCGCAAAAATGGTTTCATTTGGCCTACAATCAAGGTAGCCCAAACTCGTTTTCTTCTTAAGCAATATCTTACTCAACACGCTCGTATAGTAATTAATTATTTATAAAGGTGAAATAAAAAGTTTCACCACACAAGTAATACAACATAAAAATTTTAATACTCATTTTAAAATATCTCATCTATCAATTTTCTATTTAATATTGGCCTCAATATCATTACAATACTCACAGAACAGTTACACTACAACATTAAATAAAGTTCGATCAATATCAGCGGAATTTATGCCGTAGTATATCACGAAGCTGGGGCATTTGAATGCTCGCTCAAGCTTTAAATTAAAGAGCATCGTGCCAATATTCCCAGCGCCGAGAGAGCTAGCAGGTTTTCAAAAAAGGTCACGAGTCCGGCACGAAAAAGGGCAAAACAAGCCGATCGCACAATAACAACAATAGACGACGAACGAACATATCTGCAATGTTGGTCGTGATGATTTATGCCTTACGAATTGTTCTATATTGGATTGGCAAATCGATACCGTGTGTTCTGCATGCGAACGTGATTTACAGAAATGTCGGAAAGGGATTTTATGATATTACGTATCTGGAAAGGTTTGTCCATACTGAGATTAAAAATGGGTAGTTTTGTATTTTCTCTAAAAACAAAAATCTGATGTGGCCTGGCACATGACTTTATCATACCATATATTAATAGTTTAGCTGCAGGAGATTCTATTTGATCGAGATCGGCCACGTCTGCATTAAAATAAAACTACTAGAACTAGACAGATATTTTGATTATATTTACAGTATGTAATGTCAAAACATCAGCATTTGACACTACCTACTATCATTAGAATCACAATATCTGACAAATCCTGGCTAACTAGTTTTAATACCAGTGTTTTAATGCAGTACGACCGATCCCGATGAAATAGAATTTGCTCATGCGGCTAAAATATTTACTTTACCAAAAAATTTCATAGTCATGAATTATTCAGAATTTCCTCTACATTAATTTATTATTTAACTATTTCGACGAAATTCCAGAAATAGCGGCTTATTTGCAAAATATTTCCAAAATGCTAAGACTAAACCTCCTTGTCATACTACATATGATAAAGTAAAAAGGTTATTGGTTCTGATAATTAATATATTATATTGGCTTCTAGCATACTATATTTTCGGGTTTTACCCCGTCTGCAGTGCTAACTACAAATGTTCATAAAGAATTATGCTCAATATTCCAAATAAGTTTTAATGTTACCATACCGTCTTACAATCTTTCTTGTATTTATTCGCGAAAACATAAGAACATGGCTATCCGCAATCGAAATACACATTGACACCAAGATGTTTTAATATTGTTGCACTGTACGTGCGCGCGTTCTCGCATTCTCCATGCACTTGCGTGTTGAATTGACGTTTCGCAACCGCTGACGTTCTGAATACTGTCAAAGGATTCAAAATATCCTGGCTACCTGCTATTAATGCAGACACGATTTCGATCAAATAGAATTTACTCCTGCAGCTAAACTATTAATTTTACCAAAAAAATGTTATAATCATAAATTATACAAAATTTCCTCTACTTTAATTTACTATTTATCTATTTTGACAAAATAACAGAAATGGCGGCTCAATTCCAAAATCGTTGAAAAATGCTAACAGTAAATAGCCAGTTCCTTTGGACCCTTTTGAACCAAAAGCTTTTCAGCTCTAAGTTTAGTTATGAAACTTCTAAATATGAACTTTCGTCCCGATACCTTCAGTAGTTTCTCCGGAATCGTCTCCACAAAAAACGGGTACACACATACACACACACACACACACACACACACACACAGACATTTTTTTGTACCTTGGTCAAAAATGTTCAGGGGACCCAAAAAGACCTATTTCCGCTAAAATCTCATTTTTTTTTCGGCGTGATTACAATACTTTATAATACTACGTATGATAAAGTAAAAATCTGATGTGGCCAGGCACATGACTTTATCATACAATATATAAAATTAATAGTTTAGCTGCATGAGAATCTATTCTATTGAGATAAATTGTAGGTATTGTCAAAGCATCAGCATTTGACACTACCTACACTACGTCATTAGAATAATAGTTATTTATGTCACAAATGCCGAAAGTACGGAATAGCGCGACGTGCGGTGATGCGGCGCGTCACCGAAGGCGGAGTGTCGCCGTCGCATGTGAGCTAGTCGCGCTATCTAATTTTTGGCAGGAGCGACATTAACGTTTATTGTGTTGCTTTTTAAGAAATACGTATTTAAAAAAAGGAAATAAAAAATTTCTGTATAGTAAATGCTAGGTTGGTACCACTTTGACGAAACGTCAAGTTTAAAGGTGCGTTCCGATTGGTAGGTAATGGTAGCTAATGGCGGTGGTAGAATACGAAATCATAGTATTTCTTCCATATCGTGATAATGACACATATTAGTTTGCATGTACATAAACATGAGTCACTAGCAATTGTCTATTGGAAATACTATAACGGCGTCTACTACCACTGCCATTATCACTAATGAAAACGCACCTTTTTTTTTTTTTGACTTGTTTATTTTACGTCGGTCTAGTTCCGCAACTTAGGCCAATCACCGACGCTGAGGGCAGGCTACACACACCCAGGAATTTTGTCCTACTGAAGGAATTCCAACCTCCAGTAAGAGTTCTTTAACGTGCACGTCGCATAATGACAGCACACGGGGCCACCGGCTTTACTTCCTCATCCGATGGAAGGCGGCATGCAAAGGTATTTGTTCCCTGCCTAAAATACCAGGACAGTCGATTTTAGCCCGAGCCGGGATTCGATCCCGGGCCTCCAGCGTAGATAGCAGCCGCTCTATCCTATACGCCATCGACCCCCCAAAACGCACCTTAAAAAGGTAATTCAAATTCTGACAGATTTATATTTGTTCATGACACATCCCTACCAACACACTAAAATAAAACTACTCTCATCGCTTTATACTTTATTTATAATTTTCTCAATTTATCGTTTTTAGAATTAGATATAAAGACGGGTTGATATTTCTTATCAACAAACAATCAAATTGGTGATCTTATTTTATTTGAAATTTGTATTTTATAATTTGCCGCACTAGAGCGGCAACGTTCCATAGTGGTTCTCCAGCCTCTGATGAGATCAGCTGTTTTCGAATGTGACAACCCAAAAAATATTTGTCAAAATCCTGGCTACTATGTAGTTTCCTATTAATGCAGATGCGACCGATCTCGATCAAATATAATTTTCACTTGCAGCTAAACTATGCATTTTACCAAAAAATGTCATAAACATAAATTATTCAAAATTTCCTCTACTTTAATTTATTATTTAACTATTTTGACGAATTTACAGAAATGGCGGCTCATTTGCAAAATCCTTAAAAAGGCTTAGAATAAATTACCAGTTCCTTTGGACCCTTGTGAACCAAAAGCTTTTCAGCTCTAAGTTAGGTCCCGAAACTTCTAAATATGAACTTTCGTTCCGATAACTTCAGTAGTTTCTCCGGAATCGTCTCCACAAAAATCGTTTACACACACACACACACACACACACACACACACACACACACACACACACACACACACACACACACACACACACAGACACTTGTACCTTGGTCAAAAATGTTCAGGGGACCCAAAAAGACCTATTTCCGCTAAAATCTCATTTTTTTTTCGCCACCATTACAATACTTTACATACTGCGTATGATAAAGTAAAAAGCATTTGTCTATGGTAAAGCTTGCATTACAATGTTAATGCCAAGTTTTCCATTTCAGTTTAATCTATCATACAGATTAAACCAAGGTTTAGATTAAATTTGTGTCTCTCAACATTAGTTTAATAAGTAAACTGTAGAATAAGTTAAAAGGTGTATCTCCGCAGTTTAAACTTTAAATTGAACATACCCCACATTCATTTTATACGGTTTCTATGGGCTTATATTTAATATAATAGATATAATCTAATTTTATTAGATTTAGTTACAGAGGAACAGTTTCTTTTTACTTTATTTTGGTGTTTCAGGCCAGAATAATGATTTCTTTTAATCGAGATGGCATGAGTTAAACTGTTAGGAGATGTATTACTGCCAAAATCGCTACTCTCTGCTGCTAGTGTAATAATTAGGGATTATTGATGTCCGTAATTCCGACAATTGTGTGGGAATTTTGGCAGAATGCGTACAATTAATGTTAATATAGCAAACGATGTAAAATATGTTATTTTCTTCTGTAAAGACAGCAATATAGCTATATCTAATACTTCTAACCATGTAGACAATTCCGACACACATGTCTGATTTAAGGACGTGCTAGACTTACATGTACCTAATTCCGACACCCCTAAATTTGTAAAAGATAGTGGTTAAAAGAATAGTACACCGTATTATTATGAAAATATAAAGCATTTTTAGTAAGCCTAAATAGATATCATTGGAATTTTTCTTAATTGCTGTTATCCTGCAGCGAAAAAGTCGAATTGCAGCTAGGAAAAAGGAAACAAATCAACTTTTAGCATAACACTCAATTAGAAGATTGGTAGAATAAGAAACGATTGTGGGTTGACAAGAGTAATGTCAAATCAACAAACCGGATGTCCTAAAATAAAGTTCAATGTTGTAGATTTGTTACTTTATCCAATTAAACAGAAATAGTTTACCTTATATGCATCTAAAATATTTTAAGACCCCGGAATTTTTTAGCTAGTGAAACCCGTCTTGAAGCCTATTAAAATATCGAATGTATAATGTTTATTTAAGAAAACTTTAATACATACTACTTCCAGTAGATTTGCTTTCATAATTATTTAAAAGTTCAATAAAAATAGTCCAGGAGGCAGTGAATTTTTTTGGACGTTATTTTCCCAGTCGGTGTATGTCTATTAGTTTAGTCTATTGGCGATACTAATCAAGAATTTTTGAGTCTGCAAACATTTTCCGATGGGCTCCAAAGATAAAACAAAACAAAAATACTATAGTCTAGACTCTAGAATCTAAACAGTGTTGTTATGTCTACCAACCAATTTGCCAAGCAATAAATTGTTAGTGCAGCCGTGCAGGTACTAAAATATGTCCACAATATGTCCATAGACGTCATTATAATAGTTCTGTTGGAAATATGTTTCAGTTTAATGTTTAAATTCAAGCCCAATGCTGCCATTCCAGAGTTTAGTTAATCTTAGGTTTACTTGAATAAAACGTAAAAATTTAATTTGCAGTTTAATCAAAAATGTTTAATTGAAGCTTCTCATTTTCGGGCGGGTGGCCCGGTAGCTCCCGGCAACCAGTTTAATGGGAACTTCCATACAAAATAAAGACAGTTTCTGATTTGATCTCTTTGTATTTGGTGTAATTATTGTCTCTATGTAACTGAAAAAATAATTGGAAACCCTAAAAAAATCGTCAATACTAGCACATTTTTTCAAGTCCGCCAACCAAATCTGTCATCACATATCCAGAAATCACCGTTTTCAAAGTAATTTAGACCTTTTCGCTTAAACATTTACCTCCCAAAAGCGAACCGTTGACATTTCAGCGGATTTCGGAAGTTGGCTTCGTGCGGGCAACGGCAGTTCCGGTCCCACGTGGTTAAATATTAAAGTTGACGTGGGGCGGGCGTGTGTAGAGACAGCGCTGATGTCTCGCGAGCCTGCCGAAAGCCGCCCGTTTTATTACGTTCATTATAAGAAAAGTTTACAACTAGAGAACGGGTAATGAAATGCCCATAAACGCCGGGGATCCACCGGAGACTCTGTACGCCCTTGGAGAGCACGCCGCGCTCGTAAACCTTATTAAACTGCGGCCCAAGTTTAGGTACTACAATGCTGGATGCTGGGGGTCCGCGCTTCTTCTTGACGAGCTGGAGCCACTCTGGCCAATTAATCCTCGACGCGTTCGAATTAATTACAACGCCGGCTTAATTTGTGTGTAAAAAATTAGGTGTTTTAGTAAATGGTCGCCTATTAAGTCTTCCGTGAAGTCTTGGAAGAGTATGGAGATTAACGGTCTGAAGGAAAATAAGAATAAAACGTTTTAACTTTACGCTAGATTCATGGAAGAAGGAACTTAATACTGATGATGCAAAGCGAGGTGGAAATGAGTGAATTTAAACTTTGCCTGGTGGTTTTCAGATATCTGTATAAATACACCCACATATATCACCAGGTATGAAAGTGAGATGGAAATAGTTTGTGTTTTAAAAGTTCCCTTTTCAAATATTCAACAATTTGTCTACCTGTTAAATTTAGACATACATTTTTCGCATTGACAGGCATCGGTGCGGATGCAAATGCAAATGCTTCTAAGAAGTTGAGCAGATGCCCCTAAAATACGTCACAATTCGTCACAATTGATATTTATAACTTCTATAACTTTATAACTTCACAAAATTTTGATCTCAGATAAATTCCATGCGTTAAACATGTTAAACACCTGAGGCCAGTTTCCAATCAGTGTTAAAATCCGGAAGATAAGAATGAATATTATACTATTCCAACAAAATTACAAGCAGGTACAAATTCGAAACGGTATACAAAAAACACTCACCTCGTCTCACCATGTTCATACGCCATTCTCTTATAAAACTGTTCATAATCACTAGAAACAGTGGGCAAAACATTACAAAGCACTTATTACCTATATTTCCAGCACATTTTACAAGATAATTTTACGTTTACCTTGTGTAAATCGGACAAAAATCGCGACCGAATTGTGGACTGAATGAACATATTCAATGCACACACTAAACACGGCAAGATGGTGCTGAAGAACAAACGAAGCACGGAATCAATCAACAACTCTCGCGCATCGTCTACTTGGTCACCGTGGTTACCGCGATTACACTCGTCGATAGGTGTCAGAGGACGCTAGATTCTCGAGCGTGTTTGATCAGGACGTTTATTAGGTTTATTAGGGTTTTGTTTGGTTTGTATACGATGTGTATGAGATTATTTGTAGGTTATGCTTGAATTGCGTGTTGTATAATTGAATATTATCCCTCTTTTTGGTATTCGGAATGTATAATTTGTATAAAACTATATAAATACAGTGATATTACGATATGTAAAATAGAAAAGTAAGATAAGAATTAATAAAAAAAAATCACATACTACTGATTCGAAATGTAAAGAACAAATTATAATAATTTAATAGTTACACTGTAGGTCCATACATCTTCTCAATTATGTAAAACGTTCGGTTTTAAGATATTTTAACGATTATAAATACTATTTCGCTCTGAAATGCAGTAATAGGGCTTCAAAATTTATTTTAATAATAAAGATACAGTCACAGTTTCGACAAAAACTGTAAAACAGTGTAAAAGGCAGCGGTTCTGCCTCTAAAACAGAATCGTTTAGCTCACTTTGACTTATTTACCACTAGACAAAAAGTTTTACCAAATAAATAAGGAGGAAGCAAATCTGATATTGAAATCGCCAGACAAAAGATGTAGACAAATAATGTAGAAATAGAACCAGTAGTTTGTATATGACAGTGATCATGAAGAAACTAAAATAAAATTTATTTTATTCATTTTCCTTAAGTTAATTTAATTGATTTTTTTATTGTTTCTTTAATATTTCTATAATACAATTATATAAGAAAAATAATATTCTTTTAATGACACCTATTTTCAAGAATGTATGGTAAAATTCACAAAATACAAAAACAAACATTCTCAGTGATGTGAAATACATTAGTTATACACATAATACATGATATATATTAAATTAACACGAATCTAAAGCAAGTATTACACTAGAATGTAAATATTTTTTTGTAATTCTTATTTCTTTATAAAACTTACGATATTTAGAAGTACTTGCTCACAGTGAGCATCTGTTTAAGATTTTTATTCTTATGACTTGGCGCATGTTTATTGATACCACCCAATCTTATTAAGTTAAACTTTTTATTTTTCAAGTATGCATTAATTTGGTAACACAAAAAGTATCGTAACAACCGTACTAACCGGAAGTGACAAAGAAGACATTGTACTTTATAATCTCCAGCAGATGATTGAAGGTAATATGAGCAATGATCCGGCTTATCACGTTCCTAATACGGCTTCCGGAAGTAAGCCAATAAACGCTTGCCCATGTAAGGAAAATAACTGTTCTGCAATATAAACTGCAAAGGGGTAATTGCATACACAATTGCCACTAAACTGTAGTACCTAATTGAGTTGATTTATTATATAATTATGACCCGTACCTTCGAACATACTTAAAGAACAAGCCCACCACTTAATGCTACACCTACATTGAATATTCATAAAAAACTATTATTGTGTTATGTACGTACCTCATAAAATGCTCCGTTACTTTGTATCATACATCATAAACATAAGAATTAACGTTGATTACGAACCATACGGGTGGAGAAACCGTGATGTTTAACAGGAAAAAAGAAACGCATGCATAAATTTTCTGGATATAGTTTTGCAAATGCAGTATGACTGCAGTTAAAACGTGAGACGGCAAACATCTTACTCCATATATTACATTTTATTGTTCGTTGGGAGATATGAACGAGGGACTTGGGCGTTAAGCTTCCTTATCTTTAAGACGTTCACTTCCGGCGTAAGAGGAAGTCATTGTGACAATTTCCTCTACGATCCCCGCTGCAAAGAACCTGGTATTATATTGCGAGGAGTTGTGAGATTATGTAAGTAAGAGTCTATTGACAAAGACGATGGGTCTTTTTGTACTTTGTGAAGTCTACATCTTTGCGGTAGCTGCAGATTATCTGTAAAATACATTTCAGTTTGTAAGACCAGGGTTCGACTCCGAGAAATATTTATTTGCCTCTATAGAAACACCAGATTTGAATTTGAATTCAGAAAAAAAAACAAGAAAAGCAGTGGTGATTCGTCTGATTCTCAGGCTAAACAATCCTATTTTATTGAAAAGTCTCCAGTCTCAAATATAGGTATACTAAAGTGCTAGAGGTTTATAGTTATGTATACCAGAAACTTTCACAAAAGCAATATATGCCTACGCAAAATTTATATTCATAACTCTTTGCTCAAGTACCCAAAACTTCCCCTGTACATCATAATTAAAGGCTTTAGCCGCCGTGAAAATTTATTAAGGAGAGCGTTTGCAACCAGCCATAAATCAGGCGAAGGCCCATCGCAATAATTTTCGCGCGGATATTCCAACGGCATGAAACAAAAATTAATTTTCAGGCAGACCGTTTTACAACGCGAGCACGCACCAATTCCCAAGAGAAAAACACAAAACAGACAACTGAAAATATTTGACACATTCCTCTAGAGGTTTATGATTTGTTGAATTGAACAACACTCCTAAATTATCGAAAAAGTAAATACATTTCCATTATAAACCGCGAGGTTACAGTTCAGATTATATTAATTAAATGCAAATTAATTCAAATTGTCGCGTTCATTAAGTGGTCGATGTGAGGAATTCTGTTAAAAATAATTAAGATTCTGTATAGGTAGCCTTAATCTTTATTGGACGATGTTTTAAATGCTTCCAGCGACGTAGCTAATTGCCATGCAGGAAAGAAAGAAAGAAAAGAGAAGACAATGGACAATAGGCTTTGTAGGAGTGAAAGATACTAGGAATCGATGTCGCTTTTACATCATTTGATATCGGGCAGACACGCTTTCTCTCTAACATAGGAGTTTTGTATACCCTAGAAAAGTGTTTTTAAACACAATGTAAGAGGAAACCGAGCGAGGGTATTGAATATCATTCGAGTATTATGCAAAGTGAAAGATTGATGTTTGATGTAAGAAATAGACCGACGGCGTCTGGTTTAAAAAGTATACTGATTTTATACAGTTTTGCAAATATAAAACAACGGTTCAAATTTAAAAAAATTATACGTGTATTCTACAAAAATGTCGAATGAGGTCATGAAGGCTATAGCTCAAAAACGTTTGATAAAGATTGCCGTTAGATAAAAATCTAATCGTTCAAAATGAGTTTACCGATATGGTCCAAATGAATGTAAAGTAACATAAACATGATCTTAGACTATATCTTGGACTTGATTTTATATAAAATATTCATAAATGAAAATTTGCAAATTTAATTAGGCTCAAATATTTTTAGTGTCGGATCTAATTGCTGCTTTCTTGATAATATGACGTCATAGATGCTCAGGAAAATAATTGGCATAAGTTAAGTCTCCAATCTCATGTATTTAACAGTTTTGATTTCCAGAATTTACTGGAAGTAGCTATAACTGGATTGAGTGGAATTTCGAACCAGAACCTAGGTCGTGTGTGGTATCATTGGATAGATATTTTAATAAGAAACAACATTTGTTTATGACAATTGTTTCTAAATCGTACGGTTCACGAAAGAAATTATAATCCGTTATGGCATCTGTAATCATGACGAAAATTACTGGTTATTATGTTGTAGGTACTGGCAAAGCAAAGTGATATTGTGGGATCTAACGACGGGGATTATACTCCCTTTCAGTTTTCCACAGTCAAATGTGCAAAAAATAAGTTTTCTCCATAAATGGATATATTGTTTATTTCGTAAACTATAAGATTGAGTAAGATTTCCTTCCAAGGAATATTTTGAAATATCTATTCAATCATACTATACACGACTTAGGTGTTAATATGAAAGCTTACACTTTTTTTTGCAATAACTAGACGAAAATGTGAATACGACCGGTGATTGTTTCATGAAGGTGGTAGCCCGGAAATGAAGCTATTTTCCATAGAGATAAATAAGGTTTAATCGTTTTAGAAATGCTTCAAAAGTCAGAAAGCACATAATTTTTTTCAACATTACCATTTTATTCGAGAGACTTCAACGATGGGTTAGACGACAAACTGTGCTCAAATGCGTACACGTTTAATTAAATAGATAGTAGAACAAATTTTCTACCGAATGACAAGACATAGTATAAAACTAATGCCTGACATCATGAAATAATCAACTCAAAACGCAGTTTTTCCGTTTACCGGCTATTTAACGTATGGTTAGCGGAGCGCGCGCACTGCTCCAGATTAATTAAAAGATAATTATTAAATTGCGTACATCACGAGAGTTGAAGATAACTGGTACGCCCGCTCAATTCATTTTTTCCCACACGCAATTCCATGCGCTTTTTTATAACCATCTTTCAATGGCACCCAGGAGGAATAAAACTGACACAATAGAATGATGATGTCGTTGCACTAAATTGTGATAGAAATCTGGTGCATCGCATCGTCGAGAAGATTTTTAATTAACGATTGTAGCTAAATGCATCTCTTTTGTAAGCAAATAGCATGATGGTACAAGTATAAAAGAAAATGGGGGGTTCAACGTAAAATTGCCTGATATTATCTAAAATGAAGTGCATCTGAATCAAACGCCAGATGTTTTCACCTATTTGTTCGTTTAAATAAAAATACTCCATAAGATCCTATCAAAACTTTCAATTGCTTTTCATAATTTAACGTTCTGTACATGAATCGTCCGATGTTCTGTACCTACATGAATTCTCTGATGTTTGCAGTTAATTTTCAATCAGCTGAGGTGTCGCTATCCTATTTTTATTTGCCTGGTTTTTCAGTCCGTTGCAATTTAATTATACGGACGGAGTTTCCCGTTCACGTTCTGCCATTCTGGGGTCGCCCACGTGCTTCGTGACTGGATTATACTGACGTTTTATAACGATGGATCGAGTTGGTGGCCGAGCAGGCAGGCTAGTTGTCTACGCCGTCACGATCCTGTCTCTCAAACCATATGGCTAACCGCGATTATGATTTTTTTATTGGCGACTGCTGTCGATAAGCGTTATTTCTGCTCGGGAACGTTTCGTATATATAATAGACAATGACAGCAGAGATTTTATCCTGCTGGTAATTAAATATGAAGCCTGGTAACGTAGGTTATGTCAGTCATAAAAATCTAGCGCTAATTGTTGGTAATTAAAAGATCTCGCAGCTGTTAGACGCTCGGAGTTTTGCCACATGGAAAGCAAGCCGAAATGGCGATAATTAAGTAATTAAGTAAATAAATCAGTTGCCACAGAAAAATGTTTATAACTTTTGCAAAAATTGTTGCATAAATTTCTATCATACCTGTAACTATTGGTAAGTAAGAGATCTTGTAGACGTTATACCAACGGAGTTTTGCCCCATAGACAACAACCACAAATGGCGACAATGCACATAAAAAAACGTTGTCTCAATTCAAAGCAACCTTTGTTAATCCAAAACAACGGTTGTTTTATATATACGCAATAATATAAATCGTTAATTGAAGAAAACTGTTGTTTTGGCCGGTTATTTTACTTTAAGATTGTACAATTTCAAATGGATACAATACCTTTTTGATTTAAGAATTTGTTCTTTTAAATTAAAAAGGTGGGAACTCAGCTCACATCCTTTTTTAAATATGAACAATGTTATTATGAAAACAATAATATTTTACTTGGAAGAATGCCATTAAGACATCCAAAGAAGAATATTGTTATTTGTCAACTGGACAAGGTACCCGGTGTCCCTTCTTAATCCCCTTTCCATCAATACTAGAGCTGTTCGACATTTGTACAAAACTAAAGCTCCATCTATAGGCCCCGTTTACATTCTGTCTTAAATCTAAACAATCGTTTTCATAAAGCGAATATTTAGGCTGTTTTATATTAAAGAAATATTCTTATTACAAGAATGTGTTGTTTTAAAACAAACAAATTATTTTAAGAATATCATTTTCTTAACATTAGACAACCATTTCTCTGTGTGTGCCCGTTCAAAGCAAAAGTTTAAACTTGACAAAAAAATACATATGCCTTAGATAGACACGGACCCCTAAAATAATTTCAGGTCGGCCATTACAATTAGGTGAAGTTACCGGCATAAACGTTTATGGCGGGCCCCAACTAAATATTCAAATTAGGCAACCCTCGCCAGAACACTTCGTGGTGCTAACGGGTACAGAAAGGCATAGCAAACCCTATAGCCAGGCAACGTACGGCGGTTTCTGCTGCGGAAACTGGAACGTGTTTTTGTCATCGGTTGCCAGGGCGAATAATAATTTGCAAATATCTTTCCCAGAGGTCGCCACGTATCCGTCCAATACCCTCTGAAGGCATCGCGATATCACGATCTGCCCTTAATGGTATCTGGAAAACGGCTGCTTTATATTCAAGGAAAACTGTATCTGGTCTTACTTAAGAGAAAAGTTTGTTTCGGTTATTGCTGTATCTTGTCGATGCAAATTTTAAAAAGTTAAATTTCAGTAATAAATTTTACAGGAGAACAAAGATTTAGGTGAACTTTGTCTTGAACTCTTCCACTAGAAAGCCTCGACCAATTTTGACGATAAGTGCAGGGAATATGACTTTTGTTTAAAGTAGAAACGCAAGAACTAGATCAAAGTAAGGATCTCATAAACACCGCAATTGTCATGGGGAAAATAAGTCTTTTCGCGAAAGACCATAAAATAAGAGTGGAAAACTTTGTATACGACTGCACACTACGGCAGCATAAAAGTTACCATAACTTGCGAGGGAACTTAGAAAGACAAGAATAATAATAAACATTTTACTAAAGACGTAATATACCTACTCATTTCTCATAGTCAAAGAAATTACAGAGCTCAGAGTCAGAGAAAATTACAGAGCTCTCTCGTTAACGTAAATAAAATAGTATATTAGTTTTCTAAGACGTCAAATTGGCGCATGAGTTGTTTGTTTAATATACTATTTTTCTACTTTGCGTCGTTAATTTTATATAAATTTAGTAATTGATAATTAGGAACGAAATAACTGCCGAACCGTTCCAAATAAGTAAAATCTAAATATACCGGCGTAATCAGCGTCAAAAATTGTATCAAGAACCACAACCTTAATTTGATTGAAGGTAGTTGGGTTTTTGCCGACTGGCTAAAATTTTGTAAGAAATCACATATTTTAAACAATAATTTTGAAGTAGCACTCCTAACTCAAAAACAAGGACCCGGATCAACATGAAACCTTTGCTATCTTACTAAAATGGGTGCGCTGATTACAAATTTACATAGGAAAAGTCTCTGTCTCTACTGGTTACGGAGTTGTGCTGAAATTACGGTTTTTCAAATAATACAAAAATAAGCGAAATGGACCACATAACATGAAAATGGTAAATCTTAGGCATGTAAAAGTATACATGTTTTTGATAGACTCAACGAGAGCAATCATTTGGTAGCGGGTAAACCTTTCTATCACCAACTGTTGCAATGTTCAATTTTTTTCTATCTAAAAGTGCTAAATTTAGAACGAAAAAACAATTATAACTTTTTCAGAGATAATGCGTTCTAATGTAGTCATGCTTATGCATTGGGCTGTGCTGAATTCAACGGTGAGGTCGGTTTTCCCGTAGCGTGTACAGTTTGGCCAGAAAGTAGGAAACTATGATTTCAACGGTTTATAGCGTTTTTCTCGCGAACCGCGCACCTTAGAGCAACGCGGCTTTCAGAAATGAATTCCTCGGCCAATTTCCCATCCGATACCGTTTGAACCGTCAACATCCGTCGATTAGATCGGACACAGTTTGCGTTCAAAGTTTCTTATATCGTAAAATGGTTGTTTTAGCATCATTTTTGATAATTGGGACCGCAATAACTGCCGAACCGTTCCAAATAAGTAAAATCTAATTATACCAGCGTAATCAGCGTCAAAAATTGTATCAAGAACCACAACCTTAATTTGATTGAAGGTAGTTGGGTTTTTGCCGACTGGCTAAAATTTTGTAAGAAATCACATATTTTAAACAATAATTTTGAAGTAGCACACCTATCTCAAAAACAAGGACCCGGATCTACATGAAACCTTTGCTATCTTACTAAAATGGGTGCGCTGATTACAAATTTACATAGGAAAAGTCTCTGTCTCCACTGGTTACCGAGTTATGCTGAAATTACGGTTTTTCAAATAATACAAAAATAAGCGAAATGAACCACATAACATGACCATGGTAAATCTTAGGCATATAAAAGTATATATATTTTTGATAGACTCAACGAGAGCTATCATTTGGTAGTGGGTAAACCTTTCTATCACCAACTGTTGCAATGTTCAATTTGTTTCTATCTAAAAGTGCTAAATTTAGAACGAAAAAACAATTATAACTTTTTCAGAGATAGAGCGTTCTAATGTAGTCATGCTTATGCATTGGGCTGTGCTGAATTCAACGGTGAGGTCGGTTTTCCCGTAGCGTGTACAGTTTGGCCAGAAAGTAGGAAACTATGATTTCAACGGTTTATAGCGTTTTTCTCGCGAACCGCGCACCTTAGAGCAACGCGGCTTTCAGAAATGAATTCCTCGGCCAATTTCCCATCCGATACCGTTTGAACCGTCAACATCCGTCGATTAGATCGGACACAGTTTGCGTTCAAAGTTTCTTATATCGTAAAATGGTTGTTTTAGCATCATTTTTGATAATTGGGACCGCAATAACTGCCGAACCGTTCCAAATAAGTAAAATCTAATTATACCAGCGTAATCAGCGTCAAAAATTGTATCAAGAACCACAACCTTAATTTGATTGAAGGTAGTTGGGTTTTTGCCGACTGGCTAAAATTTTGTAAGAAATCACATATTTTAAACAATAATTTTGAAGTAGCACACCTATCTCAAAAACAAGGACCCGGATCAACATGAAACCTTTGCTATCTTACTAAAATGGGTGCGCTGATTACAAATTTACATAGGAAAAGTCTCTGTCTCCACTGGTTACCGAGTTATGCTGAAATTACGGTTTTTCAAATAATACAAAAATAAGCGAAATGAACCACATAACATGACCATGGTAAATCTTAGGCATATAAAAGTATATATATTTTTGATAGACTCAACGAGAGCTATCATTTGGTAGTGGGTAAACCTTTCCATCACCAACTGTTGCAATGTTCAATTTTTTTCTATCTAAAAGTGCTAAATTTAGAACGAAAAAACAATTATAACTTTTTCAGAGATAGAGCGTTCTAATGAAGTCATGCTTATGCATTGGGCTGTGCTGAATTCAACGGTGAGGTCGGTTTTCCCGTAGCGTGTACAGTTTGGCCAGAAAGTAGGAAACTATGATTTCAACGGTTTATCGCGTTTTTCTCGCGAATCGCGCACCTTAGAGCAACGCGGCTTTCAGAAATGAATTCCTCGGCCAATTTCCCATCCGATACCGTTTGAACCGTCAACATCCGTCTATTAGATCGGACACAGTTTGCGTTCAAAGTTTCTTATATCGTAAAATGGTTGTTTTAGCATCATTTTTGATAATTGGGACCGCAATAACTGCCGAACCGTTCCAAATAAGTAAAATCTAATTATACCAGCGTAATCAGCGTCAAAAATTGTATCAAGAACCACAACCTTAATTTGATTGAAGGTAGTTGGGTTTTTGCCGACTGGCTAAAATTTTGTAAGAAATCACATATTTTAAACAATAATTTTGAAGTAGCACACCTATCTCAAAAACAAGGACCCGGATCAACATGAAACCTTTGCTATCTTACTAAAATGGGTGCGCTGATTACAAATTTACATAGGAAAAGTATCTGTCTCCACTGGTTACCGAGTTATGCTGAAATTACGGTTTTTCAAATAATACAAAAATAAGCGAAATGAACCACATAACATGACCATGGTAAATCTTAGGCATATAAAAGTAAATATATTTTTGATAGACTCAACGAGAGCTATCATTTGGTAGTGGGTAAACCTTTCTATCACCAACTGTTGCAATGTTCAATTTTTTTCTATCTAAAAGTGCTAAATTTAGAACGAAAAAACAATTATAACTTTTTCAGAGATAGAGCGTTCTAATGTAGTCATGCTTATGCATTGGGCTGTGCTGAATTCAACGGTGAAGTCGGTTTTCCCGTAGCGTGTACAGTTTGGCCAGAAAGTAGGAAACTATGATTTCAACGGTTCATCGCGTTTTTCTCGCGAACCGCGCACCTTAGAGCAACGCGGCTTTCAGAAATGAATTCCTCGGCCAATTTCCCATCCGACACCGTTTGAACCGTCAACATCCGTCGATTAGATCGGACACAGTTTGCGTTCAAAGTTTCTTATATCGTAAAATGGTTGTTTTAGCATCATTTTTGATAATTGGGACCGCAATAACTGCCGAACCGTTCCAAATAAGTAAAATCTAATTATACCAGCGTAATCAGCGTCAAAAATTCTATCAAGAACCACAACCTTAATTTGATTGAAGGTAGTTGGGTTTTTGCCGACTGGCTAAAATTTTGTAAGAAATCACATATTTTAAACAATAATTTTGAAGTAGCACACCTATCTCAAAAACAAGGACCCGGATCTACATGAAACCTTTGCTATCTTACTAAAATGGGTGCGCTGATTACAAATTTACATAGGAAAAGTCTCTGTCTCCACTGGTTACCGAGTTATGCTGAAATTACGGTTTTTCAAATAATACAAAAATAAGCGAAATGAACCACATAACATGACCATGGTAAATCTTAGGCATATAAAAGTATATATATTTTTGATAGACTCAACGAGAGCTATCATTTGGTAGTGGGTAAACCTTTCTATCACCAACTGTTGCAATGTTCAATTTGTTTCTATCTAAAAGTGCTAAATTTAGAACGAAAAAACAATTATAACTTTTTCAGAGATAGAGCGTTCTAATGTAGTCATGCTTATGCATTGGGCTGTGCTGAATTCAACGGTGAGGTCGGTTTTCCCGTAGCGTGTACAGTTTGGCCAGAAAGTAGGAAACTATGATTTCAACGGTTTATAGCGTTTTTCTCGCGAACCGCGCACCTTAGAGCAACGCGGCTTTCAGAAATGAATTCCTCGGCCAATTTCCCATCCGATACCGTTTGAACCGTCAACATCCGTCGATTAGATCGGACACAGTTTGCGTTCAAAGTTTCTTATATCGTAAAATGGTTGTTTTAGCATCATTTTTGATAATTGGGACCGCAATAACTGCCGAACCGTTCCAAATAAGTAAAATCTAATTATACCAGCGTAATCAGCGTCAAAAATTGTATCAAGAACCACAACCTTAATTTGATTGAAGGTAGTTGGGTTTTTGCCGACTGGCTAAAATTTTGTAAGAAATCACATATTTTAAACAATAATTTTGAAGTAGCACACCTATCTCAAAAACAAGGACCCGGATCAACATGAAACCTTTGCTATCCTACTAAAATGGGTGCGCTGATTACAAATTTACATAGGAAAAGTCTCTGTCTCCACTGGTTACCGAGTTATGCTGAAATTACGGTTTTTCAAATAATACAAAAATAAGCGAAATGAACCACATAACATGACCATGGGAAATCTTAGGCATATAAAAGTATATATATTTTTGATAGACTCAACGAGAGCTATCATTTGGTAGTGGGTAAACCTTTCCATCACCAACTGTTGCAATGTTCAATTTTTTTCTATCTAAAAGTGCTAAATTTAGAACGAAAAACAAATTATAACTTTTTCAGAGATAGAGCGTTCTAATGTAGTCATGCTTATGCATTGGGCTGTGCTGAATTCAACGGTGAGGTCGGTTTTCCCGTAGCGTGTACAGTTTGGCCAGAAAGTAGGAAACTATGATTTCAACGGTTTATCGCGGTTTTCTCGCGAATCGCGCACCTTAGAGCAACGCGGCTTTCAGAAATGAATTCCTCGGCCAATTTCCCATCCGATACCGTTTGAACCGTCAACATCCGTCGATTAGATCGGACACAGTTTGCGTTCAAAGTTTCTTATATCGTAAAATGGTTGTTTTAGCATCATTTTTGATAATTGGGACCGCAATAACTGCCGAACCGTTCCAAATAAGTAAAATCTAATTATACCAGCGTAATCAGCGTCAAAAATTGTATCAAGAACCACAACCTTAATTTGATTGAAGGTAGTTGGGTTTTTGCCGACTGGCTAAAATTTTGTAAGAAATCACATATTTTAAACAATAATTTTGAAGTAGCACACCTATCTCAAAAACAAGGACCCGGATCAACATGAAACCTTTGCTATCTTACTAAAATGGGTGCGCTGATTACAAATTTACATAGGAAAAGTCTCTGTCTCCACTGGTTACCGAGTTATGCTGAAATTACGGTTTTTCAAATAATACAAAAATAAGCGAAATGAACCACATAACATGACCATGGTAAATCTTAGGCATATAAAAGTAAATATATTTTTGATAGACTCAACGAGAGCTATCATTTGGTAGTGGGTAAACCTTTCTATCACCAACTGTTGCAATGTTCAATTTTTTTCTATCTAAAAGTGCTAAATTTAGAACGAAAAAACAATTATAACTTTTTCAGAGATAGAGCGTTCTAATGTAGTCATGCTTATGCATTGGGCTGTGCTGAATTCAACGGTGAAGTCGGTTTTCCCGTAGCGTGTACAGTTTGGCCAGAAAGTAGGAAACTATGATTTCAACGGTTCATCGCGTTTTTCTCGCGAACCGCGCACCTTAGAGCAACGCGGCTTTCAGAAATGAATTCCTCGGCCAATTTCCCATCCGACACCGTTTGAACCGTCAACATCCGTCGATTAGATCGGACACAGTTTGCGTTCAAAGTTTCTTATATCGTAAAATGGTTGTTTTAGCATCATTTTTGATAATTGGGACCGCAATAACTGCCGAACCGTTCCAAATAAGTAAAATCTAATTATACCAGCGTAATCAGCGTCAAAAATTCTATCAAGAACCACAACCTTAATTTGATTGAAGGTAGTTGGGTTTTTGCCGACTGGCTAAAATTTTGTAAGAAATCGCATATTTTAAACAATAATTTTGAAGTAGCACACCTATCTCAAAAACAAGGACCCGGATCTACATGAAACCTTTGCTATCTTACTAAAATGGGTGCGCTGATTACAAATTTACATAGGAAAAGTCTCTGTCTCCACTGGTTACCGAGTTATGCTGAAATTACGGTTTTTCAAATAATACAAAAATAAGCGAAATGAACCACATAACATGACCATGGTAAATCTTAGGCATATAAAAGTATATATATTTTTGATAGACTCAACGAGAGCTATCATTTGGTAGTGGGTAAACCTTTCTATCACCAACTGTTGCAATGTTCAATTTGTTTCTATCTAAAAGTGCTAAATTTAGAACGAAAAAACAATTATAACTTTTTCAGAGATAGAGCGTTCTAATGTAGTCATGCTTATGCATTGGGCTGTGCTGAATTCAACGGTGAGGTCGGTTTTCCCGTAGCGTGTACAGTTTGGCCAGAAAGTAGGAAACTATGATTTCAACGGTTTATAGCGTTTTTCTCGCGAACCGCGCACCTTAGAGCAACGCGGCTTTCAGAAATGAATTCCTCGGCCAATTTCCCATCCGATACCGTTTGAACCGTCAACATCCGTCGATTAGATCGGACACAGTTTGCGTTCAAAGTTTCTTATATCGTAAAATGGTTGTTTTAGCATCATTTTTGATAATTGGGACCGCAATAACTGCCGAACCGTTCCAAATAAGTAAAATCTAATTATACCAGCGTAATCAGCGTCAAAAATTGTATCAAGAACCACAACCTTAATTTGATTGAAGGTAGTTGGGTTTTTGCCGACTGGCTAAAATTTTGTAAGAAATCACATATTTTAAACAATAATTTTGAAGTAGCACACCTATCTCAAAAACAAGGACCCGGATCTACATGAAACCTTTGCTATCTTACTAAAATGGGTGCGCTGACTACAAATTTACATAGGAAAAGTCTCTGTCTCCACTGGTTACCGAGTTATGCTGAAATCACGGTTTTTCAAATAATACAAAAATAAGCGAAATGAACCACATAACATGACCATGGTAAATCTTAGGCATATAAAAGTATATATATTTTTGATAGACTGAACGAGAGCTATCATTTGGTAGTGGGTAAACCTTTCTATCACCAACTGTTGCAATGTTCAATTTTTTTCTATCTAAAAGTGCTAAATTTAGAACGAAAAAACAATTATAACTTTTTCAGAGATAGAGCGTTCTAATGTAGTCATGCTTATGCATTGGGCTGTGCTGAATTCAACGGTGAGGTCGGTTTTCCCGTAGCGTGTACAGTTTGGCCAGAAAGTAGGAAACTATGATTTCAACGGTTTATCGCGTTTTTCTCGCGAATCGCGCACCTTAGAGCAACGCGGCTTTCAGAAATGAATTCCTCGGCCAATTTCCCATCCGATACCGTTTGAACCGTCAACATCCGTCGATTAGATCGGACACAGTTTGCGTTCAAAGTTTCTTATATCGTAAAATGGTTGTTTTAGCATCATTTTTGATAATTGGGACCGCAATAACTGCCGAACCGTTCCAAATAAGTAAAATCTAATTATACCAGCGTAATCAGCGTCAAAAATTGTATCAAGAACCACAACCTTAATTTGATTGAAGGTAGTTGGGTTTTTGCCGACTGGCTAAAATTTTGTAAGAAATCACATATTTTAAACAATAATTTTGAAGTAGCACACCTATCTCAAAAACAAGGACCCGGATCAACATGAAACCTTTGCTATCTTACTAAAATGGGTGCGCTGATTACAAATTTACATAGGAAAAGTCTCTGTCTCCACTGGTTACCGAGTTATGCTGAAATTACGGTTTTTCAAATAATACAAGAATAAGCGAAATGAACCACATAACATGACCATGGTAAATCTTAGGCATATAAAAGTATATATATTTTTGATAGACTCAACGAGAGCTATCATTTGGTAGTGGGTAAACCTTTCCATCACCAACTGTTGCAATGTTCAATTTTTTTCTATCTAAAAGTGCTAAATTTGGAACGAAAAACAAATTATAACTTTTTCAGAGATAGAGCGTTCTAATGTAGTCATGCTTATGCATTGGGCTGTGCTGAATTCAACGGTGAGGTCGGTTTTCCCGTAGCGTGTACAGTTTGGCCAGAAAGTAGGAAACTATGATTTCAACGGTTTATAGCGTTTTTCTCGCGAACCGCGCACCTTAGAGCAACGCGGCTTTCAGAAATGAATTCCTCGGCCAATTTCCCATCCGATACCGTTTGAACCGTCAACATCCGTCGATTAGATCGGACACAGTTTGCGTTCAAAGTTTCTTATATCGTAAAATGGTTGTTTTAGCATCATTTTTGATAATTGGGACCGCAATAACTGCCGAACCGTTCCAAATAAGTAAAATCTAATTATACCAGCGTAATCAGCGTCAAAAATTCTATCAAGAACCACAACCTTAATTTGATTGAAGGTAGTTGGGTTTTTGCCGACTGGCTAAAATTTTGTAAGAAATCACATATTTTAAACAATAATTTTGAAGTAGCACACCTATCTCAAAAACAAGGACCCGGATCTACATGAAACCTTTGCTATCTTACTAAAATGGGTGCGCTGATTACAAATTTACACAGGAAAAGTCTCTGTCTCCACTGGTTACCGAGTTATGCTGAAATTACGGTTTTTCAAATAATACAAAAATAAGCGAAATGAACCACATAACTTGACCATGGTAAATCTTAGGCATATAAAAGTATATATATTTTTGATAGACTCAACGAGAGCTATCATTTGGTAGTGGGTAAACCTTTCCATCACCAACTGTTGCAATGTTCAATTTTTTTCTATCTAAAAGTGCTAAATTTAGAACGAAAAAACAATTATAACTTTTTCAGAGATAGAGCGTTCTAATGAAGTCATGCTTATGCATTGGGCTGTGCTGAATTCAACGGTGAGGTCGGTTTTCCCGTAGCGTGTACAGTTTGGCCAGAAAGTAGGAAACTATGATTTCAACGGTTTATAGCGTTTTTCTCGCGAACCGCGCACCTTAGAGCAACGCGGCTTTCAGAAATGAATTCCTCGGCCAATTTCCCATCCGATACCGTTTGAACCGTCAACATCCGTCGATTAGATCGGACACAGTTTGCGTTCAAAGTTTCATATATCGTAAAATGGTTGTTTTAGCATCATTTTTGATAATTGGGACCGCAATAACTGCCGAACCGTTCCAAATAAGTAAAATCTAATTATACCAGCGTAATCAGGGTCAAAAATTCTATCAAGAACCACAACCTTAATTTGATTGAAGGTAGTTGGGTTTTTGCCGACTGGCTAAAATTTTGTAAGAAATCACATATTTTAAACAATAATTTTGAAGTAGCACACCTATCTCAAAAACAAGGACCCGGATCAACATGAAACCTTTGCTATCTTGCTAAAATGGGTGCGCTGATTACAAATTTACATAGGAAAAGTCTCTGTCTCCACTGGTTACCGAGTTATGCTGAAATTACGGTTTTTCAAATAATACAAGAATAAGCGAAATGAACCACATAACATGACCATGGTAAATCTTAGGCATATAAAAGTATATATATTTTTGATAGACTCAACGAGAGCTATCATTTGGTAGTGGGTAAACCTTTCTATCACCAACTGTTGCAATGTTCAATTTTTTTCTATCTAAAAGTGCTAAATTTAGAACGAAAAAACAATTATAACTTTTTCAGAGATAGAGCGTTCTAATGTAGTCATGCTTATGCATTGGGCTGTGCTGAATTCAACGGTGAGGTCGGTTTTCCCGTAGCGTGTACAGTTTGGCCAGAAAGTAGGAAACTATGATTTCAACGGTTTATAGCGTTTTTCTCGCGAACCGCGCACCTTAGAGCAACGCGGCTTTCAGAAATGAATTCCTCGGCCAATTTCCCATCCGATACCGTTTGAACCGTCAACATCCGTCGATTAGATCGGACACAGTTTGCGTTCAAAGTTTCTTATATCGTAAAATGGTTGTTTTAGCATCATTTTTGATAATTGGGACCGCAATAACTGCCGAACCGTTCCAAATAAGTAAAATCTAATTATACCAGCGTAATCAGCGTCAAAAATTCTATCAAGAACCACAACCTTAATTTGATTGAAGGTAGTTGGGTTTTTGCCGACTGGCTAAAATTTTGTAAGAAATCACATATTTTAAACAATAATTTTGAAGTAGCACACCTATCTCAAAAACAAGGACCCGGATCAACATGAAACCTTTGCTATCTTGCTAAAATGGGTGCGCTGATTACAAATTTACATAGGAAAAGTCTCTGTCTCCACTGGTTACCGAGTTATGCTGAAATTACGGTTTTTCAAATAATACAAGAATAAGCGAAATGAACCACATAACATGACCATGGTAAATCTTAGGCATATAAAAGTATATATATTTTTGATAGACTCAACGAGAGCTATCATTTGGTAGTGGGTAAACCTTTCTATCACCAACTGTTGCAATGTTCAATTTTTTTCTATCTAAAAGTGCTAAATTTAGAACGAAAAAACAATTATAACTTTTTCAGAGATAGAGCGTTCTAATGTAGTCATGCTTATGCATTGGGCTGTGCTGAATTCAACGGTGAGGTCGGTTTTCCCGTAGCGTGTACAGTTTGGCCAGAAAGTAGGAAACTATGATTTCAACGGTTTATCGCGTTTTTCTCGCGAATCGCGCACCTTAGAGCAACGCGGCTTTCAGAAATGAATTCCTCGGCCAATTTCCCATCCGATACCGTTTGAACCGTCAACATCCGTCGATTAGATCGGACACAGTTTGCGTTCAAAGTTTCTTATATCGTAAAATGGTTGTTTTAGCATCATTTTTGATAATTGGGACCGCAATAACTGCCGAACCGTTCCAAATAAGTAAAATCTAATTATACCAGCGTAATCAGCGTCAAAAATTGTATCAAGAACCACAACCTTAATTTGATTGAAGGTAGTTGGGTTTTTGCCGACTGGCTAAAATTTTGTAAGAAATCACATATTTTAAATAATAATTTTGAAGTAGCACACCTATCTCAAAAACAAGGACCCGGATCTACATGAAACCTTTGCTATCTTACTAAAATGGGTGCGCTGATTACAAATTTACATAGGAAAAGTCTCTGTCTCCACTGGTTACCGAGTTATGCTGAAATTACGGTTTTTCAAATAATACAAGAATAAGCGAAATGAACCACATAACATGACCATGGTAAATCTTAGGCATATAAAAGTATATATATTTTTGATAGACTCAACGAGAGCTATCATTTGGTAGTGGGTAAACCTTTCTATCACCAACTGTTGCAATGTTCAATTTGTTTCTATCTAAAAGTGCTAAATTTAGAACGAAAAAACAATTATAACTTTTTCAGAGATAGAGCGTTCTAATGTAGTCATGCTTATGCATTGGGCTGTGCTGAATTCAACGGTGAGGTCGGTTTTCCCGTAGCGTGTACAGTTTGGCCAGAAAGTAGGAAACTATGATTTCAACGGTTTATAGCGTTTTTCTCGCGAACCGCGCACCTTAGAGCAACGCGGCTTTTAGAAATGAATTCCTCGGCCAATTTCCCATCCGATACCGTTTGAACCGTCAACATCCGTCGATTAGATCGGACACAGTTTGCGTTCAAAGTTTCTTATATCGTAAAATGGTTGTTTTAGCATCATTTTTGATAATTGGGACCGCAATAACTGCCGAACCGTTCCAAATAAGTAAAATCTAATTATACCAGCGTAATCAGCGTCAAAAATTGCATCAAGAACCACAACCTTAATTTGATTGAAGGTAGTTGGGTTTTTGCCGACTGGCTAAAATTTTGTAAGAAATCACATATTTTAAACAATAATTTTGAAGTAGCACACCTATCTCAAAAACAAGGACCCGGATCAACATGAAACCTTTGCTATCTTACTAAAATGGGTGCGCTGATTACAAATTTACATAGGAAAAGTCTCTGTCTCCACTGGTTACCGAGTTATGCTGAAATTACGGTTTTTCAAATAATACAGAAATAAGCGAAATGAACCACATAACATGACCATGGTAAATCTTAGGCATATAAAAGTATATATATTTTTGATAGACTCAACGAGAGCTATCATTTGGTAGTGGGTAAACCTTTCTATCACCAACTGTTGCAATGTTCAATTTTTTTCTATCTAAAAGTGCTAAATTTAGAACGATAAAACAATTATAACTTTTTCAGAGATAGAGCGTTCTAATGTAGTCATGCTTATGCATTGGGCTGTGCTGAATTCAACGGTGAGGTCGGTTTTCCCGTAGCGTGTACAGTTTGGCCAGAAAGTAGGAAACTACGATTTCAACGGTTTATCACGTTTTTCTCGCGAACCGCGCACCTTAGAGCAACGCGGCTTTCAGAAATGAATTCCTCGGCCAATTTCCCATCCGATACCGTTTGAACCGTCAATATCGGTCGATTGGATCGGACACACGTTCCATTCAAAGTTTCTAACATAGTAAAATGGGTGTTTTTAGCATCATTTTTGATAATTGGAAACGTAATAACTGCCGAACCGTTCGAAATAAGTAAAATCAAATTATACCGTCGTAATCAGCGCCAAAAATTGTAGCAAGAACCACAATCTTAATTTGATTGAAGGTAGTTGGGTTTTTACCGACTGGCAAAATTTTTTTAAGAAATCACGTATTTTAAACTATAATTTTGAACTGGCACTTCTATCTCTAAAACTAGGACCCGGATCAACATGAAAACTTTGCTATCTTACTAAAATGGGTGTGCTGATTACAAATTTACATAGGAAAAGTCTTGGTCTCTAGTGGTTACCGAGTTGTGCTGAAATTACGGTTTTTCAAATAACACAAAAATAAGCGTCCATTTCGCTTATTTTTGTATACAATTTTATACAATTTTTGTATACAATTCAATTTTGTTGGTAGCTTAAAACTCTGAAATAGGCTATATGTTATTTGACCCACAGTGTTCATCTGTCCATGGTGGATATGCTCCTTCAAGGTAAGCCGTTATTTCTAAAACATCCTGCACTTCTCGTAATTTCAATTTCCACTCTTCAATTATTATTCTCTTCCACAATATCCAAAAATAAAACCCAATTAAAAACAATTCCTCCGTAGAATGACCCAATTAAACGACGAAGAAGCAATTAAGCAGAGGAAACATTCTTTTATTAGGCAGAATTTGGTAGCTCGCTAAGTACTTCCAGCAGTTCTACGGAGGTACCGCATCGCTGAAGCGAAACGCCGTGAAATATATACGATCTCTTGAAATCAATTAGCGTTTCAGCTCTCTCCGTCTCTTTTCCCCGCACTTCCTCTTCTGCGATGTCTGGTTTTTGTACGTACCATTTTCCGGATTCATTAATTTGCAGAGCAGCGATGCAAGAGCACATTTCATCTCGTCCAAGTGCAAGATTTTTACTCCGGAATTATGCAATGGCCGAGTGGTAGAGCACTTGAAATAATCGAGAATCCTGATAATGACTATGTAGTCATACATATCCATATAATATATCCAGCGTTATTAGTAGACAGTTATTTCTGAGCCAAATTATTATTCAGTATATTTTCTGTTATTTATTCAGATATTTAAATAAATGAATATCAATAGTATCTATTTAGAAAATAAACTGCTTCCGGGTTATGCCGTGTGTCAAGATTTGTAAATGCTGACGTTTCGCGAACCATGTTGCTCGCTTCTTCAATGCTAATTGAATACTGAAGACCGACCAAGAAAATCTCCGATATATACCTAAATGTATACCCAATAATTCAGTGCTATAGGTAACACACTTTATGTCAATTCTTTTTTGTTCAGTTGTTACGAGCCTTCAAACACAGGGCTCAATACGTTTGCAACCGATAGTAAGTAGATTATGTTTTGTCTAAGATTTATAGTTGCTATAGGGAAATGAAAGGATTAAGAACGACGTCGTGCCAGTCTGGATTACGTCGGTCTTCAAGAGAAAGGTTAATAGATCGCGAAGCACATCATTTGTTACTCATC
Source organism: Melinopterus prodromus (assembly GCA_964023965.1). Taxonomy (NCBI): domain Eukaryota; kingdom Metazoa; phylum Arthropoda; class Insecta; order Coleoptera; family Scarabaeidae; genus Melinopterus; species Melinopterus prodromus. Next base: position 64,739,691 of record OZ030393.1, read on the forward strand.
GGGTAGTTCGATTCCGCTTGTATCAACACATGAAACTGTTGATAAATGAAAAGATTAATTATGAACCAACATATAACTGTCTTATTTGCTTATCGGGCAGATCAATCACAGCTTTAGGTCTTACTGCTTATTTCCTTTCCACCAAACTAAAAGGTGAAAACAAAAGCAAAAGAAAGGTATGTTTTTTTTGTAGAATCTGAATCAGAAAGCAGAAATTCTCAATTGTGTTTATAGCCCAGTTATCTTAGACCAAATTTCATCAAAATTCCAAAACTTTTTGTATTTAATGTCCTGAACAACATACTAAAACTTCTAAAGATCCTATGTATACGTGAACGTTTTTTCTCCAAACATTGCATTTAGGGCTTTTGAACGACGCTGTATCCGAATATGCCATGTTTGAAGGAGTTATGAACAATTTCAGTCAAGGCAGAGTTAAAATCTTAAGGTAAAATACTCCAAAAACCATGAAGCAGACATAGGATTTTTTAGGACTTTTAGTATATTGTTCAGGGAACTAAAAAGACTAAACTAAACTAAATAGAATAAAAAACATATCAAAAACAGTTTTCACTATTACTATTACTATTTACCAATTTGCATATTTACTTTTTTCGGGGTTTAAACCCAATATCGCCAAGTTGTTAGCTTTGAACATTATGTTTTCTGCAGTTTTTTCACTTATTTTCGCAAAATCTAGACTCATTGCAGAATTTTTTAATTCCCATTCAGATTCTACGGGAAAAAAGCATTTCAGAAACAGTTTTCACTTATTTGATTATGTTGTTAGGCTAGGATAGTCATAAGTATAATAAGTCATAAGCTAATGGATCATGTTTTTAAATATGTTGTTAACTGTGGTATGTCAATTTATTGTAGTAATACAAAATAAATATTCTTACTTAAACCATTTTTTTTACTCAAATTATAAATATAAAAAGTTATGAATCGGAATAAATTCGTTGAGTGTTTTACAAAAACTGTTTTCTTGGTCTAGAGCGCCTAATTATAAAAAGCAATTAACAATAAACCTACTTATAACAGTTCTCTAGGAAACAAATACTCTATAATAAATAATCCAGGAACAAAAACACCGAACTTCACTTAAAAATACATCAAACATTCGATAACAAATTAGTTCCAGCACTGCTCATGTAATTTGTAGAACACGAAAAACTTATTAAGCACAGTTCGGCCGTTACAAACTTTTTCCTTACATATTGGATGTAAGGCGAATTAATAATAATATCCTTATTATTACTATCCCGGAACGCGCTAGGCAATCTAACCTCGAAAATTACCAAACCGTAAACAGACGAATCCAATTTATACACCAAAACACAAACACGTCGTCACTTATCCGTCTCAGAAGTCTCGCGGCCGGCTTGCCGATTTCATCATTCACAATTACGTAATCAAAATATTAAAGCATCCGCAGTGAATGTTGAGAAGCAACTCAAGTGAAGCGAATCACGAAAATGTAAATTGTTATTACGCTATTGAATAGCATCATTAAATAAACCGGTTATGTGCGAAATATTCGACTCCCATAGCATATCATAGAATATTTTCGCATATGTATGTAATATGGACAGTACTTTATGCAATAACAGTGCGCAGTGCTTAAAAATAGAATTCCCAATGGCGAGTTTTGTTGAATTCTTGCATAAATAGATCGTCAATTACTCTTAGGAAAAAAACTAAACCTGCAAAAATATTTGTTCGTATGTATTGTGTTAACCTTCGTTTTTGAAGGTCGCCAGCTCAGAATTGGATGATGTCACTCTATTAGTCTAACGAGTAATGTATACAGTTGAGCATCGTTTTCTTGACCTATCAGGTCATATGGGTTAATGATGACAGATGATAGACACACAAACAATAATACCTATCGCTGGTATGAATGCCTCAATCACCGGTGTTTCAACTCCATATATTTGAAGTCTGACGTGGTTGTGGCCTGTGAGTTTATGTTGAATATGCGTTCCGTAAACTATTATAAACAAAGAACGACCACCGGTGTCCGAGGTAACAGTTGTATAGTTTTTGTTTTAATATTGTTACTTTAATACCACGAAAAAACTATGATAATAATTGTAATAATTATAATTATAGTAATAAGAATTCAATATACATATATATTGGTTTTGTAAGCCCCAAAGAATAGTTCAGCCTTTACAAATGTTTATTTAAAAATTCTCGTGGTAGCTAGTTTCATTAAATTAATGACGTCACAGACATGTTAAAATAATAAATAGCTAACATACAGTGTATAAATAAAGGACACAACAAAACAAGGGCTAAATGGGCTAAATTGTTAATAAGAATCTTTGGGTGCTTCTGTAAAAAATTTGACCAAGAAACCAATTACGGTGATTTTGTTGTTAATATACAAAAATGGTAAATGTTGTACTAAAACGTTTTATTGTTAGTTCACTGTAAATTGACACAACACGGAAGAATCTGTAGAATCAGATACTGCGAATTGAGTTCTTGAGTATCTACAGCTTTTGTTTAAAACTAGACTATTTTCGTTGTCTGCTTTACGGTATTTGATTCCACGCAAAAATCATACAAGAATCAGCTATAATTTGTTGCATATTTTTTGTTTTTGGCCAGTATAATCATATGTGTTAGACCATCGTTTTATTTTTCAGTTCATCCCATCTACATTCAAAAGTTTATGGTTTATTTTTAATGTTAATAATTAGAATATAGAGCAAATAATGACTGTTTATTTAAAATAATCTTTAGTAACTTTAGTTGATAGTTTATTTGTAATAATGCAACTTTGACAGGCGGATCCCAAGATATTTTTTAAAATTATAATAATTTATTTGCACTGCTTATAGTGTAATTTTTGTTCGATGCTGTATAAAAAAAAAAACAATAAATCATAACAACCCCCATCATTATAGTAGAATTTTCCTAGCTACCCTATTCTTTTAGGAAGCGTATGTCAAGTTTTGTTTCAAAAAAAATGTGAGTTAGTAAAGATGAAATGCAACAAAAATTTAAAAAAACACTGAAAATTATCAAATTCTGATAAATCTGTGGAGTTATAAATACTATAAATTTCTAACTGTATTTTTCTCAAACCTTTTCCTATGCAAGGCCATTCACACAAGAAAAAAAATTAAACGTTTAAAAAAATTGACAGTTTTCGCACTTTTGCAGATATGTAAACAGATTAAGCTTTAACATTAGAAAATTTTGGTATTATTGAAACGGGCGTTTTCGATAGACTTTCTGTGTTGAAATATATATAAATATATTTTATAAATAGCATTTTTAAAATCTTGTCCAAAAACTTTCGGCGTAGGTATATTAGGAGCATATGTATTATGTACTTACTTATTACTTGCAAAATGAGTACTTTTAATGGCAGAAATCTCGTTATCAAGCTGGGGAAGACCAAGAAATCAAATTACCTGCAACAAATCAAAAAATGCAATTAGAAAAATTATACGTAGTTATCCAATAAAAAAACTATACTTATAACTACTGTTAACTACAATTCAAACAAAATTAATGCATAACCAAGTACGAAAAACGTGGCACATATCGAACGTTTATGCCAGATAGTTTGTGAATCTCGTCGCACCTGCAGTGTGTATTGCCGGTAACAATTTTCACCAATATTTCTAGAATGTTCGTTTGGGGCAATTGTGCTGCGAAAATCTGAGCAATACATTAAGCCAGCTTTACAGAACTACCGGCAGTATTTAGGGTGCAATTTCGATTTCTAAATGAATTTTCTGCTGCGCACGTTAAGCTATAAAAATAGCAATAACAAACGAATCTTTATTACCCGAGGAAGGTACTTGCAGTGACATATTAACACCCAGTGTAGTGTGTACAATGGAAATTTATTAAATACAGTATGTAGTCACAAATACATAAGTTTAAAAATTACAGGCTATACAATTGAGCAGGGCACTTTGAATTGGTGTAAAATTTATCCACCTATAGATATTTTGTAGCTTATAATTATTGTATGTATGAAACATTACTTAAAAAAAGAAAAGATGTTTCAAAAAATTAACGTGTGCAGAATTTATCCATTGTCTGTCTAGCAGAGAGTCAACCAAACACCAAATATAGCCAAATGTTACCCTTGACACAAATATGCAGCAATATGCAAAATAGTGTCAAATAAAATAAAGTAAAACAAACAAAAATGTGAATACTTATTTACGTGTGTCTTGCCTAAGTACTTTAGAACCTTATCTTAAACAAGATAGTATGGCAAACACAGAAAAAAGTAGAGCAATCCCAAGTGAAGCAAAGTATGAGACAAGAAAAGTGTTTTTGCTAAAATAACCAAAGAAAGTAGTCTCGATATCAAAACGAACCTACCCTAAAACCAATGCACATCACAGATACGTATTTCAAAATATATTCAATATTGCTCCATATAGCAATAAAGTAAATACATGCGCCCTCCGTAAAATACTTGCAGAGTTGTAAAAACGCTGACACTTGTCAGGCAAATCTGCTTCGGGCTTGTTGAATGTTTAATGGTCCCCGAGCCCTGCTCACAATTCAGCAGCAGATTACATATTCAAACACCCCATCAACTGCTTGACAAACGTGAATAAGTAAACCTAACTTAAATTACCAATACGTCGCAGTGTGCCGTGAATACCAGCTATGCTCTACTGCAGGGGTTCTCAACCCTTTAGGTTCCGAGTACCACATAAAAAATATTCAAATTTCTCCGTACCATAAGTTATATCAGATTTTATATATACACACTTACATATTATTTTGTACCGAAATAATAACTTTTTAAAGACTGTTTACTTGGGAAAAAAATAAAAAGTTCTAAAAAGACAATAGTCTGACAATAAACAGTTATATAATATAACTGAAGTTACTGTGAAGTTATCTCGTATACTTATAGTTTTCGGAGTTCTGATCCAATTTTCATTGTCATAGTTTTCTGGAAAATAACTGTTAAACTTGGTTATTATGATAATGATTTTTTCAAGATGACAATAAACTACATTTATTTTTATTAACTTCTTTTTATTGTTGCGTTAATTGTACAATAATAAAATAATAATATCAACAATATCAATAAACGACCATTTCTCCCTGCAAAACTAAATTTAAGTATATTATTGAACTTTCCAAAAATATCAGCTAAATATGCTAACCGGACTATCCACAATTCATCAAAGAAACAATATTTGAAGTCGAAACTAGCTTCTGCATAGAAAACTTGAAATCCTGATTTAAGTACGAAGAGACAATGTTATCTTTTTTCTACTTGATCCAAAACTATTTTGGTATAGATTTTGCTACTAAAAAATCCCGATGGATTTTGCAGTGAGTGAATTCAGCTTCTGGAGCTACACTTTTAATTTTTTATTAGGGCCGGGATTCTTTTAAGTTAAAGCTCGAGCTCCATCAGTGCAGACACGAATAAATTTCTTCCATGGAATGGAATTGTTAAACCTACAATTATTAAAATTTATCACCAGATCTTCTTTCGGACAGACGGTTCCTAAAATAAATATGCCTTTGCAATTTCCTCTTCAACGTCAAATCAGTTAAAGACTAATAATTGATCAAAATAACTTACGTCGGTACTTTCATCTAACTGTACCGTAAAACATTTACTTTGTTCTGCCTCTTTATCTACACTTTCTTTTACACAATCTGCCATTTTAGAAATACGTCAGTGTACGGCACCATTTAATAATGTAATATTATTTAATTTTGCCGTTATAATTTTGGGTCAAAAGTTATCGTCAAAATAAATATGATTTTGCCCATAAAGTTTGATACCATTCGTGTACCACCTGGAAGTCCTTCGCGTACCACCGGTTGAGCACCCCTGCTCTACTAGTTTCGTAGTACATTGTAGATCGAGGTGCAGAAATGTGCTAAATAAGTTTCCGAGCAAGGTTTGGACACGATAGATGGCGAGTACGTAGTGGCAGGGCTGTAAAATTACGCATAAATTATTGTAGAAATTACAATAGAAGTGTTGGCCGGAATTCTAATTGTTTTTACAAATCTGTGTGATATTACAACGATATTACTGCTTTATTTCAATTACAATGATCTTTTACTAAAATTACAAAGGAAATATTCCATAGAATCGTAAAATTACAACTAATGTGGTGATTTAAGAGACCAAAAAGACCTACTATGTATTCCTACAGTAAATTCATATAAAAACATTTGTGGCCATGATATAATTTTTTTAAGCGAAACTTCTTGCGGACGGGTAAAAGCAATCGTTAGCGAAACAAACTAAACAAACGCTCGTACAATCTAATTTAAAGCGTATTGGCTTTGTTGTCTGTCATCTGTACTGCAGTACAGTGCATAAATTGGAACTAATGGTAAAACAGAAAAAGATACTACGTTCTCAGACTTGTACGCAATACATTTCTTCTAAACAAACTTCTCGGAATTGAAACAAACTACTTCGTATGATAAAGGAGAGTTTGGCGCTCTGGTGAAGTCTCGTTATATGTGCCCCAGAAACTTGTAGGGATTTTACTTGATATCGGTGTTCACTAATAGAAAAACTTTTAATGAAGGAAGAAGAACTTCTAGGGTAATTGAAACTCCTAATTTGTGTACCTACATCAAAAATGTAAGACGTAGTAGATAATGGAACAACAAAGAAGTCCAATTGCGCCATTCTATAAACAGATCTGCCTAGTAAATTTTGTTCTGCGACTACTTCTGGGGAATTGCGTGTCACCTTGCAGTCACTGACTATTTTTATTTGACAAATATCAATAAAGACTACTATTTAGACTTTAGAGGGTGTATACAAAAACCGGTTTTTGAGTTTAAGTGTTCAAAAAATCGGTTTTCGAATTCATTTTCGTAATCAATAAAATGCTCCTACTATAATATAATATAATAAAAAAACATATTATAACCTGTGCATGATTACTTTAATTTTTATGTCCTACATGATCATAAAGTGTAATAAAATATAATATAAAAAATAGCTGTTTCCAGAGCATTCCTATTTTTATTTAGTTTTTTATTGGTAGTATCTGTCTTTATTGGTTTGATGGCTGTTCTTGAAATACCAAATGAATTAATTTTTCAAGTACTTTTGTGCATTTCTCGGATAGTTATAGCTTTTCATCTATCATATCGCAGGTTTATTATCGTGCTGCAACTCTGAAAAGTAGGTAAATTTTACAGGAGAAACGTTTAAAAAATATTTGCTTTATGACGTGAATCTGATGGAAATATAAACATTATGCTGTGTGAAAAAAGGGTCAAATTAGTATCGGATATTACTCATTGAACAGATTGTACTCTACCAGGGGATCATTACATTTTTAGAGTAAACGTTAGAGTAACTGAGTAAAACGTTTCATATGGACATTTTTGGTTTTCCTTTTTAATTCCTTAGAAATTTAACTTCTTAAGGAATTAAAAAATAATTAAATTTATTCATCTAAATTTTCATCTAAATTTGTTCATCTGTAGTGTTACTCAGAATACATTTTGGATACTCGCATTTATTAAAATTTATCCAAAAAGTGAATAATATGTGCAATATTCCATTTGTTTAAAGACAAAATGACAGTTTTCAGTCGAAAACTGGTTTTTATATTTTAAAAAACGGTTTTCGATCCCAGTTTGCAATTATAACTAATATGTAAATATAAAGAGGTAGTTGACGCTTACCGAGAGCTACTCAATTTGAGGATTGTAGCGAAGAATTTTAGGTTAAAATTCCTCTTACAATTCCTCTTAAATTGATCAAGTAAAAGTTTATCTAACGTTTATAGTGTTTCAAGTCTCAATATTTCTTCTGTTTCATTTTTATTAGTAATAGTAATAGTACCTATTAAACAATAAATAATATTACTTATACTTTGTAAAACTGATAAAGCACAAAATCGGAAGACGCTGGCGGTAACCTTTGCTCCAAGGCACTCAAAACAAATCTTCAACCAAACCTAGCAATAGCGTTGTTTGAGTGCCGTCAGAAACAAATATGAGTACCATGACCTTAACGTTTCCTTACAAAGCTAATAAGTATTATACTACATATTATTAGTCATGCCATAAATGGACATAACAGTCGAAAAGATCTTCTCAATCTTTATTTCGATAATTGCATTATACCAAATCGGTCCATGCTTCCGGCAAATCCGATTACAGCAAAATCCCATCAGGGATTAAGTTTATAATGGCTGTTCGTAAACTGGCAAACTGCGTGGTAATAATCGGGCACGCTGTATTATTGGCATGCGTGCCACAGTTCCATCCCAGCTATAGACATGTTATTATCTCAATAGCGGCGAATCCGATAGAGGTACCGACAGTGTGGGTGATACTACCGTGTGTTCCGACTGACTCTCTGTTGCCATAAACATGACCCCAATCTCTGAAACACACGTGGGAGACTAGTACCGTTCCTCTTGACAGTCGTTGGCGTATGTCGTTGGCGAGCAGTTCGCCGTTTATCGATTCTTTTTTATCTGCCTTTCGATTACTTACCTGTGCACATATAAAAATAAGAAAACTATATTTAAACTATGCACACAACCGATCAAGGAATGCTGTTGTGAAATGATTTCTAATCTTTTACGAGGTTTACGAATCGTAATGACCACTTTTATGGATAATCTGATTGGAAATGTTATTTTTTATGCAATGCTTCGGGTTGTTTATGACTTTATTCATTTGTAGTGCGTAAATAAGCCGTGAAGAATTGAATCTGTGAGAGCAAGAACCGTTTAAGTCCAAATTTTATCGTTTTTAGTAAACAAGAAAAAAAACAGATAAAAATGATTTACATCTTTAAAAATATGCTGCAAAAAATTCTTTCAAAAAGTATTTCAAAATATTAGAACGCATTAAATATGAAATTATAGTCACCTTCGACGTTCCTTATACCGGGTGTTCATGCAACGACGAAGGAGATTATAACTTCATGTTTAATAACCTCTAATATGTTTAAATACTTTTTCCAAATAATGTAAATAAATGTACTTTACTCATAAGAGTTTTTCATAGTTTTGGTAACAACCCGGTACATGCAAGTAGCTAATTACAATCTAATATTTGCATTTTAGGCTTAAGACAATCTATAATCTTTTAGGAAAATTAAAATTTTCTGAAAAGATAATAAAAATATTCAACCAATTTCGATTATTTCATCATCATGCTCCTCCAAAAGGTAATGAAAATTAAGATAAATTAAAGATCAAACACTAACTAAGGCTCTTCAGCAAAAATATTCTCAAGTTAACTGTCACGTCCGGTCACCGGAAGTGGGTATTAACTTTCTTATTTTAAATGGAATGATATAATTTTAATTCTATTTTTAGTTTCTACGTATCAAAATACATCATTTTTAATAAGGTTTCCCAATACCTATCACAATTTTTAAGTTTTTTGATTTTACTAAATTTTTTGGTGATTTTCGGAGTTTATAATTGAATATCTCGGTTATTATTGAAACTAGTAGTTTCATGATTAGTGGTCCAAAACTAGAAACATAACCAAATAAGACGATGTTTAGCTCATCATGATATCTTATACAGGGTGTTCAAAATTTACAACACAATAATTGAATTTTCAAACGTAAAAAACTCATTTTTACTTTATCATACGCAGTATGTAAAGTATTGTAATCGTGCCGAAAAAAAATATAGGTCTTTTTGGGTCCCCTGAACATTTTTGACCAAGGTACAAAAAAATGTCTGTGTGTGTGTCTGTGTGTGTGTGTGTGTGTGTGTGTGTGTGTGTGTGTGTGTGTGTGTGTGTGTGTGTGTGTGCGTGTATAAACGATTTTTGTGGAGACGATTCCGGAGAAACTACTGAAGGTACCGGAACGAAAGTTCATATTTAGAAGTTTCATGACCTAACTTAGAGCTGAAAAGCTTTTGGTTCAAAAGGGTCCAAAGGAACTGGTAGTTTATTCTAAGCCTTTTTCAAGGTTTTTGCAAGTGAGCCGCCATTTCTGTAATTTCGTCAAAATAGTTAAATAATAAATTAAAGTAGAGGAAATTTTGAATAATTTATGTTTAAGACATTTTTTGGTAAAATTCATAGTTTAGCTGCAAGAGCAAATTCTATTTGATCGAGATCGGTCGCATCTGCATTAATATGAAAACTACATAGTAGCCAGGATTTTGACAAATATTTTTTTGGGTTGTCACATTCGAAAACAGCTGATCTCATCAGAGGTTGGAGAACCACTATGGAACGTTGCCGCTGCAGTGCGGCAAATTATAAAATACAAATTTCAAATAAAATAAGATCACCAATTTGATTGTTTGTTGATAAGAAATATCAACCCGTCTTTATATCTAATTCTAAAAACGATAAATTGAGAAAATTATAAATAACGTATAGCGATGAGTGTAGTTTTATTTTAGTATGTTGGTAGGTATGTGTCATGAACAAATATAAATCTGTCAGAATTTGAATTACCTTTTTAAGGTGCGTTTTCATTAGTGATAATGGCAGTGGTAGCAGACGCCATTATAGTATTTCCAATAGTAAATTGCTAGTGACTCATGTTTATGTACATGCAAACTAATATGTGTCATTATCACGATATGTAAGAAATACTATAATTTCGTATTCTACCATTACCTACCAATCGGAACGCACCTTTAAACTTGACGTTTCGTCAAAGTGGTACCAACCTAGCATTTACTATACAGAAATTTTTTATTTATTTTTTAAATACGTATTACTTAAAAAGCAACACAATAAACGTTGATGTCGCTGCTGCAAAAAACTAGATAGCGCGACTCGCTCACATGCGACGGCGACACTCCGCCTTCGGTGACGCGCCGCATCACCGCTCGTCGCGCTATTCCGTACTTTCGGCATTAGTGACATAAATAACTATTATTCTAATGACGTAGTGTAGGTAGTGTCAAATGCTGATGCTTTGACAATACCTACGATTTATCTCAATAGAATAGATTCTCATGCAGCTAAACTATTAATTTTATATATTGTATGATAAAGTCATGTGCCTGGCCACATCAGATTTTTTTCAAATAGAAACAACCTGTCTACCGATACGTCATTCGATAGGAAATCTTATTCCCTATCAATCAATATTAGGGTTCCCAATATCTATCTTTAATAGTTTTTGAGATATTGTCACTTTTTCTTTAAATCCATTTTGAATACTCCCATTTAATAACGGGGGAAGAAATTAGATACGAAATTTACAACAAAAATTTAAATAGTGATAAGATATTTAGAAATTTTGCATGGATGTGTGAACAATTTTTTCGAAACTGTTCCCCTCAATATTTTAAGCGACTGCTTTTATCAAATGGCCCACTTTTACCCGAAAAAGCCCAATGAGACCCGAAAAAACCAACTTGGGCCCAGTGAGTTGGGTTTTAAAAAAAGGTTTTTTTTTCAAACCCTGGAACCATGTCACATTAATTCCGCGTGAATCATCATCTGGAAAACACATTCACTGTTTTTTTTTATTGTTGAATAAGAACAGATTTTACCCTATCATGTAATAAATTATTTCATTGACAGCTGTATTCCTTTTTAGACAGCGTTATAATCTGCATCTCCGTTCCTCATCATAACGATTCATTTTCCAGTATGTATTTCTGCTATGCATTTGTAACATGAATATGATCGCTAATGTTTCTACAATATTACTGGGTCCACTAATACAGCCAGTGACCTCAGAATCAAAAGGGTTAACCATTGGAACGATGTGCAACGCACTCTATCAAAGCACTCTACAACGGTTCTGCAGGGTTCTCCAAATGCAAAATGAGTTAGTTAGGTTCTTTTGCGTCGATACGTTGAATCTCCAGCTGGTAAGAGTACTTCACCAGCTAATAGGTTTCCAGTCTAGACCGAGTTTGTTTTCTTTCTAAGTTGGAATAATTCTAATCTAAAATTCTTCGCTCAAATTTTCAAACCATCCCTTACGCTATATATTAATTTTTTAACCAATCTAACGGGAATCATGCTGCTTTTGTACCAAACTATTAAGTGTAATTAATATAACAGTTATTTTAAGACACCAAAAACATATCTAAAAACCATCCCTTTTGAAATGCAGATTAAAAAGCTGTAATAACAAGAGCAAATGAATTCGGTATTAAACCGATTTTACCATAAAATTCTCACAGCATCATTATGAATCTGCAATGGCTTTGCGGTCGTGTCACGGACCCTTTTATGGAGATCTTTTGTGCCGGGTATAATTTATCATAGGGCGCGGTTATCTCCGTTCAAAACATCGGTGAAATCGGGGAAACTAATTTATCACGGCGATTCAATTGCAGTGGCCCCGGCGTCGTTTTGTCTCCGGCAATCGAGCAAAACAGGGCTCTGGCTATACGAACGAACACCAGAGATACATTTGTTTCGTTTATTAATCATTCTTAGCGCACGAACGAAGAATGATTTACGTGACAACTGTAAGTAATGACCGCGCAACATCGACGCAAAACGCTTTAAATTACAAGGGACGATTACTCAAATTGAGCTAGGATTACTTGATAGTTGCTTTTCCGTGTTATTTAATTTATTTCTGTAGTCCAGACAAATTACGTTTTGATTTTAAGATGGGAAAAAAGATCGATGTGGGCCTTCATACTCATGGCACTTTAAACTCACATTTTTTGAAAAATTCTCCTGAAATAACAAAACATTTGTGTAAAAAATGGCCAGAATTTCTAAATAAAATTCTAACGACCCAAATAAATTGCCAATCCCAAATTTTAATGCTAGGTAAAAGTTTCAATTGTCAATAAAAATAGATTTAAGTGAATTGATTTGTTGTATCGATATTTTGTGGATTATTTTTATTATTAGGATAAGTTTTGTTATCATTGCGAATGCTTTAAGGTTTAACATTTATTTATTTGGTTACTTGCTTATTAGAATGGTTTTAAACTGAGCTGTACATTTTTTGTAAATAGAGAAATAAATTAATATAAACAATACATACATCTTAAGATAGTCAAATTATAATCTCCTTCGTTGTTGCATGAACACTCGGTATATGGGACGTCGAAGGTGACTATAATTTCGTATTTAATACATTCTAATATTATGAAATACTTTTTTCAAATAACATTTTTGCATAGCTTTGAGCATTAAGGTACTTTACTCTTTTTTCATAGTTTTGGTAACACCCGGTACATGCAAGGAGATAATTAAATTCTAATACTTGCGTATTAGGTTCAGGACAGTCCAGAAGCTTTTATAAAGAATAAAATTTTCTGAGAAATTGATAACAAACATGTTTCGTATTTACGTAAAAAAATGTAGTACGACTGGGGTTACGGTTCAGACCGGGCATTGATCTCGGAGATACAAATGCCGCGGTAAGCGACAAACCCCCTAATTCCTATTGTTGTGTATTTTTTTAAATTTACAAGCACATGTGAACACATTTGAAGAACTTTTGGATTATTTTAATTTGTTAGAAATGGAAAACAGCCAGCTGTTGACTAATTGTTTTTTTATTGTCATAAAACCCTAAACTGAGTTCCTGAAGGATTTTGTATATATAAAGTTGTTTTTTAACATAAAACCTTTTTTGGTTCAATCTGGAATTGAAAAATTGCAATTGAAAGTGGTATACACTAAATTAAATGTTCGAAAATGCCAGACCTCTTCCGAAAACAAGGGGGCGCTGAGATTTTTCTTGCTCCAGGGCGCTGAATATGTAGCTACGCCACTGACATCTCAATCGCTATTGGCTCGCCTGAATCGTATTTGCGAATTTTACAACAACTACCAACTCCTGAAGATAAAACTACTTATATATTTGCATTTTTCATTTTCGTATTTACATAATCATAATCGCATCCAATGCCGTTTTTCTGAGGTGGCGATTTTATCGGCTACGGACTTCGATTAGATCGATTAGAGCAAAAAGTTTCGCTATTATTTTCATCATAAAATAGTGGTTTTACACGTACGATTTTCATCGACAAAACTTTTGGCGTTTATTTTCGCGATTATTTTCGTTATAATTCTCGGTAATGTAAAACAGCTCATTAAAGGTATGAAAATAAAGGTTTATACAAAAATTCTGTCTGGGTGTTGATGAGGAGTTGAGGGCACTTCTTTTGCCGCTCTATTTCAAGCTGCTCCAAAAGGTCCAACCTATATCCCTTCTGACATTTATGAATGATAATCATTTGTCAATTTTTGTAAATTTTTTATTCTAACTAATAAAGGAAATAAATAATTCCAGTTTTCATGTGAAATTTGGAAAATTTATTGCTACATTATATTGCAAAATGTTTATTATACCTAATCCACGTTGTATATGAAATTATGAAATTTACCATTTCAATATATAAACCAGCTAAAAGTGCCAATGAAATTAGCCCACAGTACTCGTGTAGGGTATGGGACGCAGTATCTAAACGAAATTTAAAATAATTTTGATTTTAAAAAATCCGTGGACTCAAAACGTTTAAAAAATGTTAAATTCGTTTCACAACATGTTAACAAAAGAACAAAGACAAAAGAAGTTTAGGTTGGAATTTGAATTTCATATAAAAAAATCTGATTTGGCTAGACACATGACTTTATCATACTATATAGCAGTGTCAACGCTGACGATCTAACAATACTGTCAATAGAATCAAAAGATCTGTCAAATCCTGGCTCTAGATTTAATTAAATGTTTTGATGTGTGTAGTCGAGTTAGCGCTGGTTCGAACAAAAACTGCTAACAATTCACTAAAGTATTTATTGTATATACGATAAATAAGTTAAAATCTGCTCATGCAGCTAAAATATTAATTTTATTAATGTCATAGACATAAATAATACAACATTTCCTTCACGAAATTACAGAAAAGGCGGCTTGCAAAAATTTTAAGAAAACTTCTTACAGCTCTAAGTTTAGTATTGAAACTTATAAATATGAAGTTTCGTCCCGATACATTTCGTAGTTTCTCCGGAATCGTCACCACAAAACAACGGGTACATGCCAAAATATTTTTAACGTGATCGAGACGGTCGGTTAGGTTAGATCATTAATGTTTTCGAGAAAAAATCTTTTGAAAATCAGGAAAATATTAGTTCTCTCTAAAAAAAACTTAGTCATGGATCAAATACACTATTTTTTCAAAATCTTCAGAATTAGCAAATTTCAGAATCAGGATTCGTATTCAGAACAAACAAACTAGGTACATCAAATACACATAGTTACATCGCAGTCACAAAATTGATTTTCCCCAGTGTTATCATAGTTTTCATGGAATTTGCATTACCCAAAAACTAACACAAACACTACAAAACTACCCTCTATTTCTATTTCTCTTTAATTTTTTATGGTTTGCTCCGTTCACACCATATACTAACTTGAGTATCACTGCTATTACCCCCCCCCCCCTACCTTAAGGCAAATAAACGCTAACTTATTTGGCGAATATCCAATTTATTACTCTTTCAATTCAGCGACTGCACTGTCATCAATTCATCTCACGTTCCCAGCAGACATTCCGTTAGACACACACCACGTACCTATACGTACGGCAGACACACGTGAAAATGCTATATTTCGGCGTCCAATATCCAGGCTCCCGGTGTGAGATCGATTTGTTGGCGAACTGATGCGAGATCGTCCACTTTGTACCGTACAATGATCTGTCGGCTGGCCCTGAAGCGGACGACGCGTCGGTCGGCGAAACGTCGTGGCCTGTGACAATCGCAGCTAATGAAACTTCAAACAAGTTTAATTAAAAAGTTCATCGGGGCATTTTTTGCCGGAACCCGACGCGGACACTTCTTCAATATAGGCTTTTCGCGGCCTCTTGCACTCTGTCGGATGTGGAAAACTGACGTTTTCCGATTAGTTCCCAATGACTGGGGGCGAATGCCACCGGGCCGCGAAGGAAGCGACTAGTTAATTAAGATGTTTTTGTTGATTAAACATTTATTGATTTTTTTGGGGCGGGGGTTGCGTTCTGAATATTGGTTCGGAATTGGATTTGAAATTGCAAAGGAAGAGGGGTGAATAGAATTACTGGTTTCACTTTATTTTCTATTGAAAGCTCGTATCCACTTTGTATTCACAATTATTGTCGCTCAGCAACAATAACCCTTTAGTATTTTCTACGCTCATACTCACTAGTTATTTGTTTGTTACGTTCAAATCTTGTAATCTATATTTCACCTACTTTCCTACGTTCAATCGAGTTGAAATTTTGCATGGGGACAGATTTTATGTGACAATGCACGAATTAATTAAAAAAATGGAAAATTCCGGAACATTTTCGAAATTTAGAAAATTAGTCTGATCGAGTTGAAATTTTGTATGTGGACAGATTTCCGGCGACAATGCAATAATAAGAAGATTTGGATAAATTGGATAAAGCGGAATATTTAAAAAGTGTATTTTTTACGTAAATTTATTTAAATAACGAACTATGAATGCGACTAGACGTTTTTGATAAATATCCTTGCGCTGAATACGAATCCATGCTCATAAGGCTCGTAACGGACAGTTTTTGTATGTTTTCGGTCTAGTTTTTGACACTTCTACAAAGAAATTCTGTTATTGCTTCATGCTGTTTCAACAAATTTACAAGAAATTCAGGTAAAACAACAAGCTTTAGAATGGCAGAAAGTACAGATTGGCATATAAAATAAAATTGACGATTTTTCGATAACCATATCAATTTATATATAGGTAAATATGATTAAATGGGTTCTAAATTACTTCTACTGCTTCTACTATCTTTACCACTTTCAAGTGGTTAATTAAATAGGAACGTTCGTTAATAGTAAGCAATATTTGTTTTTAAGAATGTTTCGATGTTTAACACTTAGACTTCCTTTTAGTTTTTAACACTCTAAACGTTCTTTACATGCTGACATAAGAAAAAAAAACTAACGGTGACAAAATCAGGAGATCTTGGTGGCTATTCAATACGCCTTCTTGTCATATCGACCTGTTAGAAAAGATATCATTGAGATATTGTTACCACCACAATGTGGTGGTAATGAACAAAGTATATAGGTTAATAATAACCACAAGACTGGAAAAATTTAAATTTAAATAACGTATCCAAAATTCAATAAAAAACCTTTCAAACAAATATTTTTAACAGCAAGTTTTAACCCAATCTTGTATAAAACAGTTAGCAACAATCTAAAATGCATCAAATTTAAAAATAATGTAGTCTTATGTACCAAATGATATCATTTTTGCTTTTCTTCCCATGTTAAGAATTTACATTATCCAGATAGTAACAAAAACGGTACACACAAAGCATAATGCGTTGATCTAACAGGTCATTCATTCATTTATATTTTGCTTCTTATCTGCTTTATTACATTTTATGATATTGTTTATTTGGCCCCATTGAATCGTCTTGCCTTTGTTTACAGGTCATATAAACAATACTACCGCCCACCCACAGATATATTTGTAGTTTTGCAATACATAATACCAAAGAGAACAGATTTTTCAAGCATTTTAACATAGCCATAACCCAAGACAAATCAGCCAATTACATTTCGCATCATTAACAATAAAAACGTCGAGGATATAATGGTGTTTTATGTTTTTCCTGATTACCATCGTTCCCGTCAGTGTAAAATATGTGCATACGTATGTACCGTTCGTAAATTACAGGTAAACTTGTTCCAACGATGCAAAAACACAATGTTTAGATCATTAAACACCGCAAACAAAGACAATGGTGGGAAACTTTCTCGCCACATACATATATATCGTCATTATTTCTAACTTTAGAAGCGTTCCCCTTAAATTTCTTGTCGTCGCCAGTACTGTGCTCGTTAAAACAATAAATTAATTAACAGATTGTGAATCATATATTCCTGACCCCGTCCGACATTAAACGACACAATCATGTCGCCATAACTCATATCGGAGAGCGTAACCTACAATCTAACAGTTACGGTCTTCATAGGCATTGATGAAAATAAATACCTCGTTTATTCTATATAAATTTCTTATCAGGTTCTTAATTAGTCAAGTTTACATCATTTGTGGTTACAAAGTTGAGATAAAAATGTGGTTTAGTCTTGAATAATGAGGACTAAATATGTATAATATAAAGTATGTATTGTAGTTGTTTTGTACTCGTACTACATACTAATAGTGAGTTTTTGCACAAGTTCTTTTTTTAATAGTTTTGAAGTTACAACTAGTGACTCAAAAAAAAACAAGTCCATTCGCCAAAATTCTTTGACGTAAATATTGCATCCTCTGTCCAAGGAATATTTAAAAAAAAATCTGTTCTATTCCATTTTCTCCTCAAACCATATGGCAAAGGCATACCTGATGTCAAAGTCTCTTTCTTTTAGTGTACATATTTTGGTTTATAAGGGTGATAATTGTTTAGTTTTAGTATTTCATGTACTGTTGATTTACTGCATTGGCTGTGTGCAGCAATTTGTCGAACAGAAGTCGTTTTATGCTCGATTACTTCTTGCAACACTGGCAAACTTGTTTCCTCATTTTTGGCAACATATTTTTGTGGGGTTTCTTAAAGCTATTTTCAACAGACTCAGCCTGTTTAATTTTTTTCATTATGCTGCAATTGGTTGAATGGCAATTTGGTTGTGTGGATGTCTTTCATTGAAAATAGGAGCAACATCTCGGTGCGGTCTATTTTCTCCATGTATTAAAACAATTCCAACTTTTTGTTGGAGTGTAAGCATTGTTTTAAAAGTTACAGTACATAAACTAATTTGTATTAATGTATGTATTTTTGTAATTGTAAGTAGTAGAAATAAAATAAGTTCATGGATAATAAATTAGCATTATTAACAGATTCATAATAGTTATTAACTTAATAACGGGTAAGTCAGTCATAATTAATTCAAGAAACAATAGATGTTTGATGGTTTAGTTATTTTTATTAAAATATTATCAGTGAAAATAAAACTTCATAAAGGGTATAGTGCTGCGCGTACCACCACTTGAGCATCGCTAGCTAAAGATGGATAACTACTATTATAAACCTATCCACAGTCATCAATATTAACCGTTTAAAAGGTAAGTCACGCTCCTGAATTAGATATTGTATGATATATTAATATCTACAGGGTGAAATATCAACTTTGTACCAAGAAAATGAGTAATGTTGCGCTAGTTCTAAATAAACATTAGTTATCATACCAAAATAACAAAAAACAAAAAAATTATTAAAAATTCTAAAAACTAGATTCAAAGGAACCTTTTAGTATCACTGGCATTTACTAATATTTGCCACAAGAGTAATAATTAAGAAAAAAATCTGATGTGGCCAGGCACATGACTGTATCATACCATATATTAATAGTTTAGCTGCATGAGATTCTATTTGATCGAGAACTAGACAGATATTTTGATTATATTTACAGTATGTAAAAAAATCAGCATTTGACACTACCTACAATCATCAGAATCATAACATCTGACAAATCCTGGCTAACTAGTTTTAATACTAGTGTCTTAATGCAGTACGAGCGATCCCGATGAAATTTTGCTCATGCGGCTAAAATATTTATTTTACCAAAAAATTTCATGGTCATAAATTATTCAGAATTTCCTCTACATTAATTTATTATTTAACTATTTCGACGAAATTCCAGACTAAGACTAAACCTCCTTGTCATACTACATATGATAAAGTAAAAAGGTTATTCGGTTCTGATGATTAATATATTATATTGGCTTCTAGCATACTATATTTTCGGGTTTTACTCCGTCTTCAGTGCTAACTACAAAAGTTCATAAAGAATTATGCTCAATATTCCAAATAAGTTTTAATGTTACCATACCGTCTTACAATCTTTCTTGTATTTATTCGCGAAAACATAAGAACACGGCTATCCGCAATCGAAATACCTACACATTGTCACCAACATGTTTTAATTTGTTGCACGGTACGTGCGCGCGTGTTTCTCGCCTTCATCGCATTTTCCATGCATTTGCGTGTTGAATTGACGTTTCGCAACCGCTGACGTTCTGAATACACACTGTCAAAAGTTTCAAAATATCCTGGTTACCTGCTATTAATGCAGACACGATTTCGATCAAATAGAATTTGCTCCTGCAGATAAACTATTAATTTTACCAAAAAAATGTTATAAACATAAATTATACAAAATTTCCTCTACTTTAATTTATTATTTATCTATTTTGGCAAAATTACAGAAATGGAGGCACAATTGCAAAATCGTTAAAAAATGCTAAGAGTAAATAGCCAGTTCCTTTGGACCCTTTTGAACCAAAAGCTTTTCAGTTCTAAGTTTAGTCATGAAACTTCTAAACATGAACTTTCGTCCCGATACCTTTGGTAGTTTCTCCGGAATCGTCTCCACAAAAAACGAATAGTAATCGGACTAGTCGTCATATGTCCTTCCGCCAGTGTCAAGGTGCACAAAATCCAGACAATATTCGCATATTGGCCGAATGATTTGTGGAGAAATTTTACCCTAGTATGATCGTGACAAATGTCACATTATTCTGCTTTTCGGCGTTAACTTCCTAATGACAGTTTATAAAATGAAAAAAACAACCACCAAACACAAAAAGACAGTTATGCCAATTAGGTTCCTTTTATCAAACACGGTCTGATAGGTAACTCACATCGCATACGCATAAATCTGTCAATATTGACACAACCTATCGACGCATAAATATTGAAAATAAACGCAAATCGCTTGACACTAGAAACAAACAAACCGGGCAGATATTTAATAGTAAACACTAAAATAAAATCAACACGAGCAGCTGACAAATAAAACAAACGCAATCAAAACTCACCTTAAATGCGGTACAAATCCGAAAAATGAACGTATTCCAATATGTCGCAACTCGCTAAAAAACAACTGGTACGAGATTTCACATAAAAGCACTATAAATAAACGAAAATCACTGCAACACAATATCCAATGCGTTAAACTGTCGATGAAGGGTCGCACAGAACTGAAAATATCCGGCGACACGGAAGAACAATCCGTCTAGGGACGTTTAAAACTGCGTCTACTCAGTTCAAAACACATGCACGTTGCATCAGAGTTGGCCGGGAGTCGCGGTACACAGCGCCACAGCGACCCACAACTGCACTGACGGCGAGTCGAAGTTTTGATCGAAGAGTACCGCGATCCGCGACGCTTGCGCTCGCGCCGTCCACGGATCGCTTCGATGTCTCGTTCGTTTCTCCGCTGTGCCGAATTTTTCTCTGTGTTTTACGATTTTTGGGGCTGAAGGAAGGAGGAAAAAGACCATTTGAAAGTTGAAATATCTTTCGGGGAAGTTTTTAAGGCCTTTTCTCCCGGCAGCGAGGGGTGAAAGTGACATCTAGATATTTTTTTGTGATCTTGTCGCATGTAAAGTTTCAGAGGAAGTTTAGTAAATCGTTTCGTGATATGATATCGGGAATATTTTATGGGGAAATTTGGTTGTTTCTGTAGGTTTCGGTATACTGTTAAGGTGGGTTTACACCATACAAAGAGCATTTTGGGTGGCCTGCATTTTTGTTAGAATTCTGGGCGATAAAATTGGCAATTTTCTCAAAATTTTAGTAGCTTCTGGGAATTTTGACAATTCCAAGACAATTGAACTCTATTTATCAAAAACAAATAATTGAAATTACACATATTTCCTATACAAACTTCTGAGATTCAAAATTAACTACTGGTTTCCAGTTATAAACAGACTTTTTTTTTATTTTTGGATAATTTTTTTATCACTTGGTGATATTGACATTAGAATATTTTTAATACGTTCGTAGTTAATTTTATTTAGTAACAAAGATTGTGTTTTTGTGTCGATATTTATGTAAGTAGAGCAGTTTCAATGATTTTCATCATAAATTCCATTTTATGTAAAATATTTTAAATGTATTTGTCAATGATGGCGAGACAAACTGTCAAATAACTGTCATCCACGTAGGTTTTGGCAGACTTTGACTATATATAATGAGGTTATTATTTGAACGAATTGTCAGTATTATACAACGCTAGTGTCATTATAATCATTGGCGCGTATAACGATGGGGATTATATAGTCATAGATACGTATGCAATGAACTTATTATATGTGAGTCGTCGATAAAACTATTAATAAAACTACAAAAATAAAACAGTGATCAATCATAATTACACAATATGTATATGTCAATTTTTACTTAAGTATGTTTGTTCAATTTTTATTATTGTTATGTCTAATAATGCTATTTTTCATGAATAACCGAATACTGATTTCGAATAAAAACAACTTTTCCTTTTTAAAAGAAAAAATAGTATATATCTAATTTAACATTGCTTCTAAAGAAACAATATTGCATTACATGCACACATGATTGCTCCAGACCACAAACACGGTGTTGATATTTCTTTTTTTTTATTTTGATCAAATCGTTACATATACTTCGTTATAACTTTCAACGTGTATATTGTATACAATATATACCTACTACTATGGTTTTGAGTAATAAATAATCTAGAAAAAAATACGACCAATAACGAATTACAAGCTCTGGTAATAAAAAACGCACGTCATACGTGCATGTGTGCCGAAAAAAATGTGTTTAATAGGGCTTCATATTGTAAAAAATAAAATGACTAATGGTTGGATTAATTTTACTTCATTGAATCATCATTGATGGACGATATATGCATATGCATGTAGCAAGTCACATTGCAACAACCAGCATACTAAAATAAAGAATAAGTAAAGCCGAAGAAAGAAAAAGATAGTACAGGTATCATTTTTAATTTTTTCTGGCGATTTAATTAAAGAAACTACACAACAAATTGGTTTCCCTTTTCTTTGCCTAACGTATACAGTCAATTCTAAAAGTCTTCGTACACCGTATCAAACTAAGAATTTTAAGAAACTACAAAATAAATTTACAGCAACAAAAATAATTCTTGTTTGGAAAGGTTTTATTAGATCTCCCTTAGATTCAAGAACTACTTGTAAACGGCGTGACATGGAGTTTACCCATTTTTGCCTTGTTGAAGCTCTCTTGTTTCTAAAATTTATTTTGTGAACACCAGATTTCAAATACATTTTTAACAATGATAATATAACCATAATAATAATAATATATCAAATGCTGATGTTTTGGCAATGCATTCTGTCAACAGATTCAAAATGTCTGTCAAATCCTGGCTAACTAGTTTTATTTTAATGCAGACACGACCAATTTCGATCAAATAGAATCTCATGCAACTAAACTACTAATTTTATGTATGATAGAGTTAATTTTAGTATGATAAAGTAATGTGCCTGGCCACATTAGATTATTTTTGATGAAATTTATGAAAAAAGAAACGTATTTCTTTCGTAATTAGAGCTCATTAATAAACAGATGCATACAATAAATACATGCTGCTGTAATTTTATGTGTGCACCAAGCCCAGAAAGAGGTTTTCCGGGCCTCAAGTAGTGCCCAACTCTTCTCTCGGCCCGGAAAAGAACCACTTTCTTGGCTTCTTGAATTCCTCACTTTTGTTTGGTGTACGAAGACTTTTGGGATTGACTGTATGTGACAATGAACACATGCCTCAACAAACTCATTCTAATATAGGTACCTCAATTATTATTTGTGCCATTCTTTATGCAAAAAATCGCTATTCTCTACTTGAAATCAATATTTGTGTAACTTATTTTTCTACTTACTCATAAAACCAGCAGAGCTGACATAGTTACTTAACATTAATTAAATTTTTCGCAAAATACACGTTTTAGGAGCTTTCCGTTACATAACAAAAATGAATGACATTATCATGAATACTTTATCGGTGTTTTTCGATGCTTAAGATACCACAAAGTATTGGGCATTTGTTTGATCAGCGTCTATCGTTATCAGTCGATTTCATATCTGCCCGGTCCACATGCCTAGTAGAAAAAAATCGAAATATTCTCATGTATCATTTCTAACTCTACAGTAGCAGGCACGCAGGTACAACTATACGAATTATTCGAAAATTTGGGTGCGTTTGATGTAGTGTAAATGCAATGAATAAGGTATATTTGGTATTTATTGTGCTACTTGCATAAACATTGAGTTTCTTGTCGATCGCCTTTCTCTGCATAGTAATAGATATTTTCTACACGCAGTTCTTTTAAAAATGTGGAAAAAGAATGTAAGTACGTAAGTTTACAACCATCTTATTCTACTAATTCGTTTCTTTTAAATTGGTTATTCGCATTTTTAGCGCATTTCCCCGAAACATAGCAGCAATTCAGAGGAGCAAACGGCCTATATGTTCCATTTTGAAATAGACGCCTTGGGCACAGCATAGGCAACCAACTTTGCAACCGACGCTACTAGAAACAAACGGTAAAAATTCCGGTTGTTAATCATTGCGGGAAAAGTGCGTATTTAAACCTAGCATCATTAATTTACAATATTTAATACGTCTTCTTGCTAATAATTTTGAAGTTGCCACATCGTTTGATTTAAAGCCATTTTATCTAAATTATTTTGTGATATATTATTAAATATATACCTATATAATTTTGTTTATTTGAATTAAAGAATGCATTCTAAATATATTATTATAAATGTTTTATTTTAAGTTTTAGCATTTTATTTTTCTGAAGCAGCTCTGGTGTTCATCTGAGCTCGTATTGGATCAAATTCGGTGTTATATTCTGTTCGGTGCACAAAAGAATCGTTCCTTCGTCAATATCGTAGTTACTTTAAAGTAACCCTCGGCGACATCTATTGACTATTACAGTTTTAGCCGCCAAGCACAATAACGCTGCGCGCGTCTATCGGTTGCAAATGAAAACTAGCCCACAGAATACGTTTTCAGTACCGTTTTATGACAAATTAATACTGCCCCAGTGTTGAATACACTTTTTTGTGCAGAATTGTATGACGAGTAATTATGTACAGGTGCTCAAATTTCGAAATCGTGACCGTGTAAACTTTGTGGTTTCATAAATAATTACACTATCAACCACAGAGAATATTTCACTCTAAAATGGTTTCTAATACATTTAATTTTTAAGTTATTTCCCGATTGATACCAAAAACATAATTCAATTCTTTCTTCTTTGGAATACATTATTTTGGTTAAATACAATTTTCAAATCAGGATTAGACAATAGGCTCAAGTTACTATGGTCAATGTTCAAACTAATTTAAAACTATAATTGTTTACGGTATTCTTACATCCAAACCATCAGAACTAGTTTCGTTAATGTTTTATTGTTAAAGACTACAAAATAGTAAAAATACAAGGGTATAAAATAAATATGTTAGAAACAAAAAAGCGCACTGGAAAACTAACTCCTATTCGCTCTGTTGCCCCATCCCCTCCTATGTTCGTCCTTAAACTCGTCCTTAGCCCTCATCCTGGCCAAATATTCAGGATCGTCACTTTCGATAGCCTCCTCCTTTTCCTGGTCTTCCTTGTCATCATCATTCAGCGATATTCCAGCCAACGAAGCCTGCTGCAAAGACAACGGAGCATTCTGCTGTTTCGAAGGATCAGGAAAAATGCCATCCTGAACACGTTTCTCGTAAAATTCAGCCACGGTCATCGTGGGCAACGACGGATACCCAGCACCAAAAACAGCCTTCTGAACGTCATCTCTCGTGATGATGATAGGCTTCAAAGGTGGCGGAGGTGGTCTCCTAGTTGGCTTTTCACGGTCTCGACCCAACTTTGCCATATGCTCCAATATGGGTTTCTCCATCTCAATACTTCTAATCTCGTCAATCGCTTCATAAATAAACAACTTAATCATCGTCAAGAAATAGTTACGTTTAATCTCCTCATCGCAATGTTCGTTCTGCATATTAACCTTTAAATCTTTTAGAATCGTTTTTAGTTCCTTCTGCTTTTGAAATCTTTGAATTTTATCAGCTCTGGTATTCACCTGAGAGCGTATTTGATCAAATTCGCTGTTATTCTGGTCAGTACACAAAGCAATCGTTCCTTCGCCAAAATCGTAGTTACTCAGACCGTAATCGTTGCAACGTTGCAAGAAGTCTTTGAAGTAGACCTCAGCGACGTCTATTACAGTTTTCCGATCACCCGAAGTCAGCTTTAGAGACAAGACGCCTAATAGCGCCGGCAGCATGAGATACTGTAGATTTTCTGTCGGGATTTCATCGATCGATTCATTCGAACTGAATAAACCTGCGATCGAGACGAGGCGCGTCGCATCTTCGAACATACGCATCCCCCTTTTCACGTAACTCTAAAAATATTCACAATTATTTACAAATAAACCCAAATGAGTGGGTATCTTACTTGGAAATTTGAGCTGTTTGTAGGTTCACTCAACGTATCTAGGTGGTTATATAAATCCAGACCTTCTCGGAACAGAGCGGAGAGGCTTTTTTCCTCGTTTTCCGCGGATATTGTAGCCATCCTTGCGAAAATGTAGGAGATTCTTAAAAAAAAGGCTTGGACGATACCTGTTCAAAATGGATAACACCAGATAACACCGACAGACACACCAAAACAATGCTTTTTGATCTAAAGTTGAAATGTGCTAAAGGCGTACAAATTTATTATTTTAACAAATTTCAACAATAAATTATAAATTCTTGGGGTATACCATTCTTTGATACATGGCTTTGTAATTTTAAGCCATTATAATTTAAAACAAGATATGTGAATGACATATAAGTAATTATCATTAGATGTAGGTGTAATTGGGTCTTTTGCTCCGCGTATGGTGGTTTGACGTTGGAGCTGTCAGTTTTATGGTTTTAAGCCCAATGCAAAAATGGCAAATGCATTGGTGAGATTAGGAAATGTAACTAGAAACCAATTAGGTAACGTTTAAAATACTAACACACTTCTACGATCCCTTAATTTTCAATTAACACAACACCTATAACACTTACTTAAACATAACCTCAACCCCGTCATATGTTATATAATTACAGATAAACTGATCATTTATTTTTTTAACAGGTGCCTCAGCACCCTTGGCAAATTATGGCTCTGCTTTATGCTACTCAACCCCACCGCCTCAGACGAAAACAACATTCGGACCTCTCGCAGACGAAGACCGTGTTTTCACCAACTTATACGGGAAACACGATTGGCGACTAAAAGGTGCCCTAAAGCGAGGCGATTGGTACAAAACTAAAGAAATTGTATTAAAAGGAGCCGACTGGATCATCGGTACCCTTATTTAAATATTTCCCTAAACAATAAAATACCTAGATAATATTTTTAGATGAAATTAAAACGTCGGGTCTCCGTGGTCGTGGCGGGGCTGGTTTCCCGTCTGGTATGAAGTGGTCTTTCATGAATAAACCAGGCGACGGTAGACCGAAGTATTTGGTGGTGAATGCTGACGAAGGTGAACCTGGAACTTGTAAGGATAGGGAAATTATGCGTCACGACCCTCATAAGTTGGTCGAGGGGTGCCTTATTGCTGGTAAAGCTATGGGGGCCCAGGCTGCTTATATCTACATCCGTGGGGAGTTTTATAACGAAGCTGCTAACTTGCAAGTTGCGATTGCAGAAGTAAGTTTGTTTTAGGTTTTTAATAGTTGTATTATCTGTTTTGTTTTAATATCAATTTTGATAGAGAACGGCTTTAAAGTAGTTAGAATCTCTAATTGATTGACATTTTTTCTAATATTTTAGAAAAGTTAGACATTGCTGAGATTGCGTTCGAGAAAAAATTGTGTGATAATCGATTTCATATATTAGAAGGACTATGGTCATTTTTGTTTTTAAGAAATCTGGATTATGTTGCTGTTAACTGAAATGAAAGGAATGGTGCCAGTAATATTTTTATGAATATGGATACTGGTTTGTACTATTTTCTATTGACCAATATGTTCCTTCTTATTACTATATTTGTAATTGTAACTATATTAACAATTGATAATAGAATAAGAAAGAAAAAATAAGAAATATACAATAAGAAAGAATTATATTGCAAAAAAACTTGCTTTTCGTGGATGAAGACATTTAATTTTTAGTAAAATTGGCAGAACATTCTTTAAATATTGTGGAATCAAAATACATAATAAAACTCTGATGTGGCCAGGCACATGATTTTTTCATACTATATAGCAGTATCAAACACTGACTCTATCAAATACACACGAGTCAACAAGGAAACAAATTTGATGTTTCTATTAAAATTACCTTGCCTTGCAAAGCAGCAATTTACTGCATCTATAAAACAAAATAATTGATGTACCTTGGTGGTGACAAATAAAGAAATCAGTTACTTGATTTCTTTATTACTGATTTAATACTAATTTCAAATAGCATAATAAATATCCCAATATATGTAGCAAAATGTTCATTTTAAAATATATTTTCAGGCATACCAAGCTGGTCTCCTGGGTAAAAACTCCTGCGGCTCTGGCTACAATTTCGACGTCTTCGTCCATAGGGGTGCTGGAGCGTACATCTGCGGCGAGGAAACCGCCCTCATAGAATCCATCGAGGGCAAACAAGGAAAGCCACGCCTGAAGCCCCCATTCCCCGCTGATGTCGGAGTTTTTGGCTGTCCCACTACCGTTACCAACGTAGAAACAGTTGCTGTAGCACCTGTAAGTAATGATCGATTTTTAATTACTTTTATATAATCGGAAGACTTTTCTGTTGTTTTCTTTCTAATAATACAATGTGACTTGTAGACAATTTGTCGTCGTGGTGGGAAATGGTTTGCTTCCTTCGGAAGGACCCGTAATTCCGGAACTAAGCTTTTCAACATTTCCGGACATGTGAATAAGCCGTGTACCGTCGAAGAGGAGATGAGTATTCCTTTGAAGGAGTTGATCGAGAGGCACGCTGGTGGCGTGACTGGAGGTTGGGATAATTTGTTGGCTGTTATTCCGGGAGGTTCTTCGACTCCACTTATTCCCAAACAGTAAGTATCTTTAGACAAATGTGATACATAAACCTACTTCTCAAAATTTTTTTATTGAACCTTTTTTTGCCATTTTTCGAATGCTGTGCGTTCATCACATGCAATGCACTGGACTGGCAAAGCCCTAAATTCTGAAAAATCTGTCACTATTGTTTTATTCTAACGTTTTCTCTTTGTTAATAGTGTTTGCGATGACGTCATGATGGATTTTGACGCACTTGTAGCTGCACAAACCAGTTTTGGCACTGCTGCAGTCATCGTTATGGACAAAAGCACCGATATAGTCAAAGCTATCGCTAGACTTATCCATTTCTACAAGCATGAGTCTTGCGGACAGTGCACACCATGCAGAGAAGGTAGATTTACATTTATTCTATACAGTAACTTTAATTCAATTTTACTTTTTTCACATATTAAGTTTTCAAAAAAAAATTATATACATATTAGATAAACATTTAACAACTTAATATAAAACTTTTAAGATAAACAATGAGAACTAGACACGTTCTTAAATGCATTAGTTTTATTATTAAATTCATTACCGGTAAATGACGCCAGACCCTCTTCTTAGTTTAAATCGTCTATACCTCTACCTGACCTGCGGTCCCAATGGTGCCTTCCAAAGGTTATTTTTGTTTATCACCCTGCATATATATTTATATATAAATATATTCTTCTATTATTTTGTTCAGGTATCAGCTGGATGAACAAAATCATACACAGATTTATCGATGGAAATGCTAGGCCCGATGAAATTGACATGTTGTGGGAGTTGAGTAAGCAAATTGAAGGGCACACCATCTGCGCTCTGGCCGATGGTGCCGCATGGCCCGTGCAAGGTTTGATTAGACACTTTAGACCAGAATTGGAAGAGAGGATGAAGAAGTTCCACGAAAAGAACCCGAAACGTGTCGCCCAATAAGTTGTAAGTTATTTTTAAGCCCAAACTCAAGATTGTATTAGTAAAATCTAACGGTAATACAGTATTTAGTGAAATTCAACTTTAGATTTTTATTGTTTTGGTTTTACTTTTCACTCATACCTATGCTTGGCGACGTAGGTGCACCCAATATGTATAATTTTGTAAATAAGTGAGTTTTATTGATTAAATTAAATAAATGTTCAGGGTTTTAAGATTTGTGAATTTTATTGATTTAATTTGTACTGTATGGTTATAGTATATACAGTAAAACTACTTGAACCTGCAAGGCTCAACAAATAAAAATTTAGTTCGGGTTAGATTATGAGGAAAATCTTCCAATCTAATATTTTTTAATTTTGCTCGTACAGTTGTGGAGTTTTGCTTGTACAGTCTGGGCCACAAACTATTTATCTAGCTTTAATAACTACTTTTCATGAATTTTACTGGACATCCAAGCTTTGTTTTGAAGTGATTTTATGCCTTTAAAACGACAGGGATTTGTTCACTTGCCAACAATAAGCAATTTCAAGTTTTTGGCACCATAACAGTAGGCCTCTCCTTGCAGTGCTTGCCACCAAAGCATTTTTCTCCTTTAAAGTTGTTTAAAGAATTTAAAGAAAACTCCCATGCATCTCCTTTTAAAATGTAATTGTTATTGTATTGAATTTTTTGTTTAGTTAAACAAATGATCACATTGGTTTTCTAAAAGTTTGTCAAGGTTTTTCAAAATTGTCGACTATGTGTAAGGAGGATTTCGAATTGTTTTATAATATCTCTATTTTTCTTTTCACCCTTTTCTACCTCCGTAATGAATTTTAATTTCTCACTCAGTGTTAAACACTTTAAATTGCGCTTTGACAATTTTACTATTATCAAGATAAAAAAATCTGTATAAAAATAGTTTAAAACTATTGTACACAAAAACAAAATTGAGTTATGGGATAATTCATGTTAGAGAACTTCGACTGTAATTCTATTGAAATGGGTGTAAAACAATTGCATTTATCGATAGTGATCTAGTAGAAATGCAAAAAAAGGTCATTAGAAAAGAAATTTTAGATTATTAATGAGATTGATGAGATTAATGAGATTGTGAAAGGGGAACCTTTATTTAAGTTAAATGTAGCAATAACCATTTATATCATAACCAGAAGTTACACGTGTTGCAGCTAAAATTGTGACGACATTGACACTAATAACACAGGTAAGTGTTGACACTTGACAGATTATATTCAGCTTTGAAAATAATTAAAAATGATTTGAAAACATCCGGAAAAGAGAATTTAGTTGGAGCTATACTGTTCCTTACAACTATTTTTAAACCGCATCTTGCATTTTATTTTATTTTTATTATGATGAATTTTATTTTGTATTATACAGGTCTTAAGGGATGGATGTTGGATTATATGAATGGATTGTATGAATAACCTTTTGTTCTTTTTTATGGACTTCATATCAGTTTTATACATAGTTGTGTTCAGCATTAGTTTATGAGTGTTTTGATGGCAGGGAATCAGCCAAATCGTTTTGTACTCTCTTAACAATAAATGAAAACAATTTTTATATTGAAAAATAATATTATAATTCTCTTTCATACATATAATGCGTTTGGTTAAAAACAATATACACAAAAATAACATTTGTAAAAACTTGTATAATGTTAGATTTGATAGAACTTGTTTTAGCTATAATATATCAACAAAAAGTAATTCCATCTTATGATATGTCAAAAAGTCTGAAGTAAAATGCTATTACAGACTTCTTTCATCATTCATTAAATGAACAAATATTTTCTTTTGGTAAGCATCAATTTTTCTGTAATATGGATGATAAATGCAGCTCAATTATTCACTGTTATTGCCAATAATAAACCAATTTAAAAATGTACACATGGTCTATTAGAAAATAAAAGATTGCCAAGTTTTCATAATAAAATAAAATATGTATATTGAAAATATATTTATTAAACTTTTGTTTGAAATTCTTTTTGATGTTTTTTAGGGTTCAAGAATTATTTAGGTGTTCCAGTAATTTTAACTAACCCTGTAAAAGATTTCTATTACACAATTTTTTTTTCACAGAGTATTTTTTTATGTATTTAGGTTGGAGTCAAATTGAGAGTTTTTTACCACCTCCACAGTTATCACAAAAATATCTAACAAATGACTAATAAAATTACTTCTTTAGAGCAAAACAAGAAATACATTTTTATGCCCCTAATGCTCAATTATTTTAAGTGTTAGACGTATTTTATTGTTTTATATATTTTACCCCATGGTACTTTTTCAGCAGTCCTACTTAAAATCAATTCAATAGATCCACAATTCATGTGTCCCATAATGCACACAATTAATTATGTAACATTCCATTAGTGTAATTGAAATTGATATAGC
The DNA here is from genome assembly GCA_964023965.1 of Melinopterus prodromus. Classification (NCBI taxonomy): domain Eukaryota; kingdom Metazoa; phylum Arthropoda; class Insecta; order Coleoptera; family Scarabaeidae; genus Melinopterus; species Melinopterus prodromus. The sequence goes on from OZ030393.1 coordinate 64,771,816, forward strand.
TTGAAATATACTTACTTACTTTGATATATCAATTCTAGATGTTCTTACTGAAATTATTTTTGTTCGCTGCGTTTTTAGCTGCCTCGAAATCATCGTCATTAGGGCACGGTGTGAAGGCCTTTATCAAAAAGAAAAATGTACAAAACTATTCGGTATTTCATTATAAAAATGACTCCGATTACTCTTTTGTCGAATACAACTTATATGTACAAAATGCGATTTCTCGAACAATTGCAAAACATGTCAGCGAATTTCAAAGAAATCATACCATATATGATGTTATTATTTTCGAAAATAGAGACTGGAATTTTGATTGTGTGTTCAATAATCTGAATAATGTTTATGAAGGCTATAGCATGGATATTTTGGGTATTGTTGAAGAATTATTAAACTACACTTTTGTCAGGCATAGGTACGTATAATTTTATATTTTGTTATGTATTTTAATAAATATTAATAATATTTGTCGTGTTTCTTATAGATATAATTCATCCTTACAAAGAAATAGCACTAATTTTGGAGTAAACTTCTCAGCAACATTACTGTTCTGTAATTCAACTGAAATATTTGATCAGAACATAAAGATTTTATCACCCGTATTAAAAAGCAGGTAAAAAATAGATCGTTTATTTGCCGAATTTAAAACCCTGTAACATGTAATGCATCTACAGATATGTCTTGATCTACAACAAAGAAATTGTAACTTTTTCGGAAGATTTATTTCTAATGACATTCTCCGGCGTTTTGTGGTTGTTATTTTTCACATTACTTGTGGTAATGGCGTTCTTATTTCGAATAGCGAGCGTTTATTATCAAAAAATTTACAATGATTGCACTTCATGGTCGTGGACTGATATCAATTTATGGGTCATTGCTTCAGCAAGTCAACAAGGTCAGTAAGCCAACATAATATATTATTTAAAACGAAATAATCATGTACAATTTTCATAGCTATGCATAATTTCAGGATTAAGTTTTACCCCGAAAAAATTTGCGACGTGTACAATTTTTCTTCTATCATACGTACTTGGTTATGTACTGTTCAGCAGTTGCACAGCGGATATTACATCAATTCTATTGAGAGAAAATTCAAACTGGATTGGTTACAAAGATATAAATTCTCGAAGCTTAGGAACTGTTTCTTTGAATTATGCTACTGATATTGAATATGTTAATACGTTGGTATGTTTATTTTTAACTGAATTTATTCATGGAGTTTGGCAGCAATCAGAAACAGTTAATACTTGATTTAGCTATTATGATTAATATCAGTAACTTTCAGAAAAGACACAGCAGTGTCAATACAATAGAGGAACTGTTTGACACAATAGATACAGAATATACAGTTGCTATTGTACCAGAAATACTTATTGATCACTATGCATCGAAAACAAGGAGTTTTTATAAAACACATGGGGTGGCAAAATTAGATATGTATTACGAGTATAGTTGGTGTATATGCGAAGGTCATGAGTATTTGGAAACTGAAATAAACAAAAGGTATATTATCCAACATTATTTTCTACAGAAGAGCCCCGATTATCCGAAATTACATAGCGCAAGTCGGTTAATCGAGACACTACTGTAACTAGAAGTTAATATAATATAACTTGATATATTGCAGTATTATAAAACTACGTCAATCTGGTGTATTGAAACGGATTTTGGGGAAGCACGTCAGAAAATTTACGAAAAACGTAAAATACCACTCTCAGGCTGGGATAGAGCATATAAAGTCCGGAATTCTATTGTTTATAGTTGGACTATTGATGTCCATTTTATTTCTAGCATTTGAATTCCTGTTGGCGTACTACAACGAAAACAAATCACATGTTGAAAAGTAAATATTTGATGTTATAAATTATAAAAGTTATCAGATATTGAGTTAAGTTCAAAGTTAAGCCCATATTAAAAAGGTGTTGATAACGTCTACAGATGTTATAAGAGAGGCTGTCATAAGTATAGTTTGTTGTAATTTATTCACGAATAAAGCACGAGTTTGATAATCATGAAGTTTCCAATTATTCTTAAACCGTGTTTGTTGTTTACAACTGTTTTTGGTACTCCAGTCTACGAAGAATTCAGCAGTGAGTTATTATCTTTGATATCATATTTTTATTCCATATACAGAGATAGTACATTCAATACTTGTGTAATGGATAAAAAAAATTATTTTTACGTTATCGAGAAAAGGCGTATTTTAGATATTGGATGCCTATAGTCCGAATATTGATTTAATAAAGGCTGGTTGCAAAACAGAAAATTGTAAAATTTTCGCTCCTAGTTAATTTCCCACAATTAAATGTAAAATTTCATAGGGAACTATGAATATTATCTAACTTTGAATATTTTGTCTCAATTTAAAATATATGTATTATTTTGTTTTTATCGTTTGTTCTTAAGTCAACACTATTATTAATAACAAATTTTGACCACTGAATTTGATAATGTGATATTTCAATTGTAAAAATGGTACTGATCAAAATGATAGTTTACTTTGGACAAGTTCAACAACTTCTTGTTTTTTCGACCAGCCTGTGTGTTAAATATGGAGGACTCACAACTTTATAGCTGGTTTAGTTGTGTATATATCGGGACGTTCTCCATAAAAGTATAAATTTCAGTACAGTATAATTGATGCAATTATTTGCAATGTCCAGGTAAGGTACTGGAGACCAATCCAATTGAGGATTCGAACAGGAATAATGTGACTTTAGTGAATTTTGAAATTAATTCTGTACCCATTTATATAAATAACATGCAGAAATAAAGTGTAATTCTGAATTGATTACTTCTGAAGTTTTCTATGCACACTACAAGAGGCTATTTTTTCAAGAAATAATATATTAATTATTATTCTAAAGGACAGATACTTTACCGTCTGTTTTAAATAAAAAAATATCAGGTTTTATGTCATTTCTGAGAAGATTCAAGAGAAAACAACAAATAGCAAGTGCACGTTCCAGAAGATAATTACGCAAACGTATAATAAGGTCAATATTGATAACCCCAGCAGAGAATTTATAAAGCTGAATGTCAAAAATATTTCATTCGAATATACTTACGAGAGAGGAGATTCCAAAAAAAATGAAGGCGGCAATTTTTGTCATCCTCTGCGTACTATTTACAACAATTTTTGGTGTCCCTGTGTACGAGCAATACAACAGTAAGCAAATATTTTTATTAAATTTCGTGGATTATGTGCGACATTTTTAGATTATTGCTACAATATAATATGCCCACAAGAAGCTACCGGATGTAAGAAGGAAGTGAGAACGTTGAAAGATCGCAGGCTTATTAGAACTACCGTTTATTGCAAGAATAGATATGGTAAGGTCAATCAGGGAAAAAGCAAAATTTAAAAAAAAAATTTACAAATTGTGAAATTAATTTTTGAATTTTATAGGTACGGTTCTGGATACCAATGTAAGGGACGATTACGGTGGTTATCAAGAGGGCATCACCACTCAATCGGACCATTTTACCGGAACTGTATCCCGTAGGAATAATAATTATGTGAGCCCCTTTTGAAGAAGGTTATGTACTATTAACTTATTTTGTATTGCATAAAATATAATATAATATTGTAGAATAAAGTTGAATTCGGAATTGATTATGTATTTATTTATAATTAGCCTTTTTTAACGTGTTTGCGTCATAACTTGTGTGCATTGGGTGCACGATTTGTATCAATGGGAATTTTAGCACTGAAGCTTATAGCACTGAAGTAGGGTGTCCTAGTAATCACGTTCTAATGTGCCCTTAAGATAGCTAGCACAAGCGATAAAAGAAGATTAACAATCAGCATACTGTGTGATGGTATTTTTCTGGTTGAATTTTAATAATCTGTAATTTATAACAATTATTTGTTGACCAGTTGGCCAATTACTAGCAGAATATGGGCAGAATAAGCGAACTTAACATCATCATTTTCGAAAACATGCACCATTTCAGCAGAGAAAATAAGCGTTTATTTGACATATTGTATCTAATCGTATGGCGGTTCTGGTGGAAGAAATATCAAGCAGACTGAAACAGTTTGACAATTTTTTACAATGTTATATGTTCTGTTTTATTTTTTATTAGTTTGATAATTTACCAGTTGTTGTGTAACAATCATTAGCCGGTGTCGCATCAACGAACTAACTAACTTGCACATATAATTTCCTTTTTGTCCTGGAAAGGTTTTTCCGTTCTAACAGGGTTTTTCAACCATCAAGAAACTATCAATTTTGATTTGGTGGATTGAAACATGTTATTCCATTCAAATATTTTATCATTATCATAAGTCAAAGATTACAAAAAATATCGTATTTGAAGTATATTTGGCTGGCGATTAATTAAAATTTTGCCATTTCGATATATTATATCGCAATATAATGATACACCAAATAATTTTAGTTATTGTTTTTGGAGCGTTTAGTATTACTGCCCTGGATTATGAAGGAAGCAATTATTGTAAGTATTACTTCGCTATAAATATGTACACAATCTGCATACCATAAGCAGATTATGTTAAACTTCAATTCTAGTTTTTATATTTTTTATTGAAATCCTGGCCTGAATTTTTTTGGTCCTATCTGAGCATATGAAATTAAGGACTCGTTTTCTACAATTAGTGTGATTAAAAAAACATTTCTAAAGTTTGGTTTGCTTTTATTATGTATTTTAAAAGTATAGTTAAAAATTATAAAACTAGCAAAATACGGAAGGATTTTAAAGGAAAATTTTTAATTTTATTATTTTGTTATAACAAATACTTTTTGGCATATCTTTTTCAGTGTAAACTATTTCAATGTCTCCCAGTTTCAATAGATTCGGAACGTGTAAGTTATTTATTTATTCCCCATAAATAAGAAACGTTTAGATTTTTGCATTTGGCGTCACTCTTTTAAAAACCTGGTTGTAGTTTCGAACTTTTCAGTCTGGATAAGAGAACAGCAAGATTCAATCTTCCTTTCATCTTACTTCGAAAGCAAAACATGAATGTGAAGTCAAGGAATAAATTAGAATACTTGTATACTGGTGTCAATGGAAGAAGAACCAGCAGTTGATTATATTTTGTTTTCGCAGGTAAGAAGCATTTTTCTAACTGTACTCAAGCAGGATGCTCCAATAACATAAGCAGCTGTGTTCAGGTGATCTTGCTCACAAACAATAGTCAAATGTTGAGTGTCACAACTTTTTGTGATGGTATTATACTTGGATCTACACAGATGGTCAGCAGAAGAAGCTCCACATCACGATTTCAGAGAATATGCAACGTGTCAACGGGCGTCACTAGTAGTAGCACGAGCTACTAATATTTAGACTCCATGTTATCTATACATTAAGACTAATTTTTAATATTCTGTAACTACTGTTTTTCTTTTAATATTACATAGTATTCTTTTTCATTATCTCAAGTTTATTCTTCATTGAATGTGGGTTTTGTTTATGTAAGAACTATTGTAACTAATATTAAGTACCTTTCTGTGAAATAAAACTATAGTAATGAATGTGAAAACCAAATTTGTCAATAAGTTTTTTGGATAATAAATTCAAATCACGTTTATTTAATATTTTCTGCTACCAAGACAACTAAAAGATTTTAAAAAAATCAATGAGGTCATAAGTAAAAATGTCTGATATTAGCTTCACATAAAAATGTGTATTTTGATTCTCAAACGTCGACGAGTCCGAAGACTTTTGCCGCTTGCCTTGTAAGCAACACATGATAGTTTTTATAGTAAATTTTATAATTTTCATAATAATCAAAAGCGGCAGTTTTTGATATTATCAGGAAAGGAACCTGAATTCTTTTCCATGTAGTCCCCTAAAGGGGACTATATCACCAAAATAAACCGGTAACCAGATTGTTTCTAAAACAAGTTTGTCCATTTTATGACAAGATTTTACTATCTATCTATGTGCCACTCTGTTCTACTCTAAAACTAAAATATTGTGTTGAATTTTTGGCATTTGTCCTGTTTTTGGAAGCCCCTGTCCAGGATATTTAATTTTCTGACCTAGCAACTCGATTTCTGAATCGACATAACTGATTTCATTGTCAATTTGTTTTTAGAGATAGACCATTTTAAGTAGGTTATACTTAATGCTCTGCAACATCAACATTGGATGACTAGATCAAACAGTTTTCTTTGAGATTTCCTAATTTACTGAGCTGGCGAATTGTTATCAGTTTTTGATAATGTGCGGCATCATTATACTTCCGAAATTTCGTCTTATCTATCAACAAGTCAAGATGTAACTCAGTAGAATATAAAGAAGCATTAATTCTTATAACAGATATAATAACACAAAATAGTAACAAAAATTCTAAAGATTAACATTACTTTAAATACCTATTTAGGTTAAAATATACTTTAGACTTTGCATTATTGCAGTAAACATTATCAAGGGCAGTGAACAGTCCAGTACGGAGGGTATTGAAATTCAGTATATAAATATAAATTTTACAGGCATAGAACTATTAGTTTGCCAATATATTATAGCATTTATAGGCATCTATTTCAAATTATCGTGAAAATGTTCAAGTTAATTATCATAGGTTTCCTGTTGGGTAACTTTTGCAACAACGCAGCGCAAGAAGGCGATGATATGTGTAAGTTTACCTAGAAATTATATTGCCAAAGATCAATCGATAGTTTACCATTATTTATTGATTTCTGTTGTAGGTGCTCAGAATTATGCAACATGTAGCTCCATTTGTGAAGACGATTCAATAACAAAATGTTCAATTTCAATTTATGTATATCCCCAGCTCAGGAGGCGTACTGAAATAACAAACTGCAATGGTGTTAAAAGTAAGTAGATATTTTAAAAAGCTGCAATCAGATTTGTTCAAATATACTCTATTTTGTAGAGGAAAACACCGTGGAAACCGTTGAAAATGAGTCAGCTATGAATGTTACATGCCGAATCGAAAATTCTATGAGTGGCGACGACGACAACTTTGTGGAAATATCGAATACTTATAGTAATATTTATACCACCAATATGAGAAACAAGAAAAAATAAGATTTTGCAATACGTTTCCGCATAATTGTATTTATTGTTTATGAACAATCTATATTTGTATTGTCTTTAGAAGAACTGTATCGTCCACGTTTGTTAACCCCACGTGCTTAATTTGTGAATAACATAATTTAACTTTTCTAATTTTACCAAGATGTGGATTTTTTTCTATATAGTGCATTGAAATAAAATAATTATAACGTAAAAATGAGTTTTCCATTTTCCATTCGACCTCTATTTTCTTAGTTGTCTTTAGTGTTCTTCGAGTTAGCTCTCATGTTTATGATAAGAGTTCCTATAATATTCCCTACATTTGACTTAATTCCTTGGAACTTACCCTACTTAAGTATTAGGTACCTAATTACAGTTGGATTTCATGAAAACAGTTCAGTAATTCCCACAAAGTATGTCATCAGAGTCAAAGATTACAAAAAATATCGCACTTCAATGTAGCAGTTGCCCTACATGTCTTGCCATTTCGTTGGATAAAGTGACAGAACAATGATACGCATAATTTTAGTTACAGCCATTTGTGCTTTTATAGCTAGTGCCCAAGATTTAGAATCGGATTTTTATTGTGAGTATATATGGTTTCGTATCTTTTTGTTATCAAAGGACCATATTTCCAGGCATTATTCTAAGGATTTTTTCCGACTGCACAAATATAATAAATATAATTTCACCATTTTCTATTGGTTTTAAGTAGTAAAAAGTACCACGTCGGATGAAAGAATATTCGAGAAAAAAAGTCAATTACTTAATAATTATAGGACAATTTTGATAAGACTGGGAAACATGAATTTTTTAATTGGAAAGTAACTTGTGTTTTTAATTATTTCTGTGCTGAACACAAATCAGTAAGAGGTAAGTTAATATAGTACTGTTTACAAAGCTTAAGAAGTATAAAATTTCCCTTGAATATGTCTCTAAAAAAATAGATCTTTTTTGCATTCCAGATTACTTGTTTTCTATTCAAAAACTTAGACGTTCTGATTTCGTGTACGTAAAAAGAACTAACTTCTAATGAATTTCGTTCTTTATGGACCAAGAAATTTCGTACATGTTGTAAAAATTAAACAATTTACTCCACAAATTTGAGATTTCCACTGTACATTTTGTGTTCAGCAGCACGTTAGAATAATGCCTGTTTCCAGGTGTAACTTTAATTTTGAAGAACTTTCAATTCGTGTTTATTTTAGGTGATGAGTATTTTACTTCATGTAATAGTACTGAAGTAGGGTGTCCTGGTAACACACGTAAATGTTCTCTTGAGATAACCAGCACTAGCGATAAAAGAAGATTGGCATTCAGGATACTTTGTGATGGTATTTTTCTGGTACAATTATAATGATTTTGTTTATAACAATTATTTATTGCAGATCAAGTATTAGCTCTTGGGCAGAGTATGCGAACAAAGGACATAACATCACTATTTTCGAAAACATGCACCATTTTAGCGGAGAACAATAAGCGTTTATTTGATATTGTATCTAATCGTATCGCCATCATAGTGGATTAGAAATCATTCATATTTTGACACATTTTAACACTCTTTAACAATGTTTAATGTTCTGTTTTCACAGTATATATTATTTTTTTAATATACCATTTGTTGTGTAACATATCATCAGTGTACTAACTAAATGACTAGTGATTTTTATATCCTTTTTGTCATTCATAGATAGGTTTTCCGTTTTAAAACTGTAATTTCAACCTTCAACATACATTTAATTTTGACTTGGTGAATTTAAAATATGTTGTTATTCCATCCAAATACTTAATCGTTATCAAAGTCAAAGATTACAAAAAATATCTTTAAGTATATTTGGCTGGCGATACTCCAAAATATTGCCATTTTGATTCAATATACCGCAAAATAATGATACACCAAATAATTTTAGTTATTTGTTTTGGTGCGTTTATTATTACCGCCCAAGATTATGAAGCAGACAATTATTGTAAGTATTCTTCATTCTAAATTTGTCTAAAAGACTGAGGTTTACTTTGACACACCACTTTTAAAAGTTAGGATTTGACATCATTCTTTGAAAATCCTTGTCGGGATATCGAACTTTAATAGGAGAGCGCAATATTTAATCTTCCTTTCAAAGTAAAACATGAATATGAATACAAGGACTAAATTAGAGCAATAACTTTTATACTGGGGGGTGTCAATGGAAGAAATACCAACATTTGATTATATCTGATCACAGGTGATACGCATTTTACTGCGTGTACTGAAGCAGTAGGATGTCCCAGCAACACACGCAGCTGCTCTCGGGAGATCATTTCCACGGGCAATAATAGACAAATGTGGAACGTCAGGACTGTTTGTGATGATAATATGGTATCTGACGATTCGACAGACCGAATAACAGGAAGCTCAAGATCACTATTTCAAAAAACATGCAGTGTGTCAACGGGAAACAATGGTTCCCGTTCAGTTAGTAGTATTACCAGCGAAGTCTCTAACTCTATAACTATTAATTAAGATTCCAAATTTACTTTATGAATATTTTTTTTATATTTTTATTATCACATCTATAATTTTTCATCAACTCAGTTTTATTCTTAATCAAATGTATGTTTGGTTTATATAGTGTAATAAGTTGGGGATTTCAATTTAAACGCTGGTGTATTTTGCTTTAAGATGGATTCGAGCTTGGTACGAGACGAAGCATAGAAGTGATATTGGAGCGCAGGCGTCTGTGGCTTTGGTGTGAAAATATTTAGGGGTTGAAGAAGACACACAACAATTCACTCTCTTTGGTATCGGGTTTGATAATTGTGCTGTCTTGTGTTTTCTCGTTCCCAGCTATTTTAACGCGTAAGTTGTTTATAGAGTTTACTGATTTATATTGTGACCATCTCTGCCAAAAGAATGTTATCATTGTTTAGAATTAGCGTTCATCTCTTTTGTAAGCAGTTCTGCATTGTTCATTGATTATTTGTTTAATAGACTTCAAGAGTTGTTTTAGATTTGCGTTTTTATTGTAGAATAACTTAAATCAGTCCTTTTTGTGGAGAAGCATTTTTGGCTTATAAAAAGTATTGAATAATTGGCGGTACATCTTTCTCTGACAAAGTTTCAGAGAAAGTACCTACAGTTTTATAGCCTCCGGAAGAGAGATAAATAAAAAACAGGAAAGGATTATTAAAAGAAAATACAGATAAATAAATAAAACCATAATATATATTTGACACAGATTTAAAATGATTATTCAAATACAAATTCTTATAAACTATTCTTATCAACTATTCGTTGTCGTCGGGTGATTCCCTACTATTTTCGTCAGTCCTAGCACTTTCTATAACAGGGCCATGATCACCATCGCCGTGTTCCTCCTGTGATTTTTGTTCTTCTCCCTCTTTAACAACACTTTCTGCATGATGCTGCTTATTGTACTGCGCAAACTGATGTTGCATATTAGCAACATACTCCTCGGCCATGCAGCATGCTTGCTCGATTTCGTAATTATGCGAAACCAACGCCACCCATCTAGCTTCTAGACCACGCAACTGTTCGCCGCCTTTAGTCTGCAAAGACTTCCTCTGCCAATTTACCTCTTGGAGCGCTTGCCTCATTTCCGCCAGCTTCTTCGAGGCAATCTTCTCCAAGTCCGTTAAAGTTTGCAAGTATCGTTGCCAGGTCGGGCAACAAAACTCCAGCATTAACTGTAAATTTAAAATTCTTACCGCTTGGTGTTCTAACTGTGAATGAGAGTTATCCAAGCATTCCATCCAAGCACTCAGTTCGTTCAGTTTCCCGCTAGGTGGTGTTGGTAGTTCGTATCTTTTCATGGATAGCGTATCCATCGGTAACCGGTTTTGTAACCGTTCAAATTCGATGTGCATCATCGGCGTTTCAAACGCTGTTACGTTTAACGGGGGTAAGTGTTCTAAATAGTTTTTTGTGGGGCGAAATCTCCTGCATTCCTCTTCAACCATAGCGGAGGCCTAAAAACTGAACACGTTATAATATTTATGGGGATGCTTTTTAGTATAAAGCTTACAGATTCTCTAACGCCGGGTTCGTCATATCCTTGGTCAATATAGGGTAAAGCATCAACAACTACTTCACCAGACATTGCGATGATATCTTTAGTGCAACAGTAATAAAAATGGGAGCGTTATTCGAAATAAAGTGAGGTTACTATTTTGACAAATGACAATACACAATACAATACTGCAATGCAGCCACACGTAACACATCAAATACTGCTCAACTTATAATCGAAAACCTTTTGTGGAATGAAATTATATCAAGAAGACGTAGGTATACACTTACAAATAACAATATAAATGATTATAATTATATGTACAGGATTATATAGAACCCCCTCAAAACGATTTGGAGGGCAATTTTAATTATCGTGCGTTTGTGACACTGCCGATTAACGCGCCATCTGTAAGCAATTCTTACAATCGGAGCTAAGATTGGGCGGGAATGTTCAAAAACTCGAACGTCATTCTAATACCTTTAACGCTTAGTAACAATTTGTATTATTTATTAATTTTAAAAACGAAAGGAGGATGAAGACACAATAAATCAACGAAAATCTTTTCATTTTTTTTTTAAATAAGTATAAATAAAAACACTTTATACCAAAGAATTAATTCCTTAAATGCATCAAGTAACTATTCAAACTTTCTCAACCCAATTTAGTATCGGCAAATTGCTTGGCAACAGCAAGCACTTCATTGACGACACTAGGGTTGCTTCCGGAAGCTTGGGCGGAGTCAGCTTTACCCCCTCCCTTTCCGTTTATCAACTGGGAAATGGACGTAACCCATTCGTTGGCCTTCAACCCTTTTTCTTGGGCTTCCTTTGGCACGATGGCCAAACAGAAAATCTTATGAGACTCCGCGTCAACACTAACAAACATAGCGGCAGTATTCGGACTTAAACTCTTCACTTGTTTTAGCGCAGAATCTAAAGCCTTCGTATTCGCATAAGCTTTCAATTCTTTTACCAGAATTGGTAAGTTAGGATTTTCCGTAACAAAGATCTTTATTTCTTCGACTACTTTGTTGGCGATTGCTGCTTTCACGGCACGTTCCTTGTCATCGAGTGCTTTTTTCAGAGATTTTAACGAGTTTCTTATTTCTTCTTTCTTCCAGTATGGGATAACAGCGTGGGATACTTCTTCTGTTAGTTCGACGATGTCCTTAACGGTTTGTTTGCTGTCAAAGTTCGAACTCTCGATTATCGTTTTGATGTCGTTTAGTTTATTTTCCAGGAGTTCGTTCTTCTTTAAGGCCTTGGCAGCTTCTGGGCCTGTCAATGCGACAATTCTTCTAATACCTTAAAAGAAAATTGTCTCAATAACAACATACATAAATAGAAAACCAAATAAAAATAAAATATTAACTAAAAAGAAAACAGCCTTAACCTGCATTTGAACCCTGAGCATCAAAATTTGATGTAGAATATCTTGATCAATTAACTTAAATGTCCCAAATTCAAATACTGTCCTAAATTCCAACATATTTCTGTTTTGTTCTTGAAAATAAGAAATCCACATAACAAAAATTCCGTAACTGGTCTGAATTGGGGGCATTTATTTACCGTACACCACTTCTTTTTCTGACCTTTAGCAATGGCTTCTTCACTAGCGATAACAAAATCACCGATGTGTCCAACGTTACGCAAATGAGTTCCTCCGCAAAATTCAATGGAAGTTTTGGTTCCAGCCGGTCCGAAGGGATCTGCTTCCAAGGTTTCTACCGGAATACCAACGGAAACAACTCTAACTGGGTCTGGGTAAGTCTCCTCGAAAACAGCTCTCAATCCATTGATGGTTTTGGCAACACCCAGGGAGGTCTCTTTAGCGTACACGTCTTGCTTGGTATCGATAACATCTTTCGAGGCAAATTCAACCTTTTTAACCTGGTCTGCGGAGAGGGCTCCCTTATTGGTAAAGTCGAATCTGTCGACAGTAAATTGTAGATGTGACAAATAAAATGATTACTATGTGCACATAACTGTATATGCGTTTAATATTTTCCTGTTATTGTTTTTGTTATTGAAATAAATTTAAGAAGAATTCTTTGACATAGTTGCTAATTTTTTAAAGAAATTAAAGTCAAAATAACAATCTTTTGTTTTTAATTCATAGCAAATTAATTCAATGTGAATAATTGTCCATTATGCAAGGAAATAAATCAATGTTGAATATTAATAAACGCCTCCTTGATCCTTGCAGATTTATTTAATTAGCTGTATACATGTTTCAGAGGACACCACCACCATCAGTACATACAACCTACAAAGGAAAAAATGCGAAATAACTAATGAACTTGATAAAATTAAAAAACAAAAATCTCTCTAAAAAAACTTACTGTCAAAAATTATCTAAGCGGAGCATGAAGAGATACTATCGGGAACAAAACTATCTTGGAGGAGCACAGGAAAACACAGGATCAGTCACACGGATTGAATTAAAACACATAACCACAATTAAAATACGGAGACACAGTTAAAATTATCTTGAATACAGAACGTGTTTCAGGTACGTGTTTATCACTTGGCAGCTCGAGCCACAAGAAAATTGCGCGCAAAAACGAGTACACCAAATATAGATACAGGAAAAATCAACAAAATTTTACCACAACTCAAAGCGGGGGACAACGAATTCAAAAAACGACAAGAAGGGGGTGTAAACCAAAAATTAATAATTAAATTAAATTTATACCTCCGGCGAAACGGATTGGAGAAACTACTAGTATGAAAATAAATGTTAGTAAATAAAATTTCTTTGATCATTAAGAAGAAAAGTATTAGGGTGTTTTTTGTGTCGTTCTATTTCAGGTTGTTCAAGAAGGTCTAATTTATAACCTTTATTCCATTTGTGAAGTAATTTAACATCTACTTTGATGTGATTTGGTACATGTGTTTCACACAGAAACTAATTTATATTATAGAACAAATTTCATTTTTATAACCCCGACATTTTTATTTAAAAAAAAACATACCTCAGACGATCTGGAGCGACCAAAGACCCGCGCTGATCAGCTTCAGTCCCCAGAACCTTCCTCAGCGCAAAATTAAGAATATGTGTCCCCGTATGGTTATTCATAACTAAACGTCTTCTGGACGCGTCGATTTGCAACGTCACCTTATCGCCAACTCTCAGCGTGCCCTCCATGTTCCCGATATGGATGACATAACCTCCACGAACTTGCACATTTTTCACGGAAAATTCCGTGCTCTCATCGTCTGATTTTACTATGTAACCAGTGTCATAGATCTGACCGCCCTGTTCGGCATAGAAAGAGGTTCTGTCGAGGAGGACGCCTCCTTCCTGGCCGGTTGTTATGGAGTCAACGAAAGATTTGTTGTATCGTAGCGCGATTACTTTTGCTTCGCAAGTTTCAAAGTTGTAGTCCGTGGCCGTGCTGTCTGCGGTATAGTTGTATTTTGGGGAGTCGTCCGTTGGTACTACGCCTTTTTGTTGGAGCTCGGTGATGGCATGGACGTCTAGGTTGATGGTGTCTTCGACTCCGGTACCTTTACCCTATAATTAAATAATGACATGACAAATTTGCTTAATTATTACAAATTTTATTTACCTGAGAAATGATTTGAGCTTGTTTCTTCGATTCCTCATAAGTATCCATATCAACGCTTAACCCTTTCTCTTCAGCCATCAATTGGGTAAGATCTACGGGAAAACCGTAAGTATCGTACAATCTCCAAGCCACATCACCAGGCACATTCTTCGAATCGCCCAGTTTCACGATAGTTCTGTTCAACAGATTTCTACCACGCGATAGGGTTTTCAAAAATTGTTCTTCTTCCTCGTTGATGATGTCCATGATGCCTTGAGGATCCTTCTTGACCTCGGGGAATGTTTCGCCCAGCAACTCAACGACGGTGAGCACCAACGTTGCAAAGAAACTCGGGGGAGCATGTAATTTTTCAGTTGCGTAACGGACAGCTCTTCTTAATATACGTCTTAACACGTAACTACAACAAATAAATAAAAAAAGGTATTAGTTGTAGGATTCTTACAATTCTGAGTTAGGTAATTTGTTAGAAAAGTAGAACTAACATTGACAACAGTTTTAATAATGTTTGATACTATTTTGGTAATAGTTTTGTTAAAAGAAACTTTTATAAAGTTCTTCAACCATATGTTGCAGTTTATTGTTATAAATTTTAATAATTAACAAATATCTGTAGTTTTCGGAAAATATTTAGATTTTTTGTTATATAAGTTATATTTATTGTTATCTACACACAGACAATATTTTAAGTGAGGTGATAATACTTATATATTTTAAAACATTAATATATTTTTAAAAAAACAATAAAAATGAAAAGTATATAATTTTAAATCTGCAATAATCCACTATTTTTTCCTGCAAGTCTTTCGACATATACTTGCGTTTACTGCAAAACATGTTTACATCAAACTAACTTTTATTTAGATAATCCCAATCAATCTCATACTAAAATAATTTAACCATTAAAATAACTTTCACAAGTGTTTATTCACCGTATTTTCCATTGTTTCACTCACCCTCTTCCAGTATTATCAGGCGTACCACCATCAGACAGCGCGATGGTCAAAGTTCGAGCATGATCAGCCAATACTCTATAAGCCATATCAATCCCATCAGCATCCTCATCTCCAACCCTACCCTGATAGGCTGGAGCGCCGGTACCTTTCTGAATGGCCCCGAAAAGTGGCATAAACAAATCCGTATCGTAGTTGGACCGTTTCTCTTGAATAACGGAGACGAGCCTTTCGAGCCCCAAGCCGCAATCGATATGCTTCCTCGGCAGGAGTTTTAGGGAGCCATCCGATTCCCTGTTGAACTGGATGAAGACGAGATTCCAGATTTCGAGCACATCCGGGTCATCCTGGTTTACCAGTTCGGGAACTTCACGGTCGCCGATGCGGTCAAAATGAAGTTCGGAACAGGGACCGCAGGGGCCTGTCTCTCCCATCTCCCAGAAGTTGTCCTTCATGTTTCCGGGGATGACATGTGTTGGTTTTACACCGAGGTCTATCCATATCTTAGAAATTAGAGCGTAAATTGAATAATTTGTATTTACATTTTTTTGGACTTAATTTAAAATTTTATTGTAATTATTTGTATTTTTGCCACCAGTAAATAATAATTAAATTTTAAATTACTTAATTATTAAATACATATGAAAAGAAAGACATTGAAATTAATTGCTAATCAAAAGTTGTTTAGTTTGTATTTTTTGCAACGCTCTAGCTGTAGTAGTTTTGGAAATATAGGAGAAATCATGTTTTTTTTGACGTTTTAAAAAAAGGTTCCACTTTTTTTTACTTTTGAAGTAAAGAACCAAGGAAGAATCAAATAATTATACATTTCATCCAATAAATAATGAACTCTGTTCCTAGGCAACTAACTTCAAAAGAGTCTCAAAGAAAACTTTTAACTTTCTATTAGTGTTGCCTGGTATCCTGAAAGTTTGGTTAAGGTTCTGATTTCATCTACCAAAATCACATTTTTTACATATTTACATCAACATTTTCGAAAACTTACATGATCGGAAATATTGTTTTTACAATTATCCAGACAGGTTATTTTGAAATTAGTACTAGTATATATAAAAAACATTTTTACTCACTTTTTTAATAACAGTATATGATTTTCTGGTAATAATAATTACAGAAATTGTTAGAATTATTGGTATACTCTATTTGCTAAGCTGAGCACTAAGTTTGTGAAAAATAACTCATGCCATAATGCACTTTTCAAACAGTGAGATTAGAACTGACAAGTCTATATAAACAATAGATAAAAGTTCTTAGCGTAATTTGAACATTTCAGGCAAAATTGCGCATTCTATACTGCACTTAATGATGCAATATTATCATATATTTTGTAATATTATTAAATTTTATAGATTATAGGCACTATGGGTGCCAAAAAAGTGGTACAGCTAATTTTTATCCTGTAAATCAGGCTTTCTATATTTGTGAAAGACCATTATTATTAACCAAATTTATTACTAATGTCAGAACAACAGATAATAGGCTAAAAAGGACCATTTACAAATCAAAAAAAATATTTGATATATATTTGGTTGCATATATGGTAAAAAACAAAAATAAACAAGTAAAATAGTATATATTATAATTACCTGTTTGCACTCGTCATCAGACGGAAGGCCAGATTTCTCGTCTCCACCAAAATACGTAACATACAAACGTTCCTTCGGCAATTTTAAAACTACCGTAAGCAGTTCCCATGCCCACGTACAGATCTCCTTCTTAAAGTAGTCACCGAAAGACCAATTTCCCAACATCTCAAAGAACGTGTGATGGTACACATCTTTTCCAACATCGTCCAGATCATTATGTTTGCCGCCGGCCCTGATACACTTTTGCGTATTAACCGTACGCACCCATTTGGACATATCGCTATTGGGATCGACGGTACCCAAGAAAATAGGCTTAAATTGGTTCATACCAGCGTTCGTAAAAAGCAAAGTTGGGTCATCCAACGGTATGGTAGATGAGGAATGTACGTACTCATGGCTCTTGCCTTTGAAAAAGTCGATAAAGGCGCTGCGGATCTCCTTTGCGGTCATTTGGTTATTCATTTTTTGAGTGGTTGTTTATTTATTTCTGCTGTATTGAAAGTGGAACCTTTGTACTATAAAACCATATGCTAAAAATGTTAGAGAAGGGTTCATTAGAAAAATGTGTGACATTATTGAATTACATAGAATTGATGTTGTTTTTTCTTAGGTATACTCACGTTTTTATGCTTGGAGATTGATATTTTTTAGTTAATTAAGAATTATGTGATTAATAACCTCTCACGAACACGACTGCATGAGCCGCATGTCAAATTGCATCAGAAAAGTGGGAAAGTGCTCTAAAAAAATACCTGTTTGAGTTTATAGGGCAGTTTATATTGCATCACATTAATAAAAGAGATACAAAAAAACAAGATTATTTAATTTTTTAATGCCTTAAAGAATTATTATATGTTATTAAACAACTATTTATTTAAATTTGAATGAATTTGAACCAATTTCAGTTGAAAAGATATGAGTAGAAAAATCATGGGCTCCGATAGAATATTTTTCGGAGGGGGCAAGCACAATTTCTTATCTCAATATAGTATTTTGTGTTCATTGAAACAAATAATTATGCATACTGCGTTAAAATCGATTATAATGATAAATCAGAATCAGTATAATTTCGTCAAATTCTTGTCAGTGATAATTTAAAAATTCAGGGGGGGGCAACCCCTCTTGAGCATGAGTAGCGGCGCTTATAGTTGGGTATGGATTTTGATACAGGAAATTTCCAAAAACAAGCCTTTTTATTTAAAATTGTACTAAATCATGAAAGGTAGAAGAATACTAGTGTAGACAGGAAATACCTATAAATGAATGTTCTCTTTCTTGGAGTATGTATTTTGGAGTGTATGTACGACGGCCAGCGTCCATAATTTCAAATATCACCTGTTTTCTCAGCTGTCAGAAATATATAAAAAAATGTCCTTGTTGCTAGTTCCGTAGACTTTAAATGTAAATTTTTATTGTTTCACAAATCTTGAAAGCTACATGTGAATGTGAAACGAACTGCTCATTGTGTTAAGATGCTGTTGAAACATGGATCTCACGGAAGCATCGGTCGTAATCGTGTTTTTAGCGGACTGGACTGGACATGATTAGCGTTTATTAATATAGGCACCACTTCTCCGTTTCTTAATGTTTATTTACTCATTCCTCTCTCGCCTTCTACTACCGAAGAATTTCGACTATTACCTATTGAGGATCAGAAGCCCAAGATCGGAAGGTAAATAGGTTAACTGTCGCACAAGTAAGTTGGGACCTATTTAAAGTTTCCAGCAGCGATTCAACAGAAATGGCTGCACAGGAGATTGTTCGAAAATGGGAAATATTCTCAGGCCGTAACAGATTCTATTGCGATGGACGGATCATGACAGCGCCACACTCCGGAGTGTTTTTATTAACCGTATTCTTAATCACCGGAACTAGCGGACTATTTTTCGTATTCGAGTGAGTTTTGTTTATAATTCTATGTATTGAGTGTACTAATATGTAATTGTTTACTTCTAGTTGCCCGTATTTAGCTGTAAACGTCACAATTTTTATACCGATAATAGGCGCCGTATTATTTTTATTTACAATGTCGGCGTTGCTAAGAACGTCACTGACTGATCCAGGAATTATACCTAGGGCTACGCAGGATGAGGCAGCCTACGTTGAAAAACAAATAGGTACTTTAAATTCTATATTTATATATACAAACGCTAAAAAGCGGCCACCTAAAAGTGTCAATATCTAAATTTTTTCAGAAAATCTGTGGACCAAATAGTAAACGAATTGTTGGGTGGTTGTTTTACTGTTGGTGTTTTGTTTTAATATCTTTTTTTTTATTTTAGAGGTTACAAATTCTGCGAATAGCCCTACGTATAGACCCCCACCTAGGGCGAAAGAAGTGTTAATAAAAGGTCAAACGGTGAAGTTAAAATACTGTTTTACGTGTAAAATATTTCGACCACCGAGAGCTTCCCATTGCAGTTTATGTGATAATTGTGTAGATAGGTTTGATCACCACTGCCCATGGGTACGTATGTTGTTTGTATTTTTTTTAATAGTTAATTTGTGTGGTAAATTAATAAAAAAATTGTATTGACGTGTTTGCGTGGTGATTATCTGCTTTTGATAGCTGTAATCATCATTCTGCTGCCAATGTTGATAAGCCCTTCAGATTTAGAACTGCTGATAGTGAATTTTACCTGTTCTAGCACTTAATCCTGTCTGTTATCTGGTGGTATCGTAAATAGATTGCCATGTTTTATAGGTCTTTATGACAATATAAAAAATACGATAAATACCTTTGTATATCCTTAAAATTTTATTTATAGTTTTGTGATTATCTGGTCTATTGTTGTTGATTATATAAATTGATTTTATATTAGGCTGTTTCTTGGTTAATCAAAAATTCTTTCTTCAACAGCTACTCCTTTATCTTTTGTAACATTAAAGTAATTTGTAATTAAAAAAAACTTATAAAAGAAAAAAAAATGTTTGTTGTACTACAATATTTGAATGCCTCAGTTAGTATCTTAATAAAAAAAAAAGTTTGATAAACTTTTGAGTTTAGATATCAGAGCATTTCACTGTTTAAAATTTTACAACTTTTTACAATTATTTAATTGGTGAAAATACTATAATAATCAAAAATAAATTACAACAGATTGTGGTATGCTTCAAAACATAAGAATCAGTTGTCATTGGTTCAATATCTTTAATTATATTAGCCAGGGTAATCATTTCGCTTCAATATTATTATTTTTGACAAACTAAGTGATTGGAAATCTGTGAAGTGTTCTGATATCTACACTCAACACTAGATTAATTTTTTAATAAGCTACTAATTGCGGTAGGCATGTTTATGATAGTTAACAAATAAATAAAAAGGTTTTTTTAATATGGTGCTAATTTATTTGTCTAACTTTGATAGCTGATAGCAACTCCTAAATTGAAGTTGAAAATTATAAAACGAAAAACTATAGTAAATATTCTAAGGAACAATTTAATGTTAGAGATAAAGTAGAAAAACCTGAAACGATTATATTGGTTTACTCAATTATTCACATTTTATAGAATATACTGGCTTTTATAATAACTTGCTGTACCTAACCCTATTTGGCCAGAAATACTTGCCAGAATAGAATAAAACAGCTATAAAATATGGCTTGAATATCTTTCAGGTCTAAAATATTAAGAAAGGCTATTTTAGTCACTAATTACTCTAATTAAACATCTTTTCAGCAGAAATTGCTTGATTGGACATTGGCATTTCCTTTTCTACATATAATTTATACAAAATGTAAATTTGTCATAGTGATATCATTGAGGGTATGATTTTGTCACAGGGTCAATCCACCTGAAGTGGGTAGCCCAAGACTTGGTGGTAGCTCAACTATATTAGAAAAATTTCAAATTAATTTAATGAAAGAGAGAAAAATAATTATATATTTTTCTTAGTTATTCTTTTCTGTAAATTGTTGACATTGGTGTTTGTTTATATTATACTAAATAACTTTGTTTAGGTTTGTCATAAAGAGTTTAAATAAAAACTATTTTATTCAACACATGCCTGGCTATCTGTTAAATATATAATAGATAAAGGTTACACTTATTTTCTATTAAAAAAAAACGTCAAATTTTTTTTAGTTATTTTTTTATATTTTTTGGTTGATATGATGTACTTAATTTGTTCATTCACTATTTTTTATTTATAAACTTATATGAAAAGGTCTTATAATAAAAAAATAGTCTTCTTAGTCATTTTCCTTTTCATAGCAGCCAATTGATGTTTCAAAAAATTGTGGAAATTCATTTATCAGTGCTTACTAACAAGTAGGTAATTCCTTTCTGAAGTTCGAACAGTAATTATTTAAACTAATTACATTTTACTATATTATTATCAACATTATTCAGCTTAAAATAATTGTGATTGAGATCCAGAATGGATTTTTTTGTTTTAAGTGTTTTTTTTTCTCACATTTTTAAGGGTATGTTATACCAATCACATTTATTTCTAAAATAGTCAAGGATCATTTCATATGGATTGACCCCATATGCGTTTAAGCTATTTTCTATCAAAAATCTGAAAATGATTTATTAGTTTACTTGTTTTTTTTTTAATCTGTTGTTAGCGTATTTATATCCATCGAAGGTGATTCATATTGTGTATTATTTATGCATTTTGTTATTATCTTATCTAATTATTGCGGTATTATAAGGGAATTTTGTAATTACTTAATTCTGTTGCAAAGCTTGTATGTTATATTATATCTATTATGTTTTCCCAAAGTAACAATATATTTTTAGAAAGTATTTGCAATAAAATTACCTACAATGAAACACAGAATATATCTATTTACATGATAGGTTGTCGCCAATAATTTCTACTATCTAAAATTTTTATTTATAAAAAAATAGATACTCATTTTGTTTATCTGAAAATGATAATATAATTAATTCCTACATTTTACATACGTCATTTACCGAATATAACAAACATAATGTCTTAATTTTATTTTATAGGTTGGCAACTGTGTCGGTAGAAGAAACTACCGATTTTTCTACATGTTTATAGTATCTCTAGCCTTCCTCGCTGTCTTCATATTTGCGTGTGCCATCGCTCATCTTGTACTCAGTGAGTTTCTTCTTCCTACTCTTAAATAACTCAAAAAAACAAAAAGAAAAGCCATAAAAAGAAATAATTCAAAATATTTTTTAGTTACGAGGGACGATCGACAATTTCTCGATGCCGTTCGCGAGTCTCCGAGCAGTCTGATTGTGGGTATCGTGTGCTTCTTCAGCGTGTGGAGCATTATCGGTCTGGCTGGTTTCCATACGTATCTCACGACCAGCAATCAGACTACAAACGAGGACATCAAGGGCTCGTTTACCGGCAAGAGCGGTCAGGACAGTTTTAACCCTTACTCGCAGGGGAACGTCTGCCTGAATTGCTTTTATATATTATGCGGACCCGTAACGCCATCTCTTATCGATAGGTAGGATTTTATCTTGTATTGCGTAAAAAATATATTGGGAATGGTTATAAAAAGTGTGTGTACCTTCATATTAGGTTCAGTGTGATAAATTTGTTGTTGTTAAATTATTTAAACACATACCCAACCTAAAATTATAAATAGCTTTGCAGTTTTGTTTTTTATGTTTCAGTAAATTTATGCTTATTCAAATTTATTTTTTATGTTTCAGTAAATTTATGTACACTAGGGCCTCGATTTGCGTCGGGGTTATGTTCCGGGAAAATGCGACGCATATCGAAACAACGCAAATCGAATCACTTTTTTCCATAAGACACCATACAAATTTTTGAGATGCGTTCCGCAGACGCCGGATTTACGTTTTGATATGAAATAATGTCTCATACAAACTATTACGGGTTATATTACCGTGGTGTAATATTACCAGTTATTAGTAAATATTACCAGTAATATTACCGGTAACGGTAATATTACAGCCCCGGTAACTTTACAAAGATAACTTACCGTAATATTTCCAAAAGTACCGGTAGTACTACCGCAGCTGTAACAACAATGTTAACTTACCGTAATGTTACCAAAACTTACTGTAATATTACCGCCGCGGTAACTTAACGAAGGTAACATACTGTAATATTACCAAAAATACCGGTAAAATTACCGCCGCGGTAATTTACCAGCGAGAATTTATGCCTCCGGTAACTTACGGTAATATTACCCCGGCAATATCACCGTTCTGCATCTCTAATAGTCGCGACCCCCAAGCAGCGGAGCGAAGTATGAGACTGCCGTGCCGTAAGCAGGAGAAGGACAGCCGAAGCAGGTTGGGAACCGATGAATTGTAAACAAACGGACGAATCAACGCAGTGTGTTCGAGGGAATCCCCGATTTATTTCGTCTGTGAGGACGCATATCAAATCATAACAACGCAAACCAGATTTACGGTCCTATATTTTCGATCAACGCAAATCGAAAACAACGCAAATCGAGCCGACGCAAATCGAGGCCCTAGTGTATTTAAATTTGGAAATTTTTGTTAATAATTTTAGATTTAGTAGTTTTTTGTCAAATTTTTAAACCAAATTTTCATTGAAAGATGCATAAAATTGAACATTATTAATATATTTAATAAACTATTTCTACTGTTACAGACGTGGTGTGGTTACAGAAACCTTTAAACAAGAAATCGGAAGAAAAGTGATAACTGCTGAACCAAACGTAGTTGCTCAAACGTTTGCTGCAACACATAATATGGTAAGTATAGCAATACAAATGTCTTAAGTGATCAAAATTAACAACTAATTAAAATTAATTAGAATTAAAAATCATTAATTAAAATTAAATATTAACTAATTAAAATTAAAAATTAATTAATTATTGTCTCTTTTAATTTAGAACGGAACGTCACATCCCTCAAATCCGGCAATCACGGAGATCTACAGGCAGACGAACGATAACGCAGGTATGTACACGCCGTTACGGAAACCGTTACAGCAAGCTCAAATCCCATTGCCGTCCAAGAGCTGCACCGCGAACCAAATCCTACCTTTGCAGCCGCCGCCCTTGGGGCCGAACGCTATCCGGCCGCTCTCCTACTTGGAGTTCGACTACGAGTTTTACGGTGCCTCAGATGATTGCCATCGGTACCCCCGATATAAGCCGCCGAGGCGGCCTTACACCCCGCCCGAGAAACGCTACAACCCGAACTTTGGCCTGCAAGTTCCTAAAAGAAAGCTGGAGCCTCCGCGTAGGCCCAGCAGCTACGTGTACGAAAACGTTCACGCTGACGAGTTCTGTGCCGCGCAGCACCGCTGCGGTACGACTTCGAGTGAACGGTCGTTGAATAGTGTCGCCAACGTTAGGGCGAATAACTTCCCGAAGCCTGACTTTAATCGGTTGTACATACAGGAGAATTTTCGATAGTTATTTATTATTTTATTTGTTAATCGATGGATTAATTAAGGGTGCATTATTTAAACAGATATGTGCATTAAAATAAATGATTTGAGCATTAGATTTAATAATTTGAGCATTGAACTAATAAATGTGCATTAAATTAATATGTAAAATTGCATATTGTGCCCTAGAATGGATAATTTGTGCATTAAAATAATACATATTGAACATTCAATAAATATGAATATGTTACGTAAAAAATATTATAATGCGCATTATTTTATTCTTATTGTCATTGATGTCATATTTCCATTCAGTCTGAAGGTCGAGAATCAATTGTCTTGATATGTTTCGAGAGTATAGGCTTTCTGTAGTTTTCCTTACAACTTAAGACGTTCTACAGACTCGGGCCATAATAATGATTAATGATTAATAATGACATTATTTGCACATTATTTATTTAAGTGTACAAATATATTATGAAAGGAACATTTAGATATATAAATGCACAATTATTAATTCTGATGTACATTTATATAAATTTACTGCACAAGTAATTTTTGCATTTCTTAAAATATTTTTTGTATTGGACAAATATTTTATCAAATGCTTACAATAAATGCACGTTTTATTTTATTTATTGCGCATATAATTTGTACCGATTAATTAAATTAATTAAATTTGTTTTCTCGAATTCGGATATTCCTATGTAGTCAATTAATACCGATAGTGATGATTGTAATTATTCATTAACCTATGACGGCAATTGTAGAATTAAGGTTTAAACCTCTCTTAGAGGTTATGTATGCGTTGAATAGTATAACATTTGACGTTACACTGTATACTGTTGGTTATTAGGAGTTCTTTTCATTGAAATTCTGTTGCGAGTTGTTTTACTTTTGTTTCGAGAGGATTGCATACGTATATTTTGTTTTACTTGTTTTTGTTTTTTCTAAATTGCCTTGCGGTGGAGGTTACAAATCTCTCGGTGTGTGGTTTTTCTCTCTCTATCTCTGGTAAGTTTCCTTTTAGTGCATGATTGTTATTAGTGATGGGGGAATATTGATCCGAATTTCTCTAGAAAAGTAATTGAATACTATTCAGATTACGATTCTTTAAGTAATTGAACACAAAGTATTGAATACTCTTCTAATTATAACTTTTTAATGTAATCAAATATAAAGTATATTATATATGCTTCTGATTATGATGTTTTAAAGTAATCGAATAACGAGTATTCGGTTCTTATGAGTATTCAATTTTGCCCATCATTAGTTGTTACGTAAGCACGTCTTTTTCTGCCGATTAGACTGTGCACCGCAATTAAATGTTTCTTACGATGTGAGCTTTGTCTGCTTGCATAGTTTACTATTGTTGCATTATGTGTTGTTTAGGTTGATAACTTTGTGTAATGGATATTAACAGCTTGTTTAGTACTTGCATCTCTTATTTTTTTTAAGATAAATGACTGGATGCAGAATAATTTTGCCAGAATATAGCGTATTGAATAGTAATAGGAAAATTTATCGATACGGAAAGATGCTAAAAAGACTAATTATTATATGTACAAAATAACATGTGATTTCTATAAAATTCATTATTGCAATATGAAAAAGTATGTCGTGAAGTGAAAAACCATTATTTTATAGGTCAAAAGGCACAATTTTGAGTTTTGACCCTCTGAAAAAATAATGAAACATTTGATTTCTCCATGTTTTGGAAAAAATGGCTATGACAATTACTACTTTAGATAATTTTTTTAAATCTTTTCATGATCATTTTAAATCCAACAGTCCACAGTTAATCTATTTTCTATACATCAGAATAGTAGAGTCTTCAGCTTGAAAAGTGAGATATAGACGCTTTTCCCAAGTACACTTAGGTATGCAGGTTGGAGTCTAATAAAATAAATGTTCCTAGCAAGCTCAGTTTTTAAAGAAGATATGTAAACTTAACGTAATTGTTTGTGTTTTAAAATACTTTTTAAGGTCAAGACTGCAAAAGTGTCATCAAATCCAGGCTTGAAAATTCTTCACCACTCCTTACTCTAGTACAAAGAAATACTGTCCATGCTTCCAGGAAAATTTCAAATCTCACTATCTGCCAACTCAAACTTGTTTTTTCTGTTTTAAAAAGCCAATAAAATAATGAAATTTTATACTAATCACTTTAAATTATATACCCAGTAATTCCCAATCGACTAATTTCAATTTTTCCATTTTAGAAAGCAACAGCGGCAGCGTAACCCACTTGGTAAGCAACGAGCAACCAATAGCCGAGACCGCTCCTACGGTGGTGAAGCTTGACGATGACATCCGCGACCAATACACGTCACACCCCTGCTTGACGCAAACCCCCGTCTACAGTAACGTCATCGGACACATGCAGCATCCCCTAAACAAGTCGCACAGCTACTCTTATAACCTCAACACGAACTCTGACAGATCCACGCATAACCTAGAAGATCTCCATCTGGATTTGGTTGAGTTACGAGAGTCGCACATCATCACAACGCTTAACGAGAAAGCGAAAGACACGAAACTCGATAACGACCTGACGCAACAGGATAAGGAAAATATCCTGTTGAGCTCGAGTAGGTTAAGGTTATTGCAGGACACTACGATGATCGAGAGTGCGTTGGATCTCGATTCGTTAGACGATTCGAGCATCGGTACAAATAGTCAGGCGGGTCTCATGAAGGTCAGTGTATGAGTGAGAAAATGAGACACGTAAACGAGGGAATTGTAAAGCGAAAATAGTTGTGATATTTAGAGATGATTACGGTGAAACTTTCTCGATCGAGAATGAGGTAATTTAAGGATTAAATGTTGTTATTTCTTCGATCGTTTCGTGAGTACGTCCTCTTTTAAATTGTTTTCGTTTTAGTGTTTTTATTAATATTTTCGAGACGACAATCAATTTATGACAGTAATTTTTGATAATAGCTCAATGTTGTTATTATTTTAATTATTATCTCGGTTTAAGCAAAGAAATACGACTGCGTTAATATTAATAAAAATGAAAGATAATTTTAAATTTGGTGATAATGTTTTTTAGGTTACTTTTGCACCACATACGTCGCATCACAAAAATACTTTGCATTGATGATGATTTGATCATATCATTATCCATGGCAAAAATGTGTTTTTATGTTTGGTCAGAATGCTATTCGAAAATATTAGAATCAATTTCGGTTTAGTTAACTAAGTTCAACACAGTAAACTTCCAGTATGTCCAAAAATACGTGTACAAACTAGTAAAAATTAGTGTTATAATGTCAAAAATGTTTTATGTTTGTATATTATATACAGTGTGATTCAGAGAAACAAGTACCACTATTCTAGTATAACCTATCTTGTTTCATAATTTCAGTTTTTTGTTATATCTTTCAAAATAAAAAAGATATGTTCTCAGCAAGATTCTGCAGTTCCCCACTAATTTCAAACACGCTGTAGATATATGAAAATAAATAAATAAACAGTTTAAGTTTTATTGCTTTAAAACCAATTTATATTGTTTACTTGTTAAACAAAGGGAGTTTACTGTACTAACATGCACAAAACGTATAGTTATTTACAGTATTAGTGCCAATGAAAAAATATTTATGATTATTTATTTGTACAAAAACAAACCGACAGATAAATTATTCTAAAAATAATTTAACGTAAAATCTTGTTTTGGTCAGTGTTAGGAATAAATAAAATTGATAAAACTAAACTAGATTTATAATTATTTTGCGTGCGGAATCAAAAAGAAAATTAGAATTTGTAAAATATACAAACACCAACCTGATTAGTATCGCCTTAACTGAGCTAAATGACTTGCTCGTTGCAATATTTTTTGCAATATTACTAAGCTATTAGTAAACAACGTGTACCTCTACACTTCCGTACTAAAACAAAATACTGTCTCTCGATTATGTTGGTTATTTTAGTACTCCCTCAGTTATCAAACCTATATATCTCCGAGGAGTGAATAGTCTTCCAGCTGTCGAGAAGAGTTGCTCTACTATACATAAATATTTTTGAGGCGGTCTTTTGGTTTAGAACGGTAGTACAGTGTCAATATAAAATTTAAATCTTGTATATTTGCATATTTATTACCTATATAATGTATATTTAAGATTTTTTTAAATATTTAGTGTTTGTAGCTCTTGTATATGGACAATTTTTTTAAATGTATTTTATTATCTAGTTTAATATTCGTTTATTATTCCTTGTTTGAAAAACATGGACAATAATCGAATTTAACAATTTTTATATTATCATTTTGTTTTGTACATATTTGTGCGGTTTATTAGGCGTATAAGTACAATTCATATTGTATTCGAGACGGATTTGTAAATTGAAGAAGAAAATATAAAGAAAAACCTATTAGATAATTTGTAAATAAATATTAATGAGAGATTTTGTAAATGTCTACAACTTTTCCAATGGTATATACATGTATGTATAAATGATATATTTATATACACAAGCGGTAAGAATTTATTGCGAAATCGTGCTTCATATATTGTGATTTAGCAATACGAAAACAGAATGTATTGTGAATATTTTTTATGTTTGTATTATTAGGTTCTCTTCAAATAAAACATTGTTTCTTTAAACTTAACTTCTTTGTTTTTCGTGAACGTTAGAAGTCAATACATGTTTTAGAAGGTGGTAATAAAAGACGTTATGTTAACAGATGTTTCTTTATTACAAAAACCTATTAAATTGGTATTACAATAGTTCAATAAGGTGTCATCAGTCGTCGGGTCGCACTTCGAGAAAATAAACACTTAAGTTTGAAAAAATGTGTGAGAAAATCATAACAAAACCAAAAAAAAAATAAAGAACACAGATAAAAAGAATCAGTTTACGTTCACTTCCGCTGCCTAGCGATCTTATTCAGCAGCCTGTTCCCCGACAGGAACGTCAGACCGCCGATCGGCAACAACCAACCGCACGTCGAGAACATATCTAAACGGAGCCAGAATAACGTAAACAGGCCAAGAATCGCCGCGAGCCCAATATGAAAAGGCACAGCAGCCAGGCTAAAATTACCGACATTGACTCCAATCTTGAACCAAAGCACGAACAACAATAATAGAGGCGCCGCAGCCAATCCAGTAAAAAGCAATGAAACAGCCTGCGGGGGCCTTTTATCCGGCTCGCGGAACAAATGCTTGATCTCCGGCTTCGGCCCGATCTGCGCACTTTTCGGCGCCTCGCTTCCCGCCAGATTCAACTCGAGCGAGCCCAAACCCCAACGGATCGGATTGCTCACGATCGGATCTCCTATGATCAACTCCATATCGAATCGACCCGAGTACGCTAATTCCGTAGCTAGGTTTACGCTCATTTTATAAGCTTGGGATGAGTCGCGTTCCGCGATGAAGATAATCTCGCGCTTTTTCGAGTGGAGACGTAAGAACGCTTGGTGGACCGGACGCGGGAGGTTAAACTTGACAATTAGGTTATGCGTGGAGTCGGCTTGTAAGGGATTCGGGAGCGTTTCTTTGAATTGGAGCTTGTGGAGGCGCGGCGCGGAAGTTCCGTCGGAATCCCCCAGTCCGATTTCGATCGACTTTAAGGCTATCGGGCCTAAGACTCGGACGGTGGCGGTCGTTGAGTGCTTCCCAGCGCTTAAGGCTAAACGATACTGGCCTGGATCCAGACGTAACGGTAAAAGGAATTCCACGGGATTTGTTCCGGGGGTCAACGGTTGTTTACTTAACACAACGACGTCGTCGGTGATTCTCGTTGCCGATTGAGCTACGACCGGGCTAGGAACTGGTTTAACCTGCTCTCCCATCAAATTCGTAACTTGAATCTTCAATTCGGGTTTCTCCGATGTAACGTGCGGGGGTCCAACAATCGAAATACTAACTGGCGATACCGAGCTTCCCGATAAAGCGATCGATGATTGCAATAAAGCCAAAGCTCCTCTGGGCGTTTGGACACTTCGCCTACTCAAAAGGTAGGTAGCGAATTTATCGGCTTGGGCTTCCGTCAAGGGCTTAGCCCCGGGGACGCGGAATAATCCCGTAAGCAACAAACCGGTTGTCGTTAAGCCGCCTTCCCATTGGAGCATCTTTCCGTCGACTTCATCCGCTTGGACGACGGCATCTTCGATGCGATCTAGGATGAATTTGCCGGAGTTTCCGAGGAGTGAGGCCGCATGGAGGGCGTGGCCTAAGCTTTGCAGGCCGTCGTCTTCCTTGAGCCTGGCTTGGAGGAGCTTGGAGACTTTCTCGGGGTTCGGGATTGGTTGCGAGAACAGTTGCAGGGTTTCCAGGGCGTATCGGATATCTGCCGTGGTGGATTTGTCGCTGTCGAGGACCGATTTCAGTTGCTGTAAAAGAAGTAACAGTCCTTAACGTCAAAATTAAATTTCTTTAACGTCAACATTAAAATAGTTGGAAGACGTCATTAATTTAGAAATTGCGGTCGGGATATGTTTAGCCGTAACCATGGTTACCGACCGTTTTCAATATATAACAGAAAACTGTGTTATAATCAAATCAAATCAATGACATTGTAGAAATTGTGGTTAGAATATGTTAGCCGTGGTTAACGACAATTTTCATTAGGAAACTGGAAATAGTGTTACAATTTTTTCATTAGAATAAATACTATTATAGGCATTTGTTTTTGTGAGACTCAAAATTGACACATATCTAATAAACATAAAACTATCATTTTCAAATTAAGATCATGACATTACACAAAATAATTATGTCTGTTTAATTGCATCTAAATTTCAAACCAAAATAGATTGATCAGAACAAAAATGCTCAACTTTGACCCAATTTATATCAGATTTTGTATCTCTTCGGATAAACGAGATCCCATGCTTCCACAACAAACTGCAAAAAAATGCTTTTTTAGTGCTCGTTATTTGCTTTGTCGCAACAACACAGCAACGGACATTGTAATGTAGAATGAGAATGTTGAAAGCTATGTAAGGAATATTTGCATAAATATTTGTGGAATATTCAAATCATCGGTGTTCTTGACAACACTGTTACAAGTGACAATATAATTTTTACAGAAGTAAAATAAAAACATATTTTGCGTACATATTATATGATACTAAATAAATCCTATCAGAGGTGCTTCTTTTCTTATTAAGACTACAAGATGTCAGTAGAACTAACAGCAGCAATTATTTTGCAGTCGAAATAAGACTTATTCTATTTCTTTCAACTATATTGTTAATGAACACTAAAACGGCAAATAAAAATATCTTACAGTGAAGGTAGAGTCGGAATGTAATTTTCCTTCGCAGGCCAGCAAATTCCAAGTGGAAAGCGCATGGAACGCAGCCTCTGGGTTAGCATCCGTTTTGAAATTCTTCTGCAGATGAGCGCAAGTGTCCCTAACCAACACGGCAACAACCTTATGGTTCAAAAGGTGAAATCCTTGCGCCGCGTGGTAAGCGGTGACCACATCACCCTCTTGCAATTTTACAAAACCCCTAGTAAGGGCTTCCAGTAGTCTTTTCCTGTCAGTAGGGCTGATAAAACCAGAGATGCTGGCGTGTGTTGTTAAGGTTAACGCCGAACCAAGGAGCAGCAGCGGAACTGAAAATACCCCAAATTATCGGAAATGATGGAAAATACGGGAAAATCCGACTTACGGAATAACATTTTGTATCCTATATCTAATTTAAATTTGTTACAAACACCGGCACATTCCGAAACTGACACGTAAATTCTAGTTGTCAGTGTTTGCACAAGCGCAGTTGATTCGGTATGAAGATCGGTAGAATACGAGTGACGTGTGAACTTTCTATGATTTGAAGGTAGTGTCGGAGAAAATTAGGGGAAATTAATGAATTATTTTAAACCTGTTATTTATTGCTATTGTTTAAAATTATAATCGCATTATATTCTTCCATATTGAGCGTATAATTATAAAAATTTTAGCATTTATTTCAAGTCAGAGATTGCTGGTTGCATAACCTGACGGCGTATCACATCTGGAACCTTGAAGAAAATGATGCATTGCAGATTTTTTATTTATTTATTAAATATTATATTATGATGACTTATCAGTGATACATAATAAATAGACATGCAAATAGGCAGTATTATAAAAACAAGAATAGCTTTAAAAACAGTCCAAATATTGGCGGTGTCAACCATGGTTGCCAACTTATTTATCTCGAGATCAGCAACATCGAACTGTTACCTATTGGCGTTTTTAATTGTTATTGAAAATATTTAAATGATAGGAATTAAATTATTTGTGTATACTATTCTTCAAAATATAAGGTAAAACGTACAAAGGAAAATGCAACTAAAACGGTACTGTCCAGGCCAAAACAGCAGTTCGAGCCGCGCGTTCCTTGATTTTTTATAGCATTTCGTGAAAACATTTTCTTGCGTAGTTTTATTGCTGGTTTTAGTAAGTGCCGTGGTTTTGAGTGTCGATGCTTGGCTTTCCTCCTTTTTTCCTGGAAAAGTGGGCCCATGGAGGTGAGTACCTACTTATTTATTGACTTAGTAATAAAATTGGCGTACCTTAGATGGATTTTGAATATTAATGTTTTGGATGTTCTGTTAGGTTATGAAATTCAAATCGAATTATTCGGTCTATTTTCAGCCCAGTAAACTTATTCGAAACTCAACATAGATCAAAACCTACCAACTCGCGACTACATGTTTATTGTTTTTTTATCATAAAATATGATGCCACTTTTTCAAGTGTACCCGTCAGGGCAGTCAGGGTCAGACAATAGGAACCAAGGTGATGTCACACTACACGATGTTCGAAATCGTTTTTTGGCAATAGCTTTCTTCCTATAGTCTGGTAAGACTGAAAGTTGTGATAAAATTGCTAGATCTTTTAACCATCTACTACAATAAATAACATGCATTCCCACGCCCCCAATAACAGGGGGCTCCAAAGCAGTATTTTGGAAACTTATTTCCGTAATAGACTACCACACCATGCCATTAACGTTGCAAGTAGATTTAGGCTCCTCTCAGCGAGGCACCAACTAATTAGGTAACTAATTTATTACCGTTTCAAGAAAAGTGAATTTTATATTTGCGCTCCTGCCGGTTGGGGACCAAAATCAATCTTATATAAACTATAAATTAATTAGGTAATTAATAGATTACTGTAGGAAGAATATCAAATTGAAGTTTATAGAGTAGTCTTGCCTATGGGGCCCCAAAGAAAAAGGTGACAAGAAAAAGACAATTAGTTTTAGTAAATTTCTTAAGCTACACATTTGAAATGCTAAGAAATGAAACACTTTATTTTGTATTTATAACTCGTCATTTTCAAAAACGACGAGCTATTGACAAGGTAGACACTCTTTTAACATTGTTGAATTGCTTTTGCATTTGTCAGTCGTGTTGTTACATTAACACGACTAAACTCAGGCACATTCGGTTTTCACAGTTCAATTTGTAATTCAAAAGAGTATTAAAAACACGAAAAATATACAGCATGCATTATTATAAAAAATAGAATTTGTTCTGTTTCTTACAAATACAAGAGCCTAGTATATACAAACATTATTCAAGTTTTTAGCTTAGATCTTTTCTTAAACTTGAGGATCAGATATTGACTACATTTCTTCTTATTAAAAGAAGGAATTCGGAATAATTGTATTTTTTTTCATGATATGGAATCGAAATCTTAGGTCATGTTAGAAAAAGAAATACGAAATTACATTTTATTAAAAACATCTCAAAAAACTATGAAAACTGCAACGTAGATGAGGAGGGTGGTTATTTTTGCGTGTATGTATAACTAAAATGTTGCAACAATTAAGCAACAAACAATTTGTAATAATGTACAACCATGGTACAACTAAAAACCTCTTTTCCTATCTTTTGTGGAATTATATTAATTTTTAAAACAATTTTCAACTTTGTACCAAATAGGCCACATTAAAAAAACTTTATTTGTTAAATATCAATTTTTACATGATAAAACTTAAAACTATTGCAAAAAAAATCAGCAAAATATAGCATTCTGTTACTGATATGTTATTTTTCACGAAGGTTTCAAATTCTTCAATCCCATCCTGACCAGCATATGCTACAACTGTCTTTTGAAGGTCCCTAGCGGTCTTTATAGCCTGTGCTTTAGAAGTTTCAGCTGATGATATGTACTTAGTTGGCGTTGTTTTGCTTCTATGGTACGGTATTGTAATATCTTCTGCGTTCGAGGCTCCGCTGGGTGGCATCAGTTTTTCATGTCTGAGCTGAGAGCTCTTCTCTAGTTTGTAGAAGTTGGTAACTGTACGCACCCATAAAAGTGCGGAGTTTGTACGTTTTAAACATGGGTCTTCAGTGTGTTGTTTGGTCGGCTTGCTGAATTGTTCTTATCGCTCTTTCCTGTATAGGAAGTACTAAGTATGGTCGACGTAAGTCAAGATACACCCCATAGTCGTATACTCCATAGGTAATTCTGCTATCGAAAGGCTTTTGCATTCCGAGATTTTGATATTTCTTTGGATGACCTCAAATGGATATGAGCAACTGCTTCCTCTTCAGTTCCTAAAAGTGTTTGTTCTATTGATTTCATCTATTATTTGTATATTTCTTCCTCACTATCAACTTGCTTCAGGTAACTTGAACTAACCGCTGATCGCGAGAAAACCTCTTGTGTAGAGGCATTTTTGTACATAATTAAAAGATCTAGAAATTTCCTGATAACGCCTTATAATTAAAATTGATTTTGTTTTCACGTTTTACTCTAAAATTTATCAAATTTTGTAGAGATGCATAGAAAACGAGCATAGTGATACCGATGATTGAATACATTTAAATATACAGATAATACATATTGACACATTACTTTTTGTGCTTACTGTATATACGTGTAGATATTTACGCATTTAATTTATTATTACACCCAAGAGATAGCAAGAAATTCTTGATGGTATGCAAAATACGTAAATAAGTAAAACTAGTAATAACATAACATACATAACAATAAGGACTTACCAAAAATAAATCGGACAGCTCGTTTTCGCATACAGCGATACGCGTAAGAAACAAAAATTTGGGGCATCATTTGAACAACGAATTTAAACACAAAACGCTATTGACGTTTTACAGCCATTCAATTTGTAAATTTTAAGTCATCAATGTCAATTATTGGCGATTAAGGTTATACATTTGACAATTAATTGTCTGTACTGCCACTCGACAATGTCAATTATTGGCGATTAAGGTTATAAGTTTGACAATTAATTGTCTGTATTGTTACTCAACTCCAAATTGTTTGTATTGTTAGTCAACTCCGTAGATACGCATGTCGCTTGATAACGTCAAAATATTTATTAATTCTAATTAAACGGACGAACAAAACCATTGTAGGACATAAAATTTTGTATGAACCTCGGGCATTACATGATGTTTATACCCTCGGGCGACTTAAAAAGCTCTCGGGCCTATCCGCCCTCGAGCTTTTTAAACGGTCACCCTCGGGGCATAAACATCCGTGTAATGCCCTTGGTACATAAATAACTATTAAGGATTCTTTATGCCCGCGCGGGCATTAAGGGCTGCCATGGTTATATGTCAAATATATCAAATATTTGTCATTCAAATTATAAATTTTTAAATCGTCAATGACAATTAATTGTGTCTACTGTCACTCGTCAATGTTAATTATTGGCGATTAAGGTTATAAGTTTGATAATTAATTGTCTGTATTGTCACTCAACTCCGAATTGTTTGTATTGTTATTCAACTCCGTAGATACGCATGTCACTTGATAACGTCATATTATTTATTAATATTATTCAAACGGAGGAACAAAACCATTGTGGGACATAAAGTTTTGTATGCACCTCGGGCATTACTTGATGTTTATACCCTCGGGCGACTTAAGAAACTCGAGGGCCGATAGACCAGAGAGCTGTCACCCTCGGGGCATAAACATTCGTGTAATGCCCTTGGTACATAAATAACTATTGTTCGATTTCTCATTTTGACAAAAAATATGCATGTTTAATAGGCAACATTTCGTACAATAAATGCCCTAATGCCTAACGTCCTTTCTACATCAACATAAATAACAATTATCGCCGAATTACAGCGAGAAGATTGCCTTACCGATACGAGTTATTAATCATGTTACGGTAACAATTAATTTACTAATTACCCTCTCTATAACCAAGCGGAGCCCAATCCATCTGCACCCTTTCCTATACCGATATATGCCATTTAGACCTCATTTATCATCTAGCGTTCCCGGTTCTGACAGTTACTCCGGTACCGTCCTTAGTGTCAATTTAAGGATTTACCGCGTGCCAGTGAGTTGTGAACCTGATACTGTAATTTAATAAGATGTAGATGGTAGGCGTTGTAATATTAGATGAAATAAAGGCGATTCTTCAGGAAGCAAAGAACTTTTGTTTACAATAATGCAAAAATCAGTGAGCCTGAAACACCGTTTTTTTTTTTAAATTTTAGCTGCGATTTAAGGTTTGTGTCTTTTCGTATTCGTGTCTTTTTTAATTATGACTTTAAATGAGGACAAATTGGAATGGAAAAATAGTTATAGCAACTTAATCAATAATAAAAATTAGAGTCGATGAACACAATGAAAAAATTCTTATAGCAAAATAATCAATAATATAAAATTGATTCGATAAACACGCTGAAAAGAATATTATAGAAAATTAATAAATAAACTAGAATCTATAAACACTATGGAACAATTCTAATAGCAAATTAATCAATAATCAAAATTGGAGTCGATGTACACGAGGAAGAATTGTTATAACAAATTAATAAATACTAAATATTTAAGTCGATGAACACTATGGACAAATTCTTATAGCAAATTAATCAATAATCAAAATTATCTCTGGTTTTTTTTTGTCAGAATGTCGGTCGTCGAAAAAAATTACAAAAGTGTTTTTATTTGTCTTCAGATTCTAATGAGATTATACGAAAAAAGAATATCAAAATCAGTTGTCGTTACTCGATATTTTTGTGTTATTGCTCAGACTGACGTAATTGAAATCATTTTGTACACGTAAAATAATTTTTTTTTATTTTTAACTGGAACACATGATGCTCTAGCTATTGCTTATATAAAAACGTTCCTCATGCAATAAAATCGGAAAACAGCTTATAGTATAATAGATGTTCATACTTGTCCAAAACCCTTAAATTTAGAGTTTCATAAACAAAAAAATAAAAAATTTGAAATTTCTTTAAAGGAAGTAGTCCTTAAAAATTTTTTATATGGATTCTAGATCCTGATATGGCAAATTTTATTTTAAAATAAAACGTGCTGTGGTGCTACATTTGTGAGTCTTTTTGGTAGAATTTTTGTGTTATTTTGTAATTGTTGAGTAAAAATTTCCATTGAAAATGTCTATATATATATATAATTTCGCTTTTCTTCATTAATTTTGATACCCCCGATGCTTTGGCGATAAGAGTTTGCGTTAAATTTTTGTTAAAAACGAAAAAGAAATCAGCAGTATAAACACTAAAAAATATATAAGGGATAAAACAAAATTATTTAAGTGAAAACTGAACTATACATAGTTTATAGATTTTGATAGAAGAGTAAAGACCATTGAAAATTGCATTAAATAGACTAGAATAAAATTTCTGGGCACTTAAGTAGATCTGAGCGTGAAAGCAAGAAAAAGTAAGAAGTAAGAAAAAGTAACCGGTGACGAGGAGGT
Source organism: Melinopterus prodromus (assembly GCA_964023965.1). Classification (NCBI taxonomy): domain Eukaryota; kingdom Metazoa; phylum Arthropoda; class Insecta; order Coleoptera; family Scarabaeidae; genus Melinopterus; species Melinopterus prodromus. Next base: position 64,809,946 of record OZ030393.1, read on the forward strand.
AGACAAAAAAAAACTAGACTGGAAGAAGAGTTACCAAATGGAAAAAAAGCTGAATAATGAAGAGAGCAATAGCCGAACCAACCCAAGAAATGGAGGCTTGATGTGGTGGTGAAAAGTAATAAAACATATTGCAGTAACACTCCTAACACCTCTTGGCAAATTTCGCTGAAAATTGAGTTCAATAACACAGTCCAGACATTTGCAAGAAGAAAGAGACACAACCACGTGAATATTGAGGTCATCGACAATATTGTATTGACAAGAATTATACCCAAGAGAAAGAAGACTTTTCATTAGCCTGTCTTCTCATGATAGATAATTGTCCAATGCTCTGTCAATGTATTCAAGCGACCCAGCTCGTTTTTTCGTCGATAATTTCCTTATAAATTATGCGGCGTGTGCCCAACCCATGCAGATGCACCAGCCGCGATACTAGACCTTATTCGCTCTTCCTGGAGTCCATCCTTTCGCCTCGTCTGGCCCGAGCTTGAACTTCCTCGCCTTTAATGACGATGGGTACCATCTCTGGCCCGGAGAGTCCGGTTTGTAGTGTTTCCTCAGTCGGCTGCGAGGTTAAGAAAGCGGTAGACAACACTCACACTCACTCCATAAGAGAGTAGAGGAGTGACCTCTTAAACCACACTCTTAACTCTATCCACGCCGAGCGTTGCTTCGCGCCATTCAGACCTTTTTAAATATCGCGTGCGGTCGCCGTACATTTTTCAAAGTTATCGGCGAGGGTTGTTGAAATTTTCAGCACGCGAGACCTGTTTAGAGCGTTATCGCGTTCACCTGTATGTGCCAGAGAGGTTTTTGTTTTGGTGCGCGGCAGTGTTGGTGCGTTATTGTTTTGGTGCAGTGGTTTGTTGCGGGGTTTTCGGGTGTGAGTGAGTATTGGATTTGTGCACGTTTTGGAGGTTGTCCAGTGTTAGTGTGAGTAATTTTTCGTTAATTATGAACGAGGATATCGATTTTTAGGCCCATCTGGTCAATAGAGCGTCCGTATCCCACGCTGTGCTCTAGTGGAAATGTATAATAACGTAATAACGACAGTCTATGCCCTTGATCTGCATGTGTTGCAAAATTGTAATTATTTTACTTTTACCATTCTGTGGTTGTTATTCGTAGGTCGATTGTGTTCATATTGTAATGCTTGGTACTGTAATGTGCATTGTTTTTTTTGTTTGGTTAAATCTTGATTCTTAAATCACGTTTTGTATATTAGTATAAACCAAAAAGCAAATTTAGGAGTTTGTACTTCAGTGGGTATTTGTCCAATGCAATTATTATTAGTATCACTTATCACTTTTATCAGTATTATATTTATTTATAGCAGTTATGCAATCTTTAGAAGTTGCCCCAATAAATCATTTATATATAAAAACAATTAACCACAAATAGTAATTACTAAATGTAATAATTAAAATTCACCATGGGAGTAGTTTTGCTGCAAGATTAGAGGAAAACCTGTCCAGCGACTGCATTTTGCTACCGCATTTTAATACCTGAATAATAATAATATAGAAAATAATCAGATTTTCAACAATGGGTGGTGTGAATAAAAATGAGTACATACTATATATGCACAATGAAAATGTTTAACGACATATTTTGTCAAATTAATATTATAGGTTAATAATATGGTGATATACAGGCGGGATGTACATTCTAAATAAATTAAAAATTACAGTCACAACCTGGATTTGAACCATGGACCTTTGCGTTTCTGGCACAAACCTCTCCCATCTGAGCTACTGTCTTATCTAAGACTGTACTTATCTAAGCTAAATCGCTTTTATTCAACAAACTGTAGAATATTGTTTGCATAGCTTATGCTCATGAGTACACACTTGGAGCATAAACTCAGTTGTATTATATCATATCTCCCAATATATTGTGTAGTTACTGCTTTAAATTGAGTTACATTCAGTACAAATGGCACAGTCAGTTATTGAAAATATTAACTTAAAAACGTTGGCAAAATTAAGTACTGTATAATATACAGCATAAAACATATTTGTTTAAATAAAAGTGGCCAATAAAAAACGCTAACATTTGTTTTTCAATAACTTAGCCACCATTGTACCAACAATTATCATCAAAAGTGCTTACAATGATTTACAGAATGAGTCACCGTGCCTACCAACGTGTGTGGTGTGATAACTGACCATTAATATGCATGTGCCTGATGTTATCAAAAAAAAAAATCACCCCACATGGGATTAAAACAACTCATGGGCATTTATTAATGTAGATAACCGCAATAAAATATACACTGAATTAAACATTAGAGTAACCCCATTGTTCCCTATCTTTTATATTTATATAGGACTGAAATATATTTCATGAAAAGGTTTGTTTTGGTTCGGAATTCAGAATTAGTAATTGAACTGCGCAGAACTAATGCGCAGAAAACAGTAATTCCAGAACGGTTCCGAATTTAACAAAACCAAAACACTTTAATTTTACTTTAGTGCCATCTAGCGGATATTAGGTGACACATAAAGTGACATACAGCAGTTCCTAACCTATATGCGCAACTGCAAAATAATAATAAATAATATTGTCAATATTGTCCGTATGTTAAGAAAGTATTAGCAAAATGTGCTTTGTTTATTTAAGAATATTTATTTTTTGTTGTTGTAAATGAAACTTATGTTAACTGTCACAACAAACTACAAGTTATATTTATGTATCTGTATATTCTGTATTAATAGTAAGGTAATAAAAATAAGTTAAAACTTTTCATTCAAATATATAATTTATTGTTCGCTTCTATTTTCAAATAACAAAATGGCTAAAATAGTTTCTGAAGTTGTCACCTACGGCATTTTTTCTACATTTTCATTGGGGTTTTCAATTACAAGTTCATAAGTAATTTCTTGCGTTTCATATTGATCTTCATTATTTATGTATAACACAGCATGCATGAATAAAACGGCATTTCAAAAAAAAAAAATTATCTCTTAAAAAGGTATTTAAATATTATTACCTTTAATACATTTGAATTAGCCATCTTGATGCAAAAGAATTACTGTTGAAACCAAATACAGCTGATTAAAGTTTAAACTGCGCAAGCTCGAACTAATAGTTCCGAATCGGTACTCGACGATGAGCAAGAACTGCTAGAACTGTTCTAGAACCATTCCGAACGAATTCTTGATTTAACCAAAACATCGGACCGAAAATTCAGAATCAGTTCTGATGGAACCAAAACGCCAATACGCAAATACGCATGCGCAGTAGTTCTAGAACTGCGAACCAAAACAAACCTAAATAAACACACAAAAACGGTTCTGAACGGTTTGACAAAGCATTTTTAGCTTTCTTAAGCATCATTTAGCTTTTTATCAACGATTTGATGCCACGAACTATTTTAGAATAAAGAAAATCAACCGATCTACACACACATAGGTCTTTCGTAGAACGCACGATATAGTTTAACCCACTTTCTTTTCAACGTTCACACACAATCCGCAGAAACTCCTCTATTATTACCCGACATGTTTTCTTGGCGATATAAGAACTCCTCTATAATAAGAGTTGCCCATAATGACATAAAAACATGTTGCACGCATTCCGTCGAAGTAGTGCTAGAGTTAAATCGCGATTATAACTGAAACTATCGGATAATAATGCTGGTAGAATGAAACGAAATGTCTGAAACATCTGTTTTTAAAAGGACAGTTGCTCGAATTAGAATTTTTAAGAATTAGTGGACTATAATGGTATTATATTTCTTGCACGATTGCAATGTAGCGGAAATTTTATGATTCCGGTGTGCAAACGGAACGGAACGGTTATTTTAATCGGTTCATTGAAGGCATTTTGCACCGATATCGAAGAAATGGTTTGGACAAAAGGCGCCGAATACCGTTTTACCGGTTTCGCTGGCAGAAGCGAGATTAGTTCCGATTAAACTAATGTACGCAAATTTACTTTCGGTTGGATATTTCTGATAGAACCGTTATGTGACAGTCGCACATGAAATTGAAATTTGTCCGCAAAACGGTTAAGGAAATATAATTGATGTAGCTAATGAGATTTAATTAAATTTGCTGGTTGGTTATGGCGTGTAATATCGGCACTAAACATATAAAGATAACTGAGAAACGAAATGAAAATATACTTGGATTTGCGTACTACGATTTTGGCAAGATAATTCTTGGTAAATTTTGTACGTATATTTTTGTATATTTTGTAGATCTTGTAAATTTACTTGCTCAGGTTCTAAACTCCACCAAAGTCACTGTTTAAGTATGGTTACTTGAAATTTAAAACTTATCATACAGGTATTTTTTTCGAAATTGTAGCTATAGTAGTTTTAAAAACATTGTTTAGGTTATGATAGTTTTTTATGTGTGCCAGTTAGATGTTTTATAAATGCAGATTCTATCATCTGTATTCAGTGCAGATAAATAAGGGTTGCGTTTCTTTGAGCGTTTGAAGTTGAACCTAGGAGTACGAAATATCTTATTTTACATAAGTAACAAACTTATTAAGTATATTTATTAAGCAGCTACCTTGTGCAGCAATTAATGAAGTAATACAATCAATAATTTGACTGTTTTTATGAACTTAAGATTTTGTTTAATTCAAACTGAAACTAAGCAATTTTTTGGCGTGATACAACTAACCGTTTGCTCTATAAATTTATTTAATCAATTTGAACTGAAATTAGCAAAAAAATACAAAAAAAGTAGTAGCGGAGCAATCTTAGTTTGAGAACCACAGTATATAATAAAATGTGGTAAATACCCTTCTTGTGCAGAATTTTAGAAACATTATTTATGTGCAGGAGTTAAATTGCGAAATTATGACCGTTTTGCGGTAAAATGAGAAAAAAAGCATCCCAGAATCTTTAAAAAGTATTTTGAAATTCGTATCATTTTCGGGAAATTGTTCACAAAAGTGTTTGGAATTGGTTTAAAATTAAGTATATTAACATCAAATAGATAATTGTCCATATTTAAGGTTGGCAATTTTGCTGGACATTCTGTATAAGTGTCTTTTGTATCATTATAATCAGCAAGTAAGCAATTTTACACGACGACAAAACGAAAGTGACGTATTGGTGCAATAATATAATAAATAAAGACTTTCCAAGAAGCGTTGAACTTTGGATACGTTCATATGATATATTATATCTTAATGTCGCCATAAAAAGTTTCTAACGCATCTGAACACACGCGAAATGTCACGAGCATTAAAATAATATTGAGAAATTTGTAGAATAGTGTGGCATAGTTCGGTTTGCCTACAACTTATTTTTTTATTGTTTTTACTAACCATATTTGGTTGTGTGTGTGTGTGTTATTTATTATTAACATTCTGCGGTGACAATTGACACATTGGTGTCAATTGTGGAATATCATAAAATAAATTGGCTGTTTCTTCCCGTAAAAGACGAAAAAAATAGTAAACTACGACTTAATTATTGTTGAAATGCTTGAAAGGCTGTATTTGCATTTTATCCCATGATTGTACTGTAATTATTGCGAGTTGCGGTGAGAGTAGGAAATTGTCGTTTTCCTATTTTAACGTAACATTAGGTACTATTAAAGACTCAACTTAAGAAGTATTTGCAGGTAGTTATTGGAATGAAACTCCAACTCTATACAATGCTCAAAAAAATTAGGGGAGCACTTTTTTCGAAGCCTGTAATTTATTAAATAATCGTTCTAGGCAAGAGAGGAAACGACAAGAAATCGGGGAAATCGGTTTTGATTTTGAGTTGTTTTTCTATTTCGACCTTGTCCAGCTCTTCTAACATATTGGTTAGTCTCCTGAAACCTATTCCGTAAACGTATTTCAAATTTGATTTGCTAAAACGAGTATTTAAAAATTTACAGGTTTCGAAAAACGTGTTCCACTAATTTTTTGAGTAGTGTAGTTGAAAGGTAATAAAATGAGACATCAATTAATGTTCTTGACCTAACAATAAAATCACTGCGTCAAAAAAATTAGATTTAATTTGGTATAAAAACGGTACTGAAGAAACCCAAATGTTTTCAAATAACTTTGTACACAATCTCGATAGAAATACGTTACCTAAATGCACAAGAAATTATCACATCACCTGTTTGGGACATTCGAAAAGATACAACTTCGAACAGGTGTTTCGAGTGATCAATGCCCTCGCCAACCTGCACTCACTACAAACCGAAAAAAAAAACGCCTCGAATAAATAAGATAGTGAACAGAACGGTGCCAGAGGAACCTGTTTCGGTCGCGTGGTAAAAGCGAAAAGGGGCTACGCGAGACGTGTGCATCAGGTAGGTAACGTAGGTAGGTAAGAGGGAGGCCTAATAGGTAAATGAACGGATCCCACATGCACGACCCCGTACTATAATCATTACGTCTTGCTTTATGTAAGTTCCAACCAGTTCTCGCAGTGTTCTGCAGACGCAAATGTGGCGCCTCGGCGTAGTCCTTTTGCGTCATTAAAATTCAACGCGACGATGTTATTATTGCGATAGGTAAAAGCGTTGATGATGATATGCGAGAATTTGATATTATTCAGTATTCGATATTTTAGAACTTGCAAGCTGTATGTGCCTTGCAAGAAGTATGTATATATTACGATCAAAAACTAAATTTAAATTATGTTTCTGAAGGTATTAATACAAAACTGACGTTTTTGTGCTATCGTTTTTATTATTGTAAGTACTTTTTTAAAAAGAAATGTCAGTTAAATCATACTTTGCAAATTAAATAAAAATAATTTGTTGTTAAATGGATCTTAGTTTCTAGAATGTTGACAACCCAGTCAGAATCATTCTACACTTTTTCATTAAGGTATCTCTAACCAATTTATCTTATGGGTCTATTGTCTGAAAAATTATTGCATTTTTTTACATATTTACTAGAAAAAAAAAGTTGTTTATTAATGGAGTACATAATAATATCTGATGCGTTAGCATCTGAATCAGTAAATGGAAATTATTGCATTGTGTATATTTTTGGGCACTGAGTTTTCCACAATTGTGTATTGGAGACAATACCCAATTTTACCATATTCAGATATTTCAGTTATTATTGAGTCATTTTGACATATACACTAGTTTATTGACAGCTTTTTAAAATCGTTGTTTGCAATTTTATGAAAATGAATAAACATACAAACTATAAAACGATAAAAAAATAGTTAAATTCAAATTTATTTAATTTTTATGAAAGCAAATTGCAATTTTTATAGATTGTGGTTAGTTTTCCATTTTTCCAGAATTGATGAATATTTTGCAATATCTTCAATCAGTATAATATACAGGCTGTCCCACTTTTTTCCGCATTTTTTTTAATACTAAATATCATACTGAGCATAAGTTTCATATGGAGTTTCTCAATTGGACGCAGAATGACTCTTACTTGAAATATCAGATGCGGCCAGATACATGACTTTATCATACTATTAAGCAGTGTTTTCCACCGCAAACTGGTGCCAACGCTGATATATTATATCAGAGTAGAATTTGCTCATGCAGCTAAACTGTTAATTTCACAAAAAAATTCATAGACATAAATTATACAAAAATTCGACGAATTTCATATTTTAAAATCATTGAAAAATCCTAAGGGTAAACCTCCAGTTCCTTTGGATCCTTTTGAACTAAAATGCTTGCAGCTCTAAGTTAGGTCATGAAACTTCTCAATATGAAGTTTCGTCCTGATACATTTAGTAGTTTCTCCGGAATCGTCACCACAAAAAACGGGTACACACAGATATACACAAACATATATGTACACACAGACATCTTTTTAACCTTGAACCCGAAACTTTTCAGGGGACTCAAAAAGACATAATTCCGCTAAAATCCCAAACCTTTTTTTTGACATGATTACAATACTTTTTCATACTACGTATGATAAAGTAAAAACTGTCCTTAGACATTTTTTACTTAGAATGACGGACAATTTTCTAAAAAAAAGCAGTAAAAAAATTCATATTGATTTATTTATTCGTTCATTTGTTTATTTATTTATGGGATTATTTTTTAAAACAATGCGTACACTTTGAACTGTCATGTAAGGTTATTGTAACTCCGAGGTATATTGTAAATCCGAAGGAAAATTTTCGCTTTTCTTGCAACAGTTTATTTAGAATTAGGGTGACCAGTTTTGGTAACCTAATATGTAGCATCATCAGACTCTATTGTGAAAGATTATCCTGATTCGTTAATGACGTCACAATCAAAAAAATAAATATGTAATAACTAAATAGGTAAATAGGTACGTCAGTAAGGAATAAGGATAATTTATCTGAATAGCCCAAGAATAAATAAACTTTCAAGAAAAACAGACATATTTCGTCGCAGTTTTCTAACCAAATAATAACAATTTTCTTGCTAATAAATGAACATTGTTTTACATTGTTGTTGAACATTGTTTCACTACTATTCATAAACAAAGAGATGAATGGCATTTTGGGAAAATTGATAGTCACAAATCATCACTTTCTACATGTTAAAGTTGAAGTAAATTTCTAAAATGTTGGGTTGGGTTGTTAAAATGCTAGATAGTCAATTATTACAGATATCAGTTGTTACTACAGCAAAATCTAATACACTTTCGCAATTGACTTGAATATGTAACAAAACTGTATAAAATCAATAATTAGTATTACACTATATGTTGAGGTTGGAATTATGAAAGGAACAATTTGCATACAGAATCGATTAGAATTATTCAAAAATTTTATATAAAAATTTTATTCAAATATAGAAATTGAATAACTATAGTTGCCACATAATATGAAATCAATACGAAACAAATTACATAGCATTAGACATGCATATTAATCCAGTTGGCAACATTACTGTCCTCGTTTCGCGCATGAATAGTCATCCGTACCATATCTCCTACGTCTGGCATATAACTGTAGATCCATTTAATAAACCTACAGCAATAATACAATACCACTGCACACTGTAACGAATAACGGTAACTGACCGACCAACGTTGTATCAGTTTGGAAGCGGTCCACCTCTGTGGACCGGAATGGACCAGAACGTCACTAATCTGGCGGCACAGTTTTCGCATCTACATAGTCACTGCGGTAGTCACTATAGTCGGTGTACTAATGTACAGTTAAAAGCCGGTCTCTGATGCAACGCGCGGTCCTCTGGTTTCACATCAAGATTGACCTTCTTTTGGAACACTCACGAGATGAAGATTCGCTACCTGCGATGTTTTCGCAGCTATTTCCTGTCTGGTATTAAAAAATGAAGTGATGAATGTGATTGAAATCTCTCTTGGAGCGTGCAATCCGCGGGAATCCTCTGTATCGGTGTTACGTTGTTAATATTGTGGCGGAAAATTGCTATAAATGCATTGAGAAAGGATAAACGGTTGTCTGGTCGGTTTTTGATATGAATTATGGATAATGTAGGGGCAATTAAATCTTTATCGGTGGTTTTAATAAGTGACAACTATGTATTATGGAAATTGTGTTGGTTTAAGTACAGGTTTAACTTGTGACTTATCAGGTTTTATTACCAAGTAAGCCAATCAATTTGGTTTTTTAAATAAAAGTGTGTTTTATCAAGTCAAATTTAGTAGAGATTTTTTTCTGAACGATTTTTGTTATTAAGATAACTAAAAAAAATCTGATGTGGCCAGGCACATGACTTTATCATACAATATATATTTTTTAGCTGCATGAGATTCTATCGAGATCGATCGTATTTGCATTAAAATGAAACGAATTAGCCAGGATTTGACAGATATTGGCAGTAGGCATTGTCAAAAATCACCCTTTGACACTACCTACTGTCATTAGAATAAAAAACATCTGGCAAATCCTATATTAATGCAGACACGATCTCGATCAAATAGAATTTGCTCCTAAACTATTAATTTTACCAAAAAATGTCATAGACGTAAATTATACAAAATTTCCTCTACTTTAATTTAATATTTAAATATTTTGACAATATAGAAATGGCGACACATTTGCTAAATAGTTGAAGAATGCTTAGAGTAAACTTCCAGTTCCTGTGGTCCCTTTTGAACTAAACTTCTTTCAGCTCTTTTATCAAACTTCTAAATATGAAATTTCGTCCTGATACCATTGTTCTTTCCACAACAGTACATTTTTTAATTGTAACGTCCTGTATATGGTTACAGTTTTAGAATCTACCTATTTTTTATCCCATTTTGTAATACACAATTGGCACATGGGTTTTCTATTCATAGTACATATTAAAGTGTAAAATTAATCTACATATTTTGTGTAGACCATAGAACTCGACCATAGTAATAACTGATTACATAATTTTGACGAAGTAATCAATTATCTCCAAAACTATAGTTTTTTCACAAAACTTGTAAAATAATTCGTAGGGTCCAGAAATGTAACCATATACAGAGTCGTCTTTTATAATACTGGGCCGTGTAATAATACAAAATTATAACACAAACAGAAACCTAAATTTCGTAGTTTAATTAAATTAAACGACTTAAACGAATATTTGTACTCCTAATGGGTACAAACAAATTAGTAAAACCTAATATAGAAAATCGATATCAAAATATCCAATACCCTCTAAAAACCACTGGAAATTCAATAGACCTGATAAATTTAATTAACAAATTTCTAATTAAGCGCGAGACTTGCTGTAAGCGCGCTTACAAGCACGTAGCAGTCATTAAGCTAATCTAATTATATGATGCCATTTGAATGCGAGATAATTCTTTTTTCTATGTCGCCCGTTTCCTGCGAATGCGTTCATGTACCTTTGCTCAGCAGACTAGAATAATTACGAATTAATCGTGAGAATAACGACTTGTGTCTGGCAGTTTTATACCTGGACGAAATCGATGTTTCTTTTCTGCCTCTTCTCCTTAATCTAAAATCTACCGCATCCTTGAAGTTAGAGACTGAGGATTTTTAAAATGGCCAGCTGAGGCTAATTACACGCCATCTGTGCTGAACACCTGACGTTTGTACAACCCCCGGAGGTATGAGAGATGAATTATTAAATGATTCGTTCCGTAGTTTTTTTATGTCTTCCAAAGGTCGAAGTCATTTGCATTATAAATTACTGTGTGGCATAAATAATACTTATTCTGTATTGACAAGGTATGTAATTTGTTTGTAAATATGCAGCTATAGATTTTGCTATTATAAAACATACTGTATATCAAACGAATACTTCCTATAAGTTTGAGTATTTACATAGAAAGTAGTTTGTTTTGTGTCAATTTTAGCAAAGTTTGACTTCGGTTTAATTGGTGTAAATTACAAGTTTTGGTGGGCTTTGTGTGCGTTCGGATTTTCCAATTACCTGTCTCGTTTTGTCTCGTTGTTTTTCTTCTAAATTGAAGTAGTGGAATTAGGAGAGCCAACGTACCGGAACGAAATGTTGAATTAAGTTAATTTAAGTTATTTACGGTTGGCTTCATAAACTACACCGCAGAAGTTTTTGAATCCTCGATTCTATTGACTTGAGATTATTATTCGTTTTATTAATGGGTCAATCCATCTGAAATGGTCCAGAAAAAGATAAGTTGGTCGCTTGACCACTTTAGAAAAAAATTATTTTTTAATTGAATTTGCCTATCTTCTGGGAGTGCAAAATCATTTTATTTTTTTAATTATTTTATTCAGTTCAGAAATAACGACCAGTTTTATGTTAGCGAATCCGACATTTTTGACATTGGTATGTGTTTCTGTTAACCGAAATACCTTTGTTTGAAATTGTCATAGAGAGTTGAAATAAAAACCACAGTTACGATAGTCCATTAGGAGGCGTTTTCATGATTTTTGTTTGTTGTATGTTTCTTATATATGTAGTACTGTCAACAGAACATTAAAAAATACTCGTAAATAGTGACCGTTTGTTTTGCAAGTTGGTGATTATTAGACCACAAACAATAACTGTCATTTTAGGTACAATTTACTCGAATTTTCCACTGGCAACCCCACCAACATTGTTGTTGTGTTCATTGGGTACGAACGACAAGTACCCATAAAAATGGACGATTAACTATAATTCTCCCTCTGATTTGGCCCGCGTTCAAATGCTTGTTTTATTCGCTTTTTAATCGTGTCATCAGTATTATCCCATAAACTTTTGTTTTATTGCTGATATCCGATCCTCGTAAATGTTTATTGCCAATAAAATTAGTTATTAAAACACTACCATTGATCGAATTAAGTATTCTAATAATCCGAATAATATGTTACGTAATTTTGCAGAAGTGAAAGTAGTATTTGTTTAGAAATATGTTTCACATTTTATTCTGTTATGGAACAGCGAAGTAATTTGCCATTCCAAGATAACGTTACGAATGTATAAATGGTTATTAATTAAGTGAGTTAACCGTTTCTCTTTGACTATTGATTTTAACATTTCTTGGAAACATCTTAAGATATCAAACAGTTTATTAAAGACTTAATAGTGTTGATACCGCAACCGGACTGGACGAAATTTATTAGCCAAATTTGAGCATGGAAATGCGTTGAGTGGGGGTAGTATAATACAGGGTGACTTAATTCTGAGCTGGGATTATTGCAACCATACCGGGGGTCTAAGTCTGGGGCTAAACTTCTGGACAAAAGCAATTTCACACGACGTTGAATTTAATTCGCAAATATAGGCCTCCCAGTCAGTTCCGTCTCTCTTGTGCGCAGTTTCCGGAGCATTTTCCACCAACTGTGAGTTTCTATCGATTTTTATACACCTTCAATTTATACGGGGTGGAAAATGTCGGTTTGACTAACCTGTACCTGTTGGCAATATCCGACACGTTCATAAAATAAATTCACCACTGTTGGGAATGGTTAATGGAATGGGATAATCTAAATTGTTAGATAGATTTGTGTACACCTTGGTTTTTAAGCGCCCCACACAAAAAAGTATAATGGCGTCAGATCAGGGGACCTAGCCGGCCATCCCATTGGACGTCTTCCTATCAATCTTCTTGGGAAGACTACATCCATGTGGACGACGTTATTTAACGTCGCTAAAGTTTCTTTTTGTGTGTGATTAAAAACCCATACCAAGTAAAAAATAAAAAATTAAAGTTGCCATTAAATAAATAGGGTTGACGTCATAACTTCCTAAAAATACTTAGGTACTTCGAAATAATGCAATTGTAAGATGGTCTAAAAGAAAAGAAATAATACCTTGAACTAATAAAAATTTTAAATTGTATTTACTACAATACGCAGACGATTACTAGAACACGAACATAACATTTCAACACCAAGTGTTTAAAATCGCTGCCAAAACACAAATTGAGAGCAAAACTATACCCCAAACTAATTCACTAGTCAAAACCATCGTACAACAAAAGTTTTGAATGCTTCTTTCACCTTGTATAAATACTTGGATATATAATAGGTCGTTTATAATACCCTTGTCATAAATTAAACATTTTTCTCTATTATCCTAACTAATTTATTGGTCAAATTCACTTATTTTGAGGTACAATAGAATCATCTATCTATTTATTCCTGTCGTATTGATTCAACATCTGTATGTAAACCTGGTAGTCTATTAGCATTTTAATTGGAAGCAGCCGAATAAAATCAGCATCGGACTTGGTATTCCGTAGTTACAAACAATAGTTTTCCATTGCAAACAATGGCCAGGCCCTCCGAACAAATACGGCGGCCGAAAGATTGCAATGGCTTTTAGCGATGAAAAAAAGTAATTCAATGTATAGCCGATAGAGAGTGCTTTGCCCTGAATTACAAGTGATAACAATAGGAGAAAGACGGCCTGGCTGGAGATATGGATTTTTCCGCTCGCCTCTGTCAAACATACTAAAAGTTTAGCTGTATTTTCGTGCAGTCAACCCAAAGATAAAGGATAGCTTTTAAGATATTCTTTTCTTGTATTTGTGGACTTTCTTGTCAGCGAAACGAATGTTATTCATTCCTAAACGTTTGACTAGACGTTGAGATAAGCTGTGTAAACGGAAAAGTTGAATGGCTTCTGGAGATTATAGTTTTCTTTGTGTTCTTCAAATATCCTATTGTTTCCACAGAAGGGGGGCGCAGTACGAACAAAATCCAGGTGAGGGACAAGAATTTATACAGATATCAATGTCAAATTGAATTAGTTTACTGTTTTTCTATCTAGTATAACAACATAACAAACCGTGTAAAACAATTTTACACTTTTTCATTCTTAGTAACCAGAAGTTAATAGCAATTCAAAAGTTTGAACGAATAGCTGAAATTAATAGAAAAATCAGCTTTTTGTTATTTTACCAAACCAGTTAAGCTCATAATTTGCTATAAAGTTTTACGCTCATAAGTTAGGTATACATACATTTCTGAGTATATAGAGAAAATATTATACGATTGTGCTAAATCACTATCACACTAAAAAACTGTAAACGTGTTACTGAACTTGAAAAACTTTCTCTAGGATTTTTTTTAATATACGCTGCGTGGACAGGTTTCCTTATAATGTAGAAAAATAAAACTTATTAGAACAGTGAAGAACAGTAAGTTTTACTTTTTCTATGAACTTTACCAAACAAATATTTGTACAAATGGATATATAGTAAGTATATTATTATGTTCTTGCATATCTTTACCATAGTCCTATAATACGGCAGGCATGTAGCTAAAGTAACATAAATGTTATTTGTAGATTTGTTACAAATGTAGAGTTTTTGTTACTGGTCCAACTTCTGCATAAATGTGTATTAATAAGTTGTCGCTAAAAAAACCTATAGTATACAGGCAACCAGTATATCTTAAAAAGACACATTCAAACATTTAAAGATGAAATTTTATTTTAGTTTGCTTTCTTTGGTGCCAAAAAGAGGTAGGCCCACGAAAACAAACATTTTTCTTCTTCAATAAGTGTATAATCTTCAAAAGTATATAAAGTTGCGATATCTCATATATTTGAAATGGGTCTCATATATTTTAATAGAATCTCATATCTTATATTAAGTTACCAAAATCTCATATATTTTAAGCTCCTCCACAAACGTTCAGAAAAAAACACTTTTTTTTATATCTATGTATATTTTATACATATTTTCAAATATATTTGACTTATTTTCAATATCTGAATCTCGCATTTCACATAGTAATGTTAAATAATAATATCAAACATCAAAGCTTGATTAATCAAATAAAAAACATCCTTTTAGATAATAAATTGTTTCATGTTGAAAAAGTTATTCAAAAACTAGCAACAAATTTTGATCGGACTTTCACCTACGCATTCTTTAAACTAATAAATAATTCAGAGGAAGCCAGATCAGATTTTTTTTTTATTTATTTACCCTCATATTCGTTTATTCGTCAATTTAAGTCGCTTTTGGACAAACGTGCAGCGTGAAGCAGGTCCGATGCACAGTTGACGTTTGGCGTTTATGTCTTAAACTTGTGTTGGAAGTGTTTCTTGATTTTGAGGTATGAAGTATTATTATTATGTTTTTTATGATTTTTATTTAATAAGTCAATAATTCTGATAACAAGCTTAATGTGGTCCCTATTTGTATGAACGGTTATTCGTATTAAATTAAAATTATTTCATATTTACCAACACTACGGTCAGTTTTATTTTTGTTATAAGAAAAGTTACGTACAATCTAAGCCACTGCACCATCTTATGTACAATTGAACCGCACGCCCCTGCGTGTAGCACTAATTATTGTTATTTGCGTTAATCTCAAAATTGACATTATTGAAGTCCTGAAGTATCTGTTCAATCTTCTATCTCAATTATTATTTTCGGCTTTAAAAATTCTTTACGGTGTACATAACCACTTAAACAGGCTGTTCGTGAACCCATGTCTTACAAATCGGTGTCATAAATATCTCAAATCCTTCTCGAAGGAAGTTATTCGCGAAACCAATAACTAGAATAATTTAATATTAAGAACTCGTTTATTCTAATAACCTAATAATCAGTTTGCCCCGTTATCTGCGCACATGAGACGAATTATGCACATTGCTCGCTACACAAACGCAACCATACGTATTATAACGCTCTTGGATGCAGGTACAGGTCGGTACAGGTGTACCATTGACACACTTTGATAATAATTGGTGGAGAATATAAGCGTTCCCGGCCCATACCCGAGCAGTGTTAGATTACCATTATACATATTGCTTTGACGTCGGAGGTAGCATCTATTTGCTGTCTGGGTTCAGATAATATGCTCGTCGAGGCATAGTTGCCATGCTGAACACGTATAGCATAGCACCGTACCATATGCGTCGCGCCTCTGGGATTGAGAATAACCGCGTGTATATGCTGGGTTTTGCTGAAAGCCGTTGCCTCCGCGTGTCGAGGAATATGGGCGTTGTATACACTACAGTAAACTGTATACGTGTCGATAGGTAATAGTAATAATTATTGTCTAGCAATATAAAATTGTTTAGTGGTATTGGTGTGTTCTGTAGGAAGAAAATGAGAAAATCTCTGTTTAGTTGGATGGTGAACGTTTCATGTTGATTGTGGCCTTAGTTTTTAAAATAGCTTCCAAATTGTGGAAGCCCAACAAATCAAGGTCTAAAAATAAACGCTGTTCGAAAAAAAAAAATAGTTTAATCTAAAACTAGTCTGAATTCACAATTTCTAGAGGCAGAAATTGTGTTTTCAATCTAAATTTGGAGTTTTATCTTATTGTTTTTCTGTAACTTAATTTACAATGTTTGCCTTCGGATTGTACGAAAGGAAAGCATATCGGAGTCAGTTGTCAGACTTTTTGTTGTTGGTCAAGATAGCCATTTAACTCGGATTATTATATGTTTCAAAAAAATATTCAAAAGTTGATTGGTTATTTTTTTTTTCATTATGGAAATAATTGTGGAAGGCAAACTGTTGTAATAGCAACACCGCAACATTTTTTATTGCAAAAATATATTATAATATAGTTTCTCTTCATATAACATTTTGAAAAGATACAGATTGAATAAAGGAAATTTTTTGAATAGTTATGATTTCTCTCTACTCTTAGAGTTGACAATTCTATAACTAACCGCTTCTAAAATTTAGGCGTGTGAATTCTAGTATATAAGTAGCTTTCTTTTTTTAAATGTTTGAATGAATATCTCAAAAGTCCCAATGAATGTCAATGACCACAAATAGGGTCTACAAAAATGAAGTGGACCGACTTCTTTGTTACGTATATAGTCTCCAGGTAGTCCATATACAGCGAGCGCGTAAAGTATGGTATAAAACATTGAGAAAATCCCTCAGACTTTCGTTATTTAAAAAAAAATTCGAACACGTCGATTTTTAGTTATTTAAATACACGTTTCTGTAAAAAGTTCCTTTTCCGACCATCAATTGTTACCTTATGGCCTTACATCAGAAAATTTTCGAGAAAAAGGCAATTGAAAATTGTAAATCATTGATAATTATGGAAAATTGCTTTTGTGAATTGAATATTAAATTGCGTTTTTTGTAGAATTAAGTAATGGCCCCAAAAATGAATCTTGGCTCAAAAATTTAAACAATAAGAAGTTATCATAATATCATTATATCATATATTTTACCATAATTTCTAATTCTTTTTTAATCTCTAAGTTTTTTCCTCGAAATTTTCTTATGTAAGGCGATAAATTTTGTGTATTATCTTTTAGTTAGACAATTAACTGATCTATCAATATAACTAGTAAAAAGTGGGGTTGCAGTTTAAAAACTAGGTCGATGACGTCATGAGTCAAAAACAATAGAAGGTAGGAAATTAAATTTGATGTAAATATGCATGTTTTCATAATTAAAAATCGACGTGTGCGAGAATTTTTTCATATCTCAAATCGTTTCAGAGAATTTGTCATGATTCTAGTAGGGACCCATAATGCTTTGACTTTCTGTTTATGTTGGTCTCTCTGGTCTTCCATAAGAATATTGTTGATAAAAAACTATTGTAAATCGTGATTTTGGTATTTTTGGTCTCCTTAAATATTGCATTTTACCGGTATCCAAATAAATGAGATATTTAAAATTGATGTAGGTTAATAAATTGGGCAGCTATAGTTTTGATTACTAAAATTTATAAAAATTATAATTTTCGAAATAACGTGGTATCGATTGGGACTCTTGACACATTGTTTAAAACGCCAAAATAAAGCTAAACAGAAAGACCAGTTTATACAAAGTTTCGGAAATGAAAATCAAACTTTACTGGACTAAAGTTTAAAACTGCAAAAAAACATCTGTACAAATTTCAGCACTGGAAATAAGGACATGCCAAATATAAAAAATCTACCCAATTAACAAAACGTTTCCAACCCCACTTCCATCTAAGAAAATAAATACCTGTTTTCCCGAAAACAATTCCAGTAATGACACATTTCAGCTCGTTTCAGCGGCCTTCAATTAACGCTCTATATAGCCTTTCTCCTCGGTAAATTGCTCTCTAGTAGCTTTCTCACGTACGACAAATATGGATTAAAGTTTTCTAATAACCGTCCGCTTTCGGTAACAAACTCCCGGAGTTCGCTCCCGAACTCTACCGCCAATTTCAAGGGCGTGCGTAAGGGATTTATAAGCGTTCCGCGCTAAGCCTTCAAGTTCGTTCGGGCCATTGCCATAATGTTTATTGCGCCACGTATGTCTTGCGGAATTGCACATGTCCAAAGTTTAATAGCTTCGCTGTGAATGGCGTAGATTGGTCCAGAGAAAGCCTACCAGTCCGTTGCGACGTTGCTAAAATTTATATTCAAGTGAAATGTTCGTTGAACCACCGCGTCGGCTGGAAGGGGTCTGAATTAGGGCTTCCAGTCCCGGGATTACGGGATCCCGGGATCCCAGGATCCCGACAAATAATTAGTTTTTTAGTGATCCCGGGATCTAAATCCCGGGATCCTAAAAAAGTTAACTTTAAATTATTTTTTCGCGGTTTGTTCGCGTTTTTCTCGCGAACCGCGCACCTTAGAGCAACGCGGCTTTCAGAAATGAATTCCTCGGCCAATTTCCCATCCGATAACGTTTGAACCGTCAACTTCGGTCGATTAGATCGGACACAGTTTGCGTTCAAAGTTTCTAACATAGTAAAATGAGTGTTTTTAGCATCATTTTTGATAATTGGGAACGTAATAACTGCCGATCCGTTCCAAATAAGTAAAATCTAATTATACCGGCGTAATCAGCGTCAAAAATTGTATCAAGAACCACAACCTTAATTTGATTGAAAGTAGTTGGGTTTTTGCCGACTAGCTAAAATTTTGTAAGAAATCACATATTTTAAACAATAATTTTGAAGTAGCACACCTATCTCAAAAACAAGGACTCGGATCAACATGAAACCTTTGCTATTTTACTAAAATGGGTGCGCTGATTACAAATTTACATAGGAAAAGTCTCTGTCTCTACTGGTTACCGAGTTGTGCTGAAATTACGGTTTTTCAAATAATACAAAAATAAGCGAAATTGACCACATAACTTCAAAATCTTAAATCTTAGGCATGTAAAACTATACATATTGTTGATAGACTCAACGAGAGCTATCATTTGGTAGTGGGTAAACCTTTCTATCACCAACGGCTGCAATGTTCAATTTTTTTCTATCTAAAAGTGCTAAATTTAGAACGAAAAAACAATTATAACTTTTTGAGAGATAGAGCGTTCTAATGTAGTCATGCTTATGCATTGGGATGTGCTGAATTCAACGGTAAGGTCGGTTTTCCCGTAGCGTGTACGGTTTGGCTAGAAAGTGGGAAACTATAATTTCCGCGGTTTATCGCGTTTTTCTCGCGAACCGCGCACCTTAGAGCAACGCGGCTTTCAGAAATGAATTCCTCGGCCAATTTCCCATCCGATACCGTTTGAACCGCCAAGATCGGTTGATTAGATCGGACACAGTTTGCGTTCAAAGTTTCTAACATAGTAAAATGGTTGTTTTTAGCATCATTTTTGATAATTGGGAACGTAATAACTGCCGAACCGTTCAAAATAAGTAAAATCAAACTATACCGGCGTAATCAGCGTCAAAAAGTGTATCAAGAACCACAACCTTAATTTAATTGAAGGTAGTTGGGTTTTTGCCGACTGGCTAAAATTTTGTAAGAAATCACATATTTTAAACAATAATTTTGGAGTAGCACACCTATCTCAAAAACAAGGACCCGGATCAACATGAAACCTTTGCTATCTTACTAAAATGGGTGCGCTGATTACAAATTTACATAGGAAAAGTCTCTGTCTGTACTGGTTACCGAGTTGTGCTGAAATTACGGTTTTTCAAATAATACAAAAATAAGCGAAATGGACCACATAACATGAAAATGGTAAATCTTAGGCATGTAAAAGTATACATATTTTTGATAGACTCAACGAGAGCTATCATTTGGTAGTGGGTAAACCTTTCTATCACCAACGGCTGCAATGTTCAATTTTTTTCTATCTAAAAGTGCTAAATTTAGAACGAAAAAACAATTATAACTTTTTGAGAGATAGAGCGTTCTAATGTAGTCATGCTTATGCATTGGGATGTGCTGAATTCAACGGTAAGGTCGGTTTTCCCGTAGCGTGTACGGTTTGGCTAGAAAGTGGGAAACTATAATTTCCGCGGTTTATCGCGTTTTTCTCGCGAACCGCGCACCTTAGAGCAACGCGGCTTTCAGAAATGAATTCCTCGGCCAATTTCCCATCCAATACCGTTTGAACCGCCAAGATCGGTTGATTAGATCGGACACAGTTTGCGTTCAAAGTTTCTAACATAGTAAAATGGTTGTTTTTAGCATCATTTTTGATAATTGGGAACGTAATAACTGCCGAACTGTTCCAAATAAGTAAAATCTAATTATACCGGCGTAATCAGCGTCAAAAATTGTATCAAGAACCACAACCTTAATTTGATTGAAGGTTGTTGGGTTTTTGCCGACTGGCTAAAATTTTGTAAGAAATCACATATTTTCAACAATAATTTTGAAGTAGCACACCTTACTCAAAAACAAGGACCCGTATCAACATGAAACCTTTGCTATCTTACTAAAATGGGTGCGCTGATTACAAATTTACATAGGAAAAGTCTCTGTCTGTACTGGTTACCGAGTTGTGCTGAAATTACGGTTTTTCAAATAATACAAAAATAAGCGAAATGGACCACATAACATGAAAATGGTAAATCTTAGGCATGTAAAAGTATACATATTTTTGATAGACTCAACGAGAGCTATCATTTGGTAGTGGGTAAACCTTTCTATCACCAACGGCTGCAATGTTCATTTTTTTTCTATCTAAAAGTGCTAAATTTAGAACGAAAAAACAATTATAACTTTTTGAGAGATAGAGCGTTCTAATGTAGTCATGCTTATGCATTGGGATGTGCTGAATTCAACGGTAAGGTCGGTTTTCCCGTAGCGTGTACGGTTTGGCTAGAAAGTGGGAAACTATAATTTCTGCGGTTTATCGCGTTTTTCTCGCGAACCGCGCACCTTAGAGCAACGCGGCTTCAGAAATGAATTCCTCGGCCAATTTCCCATCCGATACCGTTTGAACCGCCAAGATCGGTTGATTAGATCGGACACAGTTTGCGTTCAAAGTTTCTAACATAGTAAAATGGTTGTTTTTAGCATCATTTTTGATAATTGGGAACGTAATAACTGCCGAACCGTTCAAAATAAGTAAAATCAAACTATACCGGCGTAATCAGCGTCAAAAAGTGTATCAAGAACCACAACCTTAATTTAATTGAAGGTAGTTGGGTTTTTGCCGACTGGCTAAAATTTTGTAAGAAATCACATATTTTAAACAATAATTTTGGAGTAGCACACCTATCTCAAAAACAAGGACCCGGATCAACATGAAACCTTTGCTATCTTACTAAAATGGGTGCGCTGATTACAAATTTACATAGGAAAAGTCTCTGTCTGTACTGGTTACCGAGTTGTGCTGAAATTACGGTTTTTCAAATAATACAAAAATAAGCGAAATGGACCACATAACATGAAAATGGTAAATCTTAGGCATGTAAAAGTATACATATTTTTGATAGACTCAACGAGAGCTATCATTTGGTAGTGGGTAAACCTTTCTATCACCAACGGCTGCAATGTTCAATTTTTTTCTATCTAAAAGTGCTAAATTTAGAACGAAAAAACAATTATAACTTTTTGAGAGATAGAGCGTTCTAATGTAGTCATGCTTATGCATTGGGATGTGCTGAATTCAACGGTAAGGTCGGTTTTCCCGTAGCGTGTACGGTTTGGCTAGAAAGTGGGAAACTATAATTTCCGCGGTTTATCGCGTTTTTCTCGCGAACCGCGCACCTTAGAGCAACGCGGCTTTCAGAAATGAATTCCTCGGCCAATTTCCCATCCAATACCGTTTGAACCGCCAAGATCGGTTGATTAGATCGGACACAGTTTGCGTTCAAAGTTTCTAACATAGTAAAATGGTTGTTTTTAGCATCATTTTTGATAATTGGGAACGTAATAACTGCCGAACTGTTCCAAATAAGTAAAATCTAATTATACCGGCGTAATCAGCGTCAAAAATTGTATCAAGAACCACAACCTTAATTTGATTGAAGGTTGTTGGGTTTTTGCCGACTGGCTAAAATTTTGTAAGAAATCACATATTTTCAACAATAATTTTGAAGTAGCACACCTTACTCAAAAACAAGGACCCGTATCAACATGAAACCTTTGCTATCTTACTAAAATGGGTGCGCTGATTACAAATTTACATAGGAAAAGTCTCTGTCTGTACTGGTTACCGAGTTGTGCTGAAATTACGGTTTTTCAAATAATACAAAAATAAGCGAAATGGACCACATAACATGAAAATGGTAAATCTTAGGCATGTAAAAGTATACATATTTTTGATAGACTCAACGAGAGCTATCATTTGGTAGTGGGTAAACCTTTCTATCACCAACGGCTGCAATGTTCATTTTTTTTCTATCTAAAAGTGCTAAATTTAGAACGAAAAAACAATTATAACTTTTTGAGAGATAGAGCGTTCTAATGTAGTCATGCTTATGCATTGGGATGTGCTGAATTCAACGGTAAGGTCGGTTTTCCCGTAGCGTGTACGGTTTGGCTAGAAAGTGGGAAACTATAATTTCTGCGGTTTATCGCGTTTTTCTCGCGAACCGCGCACCTTAGAGCAACGCGGCTTCAGAAATGAATTCCTCGGCCAATTTCCCATCCGATACCGTTTGAACCGCCAAGATCGGTTGATTAGATCGGACACAGTTTGCGTTCAAAGTTTCTAACATAGTAAAATGGTTGTTTTTAGCATCATTTTTGATAATTGGGAACGTAATAACTGCCGAACCGTTCAAAATAAGTAAAATCAAACTATACCGGCGTAATCAGCGTCAAAAAGTGTATCAAGAACCACAACCTTAATTTAATTGAAGGTAGTTGGGTTTTTGCCGACTGGCTAAAATTTTGTAAGAAATCACATATTTTAAACAATAATTTTGGAGTAGCACACCTATCTCAAAAACAAGGACCCGGATCAACATGAAACCTTTGCTATCTTACTAAAATGGGTGCGCTGATTACAAATTTACATAGGAAAAGTCTCTGTCTGTACTGGTTACCGAGTTGTGCTGAAATTACGGTTTTTCAAATAATACAAAAATAAGCGAAATGGACCACATAACATGAAAATGGTAAATCTTAGGCATGTAAAAGTATACATATTTTTGATAGACTCAACGAGAGCTATCATTTGGTAGTGGGTAAACCTTTCTATCACCAACGGCTGCAATGTTCAATTTTTTTCTATCTAAAAGTGCTAAATTTAGAACGAAAAAACAATTATAACTTTTTGAGAGATAGAGCGTTCTAATGTAGTCATGCTTATGCATTGGGATGTGCTGAATTCAACGGTAAGGTCGGTTTTCCCGTAGCGTGTACGGTTTGGCTAGAAAGTGGGAAACTATAATTTCCGCGGTTTATCGCGTTTTTCTCGCGAACCGCGCACCTTAGAGCAACGCGGCTTTCAGAAATGAATTCCTCGGCCAATTTCCCATCCGATACCGTTTGAACCGCCAAGATCGGTTGATTAGATCGGACACAGTTTGCGTTCAAAGTTTCTAACATAGTAAAATGGTTGTTTTTAGCATCATTTTTGATAATTGGGAACGTAATAACTGCCGAACCGTTCAAAATAAGTAAAATCAAACTATACCGGCGTAATCAGCGTCAAAAAGTGTATCAAGAACCACAACCTTAATTTAATTGAAGGTAGTTGGGTTTTTGCCGACTGGCTAAAATTTTGTAAGAAATCACATATTTTAAACAATAATTTTGGAGTAGCACACCTATCTCAAAAACAAGGACCCGGATCAACATGAAACCTTTGCTATCTTACTAAAATGGGTGCGCTGATTACAAATTTACATAGGAAAAGTCTCTGTCTGTACTGGTTACCGAGTTGTGCTGAAATTACGGTTTTTCAAATAATACAAAAATAAGCGAAATGGACCACATAACATGAAAATGGTAAATCTTAGGCATGTAAAAGTATACATATTTTTGATAGACTCAACGAGAGCTATCATTTGGTAGTGGGTAAACCTTTCTATCACCAACGGCTGCAATGTTCAATTTTTTTCTATCTAAAAGTGCTAAATTTAGAACGAAAAAACAATTATAACTTTTTGAGAGATAGAGCGTTCTAATGTAGTCATGCTTATGCATTGGGATGTGCTGAATTCAACGGTAAGGTCGGTTTTCCCGTAGCGTGTACGGTTTGGCTAGAAAGTGGGAAACTATAATTTCCGCGGTTTATCGCGTTTTTCTCGCGAACCGCGCACCTTAGAGCAACGCGGCTTTCAGAAATGAATTCCTCGGCCAATTTCCCATCCGATACCGTTTGAACCGCGAAGATCGGTTGATTAGATCGGACACAGTTTGCGTTCAAAGTTTCTAACATAGTAAAATGGTTGTTTTTAGCATCATTTTTGATAATTGGGAACGTAATAACTGCCGAACCGTTCAAAATAAGTAAAATCAAACTATACCGGCGTAATCAGCGTCAAAAAGTGTATCAAGAACCACAACCTTAATTTAATTGAAGGTAGTTGGGTTTTTGCCGACTGGCTAAAATTTTGTAAGAAATCACATATTTTAAACAATAATTTTGGAGTAGCACACCTATCTCAAAAACAAGGACCCGGATCAACATGAAACCTTTGCTATCTTACTAAAATGGGTGCGCTGATTACAAATTTACATAGGAAAAGTCTCTGTCTGTACTGGTTACCGAGTTGTGCTGAAATTACGGTTTTTCAAATAATACAAAAATAAGCGAAATGGACCACATAACATGAAAATGGTAAATCTTAGGCATGTAAAAGTATACATATTTTTGATAGACTCAACGAGAGCTATCATTTGGTAGTGGGTAAACCTTTCTATCACCAACGGCTGCAATGTTCAATTTTTTTCTATCTAAAAGTGCTAAATTTAGAACGAAAAAACAATTATAACTTTTTGAGAGATAGAGCGTTCTAATGTAGTCATGCTTATGCATTGGGATGTGCTGAATTCAACGGTAAGGTCGGTTTTCCCGTAGCGTGTACGGTTTGGCTAGAAAGTGGGAAACTATAATTTCCGCGGTTTATCGCGTTTTTCTCGCGAACCGCGCACCTTAGAGCAACGCGGCTTTCAGAAATGAATTCCTCGGCCAATTTCCCATCCGATACCGTTTGAACCGCGAAGATCGGTTGATTAGATCGGACACAGTTTGCGTTCAAAGTTTCTAACATAGTAAAATGGTTGTTTTTAGCATCATTTTTGATAATTGGGAACGTAATAACTGCCGAACCGTTCAAAATAAGTAAAATCAAACTATACCGGCGTAATCAGCGTCAAAAAGTGTATCAAGAACCACAACCTTAATTTAATTGAAGGTAGTTGGGTTTTTGCCGACTGGCTAAAATTTTGTAAGAAATCACATATTTTAAACAATAATTTTGGAGTAGCACACCTATCTCAAAAACAAGGACCCGGATCAACATGAAACCTTTGCTATCTTACTAAAATGGGTGCGCTGATTACAAATTTACATAGGAAAAGTCTCTGTCTGTACTGGTTACCGAGTTATGCTGAAATTACGGTTTTTCAAATAATACAAAAATAAGCGAAATGGACCACATAACATGAAAATGGTAAATCTTAGGCATGTAAAAGTATACATATTTTTGATAGACTCAACGAGAGCTATCATTTGGTAGTGGGTAAACCTTTCTATCACCAACGGCTGCAATGTTCAATTTTTTTCTATCTAAAAGTGCTAAATTTAGAACGAAAAAACAATTATAACTTTTTGAGAGATAGAGCGTTCTAATGTAGTCATGCTTATGCATTGGGATGTGCTGAATTCAACGGTAAGGTCGGTTTTCCCGTAGCGTGTACGGTTTGGCTAGAAAGTGGGAAACTATAATTTCCGCGGTTTATCGCGTTTTTCTCGCGAACCGCGCACCTTAGAGCAACGCGGCTTTCAGAAATGAATTCCTCGGCCAATTTCCCATCCAATACCGTTTGAACCGCCAAGATCGGTTGATTAGATCGGACACAGTTTGCGTTCAAAGTTTCTAACATAGTAAAATGGTTGTTTTTAGCATCATTTTTGATAATTGGGAACGTAATAACTGCCGAACTGTTCCAAATAAGTAAAATCTAATTATACCGGCGTAATCAGCGTCAAAAATTGTATCAAGAACCACAACCTTAATTTGATTGAAGGTTGTTGGGTTTTTGCCGACTGGCTAAAATTTTGTAAGAAATCACATATTTTCAACAATAATTTTGAAGTAGCACACCTTACTCAAAAACAAGGACCCGTATCAACATGAAACCTTTGCTATCTTACTAAAATGGGTGCGCTGATTACAAATTTACATAGGAAAAGTCTCTGTCTGTACTGGTTACCGAGTTGTGCTGAAATTACGGTTTTTCAAATAATACAAAAATAAGCGAAATGGACCACATAACATGAAAATGGTAAATCTTAGGCATGTAAAAGTATACATATTTTTGATAGACTCAACGAGAGCTATCATTTGGTAGTGGGTAAACCTTTCTATCACCAACGGCTGCAATGTTCATTTTTTTTCTATCTAAAAGTGCTAAATTTAGAACGAAAAAACAATTATAACTTTTTGAGAGATAGAGCGTTCTAATGTAGTCATGCTTATGCATTGGGATGTGCTGAATTCAACGGTAAGGTCGGTTTTCCCGTAGCGTGTACGGTTTGGCTAGAAAGTGGGAAACTATAATTTCTGCGGTTTATCGCGTTTTTCTCGCGAACCGCGCACCTTAGAGCAACGCGGCTTCAGAAATGAATTCCTCGGCCAATTTCCCATCCGATACCGTTTGAACCGCCAAGATCGGTTGATTAGATCGGACACAGTTTGCGTTCAAAGTTTCTAACATAGTAAAATGGTTGTTTTTAGCATCATTTTTGATAATTGGGAACGTAATAACTGCCGAACCGTTCAAAATAAGTAAAATCAAACTATACCGGCGTAATCAGCGTCAAAAAGTGTATCAAGAACCACAACCTTAATTTAATTGAAGGTAGTTGGGTTTTTGCCGACTGGCTAAAATTTTGTAAGAAATCACATATTTTAAACAATAATTTTGGAGTAGCACACCTATCTCAAAAACAAGGACCCGGATCAACATGAAACCTTTGCTATCTTACTAAAATGGGTGCGCTGATTACAAATTTACATAGGAAAAGTCTCTGTCTGTACTGGTTACCGAGTTGTGCTGAAATTACGGTTTTTCAAATAATACAAAAATAAGCGAAATGGACCACATAACATGAAAATGGTAAATCTTAGGCATGTAAAAGTATACATATTTTTGATAGACTCAACGAGAGCTATCATTTGGTAGTGGGTAAACCTTTCTATCACCAACGGCTGCAATGTTCAATTTTTTTCTATCTAAAAGTGCTAAATTTAGAACGAAAAAACAATTATAACTTTTTGAGAGATAGAGCGTTCTAATGTAGTCATGCTTATGCATTGGGATGTGCTGAATTCAACGGTAAGGTCGGTTTTCCCGTAGCGTGTACGGTTTGGCTAGAAAGTGGGAAACTATAATTTCCGCGGTTTATCGCGTTTTTCTCGCGAACCGCGCACCTTAGAGCAACGCGGCTTTCAGAAATGAATTCCTCGGCCAATTTCCCATCCAATACCGTTTGAACCGCCAAGATCGGTTGATTAGATCGGACACAGTTTGCGTTCAAAGTTTCTAACATAGTAAAATGGTTGTTTTTAGCATCATTTTTGATAATTGGGAACGTAATAACTGCCGAACTGTTCCAAATAAGTAAAATCTAATTATACCGGCGTAATCAGCGTCAAAAATTGTATCAAGAACCACAACCTTAATTTGATTGAAGGTTGTTGGGTTTTTGCCGACTGGCTAAAATTTTGTAAGAAATCACATATTTTCAACAATAATTTTGAAGTAGCACACCTTACTCAAAAACAAGGACCCGTATCAACATGAAACCTTTGCTATCTTACTAAAATGGGTGCGCTGATTACAAATTTACATAGGAAAAGTCTCTGTCTGTACTGGTTACCGAGTTGTGCTGAAATTACGGTTTTTCAAATAATACAAAAATAAGCGAAATGGACCACATAACATGAAAATGGTAAATCTTAGGCATGTAAAAGTATACATATTTTTGATAGACTCAACGAGAGCTATCATTTGGTAGTGGGTAACCCTTTCTATCACCAACGGCTGCAATGTTCATTTTTTTTCTATCTAAAAGTGCTAAATTTAGAACGAAAAAACAATTATAACTTTTTGAGAGATAGAGCGTTCTAATGTAGTCATGCTTATGCATTGGGATGTGCTGAATTCAACGGTAAGGTCGGTTTTCCCGTAGCGTGTACGGTTTGGCTAGAAAGTGGGAAACTATAATTTCTGCGGTTTATCGCGTTTTTCTCGCGAACCGCGCACCTTAGAGCAACGCGGCTTCAGAAATGAATTCCTCGGCCAATTTCCCATCCGATACCGTTTGAACCGCCAAGATCGGTTGATTAGATCGGACACAGTTTGCGTTCAAAGTTTCTAACATAGTAAAATGGTTGTTTTTAGCATCATTTTTGATAATTGGGAACGTAATAACTGCCGAACCGTTCAAAATAAGTAAAATCAAACTATACCGGCGTAATCAGCGTCAAAAAGTGTATCAAGAACCACAACCTTAATTTAATTGAAGGTAGTTGGGTTTTTGCCGACTGGCTAAAATTTTGTAAGAAATCACATATTTTAAACAATAATTTTGGAGTAGCACACCTATCTCAAAAACAAGGACCCGGATCAACATGAAACCTTTGCTATCTTACTAAAATGGGTGCGCTGATTACAAATTTACATAGGAAAAGTCTCTGTCTGTACTGGTTACCGAGTTGTGCTGAAATTACGGTTTTTCAAATAATACAAAAATAAGCGAAATGGACCACATAACATGAAAATGGTAAATCTTAGGCATGTAAAAGTATACATATTTTTGATAGACTCAACGAGAGCTATCATTTGGTAGTGGGTAAACCTTTCTATCACCAACGGCTGCAATGTTCAATTTTTTTCTATCTAAAAGTGCTAAATTTAGAACGAAAAAACAATTATAACTTTTTGAGAGATAGAGCGTTCTAATGTAGTCATGCTTATGCATTGGGATGTGCTGAATTCAACGGTAAGGTCGGTTTTCCCGTAGCGTGTACGGTTTGGCTAGAAAGTGGGAAACTATAATTTCCGCGGTTTATCGCGTTTTTCTCGCGAACCGCGCACCTTAGAGCAACGCGGCTTTCAGAAATGAATTCCTCGGCCAATTTCCCATCCGATACCGTTTGAACCGCCAAGATCGGTTGATTAGATCGGACACAGTTTGCGTTCAAAGTTTCTAACATAGTAAAATGGTTGTTTTTAGCATCATTTTTGATAATTGGGAACGTAATAACTGCCGAACCGTTCAAAATAAGTAAAATCAAACTATACCGGCGTAATCAGCGTCAAAAAGTGTATCAAGAACCACAACCTTAATTTAATTGAAGGTAGTTGGGTTTTTGCCGACTGGCTAAAATTTTGTAAGAAATCACATATTTTAAACAATAATTTTGGAGTAGCACACCTATCTCAAAAACAAGGACCCGGATCAACATGAAACCTTTGCTATCTTACTAAAATGGGTGCGCTGATTACAAATTTACATAGGAAAAGTCTCTGTCTGTACTGGTTACCGAGTTGTGCTGAAATTACGGTTTTTCAAATAATACAAAAATAAGCGAAATGGACCACATAACATGAAAATGGTAAATCTTAGGCATGTAAAAGTATACATATTTTTGATAGACTCAACGAGAGCTATCATTTGGTAGTGGGTAAACCTTTCTATCACCAACGGCTGCAATGTTCAATTTTTTTCTATCTAAAAGTGCTAAATTTAGAACGAAAAAACAATTATAACTTTTTGAGAGATAGAGCGTTCTAATGTAGTCATGCTTATGCATTGGGATGTGCTGAATTCAACGGTAAGGTCGGTTTTCCCGTAGCGTGTACGGTTTGGCTAGAAAGTGGGAAACTATAATTTCCGCGGTTTATCGCGTTTTTCTCGCGAACCGCGCACCTTAGAGCAACGCGGCTTTCAGAAATGAATTCCTCGGCCAATTTCCCATCCGATACCGTTTGAACCGCGAAGATCGGTTGATTAGATCGGACACAGTTTGCGTTCAAAGTTTCTAACATAGTAAAATGGTTGTTTTTAGCATCATTTTTGATAATTGGGAACGTAATAACTGCCGAACCGTTCAAAATAAGTAAAATCAAACTATACCGGCGTAATCAGCGTCAAAAAGTGTATCAAGAACCACAACCTTAATTTAATTGAAGGTAGTTGGGTTTTTGCCGACTGGCTAAAATTTTGTAAGAAATCACATATTTTAAACAATAATTTTGGAGTAGCACACCTATCTCAAAAACAAGGACCCGGATCAACATGAAACCTTTGCTATCTTACTAAAATGGGTGCGCTGATTACAAATTTACATAGGAAAAGTCTCTGTCTGTACTGGTTACCGAGTTGTGCTGAAATTACGGTTTTTCAAATAATACAAAAATAAGCGAAATGGACCACATAACATGAAAATGGTAAATCTTAGGCATGTAAAAGTATACATATTTTTGATAGACTCAACGAGATCTATCATTTGGTAGTGGGTAAACCTTTCTATCACCAACGGCTGCAATGTTCAATTTTTTTCTATCTAAAAGTGCTAAATTTAGAACGAAAAAACAATTATAACTTTTTGAGAGATAGAGCGTTCTAATGTAGTCATGCTTATGCATTGGGATGTGCTGAATTCAACGGTAAGGTCGGTTTTCCCGTAGCGTGTACGGTTTGGCTAGAAAGTGGGAAACTATAATTTCCGCGGTTTATCGCGTTTTTCTCGCGAACCGCGCACCTTAGAGCAACGCGGCTTTCAGAAATGAATTCCTCGGCCAATTTCCCATCCGATACCGTTTGAACCGCCAAGATCGGTTGATTAGATCGGACACAGTTTGCGTTCAAAGTTTCTAACATAGTAAAATGGTTGTTTTTAGCATCATTTTTGATAATTGGGAACGTAATAACTGCCGAACCGTTCAAAATAAGTAAAATCAAACTATACCGGCGTAATCAGCGTCAAAAAGTGTATCAAGAACCACAACCTTAATTTAATTGAAGGTAGTTGGGTTTTTGCCGACTGGCTAAAATTTTGTAAGAAATCACATATTTTAAACAATAATTTTGGAGTAGCACACCTATCTCAAAAACAAGGACCCGGATCAACATGAAACCTTTGCTATCTTACTAAAATGGGTGCGCTGATTACAAATTTACATAGGAAAAGTCTCTGTCTGTACTGGTTACCGAGTTGTGCTGAAATTACGGTTTTTCAAATAATACAAAAATAAGCGAAATGGACCACATAACATGAAAATGGTAAATCTTAGGCATGTAAAAGTATACATATTTTTGATAGACTCAACGAGAGCTATCATTTGGTAGTGGGTAAACCTTTCTATCACCAACGGCTGCAATGTTCAATTTTTTTCTATCTAAAAGTGCTAAATTTAGAACGAAAAAACAATTATAACTTTTTGAGAGATAGAGCGTTCTAATGTAGTCATGCTTATGCATTGGGATGTGCTGAATTCAACGGTAAGGTCGGTTTTCCCGTAGCGTGTACGGTTTGGCTAGAAAGTGGGAAACTATAATTTCCGCGGTTTATCGCGTTTTTCTCGCGAACCGCGCACCTTAGAGCAACGCGGCTTTCAGAAATGAATTCCTCGGCCAATTTCCCATCCGATACCGTTTGAACCGCCAAGATCGGTTGATTAGATCGGACACAGTTTGCGTTCAAAGTTTCTAACATAGTAAAATGGTTGTTTTTAGCATCATTTTTGATAATTGGGAACGTAATAACTGCCGAACCGTTCAAAATAAGTAAAATCAAACTATACCGGCGTAATCAGCGTCAAAAAGTGTATCAAGAACCACAACCTTAATTTAATTGAAGGTAGTTGGGTTTTTGCCGACTGGCTAAAATTTTGTAAGAAATCACATATTTTAAACAATAATTTTGGAGTAGCACACCTATCTCAAAAACAAGGACCCGGATCAACATGAAACCTTTGCTATCTTACTAAAATGGGTGCGCTGATTACAAATTTACATAGGAAAAGTCTCTGTCTGTACTGGTTACCGAGTTGTGCTGAAATTACGGTTTTTCAAATAATACAAAAATAAGCGAAATGGACCACATAACATGAAAATGGTAAATCTTAGGCATGTAAAAGTATACATATTTTTGATAGACTCAACGAGAGCTATCATTTGGTAGTGGGTAAACCTTTCTATCACCAACGGCTGCAATGTTCAATTTTTTTCTGTCTAAAAGTGCTAAATTTAGAACGAAAAAACAATTATAACTTTTTGAGAGATAGAGCGTTCTAATGTAGTCATGCTTATGCATTGGGATGTGCTGAATTCAACGGTAAGGTCGGTTTTCCCGTAGCGTGTACGGTTTGGCTAGAAAGTGGGAAACTATAATTTCCGCGGTTTATCGCGTTTTTCTCGCGAACCGCGCACCTTAGAGCAACGCGGCTTTCAGAAATGAATTCCTCGGCCAATTTCCCATCCGATACCGTTTGAACCGTCAAGATCGGTTGATTAGATCGGACACAGTTTGCGTTCAAAGTTTCTAACATAGTAAAATAGTTGTTTTTAGCATCATTTTTGATAATTGGGAACGTAATAACTGCCGAACCGTTCAAAATAAGTAAAATCAAACTATACCGGCGTAATCAGCGTCAAAAAGTGTATCAAGAACCACAACCTTAATTTAATTGAAGGTAGTTGGGTTTTTGCCGACTGGCTAAAATTTTGTAAGAAATCACATATTTTAAACAATAATTTTGAAGTGGCACACCTATCTCAAAAACAAGGACCCGGATCAACATGAAACCTTTGCTATCTTACTTAAATGGGTGCGCTGATTACAAATTTACTAAGGAGAAGTCTCTGTCTCTACTGGTTACCGAGTTGTGCTGAAATTACGGTTTTTCAAATAATACAAAAATAAGCGAAATGGACCACATAACATGAAAATGGTAAATCTTAGGCATGTAAAAGTATACATATTTTTGATAGACTCAACGAGAGCTATCATTTGGTAGTGTGTAAACCTTTCTATCACCAACGGCTGCAATGTTCAATTTTTTTCTATCTAAAAGTGCTAAATTTAGAACGAAAAAACAATTATAACTTTTTGAGAGATAGAGCATTCTAATGTAGTCATGCTTATGCATTGGGATGTGCTGAATTCAACGGTGAGGTCGGTTTTCCCGTAGCGTGTACGGTTTGGCTAGAAAGTGGGAAACTATAATTTCCGCGGTTTATCGCGTTTTTCTCGCGAACCGCGCACCTTAGAGCAACGCGGCTTTCAGAAATGAATTCCTCTGCCAATTTCCCATCCGATACCGTTTGAACCGGCAAGATCGGTTGATTAGATCGGACACAGTTTGCGTTCAAAGTTTCTAACATAGTAAAATGGTTGTTTTTAGCATCATTTTTGATAATTGGGAACGTAATAACTGCCGAACTGTTCCAAATAAGTAAAATCTAATTATACCGGCGTAATCAGCGTCAAAAATTGTATCAAGAACCACAACCTTAATTTTATTGAAGGTTGTTGGGTTTTTGCCGACTGTCTAAAATTTTGCAAGAAATCACATATTTTAAACAATAATTTTGAAGTAGCACACCTTTCTCAAAAACAAGGACCCGGATCAACATGAAACCTTTGCTATCTTACTAAAATGGGTGCGCTGATTACAAATTTACATAGGAAAAGTCTCTGTCTCTACTGGTTACCGAGTTGTGCTGAAATTACGGTTTTTCAAATAATACAAAAATAATTGAAATGGACCACATAACATGAAAATGGTAAATCTTAGGCATGTAAAAGTATACATATTTTTGATAGACTCAACGAGAGCTATCATTTGGTAGTGGGTAAACCTTTCTATCACCAACGGTTGCAATGTTAAATTTTTTTCTATCTAAAAGTGCTAAATTTAGAACGAAAAAACAATTATAATTTTTTGAGAGATAGAGCGTTCTAATGTAGTCATGCTATGCTATTATCTAATAGAGGATGTTTATTATTGATGTCAATACGCAAACTTTGACACCTTTTACCTATTAAATCGTCAATTTTGGTTTTCTACTTGAAAAATTTGAAAACGTTGATCAAGTTTCAGGGTAAAAGATATTATCCAATAAAATATATTAATTTAATTGAAGGTAGTTGGGTTTTTGCCGACTGGCTAAAATTTTGTGAGAAATCACATATTTGAAACAATAATTTTGACGTAGCACACCTATCTCAAAAACAAAGACCCGGATCAACATGAAACCTTTGCTATCTTACTAAAATGGGTGCGCTGATTACAAATTTACGATATCATGTAAAAGAAACGTTTAAAATGTTCTTATATATTTTTTTTTATGTAGACTTTGTAGACCTCTTGTCGTTGTTGTTTTTGCAACGAACGTTTCAATTAGAAACGTTAATTGCAAAAACACCATAACTTTGCATGCTGAAGATTATGGGTACACGCTGTATTGTAATATTTACAGCATAATAATATTAGATTTATGCCCGTCCTCGGCAACAATAGCGAGCGCGACACAATACAAACGCGAAAAATTACGATAACTACTGTTCCACGATGTTGCCAATTTATAAAGAAAGTACGTAGTGTCTTCCCATGAAAATGAAAACTATAATTTCCGGCAATTGTTTAACGCGCGCCGTACAAAGGTTACCCGCATTTATATTCCCAGTAATTATTATAAATAAGACTAATTACACAATTTTTACTCTACTATCGTTTTATTACTCTCGAATATTAAAAAAAAAACAACAAAACGATAAGATAGCTTTTATTAGTAAGTATATCTATCCATCTTTCTACAAATATTTAATGACAGAGTTACACTTTACGATATTAGCGTCACTGCTGCGCGATCAACTGAAAATATCTCCGAGAGTAAATTCCGGCTGACATTGTTACGAAATCTTAATGAAAGAAAGCTCCCATTCCAAGTTAGAACCATCAGAATGAGTCTATTGTTCGCCCGAAGCTTGGTTGCTAGCTAAGCTTTGTTGGTAGGAAGCGTAAGCTTCGATTCTGCAGTGCTAAATTAATTTCCTGGCTCGACAGCTACCACCATCGTGGCGACGAAGCGACCCACTACGGTACAAGATAGAATTATTTTCGGTATATATAGCTAACTTAGCAAGTGGCGTCGATTTTCCACAGCTTGTCGCGAAAATTGCTTGCCGATATTGGAAAACGGCATAACGCGACCGTTTCAGCGCTATTATGACGCAACGCGGCGTATTTATTCTTTCTCTTTTACGAGCGTATATAACGAAGGAAGTTTTATTGAAGACTATACGATGCGAAAGTGGTGATTGGTTTTCGCTATACGGACATAAAATAGTTTATTGCTGCAACGGGAATGTCGGATTCATAACATCGTCTAATAAAAAAAAAAAACAATAATAAAAACAAATTTTGAGTAGTAGGTCGGCTACACAACCACTAAACGAAATATTCCACAACGCAAAAAGTCAGGTTTCAATGAATAGAAAATCGTTTAATATTACACACTAAGAACTAACACACTAACATTTGAACTGTCGCTTTCGAGAAAACGTAAGAGGACTTTGTAAATAACAGCGAAGTATAGGGATTATACTGACTTTTCCATCGATTAATCCCTATTGGATGGAATAATTAAAAGTTAAGTGCAATTTAAAGTTTCCTATCTCCAGGGGGTCTATTACAATTAGTAATTCAATTAAGGGCCTTCTTAAGGATTATGCTGGATCTCGATAGCAGATTACCCAACAGAATGGTAATTTATAAATGACAGCACAATTCCGATGTTCACAGTGTGGTAACTACTTTAATTAAATGTAGTTTTTTTTAGGATTAGTACTGAAATGATTTTATGGATAATAAAAATACAAGAAATAAAAGACTTCATAAAGAAAACAACGAACAAAATATTACAAATCATCAAAGCAATAGGAAAAAATGTCGATTTAGAATTTTTAGGTACCAAAAATATAAAATTAATGAGTAAATAATTGTTTCTTTAAAAATGACAATACTTACTTTAACAACCAATTAATATAGCATATCTTGTATAAACTTCAACTAAAAATATTTAAAAATTGCTACCAAGAACCGTTTTTAAAAACATGATTTTTTGGTGCTAGAAATAACTGAGACCACTTTCATCCAAACCAAAATACTTTTTTATTGTTCAATGGCAAATAGAGTTAGCAGGATCATATTTCTTGACCAATTCTTATATAGATTCCCCAAAAATTAAAAAAAAGGAATGAAGGGGTAGTATTTGTCTGAATATTAGGGGCAGCATATGGTCCATTGATTTTAATGATACTTGGGGGTATTGTATACAAAAGTATATGCTTTAAGATCAATTTAGGGTGGTCTATATTATTCCACACGTGCTCCAAGGAACTCAAAATCGAGAAAAGCTGATTTTAATAATTTAAAAAAATAATAAAAACAACATTTTTATTTGGTTTTACTACAATAAATCTACATACCAGAGTAAATAAAAATAATCAATTTTTGGGTTTATATATCAGAACATTTCACAAGTTTTCACGTACACAAATTGTTAAAAATACAATAACCTAAGCTACGTAGACATGTTGCACTACAAAACAAAATAAACGTGACAACTGTTTAGGGTATGCTTTTGTTCTTAGAATAAATCTGAATCTGAAGGAAGAATTTTTTTACTTGAGTCTAGACTTTGAGAGAAGTAATTCTAAAAAACTGCAAAAGTTTTGTCGCAAATACTAGTCGCAGTTGGGAATTTCTGCTTGCATGGCCGATTTTGTTCTTTGTAGGTCAGGATAGTCTCTTAGATTAATTGTATTTTGAACAATGTACGTAGGTACTTGAAAATACGTGAAATGCTCTATCAAGACTCAAAATAAATTTTTTTTTTGTTTTAGCTAATAAGTGTGGTATTTATATTTATTGTGGCAAAAGAAAACAAATACTGCAATTGTTAATATGTTTTGAACGATCTCAAATTTCACAGGAATTAAGTAGTTATGATACTACGGAATAAATTGAGATAAGAATTTAAAAGTAATATTTCTCTTATATAAATCAACAAATCAACAAAGAAAATTATTCATTGTTATCGTGACAATAGTGTAAATACAGCACCATTTAACTTTTCCTTCTTCTAGTGAGAAGACCTGTATTTTAGTGGGACTGTACCCTAAGAAAAATGTTTCCTTACTAAGAAATTAAAACACATACTTTTGCATACAGAATACGTGTAAGTTTTATGATAAGAATGAAACTCCTAGTTGTTCATAGTTCCATAGTTTTGCAAATATGTATTGATAATTATAATCGATATGACGCGAGTTATGACAAAATAAATTTTCTTAAATCTTGCAAATCTATTATACCAGATATCGAAACGATTGTAAAAATATTGTGTTGTAATATTTTAGAGAGATAATAAAACGCGTAGTAATACTCAACGTTTAATTATTTAATTAATTATCAATACAATGCCTTGAAAATCATTGCAAACTTAATAGGACTTATATAATATTATGTAAATTTTGCATTCATTTATCATATTCGTGATATATATTAGGTAACCACTCAAACAGTGGTTTTCTTCTGAAACAATGATAGCGTGACTGCGATTAATATAGCTAGCATACGCACGAAACCTTTTAAGTCTGAAATTTGATATCGGTGCAAATATGAAGTAACACGAACTACATCAATTTCATCTGCCAAATTTACTGTTTAGAAGCTTGTACGGTACGTGATTATCATAATGTAGAGTTCTGTACTGAGTTAGACATGTAGATAAATGGGAGGGAATCCGGTAAGCGTAAAATTCTGCACAATAATGTTCAATAACGTTACAGTACGTATCATATTGTATTTTATACGAAGAATTATTCGCCAGAATTTCCTCAAACGTGCAAGGTGTAAGTAAAGCACGAGTTATTTATCAGTTCCAATCGTTTATTAACCGGTTAATAAACGGTTAATAAACGATTGGAACTGATAAATAACTCGTGCTTTACTTACACCTTGCACGTTTGAGGAAATTCTGGCGAATAATTCTTCGTATTACTCCTAACCTCGAAGATACTTATTTAAATGTATTTTATACGATGGTATATATTGTGAAAATGATAAATTTGTATTTGTGTTGGGTTGATTAAAATTTCATTGATGTTCATCCTGGATTATTTATTCTGTTGAGATATAGATTTAATGCAATATGTTCATCCTGGATTATTTATTCTGTTGAGATATAGATTTAATGCAATAATGTATGAAAATTTCAATTTTAAATTCTCCGAGGGGAGAGATGTTTTAATAGATTTTGGGGGTCCGTTGAATTCAATTAATTACGCGATTATGATGTTGGGGTGACTTTCACTGGGGATAGAGACACGAGGAAATTCTCAGATTACGTACACTCGTGCCCGGGAGCCTGACATCCTATTACACTGTTACCATCTTCACGTATAACAAATTAATTACAAATATCCTGTGAAATAACGTACATTTATCATAAATTGTATAATGT
Source organism: Melinopterus prodromus (assembly GCA_964023965.1). Classification (NCBI taxonomy): domain Eukaryota; kingdom Metazoa; phylum Arthropoda; class Insecta; order Coleoptera; family Scarabaeidae; genus Melinopterus; species Melinopterus prodromus. Next base: position 64,849,098 of record OZ030393.1, read on the forward strand.
ATCTCATAATTATGTTTTGGTGCTTTACAGTGCTCTACAGTCAACTTGTTTAAGTATTTGTTTAGCAGAGCGCCTTAATTACACCATCAACGTTTTGACAAGTTTCCTTGACGAGTTATATTCGTAGTCATAAGTTTAAATAATAAAGAGTTTACAGTTTGTATGCTTATCTCAATACCAGGCAGGTCGAGTGCGTAGAAAAACTAGTCGAGCAGCAAAAACACCAAGTCGAGACTCGAGCAGTTTTGCCGATAAATACCTCACGCACATGTTGTTCAGTTAACCTCGTACTACGTTTTGAATACATTTTAGATCGGTACGGTTTTAATTCTTAATTTACCAGCAATTAGTACTATTTCTGACTAGAATACGGTGTCGGTATTTGTGTTAGTGTGGCGTGAACTATAGTGCGGTGAAACCGTTAATAATTTTCCGGAATACCTCGACACAAAGTGTTTATTGACAACCATAATCATAGTATTTTCACTGCTATTGCTCTCAAAATATTGCATTCAGTATGTTCTGGTTCTCTCCATTCAATATGTTCTGGTTCTTTCAACGATATGAAAATAGTGGTCTACTTCTTTCTACACTGACATACAAGGTGCTATCGATCATAGGTAAGGTGACATATGTCTTGTTTTTTGCGGGACAGTTCCGCTTTTTCAAATTTTGTCCCGCGCCCAACGATGTTTTAAAAACTCACGCTTTTTACTTTATCATACGCAGTATGTAAAGTATTGTAATCATGCCGAAAAAAAAAATTGAGATTTTAGCGGAAATAGGTCTTTATGGGTCCCCTGAACATTTTTGACCAAGGTACAAAAAAATGTCTGTGTGTGTGTGTGTGTGTGTGTGCGTGTGTAAACGATTTTTGTGACGACGATTCCGGAGAAACTACTAAAGGTATCGGGACGAAAGTGCGTATTTAGTAGTTTTATGACCAAACTTAGAGCTGAAAAGCTTTTGGTTCAAAATGGTCCAAAGGAACTGGCTATTTACTCTTAGCATTTTTCAACGATTTTCGTCATTTCTGTAATTTCGTCAAAATAGATAAATAATAAATTAAAGAAGACGAAATTTTGAATAATTTATGCCTATGACATTTTTTGGTAAAATTAATAGTTTAGCTGCAAGAGCAAATTCTATTTGATCAAGATCGGTCGCATCTGCATTGATATGTAACTACATAGGAGCCAGGATTTTGACAAATATTTTTTTGTGCTGTCACACTCTGTCACACTCGAAAACAGCTGATTTCATCAGAGGTTGTAGAACCGCTATGGAACGTTACCGCTCTAGTGCGGCAAATTACAAAATACAAATTTCAAATGAAATAAGATCACCAATTTGATTGTTTGTTGATAACTGTAGTTTTATTTTAGTATGTTGGTACGGACGTGACATCTACAGTGTCATGAACAAATCTAAATCGGTCAGAATTTGAATTAGCTTTTTAAACTTGACGTTTCGTCAAAGTGGTACCAACCTAACATTTCCTATACAGAAATATAACAATTTATTTATTTTATTTTAAATACATGTTTCTCAAAAAGCAACACAATAAACGTTGATGTCTCTCCTGCCAAAAACTAGATAGCACGACGCGCTCACGTGCTACGGCGAAGCTCCGCCTTCGGTGACGCGCCGCATCACCGCTCGTCGCGCTATTCCGTACTTTCGGTAATTCTGACATAAATAACTATTATTCTAATGACGTAGTGTAGGTAGTGTCAAATGCTGATGCTTTGACAATACCTACGATTTATCTCAATAAAATCGATTCTCAAGCAGCTAAACTATTAATTTTATATATTGTATGATAAAGTCATGTGCCTGGCCACATCAGATTTTTTTACATATTTTAAACATTTACTAAATCTATTTGGTACAAAAAAGGTATATATGAAGAAATTATGATAAGGAAAAGAGTTAAAATTTACGACGTCAATTTATTAAAAGAAAGATTAAAGCTGAATTAACCACAACACTGAATTAACTTTTGTCAACATGGCCACTAAGGTGTATCGACAATTTACGCTGATTTAAAAAGTTATTTATCTATTTGAGTTTTGTTTTCAAATCTAATGAGTTATCAAAAAGGTTTTCTCATTAATATTATTATATCAATTAATTAATTATATCAATTGAATTAATATATCATACAAATATTTACCCTATCGAAAACAATAGGGCTACCAGCAAGGGGTCTAAAGTTTATAATTTTCTTCAAAAAGCACCGTCCAATCGTTTATCTAACTGAAACTAATTGAAATAAATACGGCAAAACAAAGAATCTCTGCAATGTTTGGTACGAAACAATTATGTTTCGATCAGCATTAAGCAACATACAATAATTTCATTCAACCCAACACAACTCAAAATCATATTGATAATGCAAATATTTTTTCTAGATATTTACAAAGACTTTAACGATTTGGTTTAATTCAATTTAATTAAGACTTAAAAACTCATTACGAAGATAATTAGATCAATTATATCATCTGTATTTTGTTATACGTAATCATAAAAACACAATATTTTTTATTCACAAGAACTTTGTCAAAACTTTGATAGTGTAGTGTAAATTCAGGCATTACACTGCGCCAACTAGAGGAAAATCACGACAACTACATAAGTCTGGGTTTGGGAAATTACTATATTTTTTACAGTACTTGTTATAAACTACTTTAAGAATTATTTGCGGTAAAAAGGGACGTAAAGATTAAGTTAAAAGTCAAAAACATAGAGCCTTTGACTTTACATAGTTTCTTATACTTATAACGTCCAAAATTAAGTCGTCGAAATATGCGCCGGCTAAAAAAGCGCTCCCTTAGAGCAACCCCTTCTTTACGAGGCGATTTTCTTTATCATTCATGCTCGAGTGGCGGTACGAAAGGCTTTAAATGCGCACACAGAAGGGTTCAAAGTGGCCCTTTTATTTTTATTTACCCCCACACACATAAAAGCACGCCCCCAGTATAGCAGTCATCTGCAGAGGTTCACGGTCGCCCCGGGGAGGTTGACGATGTTTACTTCGTCCGTCGAATAACCGACAAAATTTTACGATCGATGGTCTCGTTCTTTTTTTTCATCCCGAATACAGATTATCTCAATCTTCTCTGGAAGAATTGCTATAAAACAAGTCGATATGACGGAGTCTTGTCGACCGGGTAGTTTTGCCGAAATTGAAAATAAACAAAAAAACGTAGTGTGTTGGGGGTTTGCAATGTTGGCAATAAGTTGGAAATGGGATCGACATCCCGTGGGATACGTCTGTGAGAGAAAGCAGTGCTGCTATGCTGTCGGAACGGAGTGAGAATTTTAAAATAACTCTGGTGTCGCTGTCTTGGTTGATTAAGTTGCAGAGTATCCTCGTGAGGTTTCTAGAGTCGGGTAGATGTCTTCAATTATGTTACTGGTTCCGAAGAAATGGGTTTTATGTATAAATTATTGATTTTGGGGTTTTGGGCATATTCTGAATGCTAGAATCGTAAACGTTAAGATCCATTTTTTATGGAAACTTAGTAACCTATCGTTTTCTAATACCCCAGTATATTAAATTTTTTTTTTTTGAAGCCGTTGGATTAAAATGCATTAATTTTGAGTTATAACAATAAATCAAAATTCATGAACGAATGAAATGTTCAAACTGCTAAATTAAAATAAATAATGTGTATGTATGTGGGAAAATAGTTAATTTGAAGTTCTGGAGTTTTGATTAATTGCTTATAACTCAAACCAGATGCATTTTATAAAAGATACCTACAAAAAATCTTAAACTGTAGTTTGTTTAAAACCAAAAACATACGTTTGGAAAGAAAGTTAAATTGTTTACGGTTGGAGAATTATTTAGGTGTTTTGACTAACCTTGATGACCGTTGAAGAAAAATATGTTGCAAAAATAAAGTGGTTTTTATTTAGGGCATTTATTTATTCATTGAAAGTTAAAATACACCAAAATGAAGGGAAAACTATATAATTTATGTGTTCGAGCAATCGCACAACCAGTTTACAATCAGTAGGTACTTTGGTGATAGACGAGATATGTTGCTATGTTGCTACATAAAATAACTCTATTATAAATACCAGTGAACGTTATCTGCTGTCTCAACTGTTTCCAACTGAAAATAACGGACTTTTTATACAACCAAAGCAAAACTAAAAATTTCTTAGTAAAAGAAGTAGTATTCACCTTGCTCTAAACGTATGCAAAACTGCAAATAATGTCAAAATTTTACTCTGAGCATTAGAACATTTGGAGTACTTATTACGTAAATATCTGATACCGACATTTGCAAACAAAATACCACTAATACTATTCCTGTACAAAAATATGAACCGCTTGTAAATATATACCAATAAAAGAATAGAAACAGAATTGCGATATTGATGGAACGAAAATAACATTGTTCCTGTCCAACTAAAAGGAAATTAAATTGATGATATCCTCTTATTGTATTCCTCCGGTCATTATGGTATCTTTAACGGACCATTTCACTTATTGTGCCTGGCCATCGGGGCGTCAAGCCGCTCCCAAGAAGATTATACAATAATCGCTCCGGACACAATTACAATCCAAGTTCACATTGTCCATCGCTCGTCGCAGCGGTACTGTTAGAATTAATCAGATCTTCAATTAAAAACGGTAAATTTAGTAGGTATCTTGTGTGAACTATTTCTCTTCCTGTTATTGACTTCTTAACTTAATGAATACATTACGTACGTAGATATGTTTTGCTTAGGTGTTCAATACTTAAAAGAACTGGCTACATAGAATTCTGCAAAACTTGTGTTCCATAATTTGTTGTAAGCTTTTACCTATTTTGTTGTGGTTGGTGCAAACTTTAAAATGGCCGGATTATCTAAAGGTGCAAAAAAATGCACTAAAAAATATCAGTTTCTAATCATTTTTGTTGTATTGTTCAGTATTTAATTCAAAAATTTACATCTTCTTGGGCCTTAAGATTTGTCTTATTATCCACAATAAAATCATTGAATTGCTTAATTTATTTATTAGTTAATAAAAATTCAAATATTTACAATTATTATTACGTACACCGAATTTATGTTAAAGGAAAGAGCTGAGCATTACAACTCGAATGGATAAGGAAATAAACTTTTTCATGTATCCAAATTAATCAATAAAATGAAGGAAATATATTTTGTTTAAACAAATATTTCTATCACCATAGGAAGTATTCAAATGTTTCTTAGGGAAAAAAAAATTTCAGCACCCAATTCAAAATAATATCGAGAATTACATATGTACCACTATCCCCGCTATTGTAGCGTTTTGCCTCAATTAAACTTTGGTCACCTTAGTAATACCGGACACTAGAGCAAGCAAATTTAGGAAAATAGCATGCACATGAATAAAGGTCTGGTATTGAAAATTAATTGATCGTATAGTAAGTGACATTTCTAAGCCTTTTATATCTTTTTATTTCTAGCTGTTCTAAAAGGTCCATTTATTGTTGACCAGTTTTTTTATTTTTCCATAACTAATTAAACATAAAGAATAATTTAATGTATTTTTAAAATTATTCTATTTCTAATAGAAAATGCTTTAAGTATAAAATATCGATAAGCGGATGGAATACACCGACGCAATATCCTGGACGATCTCCATCACTTCTTTTGATGACGTGCGTCCTCCGAGAGAAAAATCGTTACAAATTAAATGTGAAAATTTTAATAATTTAGGGCGCGAACTGTGTTGTGTGTATCGTTTACCTGGTTGGCGATGAATAATTCAGAGTTTCATTCATCTTAAAATACACGGGGAGCTTCTGGCCCGCTATCGGTGAAGCACGAACGGCTTTATACGCCCACTCGTGACCCTCGACTGACGTACAAAGAAGATATTGTATATGCACAGCGGTCGGTGTGCATTAACGACTTTGTGACAACAGAATTGTAGTTTTTTTTTTTTTAATAACAAATAATCGATTATAAAAATCTAGAAATTGGTAATTTAATGTAGTTTTGGACTTTTGTCGAATATTTATTAATTAATTATAAGCGACAAGTATCGCCATTTAAGTCTTGTTTGAAAAAGAAATGTTTTCAGGCTGTTTGAGACATACGTGAATTATGGTGGATGCGCCGGTGGTAAAATAAATAATCTGTAAAAAAGATGGCATAAAATATCATACAGTGTTGTCGAGGGCCTGAGATTAATCTTGAGGCACGGAAAATAACCCTGGTATTATGACAAACTTAAAGAACTGAAAATAGGCACTTCAAATTTTTTTTAACTGATGTTGAACATTTATTTATTACATAATACTTTTTATGAGTACCTAGGACCTTATCTGGTGTAGTTTTCTGGTGTACCAACAAAGACATTAAAAAATGCAAGTACGTAATGCAAGTAATTACTAAATGGGGAATACACGTAATCACCTGGTAGTTTCAATAGTTTCAAATAGCAAACGGAAACTCAATTTTCAAATACTTCCGTTAAGAAATAATGTTATCACAAATAATTTTATATATTTATTGTCTTTCCTTTTAACTATAACACAAAATATGTGCTATCAAATTTAAATTAATCTTTAGCTTCATGCCACCACTACTAAACATAGTATTAAACTTTAAACCTATAAACTTCACATGCAATTTAATAATTCATTAATACCCGGCTAAGTTATAAATTATTTATGACCTCGCGGTTAAATTCTCTGTACCACAAATGACCCAGTAATTTCATCCCTGCTGTACGCTGTGTTCTGATATCTCTATGTTAAAACTCAATTATCTTTTTAGGTCAAATAAGGAAAGAAAATAGGTGGTGGTGCGGTTGTGTGGTGCATTAAGACTGACGGGAACGATCCCGCTGTGTGACACAATTCAACACTAGAAGACCCTGGATGGAATACAATTAGGCCAAGTCTAGCCTAGTTTCTCCAATACAACAGGTCAGTATTATGTTTGTACTTATGGTATTTAATATTTAACCCATGTGTTGGACGTAAAATGTATTGCAAAAGCACTGAAAATGAGACTTTTTTTAGTGCCACCAAATGTGACTACTTTTTTCTTATGTTATTTTTGCATTAGTTATTAAATTAGTCCAAATCTTGTGTTGCAATTTTGATTTGTGTACATTTGCTCCATGGAGTATTGAACTTGCGTTGTGGACCGAATGTGTTTATGTGGGTACTATATTTAGCAGCAGTACAATGATTAGATTGCAACCACATGCAATTTCCTAATCGACTTGCGGATTCATCTACTATAACCTGATTATATGCGGCGCAAACTACTAACTAATCTCTGGTAGTCATTACGTTTCAATTTGAATTGACCACACCTGTTGATTTGGTCACATTTAATCTTATAGCGTCGGTTTTGGTTTGTGATTTTGCATTTGTACTTAATAATTATTATAATGGCTTTATACGCAATATGATGAAGGGCCCATTTCACCATGTTGGTATATACTTATTATTTACTTTTACTTATTACAGGGAATACGATGTTGTTACTATGAAAACACAATTGGCCAATAGGTGGCAGCGTAGGAATACTTCTTCCGGTGATTCAGTTGATTATTTTAAACATGATAAAAGGTCGGTTTTTACAATTGTGCTAGGCATGGAGTGAAACTTCGTGCGTTTGATGGCTACCACGATTAATTACCAACAAGTTGACGTATGAAAGAAAGTTCTATTGCAAATTTGATAACAGCAGATCTCGATATTGTTGTTATGAGCCATGTGCAATAATTTATGACGATACGTGCTCTTAATATTAGGTAAAGCACTAGAAATTACCATTATGACAGGGTGTAAGAATTTAAAAAATGCCATCTTCACAAACTAATTTATAAATTAATTGATTATTATGTGCATAAAATAATAAATGATATTTTTTGTGTGGGAATTTGTGGATATTTATTCATATTTTGTATCATATTTGGGCATACAAAGGTCAATGCTGACTTGTTGTGGTTCGGTTGTATTTTAGTTGGATATTTGTTTATTGAAAACCAACATTATTTTAGGTTTATTTTTTATGTCACCTTTAAAAGGTAAACAATCAACTTGCAGTGTTGATGGAAATTTTATATTTTTCATTTTAATAGAGCAGATGTTTGTTATTTAGAAATGTCTGACTTATTACTTATTACTAAACAGATATTTTGCTTAAACAAATTTATATGTCTGGTTTTGCAGAGATTGGAAATGTGTGCTTAGGCATCTGAGGGAACTACAAATATCTGGGTTTCATCCCTATATTAATGGCCCTAAACACCTATGAGTTTAAGCTAAAGCAGTTTGGGATTGTATAGAAAAAAAAACTAAAGAAAATAAAAAAGTAAGTTGTATTTAGGTGACATTACTGAAAGCAGACGAAAAAGCAAGTATACCCTACTGATGAACATTGTGAGAGTTTAGAAAAAAACGATTTGCAATAAAAAAAGGTCAAGAGTGCCCTAGAAATTTTTATTCTAAATTGTAGATTTGAAATCACGTAAAAACGATAAATAATTCAAACTTAATTCATAGATAAACTCTTTCTTTTATTTTTGTTTAACTTGGGAAAGTCATTTTCATTAAATAACAATGTACAGGCAAGGCCAGAAGTTTGCTTCAACCTACAAAACAAGATAACAAAAACAAAAAATAACAGAACAAGAAATTCTTAAATTTGCTTTAGTGTAACTATCATTGTTTTACATTTAAATTATAAATGTCGCGGAATAGTTGTTTTAAATGTAATTGTAGGCAAAAATTTCAAATTGTTATCCTGTATCTCAAACTCAGATATCGATCCAGTTAAGGGCCAATTTGTGGCACGTACTTAAAAATAGAATTGATATAAAATGTTGGAGCCAGGGATTAGAATCAAACAACTACAAGACTATGTCCTAAAAGTAATTTTTTTATTCAGGTTTTGCATGTGACGTCAAAAGCAACCATCTTGATATTTTAAAGCAGAATTTAAAAAATTAGAAAATACTGAATATATTTTTAAATAACATCAATGAAGACTTATTTGGTAAGAAAATACTGTAAAGTTGTTTCTTTTTCTTGCAACTTCATTCACAGAATCCTAACAAAAATACTCCAAATTATAGGTAAATAAAGTACAACTTTTCTTCTTATTGTAGATTTTGGACAATTTTGTCGGTTTTTGACAAACTTAAAGGATTTTAACATTTTTCTTTTTGCTGAAAACGCACCTCTCTGTTAACACTAAGCATAGTAGGTATATTATCAATATTAAAATTGATAATATACGACTGCCGCACAGACAAGCCACTGGCGTTGTGCACATGGCAACATCCCCCCAAAAAAAAAAAAAAGATATAATGTAATCAACGTTTTCTCATTATGGAATATTTCTCCAAGCATATTACGTATTTGAAATATTTAATGTTTAATAGTGAACTTGACAAAAAAACATGAATTATATGATACAAAAATAGGCTGGAGGACATCCTTTCACATTATAGAGTCCATACAAAAATAACAAATTTACTCTTCTATTCCATAAACTACTAAAAAACCTGGTTACACCCATTAATTAGCATAAAAAAGGCAATCCCAAGGAAACCGAAATCCCTGTAATCAATTTATCCAAATCCGGTCGATTTCTTTGAGGGAAAATTGCGTCTGCTGCAAAGCTGAATGGTTAATCCGCAATTCCGTCTCAATTAACTCAATTTCTAAGTAATTATTTGGTCGGAGGCGACGCGGAAGAGTTCCAGAAGCTACCCTGCAGTTTCCCCGCTACGGCGGTCAAGGATGCCAGCGGCAGGCAGCCTCCGACGCTGCAGCATAGTGTGCCGGTCGAGATGCAACCTAATTTAATGCCGGAATGGCGATTCCTGCTGTGCACTGCAGCCAGCGCTGACCTAACTTAATCTATCTCCGGCGCGGCGCAACGAACATGTAACCAACAATAGTAGTTTCGCCGCTTGAGAGGATTAAGATTAATCGGATTGTGGTTGAATAATTGAATTCGTCTGGTGTAATAATTGCGATTTGGTATGTCCAAGGAATGAAAATTATCTAATGACTTGTTCGAGTATGCAGAATATTACGTATTAAATATTTAACATTGGTTAATTATTTGTAACGTTTTCTTTAACAAGATGCAAATAATAAAATTAATATTTTATTTAAAGGGCGACATAGACCTTATCGAAAAAGAAAACTGATGTTGAATTGATGTTTCACTTAATTATTATCTTTGGCTTGATAGTACTGATTGTTCCCTGAACATGTATTTAAGTATTCGTAAATCTATAAGGGAAATCATGTCTTATATGATATTTTTGCAATCGAGTTGAAATTTCGTATGTCGCCAGATTTCCGATGGCAATGCAAGAACTTTTTTATAGCGCATAGTTTTTAAAAAACATACTTTTTACATTTTATTATTATATCTTGCAAGAACCGTTTGTAATGCAGCAAAAACAAACACTTGCATATTAAATAACAAAAAATTTCTCGTCGAAACTGAAATATGAAAAGAAATCGTCGTCCTTACCCGAAAACAGATGTTTTCAACTAGAAAATTGCATTTCTCTGTGAAACATTCATTTTTTTATTCTTTTAGATGAACTTAAAATAATAATTTGGCAACTAGAAAAATAGTGAAAAAAATCTAAACCTTAAGGGGTTGTTTTGAGGGGGTTGAAACGCTTAATGTTCGTTTAATAATTTTTATTCATCTAAATATGAAAGTAATGTACCCACAAAGACATATAAAAAGCAGATAAAATTTTAATTATTAATTGGGTAGTGTTTGAGGGTGTTGAAAAATAATAAATAATTAAAAATTCTGAAACATTGCAAATATGTTAATATTACACATGGGAATCCGTTAAAAATATTTTTTAAATCATTTGATAATCGGGTGGTTTTGCAGGGGGTTGATAAATAAAGTATGTTTCTTGGATATTGCGGTGGATCAGCGATAATGTAGTAAAGAAGGTCGTAACTAAGTAACTTATAATGAACGTTTTATGTACAATATATGAAGTGACACAGATATTATTATTATTATTTTTCTATATCAACATGTATTTTATATATAGATAACTAGACATTAACACTGAACATTATGATCTCCAACAAACATTTTGAAACTTTATGATTACAGTACTATATTATCCCAGATAACATACTAAAAATGATATTAAAAATCATTTAGCAGTGTATTGTTGTGTAAATATTTACTCAATAATAACAAAAACATCAGGATATTGAGGAATATACATAATTTATGATCAATTTTAAATAAAATATTATTTTCGAAAAGAACACTTATTAGTTTTTATTTTATTCGATGCAGCCCAGACAAATCTGGACGAAACACAAGAAATTTTTGACTGAATGCGCTTCAGTGAATCATTTTTTATATCCGCAACATTAAATTTGTAACTGATATAATACATTAGACGACCATTTTGTTCTTCTTTCCTATGTTTTCGCCATTTTTCAGAAAACATTCAGAAAAAATAAAAAATCAAAGTAGTACACGTGTGGCAAAATGTGGTATTCAAATTTATGTAACTTAAAATATAAATGTTTAAAGTATATTATATAAAGAATATATATTGAATAAACGTGGATAAAAAAGTTGGATTCGACGAAACTTTACAAATATAAAATTAGCGTGTATTTTCGATCATCTCGTTCAACATTATTATTACACCACATAGTGTATTATTTGAACCTAATTTGAAGTGATATAAGAAAGTACTTACCCGCTAAAGTAAACTCCATCACAGTACAAATTAATTTATAAACCACAAATGTTTAGGTGTACTATCGAAAACACTGCAAAAATGCACCTTAACCGGTTATGAATGCATTACCATTTCACGTGGTCTCCCTGCATCTATAACTCCTCCATGCGGAATGTTTTTACACTTATTACCTAAAATTGTCACCTCGCTCAGGTTACAATGAGACCAAGAAATTAATATTCTGAATTGGGTTTCCTACGTCTATATGAGTAAAATTACAGCGACATCTCGTATAAACAGCTTGAAGTGAAGAACATAATGATATTGTAAAACTATCACTCGATCAGTCTCTTAATTTTGTAATGTAATGAAACTCAGAAATCACTTTATTGCTTACCTTGCCAATTTGTGGATGAAATTATAATAAACCTACATAGAAAATTGATTTTTTTGTCTAATATCGCAGAGATTTTACGCCTAAATTCATAATTTCGACATTCATAAAATATGCCGTAAACTTTAAGTGAAACCATTAAGCTTCGAGAGAAACCCTGAAGGCATATAACTGAATACTACGGCCACAATCAATTTTCTTCGGCAAGGGGAAATAATAAATTGTTTGCTTGTAATGGATGAGTACCGATTTTAGTGTAATTTGTTCGAAATGAAACATTAGCTGGTATACATAAAATTCCCATTTGGCCTTTCTAAAGTTTCGAAATGGACGGCGTTCTCTTTTTTTTATTGCGGGTGAATGTACCACGGCCATTGGATGGACGGACCCCTCTGCAATAAAGCACGATTATGGCCACATTTCGGCGATATCAGTAGGTAGGGGAGAATGTGGGCCTTGACCTACTTTCGAAACATCCCTCGCCAACATTACGACGTGCTTTGAACGTCAGCGTTTAGAAAAATCCCGGATTCTGGAAGCAATGGACCAGGGTGTATTTTGTCGCTTTTCGCAATAATTTTGTTGATTCTAACTGTAAATGTTTAACAACATATTGTCAAAGTGATATTATAGGTTAATAATATGGTTCAAATCCAGGTCGTGGCTGTAATTTTTGATTTATTTAAAAATTACAACCCGCCTGTATGTCACCAAATTATTAACCTTTGATGATTGTGTTTGATGATGATAATCTTGTTTATATAATAACCTGTTTGAACTATTTAATGTCTCATTGCTTTTAAATACATTTCCATAAGATGGTCGAGTTCTTCAAATATAATGTAAGCTAAACGTCCCAAATTCAGACACTGTCCTAAATTTCGACATACTAACTCTCTAAACTATAGATAAGAATCAAGTTACTATGCACTATAAAACAAGTTTAAAATTTTAATCACTTCCAATTTCCTTGCTAACAAATTATTTTGCAATTACCAGCTTTCTTATTAAACTAACGCCGAACAATTACCAGGACAATGTAATCTAAATTAAAAACACAATCCCTCGCTGTTCCAGACACCCAACTATATATTTAGCGCGGAAAATAAATTTCCACAGTCCGCTGTGTTCTACCGTTGAAAACAAATCAAACCGTTATGAAATCTTTCAAAAATTTCGACCAAGTGACAACGAGAGTATCTACAAACGGAAAAGGCACCGCATAGGGTAAATCGAATCTTTCTAAAACGTCTGCCATGAGATTCACCAGATGTATTCATTTTTGTAAATTTCTTAGAATACCCGTTTTGCAAAGGCGAGCGCTGCTGGCTGCAATGGGAAATGCAGCGCGAACAATACAAGAATAAATTGGTTTTCGGTTTGAAAACTCTCTTCAGAGATATCCATACGAATGCCTCTTTGTGAAATGTGTTGTAAACGGCATATTGTGCCCCTTTTGAGAATGTAGATAGACGGAAATGACGTGAAAACAAACGTTGGCGTTACTTGGAAGCGAGTACTGCCAGATGCCGAAAAAGTAATTTGATGACAATTGCAGGGTGGTTTGAGTTGAATTTTATTTCCGGCAACGTCAGCAATTTTCTGATACATCTTTAGATAGAATTATTATATAAGACTGTAGGCATTGTAAGAACATTCAATTATAGTGTTTGATCCCAATACAATATATAGAATTAGGGTTTATTAAAAAAAGAACATTTTTAAAATTTTTTTATTTTTTTTTTGCATTTAGTGAACTATTAGTTATTTCTTCATGTTGCTTAAAATTACATATGGATTGATTTATTCATCACTTATTTACTTATTTTTACGTCATGTGCATTGCCCTGATCTGATGTAATTATTGTGTTTTGTTTATGATATTGATGGCTTGCTATGAAAATAGCGACTCTAAAAAGTAAATCAAGGTACAGGAAAAGCATTTGAAAAATCTGGTGTCATTGAGCGCTGTTTATTTGATTATGATAAATCTGCTTAAACTGTAAATATTGTGATGTTTATATATAACAAACCTATACGTATTTCCAGGAAATATGCATCGTTTTAACTTACACATGTCAACAAATAAAACCAAACAAAATTTCGAAAAACGAAAAAAAATTACTAATTAAATGGATACAAGAAATTGAATGATATGTATAATATTCTTGACTCCAAAGCAGCATTTTCAACTTTTTTACCCCAGCAAAACGCCAGAACTAGGGTTTGAATCTGAGGGAACAATAAATATTAAAAAAATACAGTGTCGCTTTTTTATCACAGATTTTTTTTTTGTAAATATCATTCTGAGTAAACTGTTTCAGCCACAGAGAAGAAATGTAATACGTTACTTTCACAAAACGCACTTGAATTGTAATAAAATCAGTTCTATTGATTTGCTTTTTTTCCGCGAAGTTCCCAAAATAGCTTGAAAAATGACTGTCTATTACTTGCAAATACCTGCGAATTCTTCTTTTATTACATATAATTCTCACAATATTTGTATTGTGGTGTATTACATTATTTTTGTAATTTTACAGATTTTTTTTCAGTGCATAAACATATTTGTTTTTCAGTTAATATTAGTAAAAGACTTAATTTTTAAGTTAAAGTAATGACTATAATATAATCAGATGAACTGAAAAATGCAGAAAAATTCATTCCGAGTCAAATGCTTCGTATGGAGTTATTGTTTTTCTGCTATTTTCCGCGAAATCCTTCACGATCCTTGATAATCTATTCTCAGTTCATTTTGTTGGAAAATTGTATTTCATATCCGATATGCTTAGCTACAAAACAAAGTGCTCAAGCCCCATTTTAAACAAACTAAATTGCATTTACTTCGAAAATTCTGTTCTTTAAAGCTATAATGTTGTTATGCTAATAAGAAAAATGTCTACCCTTACCCCATCCAAAACGGAAGGTTCATTCTTTTAATTCAATAATGTGACAATAAGTGCGTAAAAATTTTAACAAAAGAACTACGTTTTCATGAAATAAACAAAAACATTTTTATGACATAATCTTGTAATATTATATATATATTTTGAATTCCAAAACTGTTTTTATTAACTGTTTTTTATATTACTGAGATAACTGAGGGGTGTAGCTTCACAGACCATGATGTATAAACTATATTATACATAATCTTCCGCCATTGAAAAACAAATTCTTGTTTATTCCCCGATATTATAAATGACGGACACCGTTTTTAACTGTTACGTCTAGAAAAAATTATATAGAATAAAGAAAAAACACTAACGACCTTTATGCATAAATAATGTATAAATGTCACCATAAGGCCTATAAACATAAAGCGGCTCCGCATAGGGACGCTCTAACAGTAAACTATAATAAACAACGCGCAGCGCGGGACAATTTACCTTGTCTCGGCAGTAAGTTGTGTCGTAACGAATGGGGTGGGAGGTGCGACGACCCTCAACCGAACGAAGAGACGAAGACGGTGGCGAATCCTTCTCTCTCTTTCTCGCCTAGGCATCTGCTGTGGAAAATATCCAATTTGTCCGGAAAATCCTTATGAACAAATCGTTTGGGCACGGCCGCAAAAAACGAAACAATAAATATCCCCGATGTGCTACCATACATTTAACACTGCTTCATTTCCGTGTTTTTTTTTCTGTGAAGGCGTAAAAATGCGTTTCGCAGCTTGAGTGGATTATTTAATATCATGTATATCTAGAGTTTAGGTGTTTAGTGAAGAAACCTGTCTTGGATATTTGGGAATTTTTGACTGGTTTGGAAGATAAATATGTCTGTTACTTTTGGTGGAGGTGCCGGTGGGTAGTATTATAATCGTTGGTAGAACAGTTTTAATATAAAATAATAACGATTTATTTGAAGTAAATTTAACAAATTAAACCCTATCTCGGAACACCATATCAAAATCGTTTTAAAATTTAATTAATCCGTGAGATTTCGGAATTTTGTGCTAGGGAGAAAGATACGCAAGTTTTAAAGAAAACGAACCTCAGTAATTTTGTTGTACACCTACCATTTTTTTTAAATGTATGGTTGAAATTTTAAGGAAATATACTTTGGTAGTGCAATATTAAGATTCTTAATATTCCTATTTTTTAATAAAGAATTATATCTTCCTATTGATAAGTATTATAGATTTTATTTTGGCCTAAAAAAAGTCTAAGAATGTGTGTGTACCCACTTTTCTTGAATCTGTATATACCAAACGAGTGCCAGAAATGACTTGGAGACTTAAATTATTGTTGGTACTTATAAAGCAGTTTTAATGTATATAAAATTATTCTCTTTGAACTAAATTCTACCTACAATATCAGGTGTAAGTAAACCCAGCCTACTGCAAACAGAGGCAATTTGTAAGTCCATATATTATGGAGGCGTGCGAACTTTTGACTTGAGAGCCATGGTAACAATAACAATTATCAATATCAAATAAAAATCAAAGGTTATTTATTTATTTATTCAAGAAAATTCGAACAACAATTTTTAACAGAAGCAAATTTTGAATTAAAACTTGGTACACCAGGTTAATATTCGGTTCTGAAAAAGTTTCAGTTATACCTGAGCAACAGTGGGCAACTTCTGGACATGTTTCTTTTTGTTTGGATAGACTTTATCTAGTCATCGATGTTTTTATTTGACTTGTGAGCAACATTAATATATCTGGGCGGATGTTGTTGCCGGTTGCCTGGTCTGTTGCCCTGGTCTAAGCTAGGCTTAATAACTTTTCTATACCTCTTTATGTCTTTAATCCATCGCAAAAGATTGGAATTGGTCCTAATTGCAGTCTAATTGTAGGCTTGAGCTAAACCTGACATATTCTAATCTGTTTTTCACATTTACCACATTTTCGAAACTATTTGATTTTAACTTATTTCTAATAAATTAATTAATATATTATAGTAAATATATATATATATTTAAAATATTTAAATATATTTATATATATATATATATTATAGTAACATAAAAACACTTTTGTTTTGGTTGCCATTCATCACGAAAATGTTACAATTTCTTCATTTCATAGGTTATTTCTCAAACGAGTAAAGCTTAAACTTAAGCAGTAAATGTTAAATAAAGCCCAAAAATAATTCAATATGTCGTCAATATTCAATACTCCACACAAATATTAATATCTATACTATATTCCATCCATCCATAATTAATTATTTAGTCCTCCTAATCATTGATTTAGTCCACACATTGATTGGATCAATCAATTTTACTTGTGAAGCAACCAATAGGGGTTTTAAATACATTAAATCACTGCATCAATACAATTACCTAACCAAACACAGATTCCATTTGACAGTTTTACGAACACACGGAATTTGCTAGCTTATTGACGCTGGTATGTTTACTGTTATTCTGCAGTTAGTAACACGCTGTGATGGATAACCCAATTAGTACCTGGCATATATAGAAACAAAAATTGTTCCTGTGTACTTTTATTATTTTCTGAAGTGTTCGGGTAGTTCATAAAATAACACTACGTTACAAATTGAGAGAAATTGGTTTTTACAGTAATGATAATAACTATGTTTAACTAAACATCGACATGCTGAAAACGAAAACGACGTTGAAATATTTCTATCTCGTCAGATTTTCGAAAAGAATAAGGTCAAAGAGTGAAAAACACGTGATTATATCAATGTTTACGAATTTATTGCAGCTGAATCCAACGAATATTTTTTTCTTCATAAAATCTTCGGGATTGTGTTAAACCTAAAATGTAAATTTTAGAATAGGAGATAAGAGTAAAGTACCATTATCTTCAAAGCTATGCAAAAATATTATTTTAAAAAGTATTTCAAAATATTAGAAGGCATTAAATATGTACATAATTATAGTTACCTTCGACGTTCATGCAACGACGAAGGAGATTATAATTTCGTATTCAATGCCTTTTGGATCTCATTCTGAAACTAATATTTTCAGAACTGCGTCGTGAAATGGTACATCAATTAATCAAGTTCAAGATTACAATTTTTATTTAAGAAATATCACCAATTTCATTGAAGAATTTAAAATTCTTATGGAGTCTTATGGAGATGAAAAACGATCTTGTCTCTCAAACTGCGGATTTGCCCAAACTTTCCATATTTAGTTAGGGGTATGGCGATCGACCTGAGGCGTTAAAAATCCATATTAGAAAACTGAAAAAAATTCTTTTGGCTGTTTAAAATCTGGCCGAACCGCCCCCGACGCGACATCGATTAGTCGCCGTTTTTTTATTAGTATACCGATAAATTATTCGGGGATATCACCAATAAAGATAAATGATAATGATTAATGTTAGTTAATTTTATGACACAGTGCAACTTGAGTGAAGAGCAAAGTAAACTTCTCACACTAAAGTGGCGCCGTAACTAACAATACATCTGTCAAAAATTAACAACTATATTGCTCTTTTCGCTCCTGCATTTAATAGGTGTATGCTTAGCGCTTGTCACGAAAACGAGCCCTAAACATCGAGAGCAAACCGCAGCCGAGTTCGTTATCGCATTACGCAAACATGCCGTAAAATTCTGTTGACGGCAACTACGTGAATCAATACCGGAGCAACACGGGTCGCCTGTCGGAGTGTGGGTGTCTATAAAGTAAATGTAATTGCGTTTGCTCTTTACGCTTCCAAATAAACGACCGAAAATGACTCTTCAGGTGCCTAAGTAGGCAACACGTGTGTATTGGTACGTAAATGTCACCTAGCTGCTCTTTCCCGGTTCAAGTTAATCAGCTAATGTATCGAAACTCAGCGCAGTATGTTTAGGAGCTTGATGTTTGTACAATTTGATACGATTATGGGTTTATATGGGTTCTCAAATCATAAGGATGTATTTTTTCTACACCAGAATAATTCAGTTATCTCATAATTTGGAAAAGTTGTGTTAGAACGAATAAAATTTGTTATTCGGTTTCGTTCAAACAACTAACACTCTACAAAAACATTATAGACAGGATCTGCACAACAAGAATGTATAAACCTTATAAAAGTAATGAACTGTATCGTCAACAAGCACAAAGATGGTTTGAAGTTGAAATTTAGATCATGAAGCACTAAAAATGACCAATTACCAATGGAATAATTCTGTTCTATCAGTTAATGGCATGTTTATTATTTATTTCTTGAGATATATCATTCTATTACCAAACGTCGATAAATAACATAAAAACTTCCGAAAAGAGACTATTGAAATTACCCAAATATTGATAAGTCTGTGATTTTGTGAATGGAAAATGAGAGGGCTTTTTAATAGATTTGTTTTCGCTGAATATGAATCCGGACTCAAAACTCTCAATAATGTCACTCATTTTATATCAATTACTGTAAAATTGCTATTGAGAGGAAGAATAGAATATTACCATATATTATTACCAGACATTGTAACTAAAAAACCCAATTAAATTAGATACTTCTACAATAAAAAGTGAAAATCAATACGACACGCTGTCATTGACAGAGTAAAAGGTAACTTATTGGCAACCGAATTTGCAACTAGCTGTCTCAATGTATATCAATGGACGTATTCAAAGCGCCAATTTTCGTTCGTCCGACAGTAAACTCTTTTCAGCGCTTTCAGCTTTTCTCTTTTTGACTGCCTGCGATGACAAACAGAGGCATCGCAAAGCTTCTGCCGAAAGCGCTGCGGAATTTATGGACGTTTGGCTGGAAAACGTAACACAGTATTCACTTTATTGGATAAATTACATTGAACGACTTCGACGACAGCGTCTACAATATGTAAACAGCCGCAGTAGTAGCTTTCCTGCAAACGGATCGCTGTTATTCGTTGATTTTGCTCCTACAAACGGTTTGCGCTTGTAAAACTGATGTTTGGCAACGTGATCAATATTGAATTACTGCTGTTCGAGTGGTCTGTGTGCGCTATGTGACACTATTGCAGTGATTTTATACTAGAATTACAGGTACAGGATTTCTGTTTCTGCAGATTTATTGCATTCCTTATGTTACTTAAAAGGTTTTTCAAATTATTTCTTTTTTCGTATGCCATGAGCTACGTTTTCATGTGCCATGAACTAATGTGCGTATGTACGTTATCTAATGTAAACCTGCAAATATACAGGGTGATTGATTTTAGTGAATATCGTGAATTATCTTTGAATGTTAAGGGTACAAACGACAAACGTCAAGATATTGACAACTTCCGAATTCCACTGGAAGCCTTTAGAGAACTTGAAAGGTGTTTACGACGAACAATATTTAAGAATTATGTCAAATTTAGGGATGCAACCCCCATATCAATAGCTTTAATTATTATCATTATACAATTCATGTATCAGAAACACAAACAAACCATACAGGCTGAATCTGAGAAGCGGTATCTTGTTCTTATTTCAGGAGTAACGGATAAAAGTGACTAGAAATTTTTTATCCCGATGTTTGAAGTACGATACCAGAAGAATATATCATAAAAATTATTTGTAAATCAAATGTGACGTCAAAATTTTCTCATTTGGTTCTTATCAATTGAATTTGATTTCTTTTCAAAGCCAAGGTTTTTAAACATGTAATTAGAAGCGTTATAGTAGTTTTTCGGACAATTCTAGTGAAAAACAAGATAAATTACCTTGGTGACATAACTTACAGATAATTTACTGCTGTACAAGATGGTATTTTTTTGATTTCAATTGGACAAGTCAAACTGAAGTTGCGCTTACGGCAATAACACTCCAATTATTAAAAGTTTTTATTTAATTTAAACTATTTCTTGTAATATCGAAAAATATAACATTGCATTTTACGAGCGAAATTTTCTGAACCAAGCAGTAGATATTCTTTTATCCGGTACGACATTATTTCGACCCCAAAGGCTTCACTGACTTGTCTACTTTGCACTTTTACCTGAAATACTGAAAATGTGTTCACAAGTGTTTTTGAAGTATTTACAGTGATTGTTTACGTGGTGTGCGTATGCCTTCATAAAAAAAACAATAAAAATCTAAGGCCAACAATTTTAGAAATTACTGTTAACAACATTAACAGATTTACCAATATGAGCACAAAAAACAAATAGAGGATATGATAAGAAACGCCTAGAAATACCATTGCCATAGCCATACTATTAATTTAGCTACTGGGTGGTTGCATCAGCTTTTCACAGTCAGATGTAAAATGTTATAAGGAAAGTCGTTTTAATAGTTATTTATGTACCAAGGCCATTACACAGATGTTTATGCCCCGGGGGTGATCGTTTAAAAAGCTCGCTTGTATCATGAGTTGAGCTAGATGATTTATATTTGAAAAAAGCGAAAGTAAAAATAATTTTTATCTTTCAAAAAAATATTTTTCAAATTGCCCAACTTGTTATTTATCTAAGAAGTTACACTGAAAATTTCATAAACTTTGAACAATAAATAACGGTTTTATTTGAAAACGCGTTTTAGAGAGGTAGAACTGGGTCTTAATGCTCAAATAACAAATTTGATAAACTTTAATATTTTATCTGTTGCCACAAATTACGGCAATTGCATTTGATAATGTAGCATTGTAGTGTTAACTGAGGCACAACCTGTGTTTTCAGTAAAAAAGAAAATGTAAAAATCAGCAAATTCATGTTTCATCTTTAACTTGATCTATTGCCTTTAAGATTGTGTTACAAAACTTGGTTACAAAACCGGATAACTTGGAACTTTTAGGTGTTTTGATACTAAATGTGCTGATTTGAACAATAATAAATACATTTCATGCAAGAAAAAACAACTTTACGATATTTTTTACAACTTAGGTGCTATATTGATGTTATTTGGAAATAATTTCAGTATGTTCTAATTTTTTAAAATCTGCTTTATGATGTCTAATTCCTGACTCGAACATTTCAGATCTCTAATAATTCTTTTTATTACGGCGATATCTGTGATTGAGATTTCAATATGTATCTGAACGTTTTAATTTTTTCATTTTTCTCTGCCTATCATCAAGTTTGTTGTTCGTTATTGTTGCCATATTAGCCATATTGGCACATTTTCATTCTCGATACAACAGTGTAAAACTAGTGCCTACATATTCATTGAAGAGCTGCATAACGTAGTTTGGTCAATAATAATACTCAACCACAAACATCTGAATTTTGATATGCAGATATTTAATCCGAGTAATAATTAATTTACATTTTCTAGCAACATAACCAAACAATTATTAATTAAATTTCAAAAACTATGCAGCGAGCAAAGTCTAGATCGATGCTACATAATATACATAAACATACATATTATTATACAACATAAACGTGCAGTATATCGTAGCATATGTTCCAGTGGGTACGAAAGTAAATATGTGGAGTGAGTACCGGGCGAGTTAATTCAAATTATCTCAACAATTAGAATTACGAGCTGCGGTGACCGGCCATCCTCTGCAAATATTATTTGCGAGTGTATACAGTTTAAATTTGGAGCGGTTCCAGTGGAAATAACTTGCGGTCACCACCGCCTCCCCCCCGCCTAACTGACGAGGGCGCCATGCATTATGTATGAGCTATGACTTAACGCAATTATATTACCGAGTTTGCTCCACAATTTGACAAACTTGCCCGCGGTCACCTATTCGGAAATATGCTTGTGATATAATTAACTTTGGTGTATCCTTGAAGTTATTTAGATATATTACTTAAGGGGAGGTTCTCATATAGAAACCTAAAAAGTAGCTTACGTTTGGGACAGTATTACAACCAAATTGTAAGAGATATCAATATTTTGTTGTTTTGCTATATATTTATTATACTTTAGTATACAAACAGAAATTGCTGTGTGTGTTTCGCAGGATTTTGTTTCGGGAATCAAAAAACTGTTTCAGGGGCTCGTTTTATTCACTTCAAGGTTTCAAAATATGACAGAAAAAAATTGATTTCTTTAATCGATTATATGAGAACCTCCCCTTAAGTATTAGTGTGGTTCCTGTATTGATTTTTTATCTAGGACTCTCTCAATTTGTTCGAAGAAAATCTAACAAGTGATATGTTTTTTTTTCTATAGAATCTGAAAACAAACATTCTTTGAAAACAGCTATAGGCAATAGATAGACGAACGGGTAAAATGTTGCGGGCAACACGCACCTTGTTTTATAAATGGAAGTTATACATAGCCGTGTTGGCCGCTAAGTAGTGCGTTGGGCCCGCAACGCTTAAGCGCTCGTCTTTCCACAGATGGAGATATGAATTCGCACGCGATGGGGAGTCATACGGTATAGGGGTCTCGGGACTGCGGGCAACCCTCTTCGCTAGGGAACCTGAACAGACAAAAACCGAGTTAGCGCTTTATTATAGAGTAAGATATAATAATGTAAGTTTGACAGGCGTGAGGTGGCTATTCCAAAATATTTTGTTTAAAAATTATAATAATAATATATTGATTTCCGGGTGGAAACCGCGTTGAGGACTTTGAAGTAGTCGACGTTTCACGCTGTGTATATCAATATATCAATATATCAATATATCAATATATCAATATATCAATATATTATCAATATATATCAATATATCAAATATCAATATATCATTGACTCAGACCGCGGAAG
This sequence comes from Melinopterus prodromus, assembly GCA_964023965.1. NCBI lineage: Eukaryota > Metazoa > Arthropoda > Insecta > Coleoptera > Scarabaeidae > Melinopterus > Melinopterus prodromus. The sequence continues at coordinate 64,872,732 of OZ030393.1, forward strand.
TCTACAATTTAAAGATTATAATAATATACACAGTAATTTTTGCTGTATAAAAAATTAAATAACTCACAACATCGTTTTTATAGAAGTAGAATAGGATGTTATTTCTATAAAAAGCGACGTTTCACCACAATTATTTTGGCAGTAGTATGTCAAGTTTTGACTTAAAAAATTTGAGAATTATTTAAGAGTTTAGTTTTTTTAGTTTGGTTTAGTTTTTCTGAATGCAAAAAATAATGGAAAAAAAGCAAGTGAGATTCTCATCTGTGATTAATTGAGTGACATCCAACTTGGAATCTATTACGGTGTAGTTTGCACTTATTTTCTCAAAAACTAGACATAATTCACAAGTTCTAAGCTTTAGCACTACTACAATATTACACAGCGTATAGGAAGCGGAAGGTGCTTTTTAATCAAACTAATAAACTGAACCGGAAGTAATCTGAATAGCTTCAAAGTGTACCGCACCGCATCGTCGGGGCATTTGCATTGTAGATAGTTTTCGAGATAATTGAATAAATTTAATTAAGAATTCGCCTTTGGGTTTGTTTAACTGTTTCGGTAATCACGCCTTGCAGCAGTTTACATTTAAATTCGAGATTACATTGGAATTTAGATTAAGAGAAACTATTATAATGTTGCAGCTTCTTACATTAAACGGAACCAATGCTAATTTGAGCAATAAGTAACTTATTTTGTTGACTAACATTAATGGTTCTTTAAGAACACACTGTGAAGAAATATCTTAAATTAACGTTGAATAATATAGTTTTCGTTGATATACATATCTAAATTTAAAAGAATGAATTGACTTCGTAAATGCTTCATAAACACCATTTACAAAATGCTACAATTCAACATAGGCATAATAACTAAACCAATCAGTTTATAGTTGTGATGTATATTGATATTGATGTCAGTTAATTACGCTAATTATCAACGGTTTCTGGGTCTACTATGCCTATGTTTCACTCTGCCGCTAATTACATTATCAAACAGTGTAACGGTAACTGTTTCCTCATGCTATTGATGTCTATGCAAATCACTTAAAATGAAACTTAGATATTTTGAAGTACTCATGCTGAAACGCTGATTAAATGCCAGAGCAAGTGGCAAAGAGCAAATTAAAAGAAGATAATCTGCATTAAACTCTTCGAACATCGTCAAAGCATAATTAGCTTAACAATTTAGATGATTTTAAGAAAAAAAATTGACATGAGTGCCTGTTAATAACTCCTTAAACGTGGCAAATTAATTTTATACACGTGTCGGATATTGCCGGTTGGTACCGGGTAGGCAGTTTGAAAACTTATTGTCCAAGTCCAAGTCCAACAACTGTCGAAGTTAAACCATTTCTTGTAATTTTCTCTTTGTTTTTTTTTTAATATCACACACATTATTTTGTTTTGGACAACAAAGCATTTGTTTTGGGTGCATTCAATATTTCCGACCAGAATACAATTGAAATCAATTTTGATGAGCAAATCAGTGTTGAAAAATGTCGAACACAAATAAACGATTATAGTAAATATAGTGCATTTGCAACAAAGGATAATATGTATAAAAGGTTGAATTAACGAAATTGGGTGCGGATTTGGATAAATAAAAAGTAGCTAGAAATGCGAATTCAAATATATAAGCTAAAAATCTGATGTGGCCAGGCACATACCTTTATCATACTATATATAAAATTAATAGTTTAGCTGCATGAGATTCTATTTGATCGAGACCGGTCGTGTCTACATTAAAATAAAACTAGTTAGCCAGGATTTCACAGATATTTTGATACTATTTACAGCAGGTATTGTCAAAACCATCAGCATTTGACACTACTTACTGTCATTAGAATGAAAATATGTGTCAAATCCTGGCTAACTAGTTTTATATTAATGCAGACACGATCTCGATCAAATGGAATTTGCTCATAAAGCTAAACTATTAATTTAACAAAAAAAGTCATAGACATATAATATTCAGAATTTCGTCTACTTTAATTTATTATTTAACACTTTTAACGGAAACAGAAATGGCGGCTCACTTGCAAAATCGTTGAAAAATGCTAAGAGTAAATATCCTACATATAGCCTACATACTTACGTATTTTGGAAATATCCAGTTCCTTTGGACCCTTTTGAACAAAAAGTTTTGTCCCGAGACCTTTAGTAGTTTCTCCGGAATCGTCGCCACAAGAAACGGGTACACAAATTACAATTCCAGTTTAAGACAATTTGTAATAACTTGAAGTAAAATGTTATTACATAAACTAGAAACTTACGGAATCACATGAAAAGAATAGAAATGGTTTGAAAACTATTTAATAAACAGGATTGGAGAAGATGAGTCAAGCGAATTAATAATAATCAGCTTGGCGGTACCACAAGGTTCTGTTTTGGGACCCGTTTTATTTATTTTTTACATGGATGTTGTACAAAACAAATGTATTGGCTAATTTGAAGTTGTAGTTGATAAATTTAATTACTAACGAAAACACATTTATTATAATTATTATTTTTTTAAACTAAATAAACATAATTATGATTCTCTTCATTCATGATCTTTTACCTATTAAAATTTTAACGATGTTTTAACTTGAAATTTAACTTCAAAACCATCATTTTTTGGCACAACCTTTTCACTTTTTTAAATTCAATACTTGATTCCTGTGAAAGTTGAGTTCGATTCTAGATGCTGTTGATGAATTTCTTTTTTAGCAACTGATAACACTGTTCTGTAAGCAATTTTCTAAGCACTATGACTCAATTTATATCGAAATAAGTCTAATTGTTTCTTGCTCAAGCTCGTCGATTGTCATGTCGTAACACAATGGTCAATTAACTACACCAAAGAGACTGGACGCGATCCTTTTATTTCGACTATCCGCAATCCGAATTCGGCAATTTCCTCTATCTATCTCGTCTACAGTTAGCTATCTCGGTGGCAGATCAGTTCGAATGGACCAAAATTGAGTTTGCTGGAGGGAAAAAAGTGCAACCAACGCTCCTCTGTTCTGCGCCGTACATTTCACGTGGGACCCGGATTTTAATTGGAAAGTACGTCGGCGCAAACACAAAGGGCGCTGTGCTGCCTCTGCATTTGTTTGCCTCTTGGTCCGAGCGTAATTACTTTCTAAATTTAAAACGTGACTTCTCCTCCATTTGCGAACACTTTTAAAAAGAAAAATTAACGACGCGACATCGTCTATGCAGCTACTACGTCCGCCGAATCACTTTTCAGTTTTCTCTCGCTCATTTTTCGTGAAAATTTAAATTTTGTATGCGGCAGGCGGCAAAATGGCGGCGATAATGTGTACCGCGAACCGTTTCGACAGTAATTAAAACGCTAAGTGCACGCTGCTGGCGTGTTTACGGTTGCATACTGCATTTTGAAACGAGCGATAATGTTGGACATTATTTATCAATTAGTGTAATTTAATTAAATTTTGTTAGTGCTTTGCGAGAATATTTTAACTGACGAATAAACAACTGTTTCGAAGTTTATTTATTTATTTATCATTATTTCCTTGTAGAGATCAATAATTTTTTAATCAACAAGTATATTAAACACAGCGCTTAATCACCGAGACTTTTTAAAAGCTATGTCTACGTCATAGTTTTTTGGGTGTCATAATGGCGTACTCCTATATCTCCTCTGAAATCAACAGATCTTATGTGAAAACCATTGTCTGTGCTCAGAATTCCTTCACCATGGCATTTAAGGGTTTCCAATGATGCCGAATCCGAGTCTCAAGTCAAATCTAGCCTCAACGTAACCCTTAAAATTTGTATTTATCTGATATCCTGAAAATTGATCCACAAAACGCACAATCGTTTTTCTTAGTTTCGCCTCGCATATACGGAGTACTCCATGGTACTTGGTTCATGGTACTTGATACACCAAATCTACGATTTTGCAGATTTAGTGTGCAAAAATTATCACATCAAAGACTGTCGAAGAATGTCGAGTTTTTCTTCTAACTGTTCGAATAGTTTTACCTGATTATATTGTAATAGAACCAGCTGCTCGAATCTGAATGCGGGTATGGTATTCCTCGTACGCTGTAATTGCAGGAGAAATTGAAATTTAGTAGATTCCGTTCGCACAATGGAGGAAATGTTCTTCATGAATATATCTGAACTCTCAACCGCCGATGCATTGTAAGTGCCGCAAGGTCTGCATCAGAAATTGGCCTATTATTCCTCCGACCCGTCGAAATGCTGCTTTCCAAGGAAATTGTGCGCCGCTATTGAATTACTCGATTACATTTCAATGTTCGGAAATTTCTGGTCGACGTCATTTCAGAACTTCGAATAATTGGAAAACCCAAAGACTACTGGTATGACAGATTACACATGTATTAAAAAAAATTTAAAGCATGTATCAGACTGAGAGAACTGTGTAAAACTTGTAAAGATGGAAACATTAGAAACCTGGATGTAGCATACGAACCAATCGATCGATTTCTTTTTTTTCATCATGGTTGAAGAGATAATTTTATGCCCTTTCAAATGATGTATCACAAGGTAGGGTGTGCCATTTGAAATTTAGAAGTGGGGTGGCTGGGGGCGAAGGGATGAAACCTAAAATCCTCTTAACCTCAGACAATAAGCAGTAGGTACAGCGAACTATAAAATTCGGATGTTAGCATTCATCACTACACTGACTTTGATCAATAACGCATCATTTATTCGCATCAAAGTTTGATTCTTCTGGCGTACCTATTACTTGGGTCACCAGATATATTGTGTGTTCCAACTTTAGATTCCATTTTACTTATGGTCCTTTGACGCAAAAAAAACATCCTTCTTAAGGACAATTTCTTTACAAGCTACAAGAAAATCTGATAAATAAAGTGTGTATAAGGACGCGAATACCGCCTTATAAATCACAAAACAAATCTTGAAAACCCCAGCGAAAACAAAAAAAAGGGCATCCATCATATCCGACCGGTCTTCAGAATAAATACGAACGCAGAATGCGGCGAATTAGGTAAACATTCGGAGAACGCAATACGAATTTTAGGTCGATCGATTTTGGTTTGCCGACGAGGCCCAGACTCCATTAACCCTCCAGCCGCGGGCAACTTTTCAGTTTTTCTGCAGAAAAGCACGGGAAATCGCGGGAACTCGTGAACGGGGAAATCGCGTTGCCCGCGGTTGGAGGGTTAAGTGGATGACATTGCGAATGTATCTTTTTCGCTTGCCATCGCCGGAGAAATATTATTGCTGCCCGCTTTGTGACCTTGCCGGTGTCATTGCGATGAATTCACGTCCAGATGATTACGGATCTCGTTCGAGTTTCTCAGATATGAATAATGCCGGTAATGTGACGTCCGGGAGAAAATTAGAAGCACTTGACCTAATTCGGTATTCAAAACTAGGATCGTATGAATTATTATTATTCAAGGTTTATTACGGTCTACACGGCGTGTCTCCTATTCATCAGTTTGTGTGTAGATTATGTCAACAAATTGGTAATCAGAATTAGAGTCTTCATTGTTGTAATATTACTGCAATATATTTTTTTATTTTAAAACACTGGTGTTCTATACAAACATTATATCTATAAAGAAGGTATATAATTGCTCCAAGCACACTAATTTGTTGTACTCCAGCTTTAAAGAATTTCTGTTTTTATACATAATCATTGACATTTATTGATATTATACAGTTTATGAAACATTTAACCATTTATTTCTTAAGTTGTTCATCCATAGGTGAGTTTTATTACCTTGTACCTTATTCATCATCTTTCTTTATTCAGAAGTGTATTCCTATCTGTAATAGGTCAAATTGAAAAATTAAAAACGATATCTTAACATTGTTTTTGCGGATTTCTTCAAAATGAAAATTGATAGCTTAAATTTCTTTTCAGATAATTGGTGATTTTTGTTATGTTTTATTATTTGAAATCAAAAATATTCAGACTAGTGGAAGTATCCGCCCTTTGTATAATCATAACTGAATTTTTCTATTTATAATGTCTTACAAGAAATATAATTTAAGTACAAAACTTTCAAGTTTTAATTATTAAATTTAAAACAAATAGTGTTTACACACAAAAAATGCTTTAAAAAGAATCTACTTATAAACTTGTTGAGCAAAAAAAATCATGTTTGTAACCACACCACCGGAATCAACCTTGTTATTCGGGTTTAGTAATTCAACTGCGGGGATTCATGATACGGTTCTGTCTGAAATTCGATTTAATTAAGAGGGCGTCATATAATAAGGGTTACGTGTCGTTATAAATAATTGCATAAAACTCCTTGTGACGATGTCATAGTGCTGCGCTGCTAGCAAATTCAAACATCTCATTGAATTTGTATATAATGGTATTGTGTACGTACTGCACCTAAAACAACCCATCTAAAACTGACGAATCGGTTGAGGATTGCCATCTCTATACGGTTTGTAAGTTTTATGTGGAATAACCTTCGTTTATATCTCAAATTATTGATAATTAACAGTGATAGCTATTCTTCAAGCCTCGGGTGATAAACTATATGTAAACAATTTTGTTTTTCTTATCTTGATGACATGATTTTATCGTTAAATTAGTTAAAACTATTTATTTTATGTTTAGGAATGTCAACATTTTCGGTAAAATCTATTTAAGTTCCGTAAAGAACCTAAAATCTAACCTAAAATGAAATTCTACCGGCGCATCCACCAAAATGGTTATTGCCGCCTGTAGAACTTTTTAACCGCAGACTAATAAAATCTCCTTTCTCGTTGCAGGTAATTATCCATTATCCTTCATTTTGGACGCGGTGCGCTTCAAGTGAGTATAAATTAATGCATTATTAAGGCCGGCCGTGTCGGCTCGGCAACTTAATCCGTCAAAAAAGCTAACAAAATTGATTAATGTTCGCCGCTGCATCCGTTTACCTAAACATCTGACACTCGAAGCAATAAATCACGCGCCACACGACAAAAAAGTTTAACGTCAAGGCGTTTTCGAGGCCTCGTAATCCTTTCGCATTAAAAGGCCAAAAGCACCGATCGGAATTTTCAGGTTTTCATGTCTCCGCGCCGGAATTTATACAGGGTTTTCAGGATTAATGTGTGCGGACCGACCGCATTAATTTTTATCCGGCGTGTTCATTGAAAGATGGCTTCACATGGAGCCAAGTCTGCGCAAAGTAGTTTTATGGGTTCCTCTTGTGATAACGTTATCATTCTCGCTGTATTATATTATGATACGGTAGGATTATTTTAATATTGTCGTCGGAATTATGACTCATAATAGTATATTATTACACGAGTTTTATAAGACGTCAAATTGGTGCATCACTTGTTTGGAGCACGAGGAGCGCAGCGGCGAGTGCCCTAAATGCCCTAAACGAATGCGCCAAGATGTCTTAAATTGTTGCGAAGTATAGTTTAATTACATTGTATGATTGAGGCCAGGTCATCCAACCCATCCAACATGCAGACAGTTGCTTGGCCAGCAACTCAGGCTTTTCAAATCGGAACAAAGTCGCAAAACATCACCGAAAACGTCATGTTGGTGTAGTTTGATGAACCTATCAAAACTAAGAAAGTCCCAATCCTTTGGCCATACTATAGCACGCTACACGCATGTTTAAATATGTATAGTATCTAGATATTTCTATATATGCGATTGCAAACATTTAAAAAAAAGCAGTTTGCGTATGACATACGGCATTTGATATCAATTTTACCAATCTTGAATTGTGAATGCAAAGTAGAAAAGATATCTAGTGAAATTTCTTAACATTTTTCCCTTGTTTCCCGGTTTCCTCTCAACAAGTTTAAATCGCGTAAACAGAAGTGGGTAAGTTATTTTTAAGGTTTCTTTTCTCCGAGGAAAACAGAAGTCGCCTACGCCTTTGACCTGGAAACGGCGACAAGCTCGGGGAAATAAATTTATACGTCTGCTAATAATATATAGGGAAAGTTCACATCCACGCAGTGCTGCAAGCGCTTTAAAATTGCATGTTATGGCGCTTTGTGAAATCCTCAGGTGCTAGTGGGCGGTCCAAATAATACCTGCAAAAAATAAAAAGCCGTTTTAGTGTTTGCTGCTTGGTATACTTTGTGTATTGCAGACCACCATATCAACAAGTTTCTCAAGGAAGCAAGCAGGAAAAATAAGTTACAATTGAAATAAGATCGCACAATAAGCTAAATGTTCTACATAAATTGACTCTTTTTGGTTATAATGGTTTTTATTTATTATTTCCGGTTAAATATAGACGTAAAATTGAAATGATAATTAAGATTCGTTTTAATTTTTTCTTTTTTGGCTTTTCTTTGCATATATTTGAGATAACATAAATTATATTTGCATGCTTTTCCATTGACTAGTCCTATAATTTCGCAATAGTAGAAAATAAAACGTTCAACACTGAATGTTCCCTAAATATTCTTCCATAATCATTATTTACGTTCACGATTTCTCAAATTAGTCTTAGACCTTGAGCTGGATGGCAGCCGTTCATTTGTTTGTTTTTATTGACCGACCATGTTGAACGTAAACAGGGGTATCAGGGTAGAAGCCTACCTAAATTCGAAGGGTGAAGATAAGCAAACTGGCAGCGAGTAACAAGCAGCTGGGGTGAGAAAGTGGGCCACCGACAAAATATATGTCAAGGACGACGGCACGTGCACAAAATGGCACTCGTCGCGATTTGTTACCCCATCCTCACCCTGAAATTCCTTCATTGTCTATTGTCACGTCGACCGAGTGTCCACATTGTCTGAAATCCATTGAAATCTATGGAACGAAAGTGCCATTAACGTTGTATTGATACTTACAATCCATAGAGATGGTTGAGAGAGGTACTGAAAAAGTTTTGAAATTGAGGACTTGCAACGATCATTAATAAAGTTAATTGTTTTAATTACCTGTTTGTTTAAATCTTATAGAATCTTTTGTTGAGGTAGAGGTTATTGTATCTAAGGGAAGTCAAAATCATCGGGGAATATATATCAGCCCGACAAATTAGGTATTCGCAGCGAAAATTTTTCACGACAGAATGTGTATTCACGAAAAATTAAGGATTCAATATGATTTTTTTTAGTTATGAGTTTTAATTATTTTGGATTGGATTCATTAAACGCTTTAATTACCTACTTTAAATATGCTTGGTTTTTGAAATTATAATGTAGCTAAAATTCAGAACTGCGTGTTTTTATTGGTATTTTTTAAAAATATTCTTGCCAAGAACAATTTCTTGTTCTGATTTTCATTAATCTAAGTATTAAAAAAATATGATTATGTATCATTCCAGTTCTTGTCTTATACTTGAAAATATCTCCAGAAACGTTTTTAAAAATATTCTGATTTTGAGCTTGCGATATTGATTTTGAATTTGCAACATTTCATAAATTGCTTACATATTCAATATATTTTCTTTTCTATTCATCGATTGTATACAGGTTTATCTGAAATACTCTTGATAAGTGGAGCAAAAACATTCAATATATTTAGTTGTAATATATCTCGCACCTAGGCTATTTACTACTGTAATTTTACGATTGACTTGACGGTCAGTTTTTGTCGTAAAACACATTTTGCCGTTCATTTCCTATATCTATCGTTAAAACATTTATTTTGTTGTTCAAATCTATGTTTTAAGGTTCATACATTTGACGTCAGAAACCCTAATTTGTCTTGCTGAAATATGGCACCCAAAATTATCGATTCATCTTTAGCTTAAATAATATTCTGTTGTATTTTGTTACTGTGATGCACATTTCGAACCAACGTTTTGAAATTTTGATGTGTAGTTGTTGTATATGCAGTCTAACTATGCATATATCTGGGCAGCGCTCTCTAGTTAGCACGATTGTGTTTACATTATTCAACAGTCAGCATTCCGCAATATCAAACCGGCACGCACCACCGTTTGCAAACGAATTCAGTAATTCTGCGAAACGCTAACTAGAGCTTGCATAAACCAGCGCGAAAACAACACGAAGTGCTTTTCGCTACTAACAATATTTGCTATTCGGAATCAAGTTGATTTTAACGAAGTAGAAGTGGGTACCTACCTGTATTATTGACGTTGAATTATTGGTCGTCTAATTGAATATCCCTGTTGTTTTATATTTTATTTTGATTTGTAGATTTATTAGCAGACATCTGGGAAAATTTTGTTATATACTTGCTGGTTCTGATTGTTCTGATTAACGATTTTGTCATATTAAAATGAAGGGTTAAATTCTCAGAAAGGACTGTTTGGTACTATAGTAGCTCAACTTTGGGATAGTTTTTCTATCGGTTTCTAAAATTATCAATGTTTTTTTGTATAATTGTTACTATATATTTAGTGTAAAACATAAATTTGATTTGTATAGGCATAAAGTAAAAAAATAACAAATATAGTCGTCTGCCATGTAAAAATCGTGTTTCGAGCAAAAACGCCACATTCTTTGTGCAATAAATTCTACGAGAATCATCGTTCTCTCATACTTTTCTACACTGTATACAAATTTTACAGTAGATCAAAGCATTACCGATAATTTCCATATTAAAAAACTCACGTTTTGGCGCCTGTCTAATTTTAGGCTAATTTTGGGCGCATCTTCCTATGACGTACTGACAGTTGATTGATGATGTGACAAAAATTGAAGAGTGCACTTGAAAAAGTAACTGTCATCGTAAAGAAGTTTTCAGCATGCCCAGTCCATAGGTCCTCTATAGATTCTCAAATAAGACCAAAACCACAGTTTATGTTATTATGTTAATGTTAATGTCGCTATTTTGTTTAAAAACGTGACGTGATGGCAAGCTTCTGTGCGCGGACAAATGGCAACCAATAGTCTCCATATGGTCGTCAGCACGTCACGTTTTTCAGAAAACTGTCACACTTTTTAAATAAGTCAAAACGTGAAGAAGGTTCTTGTATAGCAATATTTTGACGTATCAATATTTAAATCTTTTAATCTATGAAGAAAATCCTTTGTGATGTAGTAGTGATGATGGGTAGAAATAAACTTCCACCTCACAGTTTGAAACTATGAGGAGAAAACTTATCGAAAAGCAAAAATGGGTCGTGCCAGTTTTAGTCTTACGTTTGACAGTAAGGAAATACCGAAATACTGTCACATTATGTAGTATTACCAAAGATTAAAGAATATAAAATAGAACAGGAGATACGGAAACACGGGTGTGAGAGTGGGATAGATTTGGTCAACGAATTAAATACCTTTAAAGTAAGCTAGTGCGAGAAAAATATTTGTTTGTTAATTCAAATGAATGTGGGGAGAAAATTTTCTTTGCCCTGAACACGAATCTAGAAGTTGCGTGTCAATTCAAAGGTGTAAGTTTTCTAAATTTTGAGTGGGATGGGCGTGCCATTGCAACCAGTAACAAGATGTTCTCAGTAGCTAGAAAACATGTACACTGTACAGGTGGGCCAAATTCGATGTTACTATAGGAGATCTCGGTAACCATAAGAGATATCGAAAAATGAGTAAGGTTGTTGTTTCGTCTCTTTTTGACAGAAACTCAATGGTGAAAACAAAAATTAGCTATCGTCTTTTGTTTTCGTGTTATAACACAAAACTCGATTATTCGTTATTTTGATACTTGTCGATATCTTTGTTGTTTGTTAAATGAGACGAATGACATTTACACGTTCTTCAGGCACTTTTTAGGTTAGAATTCACTGGAATTCACAGATTTAAAATATCTCTAATAGTTTTGTAGATATAACATAAAGTTGTGTTTTTTAAATTGAAACCAGCACTCTAAAATGCACAAGCATTTCGGTTTGTTGGTTCTACATGGTGCGACAGATCATTGGCGGGCTCAGGTAGACGTGGAATCAACCCCAGAATTCTTATACGCATTCGGCGCACGTATTCGTCGTCGAATTCGCCTTGTAAATTGAATAAAGCGACGTAAAAGTCGTGCGGGGACGTTTTATCTAATTTCGCGCTATTCTACTCCGACTGCGCCATGCCTGTTCGCGTATGTCGATTTCGACTCGACGCCGAGCGCGTAGGTGAAAATTTTACGTTCTGAATGTGGGCTGACGTTCTCGGTCGGTCGGATATTGCATGATGTATGGCCGGTGTAGCATACGAATAATGTTCTCTCGCTGGCCCGTGCATTTATTACTTACTGGATCTATTCCCAGAACTAATCCGGCCCCGAACGCGAAATGGAAAAACCGCGGAGGCGGTTATGTGACACGACGTGCATAAATCTTGTTATGGCAGTTGAATTTTTTTAAGAAAACCGGGAAGGTATTGGCAATTTTCGTCTGGTCGATTGTGGGGGTGAAACGCGGATAGGGGATGACGGAATTGGATTTAAACGAACTACACTGTGGGCGCGCAGAGTATCGAAAGATAACAAAATCTAAGACGGTTGGCGTTTCAAAAAATCCTCGAGAACGTCGATTTTTATTATTATCGTTATATTTATGCCAAATTTCGTTTTTTTGTTTATTTAGTTTGACTTATGAGGGTAAGATAAGATTAAAAATCTGATGTGGCCAGGCACATGACTTTATCATACCATATATATATATATATATATATAATTATTGGTTTAGCTGCATGAGATTTTATTTGATCGAGATCGGTCGTGTCTGCATTAAAATAAAACTAGTTAGTCAGGATTTGACAGATATTTTTATTCTATTCACAGTAGGTATTGTCAAAACATCTTCGCTTGATACTACCTACTGTCATTAGAATGAAAATACATATCTGTCAAATCCTGGCTAACTAGTTTTATATTAATGCAGACACGGCCGATCTCAATCAAATAGAATTTGCTCATGCAGCTAAACTATTAATTTTACCAAAAAATGTCATAGACATAAATGATACAAAATCTCTTCTACTTTAAATCTACTTTAATTTATTGTTTAACTATTTTGACGAAACTACAGAAATGGCAGCTCATTTGCAAAATTCTTGAAAAATGCTTAGAGTAAACATGAAGTTCCTTTGGACCTTTTTGAACAAAAAGCTTTTCAGCTCTAAGTTGTCATGAAACTTCTAAATATGAAGTTTCGTCCCGATACCTTTCGTATTTCTCCGGAATCGTCGCCACAAAAAATGGGTACTCACACATACACACATTTTTTTAGACCTTGGTCAAAAATGTTCAGGGGACCCAAAAATACATATTTCCGCTGAAATAATTTTTTTTTTGGTCGATTACAACTGTATGATAAATAAAAATTGTTGTGCTATAATAAGTAGACAAATCCTTGACGACAATTTTTTAAACAAGGAGACGTATTTTAAATAGCGGAGATCCGACCTTGAAACGGGATTTCTAAAGCTCTTACCAGGAGATGTACGGACAAAAGTTGGTAAGCTACTCAAATTAAAATCTCCAAACTCACCACAAAATTCCGTGTGTTTAAAGAAGAAGAAGTCTATGAATCTAAATGTAATGTAAACATAACCTAATTAATTATAGTACGATGTCCTGTACTGGCAGCTATTTCATTTCTTTTTTACAGGTTCGGTCATCACCCTATTTCCTTAGATAATTTTGATTATAACCAGAGAGCGAAATTTAATATACCTTGAATATTTAATATTATTAATTAATATTTACGTATTGTTAAAAAGGTTATTTGAACAGCTTTTCTTATTTATGATTTCTTTAGTTTTTACTTTGAATTTGTATTATATGTATACGTATATAAGAAGAGTGTTGCATTACCGACTCATCCTGTATAAGTTGCTTGTAGATCATATTGATTTAGTTTTGTTTATATAGGGATTTTTATTTATGATAACACAATATAAAGTTTGTTACGAGTGCATGTAAACTTTAAAACTTCGTTTACGTGAATATTTTGAATTTAGTTTACACGAATATTAAACTTCAATTTCACTTCAAATTGCCAATATTATGTTGGCACAAGCGTATAGAATACATAGATATTGATACATCTCGATTATTATGCAGAATACTAACAAATTTTATTCAAGAATTTCCATATTTGATAAAAAGCTCTCACAATATTTACTGTTGAAAAAACTGTACAAGCTGGCTCCAGATAGAAATATCTCCTGTCAGCTGAATATTTAGAGGGGAGAACTGACGACGGCAAAGGATTTTCTCGGCAAACCGTTGGCATCTTAATTACTTTTTTTTTAAAGAAAACAGGTGAAACTTCTTCAGGTGGAATTAACAATTTTTTGTTGAACTTTTTGCTAAACACAGAGGGTATCCAAGGCCTTTTCAAAGAAATTAATCATAATTAATATAATATAGAAGAAAACACGTGTCCAAGACAAAAAAAAATAATTCGAAAAACAACTTTATTAATTACACACTACATAAAAGATTTGCGTGTACAACACGCAAATATGTTAAGACTCCAACTTAAGCATAAATGAGACCTCGGGCAATTTTTTTAATGTCCGCCATCGTTAGACTCCTCCTCAGCGGTTGGCTTATAAGAGCCATCATCATACAATTGCTCGGTATTATCAGGGACGTATTGTCCTTCATGGTCACCTTCGAGTGACTTGGCCTCAACTACTGGTCCAGCGACAGCTACGACTGGTTCTGGATGTACGAACGTTTGGACGGCTGGTACGACTGGTACAATCGGTTCGATGACTGTTCTGGTCAAGGCAATGACTGGTTGGGCAACCTCAACAACTGGAGCGACGGCGATGACGTGTTGGTCTGGCAGGATGGTACCACCTGGAGCGTCAGCGTTGATCTGGCTGCCGTCTGGGCCGATTAAACGGGTCTTGGTGCTTGGTCCTTGGACGATGTGCTCGTTGGCCACACCTGGGATGACTTCCTGCTCGATTTGGCCGGCCGGGAGTACGCCTGCGTTGGCGACTGCCAAAAACATTGCTACGATCTGAAACAAGAATGGAATGATTTGCGTTAAGTTTTGATTTTGCATTATAATGTAATGATATGATGGTGGAATTTGAATCATGTTTGGTTGGTACTTCTCAATGTATGCTCTTGATTACTGCTTCAGTTTTCTATCGCAATCGAAGAGGTTATTTGTGAGTTATTTAACAAAATATATCATTTTATAATGTCTCACATTACAAGATATTGGCAGGTTTAAATTTTTTACATATTGGCGTTACATTACATATTTGGTTCTTGCTTATATCAGACTATACAGAGTGTTTCCAGATGGAACTAACCATAACGAACCTATACTAATAATAATATATTTTTTTTTACTAATTTTTGACAAACCGACAATAATATCAAAAATCCATCATAACACGCAAAATTGTAAATTATTTACTTTTAATTTAATGTATTACATTTATGATTCTGTGAATAAAATAGGTACCTGTTAAATACACTTTGAATTTGTACGTGTTTCAGACTAAATGTGTTAATTTTTTACTATAATTTACTTTTCATGCAAAAAAAACTATTTTAAGATTTTTGAATATGATTTGTGTGTTGATGTTCTTTAGAAATAATTTCAGTATTTTTAATGTTTCTAACTCTGCTTTAAAATATCAAGTTAGATAAGAAAATTACTTTTAGGGAGTAATCTTGTAGGGCTCTTGTATTTTATATTTTTTACAAATAACACTATGTATGTATTTTACCAAAATATTCACATAATATTAAAAAGTCTGCATTTTTATTACTTTTTTTGTCAGTGTATGATATAGAACATATAGATTTATCAATGATAAAGATTGAAACAAAAGAATGATTTCAAAATACGAAACAGCGTATTTTTGCCATTTTAGTTTATAATATAATTTATACTGTGGGACTATACTACTATGATACTATGATACTATGATACGATGTCAGAGCTTTAGGAAAGCAGTTGAACAAACCTATAAAATCAGTCAGTATTCAGTTACCTCTGAAGAAGCGAGCAACATGGCTTGCGAAACGTCAGCGTTTATGAATTTTGACATACGGAATAATCCGGAAGCAATTTATTTTCTAAATGATTCTACCCGTAAAAGCCTACGTACTTATTTAAGCTTACAAGAGCTTTCGTAATAATACAAAGAGTGAGGCCGACTTTAACTAGTATTTGAATTTTATTGGATTTGGGCATTGGAATCGTTAGCTATGGATTCGTAATAGATTTAAAAAAAACTGTTTTTTTAAAGAAATTAGACCTGCTAAACAACTTTTGAGCCGAAAGTAGTATTTTGTATTTGTTTTAGACAGTTAGATAGATGAAAATGTAGAAATGTTTTTAACAATATACATAAGTATCTTCTGAATGTGTTTTAAGGGGCAACATTATTATATATTTTTTTTGATATTACTCTATAGAATATACTGTGATAATTTGATTGAAAAGTATGTATAAACGTTAAAAATCAAGATAGGTGTAAGGATACTATGAGTTAGTAATTATTTAGTGTGAGTGTAACAATAAAATTATGGACCCATAACAAAGCTGAAATTAAATAATAGTTTATAAAGCGTACTAGGGGTATTGTGCAAACTTTTTAAATACGTTTCACATTTTGCTAACTTTTTATACTTATAATAATGCATGAACATTAGCTAGTATTGTTAATAGATAATTATTAATATAAATGCGGTTACTACATAATAGATTCAACTGGTTACATAAATAGCTAACTATAAGAAAGAACTATCTCGATTCATTTTCAAGTTCTTTCCTTTCAACGAGCAAATAACGATTTTGTATAGAATTGAGCGAAACGAAAGGCGTAAAAAAAGGCAAACTGCACTCACCAGGAACTTCATTTCGGTGTTCAAATAGATCACTCTGGTCGATTCTTGGCGACAATGATACAGCTCAGCACACACTACTGCTGGTTTTATATCGAACGATCGGCCTTGCCAACGCCCGGATTTTCAATACGGTTCACCGTACCGGTAGTTCTGCTTCGACAACACACATTTTTAATAATAAATTCGCGATTGCCCACAGACAGTACACTGACGCCCAATTAATTTGAGAGAAAGGCCATCTGCATTCGACTGCCGTCTTTGTCGAATGCATACTTAGTCATGTCTACAGAAGAGCACTTCCCTGTCTTAATGCAAAGATCACCTTCTAGTTTTTTGTTGCTCTGTCTTGGATTAATTACTGGTTATCTGTGTTAAGTTATGAGGAGTTATGTTGGTTGAAGAGCGAGATCGGCTGTTGTTTTGTGTGCGGATTTATTTATAGATTTGAATGTGAATGAGGATGGAGATTGATGGAATGAAAGGAATGGGGAATGAACAATGAGGAATGTTAATAACTATTGATGAGTTTCTCTACTTAAGATGTCGGCGTTGCAGTAATGCTACATTGACGTGTGGTGTTGACATTGAGTTACTTTTTGTTGTTGCTGATCGACTGAGAAATAGGCATATCGCATTTATTTAGTGTTGGTGGCGATCATGTTTTGGCACAACAAAGAAACGCTTTGATAAAAAGATCTATTTAATAACCATTCCTATATATTAAGAAATGAGAAACGTTGCTAAAGAAAATTACAGTAATTGAAGTAAAGTCTTAGTGAAATTAATTACCATAGCAACTTATCAGATTTATAAAATAAGACCTAATTACTAAAAAAAAAATTCTAAACAATAGATAATCCATCTAATTGTGCCTATAGTTTGCTAGGAAAGGACAAAATCTCTGTAATCTGCTTCTGGAGTTTTTTTTTCGTAAAATCTGAATCTGGAGGTTGAAATTGCGGATTGAGGCTTGTTTTTCAAAAGCTAGACACCATTCGGATTTTTGGGATAGTCACTTAGCTTAGGTTATTGTATTTTTAACATAATTACGTACTTGGAAATATGCGAACAGGTTTAACATCTAGAATGAAAAGTTAATGGATTATTTTTTTAGATTAAATTCAGTGTGCGATTTTTTCTTGATATTTTTAAATTAAATTGATTTCCCGATTTTGAGCTTCTTGTGGCATGGGTAATATCATTTAATCTATCTCAAAGGAATTAAGTGTGAATATAATCATAATATATCTCATAAATAATTCTATATAACTGGCCATTACCACGCTTTAAATGTTATCATAATTTACTCTTCGATCTACTCAAATTTTATTATTATTTAATAATAGATTGCAATTATTATTGTTTAGTGCGATACCGAAAAATAGTACAAAAAGAATAAATCATTTATTAAATTTGATAGAGATGAATACATCGCATCAAACATGTGCAAACCCCATTTCTTGGCATTTATTTTCCATAAAAACCGGAGTAAATTCACA
The DNA here is from genome assembly GCA_964023965.1 of Melinopterus prodromus. Taxonomy (NCBI): domain Eukaryota; kingdom Metazoa; phylum Arthropoda; class Insecta; order Coleoptera; family Scarabaeidae; genus Melinopterus; species Melinopterus prodromus. Next base: position 64,890,902 of record OZ030393.1, read on the forward strand.
ATTTGTCTTAGGATTCTACGGAAAATACCAGAATTGATCATCATTTGCCAGATATTTTTTATTGTCGGCCAGTGTAGACAGAGTAGTAGTTGGAAATCTGCCGTTGTTTTGACATTACAATCAAACATTTACAGATTATTTTTGTTTTGTTAATTTAAAAATTATGGTATGCAAATTTGCCAAAGTGAAAATCATGAAAATTTGTTTTGAAAGCATTAAGCAAACCCCAAAATATTAATTTAAAAGTATGAATTCTGTAAATTAGTGTTTTTTAGATCATAAAACATTTTAAAATGTTATAAGTAACGAGTGAATCTTTACAGTTGTTGTTAATCATGCGATTGATAAGAACCAATAAGTAAAAGTAATGGAACTAGACAACCATGATTTTCAACAGGTGTATGTGAACTTTTTTGATTCAAATCGTACAGTATTTTCGTCCTCAGACTTTTTTTTTTCTGAAATATAAATACAATTTTTAATCGTACAATATTGATAAAGGTTTTCGAAAAACATGGCTGCAGTCAATGTCAATGTCGACATTTTGCACATTTTTTAGTTATCATTATTCCTTTTTGTAGTATATAGTGTGTATCGCGGGATGCTACTGTAAAATATAATGATGACTGAAATATGAAGCGAACAAACGTATTTATACGTCGTTTTCAGGCATAAGATATTCTCCTAATTTACTTGCTTGTTTGGTTCACTTGTTTCTATATATATATATATATATATATATACAGTTCAGGTGTCTTTCGTCTAATTCCAGTGAGAGATGCACCGTTTCTCAAGAATTATATGTCTGAAAAAGAAGTTGTGTTCCTTTCAGTCGGACAGGATAGACAATTTTATTACCCTTGGTTGTCTCATCAAAAGGACTTAACTACACTTTGAACTTTACTAATTACCACACTTTTATTACTGTGTTGTACAGAATTCATGTAGATGGTACAAAATTGCAGTATGGAAACCTAACATGACACAAAAATTAGTACACATTTTATTAAAGAACGTAGTAAACATGTAATCAACAAAAAAACAGCCAAATAACTTTATGGAGGCTGTGGATTTGGGTTCGGTGCCTTCAACCTTTAAATCGCTTTCAATCAGTTTGAAGGGCCCGCCGTAATATTGTGAATGTAGTGGACCGATCTGTAGTACCGTCTGGCAGTTGAATATGCGAAACGCACAAAAACTCTTTAATAATTCGGACCATAACCGCGCCAAATCTCGTTTCGTTCCAGACCGCGTTATCTGCCACCATTTTATTACAAGTAATGGCAAAACGCTGACGCTCTACCCAGCCAACCTGGTACTCAAATATTGATCGAAAATAAAATATCATTCTGTGGTATTTTATAAACATTTTCTCGCATGTTTACCTTTTATAGATCGTATGCTAAAATTTTCAGCCCGTTAAATGAATTAAAGATAGGTACATATAAAATGCATAGAATATATTTTCAAATGCAAACAATGTTCGCTATAGATAGTTTCTAAACAGAAATAACAAATAGTCCCGCAAACTATTATATTGACATACCCGATGATAAACTACGTACGTAGTAACCAAGGAAGTATACAATATACATATTGAAAACTGAAATGTGTTTGAAAATTGCCCATTTTGTTCCAGCGTATTCCGCGAAAAATTGTATCCTAGACAGTGACTGATTGTTTACGATAGAGGTCGGCGATGTACCGAAACATATATCACGTCTCTGCTTTCGGCACGTCGTCGTTAGAGCAGCATTTTTCCGCGGAAAAATATATACTTTGAGGCTCGCGTGATTTTTCCGTGTTAGCGTTTCTCGCCGTTTTGTGAAGCGCATGATGTTTGATAAAGCAGAGTGTTTTCGTTTTGTTATTGTACCATTGCCATTTCCTCGATGCAGATGTGAAAATTGAGCTTTTTGATCAGCTTATTGATTGCTGAAGTTTGCAAACATTATGCAAACTATCTAGAGAATATGTGTCATAATAACTTTTGCAAAATTTATTTATAATAGCATCCATTGTGCTAGTAACCTGAAACTGGTCTCATTGTTAACTTTTTTCATTGTAGCTTTGCACCTCTTCAGACCTGAAATCCTGAAAGTTTGTTACCAAATGCTTTTGAAGCATTTACAGCGATTCTAATTGGATGTGAACTTTATTTTATAGTTGGTGTTGCATGTAGTTTGTATTCTTAGAATTTACTGCTTTTTTCTCTCCAAATGTATTTTTTTCTGCCAAGGACGTGTTAGTGGGTTTCTCTTGATGTGTTCTGTGAATGAATAAATAAATAAATGAATAAATAAATAATTATGGCACATAAGTACATAATAAACAATTTTGCTGGATGAATATAGATTTTCATTTATCAATTTGTTATGTAATGCCATAAATTTATTAAATTATTATTAAGATGTAATTAACAAAATTTGTTTCTCGTACACTTTTTTATTTTTTTTTTATATTTATTCTTTTTGTTCTTTTTGTAAAACAACAACAAAAGGTTTGGAAAAAATTATCAAAATACAGTTTATTTCCAATTTATTTGACTTCGTAAACATAACACTTTTGTAATGGTATTGTTTTCTAAAGTATTTTCCTTATATCACATACCTATTTTATCTAATTCTTTTGCGTTTAAATTAAATTGAAAAAGAAAAGTTTTAACATGTATTTAGTACAATAGCTTAAAAAATGTCAGAAGATTTGACAGAAAATAAAAAAGATGCAACTATTTAATTGTAAAACTGTCGTAATACCTCTCTATAGAAATCAATTAGAAAAGCATTGCTACAACACCAAAATGCCTGAATAGACGGGTAGGTATCTTACTTACATCCATAGGTACCATGACCTTAGGCACATAGCCAGCCGCTCACGAAACCTAGAGAACATTTAACGTGAGTAATGATACCCATTAACCATCCCTTTTTCGGCAACCGCGTCTCAGAAGTTTCCAGGACAAAATAACCTGTGAGGCGGCGACCTACACTAAAAAACACGCAATATATACCTCTTCCTGACATATAACCCGAAAATATTTCACACCACCAACATAATTAAGCTCTTATTAAACTAAAAGCATTTCGGGCTTAAGCCAATATAATTATTTTGAACTCGGTGATCCTTAACTACTTCACCACCTATATCACGCGTACAGAAGGGCACATCTGACATAATCGTTCATTCCATCCACGATATATAGAGCACTTAATGTAAATTACGTTCACCCAGAATCTAGCAAGGGCATTATACTATGCCTCTGAATTTTGCGCAGCGACGCACAGTGCACAGTGGTCTTGGTACATTGGAAGTTTTGAGGTCACTGATTACGAATCTAAACTCTAAGTTGCGAAATCAAATTGGCCAAGCAACTGTCTGCCGGTTGGATGGGTTAAATGACCTGGCCTCAATTATACAATGTAATTAAACTATCTTGACAAAAAGCAAATGACGACGCATTGTATTTACTTCTCATATCATCGGACCCTGTCATCACCATTATAATAACAAGGAACGAATTTGTTTACAACATGTGGACAAAAATCATCTATCCTCCATTGTGCATGCTTAGTAGTATACTCAATTGTTTTTACTGCTGCTCGAACAAACCTATAGTAACATTCACATATAATACACTGTGAGCAAAAAAAAGCGGTACAAATGTTCAATTGCTCATATTTTAAAAGATGTTAATTAAATTCAAGCATTTCTTTGATAAACGAATTGCTAATATTGTGAAGATTGAAAACATACAATATTTGCAATAATTGAACGTTTTAATCCAATGTAATGTTGCTTTATGTGTGGCAATGCATCGGATAATATCGGATCAATTTAATGTGAAATGAAAGGTGTAACAAAATTCGTAGGTAATGACATCTGTTTTCTTTGGGTCAAAAGGAACAATAGAGATTTTATAGCATCATCTACGGGGTGACTTTTTTTAGTATACAGGATGAAATTTTGGAACATGTTTTTTTTGCTGTTTTTACTCAAAAAGTCAGTTGGGCCAACCTTTAGTTTTATTATGGGCGCCGTTTGATTTTGAAATTTTTGAAGGATTTTTCTTACCTGGTTTCCGCAGTGTACTACAATTACTGGGCTGTAGATTTTTTGCAAATTTGTTTGTTTTTGCAACAAGAGTATAAAATTTTGCTTTTGCAGTGATTTGGAACTAAAATCAACATCGTTTTTTTTAAACTAAAATTATGGCAATTTGCTTTCAATTTGCTTTCGGACGGTCAGGTGTTTGCTGTTTACACGTAAAAATTACATATTCAAATAAAAAATATCTAAAAAAGGAACAACACAATGTATTTAGGCTGGCTTCAGGCTGATGTTGGAAGTGCTCTTTAGTTGAACATGACAAAAATAAAAAAGGAGACTTGGTTTGAAGTGATGTGATATACTAAAACAAAAAAGTATGTATACGATGCTATAAGATCTCTAGTGTCCTTTTTTACCAAAACAAGACAAATGTCATTCCCCTTTGATTTTAATAGACCTTTCATTTCACATTAAATTGCTCGATATCATCAGAAATGTTGCATAGCCAAATATAACGCAACATAACTTTGGAATGAAAACTTTTACTATTGCAAATATGGTATGGTTTCAATCTTCACACTACAAGCAATTCCCTTTTTAAAGAAGTATATGAATTGACAAAATATTATTGGAAATACGAGTGATTAAAGATTTGTTTCGTTTTTTTTTTTTTGGCTCGCAGTATAGCATTCACATATATTCCATGAATCCACCAACAGGGATAATGACATTTTAAAATCCTCTGACAGTGAATATATCTACATAAAATCTAACACATTCACTAAACTATTATTAATATGTGTTATTTTATTAATTTCCTCGATAATAGTTCCAACAAAATTAATATATTCCAACAATTGAGGTATTTGGTCCCAGTCTACGTCGTGTAGAATAATAACAATGCTTCAAATAAGCTTTCTAATATGAAATTGTTTGGGGCAATCATACTCCAATCTATCTACTTTATTATAAAAATTATTTCTACTTTGTACTGGTAAAAACCATTTTTGTTCCTCCAGTATACAGCGGCGCCCCACTGTGCAACGGCAATAGGATGGCGTTTTATTACAGTAGGTCTACGTTCTCGGGTTCGACCTTGCCCTGAACGCCTACGCGAAATTCTGATAAGAAGCTTTGTCTCGTTATCGTCGCGTTTCTTGCCTGCTGTGACGAAATCGTGCGCCTGGCTGTCAGCATATTGTACCCTAATAATCAGTTGCTAGCGTTCAGCCTTTGTCTATCGCGTTTAGCGACATTGTTGTGTTTGTAAGCAAAACGATAGTTTCTCGGCCATCGTCGAGCGCCTTGGTTGCCGTTTTCAAGGATAAAGGACAATAGCCTATGTAATATTTCGATTAAGATGTAGCTACATTAGTGTAACGTACCTTGGAACTTGTGTTCAAATTTCGTGGTTTATTGTACGGATTGCTGTATGAAAGGAAGTGTTAGATATTAATTTCATGGTGTAGTAATATAGTCGAGTAAGAACTATTAAAAGAATATTAAATATTGCAAGTAGATGATGCAAATTAGGTGGTATTTGTGCATTTGCATATTTCTGGTCCACTGTCAAGGATTTTCCTCCTTTCATACGAATTCATTGACTAAATGGTTCCTATGACTAGCGTCGTGAGTCGATAGCCAATTGAAGGTTATTTGGATAGATGAAAGATATTTAATATAACAACAATTAGTAAATCTTCTGTTTATCAACTTTTTGAAAGATAGAGCGTTCTAATGTAGTCATGCTTATGCATTGGGATGTGCTGAATGCAACGGTGAGCGTTTTTCTCGCGAACCGCGCACCTTTGAGCAACGCGGCTTTCAGAAATGAATTCCTCGGCCAATTTCCCATCCGATACCGTTTGAACCGTCAACATCCGTCTATTAGATCGGACACAGTTTGCGTTCAAAGTTTCTAGGATAGTAAAATGGTTGTTTTTAGCATCATTTTTGATAATTGGAAACGTAATAACTGCCGAACTGTTCCAAATAAGCAAAATCAAATTATACCGGCGTAATCAGCGTCAAAAATTGTATCAAGAACCACAACCTCAGTTTGATTGAAGGTAGTTGGGTTTTTGCCGACTGGCTAAATTTTGTAAGAAATCACATATTTTAAACTATAATTTTGAACTGGCACTCCTATCTCTAAAACTAGGACCCGGATCAACATGAAACCTTTGCTATCTTACTAAAATGGGCTGATTACAAATTTACATAGGAAAATTCTCTGTCTCTACTGGTTACCGAGTTGCGCTGAAATTACCGTTTTTCAGATAATACAAAAATAACCGAAATGGACCACATAATATGAAAATGGTAAATCTTAGGCATGTAAAAGTATACATATTTTTGATAGACTCAACGAGAGCTATCATTTGGTAGTGGGTAAACCTTTCTATCACCAACGGTTGCAATGTTCAATTTTTTTCTATCTAAAAGTGCTAAATTTAGAGCGAAAAAATAATTATAACTTTTTGAGAGATAGAGCGTTCTAATGTAGTCATGCTTATGCATTGGGATGTGCTGAATGCAACGGTGAGGTCCGTTTTCCCGTAGCGTGTACGGTTTGGCCAGAAAGTGGGAAACTATAATTTCCGCGGTTTATCGCGTTTTTCTCGCGAACCGCGCACCTTAGAGCAACGCGGCTTTCAGAAATGAATTCCTCGGCCAATTTACCATCCGATACCGTTTGAACCGTCAACATCCGTTTATTAGATCGGACACAGTTTGCGTTCAAAGTTTCTCAGATAGTAAAATGGTTGTTTTTAGCATCATTTTTGATAATTGGAAACGTAATAACTACCGAACCGTTCCAAATAAGCAAAATCAAATTATACCGGCGTAATCAGCGTCAAAAATTGTATCAAGAACCACAACCTCAGTTTGATTGAAGGTAGTTGGGTTTTTGCCGACTGGCTAAATTTTGTAAGAAATCACATATTTTAAACTATAATTTTGAACTGGCACTCCTATCTCTAAAACTAGGACCCGGATCAACATGAAACCTTTGCTATCTTACTAAAATGGGCGCGCTGATTACAAATTTACATAGGAAAATTCTCTGTCTCTACTGGTTACCGAGTTGCGCTGAAATTACCGTTTTTCAGATAATACAAAAATAACCGAAATGGACCACATAATAAGAAAATGGTAAATGTTAGGCATGTAAAAGTATACATATTTTTGATAGACTCAACGAGAGCTATCATTTGGTAGTGGGTAAACCTTTCTATCACCAACGGTTGCAATGTTCAATTTTTTTCTATCTAAAAGTGCTAAATTTAGAGCGAAAAAATAATAATAACTTTTTGAGAGATAGAGCGTTCTAATGTAGTCATGCTTATGCATTGGGATGTGCTGAATGCAACGGTGAGGTCCGTTTTCCCGTAGCGTGTACGGTTTGGCCAGAAAGTGGGAAACTATAATTTCCGCGGTTTATCGCGTTTTTCTCGCGAACCGCGCACCTTAGAGCAACGCGGCTTTCAGAAATGAATTCCTCGGCCAATTTCCCATCCGATACCGTTTGAACCGTCAACATCCGTCTATTAGACCGGAGACAGTTTGCGTTCAAAGTTTCTAAGATAGTAAAATGGTTGTTTTTAGCATCATTTTTGATAATTGGAAACGTAATAACTGCCGAACCGTTCCAAATAAGCAAAATCAAGTTATACCGGCGTAATCAGCGTCAAAAATTGTATCAAGAACCACAACCTCAGTTTGATTGAAGGTAGTTGGGTTTTTGCCGACTGGCTAAATTTTGTAAGAAATCACATATTTTAAACTATAATTTTGAACTGGCACTCCTATCTCTAAAACTAGGACCCGGATCAACATGAAACCTTTGCTATCTTACTAAAATGGGCGCGCTGATTACAAATTTACATAGGAAAAATCTCTGTCTCTACTGGTTACCGAGTTGCGCTGAAATTACCGTTTTTCAGATAATACAAAAATAACCGAAATGGACCACATAATAAGAAAATGGTAAATCTTAGGCATGTAAAAGTATACATATTTTTGATAGACTCAACGAGAGCTATCATTTGGTAGTGGGTAAACCTTTCTATCACCAACGGTTGCAATGTTCAATTTTTTTCTATCTAAAAGTGCTAAATTTAGAGCGAAAAAATAATTATAACTTTTTGAGAGATAGAGCGTTCTAATGTAGTCATGCTTATGCATTGGGATGTGCTGAATGCAACGGTGAGGTCCGTTTTCCCGTAGCGTGTACGGTTTGGCCAGAAAGTGGGAAACTATAATTTCCGCGGTTTATCGCGTTTTTCTCGCGAACCGCGCACCTTAGAGCAACGCGGCTTTCAGAAATGAATTCCTCGGCCAATTTCCCATCCGATACCGTTTGAACCGTCAACATCCGTCTATTAGACCGGAGACAGTTTGCGTTCAAAGTTTCTAAGATAGTAAAATGGTTGTTTTTAGCATCATTTTTGATAATTGGAAACGTAATAACTGCCGAACCGTTCCAAATAAGCAAAATCAAATTATACCGGCGTAATCAGCGTCAAAAATTGTATCAAGAACCACAACCTCAGTTTGATTGAAGGTAGTTGGGTTTTTGCCGACTGGCTAAATTTTGTAAGAAATCACATATTTTAAACTATAATTTTGAACTGGCACTCCTATCTCTAAAACTAGGACCCGGATCAACATGAAACCTTTGCTATCTTACTAAAATGGATTACAAATTTACATAGGAAAATTCTCTGTCTCTACTGGTTACCGAGTTGCGCTGAAATTACCGTTTTTCACATAATACAAAAATAACCGAAATGGACCACATAATATGAAAATGGTAAATCTTAGGCATGTAAAAGTATACATATTTTTGATAGACTCAACGAGAGCTATCATTTGGTAGTGGGTAAACCTTTCTATCACCAACGGTTGCAATGTTCAATTTTTTCTATCTAAAAGTGCAAAATTTAGAGCGAAAAAATAATTATAACTTTTTGAGAGATAGAGCGTTCTAATGTAGTCATGCTTATGCATTGGGATGTGCTGAATGCAACGGTGAGGTCCGTTTTCCCGTAGCGTGTACGGTTTGGCCAGAAAGTGGGAAACTATAATTTCCGCGGTTTATCGCGTTTTTCTCGCGAACCGCGCACCTTAGAGCAACGCGGCTTTCAGAAATGAATTCCTCGGCCAATTTCCCATCCGATACCGTTTGAACCGTCAACATCCGTCTATTAGACCGGACACAGTTTGCGTTCAAAGTTTCTAAGATAGTAAAATGGTTGTTTTTAGCATCATTTTTGATAATTGGAAACGTAATAACTGCCGAACCGTTCCAAATAAGCAAAATCAAATTATACCGGCGTAATCAGCGTCAAAAATTGTATCAAGAAACACAACCTCAGTTTTATTGAAGGTAGTTGGGTTTTTGCCGGCTGGCTAAATTTTGTAAGAAATCACATATTTTAAACTATAATTTTGAACTGGCACCCCTATCTCTAAAACTAGGACCCGGATCAACATGAAACCTTTGCTATCTTACTAAAATGGGCGCGCTGATTACAAATTTACATAGGAAAAATCTCTGTCTCTACTGGTTACCGAGTTGCGCTGAAATTACCGTTTTTCAGATAATACAAAAATAACCGAAATGGACCACATAATAAGAAAATGGTAAATCTTAGGCATGTAAAAGTATACATATTTTTGATAGACTCAACGAGAGCTATCATTTGGTAGTGGGTAAACCTTTCTATCACCAACGGTTGCAATGTTCAATTTTTTTCTATCTAAAAGTGCTAAATTTAGAGCGAAAAAATAATTATAACTTTTTGAGAGATAGAGCGTTCTAATGTAGTCATGCTTATGCATTGGGATGTGCTGAATGCAACGGTGAGGTCCGTTTTCCCGTAGCGTGTACGGTTTGGCCAGAAAGTGGGAAACTATAATTTCCGCGGTTTATCGCGTTTTTCTCGCGAACCGCGCACCTTAGAGCAACGCGGCTTTCAGAAATGAATTCCTCGGCCAATTTCCCATCCGATACCGTTTGAACCGTCAACATCCGTCTATTAGACCGGACACAGTTTGCGTTCAAAGTTTCTAAGATAGTAAAATGGTTGTTTTTAGCATCATTTTTGATAATTGGAAACGTAATAACTGCCGAACCGTTCCAAATAAGCAAAATCAAATTATACCGGCGTAATCAGCGTCAAAAATTGTATCAAGAAACACAACCTCAGTTTTATTGAAGGTAGTTGGGTTTTTGCCGGCTGGCTAAATTTTGTAAGAAATCACATATTTTAAACTATAATTTTGAACTGGCACCCCTATCTCTAAAACTAGGACCCGGATCAACATGAAACCTTTGCTATCTTACTAAAATGGGCGCGCTGATTACAAATTTACATAGGAAAATTCTCTGTCTCTACTGGTTACCGAGTTGCGCTGAAATTACCGTTTTTCAGATAATACAAAAATAAGCGAAATGGACCACATAACATGAAAATGGTAAATCTTAGGCATGTAAAAGTATACATATTTTTGATAGACTCAACGAGAGCTATCATTTGGTAGTGGGTAAACCTTTCTATCACCAACGGTTGCAATGTTCAATTTTTTTCTATCTAAAAGTGCTAAATTTAGAGCGAAAAAATAATTATAACTTTTTGAGAGATAGAGCGTTCTAATGTAGTCATGCTTATGCATTGGGATGTGCTGAATGCAACGGTGAGGTCCGTTTTCCCGTAGCGTGTACGGTTTGGCCAGAAAGTGGGAAACTATAATTTCCGCGGTTTATCGCGTTTTTCTCGCGAACCGCGCACCTTAGAGCAACGCGGCTTTCAGAAATGAATTCCTCGGCCAATTTCCCATCCGATACCGTTTGAACCGTCAACATCCGTCTATTAGACCGGACACAGTTTGCGTTCAAAGTTTCTAAGATAGTAAAATGGTTGTTTTTAGCATCATTTTTGATAATTGGAAACGTAATAACTGCCGAACCGTTCCAAATAAGCAAAATCAAATTATACCGGCGTAATCAGCGTCAAAAATTGTATCAAGAAACACAACCTCAGTTTTATTGAAGGTAGTTGGGTTTTTGCCGGCTGGCTAAATTTTGTAAGAAATCACATATTTTAAACTATAATTTTGAACTGGCACCCCTATCTCTAAAACTAGGACCCGGATCAACATGAAACCTTTGCTATCTTACTAAAATGGGCGCGCTGATTACAAATTTACATAGGAAAATTCTCTGTCTCTACTGGTTACCGAGTTGCGCTGAAATTACCGTTTTTCAGATAATACAAAAATAAGCGAAATGGACCACATAACATGAAAATGGTAAATCTTAGGCATGTAAAAGTATACATATTTTTGATAGACTCAACGAGAGCTATCATTTGGTAGTGGGTAAACCTTTCTATCACCAACGGTTGCAATGTTCAATTTTTTTCTATCTAAAAGTGCTAAATTTAGAGCGAAAAAATAATTATAACTTTTTGATAGATAGAGCGTTCTAATGTAGTCATGCTTATGCATTGGGATGTGCTGAATGCAACGGTGAGGTCCGTTTTCCCGTAGCGTGTACGGTTTGGCCAGAAAGTGGGAAACTATAATTTCCGCGGTTTATCGCGTTTTTCTCGCAAACCGCGCACCTTAGAGCAACGCGGCTTTCAGAAATGAATTCCTCGGCCAATTTCCCATCCGATACCGTTTGAACCGTCAACATCCGTCTATTAGACCGGACACAGTTTGCGTTCAAAGTTTCTAAGATAGTAAAATGGTTGTTTTTAGCATCATTTTTGATAATTGGAAACGTAATAACTGCCGAACCGTTCCAAATAAGCAAAATCAAATTATACCGGCGTAATCAGCGTCAAAAATTGTATCAAGAAACACAACCTCAGTTTGATTGAAGGTAGTTGGGTTTTTGCCGGCTGGCTAAATTTTGTAAGAAATCACATATTTTAAACTATAATTTTGAACTGGCACCCCTATCTCTAAAACTAGGACCCGGATCAACATGAAACCTTTGCTATCTTACTAAAATGGGCGCGCTGATTACAAATTTACATAGGAAAATTCTCTGTCTCTACTGGTTACCGAGTTGCGCTGAAATTACCGTTTTTCAGATAATACAAAAATAAGCGAAATGGACCACATAACATGAAAATGGTAAATCTTAGGCATGTAAAAGTATACATATTTTTGATAGACTCAACGAGAGCTATCATTTGGTAGTGGGTAAACCTTTCTATCACCAACGGTTGCAATGTTCAATTTTTTTCTATCTAAAAGTGCTAAATTTAGAGCGAAAAAATAATTATAACTTTTTGATAGATAGAGCGTTCTAATGTAGTCATGCTTATGCATTGGGATGTGCTGAATGTAACGGTGAGGTCCGTTTTCCCGTAGCGTGTACGGTTTGGCCAGAAAGTGGGAAACTATAATTTCCGCGGTTTATCGCGTTTTTCTCGCGAACCGCGCACCTTAGAGCAACGCGGCTTTCAGAAATGAATTCCTCGGCCAATTTCCCATCCGATACCGTTTGAACCGTCAACATCCGTCTATTAGACCGGACACAGTTTGCGTTCAAAGTTTCTAAGATAGTAAAATGGTTGTTTTTAGCATCATTTTTGATAATTGGAAACGTAATAACTGCCGAACCGTTCCAAATAAGCAAAATCAAATTATACCGGCGTAATCAGCGTCAAAAATTGTATCAAGAAACACAACCTCAGTTTGATTGAAGGTAGTTGGGTTTTTGCCGGCTGGCTAAATTTTGTAAGAAATCACATATTTTAAACTATAATTTTGAACTGGCACCCCTATCTCTAAAACTAGGACCCGGATCAACATGAAACCTTTGCTATCTTACTAAAATGGGCGCGCTGATTACAAATTTACATAGGAAAATTCTCTGTCTCTACTGGTTACCGAGTTGCGCTGAAATTACCGTTTTTCAGATAATACAAAAATAAGCGAAATGGACCACATAACATGAAAATGGTAAATCTTAGGCATGTAAAAGTATACATATTTTTGATAGACTCAACGAGAGCTATCATTTGGTAGTGGGTAAACCTTTCTATCACCAACGGTTGCAATGTTTAATTTTTTTCTATCTAAAAGTGCTAAATTTAGAGCGAAAAAATAATTATAACTTTTTGAGAGATAGAGCGTTCTAATGTAGTCATGCTTATGCATTGGGATGTGCTGAATGCAACGGTGAGGTCCGTTTTCCCGTAGCGTGTACGGTTTGGCCAGAAAGTGGGAAACTATAATTTCCGCGGTTTATCGCGTTTTTCTCGCGAACCGCGCACCTTAGAGCAACGCGGCTTTCAGAAATGAATTCCTCGGCCAATTTCCCATCCGATACCGTTTGAACCGTCAACATCCGTCTATTAGACCGGACACAGTTTGCGTTCAAAGTTTCTAAGATAGTAAAATGGTTGTTTTTAGCATCATTTTTGATAATTGGAAACGTAATAACTGCCGAACCGTTCCAAATAAGCAAAATCAAATTATACCGGCGTAATCAGCGTCAAAAATTGTATCAAGAACCACAACCTCAGTTTGATTGAAGGTAGTTGGGTTTTTGCCGACTGGCTAAATTTTGTAAGAAATCACATATTTTAAACTATAATTTTGAACTGGCACCCCTATCTCTAAAACTAGGACCCGGATCAACATGAAACCTTTGCTATCTTACTAAAATGGGCGCGCTGATTACAAATTTACATAGGAAAATTCTCTGTCTCCACTGGTTACCGAGTTGCGCTGAAATTACCGTTTTTCAGATAATACAAAAATAACCGAAATGGACCACATAATATGAAAATGGTAAATCTTAGGCATGTAAAAGTATACATATTTTTGATAGACTCAACGAGAGCTATCATTTGGTAGTGGGTAAACCTTTCTATCACCAACGGTTGCAATGTTCAATTTTTTTCTATCTAAAAGTGCTAAATTTAGAGCGAAAAAATAATTATAACTTTTTGAGAGATAGAGCGTTCTAATGTAGTCATGCTTATGCATTGGGATGTGCTGAATGCAACGGTGAGGTCCGTTTTCCCGTAGCGTGTACGGTTTGGCCAGAAAGTGGGAAACTATAATTTCCGCGATTTATCGCGTTTTTCTCGCGAACCGCGCACCTTAGAGCAACGCGGCTTTCAGAAATGAATTCCTCGGCCAATTTCTCATCCGATACCGTTTGAATCGTCAACATCCGTCTATTAGACCGGACACAGTTTGCGTTCAAAGTTTCTAAGATAGTAAAATGGTTGTTTTTAGCATCATTTTTGATAATTGGAAACGTAATAACTGCCGAACCGTTCCAAATAAGCAAAATCAAATTATACCGGCGTAATCAGCGTCAAAAATTGTATCAAGAACCACAACCTCAGTTTGATTGAAGGTAGTTGGGTTTTTGCCGACTGGCTAAATTTTGTAAGAAATCACATATTTTAAACTATAATTTTGAACTGGCACTCCTATCTCTAAAACTAGGACCCGGATCAACATGAAACCTTTGCTATCTTACTAAAATGGGCGCGCTGATTACAAATTTACATAGGAAAATTCTCTGTCTCTACTGGTTACCGAGTTGCGCTGAAATTACCGTTTTTCAGATAATACAAAAATAACCGAAATGGACCACATAATAAGAAAATGGTAAATCTTAGGCATGTAAAAGTATACATATTTTTGATAGACTCAACGAGAGCTATCATTTGGTAGTGGGTAAACCTTTCTATCACCAACGGTTGCAATGTTCAATTTTTTTCTATCTAAAAGTGCTAAATTTAGAGCGAAAAAATAATTATAACTTTTTGAGAGATAGAGCGTTCTAATGTAGTCATGCTTATGCATTGGGATGTGCTGAATGCAACGGTGAGGTCCGTTTCCCGTAGCGTGTACGGTTTGGCCAGAAAGTGGGAAACTATAATTTCCGCGGTTTATCGCGTTTTTCTCGCGAACCGCGCACCTTAGAGCAACGCGGCTTTCAGAAATGAATTCCTCGGCCAATTTCCCATCCGATACCGTTTGAACCGTCAACATCCGTCTATTAGACCGGACACAGTTTGCGTTCAAAGTTTCTAAGATAGTAAAATGGTTGTTTTTAGCATCATTTTTGATAATTGGAAACGTAATAACTGCCGAACCGTTCCAAATAAGCAAAATCAAATTATACCGGCGTAATAAGCGCCAAAAACTGTATCAAGAACCACAACCTTAATTTAATTGAAGGTAGTTGGGTTTTTGCCGACTGGCTAAAATTTTGTGAGAAATCACATATTTTAAACAATAATTTTGAAGTAGCACACCTATCTGAAAAACAAGGACCCGGATCAACATGAAACCTTTGCTATCTTACTAAAATGGGCGCGCTGATTACAAATTTACATAGGAAAAATCTCTGTCTCTACTGGTTACCGAGTTGCGCTGAAATTACCGTTTTTCAGATAATACAAAAATAACCGAAATGGACCACATAATAAGAAAATGGTAAATCTTAGGCATGTAAAAGTATACATATTTTTGATAGACTCAACGAGAGCTATCATTTGGTAGTGGGTAAACCTTTCTATCACCAACGGTTGCAATGTTCAATTTTTTTCTATCTAAAAGTGCTAAATTTAGAGCGAAAAAATAATTATAACTTTTTGAGAGATAGAGCGTTCTAATGTAGTCATGCTTATGTATTGGGATGTGCTGAATGCAACGGCGAGGTCCGTTTTCCCGAAGCGTGTACGGTTTGGCCAGAAAGTGGGAAACTATAATTTCCGCGGTTTATCGCGTTTTTCTCGCGAACCGCGCACCTTAGAGCAACGCGGCTTTCAGAAATGAATTCCTCGGCCAATTTCCCATCCGATACCGTTTGAACCGTCAACATCCGTCTATTAGACCGGACACAGTTTGCGTTCAAAGTTTCTAAGATAGTAAAATGGTTGTTTTTAGCATCATTTTTGATAATTGGAAACGTAATAACTGCCGAACCGTTCCAAATAAGCAAAATCAAATTATACCGGCGTAATAAGCGCCAAAAACTGTATCAAGAACCACAACCTTAATTTAATTGAAGGTAGTTGGGTTTTTGCCGACTGGCTAAAATTTTGTGAGAAATCACATATTTTAAACAATAATTTTGAAGTAGCACACCTATCTGAAAAACAAGGACCCGGATCAACATGAAACCTTTGCTATCTTACTAAAATGGGCGCGCTGATTACAAATTTACATAGGAAAATTCTCTGTCTCTACTGGTTACCGAGTTGCGCTGAAATTACCGTTTTTCAGATAATACAAAAATAACCGAAATGGACCACATAATAAGAAAATGGTAAATCTTAGGCATGTGAAAGTATACATATTTTTGATAGACTCAACGTGGGCTATCATTGGGTAGTGGGTAAACTTTTCTATCACCAACGGTTGCAATGTTCAAGTTTTTTCTATCTAAAAGTGCTAAATTTAGAACGAAAAAAAAATTATAACTTTTTGAGAGATAGAGCGTTCTAATGTGTCATGCTTATGCATTGAGATGTGCTGAATTCAACGGTGAGGTCGGTTTTCCCGTAGCGTATACGGTTTGGCTAGAAAGAGTGAAAGTATAATTTTCGCGGTTTATCGCGTTTTTCTCGCGAATCGCGCACCTTAGAGCAACCCGGCTTTCAGAAATGAATTCCTCGGCCAATTTCCTGTCCAATACCGTTTGAACCGTCAACATCGGTCGAGTTGATCGGACACAGTTTGCGTTAAAAGTTTCTTATATAGTAAAATGGTTAGTTCTCACAGCTCCCTCTCAAGCGGTTGTAATTATTGTTTCCACAAAATCACAATCACGGGATTGTTCGTACCTTTGGGGCAATTTTGTTTGAAGCAACAAACTTCTTTGAAGTTTGCTACAGGTCCTGAACTGCTAAAAACACCCTAATTTCCACGCTTAAAAAGACCTTAAAATTTAATTAAACGTAGCGTCTACCGCTTAAATCCTTTTCATGGAGTAATATTAAAGTTCTCCGCGTCTGGGCAGGCGTTAATGAACACAACAATTTACTCGTTAGAAAACTGTAATTAAAGTTAATCGCGTGCTTGTTGAAACATTAGTACGGTACGCGGTACCATGGGGGCAGAACGTTAGCGAAAATTGTGCCGAAATGTTCTACGTTACGTCTCTCTTCAACACTCTCGGCCGTACGTTAAGGTTGGACGGTTGGCGTGAGGTTGCCAACGGCCACTGTACACGCTTTTGCACCAGCAGAGCTTTATTCTACTACTGGCGAAAATTACGCGGAGATAACATGAAACCCAGACACCGTAGGCACGAGAAAATGGATCTCCCGAAAACTGCGAGCGGTCCGTAAATTTACTACCAAGCTAATCTCATAACTTGCAACAGCTAGTTACGCTTAATTGCCTGGTTTAACGACGTGATAGTACATTTGAAGCATTTTTAAGGACACTTTATTTAAATCTTAGTGACGTAAATCTCTTCCTAAGTTAAATTTAAGGTGTTCGTTATTTATAATTTATAGGTTAATAATATGGTGATATACAGGCGGGATGTAAATTTTAAATAACTTAAAAATTACAGCCGCATCCTGGATTTGAACCAGGGACCTGTGCGTTTTTTTTTGCTAAAACGCAAAAGTCCCTGGTTCAAATCCAGGAGGTGGCTGTAATTTTTAATTTATTTAAAACTTACATCCCGCCTGTATATCACCATATTATTAACCTATAATATTAATTTGACAAAATATGTCGTTAAACATTTTAATTTATAATTTATATTTGGGGTAGAGTTGTTTCAGCATCTGTAAGCATAGGCTTGCGATGAACCAGGTCAGGATTGGATTTTTGAAATGAACGTGACATACATAAGCGAGGAATATTAAAATAAGTAATATGTCTTTATTGAAACGTGTGGACAATTTGATGTATTGCATGTGTCAGTCAAATGTCATCAGCAATATATCAACGTGAATAATTAGAGCACTTGAACCATTACGGCTCATGTACGTACGTTAGTCAATTGAAGGTCAACTCCATCCACAAGTTTAACTCTTGAATGAACAATTAGATCACTTATTTATTTACAGATCACTTATTTATTTGCAGACACAAAGTGGTTATGCAACTGTTAATCTTTGCACTATGTATCCAGTAACGTGCTTTCATCATTAAAGAAAACAAATTACTTTTCCAAAATTAATTGAAGAAACAAAACATTCTATGTGCGTTTTTTTTCGTTTTTACGTATTTTTTTGGAGTAATTGTCATTCTGCGTAAAAAGTTGCATATATTTCGTATTAATTAGTTGTTTTTTCAATTACTGATAAATTTACAGTAGTTAAAAATATTAATAAATTAATAAATAACATGTTAACATAACCGGAAAAATTCACAGCTGTTTGAAATAACAACAAAACAATGTAAAATTAAAAGCAATCAAATAATCCTTACATGAAGACAAAATTACAATCACTACCCGGTGAAATAATAAATAAATAAATGTTATTAAAAAATAAATAAACTGAATAATCGAATCAGAATTCATACAATAATAATAATAATAATAATAATAATAAATCGTTTATTGAGCACCAATTGCAAAATATGCATAAAAACAAATATATAATGGAAATCAACAATATGCAGTATAAAACTTTATATCTAGAATAACATTTATTATCAAAAAATATATATATTTTGTTATTGTATATAAACTTGTCTTTAATTTGCAGTCCTAAAACTCTAAAAAACTAAAAATAATTAAAACAACCTTATTATAAAATAATTAATAATTTATTCGCACTAAATACATATCAACAATTTTTAAGGCAACGGCAGTCTGTATAAGCCATTATTGTACAGATGCTCAGTTCCAAATCCATATACTGGATGACCTTTCTTGTTGAACAGAGGAACAGGCGTCTTATACTGTTTGAAAGTTGCCGGAAAATCGAACTCCTTGCTATCAGGGCTGGTATCCCCAGAAAATCTTGTAGAAAACTCAGGAGGACCAACTGGAACTGGTACTTCTCCCATTGGTGAAGACCCAGGCAATATTTCTGGCTTCACAGGAATATTAGGTATATCAGTGACAGGTTGAAGATTTCCACTAGAATCAGTTGGCAGTTCAGTGCTTGGTTTCGGTGATTCGTTGAAAACAGGAACTGGTGTGGGTATTAGTGTAGACTCGGGCAATATTTCTGGCTTCGCTGGAGTATTAGGTAAATTTGGCAATTCACTGATTGGGTTTAATGGTGACACAAAAAGTGGTGGAATCACGTTGTCTGGACTGGTTTTAATAGGATTATGATCGTCGTCTCCTTCCTGACTATTGGGAAAAACTATATCCGGTATATTTGGTACCGGTGACATCGTAGATGGTGGAGTAATCGGTCTTTCTGGTGTGGGCAACACTTCTTTTGGTTGTGTGGTTTCTCCAGTTGGCAAATCTCCAATTTGAAACCCTTGTGGAGATGGTGGAATATTCGAGCCCTCTGGTGTGGGCAACACTTCTTTTGGTTGTGTGGTTTCACCAGTTGGCAAATCTCCAATTTGAACCCCTTGTGGAGACGGTGGAATAATCGGGCCTATTGGTGTGGGCACCACTTCTTTTGGTTGCGTAGTCTCTTCAGTTGGCAAATCACCAATTTCAAACCACAAGGGTGTATATTCTCCTTCCTTAGCTGGTCCCAAGAAATATATAATTGGTTGTTCGTAATTTGGCCAGGTATCTTCGATAGATGGCGCTGCTTCACTTGGATACCAATAGTTCACGATTAATTCGCCAAACGGAAATTCAACCCTTGGTTGATTTTCTTGAATCGGGATCAAATTTCCAGTATCGCCTTCTGGTTTGTCATCGTCAATTTCTGGTTTGTGGTTATTTTCTGGCATCGCATACTCAGGAAGCGTTTCAGCTGCAATATCTGGTTGATTTGGTTGCGGTTGATAATCCGGTAGTCCATACACCGCATGACCCTTTGGATCCTCCGGGTAGGCTACCACTTCTTCTGGAACACTCTGTATCTGCTTAATATTATCCTCCAATGATAGTTGAATTTCTGGACTCTGCACAGGGAAAGTATACTCGGTGACAACTTTGTCGACATACGGTACGTTGTTATCATCAAAGGTGATCTCGTTTAAGTCCAAAACGACCGTGCGTACTTCATTGGTGTCTGCGTTGCCAAGGGCAACAAGAACGGCGATAATCTAAACAGAAAACGAAAAACAATTTATCTGTGCTATTATGCAACTGGTTTGTTGGTTTATCATCCACTTAGGTAAGAAGTTGTAATTTGGACTGTTAACTACTTACTAGTAAATGCATTGTTGACGTGGAACGTTAAACTGTGATAGATTTGTGATGATCTCGTGTTTTATATGAGGTGGCTGGTGGTGTGGGGATTGTGATAACATCAGAGGACATCATTTTGGTGACGCTTTTTTAGAAAAACCCATTGCGCTCGTGTTGTGTGTATCATATGTGTTTTTTTACGTTTAGTGTAAATCTGTCTAGGGTACTTAGCGTCTAATGAGGAAAGGGTCAAATGACTGAAAGTTATTACTTGAAAAAAGAAGAGTACTCATTCATAACACGCGTAATCTAAATCTATCAATTAGAACTCGATTTTGAATTCTTAACTGACGTTTTAATAATATAGTTTTACATTACATAATTATTTTATTATTTATTGATAATGCTGACTTGACTGTTGACATTTAATAATACAGCTAAATGATCATTAAATTGTAAAACCGGATATATTTTATCTATTAGTTGTAGTTGAAACGTTAAGGTGTTTCAAAGTGAAATATGTACTCATAATTTTCATAGACTAGAATGTTCAAATATTTGCATGCAAACTATACAAACCATAAACCGACTATAAACGAATATATGAAATAATTGAGATCTAAACTCAGCTTATGGCCAAGATTGGCATTAAAAACCCCACCCTAAGACGTAGTCACAAATATTCATAAAATTCGTTTTATACTAGACAGAATTGAGTTGTGTTTTTAGTTGATGAGACAACTTCACTGAATATAGATGTTAATATCTATTATATTAATTATTTATTAATAACAATGGGTGCTAATGTTTTGTAGTTTCTGTTTTTTTATGCCGGTAATTTAGGCGGTAATTTATGATAAATGATACAAACATACTCATTAGTATTTTGTAGACATCTTATCATTTTATATATTTTATACTATTTTACGTATAGTTTTAAAATAATAATTAAATGTTTCCACCAGTGTTCAAACTATAAAATTTAAAATTATTTAAATTTTTATAAAAAAACACCTATTTTCTTTATTCATTTTAATCTCACCTATATGAATTTGCATGCCACAAGTATTAACTAATAATCCTTAAACTTCTGAGTGTAGATGTCAAAACAGCAACAAATTTCCACTTATCTAGTTAGCAAGTATCAAATCTATTTGCCACGGAAACTTACTACCGGTGGATTAGGACGTAAAAGATACATGGCATAAACGATAAAGTAAAAGTGTATAAAACAAATTACGCTAATTTATTTTGTTATTACTTTTATAGACTTCCCTGGATGCAGTATTGCATCAAAAAGACACTGTATAGATTTCATATCCATGCCTAATGTATATTTTTTCTGTTTGGTTACTGAAGATTTTCTTCTATTCTTGTCTTTTCGCAAATTAAGTAATAATCTATAGCTGTTTCGACATACAATAAAACATTACTGATGATTGTTTATTTAGTTTTGGAGACATATTTAGGGACTTATCATCATCGAGAATGTTGTCATATTGTTTATCATAGGAAAGGTCTTTTAAAACCAAAGTTTTGTCTAATTTTTTTGACCATCACTGAAAATGTGCAAACATAACATTTTTTGTTGCTTCTTTGCGCTAAAAACTAAGTACTATCACATCAAAACTTATTTGATTTTGTAAACAGTTATCCAATAAATGAATAATTTGTGTTTGTATTTGAATGGATGGCATGGCATTTGTCACAACTCAACATGATATATGTACAATGTCCATACTTAAAATGAAATAATAAACAAAAACACTTAAATTTTTAATTGATTAATTCTATAGCATCATATAAGTATGTATTCTTGACGTGTCTTGGTCCTGGTATACTTACATAGCGTCATCCCGTAAGGCAATAATTTCATTTTAATTGGAATCATTGAAATATGATTCACATACGAGTATAATACCAGTGTGAGAGGCCTGTCTGTCTAGTAATACAGACCGCCTGCGGGTTTACACTAGTCTACACTAATAGTTTGGGATTTTGGCTTGATCCTATACGTTGGACTTTCAAGCTATTAGTAGATAACAGCAAAACAGTAAACTATTCGAACTTACCATGTCATATGGTTGTTGCACTAATGGGGAATCATTTATTACTGATTATTTTATTAATGTTGTGTTTTTTTTTCGTATCCGCAAATGTGTGTCCTAGATTGTAAAAAAGTAAATCCGCTTCTATTTTAGATTATATTTAAAAATAAAAGTGAAGACAAAAGTTAATATTGCGGTAAGATTTAGAATATTTGGAATATCTTTAGATTCTACGTCACGGATACAGAAACTGCTTACGTATTGGTATTCTGGAATTCTCAGTCATATCTACATAGAGATTACCTAATTATTAAATATTAAAAATTAAGTGAGAAAATAACCCAGCACGAATATGAGATATAATGAAATATCTATAGAGATTTACTCCACTTCTCTAAAGCTGCAGCAAATAATAAATAATAATATTGACTACACACTTCAACTTTGATTAGGACTATCGTTTTTCTCAATACAATCCACGGTGTCGAGGTCTTGTCAAGTTGTTAACACGTCAGAATAATTAGGTTTTTTTACGATAGATAAATTCGTTCTTATTCGAGATATTTTTTTGTAAGAACTCATCAGGTCTTACTATTATGCAACTGATAAAAATAGATTTTTTCTAAGAACTCCCAATATTAGTAGTCTCGGTTTAAATGCGCACATTTAAAAATAATGGAAACGATTTATGTACGCCTGTATATGACAGTTATAGGCTGATAATTGATAAGTATATTCGATACGTATACATTATAACTTATATAATTATATATGTGATTACCTACCATATAAGCTTATTTGGAATGGAATGGAATGGAATGGAATGGAATGGAATGGAATGGAATGGAATGGAATGGAATGGAATGGAATGGAATGGAATGGAATGGAATGGAATGGAATGGAATGGAATGGAATGGAATGGAATGGAATGGATGTCCTAGTCATAGTCCTAGTCACTTCGTCCAGAGCAAGTTCGAACAAATCTGAGAAACTGTTCCCATAATTGGCACAAGTATAAAATAATATTACTTGGTATAGGAGTTGATCGGTAATCAAACAAAAAGCTATCATGGCACTTTTTGTTTCTGAAAACAATAGGTTAAAATATAAAAACAAAACTATTAACTGCCTTAATTTTATTCAAATATTAAATGTAATTTATGTACTTTTTTGCTTTAAATGATATTAATTGGAAATATTATACCTTATAGGAATGGTTTGATATTGAATAATAGGCCATAACTTATATAGGTATTTTATTTTTGAGTTTTTAAATCAACGGTTATAGGGGATATTCGAAAAACGCATCTATTATATAGGTATCTATTAAAAAATCCATAAAATGATTTTATATTCATAAAACAACCAGCACAATCACTGGCATTCATAATTTTGGTCGTCTTGTGATACAATAACAATAAAACTGTTGACCTTTTCGGGTAAACAATTCGACTTACCAACAGTAAATTTCGTAGATGTATATTTTTTGTTGGAACGTAGTGTAAATTGGCGTCATTACGCCCACCCATTCTTCGCCTTGTTGACCTCAGAAATGGGCCCTGTATTTCTTTCCGCGCTAATGGCATAATATAAGAACCACCCAATTAGGAAATGTCAGCCCTTGTGGAAGAGGGTTGACACCGTGACTTACACTTTTACTTTGCGACCCTATAAAATATGCTAGCAGACTCACAATGGACTAACTACTACGACGTTTTCGTCCAATTAGAAACTGGTTATTTCTCTGACAAGTTTAATTCAATTTTGTAGAGTTCCTAACTGAAAAATGTCAAATTGTGTTCTATGTAGTTGCTTATGAGTTCTAGGAGCAAGCATTACCTCACAACTCAATAATCTACTAAAACTCACAGAAAATCAGTAACACTAAGTTCGTCATTCCACAAATTTATTAAGTATATTCATATTATATATTAGGTTACTATTTTAATAAAAAAATGCAATTTTATTTCGAATACTCCGTTGTAGATTTGGCATGACATAAATTTGGACTTTTAACATTGGATTTCTTGGATTTCTATACCAGAAACATTAACATGGCCTCTTGCTTCGATAGCCTTTGCGATATCAGAAGACAGATGGTGCTTGAAACTGCAGAAGCTGTTACCACTGATGATAATCTGAAATTAAGAGTGACGTAAATGCTGGAGCTGTTCAAACACAACCAACTTGAGAGATCAAGTAAAAATAAAGAAGAATTACCTCGTAGAAGTTTGGTTTGCATTGAACAATCACCTCAAAGTTGGCTCCATTTTTGATGGGCATGTTTGGAAAAGTGGTGTGATACGAACTCCAACCTTTTTGGTAGTAATTTGCTACTAGTTTCCCAGCGTTTATGTGGAACGCTAAATGCAATGGCAGTGGACTGGATGCGTCGTTCGGGTCGCTTCTTACATTTATGTCAAACCTATTGCAAAATAAATGTATCTATTTACAAACTTAGCAAATTTTCGCAAAAAATATTTAGTAAAGGTGTTATGCTAAGTTAATAGTTTCCGTATGATCTTATTGATTCTCTTTCTCATTTACCTACTTAAAAAAATTGCAGCTGTTTCAAGTATTTACAAAAAAATCGCATAAAATGATTCATATGGAATTATTTTTTAGTTTAGTTTTCTTTTGTCGATTCCGCTTCAAATCACTAAACTAAACAAAAAAACAAAGACAAAATTCAAATTCAAATCAAACGATGGAAAAATGAGGAAAGAATTCAAATGATAACCGTTGTACTAACAAAATATAAATAAATTACAGTAAAATCTAAATTTTTGCGGAGAAGAAAGCTGGGCATCTTGAAAGTGGGTCATCCGGTATATAAAATACTTACCTGGTGGCATTTTTTTCTACAACTCCTTTAATTCGTACTTGTCTAGAAGTTTTGAATTCGCTTACCAGTAAAGCTTTTCTATCACCGACCTATAAATAAAAACATAATTATTTAATGGTTTTAACTATAGCAATAGTTTAAAAATGCATGCAATAATAATAGCACGAAAATAAAGTAATAAAAACTAAATATATAGAAAACATACAAAATGCAATAGTATATGTACACAAATAAGAATAAAGAAAAGAAACCGTTGTCACCTACCTCACTCATTGTTATATCGTTTCTTGCCGAGCAATATTATGGACGGTGACGTTATTTTGACAAGCGTTATCAAAAACGTTGCTTATATATGTCAATCGCGTTGCTTTATCTTTTCCGTTATCTGATGTTTGAATCAAAGAAAAAAGTTGTTTAAAATTGAGCAAATATTTATTTAGTTAAATAAACGCAAACTATATTAATAAATCATTCACTGTACAGACGGTAAATATAAACATCTCAAGTGTTTTGGGGTTGGCCTGGCATCTAGGCAGGGCTCGGTGGTCGGTTAGTCTGGTCTGCTCTCGTATCATATTTGTTTATTCAAGATAAAAATGATATAAATCAACATTCGAATATTTATTCCATAAGTATGGAAGGTAATATCTATTTATACATTATCTATATTTGATAACGGATTTTCGCTATATATTTTTATTTTTGGACGGTGCAATTATTAATGAATAATGATTATATTGCCTAAAATTATGCAACGGGATATTTTTCCCCATAAAACACAGGTCGTAAGCCCTGATTCACATTTATTATTAATCGGCTGATTTAAATACAATAATGTTGACGCAATGAACTACATACAAATCTATTAATATCAAATTCGTCACTGATCTTGATCGTGTTCTTAAGGCATGTAGTACACAATACAAACAAAATATTGTAATAAACGTCTTATCATATCTTGTCATCGTGAGTCACCTATAAGTTCAGTCTGGCAACGACCGAACACGTAATAGACCATTATGTCCACAAGTGGTAAAAAAATACACAAAGTCGCCGATGATTGCTTCACCTGATCCAGTTAATTTCATGTATGAATAATATGTCTTTTCATCCTTCGGGACACACCTTCCGGTAGTGAGAGCCGCAAGGTCGATATACCCATATAAAACTGTGAGATGGTAGCCGTGTCTCTTTTAGTTTCTAGTTGAGCTGCCCGAAGAGTGAAAGCTATATCATGTATCTCGGTGTGAGTAATACTATTTATCGCTATTTTGTTAATTTTTTTGTGTTGGTAAAAGGTCATTTGTGATCAGTGACATCGCCAAAAAAATCTATTTCGTTATTCAATTTCCTGGATAGGAATCATTTCCTTTAATATTGTGATTTGAGTGTTCATGCCATTTGAGTGTTTATGCATCAAAATCGATTCTTCTTCATATCTATATAATTATTTTACATTGTTTGTCTCTGGGGATTAGAATATTTGGAAGCAGATATCCTACAATAATATTCACAGAGGGTGGTCTTTATTTTTGGTGGTGCTTACTTTTTTTTGCCAGAGCTTCTCAGTTTGTTCCTGTATATCCAGTTCCTTAATTTAATAATATTACATTTTAAACATTTTTAACTTTTGAGTCCAGATATGACAGCATATTACATATTATAGTAATTTTGGCGACAGTGGATGTCCTGGATAACAATAAATAGCATCGAACAAGTATAAATTGTTTTATATATGGCTTTTTCGGTAGGATCTGAATCTGAACCAAAAAATTCTGAATTGTGTCTAGTATTTTAGAAAAAAATGCATTAAATTCTTTTTTGTAATCGTTATAATTTTTTTTTACGAGCCACAATCTAAAATTTCTCCCTTTAGATTTATATTAAAAGAAATAAAAACACCTGTTCGATTTTGTTAATTATTGTTAAGGAATAAGTATCTAGACTCAAAAGATAATTAATTATGTTTTAAATTACTTATTTACTGTTAATTTAATGTAGTAAAACAAAAAAAAGGTGGAGCTATAATTTAGTAGGCAACCAAATATACTTACATGATTTTTAATCAAATTTTGAGCAAAATGTTCAGGTGTTTCTAATTCAAATTGTAAATTAATCTGAATTTGAGACCTTAGCTAATAATATGAACAAAACCCGGGTCAATTCTATTGAGTGTAAGTGTGGATTTTTATGAATATCGGTGTTGTTTGATCGCAAGAAAACTACGATGTAGTTCACAAACTTATAATTTTAATATACCTGAAAGTTCCTGTGTAAATCAGATTAAAAATCATAAAGAATAGCTGGTTGCCTACCCAATTTTAGTCCTTCCTTAAGGCTGACTATGCCTTAATTCTTGTGATATTCGAGATTGATCAGTTGATATGTATTAACACAATTAATAATATTCAATATAAAATGTAAAAAAGTATGAAAAAGGTAACTTCTAGAATAGCGTGCTTACGTTTTACGCCTTACGTTTTAAAAACAATTACGTTTTTATTAATATTTTAATTGTTATTATTATTTATCTCTTGAAAAGCTATGTTATCATAAAAATATTCCAAAATAACTAAATAACTGTACATTATTTTTCTAAACATTAAAAAAACGCAAATTGTCAGTTTAAATGGCAATACATGAATAAATTTTCAGCATTTCTGATAGAAATACAAAGTTTAGTGTTTATTTTGAAACCCTTTTGATGTTTCTAAGCCTTTGATTGCTCCGCTATTAACTTAAACAAAAAATAGAAAAATTGTCAACATTGCCTACTGTCTTGACATTGTGACTTTTATATATTTTTTCGACGGCTTTTTGCGTTATTTATGTATAGTTAGGGACTGTGATTCGTTGGGAAGCGTCAGTAATGAAATTTCTTGAGAAAAAAATATCAGTAGTAAATTTATATTTTTTAAATTTATATTAAACTTTATAGCTTTTGTGTTATTGTTTTATAATATTATGTGTACGAACAGCGTTTAAAAAAAATCTCAGTGAACAAGAAGAAATGTGATAAAATTCAATTTATATTGTATTATCTATCATATTATTTGTGTTATGTATCAACTCCTTTTGAATGGAAAGATAAGTTTTCTATTGATTATTAAGATGCATATAATAACAAATTTAATCTTATGTTATTTATAATTGGAAGAAAAACTTTTCTTTTTAAAACAATATTGTATTAAATTCCCAGATACGCTCAGGCAAAGTTGCCATCAACAGCATCATTAAACTAATTAAACAAACTATGAAAATCGATGTTACATGCTCAGAAATCATTTATGAAATGTTTAAATTGATGACATGACAATATTGTTTGAACTAGCTTCATGCTACTTATTCCTATTTCAATTTGAAAAAAATTGTATGTCACTCTTCATAAGTTTCCCATACTTCTGGCCAACAATTACAAATGTTTTACTAATAGTCGATATGAATATTTATTACTTAACCTAATCTATTCAATTCAGATTTCCACCATCCTACTGGTCGCCACCAGCTGCAGCGGCGGTCTGGTATCATCAGTATCATCATCACACAGCCTGATAACTCATCACAGGAGCGCGCCACACCAGACAATCCTTCCAAACATAAACGAAGTGCCGGCATTTAAAGTCCTAGCTTTCGCAGGACCCGTAAGGAGGTACACGACGAAAATAGTGAGCGCCTCCGGGTACGCCGCCTCCGCTCCGGGCATCCGAATCGAGGGGCGTTACGTTCCGGATAACAGCGAAAAACTTTACGACGACGGTTCCTATAAACCGGACCATTTGGAGAAATTTTACGACGACGGCTCATACAAAGGTGAAAAAATTTACTGGTACAAAGGGAAGAGGATATATTGGTAAACTCGACGACTTTTGACCCCTCTACCAACCCTCTCCAACCCACTCCTACCCATTCCAGAAAGATCCTTATCCCATATCCTGTTCTTGGGTCCTTACAGTACGTGAATAAGTTACGACCGAGTGACTTAGCCCTGTGATATATACGATGTGTTTCTTAAGACTTAACTCTCTTGTGTTAAGTTGTGTTAAGTTGTGATAATAATAAAATAAATGGTATTTTATAGATTTGTTTTAATGTATTCATACTCACAGTCATAATAGTCGTTATAAGGATCTTTCAGATAGATACAACTATAGTAAATGGATATTTTTTAGGTTATATTTAGTTTCACCAGTTCGGCACGGCGTCGACACTGCGCCAACTCTGCGTAATAACACTCTGAATACTTCTTTACTGTTAGATTTGTCTTGAAGTTATAGTTTGCAGATGTTTCAACTCTCTACACTTTATCAATTAGCATAATAAGTAGTAACCACACCTGATTATTACAATTTAATTATTAGAAATACGTACAGGTGATGTTAATGAACACGGCTGATGGCCGTGGTCTGATAATGTGGGATGCGATTTGCATTTTTAATGATCGATTGAAAGTTGAATTTGACATTGGTTAGAAATTTCTGTCATTCCAACCAACGGCATGCGTTCTATAAAATGAATATGTATTTTGTTCTAATTAGATTTTATAAACACGGTGCTTATTTTTTTTATACATGTTTGTGTATTAATTGAATCAATTGGTATTTGTATTTGTTTGATTTGCGATGACATCTTTTATTACTTAGGTACTTTAACTTAACATTATTATAATTATTGTTTATTTATTTGTTTCTTTGTGCGTTTTAGAGCAAATGTTTTAAGTTCGTAGATTCTTAGTAAAAATAATAAGATTAAGCTTTACTTAGGAACAATTTTTAAGTTTGTTGGACGTCTGGACTTTTTGTCATCGTAATTTTCAATTGTCTTTTGTTAACAATTTTGTAATTTAGGTAATTATTAAAACATTTTTTTGTTGGTTTTTATTAGAAGCATACAAGAATCTAACAGAATCATTATAAACTGTTATAATGATAATTAAAAATATCTAAGAGTAAGCGTTATAGCAGACAACCTACATTAGATATCCTAAAAACTTCAGAGACAATTCTAAGTAAAGCTTTATTTTTATGTGGCAAGTAAACGTATTATCAAAAGACGATATGTTCTTGTGAACTATTACTTCATTCAAGAAATGTTTTCTTTTGTAATAATTGTTAATTTAATCTACTTTGTTATAGTAAATAGATCAATAATAGTTCATTCAATAAACAATGCTTACCCATGTTAAATATCTTATATTTTCTTGGCTCAAGTAACTACTCACTAGGATGGATTTACAAGCACATAATTCGTTGTAGAAATATGACATTTTTTGGAACGATGAATTGAATTAATTTTTTCTATATAATATTGATTTTTATAAAGCAACAATTTATTTGTCAAGTGTATTTACCTGAGAAATTGAAGTACTCACAATGAGTAGGTTGCATTTATTTTATATACCTAACTTTCTAGATACAACTAATATTCGTTTGAAGCAAGTATCTAAATAAGTTCAAAAATTTACATTTTCCTATTTCGAATCACTAATCGTTGTTCTGTGTGCATCTGTTGTAATATCTACAAAAATAAAAAAATACTAACGCCAGTTACGTGTTCGCTAATACAAATTACTTTAAATCACATTTTGCATTTGACATCACAAGTTATCAGCTAGTGCACAAAACTTATTTTGTAGAAAAATCCCTAAAGTATTTAGTCTCAAAACATGCAAAGGTACTGAGTGTTTTTCAGGTATTTTTGCAAAGAATCTTACAAGCAATACTTATATTACATTATACATATGTTGGTTGGTTTATGAATAGAAACGAATTTACTGAGTTTAATATGTTTTGTTACCTATGTTACTGAAAACTGAAAACTTATGTTATTGTAACAATTGTAAGTTAGTCAACATCAAATGCACTTGTCGTAACTTGGTGTTAATAATGTTGACTTCAGGTCAAAACACTGAAATATAAACTAAAATACCAAATTCTTTGTAAAGCTTTATTCTCTAAAAAAATAAAATAAAAAATTGTCCATCATAGGTCTATCCCTTATCTTTGGACACACTGTGTATTGTCTTAATCTTTTTTTGTTTATTTTAAAACAAGAATTGAATTACTTCAGTATTTTGTATAGAACTGGTGATATTTTTTTATTATTGTTTCCTCTAGAAGCAGGAAATATTGATGGTTATCAATTGGAAATTCATAAATAATATTAATAATAATAATAATTTAATATATAATATACTATGCTACTTTGTTACATATTAAAAAATAGTACATAAGTAAGTACTCACATAAGTTTTATTTACATTTAATATTTCAAAACCAAATAGGAATTTATTATCAGAATTCAATTTCGTAATTCATCGTTCATAATATGTAAAATGTAACTGCAAAATATATCAGTTTTTAGATTATTTCGTATTTTTTATGCATCATGAAAATAGACAATAAACAAATATGTGTGCTAATAAATTCTGTTGAATTTACTAAACGGATATAATGGTAATCATTGTTTTTTATTACAACTGAGCACTATTTTTACTGTAATATTGCTTAGTAAGTAATTGAGATTTTCGTTTATTTATTTTTTTTGTTATGTACTGCATTAATCTCCCAATAATTTGTCCATCGTATCTTATCAGTTTTCAGTACACAGTCTAAAACTACAGACTAGTTATTCAGTCAATTTCCCGACGGCAACTCGTAAAATATATTTTAGACTTATCTCTATTACAGCATGTCCCCCAAAAATTGATGGTGTCTGAAACGTAGCGAGAGCTCGTTGCTCCGAGGTCACGTCTTCATCGCTGAAATGGATACATCCTGAAGCCCGAAGGGGTTTACTATGAGACGTGCACCTATGCAAAAGCAATGGGAGGAAGAGCGACTACAACGCCACCTACCGACTATGCGGACAGTGCACCCAAATAATCTCCGAGACAGACCGTTGAACCATGCATACCGCTCTGAAATATTCGCAACTATACGAGATAAGAAATTGATGAGTTGAACCCATTTGGTTGTGTTCGTGGAAATAGTTGAAAGATATTCCTTTCATGGTTGTTGTCTTTTCAATTACTTCTAGTTTGTATTTTTTAAGTTTTCATTTTCAGTTAAGTCATCCTGTAAATAACAGATTGCTATCAAAAAGTGTGGAGGGCGATTTTGCAATATGTTAAGCATGATATGGAAAATAACAGGACAAGGATACTTGCGTTGTTTTTGTTTTATTTTTGTGTTAAAGAAACTTGATCTAAATAGACTTTATTTTATTATATTTTAAATTGTAAATATTTAACTTTACAAAGTACCACACAATCTTTAAAATTTCTGTAGGTATATATGCCCACTGTTTTATCGCATGCAGTGTTCCGCATTTTTTTAGGCGTAATGTTGTTGACTGTGGTCTGCGGTATGTTAATTACTGCGATATTTATGTGGCAGAATGCAGTGCACCTTGCTAGGCTTTTGCAACCTGTTTTTGCTGTCCGGCTCGCTATTTTTAACCCATTTCGGTCTTCGGAAGCTCAATTTTATCTACATGTTACATGCATAGTTATGAATTATAGCTGATTAGTCAAATTATCTGTACCTATCGATTTTCTATATTTCGAAATGTCTTTGCGTGCTTATTATGTGGCTATTGACGTGGGCTTTGCTCACCTGGATTATGTGTTGTTTTTAGAAGTTTTTTTTTGTCAAAATTCCAGAAAATATAACTAGCGGTTGGTGTCTTATCTTAATTGCTAGCGATCGACATAATACAAAAAGTAATTATTTGCGCTGTTAGTATGGATGCGCCTTATTTGCTCCTTCAGCGTAGGGCTTAGGCGCCTAATTCTACCTTTCTTTCCTTTGTTTTAGTTCATACCTTTTTCCGTCTGATTCCTTCCAATCCCTTCTATCCAATCTTTTTTTTCCTTTCTCTTGTGTCCATCATAGGCGCCCGTTTATTTTCGTTGTGGACTTTTCGCTAAATGGTAAATTAAGTGTTTCTTTATGTGTAATTTTCTCTTTACTTTATAATAATGGTAGCAAAGAATACCTTGCATGAAAAGTAAATATGTAAGTATTGCAAATTCATATTCGATGTAAGATTTTTATGCTTTGATTAAGAATATAAGTTTCCACAAGGGTTTCGGGAAGAAAATGAGATTGGTTTTTAAGTCTTGCATATACTATTTTCTCTCGCAATTGTATAGGAAGTTAATAATTTTCGAAATAAAAAGGTCTTATCGTTTTTCAATTCCTTAAGAAGTTAGAGCCGTTTAAACTACGATTTAGTTAACATAAACAAAAAGTAATTGAAGTAATTACTGAAAATTATACCTATATCTCAACAAACAAAAAAATTAAAATAAAGCAAGTACGACAGCCTATATGTTGTGTGGGTTGTGCGGTTACATAGAGAATTTGGAGAAGAACGGTAGTAAGCCACTGAGAATTCCAATAATTTAGCAACAACACACAATACATTCAACAGATTGTTAACTTTGAAAACTTAGAGTTTTATGTTAACAAAATTACATGGTTACTCAAATTTGCCATTGAGTACTAAACGGCTTATAAATTAGGTGTTTTGTATTTCCACTCTATACCCTTGATTGACAAGTTCTGATTTCAAATTAATAAACTGCGCAAAATAATGTGTTCACTTTTTGATTCACAAAATTGGAGGCCCAATGGAGTACGTCATTATTTTCCTAATTTTCAATTGCCTTTTGTGCAAAAATTGTCTGCTGTTATATTATATATTTTTATACATTCTATTATGCTACCATTAAGACTATTAAAGTAGCTAGCTATCAAAATCAGTAAGAAAATAGAGGCTTGCCATTAAAAAATATGTTGATGACGTCATACGTAAAAAAAGTGTAATTCTATAAAACAAAGTCTCCGTGTTCGCGGATTTGCATTGACGGATTTTAATACTATAATATGAACAGATAGTTTGTATGACTCAGGTAGGTAAAAATACCAATCCTTAGTTAAACAGTTTATTAGGTAAACTTAGGTAAACCTATTTCATAAATATCTCTAGATATACTTACATAAATATTGTATAATTTGTAAATCAGTGTATATATTTACGTGATATCCTATGGATAATTCGATTACATACATACAATCCTTAAAACGCATATTTAACAGAGTTGATAATTACTAACCTGAGGATATCCTTACGTGATTTTAAATTTATCTTGTTGTTGCAGGATTTCTGCGAAGTGCACTCCAGAGACTAGGGCCCCAATTCTTGGTGAGTATTGCGTCTGTGGTAATCCCGAGCTCATGCTCCGCTACCCTAACCAAACATAAAATTCCGCGCCCTTATTTTCCTTGAGGGAAATTGAGGAGGGGACCCTCGGCGCGCTCTCGACTCGTGGCGCTAACTGTATCCCTAAACCCCCAGATGAATTTTATAAACGAATCAACGTCGGAATTATGGTTTAAATTTCGGCCTGTATCAAGCGCGCCTGAAGAAGTCTTAATATTACGCCCTAGGGCGTTGTAATACCGAGATAGACCGATGAATTATAAAATTTTATTGGAAGTTGTAAACTATACACGTGCTGGATTGGCAGGCAATCTGTTCGTTTTTCTCGTGTGTTGTCCATTAGATAAAGTTCTTTTAACCTTTTGAACGCTTTTCGTCGCGAAAAATCTAATTACACCTGCTTAATCTACGTTAAAAGCTGCTTAAAATTTGTTTGAAGTCTATTTCTATTTCGAATTATTGTATTTTTTTTTAACTGGGTGCAAAATTCGGAAAGGTTAGTCATTTAATAACGCAGAGTTTATGATATTAGTCTTTAAATATGTCTTTAAAAATGATTATGAATTATTATATTTTGGAACTATATTAATCAATACCCTGAAAACCAAAATGCATTGATTTTCTTAATCCTAAACATTTTACAGACAGATTTTCTCCGAGGAATCAAGGTGCATTTCAATTTAAAATAACTTTCATCCTTGTAGAACGAAATTATTATTAATTAATTGCCATGTCCACCCACACAAAAAAAGCTAACTTCTCGATGAAAGTAAAAATCTGATGTGGCCAGGCCCATGACTTTATCATACTATTTATAAAATTAATAGTAAATGAGATTCTATTTGATCGAGATCGGTCGTATCTGCATTGAAATAAAACTAGTTAGCCAGGACAGATATTTTAATACAATAAAAAGTGGTCGGATTCGTTATTTTTGTTTTATTTTAACAATCGCTACATGTTTCGTGGCCTACTGGGCACTTCTTCAACCGCTATAGGAAATGAGATATAAATTACACAATTGACAATCAAATCAAACTCCAAAATACTCAATTGTAAAAACTTAGTCAGGCGCGGCAACTTTGTCAGGCGCGGCCCGTGGAGAACATAAAACAACATACAAATGTCACAAACAACAATATATGAGACTGCAGAACAGATTCTTTTTAAAAGATATTTTTACTATTGACTGTAGGTATTGTCAAACACAGCGTCTGACATTAGAATGAAACTATTTGTCAAATCTTGGCTAAGATGCAGACACGACCGATCTCAATCAAATACAATTTGCTCATGCAGCTAAACCTGTAATTTTACCGAAAAATGTCTTAGACATAAATAATGCATAAATAACTGCGTATGATAAAGTAAAAATGTATTAAGCATACAAGGTTGTTGACAAAGTTGTTGACCAGGCTGGCAATTCTGGAATAGAGAGTGTCTAGTGTACTCATCACTTGTTAGTTTTCTAGACAATGTTTTCTAGTTACTAAACATAAGTATAGAAAAAGACTAAAGTAGTGTAGTATAAAATAGCCTTCAAACGATTTAAATAAATAAACTGTTGGAAAACACCTGGTACGTGATCCTCAAATGCTTCATTATGGCCCCATTTGAAACTTGTTCAAGCAAATGGATCACAACGCGTTCAGCACGTTCTTTTTCAGATAGTAAATGTCATACTAAACAAAACGATATATGTACAAATAAACTTATTTGTTTTCTTAATTTTTAAAAAGTTACATTCGTTTGAAGTATATAAGACCGTATTTTAAACAAACTTAAAACTTTTTAATTTCGTTAGGAATTGAAAGATCTGATGTTGGCAGACACATGAGTTTATCATACTATTTACTGTTGTTGTGACGATACTATCAATAGTATCAAAATATGTGTCAAATCCTGACTAGTTTTAATGCAGTACGAGCGATCTTCATCAAATAGAATTTACTCATGAAGCTAAATCATTCATTTTACCAAAAAATGTTATAGACATAAATTATACATATAAATTATTTAAATATTATAACAAAATTACAGAAATAGCGGCTCATTTTCAAAATCGTTGAGAAATGCTAAGAGGAAACGTCCAGTTCGTTTGGAACATTTTAAACAAAAATTCTTTCAGCTCTAAGTTTGGTCATGAAACTTCTAAATACAAAGTTTTGTCCAGATACCTTTAGTAGTTTCTCCGTAATTGTCGCCACAAAAAAACCGGGTACACACGCAGAAATTTGTTTGTATTTTCATTTGTTATTGTTCATACTAAGTATGATAAAGTGAAAAAGAAATTATATGCATTTCTTTTTTACTAATCATAACATTTAGATACTTTACAGATTTTTTTTTTCAAACGCGTTAATGGGTTTTTTTATTTATTCTTTTGTTTCTTCAATTTATTTACTTCTTTTGCATTGCTTTAATTTTATACTTTTCTCTATTTACTTTTTATTGTTGTGATGTATATTGATTGTCTTCAGTCTTCGTTTACACATTGTTTGATATATACATCATTTTTAATTCACTTTGTTTCGTTAGTATTTCGAACAGCTTCTGTTAAAATTATTTTGAAATGTAGCTTTTAAGGCAGTATTATAACAGTTACAGCCTGTAACTTTGACTTGAAAAACCAAATAGCAGAAAATAGTCATATCAATTAATTTTATATTTATAAAAATTCTACTGTAATTAATAATAATTCCAATCTTTTTGTTGGCTGTTGTTCTTACATCTAGACTTACATCTAGGATATTCACAATAATTATTATAAATAAAAACACCAATATTATGCTCAACATTAATTTATTCAATCATTTATCTACATTTTCCATATGACATCGGGTCAGATCACAGATTACCAAGCGGCAACAACTGGAGCGGAATAAGCTAACGGAGAAGCATAACCACCCCATGGAGCGGCAACTGACCCAGCTACCCATGGGGCAGCAACAGATCTAGCTACGTATTGTCCGCCATATACAGCGGAGTATCCTACAGCTGGGGCAGCTACGAACGGTGCTGAATAACCGACAGCAGCGGCACCTACATTTTCAGAAGCGACGATTCTGCCTGCTGGCTGAGCGGAGACGATAGCGCTGCCATCTGGTCCAACTACGGAAGCGCTCGAACTTGGTCCTTCGACAACTGTAGTTTTCGTTAATGGGGCGACCGGCACGTAACCTGCGCTGGCGATAGCGAAGACAGCGACGAAGACAATCTGTTGATTTGTGAAATTATTTGATTTAATTGTTGGGATTATTTTGTAAATGAGTTGTTGTGTATTGGAATTGTTTGATTACTTACCAGGGAGTTCATTTTGGTATTAGTTGAGGTTGACAACTGATACTGGTGTGTCGGTTTGCTGAAAATTTATACTAATTTGTTGACCTCGAGTTTTTGTTTAGAGTTGTGCTTTTGGAGATTGATATCTTGTAATATATGGATTGTTTAAATGTTAATCCAAATGTCATATTCTAGATATTTTTTTAAGAACAATAACGAATGCGTGCATTTTATAGTTTACTGTTAGTATCGTTATTATTATTATTATTATTCTTTCCATTAAAACTTAAATAAATTAGGACGCGAAAGAATAGCTTAGTTTATTTGTTGTGTTATTTACTGATAAACGCAATTGCGTTTTGCAACAACTGACTCCTAGCATTTTTCGACGACTTTACAAGTGAGCCGCTATTTATAATAAAGTTGGCAAAATAGTTAAATAAGAAATTAAAGTAAAGGAAATTTTTTATAATTTATATTTATCCATTTTTTTGTCACCATTAATACTAGCTGCATGAGGAAATTCCATTTGGTCGAGATCGGTCTTGCAGTAAAATTAGTTAGTCAGTATTTGACATCAAACATCAGCGTTTGACACTGCTGTATAGTATGGTAAAGTCATTCAAATCTGATGTACATTGCCACATCAGATTTTTTCTCGAAACGAATAAAATTAAAAAAAAAGCGGAACAAGAAGCTGGTATAAACATGACATTATGAAAAGTTAAATTGCCTCTTCGAGTATTTTATTTTTGTAAATAACGAGATGAATATTTTTAT
This sequence comes from Melinopterus prodromus, assembly GCA_964023965.1. NCBI lineage: Eukaryota > Metazoa > Arthropoda > Insecta > Coleoptera > Scarabaeidae > Melinopterus > Melinopterus prodromus. The sequence continues at coordinate 64,929,420 of OZ030393.1, forward strand.
AGGTGAGTGTAAAATTGTCGTTAATCGAAATTATCTTTTAATTTTTTAATTAAAACTTTTACTATTAATAAAACAAAGAAACGCAGGGTGATGTGAATAAAACTGCTTTATGCTCAATTTAGTGATAGTCACATTGATTACATTGAGCATCTGCTCCAGACTTTTATTCCGTGGAATTGGAGCATTTACGTCCAATATATGGAGCATAAAGTATTTATCGTCGGTCAAACTACAAAACCCCGTACGTGCGTTTTGGTCAACGCCTTTTGTTAGTGCACATTTATTAATTTCATTTATTTATTAAAATCCTCATGAATTATTATTTTAGCTATTTGCAAATACAAATATAATCAAATTACCAATGGAAATGATGGAACTTTGTTATTGCTTATTATTACATAAATTCCCAAAACCACGTTATTGAAATTATCTTTTTCAAACAGATATATATGTATACAATATATTAAATTTATAATATAGTAAATTTCGAATCATAAACTCTATGTAGATGGGTTTTTAGTGATCGAAAAATATAATAATACTATATTGTAAAAAATAATTGTAACTAATAGTTCTTCTTCACAGCTGAACTTATTCTAGGTGATAAGTTAAGAAGAAAAGTTCGTACTATGTAAATATTTACAAAATTGTTTGATATTTTTGTGGTGGGAAAAAATCCTGCACTGGGGAAAGTTTCCTGCAAAGGATTATTAATATTGCATCAGAAAAACCTAAAAAAAATCCAAAATTTAAATAAAAATTAGACTGAAATTTGGTGTAAAAATTTACAACGCACTGGGATAAATATGTGACAGAATTGTCAAAGTCTGTGGAGGGATTAGTACCATTTCAACCAAAAATGCCACTGTTCGACACGCAGTGAGATCTCAGCGAGTTAATATTTATTTGAAAATCGTTCCTAATTGTATTTATTCTGTAGTAGACGTGATTAGCAACGATGTAGGTCATCAAAGCATAAATGATTGGGTAATTAAGAATTTAAATAAAGCCATAATAATTAAAAAAACACCTCTTTTTGGATAATCACAATAATTATTATAAATAAAAACACCAATATCATGCTCAACATTAATTTATTCAATCATTTATCTACATTTTCCATATGACATCGGGTCAGATCACAAATTACCAAGCGGCAACAACTGGAGCGGAATAAGCTAACGGAGAAGCATAACCACCCCATGGAGCGGCAACTGACCCACCTACCCATGGGGCAGCAACAGATCTAGCTACGTATTGTCCGCCATAACCTACAGCGGAGTATCCTACAGCTGGGGCAGCTACGAACGGTGCTGAATAACCGACAGCAGCGGCACCTACATTTTCAGAAGCGACGATTCTCCCTGCTGGTTGAGCGGAGACGATAGCGCTGCCATCTGGTCCAACTACGGAAGCGCTCGAACTTGGTCCTTCGACTACTGTAGTTTTTGTAAGCGGGGCGACAGGCACGTAACCTGCGCTGGCGATAGCGAAGACAGCGACGAAGACAATCTGTTGATTTGTGAAATTATTTGATTTAATTGTTGGGATTATCTTGTAAATGAGTGTTGTGTATTGGAATTGTTTGATTACTTACCAGGGAGTTCATTTTGGTATTAGTTGAGGTTGACAACTGATACTGGTGTGTCGGTTTGCTGAAAATTTATACTAATTTGTTGACCTCGAGTTTTTGTTTAGAGTTGTGCTTTTGGAGATTGATATCTTGTAATATATGGATTGTTTAAATGTTAATCCAAATGTCATATTCTGGATACTTTTTTAAGAACAATAACGAATACGTACATTTTATAGTTTAATGTTAGTATCGTTATTATTATTATTCTTTCCATTAAAATTTAAATAAAGTAGGACGCGAAAGATAGCTTAGTTTATTTGTTGTGGTGTTATTTGCTGATAAACGCAACTGCGTTTTGCAACTGATAAACTGACTCTTAGCATTTTTCGACGACTTTACAGATGAGCCGCTATTTATATAAAGTTGGCAAAATAGTTAAATAATAAATGAAAGTAAAGGAAATTTTTTATAATTTATATTTATCCATTTTTTTGTTACCATTAACACTAGCTGCATGAAGAAATTCCATGTGGTCAACATCGGTCTTGCAGTAAAATTAGTTAGCCAGGATTTGACATCGGATTTTTCACGAACCGGAACCAGAAGCTGGTATAAACATGACATTATGAAAAGTTAAATTGTCTCTTCGAGTATTTTATGTTTTTAAATAACGAGATGAATAATTTTATAGGTGAGTGTAAAATTGTCGTTATTGGAAATCATTTTTTAATTAATACTTTTATTATTAATAAAACAAAGAAACGCGGGGTGATGTGAATAATACTGCTTTATGCTCAATTTAGTGACAGTCACATTGATTATATTGAGCATCTGCTCCAGATTTTTATTCCCATAAATTGGAGCATTTACGTCCATATATTGAGCATAAAGTATATATCGTTGGTCAAACTACAAAACCCCGTACGTGCGTTTTGGACAACGCCTTTTGTTAGCACACATTCATTAATTTCATTTATTTATTAAAATCCTCATGAATTATTATTTTAGCTACATATTTGCAAATACAAATATAATCAAATTACCAATGGAATTGATGGAACATTGTTAACGCTTATTATTACATAAATTCTAAAAACCACGTTACTGAAATTATCTTTATCAAACAGATATACCGTGTGTTCATTTAAAAAGTATCCACGAAATGGCCAGCATTATTATTTGCTAGACAAAAATACATTCTGTTTTCGAACTCTTCGCGAACGCAAATAATGGCGGCTGTTATTCTAGTCTATCTTAAGAACCAATCGATCGATTTAATTTTTTTTATCATGGTTGAGTAGAGAATTTTATGCCCTTTCAAATGATGTATCACAAGATATAGGGTGCCCTTTGAAATTTCGAAGTGGGGTGATTGGGGGGAGAAGGGATGAAACCTAAAATTCTCTAGGTACCATTTTTGAACTTCCCCTTCGATATCTTAATCGACGTGTTTCCTTTCAAAGCAATAATCGCATCAGGTCAAAAGTTATTAAGGGTTGAGTTATTTCATACCTTCCATCTTCTGTGTAGTCTATCTTAAGAACCAATCGATCGATTTCACTTTTTTTATCATTGTTCAGTAGAGAATTTTGTGTTTTATGCCTTTTCAAATGATGTATCACAAGATATAGGGTGCCATTTGAAATTTCGAAGTGGGGTGGCTGGGAGGCGAAAGGATGAATCCTAAAATTCTCTAGATACCAATTTTGAACTTCCCCCTCAATATCTAAATCGACGTGTTTTCACTCAAAGCAATAATCGCATCAGGTCAAGAGTTATTAAGTGTGGATACTTTTGAAATGAACACACGGTATATGTATACAATATATTTAGAGCAAATTTAGAATCATAAACTCTATGTAGATGGGTTTTTAGTGATCTAAAAATATAATAATACTATATTGTACAAAATAATTTTAACAAATAGTTCTTCTTCACAGCTGAAGTTATTCTAGGTGATAAGTTAAGAAGAGAAGTGCGTACTATGTAAATATTTACCAAATTGTGTGATATTTTTGTGGTGGGAAAAAATCCTGCACTGGGGAAAGTTTCCTGCAACGGATTATTAATATTGCATCAGAAAAACTTAAAAAAATTCCATAATTAAAATTAAAATCAGACTTTACAACAACTGTACAACAACTGTACAAATTTACAACGCACTGGGATAAATATGTGACTGAATTGTCAAGTCTGAGGAGAGATTAGTACCATTTTAACCAACAATGGGGGGGGGGGGTCACAGTTCGACACGCAGTGAGATCTCAGAGACTTAATATTTATTTGAAAATCGTACCTAATTATTTATTCTGTAGTAGACGTGATTAGCAACGATGGAGGTCATCAAAGCATAAATGATTGGGTCATTGACAATTTAAATAAACACATAATAATTTTAAAAAAACACCTCTTTCTCAAAGCTAGAATATTAAGATGTTCCTATCTCAATGTGCAATATCAACATTGCAACTAGTGCAACAAAAGAAAACTCCCCAAAGATTTTATAACCTTTGATTCCAGAATCGTATAGAAAATTTGATGTTTGAATCCTTGTTCGTATATCGGCCCTAAAATATAAAATATTCATAGCTCACAACTTTACTGTATGTAAGTCACGCCGTAAAATAAAGCTTCTTGTTTGTCCCCTCATCCGGATCTCAAATACTTTGAACTCTCAGAAGCTTAACTACGTAGTCTATCTATAAACCTTAATTTGTCTCTCCTTTTTTAAAAATACTTTTATCCTAGCATGCTATTTGCTCAAAATATGTTTGTAGGTGTACGAAACAATTATTTTTTTCATCACGAATTATTATGTCAACCCATTTATGATTTGTGGTACCTAATTCCACGTCTCCTTTATTAATTAATGACGCAATAATAGCCAATTTTCGCGGTCGGTATATCGAACTCTATACGATCACAGGCTACCAACACAACAGAAACTAATTTCCTACTCTTATATAAAACAAGTTTTTTGTACCCACACTATTCGCTGATATGTATCTCAACCACTGCAAAATAACTACCGCATTATTTCCATACCGAAACCTATTTGAGCAAGACTATTTGATAAAAAATTCAAGGTTAATATCAAAGTATAAATTATTAGCATTACCTTGCTAATAGATCAGTTGTCCACGCCAAGTAATACAAAAATGAACTCTTTGGTAAGCCAGACTAATACATATTATTAAAAGATGATTGTAACACATTTTTTTCAATGAAATCACACAGATTGTCTTTGCTGCTGTCGTCGCTATTGCCAGCGCTGGATTGGTTCCAGTTTCTCAAACAACCGTTGTCGAAGGACCAAGTTCTAGCGCATCTGTCGTTGGTCCAGATGGCAGTGCTATCGTTTCAGCTCAACCAGCTGGCAGAATCGTCTCTACTGAAAATGTAGGTGGCGCTGCTGTCGGTTATTCTGCTCCAGTTGTTGCCACTCCAATTGCTGCTGCTCCAGCTGTTCCTTATGGCGGACATTACGTAGCTAGAAGTATTGCAACTCCATGGGTTGCTGGATCTATTGCCGCCCCATGGGCTGCAAGGGCTTTTGTCAATCCATGGGCTTACTCCGGTTGGTAAATTATGCTGTTTTGTATAGATAATTGCGGAATATGTGGTGGTTGACGATGACATGTAGCTAATAAATTTGTACATATGAAAAATTTTCTTTTTTATTTACGATATGTTTAATAATTTGTATTCTTGATAATTGTGGACTAAATTAAAAGCTATCGTCAGATATATTTATTCAGGATGTTCATGTTAAAAGTTTAATTCAAATAAAATAAATTTGTCGAAGGTATACACAAAATACTGAAAGACTGAAGACTGAAATAAGTAATTCTTAAATATGAATGCAACTCAGTTTTTTAATGCCCTGTTATTAACTATTTTAACGGTTTTTGATTGGCATCTGGATGCTATTGGGCTTTATGATGATAAATTAGCAATTTTTGGAATCCAGATACACAAATTTAGGTCACAAAAAAGGTGTAAAAAAGGTAAAAATATGTAATAAAAATGTAAAAAACAGTTCTTGCACGAAGGCGACCACAAGGACGTGTTACTGGTTTTGCTATAGATGGCGCTAGTATTTTGATAACGAGGCCGACTTAATTTTTTATGGAATCGCCTGAATTTACGTAAATATTTGATTGTGTTGCAACATTTTAATGAATATTGTTGAAGGATTCATGACCAAATTTTATTTAGAATGCCAGGTTTTATCAATTTCAAGGCGTAGGTCACCTAGTTTGTATACAGTGTGTTTGCAATAATGTAGGTACTACATCTACTAAACAATTTCTATTCCATTTTTCACATAAGAAATGCTTTGGAACTAGTTGTTTTGGTAGACGCAAGATATCATCGGAGATAGGCTTTCACCAGCTACTATTTATACTCAAGATAAGGCCAAACTGCGAGGAGAACCGAGGAAAACCTATTTATAAACCAAATCAAAAATATTTCTTTGAAGGAAATAAATCTCTTCTTCTATACAAATATTTTTTTAAAGGATGAATGGAACTTAGATATCTTTGGTGTGAAGAAACCTCTTTTAAAATTAAAACAAATATTACTTTAAAGGAAAGTACTTTTTTGTATCCAAATATATTTATTGGACTTATACAAGATTTATGTTTTTTAAAAACAAGAAATTTTTTCTATCTGTGTAGTAAAACTAAAGATAATTTAATGATAGTTCACGATGGAGTACAAAAGCTCAGCTAATTTGATAAAAAAATCAACATTTTTGGAACCGAAATTATTTGATAGATACTGGTTTTAATTGTGAAAAATATTTTCTTACATTTATAGATGATTATAGTAAATTTGCTAGAGTGTACCCCATTAAATCAAAACATCAAGTTTATGATTATTTTGTGGCATATTGAAATTAAATAAAAAATCTGACAGATGGACCTAAGAGATGATAATGGTAAAGAGTACATTCTAATAATTTCTAATTCTGTTTTCATTTATTCAATAATTTTGGAAATTATTGCATTTTTACAACGATTGTATCAAAGGCTGGTATCGTTTGATACAAGCAGTATTCGAAAATATGTTTCAGACAGTCGTATCTTTATTTTCCATGTAAAATGAAGGTATTAAATGGGTTTTGTGTGAATATTGAATTTTAGCTTGGAACCCTTTTTTTCACTCTTAATTTTATATGGTAAAACCTGTGTGGTGGATTTACATTCAAACAGCAGTTTTCGATAAAAAAAAGTTAAGGAATTTTCTTTATTAATTAATAATTAACTACTGTAACCATATCAGAAGTTGTCATCGTGTCAAAAACTAAGTAGACGATGTATTTTGAAACAATAATCGAAGTAAAATTAACGATCAATACCTTTCAGTTAATTATAAATGATTCCCTCAAAACTTCACAAACTTTTCTTATTCTTTAAACTTCCACGTGCACTGGAAGGTTCTTTCAGCTCATTTATTAATTTTCCATCGCGTTCAAAGCGTTACCAAAGAACCGTTCCCAAAAGTTTTCCAGCTCATTTCGTCCATCTGCTATAAAGTGGCACGCGGTTATAATAGGACGTTGATAGTGTATTGCGCCAACTTTGCTTAAGTCGGGGTAGGTTAAGAAGTTCCTAGCCGGTTGGTGGTGGTGCTATTGACACCCACCTGTCCGTTTGTACTTTTTACGCGATCCCCCTGAAACGGGCACGTTTCGAGAGTCTAGCGCCTGAAAGTTTCACTCGTAAAGCGGTAAGTGGCAAGTTTGCCGTGCTGCATTGGCAGTTTACCGAAGGATGCGAATTTTATTACCATTTGTCCGCTTAGGGGTGTTTACCGGGCTACAAACACTATTATGCTATCTAAAATGTGGTTGAGATGCTGGAATTTAAGTATATTTTACACAGTAAACGCCTGTTATAAATATTAATACAACTAAATTGATTTTTATGAAGTTTATGTTTATGTTTTAAAATGTTATATAGGCTATGGTTTCTAAGAGACAAAATAAGCAAAACCAAATGATTGGGAAAATTATTACAGTAAGAACTGGTACGTTCAGACAGTTTCTGTGGTAGTTTTTCCTTAGTAAATGCATATGCTTTCAATTGAATATGTGGTGAAGTTTATACGATTAGCTTCCGCAATACAATTTAATACACCGTTGGCGTTCTTACCATGCTGTGGGGGAAACCATTAAGTTGGAACTAAATCAAAATAAACGTAAACCATATACACTTTATAGTTTTATCTCTTAGTAAAGTCGAAAGTAATTGAAATTATAACTTGTCCTTATCCAACGAGTGTTTTGCAATGTATGCGATCGATTTGGTTAAATATCTGAAATGTATATAGTTTTTAGAATATGCCTTCAAATATAATTTTTATTTTCTTTACTCTTTCATTCTCGTTAAAATAATATCTTAAGACGGTAGACTGTGGAAAAAATAGTTTCCAATATTTATTTCTGCAAATATCTGCATTTGAATGTGTCGCTTTTTTAGAAGGGATGATTTGGTAATTCCGATGTGTAGCTATGAATATGAAAACGTGTACAATAGAAACAAGTTGAACTTTTATCGGTTGACATATGCACTTTTCAGTGGCGTAGTTACTTTTTGTTTTCCAATTTCAATTTAAATTGGTTTGAATTGAAATTGGAAAACAAACATGACATGCATTGAAACATACATACCGTATTTGTTTTCTTTTAATTTAATGCTTTTTATTTGCTTCAAAACTTTTTGTATTTTGCTTTTGTGTCATATTTGCAGTAAATATAAAAATACAGTATGTACAAATTTGAAATAGTTCTAAATATACAAACTGGTTCAAATGTAAGGAGCAGATTGAAGTAATATTTTCTTAACGGATTACCATTTATATTTTTCCAGTTGTGGATATTCTTTTAAATTACAAATTCAAATGAGAAAACTGTAAAATAAACTGTACAGTTACAGTCATCCCCCCAAGTGTAAGGGGTATTAGTGTCACTGAATTTCTGGGCCAAACTTTACGAATGTGATTTGTTTAACAAAATTGTAAATCTAACGTTGTATATTCAGAACTATTTTAAATTTGTAGATTTTCAATTCCTGAAACGTTAGTGTTTTGGATTTTTTATTGGTTAACTTTTCAGAGGACGTGATATTGATAAGTCACCTTATTCATTTACACTCTGTATAATTAAAATCCTATTACTATCCTTACGTATGTCTAAATTATTATCGGATTCATAGTCAGCACCTTTCAAAATGTGTAAAACTAAATTAATTACTGTTGTAAGCAATTTGGTACTAATTTTGTACAATTTCTATGTTATTGCCAACCATATTAGATCCGCCAATATGATACCTTTGCTATCTCTTAATCTCTGCAGCTCTTCAAGTTATCAAATATGTCATACATCTTCTCAAATGATTAGGTTTTCTTTACAAAGCTCAGGAAAAAACACACATTTTGTTTCGGTTCTGGACTATCACACGCTTTTGTAACAATTCTTTCATCTGGCAACACTAATTAAAACGCATATACTTTAGTATAGATATAATTTATTGCACCTAGTAGACAAAACTATATACATTTTCAATGTACAAAATCAATGAACAAAAAACAACAATCGTAAACCATACTCATTTGGCATTAGTCGTCATAAATCTACAAAAGCATGGATCAATTTAATAGATCTCTCCTTTGTAAGAACCGTCATCGTAGAATTTCTCGTTGATGTCTGGGATCCATTGTCCTTCATAACCGGATCCAGCAACAACTGGATATCCAGAGTAAGCCAATGGAGCAGAATAAGCGAGAGCTGGAGCACTGTAACCGAAGGCTGGAGCGGTGTAAGCTACAGCTGGTGCGGAGTAGGCTACAGCTGGAGCGGCGTAAGCTACAGCTGGGGCGGCTACGACTGGTGCAGAATATCCTACAGCAGCGGCACCTACATTCTCAGTGGCGACGATCCTGCCAGCCGGTTGGGCAGAAACGATAGCACTGCCGTCTGGGCCGACGACTGAAGCGCTGGAACTTGGTCCTTCGACAACTGTCGTTTGGGATACTGGACCAATTACTCCAGCACTGGCTACGGCCAAGCAGGCGGCGAATACAAACTGGAAATAACAGAAAAGAAATATAATTTAAGTCTTATGAGACACAAAAATAAAATTGAATCTAAAGGAAAGAAATTACTTACGAATGAGTTCATTTTGCTAAGGTGCTTGCTGTGGGACAAATGACAATGAATTGAGATTTTGGTTCGTGATTTATACTAAATTACTGACCTTGCCGACGCCCAGTTGCGAATATTAATATTGAAGTTATCAAATTCTGATTAGCATTCGCGTCAATCAACAAGAGGTGTTTATATGCTTTGACATTTGTGTGTTTGTGTGGATAAGGAAGTGAGTTGAGATACAATCTGGTTTATGGAAGTGTGCACCGCCCAAAATTGCAACGGAGGAAATTGATCTTATTATATTTAGGTTATTGTAATATCATATAGCATTAGGTACTATCAACCAACAACAGTTATGTGATTTTTCTTAAAATATTCGGTCGTAAGATTACAGTTGTAGATAGTTTGGCCATTAAGATTATTAGTTATATTGTATGTACTGCGCAAAAACAAACCTTTCGTACTTAAATAAACTTAAAATATAAAATTTAGTAAAATTGCTAAGCAAATGGATCACTTATATCAAAGTCTAAGCTAACAGCTTAAACTATTACTGATCTAGCTAGGTTTTTCTTGTAGACTTTTTGAAAATTGAGGTGTTTATAAAAACTCAAACTTTCTAAAAGATCATAAACAGCCTTTTAACGTCTTATGAGTGCTGCCAGAGTCATGGGCGCAATATTTAAATCCCCAACTTTAACATATTTTATTTTTAATATATAAAATATACCTAACTGGTAACTGAAACTAATGAAATATACAGGGCGATAAAATAGTAATAAAAGAAACCTAAGGTTGGTAAAAACAAAAATCAGTAATTTCTATATATTTTTGCATTTTTTAACCGTTTTTCGTATATATTCTTAATTATCCATCTTTAAAAAGCTGATGTGTTGAATTTTATTTGGTATCAGTTCTCAATTTCGAATATCACAACACATATGAATTTATCAATAAATGTTCTGGAATTAAATACAAACCTGCTAAATGAATTTTATTAATTTATGATGCAATGACATGAATACGGCTTCATATAACTATTCAATAATGGATAATTTAAAACTTCTATGTATTTGTTTCAAATTTATTTTAGATCAACTTATCCTATTTTCGCAAATTTGACATCTGGCAACCATGTAGATTTTAAAAATTAAAGCAATAAAGAGAATAAACTTGAATTAATAAAATCTGGTAACCGGAAGTTTGTTGCTCGTTGTGATATTTACTGCTTTTCCTTACGTTCTGTTCTTACTTTAGTGTAGTCTGATGATGCCGCAACTGGAAAAACATGTAACTACGTGAGAAAATATAATCTTGAGCAAGAAGAATACCGGATTTTATTAATATATGACAACCCGTTCACCTGCGCATTATTTTTCATTAAAATAAACTTAAAGTTATTTGCATAGTTTCTTCCAGAAGTATATATTTTTAATGGAAAAGCCGTACGTCTAAATCAGTAAACAAGGTGATTTAAAACTAGACTTAAAAATTGAGATCATTTAAACAAAACATCGTTTTCGGTTAAAATGAATTATATAGTATCTTTGCTTCAAATGTGTTTTTTTCCGAGAAAACAGAAAGATATTTAAACAAGTGTGTAGTAATTCTTTAGGGCTCCGTTCTGAAAACATCGTGTTTACGCCATAGGCAACGTCTCGTCTTAAAGCTTATGGAGTTTGCAATGAGGTGACCACAAGGGACAGCAGAAATATGATCATTGTTTACATTTCTGACAAGTATCGCATTGAAGGAGAAAAGTAAAATTCATATTTATATTGCAAACAAATATTGCCCTAGCCCAAGTCTTTATTTATTTTCATCAACTTTGAACAATAAATAAACCCTTTAATAGTAGGAAAACGTTTAAAACTATATTTTTTTAGATTCAACATTGAGTTGATGATTTTTAAACATCAAGCATAAAAAATAATATCTACCTCACGAATAAAGACAAAATATTTAGATATTTAATAGACTTGTTAGTTTTAGACACTTGCACAGCCTATTTCAACAGATGCAAGTATCCCAAACTAACTAACCTAAATTTATTTATTACACATGGCAGCTCGAAATTAACAATCTATAAAACACATTTATACAATTCAGGACATCACATTGGGCAAATTAATTTTTTTACAATTACTACACATTCAATAGATCTCTCCCTTGTAAGAACCGTCATCGTAGAATTTCTCGGTGATGTCTGGGATCCATTGTCCTTCAAGACCGGATCCTGCAGCCAACAATGGGTATCCAGAGGCGGTCAATGGAGATGCAACGAGGGTCTTGCCCACAACTGGAGCAGCGTATCCATATCCAGAATAGGCATATGGAGTAGAATAGGCAGAATAAGCTACAGCTGGCGCAGAGTAAGCTAAAGCTGGTGCAGAATATGCTACAGCTGGTGCAGAATAAGCTACAGCTGGGGCGGAATATCCTACAGCGGCGACACCTGCATTGTCAGAAGCTACGATCCTGCCGGAAGGTCCTTCTACCACGGTTGTTCTAGCCAATGGAGCTACTGATACTAGACCAGCGCTGGCTACAGCCAAACAGGCGGCGAAGACAATCTGTTGATGATAGTTTATTGTTGAGAATTAACATGTAAATGGGTAATTGGTATGGTGTACTTACGAAGGAGTTCATTTTGTTGTGCTTGCTGTGGGACAAGTGACGATGAATAGAGATTTTGTTTAGTGATTTATACTAAATTACTGACCTTGCTAACGCCCAGTTACGAATTATAATATTAAGGTTATCAAATCCGGATTAGCTTATGCGGCAAACAGAAGAAGTCTTTATATGCTTTGACTTTTGTGTGTATGTGTGGATGAGGAAGTGAATTGAGAGACAGTTTGATTTGGTCCGCCTAAATTCAAACAGTGCAAATTAATCTTTTATATAAAGCTTATTTTAAAATCAAGAATTTGAGGTACTATCTCTCAACAACACTTTTGTGATTTTTCTAAAGATATTCAGTCATAAAATACCATTGATGATTGTTTGTCCACAGAGATAATTCCTTAATGTGATTCTACACAAAAATGCTGAATTTATTTATTGGTAGATTGTATGTAACTAATGTGCAAAAATATACAACAACAAACAATTTCTACTTAAATAGTTTAGTGTAAAATTGGGAAAAATTGCTAAGAAAATGGATGACTTATTCAAAGTCTAAGCTACCAAGTAACTCTAAACTATTGTTGATTTAGCTAGATATTTCTTGCAGACTTGAAAATTCAGGAATTTTTAACATGAACTTCATAAATTTTAAACAGCTTTTTACTACGTCTTGTCAGTGTTGCCAGCGTCATGAGGAAAATATTTAAATACGAGACATCTTCTATTTTTTATATACAAAATATATAAAACCGATAACAGAAGTTACATATACAGGGTAATAAAGATAGTAATAAAGACACTGAACGTTGGAAAACACAAAAATCTGTAATCTTTTAATTTTTTTCATGCTGTAAATGTTCTCGTATATTTTCTTAATTATCAATCTTTAAAAAGTTGAGGTATTAAATTTTATTTAGTATCAGTTCTCAATTTGGAATATCTCAATACATATGAGTTGATGTTCAGGCATTATAATATATAAAAACTTCTTAAACGAATCTTCTTAATGTATGATCTATGACTTGAATATGTATTCAATCAATGGATAATTTCAAACCTCTATGTATTATTCGTTGCAAAGTTATCTTACAGCAACTTATCCTATTTTCGAAAATTTGATCTCTGGCAACCCTACATGGTGTAGATTTTAAAAATAAAACCAGTAAACAGAATAAACTTAAAGTTATTAGAATAATTTGGTTCAGGGTCATTTAGAACTAGACTTAAACATTAAGACCACTCAAACAATACATGTCATTATTTTCAGTTAAACTGAAATATATTTTGTTTTCACTTAAAATCATTTGAGGATGTTTTTATTACAATTAACCGTAACATACCTACTGTATTGTTTTTATGTTTAAATAGAAAATGGGAACGAAGTTGTCAACAAAACGTGTCCAGGTCTCTATTATTTTCATTTGTGTTTACATATCTTACTTACAAACTTGACCTGACGGTTTGTAAACACCAGTAAATGGACCACAAAGCACAAAAAAGATCTAGCACCCAAATAAAATCCAAATATTTAGATATTTAGTAGACTTGTTTGTTTCAGACACTTGCACAGCCTATTTCAACAGATGCAAGTATCCCAAACCAACAAAGCCAAATTTATTTATTTCACATGGCAGCTCGAAATTAACAATCTAAAAAATACATTTATACAATTCAGGACATCACATTGGGCAAATTATTTTTTTTACAATCACTATACATTTAATAGATCTCTCCCTTGTAAGAACCGTCATCGTAGAATTTCTCGGTGATGTCTGGGATCCATTGTCCTTCAAGACCGGATCCTGCAGCCAACAATGGGTATCCAGAGGCGGTCAATGGAGATGCAACGAGGGTCTTGCCCACAACTGGAGCAGCGTATCCATATCCAGAATAGGCATATGGAGTAGAATAGGCAGAATAAGCTACAGCTGGCGCAGAGTAAGCTAAAGCTGGTGCAGAATATGCTACAGCTGGTGCAGAATAAGCTACAGCTGGGGCGGAATATCCTACAGCGGCGACACCTGCATTGTCAGAAGCTACGATCCTGCCGGAAGGTCCTTCTACCACGGTTGTTCTAGCCAATGGAGCTACTGATACTAGACCAGCGCTGGCTACAGCCAAACAGGCGGCGAAGACAATCTGTTGATGATAGTTTATTGTTGAGAATTAACATGTAAATGGGTAATTGGTATGGTGTACTTACGAAGGAGTTCATTTTGTTGTGCTTGCTGTGGGACAAGTGACGATGAATAGAGATTTTGTTTAGTGATTTATATTAAATTACTGACCTTGCCAACGCCCAGTCGCGAATAATTATATTAAGGTTATCAAATTCGGATTAGCTTATGCGGAAAACACAAGACGTCTTTATATGCTTTGACTTTTGTGTGTATGTGTGGATGAGGAAGTGAATTGATACTCAATTTGATTTTGTCCGCCCAATATTCAAACACTGCAAATTAATCTTTTATGTAAAGCTTATTTTAAAATCAGGTATTTGAGGTACTATCTCTCAACAACACTTTTGTGATTTTTCTAAAGATATTCAGTCATAAAATACCATTGATGATTGTTTGTCCACAGAGATAATTCCTTAATGTGATTCTACACAAAAATGCTGAATTTATTTATTGGTAGATTGTATGTAACTAATGTGCAAAAATATACAACAACAAACAATTTCTACTTAAATACTTTAGTGTAAAATTGGGAAAAATTGCTAAGAAAATGGATGACTTATTCAAAGTCGAAGCTACCAAGTAACTCTAAACTATTGCTGATTTAGCTAGATATTTCTTGCAGACTTGAAAATTCAGGAATTACTAACATGAACTTCATAAATTTTAAACAGCTTTTTACTACGTCTTGTCAGTGTTGCCAGCGTCATGACAAAAATATTTAAATACGAGACATCTTCTATTTTTTATATACAAAATATATAAAACCGATAACAGAAGTTAAATATACAGGGTAATAAAGATAGTAATAAAGGCACTGAACGTTGGTGAAACACAAAAATCTGTAATCTTTTAATTTTTTTCATGCTGTAACTGTTTCTCGTATATTTTCTTAATTATCAATCTTTAAAAAGTTGAGGTATTAAATTTTATTTAGTATCAGTTCTCAATTTGGAATATCTCAATACATATGAGTTGATGCTCAGGCATTATAATATATAAAAACTTCTTAAACGAATCTTCTTAATGTATGATCTATGACTTGAATATGTATTCCATAAATGGATAATTTCAAACCTCTATGTATTCGTTTCAAAGTTATCTTACAGCAACTTATCCTATTTTCGAAAATTTGATCTCTGGCAACCCTACATGGTATAGATTTTAAAAATAAAACCAGTAAACAGAATAAACTTAAAGTTATTAGAATAATTTGTTTCAGGGTCATTTAGAACTAGACTTAAACATTAAGACCACTCAAACAATACATGTCATTATTTTCAGTTAAACTAAAATATATTTTGTTTTCACTTAAAATCATTTGAGGATGTTTTTATTACAATTAACCGTAACATACCTACTGTATTGTTTTTATGTTTAAATAGAAAATGGGAACGAAGTTGTCAACAAAACGTGTCCAGGTCTCTATTATTTTCATTTGTGTTTACATATCTTACTTACAAACTTGACCTGACGGTTTGTAAACACCAGTAAATGGACCACAAAGCACAAAAAAGATCTAGCACCCAAATAAAATCCAAATATTTAGATATTTAGTAGACTTGTTTGTTTCAGACACTTGCACAGCCTATTTCAACAGATGCAAGTATCCCAAACCAACAAAGCCAAATTTATTTATTTCACATGGCAGCTCGAAATTAACAATCTAAAAAATACATTTATACAATTCAGGACATCACATTGGGCAAATTATTTTTTTTACAATCACTATACATTTAATAGATCTCTCCCTTGTAAGAACCGTCGTCGTAGAATTTCTCGGTGATGTCTGGGATCCATTGTCCTTCAAGACCGGATCCTGCAGCCAACAATGGGTATCCAGAGGCGGTCAATGGAGATGCAACGAGGGTCTTGCCCACAACTGGAGCAGCATATCCATATCCAGAATAGGCATATGGAGTAGAATAGGCAGAATAGGCTACAGCTGGTGCAGAGTAAGCTACAGCTGGTGCAGAATATGCTACGGCTGGTGCAGAATAAGCTACAGCTGGGGCGGAATATCCTACAGCGGCGACACCTGCATTGTCAGAAGCTACGATCCTGCCGGAAGGTCCTTCTACCACGGTTGTTCTAGCCAATGGAGCTACTGATACGAGACCAGCGCTGGCTACAGCTAAACAGGCGGCGAAGACAATCTGTTGATGATAGTTTATTGTTGAGAATTAACATGTAAATGGGTAATTGGTATGGTGTACTTACGAAGGAGTTCATTTTGTTGTGCTTGCTGTGGGACAAGTGACGATGAATAGAGATTTTGTTTAGTGATTTATACTAAATTACTGACCTTGCCAACGCCCAGTTACGAATTGTAATATTAAGGTTATCAAATTCGGATTAGCTTATGCGCCAAACAGAAGAAGCTTTTTTTTATATGCTTTGACTTTTGTGTGTATGTGTGGATGAGGAAGTGAATTGAGAGACAGTTTGATTTGGTCCGCCTAAATTCAAACACTGCAAATTAATCTTTTATATAAAGCTTTCTTTAAAATCAAGAATTTGAGGTACTATCTCTCAACAACACTTTTGTGATTTTTCTAAAGATATTCAGTCATAAAATACCGTTGATGATTGTTTGTCCACAGAGATAATTCCTTAATGTGATTCTACACAAAAATGCTGAATTTATTTATTGGTAGATTGTATGTAACTAATGTGCAAAAATATACAACAACAAACAATTTCTACTTAAATAATTTAGTGTAAAATTGGGAAAAATTGCTAAGAAAATGGATGACTTATTCAAAGTCTAAGCTACCAAGTAACTCTAAACTATTGCTGATTTAGCTAGATATTTCTTGCAGACTTGAAAATTCAGGAATTTCTAACATGAACTTCATAAATTTTAAACAGCTTTTTACTACGTCTTGTCAGTGTTGCCAGCGTCATGAGGAAAATATTTAAATACGAGACATCTTCTATTTTTTATATACAAAATATATAGAACCGATAACAGAAGTTAAATATACAGGGTAATAAAGATAGTAATAAAGGCACTGAACATTGGTGAAACACAAAAATCTGTGATCTTTTAATTTTTTTCATGCTGTAACTGTTTCTCGTATATTTTCTTAATTATCAATTTTTAAAAAGGTTAGGTATTAAATTTTATTTAGTATCAGTTCTCAATTTGGAATATCTCAATACATATGAGTTGATGTTCAGGCATTATAATATATAAAAACTTTTTAAACGAATCTTCTTAATGTATGATCTATGACTTGAATATGTATTCAATAAATGGATAATTTCAAACCTCTATGTATTCGTTTCAAAGTTATCTTACAGCAACTTATCCTATTTCGAAAATTTGATCTCTGGCAACCCTACATGGTGTAGATTTTAAAAATAAAACCAGTAAACAGAATAAACTTAAAGTTATTAGAATAATTTGTTTCAGGGTCATTTAGAACTAGACTTAAACATTAAGACCACTCAAACAATACATGTCATTATTTTCAGTTAAACTGAAATATATTTTGTTTTCACTTAAAATCATTTGACGATGTTTTTATTACAATTAACCGTAACATACCTACTGTATTGTTTTTATGTTTAAATAGAAAATGGGAACGAAGTTGTCAACAAAACGTGTCCAGGTCTCTATTATTTTCATTTGTGTTTACATATCTTACTTACAAACTTGACCTGACGGTTTGTAAACACCAGTAAATGGACCACAAAGCACAAAGCAGATCTAGCGCCCAAATAAAATCCAAATATTTAGATATTTAGTAGACTTGTTTGTTTCAGACACTTGCACAGCCTATTTCAACAGATGCAAGTATCCCAAACCAACAAAGCCAAATTTATTTATTTCACATGGCAGCTCGAAATTAACAATCTAAAAAATACATTTATACAATTCAGGACATCACATTGGGCAAATAATTTTTTTTACAATCACTATACATTTAATAGATCTCTCCCTTGTAAGAACCGTCATCGTAGAATTTCTCGGTGATGTCTGGGATCCATTGTCCTTCAAGACCGGATCCTGCAGCCAACAATGGGTATCCAGAGGCGGTCAATGGAGATGCAACGAGGGTCTTGCCCACAACTGGAGCAGCGTATCCATATCCAGAGTAGGCATATGGAGTAGAATAGGCAGAATAGGCTACTGCTGGTGCAGAGTAAGCTACAGCTGGTGCAGAATATGCAACGGCTGGTGCGGAATAAGCTACAGCTGGGGCGGAATATCCTACAGCGGCGACACCTGCATTGTCAGAAGCTACGATCCTGCCGGAAGGTCCTTCTACCACGGTTGTTCTAGCCAATGGAGCTACTGATACAAGACCAGCGCTGGCTACAGCTAAACAGGCGGCGAAGACAATCTGTTGATGATAATTTGTTGTTGAGAATTAACATGTAAATGGGTAATTGGTATGGTGTACTTACGAAGGAGTTCATTTTGTTGTGCTTGCTGTGGGACAAGTGACGATGTAGTCGATGGTCGGTTGGTATTTTATATAAATAATCCGGCCTTGCCACGCCCGAGGTTTGGCTAAACTTGACCTTTACTGAACCTACATCAATTACATTGAAATGGGTATTTACGATATGCGTATGGGTATTGTGTATATTAAAGTTTATTTTATCCTGAACCAGTTTTTTGTGCAACAAGGAAGGAGCAATTTAATGCGGAATGTGTCTGATATATCTTTGTACTTTGGTATCTCGCTCACAACGTTTTCGGCAATGGCATGTCACGATGTAGTAAATCTATATGACATTTTAGGTTACGAAAAGCTTTGATATTTTAGAGGCCACGTTTTTTCAAGTAATCGATTCAAAACGAAAAAAACTATATTACGTTTTCATTCAATAATTTGCGACTACTGGAATAACACATTTATTTATGTTTACATTATATATGTATGTATTTGAGGTACTAAACGTTTAAATTTTAAAAATGCAAAATTTTGTTTTCTAAATACAATTGCATTTGGCACCAAGCATGCCAGACGTCCTTATTTAGGCAGGACTGTCGCGAATTCACGGCGCAATCCCGCATTTTCACAAAATATCCCGGCTTTCGGATGTCATTATACTAGTAATAAATTATAAAATTAATTTTTAATTAACCAATATATTTAAAGGAAAAAATGGAGGGAAAAACATGCAAAAATTATCGCATTTTCGCCTTATGTTTATTCTTGACGTTAAAAGTTTATTATTAAAAGAACTTTTTATATTTAATTAAGACGCCCATTTTAAAAATATTGTACACACTATGCCAAACTAAAACGAAATAGCCATATTATGGTTTACGGTATTGTCTTTTTGTCAAAAAGTCCCTCTCCTAAATTTTGGAGAAAAATATCTGTCTCATTTTAGAAATTATTCAACTTCTACTTATATGAAAAACAAAGAATTACAGTAGGTAAAAGTGGGTACATTTTCTATGAATTGAATTGATTTGTTAGCTAACATTGTGACTCTTAAAGGTGATTCGTAAAACTACAAATATTTTTATTAAATACGGCCCTGAACAATTATTTACACAAAGGAGTATTACATTCTGACAGTCGGAATGTTTCTGATTTAAAAAAGTCCTACAAGCGGTACCCAAAACATTGACTTTTGTCGAAAATTTAAGAGCAAACAATGTGAATATCGTTGAATTCAGAAATAACTCGTCTACACATTTTTGAGAAAAGAATAATTACCGGTCTATTTAAGAATGTATGCCATCGTGGATATCTTGGACATTCTGCAATGAAGTTACCATTTTTTATTATAACAACAGTTGATGTTTGACTGCACATTCTAGACGGATTGGACGTTTTTTTATTTAAAACAATATTAATATTAATTATTAATATTTCATGTTCAAATAAAGAATAGGGAGTCATGGCGGAGACACAAAGTTTACTTGTAGAAACTTCTTCTAAAACAGTAGTTATCCAGAATGGTTACAGTCTAGTCTAGTCGTGTAATAAGAATAAGATTGCCAACGATATTTTACCAAACACTTTCAATAAAATAAAACACACCAGATAATCATAAATTATAATTTATTGCACCTAGTTTTAAAACTTTATACATTTCCTTCGATCAATGAACAAAAACAACAATCGCAATCCAAGTACTAATCATCCAATTTCTAAATACAAACAACGGCCTTAGTAGATCTCTCCCTTGTAAGAACCGTCATCGTAGAATTTCTCGGTGATGTCTGGGATCCATTGTCCTTCAAGACCGGAACCTGCGGCCAACAATGGGTATCCAGAGGCGGTCAATGGCGATGCAACAAGGGTCTTGCCCACAACTGGAGCAGCATATCCATATCCAGAGTAGGCGTATGGAGCAGAATAGGCAACGGCTTGACCAGCATAAGCTACAGCTGGACCAGAGTAAGCTACAGATGGTGCGGAGTAAGCTACAGCTGGTGCGGAGTAAGCTACAGCTGGAGCGGTGTAAGCTACAGCTGGGGCGGCTACGACTGGTGCAGAGTATGCAACGGCAGCACCACCTACATTCTCAGAAGCTACGATTCTTCCGGCTGGTTGGGCAGAAACGATAGCACTGCCATCTGGGCCGACGACTGAAGCACTGGAGCTTGGTCCTTCGACAACTGTCGTCCTGGTGAGAGGAGCGAGTACTCCAGCGCTGGCTACGGCCAAACAGGCGGCGAAAACAAACTGGAAAATTGTGGCAAGATTAATATTTCGATTGGTTAGGCGAAGATGTGGTACTTACGAGTGCGTTCATTTTGCTAATGTGCTTGCTGTGGGACAAGTGACGATGACTTTGGTTGCTTGTAGTGATTTTATAGCGAATATTTGGCCTTGCCGAAGCCCTGTTCCGTATGGGGTCTTGCCAAGAAAGATTGTGGGCGACCTAACTTTGTCCACCTACTCAAAATGTTACTATGCCAACAGAACTTTCAACTGATAAGAACACCATTGCCAATCTTTGTGAAGATATGACATTAAAGTTAATTCTTGTTGCCCTTTAACTAGATACAACAGTATATGTAAAATAGGAAGTCTTGTAATTTTTGGTAATATGTGTGTAATATGATAATTGCTTCCTTATTAAAATATCGATAGAATATGTTTATTAAAAAAAAGATTGTTCTAAATATACAGTTTAACTAACACTTGTAGTAAAATTTGGTTCCATCAATTTGGACATAGATGTTGACTAATTTTCTGAATGGACTAAATTTAGCTGTCCATATTTTTGAATGAAGTGGAACGTGATATTTTTATTGGAACAAGAAAATTACAATAAAATAGGAACACGTTCACTGCCAGGAGGATTTTTTTTAAATCCACATGAAAAAACTAATCAAAATTTTATCATAACTTAAAAAAATTAATATTTAACTGAAAATGTTATCAATTATACTGTGCGATTTTTTTACGCCAAAATTAGTTCTTGAATATATATATTAAAAGGGGCAACTTTTGTTTAAAGATTTGGATGAATTATTTATTTTTGTTTTGTGATTTTAAGAATGAAATATTATATCGGCCAAAGGACCATCATGCTATTGCCCATCATACCTTAGCTTATTTTTAGGGTTCTGTCGGGTTTTGCTATTAATATTGCTTTTAGATGGTCTATTGTTAGTTATTTATTGCAGTAAAAATCATTGCTCATTGCAACTGAGTTTGAATTGGGAATATTACTTCGTAATGTTCTATGATTCCAATAATACCTCTGTATTGCTACTTTTTGAAACTACGAAAGTAAAGATTATCAGATTTTTTTCAAGACTATCTGCTGGATTCCTACACAACTATTACTGTGTGTAAGTATTTGTCCTATATCTACTTCCAGTAATATACTGGACTAATCGCCCAGGCTGAGCAAAGATACATTCATGCGATGAAAAGTTTCGTAACTTGCACCAATTGCATACGTCGAAAATAATCAATAAAATAATACACACCAGTTTATCATAAATTATAATTTATTGCACCTAGTTTTAAAACTTTATACATTTCCTTCGATCAATGAACAAAAACAACAATCGCAATCCAAGTACTAATCATCCAATCTCTAAATACAAATAACGGCCTTAGTAGATCTCTCCCTTGTAAGAACCGTCATCGTAGAATTTCTCGGTGATGTCTGGGATCCATTGTCCTTCAAGACCGGAACCTGCAGCCAACAATGGGTATCCAGAGGCGGTCAATGGAGATGCAACAAGGGTCTTGCCCACAACTGGAGCAGCATATCCATATCCAGAATAGGCGTATGGAGCAGAATAAGCAACAGCTTGACCAGCATAAGCTACAGCTGGACCAGAGTAAGCTACAGATGGTGCGGAGTAACCTACAGCTGGTGCGGAGTAAGCTACAGCTGGTGCGGAGTAGGCTACAGCTGGAGCGGTGTAAGCAACAGCTGGGGCGGCTACGACTGGTGCAGAATATGCTACTGCAGCACCTCCAACATTCTCAGAAGCTACGATTCTTCCGGCTGGTTGAGCAGAAACGATAGCACTGCCATCTGGGCCGACGACTGAAGCACTGGAGCTTGGTCCTTCGACAACTGTCGTCCTGGTGAGAGGAGCGAGTACTCCAGCGCTGGCTACGGCCAAGCAGGCGGCGAAAACAAACTGGAAAATTGTGGCAAGATTAATATTTCGATTGGTTAGGCGAAGATGTGGTACTTACGAGTGCGTTCATTTTGCTAATGTGCTTGCTGTGGGACAAGTGACGATGAATTTGGTCGCTGGTAGTGATTTTATAGCGAAGATTTGGCCTTGCCGACGCCCTGTTTTGTCTGGAACCAGTACAAGAAGTTGGTAGGTGGTGAGCTCTTTTAGTACGCTAATGCGTGTGTTTTACGAAGACTTCCGAGTCGACTCAAGGTATTCGCTAAATACCACACGGAATACTGGTTATGTTTTGCTTTGTATTTAGTACATTTCTTTTTTTAGTACTTTACAGCAAGTAGAAATTGGAAATTATGTTAAGAAGTTATTAATTTCAACCAGCTTTGAGATGACTACAAATTAAACTGTGAAACTGTGAATAGATCAAAACGAAACGTGTTGAGTTACCTCGTATGTCTTGACCTTGTATCGAGGAAGTAATTTCATGCTATAGTTTAATTTTGACCGGATTAGCATCAATGGAATTCCATTCTCGCACTTTTTCAACTCAAATTTAACAACAATGCGTCGAATCTGACACTCAAAAGTTATAAGATAAGGCCTTTCAAGCGTGAAATTAATTATATTTTGGTTGCTCTTGTATGGCCTTTTTTTTATTTTTAAGCATCACATTACCTTGAAGTTTTTATATGTTTGATCTAATTGATAAGTTTTAAATGTCAATGGAACTAAATGTGGGTATCTAGATCAAATATCGATAACTAGACATTATAAGGTTAGTAGATCTAATATCTAAGGATACTTATAACAGATTATTAGTGTAGTTTTATTGATTTTATTGGAGAACGTTTATCAATTGTTTTGGTTCAATTCATGTCAATTTAAGCCAATAAACGTTACGGGGGAGGAATGAATAGACTCGTATTGAAATTCAGGGCAAGTAAAGTGCCGATGTAGGGTGAATGGAGGGTCAAAGAAAAAGGTACTGAACAGCGTACCCTATATTTAGATTAGGGTTAGATTGGTTTCATGTCTGAGTGGGTGGATAAAATACCGAAAATAAATTATGCGGCCACCTTATAATCCGGGATAAAAATCGAATGATATTCATGATTATCCCATTTCTTTTTCCTGAAAAAAAAAACAAGAAAATTCTATGATAGCATTATTAGACTCGATGTTTTGCATCATCAATTTTAGATAACATAAAAAGCATGTATTTAGAAATATTTATAGTATTCTTGTGAGTAAGTTTAAGTATATGGGCGTTATTTATATATATATATATATATATATATATATATATATATATATATATATATATATATATATATATATATAGGCCTGATATAGAGTTACAGATAGGAATATTCACATATGTGCGATGAAAACCAGTTACAAGCTTCCTGTACGTATAACCTTCACGATTGAACCAACCCATATTTTTAAGCGTCACAACTTGAAATGAGCCATTATACTATTCAAATTTGGACGTCCAGTCTTTCGCGTCTGTGAAAAAAATGTCCGCAGAAAAGTCGAGTATTCACCATTTACCTTAGTTCGTTGCTTCTCATTACGGTCCCAGAAGGGAGATTTAAATTAAAGAGCGACATTATCTTCGCGCCAATTTGAATTGAAATTGGAAATCTCCTCTGCAAAGTTTTCTATGAATGTAACTAAAGAGATCAGTTGCGACATAATCCGAAATTCCCTCATGTGAATATTAACATTTAAAATATTAACGGGTAGAACTTATTCCTAACAAAGAGGACGAGAGGTGTAAATAAATGAACTAAACAATCATAAATTGTATACAGGCTGTCCACTTCTTCCCACAAAATTATTTTTTAGTAAGCAAATGTTAGGTTGAGTAAATTGTTTTAATGGATTTAAATATTTTTTTTGTTTCTACAGTTACAGTTGTTAGTAAAATTATCAAAACAACGAAAAATAAAAATAAAATGCGAATCAAACAATGCAAAACCGAAAGATAATTCCGAGTAAGAAGTTTTATATGGGTTTAAGAAATTGGAGTATTTTAAAATACTGTTTTGCTAGTATTTGAAAAGGCTGTCTGCAACTTTTTAATGAACAGAAAATCTTTTTACTCAGCATGACATTTACTATCTAAAAAAGTTTGGCTGGGAGAAAGTGGGACTCCCTGTATATTCAGTTTATCCACAACAATACATATTTACCTTTATTGCGTTCAACCAGATTGACTGGAATATGTAAATTGTTCTCTATATAAAAAGTGAAATAAACGCAACAAAGACAAAAACAAGTACGTTATCTCAATATGTTATATGTTTCTTCATGCAGAATTTCCATTGCAATAACTGTATCCAAACTATTCTCAATACACCTCCCCATACTACTCCCCATCAATACACCTATTTTTAAATTCGAAAATGTTTATGCCATGAAAATGTTTAAGTTTTAAAACATATATTTTTTTTTCAGCAACTGAACTGGATTCAGGAACTGGAATGGATCTAATTTGGTTCCACTAATAACCATTAATTGTAAGTAAACTCGAATAGATTTTATTTAGTTTTTATTTATAAACAAAAATCCTTTAACATTGTACCCCTTTCTGTTTTATACTTAATGAGCAATTTATTTTTATAACAACGATGTATCGGTTGCTATAAGCGCTCACTAACGTTCAAATAAAGATAGATGATTCAATTAAAACTTTAAACCACTATAATTTAATCAAAGTTTCCGCCAAGAATTGAGAAAATACCCTCCTCCGGGCAATTCTTCAACTGTATTAACGGACCCATCGCAACGGCAAAATAATTTATATCGGCAAGAGCACAACGTACACCCACTAATTGGGACATATTTCTCCCGTTACAAACTATAGTGGTACTGGTTCAGTCGCTATCTAGAAACGTCTGAAAACTTGGGAAGTGACCGTGGAATCGAATATTTCGTACGCCAGCTCCGTATTTCATCCTGAAATTTCTGCCGGCTTGAAGTTTCAATTATCGGTGATCTCCTGTACCGATACATCAGCAGGCATTGTTTTCGTACCTTCTCGAGCCGGAAGAGGGCAGACGGAAGTCGTAATTCGTAGCTGTACGATCGCTGAAATTGGTTTTATGGTTTTTCGTGGTATTTATCTTGTACTCCGTTGACAAATAATGAATTTGCTCCGTAAACTCTACGCTTGTCAACGCTGTATTTATAAAAATAACCTTTGCACACACACACACAAAACAACGGTTGTTTCATATATACGAAAGAAAATGTATCGTACATTCAAGAAAACCTTTGTTTTGATCATTGTCTTATTTGAAGATTGTTCAATTTTCAGAACACATTCTTGGCTTAGACATTCACCTACTATTTTTAAATATGAACATGTTATTATGGAAGCAATAATATTTTACATGTAACGCAATTAACGCATCCAAACGTTAACAGATTATTTTTTTAACACATTATTTTCAAAACAACAACTTTCTTAAAACAAAACAATCATTTTCTTAAAGCAAATAATTAGGTTGTTTTATATTAAAAAATACAAGTATGCGAGTGAAAAAAAAAACAGCAATTTTTAAAATTATATAGACGTTCATAATTTGTTGATTTTAGTAATAGGCCATTTCAAAAATTAGTTTGTATGATTCTTTGGAAACTGGAGAATCTACAAATAATTACTGTTTTTAAAATAGTGAAAAATAGATTCAAAGAAGTGTATTTTATTTGTTTTACCACAAGATCATATTAATTAGTATAAATTTTGTATTAAAAAACATAATGTATTAATGATTATTGCAGTAATATGTAATCTAAAACTTACCACCATAATACGTCGTTGGCAGTACGGCGTAGATCTCAAAAACATTTTTTTTTGTGGGCAGAAGAATGTATTTTTCTGTGCAGCATTTACAAGCTTATTCAACGTTATTTATCTCATATATAAAATTATAAAATTCATTATCGAAGAAATTCTCCAGTTATCTTTTTTCTCGAATTCAATGTTTTCAACTCTATATCTGGGAACGCACATGTCTGATGTTTGGAAATATTTGATTATTTCGATTTCTTATTTGATATAGTGCAGTTGATAAATTGTTCATGCTTATTTTATTTTAATAAAGGAAAACAAAAATACACGTCATACTATTTAACAATAATGAACGCAATCAGTACCCTTTACAATAATAAGATGTAAAAATATTAATAATAACACTGAAATAAAAGCAAATATTAAGGAACATTCATTCTTAGTAAACATTTTCATATGGATCTTTTGTTTTACTTTAGAATACGGCTCTGTTCAAACATCTGTAATTTTTTCAAGGGGTTCAAAAAATAAAAAATCTTTTTACTCAGAATGATCAAAAGTTCATTTGCGTCACAGACTTGTGTGGAATGAGGGAAATATTGTTTTCTGCCGCGAAGAAAGTAGTTTTGTTGATTTGCATTTGAAAGAATAAGATTCCTACATTCCGAATCTGACAAAACCCCAAAATCGATCATTTTAAAGGTGATTAAAAGTGATTTAAGACTGCATAATAGGCAACCAAATATTCAGACATGACTCATTTCCTAGAGGTCATATTTGCCCGGGAAATTTGAACTGTTTTAACTTTAACTACATCACCTTTTCTGGTGATATTTTCCGTGCAAAAATCGTACAACGTACATGGAAGCACCAAAATGTAGTTTCTTATTACTGTTATATTGAAACGTTTCTCCGAACTTTTGCATTGATTTCCATAGCTTGCGGTTGGAAACGCGATACCGTTGGAAAACTCGAACGTTTATACGGGCTGTGGATGCCAGTATGTAGAGAAAAATCTGAATACATTTCAAGGTATTTGCATCGATAAAATGTTATTCTAGTTGACGAAATCTCCCGGGGGCATATTTGTCCTTTTACGGGATTTCATTTGTTTACATCAAGCGCATCAATTTGGAAAATGCTGATACATTGTACGTGCCGCTTCCATATTTCTGTTTGCTTTCATACCTTTTCATACTGAAATATTTATATTTCGACAATGAGAAACATTGCATTAAATTGTGGATATTTGTGATACTTATCGACATATTTCATTGCATTCGCATGCTTGAACGAAGTTATAAATTGCTGTATGGAGTTAATTATTATTTGTCTGTTTCCTGTTAGATTAAATAAATTACCATACTTAACTCGTAGGAATATTTATGCGCCAAGGGATTTTACAACCTCTTCTTCTTCCTAACGCATTCCAGTGCCAAGTAACAAAATACATACAATAATTGGATAATAAGTTATTTATCCTTCAAACTTCGGATTCCATAGAAGCCAGTAAAAATATTAAACAAAATTGTTTAAACATAAGTGCTTTGGGTAATTCTTCTTCTTCGTTTCTGCATTTTTAAATAGAATTTTATCTAAATACCGTATTCAGTGTCTATAATCAAAGAAATTGAAAGTTTAAGCCTTACTTATTATTATTTTTATAGGTGGCTTTAGCATTCTAAATGAAGCTTGGTGGGTTACTAAATTGTATTTAATTCAATGACCACTGGCAGTAAAGGTTGGTATGATTATTACTGATAATTTCTTTGCTACATCTGGAGTGCCACAAGGCAGTAATTTTGGACCTTTACTGTTTATTGTATTTATTAACGATGTTTATGAAATTTATTAATGATTTACGTGACTGCATTTGAATCAGACAGAACGTCATATTAGAAAGTGTTGAGTAACAACTTTTACATGTAAAATCAAATGTTTTGTCCAATCTTACCTAAATATTTGAAGCTTATAAAGCACTCACAGATACTATTATTATACTATTATGTATTCGGGTACCTATTCTTTTAACGTTTGGTTTCCCTTAAACCTTCTTTATCAATTCGATTGTTAATAATGTTTATTATTACCACATTTTTTCGTAGAAACAAAATATGTACCCTGGTGATCACTTCGACAAAAGGAAAAATATGTCATCCAATCTAAATTTTATTTTAGAGCAAGTACCGTCAGTAAAATAGCAGTAACCCAGTAATAAAAGCCGGCGAAATACTTCATAGTTCGGTAGGTTTTATGCGAAAATATGCTACCATTTTATACACACAGTTTTATTATTGATAACAAAGCGTGACCCATTCGAGCACCATTAGCGTACAATGTAAATTAAATTAAGCTCGTTTAATGGCGATATTCAAAAATGGAAAACGACGGTCTACCTAATTTGCATCTTGATCGCCCACCGGCATTAATTCCGTCCCATGTGCTTTCGCGTTACATTATAAAGTAAGTCCTACGTTCACCTCCGTTCTAGCTTATACACCGTGTGTTACTATAATGGAATTTTTATTCAAATTTCATGCGAGACTGACACAAAAAGGGTTCTCTGCTTAATGCTGAAAGTGTTTCGCAGGAAAATATCTTTAAAAAAAGGAGAAGACAAAGTAGGCAAACGTTGACGTTATACAAAGCACCCAATTACCACTCTTGCCTTGTTATTTTTTTTTAATTTCTTTTTGATTAATTGGATTTGATTTTTTGTTCGTAATCCGCAAATAGATACGTATTCGGAGTGAAATTTTAACTGGAGATGGAAATTTTCACCTCGAAAGCAATAATGGAATTAATTTGATTCTTCTTATTTGCAGAGGTCGTTCGGGGGATACTCCCGCCATTTTAAAATCCAATTAAAATACACTCCGCGTCTGATTGCTCAGGCTGTTTAATTTTGACTCTGGATTCGTTGCTTTTGCAAGTTTGTTCCATGAAATATTGTGATACGTTGTAGGTATCGAGAATCAATTTTTTAAATTTAATTTACTGGGTTTTCAGACTTACTCAAAAGAAACTGGGCTGTGTTGTGCTTCCCCACGTGTGAATACGAGCAACAGTTACTAACTACAACCGGTGTTCAACTGATTGCCGGGACCAACAAATTCACGTCCCTGCCGAAGTACGACGGACCAAACTAATACTGAGACTTCCCGGTCAACAGACTTCTTTAGGATTTCTAACCTAAACGATGAAAATTGAAAATTTTTGTCTTTTGAGGGTTATCTAGTATATATTTTCAGTTCTGTAATATTACTTGTTACCGTCGGGGCAGAGCGGAGAATTGGTTAATTAAAATTCATTTATATTTTAAGCAATTCTGATCCCACGTATATTTAAAACTCGGAGAATATGAATTACTACATTGTGCAAAGGGGAATGACGGTGTATAATCCCACGCCGACATAAAATTCGAATGCAGGGGCGAACTTTCCATCGATTTTCAGCAATTACTCCGCTCTCGGTTAGCAGCAGAAGCGGAAACGCCAACTTTGATCTCGAATGGTAATACTGACTACGCCGCTATTTGGATTTATCAGCATTCGAACAGTGGAAAATCCCTTGTAACTTCATAAATCGATGTCTGGCAGACACAGAAGATCATTAACGCGGACATTTCCCAGTTGAGTTGTTTGAAAAAATTGCATGGGCACACATGACGTTACACCCTGGCCTAACATGAAATTACAACGCCGTACAGTGGTTGAAAATGTGAATCTAGCCGTTCAAAATCCAAAGTTAATATGATAAACCAGTTCACTAACGATGTATTTTTATTGTGGGTCTAATTGGCTACGTGTTTCGAAAATAACCTTTCGTCTTCAGGCCAACGTCGATTTGGAGGTATGTTTTGGGTTTGGCCTGAAGACGACAGGTTATTTTCGAAACATGTAGCCAATTAGACCCACAACAAAAATACATTGTTAGTGATCTGTTTTATCCTTTATATTTTATTCATCTCTGACTAACGGTATGGAGACCTTCATATCAAATTTAATCCAAAGTGACATGAACATGTTCTTAGATAACCAAGGGACATAAAACCAATCAGTTTGTCGTCCTGGAAAATGTAGAGAATGTACAGTAAACTAGGCTAGGAACTAAGCTAAAGTACGATGTAGATTTTTGTACTAATTTTGTACTAAATTTCCGCATCAATTCTCTATTTTTACTATGTTTGATCTATTCACAGGTGCAGTATTAGTATGCTCATTAGGTTTCAGAACTTTAAAATTATATTTGTATCTAAACTTAGAGGTGGTTTAACCAACCCCACAAGTACTAGATTTCTTACTATTTTTCCTGTTTTTGCAGATATAAAATTATCATACTCACAAGATTTCAGAATGTTCACGCCAAACAAATGTTACAACCCCCTTAAAAGATCCCCTATATGGCCTAGATTTTTAATTATTTCTGCGTATCTAACGACTATTTAACATTCAATTACAAACAAAAATAATTTTGATCAGCTAAAAGTGGAAAATGAACCACTGTGCGCCGTTGAGAACTTAATAAAGTTATGTGAGTACATGGAGTAAACTCACAAGCTGGTAGAAAGAAAACAGAAAACAAACAAGTGCTATCTCGGTTCAAAGTTTGCGACTGCAAAAAAACTTGCTGTATAAGCTTTTTTTGTGGCACTTGTATAAGAAAGCTAACTGAATTAACCTCAGGTACCTTTTATGGCCAGCTGTCGTCTGGATTTTTCTCAGACTACGTTGTTACGTACATTGCAGGCGCCTTTATTTTGTATGTATATAGTAATTCTTTTAATATTAAATATTCTTAAGAAAGGAGAAATTATAGTGACATATGTGACAATCATTCCACAAGTGGTATGGGTTAGGTATTACAATCTTATTCATGTGAAAAAAAAGACTGTTTGATTCCTATTGATCTCAGTTGTCCACAAGGGGTTGCTTTGAGAAGGGTTCGGTCGACAAACATTTTCGAACGTTAGAAGTAGATTTTTTCAATAGTCGGTCGCTTGGGCCCGTTTTGCCGCTAGGTGTCGCCGCTGAAATTGGATTTTTGTCCAGATCGGAGTATTCAAATGTCAGATTGTATAAATTTCGTAAAGATCCCGAACGACATATGCGATACATCTAGTGCTAAATTGATTGAATAGCCCTCTCAGAAACTCGAGTAATACTTCTTGAAGTAAAATAGCTTCTCAATGCTCAATTGAATTCAAGTAAAATTTAATCTATATATGCGATATTATTAGGTAATATATAATGAAAAAATACCGTAATGTTATAAAAAATATTATAGCCATATAAATTTTATGGCGGGAAAGCTATTTATATTGCCCTTATAAAAAAAGTCCCGAGGCGCCTCCACCATAATTGACAAAACAATTTTATGTAGATTTTCTCGTCAAAATCGTTCCAAAATAATTTTATACTATCTAATTATACTACCCCAATGAATAATGTTACCCGCAACGCCTACGCTGTCTTAAATATTCATTTTATCGGAAAAATTGTCTTAATACTAAGGATGTTTAATAAACGATTTTCATCGACAAAAATTCGGAAATGTTATATCTTTCAAAACACAAATACAAATTTGATAGCAAAGGTTGTGTACATTACATGAAGAATTCTTAAAATCCTTCAAAAGTGACAGGGTGTACAGGGTGTAAACCGAAAACATCTAAACGGTAAAAGATTTTTTTCCGGCTTTTAAGTGTTCAGTTATGGGTTTAGTATTTATTTATTGAAAAAATAGAGAAATTTGTTGTGTAGACTCATCATTAATAATAGAAAGTTGTTTGAACATTGTTTGAAATTAATTTCATATATTTTGAACCAATTCATAGGCGTAATGGAAACGTTATTAAATTTGTATTGAAACTTGTAACGTATTTTAATTGAGGTGTGTTTGTTTGTAATAATTTAACACATACTAATCAAAACGTTATTAATTATTAATGAACAGAATTCACGTCAATTTCGAATGCAAACTAATACATCGTAACGCAAAATTAATTTTAAATTTTGTTGTACTATGGACCAATTTTTATGTTGATTTCGACAACTTCTTCTATAGGATTTGGATGGCATAGAAACGCCACAGCCATAGAATATTGATTTAACATACAGATGGGTTGTAAAGCAAGAACTTAACGTTAAATTTGTTTGAGAGTAAGGTACTAGTTTTTCACAATTAAATGTCAACTGTTAAAGACGTGTTGTTCTAAGTTTAATTTACCGCTCAGATATCAAATTTGAAAATTTTGGTTGAATGATAAATCTTACTTTCCCTATAAACTTTTTAGAGCATCAAAAATTTTTATAAAGAATATAAATGTCGAGTACTCAATTAAAGTAGTTATTCTTAGATTATGTCGTCATATTCCCAAATATATATAGTGAATTTAAGCATTCCTTTCAAAAACTAATTGAATATGTTGAAGTTACGTTGCTTTATGTTTGGCTTTGCACTATTTCTGATAACATCGGGTAACCAATAAACAACGCAAAATATAAGTTTCAAACATCCTCCTGAACTAACTAAAACAGATAGACGGCTGTACTTTTTAGAATTAATTACCCAATGTATCTGACCCATAAACGTGTATAATAATAATTTGTATCCCAACTACTTTGCTCGTAATCGCACATGAAGCGAAATAATAACATTCAACCACCGATAAACAACGTTAATGTGAAATGAAAGGTGTAATAAAATAGCTAAAATAGGTAATGATATTTGTTTTCTCTTGGTCAAAAGGAACAGTAAAGAATAGCATAGACATTTTTTTATTTTTTGTATACCGTTCTTATGTTTGAAATATTTTAAGAATTTTTTTACCTGTTGTACATATTGTAATACACTTATTGTGCTGTAGATTTCTTGCAAATTAAAATTAGTTTTGTCTTTGCGGTGTTTTGGAACTAAAATCACTTCGTTTCTTTATTGAACTGAAATTATGGCAGTTTGCTTTCACTTGTCTGATGGTTAGGTCGTTTTCTTCAAATGAAAAATATCGAAAAAAAAAGGAGGAACACAATGTATTCAGGATTCAGGCTGCTATTGGAAGTACTCTTCATTTAAACAGGACATAAAAACTAAAAAAGAATTCTTGGTTTTAAGTGATATGACATACTCAGAGAACGTTGATTCCAGCCACAATTTAACCTTTGCAAAAAAAAATCGTATTTCAACCTTTTTCCCGACGAATGGCGTCCTTTTGTGTCCTTTTCAATCGTTCCTTAAAATATCCTGCAATTACCACTTTGAGCAACACTTCGGACCTACTTTAGATATCAGAAAAATAAACATAAAATAGATAAACCATTCACTTATAATAGCGTCAATACGAAACTCAACAAAATGTTACCCGAATTTAACATTTACTCTACTTTTAAGAGTAGTAATACCATTTACCAACTACTTTCAAATTTACAGAAACCCAAAATTAGCTATGGATGAGTCTGGAGTCTAATCAGTCAAATGCGCTACTTGTGATGCTGTCTATGTAGGTCATACTGGAAGTAAGTTGTCAAAACGGTTGGCAAACGTAAATCTAGAACTTCTTCTAACATTCATCAACATAAAATTTCAACCGGTCATTGTTAAAAATACAATGAACCTGCACTACTTCACAAATGCAATAAAAACTATAAATTAGATTTATTCGAACAACTTGAAATAGAAAAACTTACAATATGATTCATTACTTGCTTACTTTGTACCAATTAGTTTCTTTAATATTTCTGACAACTAATTGAGAAAATATAACTATTGTATCATCTTCTACCTCTTCTTTCACTTCACATTTACCGGGAAAGCTCCTGTGAGGTATTACAGGAGTATTGAGTTATTGATATTCCTTCAGAATCTTTCTCCCTTGATTCTATAGTGTATATATTTTCCTAAACCGAATAAGTATATCATATATCACGACAAACAACCCCCAATCAACAACCACACAAAAAACGCACAGCCATAACCCACCCCTTATTAGGTCAAACGAGAGCTTCATAACATCCGATCAAGCTCGTCTTTTCACGGTACCATCCCGTGCTTGTTCCGTGCTTCTCCACTCGACAGACATGCAATGTTGCATTTCCGTAACGGTGGTAGTCGTTGTTTCGGTTCGTCGAGATTTCAGTTTTCATATTGCAGTCGTAATCTTCATCTACTGCGAGTTTCAGCCGAGTTTCAGTTGTCGTTTGCTATTGCGGGACGCATTGTTTGCGTTCGGATTGTCTGCTGTCTGTTGAGATATGAGAACGCGTTATAACGTTTTTTTTTTTTTTTTCGGATGATGTCGGGGCGACGTCTAGCGTCCGTTGTTCGTCGCTCGCGGGGCACTCTCTTCCAGAATTCGCAATTATGTGAGCAACTGCGAGTGAATACGAGACTGATTTCAGATACATTAGTTAAACGCGGTGTCGTGTGTGTCAGAATGTTTCCTGCTGTGTTTTGTTAAGCAATTAGTGAAGTTTTGGTGGTTGTTATCGCAATAGTAAGTGAAGATATATTTTAAATTATATGACTGGTTAGTAAAATCTACAAAACAACACTACATTGAAGCATCCATACTGTGTTTAATATTGTAGGAATTCTCACATGTTATAAATTAATAGATAAAGGTTTACTACCTAATGTCGTAATCCAGTTTTATCATTTTTCGGTGTTTTATTCTGTTCAAGTATCTGCAAAAATTTCAATTATTACGTAGTGTTATTTTTTATTTTCTATCGCACATCAGTACAACAAAACAAAAAATAACATTGCTACAACATACAACGTATAAGGGCTTTAAGAAACTATCTAAAAAATCACAACTACATTTTAAATCTAGTAGTGAATTACATATGCTTCTTTGAGTACATGAATCAGCGATTCCTCTTAAGACCCAAACTGAACGTCTGGTCTGTATTTTTCAGGTACTTTTGGTCAGTATTATTTAACTACTTTATTTATTACATATTATAATTTTTGGCCGTAATGTTTTCTACTTTGTACCTACATGCACTCCTTCGATGATTATTGATTGTTATTTTATTTTGATGACCTGTATTTAAGCAATACTTTTAAAACTGAAATTAATCAAAAGCTGTACTTTTTCCACATTCAATTGTTTATAAATATTGAAATGATATCCTTTATTTTGATATTTATTATGTTATAATGTCACAAAATCATTTTTCCTCGTTGATAACGAATCTGGTAACAAAAACATCACATTACATAAACAAATGAGCCCAAAACGTCAAAATAACTTGTTTTCTCCATTTTGTATACTCTCAAAAACAATCCGACGTTGAAGAATTCTCTAAATAGGCTGACATTAAAGCTTGAAGCTTCAAAGCTGACTGGAATACCTATAATTCTGTCAGTGCATGTTTTTTAAAGTACGTGATTGAATTGGTATTGCTTTATAAAGAATTTTGCATTTCACATTCTTCTAGCATATGTAAACGAAAATGTTGTTTGAGAATTTCACAGTTAACAAGAGTTAACAACGAGTTTCAAGTTGTAAACGAATCTTAAGGGGACATTGAAACAATATCTTTTTTTATTATAATTTTTAAGTTTAGGTCTTTATCTAATCTGTCTTCAAATATCAAGCAAAAATTATCAAGCAACCTCATAGAGACTTTTGAATCCCTGAGGAATCAATTATAGCTTCAATAACACAAACAAGCGTGGTTGTTTTTTTCTATTTTTTTATTATTGTGACTAATATAACAATACATTGTTGGGTAAGAATCCTTGTTTGATAAGTAATAACATAGAATGTTTTAGTGCTGCTTGTCTTCTGTTTCAAAACAACGTTTCTTAATTTTATTTTTATTTGATTCTGATGACATTTAGTACAATTGTTGTCTTCATGTAGTTAAACAAAAATACAAAATTTTATGATAATATGTTATCCCATAATTCCAAAACGGTCATGATTTATGCTGTGTTTATGTTCATGTTAGATAACTCTTTCACTAGATGACTGTAGCCTTTTGCGTTGTATAAAATGTGATATTTACCATACGCGCCAAAAAAAATTGCACAGCTAATTTTTCCATCATGTAATTCTGGCTTGTTTTATTTTTAACAGTTGATGCATGTATTGTACTTAAGATTAATGTCAGAATGACAGCACATAGATTATAAAAGACCCATCTACAAAGCTAACAAAAATATTTTCAGTATATTTGGTTGCTTATGTAGTGTACGACTTTTTTGGCGCGCGTAGTAGGTACATATA
The DNA here is from genome assembly GCA_964023965.1 of Melinopterus prodromus. Lineage (NCBI taxonomy): Eukaryota > Metazoa > Arthropoda > Insecta > Coleoptera > Scarabaeidae > Melinopterus > Melinopterus prodromus. Next base: position 64,966,585 of record OZ030393.1, read on the forward strand.
AAATGGCAATACTCGGTAATTTAGCAAATTAATCTCAAATATCTCGCAAGGCATTACAGAAAATGTACATCCACACATTGACCAAAGTTTGTTAATCACACTAGATGACACCGTACGTGATAATAATCATTTGTCGGCTTGTAATGAAGAAAAATGTAAACAATTTTGCATGAAGGTAATATTTATAGTGAATTACGTGAACTAAATCAAGCACAAAACGTGCCTGAACACGCAACGGGAATCCGAACCGAACGATTAACATGACAATCGGAAAGCAATTTAATTAAAACCAGAGCACTGCGATAAAGCTAAAATGAATCAAGGTAAAACGGATCGGTGAGAATTAAAAGTCCAACAGTAAACCACCAGAACCGAACGAAACTTTTCCTCTAAAAAGTTTAATTACATAAAATGACGGAACTAACCTTACCCTCCATTCCAGTATTTTTAATTTAAAGTTCTAAAAATTAATGTTAATCTGAATTCATTTAGACGTTGAGGAGTAGTGCTTCATTTGCATAGTTTTTCACTCGCAGGCTGAATGGTATTTAGAGGATTGTAGTTAAAATGTTAATTGATCCTATTATTTAATTACACACTGTCAATTAATACACTATTTAGTTTACAGAACCTTAAACAATATAATTTACTAAATTATATATGAAGTAAAAGGTCATTACTGTATTCTCTGTTTAAAGTCGGCTTTTAGTCTCGCGAAATTTGTACGGGGAGACCTGAATAATCGCAAAAGCTCCTCGCGGTGTTTAACAGGATTTTCATTAAAAGGACTCGTCTGGATAAAAGTCTGCAACCTGGCTTAAACCCGGATTCTCATAACCGTCAGTTATACGGGAGCCGCATTTCCATATATTATAGCAATTACGGTTTATGAAATGTAAACTTTAATCTCGCAATGTGACGTCGGTCGTCCCGGTCGCTTTTAGAATCGAATTTTCAAAGCTATGGCAAAGTTGAAGGTATTTTCAGAATAATCTGCTGTAAAGCGTATTGCTCAGTTTTACTGAAATATTTATTTCACAGCTGTTGATTCATTTAGATAAAGTATACACATTTAGCTACATAAAGACTATAATTACTATTACTCATAATTATAAGTTACTACTTTGGTACAGATTTCATAACCAATAAACTAAAGTAAATCTACTGAGAAAACGACACGTTTTAGATCTGTACTTCCCATATATATTCCGAGCCTGGTGCAGAATTGCAGCATTCAGTTGCAATGCAGCGGCTCATTTTTCAAGTGTCGAGAAAATGTACGACCGCAAAGTGTTTGAAGGCGGCATCTTCCACTTTAAAAATGAACGCAGAAGAGTGCCTTTAATGCCGTTTATCTAGCCGTTCCGCTACAAAATATTGCGGGGATCTTTCAGTGATGGATGATGCACCCCTTTAGTTCTCAGCATATATGTATCAGGATGAGGAGCAAGCAGTAGACACTTTAATGTGCTCGCTTAGAGGGACATTTTTAAACTGTGATAAAGCAAAAAGGGTTACAGTGTGTCTCAGGATCGAGTTGCTAAGAGGAAGAAAATCTTTATACCGATTATCCTCCATTTAAATAATTCGTCGAATCTGGTCCTGAATTCACCTGAATTTGTGAAATTTATACAATATATATATATATAATAAATTTATATAATATATATATATATATATATATATAAATTTTATAACAATAAAAACCAAATTTTATTCATGAAATATGTAGTTGTAACCATGAATAACCTCTTATATTAGCTATTGCCATTGGTAACTAAATATTAAATAGCCGAATGTTTCATAATTTTATTGTATATTTGGAAGAAAGCACATTTTTAACAAATGGAATTGTTTATTCACAGCACTATCTGCACTGGAGTGATGTAAATCCACATTTACATCTAGATAAACCATTTTTGATAATTGGGAACGTAATAACTACCGAACCATTCCAAATAAGTAAAATCAAATTATACCGGCGTAATCAGCGTCAAAAATTGTACCAAGAACCACAACCTTAATTTGATTGAAGATAGTTGGGATTTTGCCGACTGGCTAAAATTTTGTACGAAATCACATATTTTAAACAATAATTTTGAAGTAGCACACCTATCTCAAAAACAAGGACCCGGATTAACATGAAACCTTTGCTATCTTACTAAAATGGGTGCGCTGATTACAAATTTACAGAGAAAAGGTCTCTGTCTCTACTGGTTACCGAGTTATGCTGAAATTACGGTTTTTCAAATAATACAAAAATAAGCGAAATGGACCACATAACATGAAAATAGTAAATCTTAGGCATATAAAAGTATACATATTTTTGATACACTCAACGAAAGCTATCATTTGGTAGTGGGTAAACCTTTCTATCTCCAACGGTTGCAATGTCCAATTTTTTTCTATCTAAAAGTGCTAAATTTAGACCGAAAAAACAATTATAACTTTTTGAGAGATAGAGCGTTCTAATGTAGTCATGGTTATGCATTGGGATGTGCTGAATTCAACGGTGAGGTCGGTTTTCCCGTAGCGTGTACGATTTGGCTAGAATGTGGGAAACTATAATTTCTGCGGTTTACTGCGTTTTTCTCGCGAACCGCGCACCTTAGAGCAACGCGGGTTTCAGAAATGAATTCCTCGGCCAATTTCCCATCCGATACCGTTTGAACCGTCAACATCGGTCGATTAGATCGGACACAGTTTGCGTTCAAAGTTTCTAACATAGTAAAATGGGTGTTTTTAGCATCATTTTTTATAATTGGGAACGTAATAACTGCCCAACCGTTCCAAATAAGTAAAATCAAATTATACCGGCGTAATCAGCGTCAAAAACTGTACCAAGAACCACAATCTTAATTTGATTGAAGGTAGTTGTGTTTTTGCCGACTGGCTAAAATTTTGTAAGAAATCACGTATTTTAAACTATGATTTTGAACTGGCACTCCAATCTCTAAAACTAGGACCCGGATCAACATGAAAGCTTTGCTATCCTCCTAAAATGGGTGCGCTGATTACAAATTTACATAGGTAAAGTCTCTGTCTCTACTGGTTACCGAGTTGTGCTGAAATTACGGTTTTTCAAATAATACAAAAATAAGCGAAATGGACCACATAACATGAAAATAGTAAATCTTAGGCATATAAAAGTATACATATTTTTGATACACTCAACGAAAGCTATCATTTGGTAGTGGGTAAACCTTTCTATCTCCAACGGTTGCAATGTCCAATTTTTTTCTATCTAAAAGTGCTAAATTTAGACCGAAAAAACAATTATAACTTTTTGAGAGATAGAGCGTTCTAATGTAGTCATGGTTATGCATTGGGATGTGCTGAATTCAACGGTGAGGTCGGTTTTCCCGTAGCGTGTACGGTTTGGCTAGAAAGTGGGAAACTATAATTTCCGCGGTTTACTGCGTTTTTCTCGCGAACCGCGCACCTTAGAGCAACGCGGGTTTCAGAAATGAATTCCTCGGCCAATTTCCCATCCGATACCGTTTGAACCGTCAACATCGGTCGATTAGATCGGACACAGTTTGCGTTCAAAGTTTCTAACATAGTAAAATGGGTGTTTTTAGCATCATTCTTTATAATTTGGAACGTAATAACTGCCCAACCGTTCCAAATAAGTAAAATCAAATTATACCGGCGTAATCATCGTCAAAAACTGTACCAAGAACCACAATCTTAATTTGATTGAAGGTAGTTGGGTTTTTGCCGACTGGCAAAAATTTTGTAAGAAATCACGTATTTTAAACTATGATTTTGAACTGGCACTCCAATCTCTAAAACTAGGACCCGGATCAACATGAAAGCTTTGCTATCCTACTAAAATGGGTGCGCTGATTACAAATTTACATAGGTAAAGTCTCTGTCTCTACTGGTTACCGAGTTGTGCTGAAATTACGGTTTTTCAAATAATACAAAAATAAGCGAAATGGACCACATAACATGAAAATAGTAAATCTTAGGCATATAAAAGTATATATATTTTTGATACACTCAACGAAAGCTATCATTTGGTAGTGGGTAAACCTTTCTATGTCCAACGGTTGCAATGTCCAATTTTTTTCTATCTAAAAGTGCTAAATTTAGACCGAAAAAACAATTATAACTTTTTGAGAGATAGAGCGTTCTAATGTAGTCATGGTTATGCATTGGGATGTGCTGAATTCAACGGTGAGGTCGGTTTTCCCGTAGCGTGTACGATTTGGCTAGAATGTGGGAAACTATAATTTCTGCGGTTTACTGCGTTTTTCTCGCGAACCGCGCACCTTAGAGCAACGCGGGTTTCAGAAATGAATTCCTCGGCCAATTTCCCATCCGATACCGTTTGAACCGTCAACATCGGTCGATTAGATCGGACACAGTTTGCGTTCAAAGTTTCTAACATAGTAAAATGGGTGTTTTTAGCATCATTTTTTATAATTGGGAACGTAATAACTGCCCAACCGTTCCAAATAAGTAAAATCAAATTATACCGGCGTAATCAGCGTCAAAAACTCTACCAAGAACCACAATCTTAATTTGATTGAAGGTAGTTGGGTTTTTGCCGACTGGCTAAAATTTTGTAAGAAATCACGTATTTTAAACTATGATTTTGAACTGGCACTCCAATCTCTAAAACTAGGACCCGGATCAACATGAAAGCTTTGCTATCCCACTAAAATGGGTGCGCTGATTACAAATTTACATAGGAAAAGTCTCTGTCTCTACTGGTTACCGAGTTGTGCTGAAATTACGGTTTTTCAAATAATACAAAAATAAGCGAAATGGACCACATAACATGAAAATAGTAAATCTTAGGCATATAAAAGTATACATATTTTTGATACACTCAACGAAAGCTATCATTTGGTAGTGGGTAAACCTTTCTATCTCCAACGGTTGCAATGTCCAATTTTTTTCTATCTAAAAGTGCTAAATTTAGACCGAAAAAACAATTATAACTTTTTGAGAGATAGAGCATTCTAATGTAGTCACGGTTATGCATTGGGATGTGCTGAATTTAACGGTGAGGTCGGTTTTCCCGTAGCGTCTACGGTTTTGCTAGAAAGTGGGAAACTATAATTTCCGCGGTTTACTGCGTTTTTCTCGCGAACCGCGCACCTTAGAGCAACGCGGGTTTCAGAAATGAATTCCTTGGCCAATTTCCCATCCGATACCGTTTGAACCGTCAACATCGGTCGATTAGATCGGACACAGTTTGCGTTCAAAGTTTCTAACATAGTAAAATGGGTGTTTTTAGCATCATTTTTTATAATTGGGAACGTAATAACTGCCCAACCGTTCCAAATAAGTAAAATCAAATTATACCGGCGTAATCAGCGTCAAAAACTCTACCAAGAACCACAATCTTAATTTGATTGAAGGTAGTTGGGTTTTTGCCGACTGGCTAAAATTTTGTAAGAAATCACGTATTTTAAACTATGATTTTGAACTGGCCTCCAATCTCTAAAACTAGGACCCGGATCAACATGAAAGCTTTGCTATCCCACTAAAATGGGTGCGCTGATTACAAATTTACATAGGAAAAGTCTCTGTCTCTACTGGTTACCGAGTTGTGCTGAAATTACGGTTTTTCAAATAATACAAAAATAAGCGAAATGGACCACATAACATGAAAATAGTAAATCTTAGGCATATAAAAGTATACATATTTTTGATACACTCAACGAAAGCTATTATTTGGTAGTGGGTAAACCTTTCTATCTCCAACGGTTGCAATGTCCAATTTTTTTCTATCTAAAAGTGCTAAATTTAGACCGAAAAAACAATTATAACTTTTTGAGAGATAGAGCGTTCTAATGTAGTCATGGTTATGCATTGGGATGTGCTGAATTCAACGGTGAGGTCGGTTTTCCCGTAGCGTGTACGATTTGGCTAGAATGTGGGAAACTATAATTTCTGCGGTTTGCTGCGTTTTTCTCGCGAACCGCGCACCTTAGAGCAACGCGGGTTTCAGAAATGAATTCCTCGGCCAATTTCCCATCCGATACCGTTTGAACCGTCAACATCGGTCGATTAGATCGGACACAGTTTGCGTTCAAAGTTTCTAACATAGTAAAATGGGTGTTTTTAGCATCATTTTTTATAATTGGGAACGTAATAACTGCCCAACCGTTCCAAATAAGTAAAATCAAATTATACCGGCGTAATCAGCGTCAAAAACTGTACCAAGAACCACAATCTTAATTTGATTGAAGGTAGTTGTGTTTTTGCCGACTGGCTAAAATTTTGTAAGAAATCACGTATTTTAAACTATGATTTTGAACTGGCACTCCAATCTCTAAAACTAGGACCCGGATCAACATGAAAGCTTTGCTATCCTCCTAAAATGGGTGCGCTGATTACAAATTTACATAGGTAAAGTCTCTGTCTCTACTGGTTACCGAGTTGTGCTGAAATTACGGTTTTTCAAATAATACAAAAATAAGCGAAATGGACCACATAACATGAAAATAGTAAATCTTAGGCATATAAAAGTATACATATTTTTGATACACTCAACGAAAGCTATCATTTGGTAGTGGGTAAACCTTTCTATCTCCAACGGTTGCAATGTCCAATTTTTTTCTATCTAAAAGTGCTAAATTTAGACCGAAAAAACAATTATAACTTTTTGAGAGATAGAGCGTTCTAATGTAGTCATGGTTATGCATTGGGATGTGCTGAATTCAACGGTGAGGTCGGTTTTCCCGTAGCGTGTACGGTTTGGCTAGAAAGTGGGAAACTATAATTTCCGCGGTTTACTGCGTTTTTCTCGCGAACCGCGCACCTTAGAGCAACGCGGGTTTCAGAAATGAATTCCTCGGCCAATTTCCCATCCGATACCGTTTGAACCGTCAACATCGGTCGATTAGATCGGACACAGTTTGCGTTCAAAGTTTCTAACATAGTAAAATGGGTGTTTTTAGCATCATTCTTTATAATTTGGAACGTAATAACTGCCCAACCGTTCCAAATAAGTAAAATCAAATTATACCGGCGTAATCATCGTCAAAAACTGTACCAAGAACCACAATCTTAATTTGATTGAAGGTAGTTGGGTTTTTGCCGACTGGCAAAAATTTTGTAAGAAATCACGTATTTTAAACTATGATTTTGAACTGGCACTCCAATCTCTAAAACTAGGACCCGGATCAACATGAAAGCTTTGCTATCCTACTAAAATGGGTGCGCTGATTACAAATTTACATAGGTAAAGTCTCTGTCTCTACTGGTTACCGAGTTGTGCTGAAATTACGGTTTTTCAAATAATACAAAAATAAGCGAAATGGACCACATAACATGAAAATAGTAAATCTTAGGCATATAAAAGTATATATATTTTTGATACACTCAACGAAAGCTATCATTTGGTAGTGGGTAAACCTTTCTATGTCCAACGGTTGCAATGTCCAATTTTTTTCTATCTAAAAGTGCTAAATTTAGACCGAAAAAACAATTATAACTTTTTGAGAGATAGAGCGTTCTAATGTAGTCATGGTTATGCATTGGGATGTGCTGAATTCAACGGTGAGGTCGGTTTTCCCGTAGCGTGTACGATTTGGCTAGAATGTGGGAAACTATAATTTCTGCGGTTTACTGCGTTTTTCTCGCGAACCGCGCACCTTAGAGCAACGCGGGTTTCAGAAATGAATTCCTCGGCCAATTTCCCATCCGATACCGTTTGAACCGTCAACATCGGTCGATTAGATCGGACACAGTTTGCGTTCAAAGTTTCTAACATAGTAAAATGGGTGTTTTTAGCATCATTTTTTATAATTGGGAACGTAATAACTGCCCAACCGTTCCAAATAAAAGTATAATATATAAAAGTATACATATTTTTGATACACTCAACGAAAGCTATCATTTGGTAGTGGGTAAACCTTTCTATCTCCAACGGTTGCAATGTCCAATTTTTTTCTATCTAAAAGTGCTAAATTTAGACCGAAAAAACAATTATAACTTTTTGAGAGATAGAGCATTCTAATGTAGTCACGGTTATGCATTGGGATGTGCTGAATTTAACGGTGAGGTCGGTTTTCCCGTAGCGTCTACGGTTTTGCTAGAAAGTGGGAAACTATAATTTCCGCGGTTTACTGCGTTTTTCTCGCGAACCGCGCACCTTAGAGCAACGCGGGTTTCAGAAATGAATTCCTTGGCCAATTTCCCATCCGATACCGTTTGAACCGTCAACATCGGTCGATTAGATCGGACACAGTTTGCGTTCAAAGTTTCTAACATAGTAAAATGGGTGTTTTTAGCATCATTTTTTATAATTGGGAACGTAATAACTGCCCAACCGTTCCAAATAAGTAAAATCAAATTATACCGGCGTAATCAGCGTCAAAAACTCTACCAAGAACCACAATCTTAATTTGATTGAAGGTAGTTGGGTTTTTGCCGACTGGCTAAAATTTTGTAAGAAATCACGTATTTTAAACTATGATTTTGAACTGGCACTCCAATCTCTAAAACTAGGACCCGGATCAACATGAAAGCTTTGCTATCCCACTAAAATGGGTGCGCTGATTACAAATTTACATAGGAAAAGTCTCTGTCTCTACTGGTTACCGAGTTGTGCTGAAATTACGGTTTTTCAAATAATACAAAAATAAGCGAAATGGACCACATAACATGAAAATAGTAAATCTTAGGCATATAAAAGTATACATATTTTTGATACACTCAACGAAAGCTATCATTTGGTAGTGGGTAAACCTTTCTATCTCCAACGGTTGCAATGTCCAATTTTTTTCTATCTAAAAGTGCTAAATTTAGACCGAAAAAACAATTATAAGTTTTTGAGAGATAGAGCGTTCTAATGTAGTCATGGTTATGCATTGGGATGTGCTGAATTCAACGGTGAGGTCGGTTTTCCCGTAGCGTGTACGATTTGGCTAGAATGTGGGAAACTATAATTTCTGCGGTTTACTGCGTTTTTCTCGCGAACCGCGCACCTTAGAGCAACGCGGGTTTCAGAAATGAATTCCTCGGCCAATTTCCCATCCGATACCGTTTGAACCGTCAACATCGGTCGATTAGATCGGACACAGTTTGCGTTCAAAGTTTCTAACATAGTAAAATGGGTGTTTTTAGCATCATTTTTTATAATTGGGAACGTAATAACTGCCCAACCGTTCCAAATAAGTAAAATCAAATTATACCGGCGTAATCAGCGTCAAAAACTGTACCAAGAACCACAATCTTAATTTGATTGAAGGTAGTTGTGTTTTTGCCGACTGGCTAAAATTTTGTAAGAAATCACGTATTTTAAACTATGATTTTGAACTGGCACTCCAATCTCTAAAACTAGGACCCGGATCAACATGAAAGCTTTGCTATCCTCCTAAAATGGGTGCGCTGATTACAAATTTACATAGGTAAAGTCTCTGTCTCTACTGGTTACCGAGTTGTGCTGAAATTACGGTTTTTCAAATAATACAAAAATAAGCGAAATGGACCACATAACATGAAAATAGTAAATCTTAGGCATATAAAAGTATACATATTTTTGATACACTCAACGAAAGCTATCATTTGGTAGTGGGTAAACCTTTCTATCTCCAACGGTTGCAATGTCCAATTTTTTTCTATCTAAAAGTGCTAAATTTAGACCGAAAAAACAATTATAACTTTTTGAGAGATAGAGCGTTCTAATGTAGTCATGGTTATGCATTGGGATGTGCTGAATTCAACGGTGAGGTCGGTTTTCCCGTAGCGTGTACGGTTTGGCTAGAAAGTGGGAAACTATAATTTCCGCGGTTTACTGCGTTTTTCTCGCGAACCGCGCACCTTAGAGCAACGCGGGTTTCAGAAATGAATTCCTCGGCCAATTTCCCATCCGATACCGTTTGAACCGTCAACATCGGTCGATTAGATCGGACACAGTTTGCGTTCAAAGTTTCTAACATAGTAAAATGGGTGTTTTTAGCATCATTCTTTATAATTTGGAACGTAATAACTGCCCAACCGTTCCAAATAAGTAAAATCAAATTATACCGGCGTAATCATCGTCAAAAACTGTACCAAGAACCACAATCTTAATTTGATTGAAGGTAGTTGGGTTTTTGCCGACTGGCAAAAATTTTGTAAGAAATCACGTATTTTAAACTATGATTTTGAACTGGCACTCCAATCTCTAAAACTAGGACCCGGATCAACATGAAAGCTTTGCTATCCTACTAAAATGGGTGCGCTGATTACAAATTTACATAGGTAAAGTCTCTGTCTCTACTGGTTACCGAGTTGTGCTGAAATTACGGTTTTTCAAATAATACAAAAATAAGCGAAATGGACCACATAACATGAAAATAGTAAATCTTAGGCATATAAAAGTATATATATTTTTGATACACTCAACGAAAGCTATCATTTGGTAGTGGGTAAACCTTTCTATGTCCAACGGTTGCAATGTCCAATTTTTTTCTATCTAAAAGTGCTAAATTTAGACCGAAAAAACAATTATAACTTTTTGAGAGATAGAGCGTTCTAATGTAGTCATGGTTATGCATTGGGATGTGCTGAATTCAACGGTGAGGTCGGTTTTCCCGTAGCGTGTACGATTTGGCTAGAATGTGGGAAACTATAATTTCTGCGGTTTACTGCGTTTTTCTCGCGAACCGCGCACCTTAGAGCAACGCGGGTTTCAGAAATGAATTCCTCGGCCAATTTCCCATCCGATACCGTTTGAACCGTCAACATCGGTCGATTAGATCGGACACAGTTTGCGTTCAAAGTTTCTAACATAGTAAAATGGGTGTTTTTAGCATCATTTTTTATAATTGGGAACGTAATAACTGCCCAACCGTTCCAAATAAGTAAAATCAAATTATACCGGCGTAATCAGCGTCAAAAACTGTACCAAGAACCACAATCTTAATTTGATTGAAGGTAGTTGTGTTTTTGCCGACTGGCTAAAATTTTGTAAGAAATCACGTATTTTAAACTATGATTTTGAAGTGGCACTCCAATCTCTAAAACTAGGACCCGGATCAACATGAAAGCTTTGCTATCCTACTAAAATGGGTGCGCTGATTACAAATTTACATAGGTAAAGTCTCTGTCTCTACTGGTTACCGAGTTGTGCTGAAATTACGGTTTTTCAAATAATACAAAAATAAGCGAAATGGACCACATAACATGAAAATAGTAAATCTTAGGCATATAAAAGTATACATATTTTTGATACACTCAACGAAAGCTATCATTTGGTAGTGGGTAAACCTTTCTATCTCCAACGGTTGCAATGTCCAATTTTTTTCTATCTAAAAGTGCTAAATTTAGACCGAAAAAACAATTATAACTTTTTGAGAGATAGAGCGTTCTAATGTAGTCATGGTTATGCATTGGGATGTGCTGAATTCAACGGTGAGGTCGGTTTTCCCGTAGCGTGTACGGTTTGGCTAGAAAGTGGGAAACTATAATTTCCGCGGTTTACTGCGTTTTTCTCGCAAACCGCGCACCTTAGAGCAACGCGGGTTTCAGAAATGAATTCCTCGGCCAATTTCCCATCCGATACCGTTTGAACCGTCAACATCGGTCGATTAGATCGGACACAGTTTGCGTTCAAAGTTTCTAACATAGTAAAATGGGTGTTTTAAGCATCATTTTTTATAATTGGGAACGTAATAACTGCCCAACCGTTCCAAATAAGTAAAATCAAATTATACCGGCGTAATCAGCGTCAAAAACTGTACCAAGAACCACAATCTTAATTTGATTGAAGGTAGTTGGGTTTTTGCCGACTGGCTAAAATTTTGTAAGAAATCACGTATTTTAAACTATGATTTTGAACTGGCACTCCAATCTCTAAAACTAGGACCCGGATCAACATGAAAGCTTTGCTATCCTACTAAAATGGGTGCGCTGATTACAAATTTACATAGGTAAAGTCTCTGTCTCTACTGGTTACCGAGTTGTGCTGAAATTACGGTTTTTCAAATAATACAAAAATAAGCGAAATGGACCACATAACATGAAAATAGTAAATCTTAGGCATATAAAAGTATACATATTTTTGTTACACTCAACGAAAGCTATCATTTGGTAGTGGGTAAACCTTTCTATCTCCAACGGTTGCAATGTCCAATTTTTTTCTATCTAAAAGTGCTAAATTTAGACCGAAAAAACAATTATAACTTTTTGAGAGATAGAGCGTTCTAATGTAGTCATGGTTATGCATTGGGATGTGCTGAATTCAACGGTGAGGTCGGTTTTCCCGTAGCGTGTACGGTTTGGCTAGAAAGTGGGAAACTATAATTTCCGCGGTTTACTGCGTTTTTCTCGCGAACCGCGCACCTTAGAGCAACGCGGGTTTCAGAAATGAATTCCTCGGCCAATTTCCCATCCGATACCGTTTGAACCGTCAACATCGGTCGATTAGATCGGACACAGTTTGCGTTCAAAGTTTCTAACATAGTAAAATGGGTGTTTTTAGCATCATTCTTTATAATTGGGAACGTAATAACTGCCCAACCGTTCCAAATAAGTAAAATCAAATTATACCGGCGTAATCAGCGTCAAAAACTGTACCAAGAACCACAATCTTAATTTGATTGAAGGTAGTTGGGTTTTTGCCGACTGGCTAAAATTTTGTAAGAAATCACGTATTTTAAACTATGATTTTGAACTGGCACTCCAATCTCTAAAACTAGGACCCGGATCAACATGAAAGCTTTGCTATCCTACTAAAATGGGTGCGCTGATTACAAATTTACATAGGTAAAGTCTCTGTCTCTACTGGTTACCGAGTTGTGCTGAAATTACGGTTTTTCAAATAATACAAAAATAAGCGAAATGGACCACATAACATGAAAATAGTAAATCTTAGGCATATAAAAGTATACATATTTTTGATACACTCAACGAAAGCTATCATTTGGTAGTGGGTAAACCTTTCTATCTCCAACGGTTGCAATGTCCAATTTTTTTCTATCTAAAACTGCTAAATTTAGACCAAAAAACAATTATAACTTATTGAGAGATAGAGCGTTCTAATGTAGTCATGGTTATGCATTGGGATGTGCTGAATTCAACGGTGAGGTCTGTTTTCCCGTAGCGTGTACGGTTTAGCTAGAAAGTGGGAAACTATAATTTCCGCGGTTTACTGCGTTTTTCTCGCGAACCGCGCACCTTAGAGCAACGCGGGTTTCAGAAATGAATTCCTTGGCCAATTTCCCATCCGATACCGTTTGAACCGTCAACATCGGTCGATTAGATCGGACACAGTTTGCGTTCAAAGTTTCTAACATAGTAAAATGGGTGTTTTTAGCATCATTTTTTATAATTGGGAACGTAATAACTGCCCAACCGTTCCAAATAAGTAAAATCAAATTATACCGGCGTAATCATCGTCAAAAACTGTACCAAGAACCACAATCTTAATTAGATTGAAGGTTGAAGGGTTTTTGCCGACTGGCTAAAATTTTGTAAGAAATCACTTATTTTAAACTATGATTTTGAACTGGCACTCCAATCTCTAAAACTAGGACCCGGATCAACATGAAAGCTTTGCTATCCTACTAAAATGGGTGCGCTGATTACAAATTTACATAGGAAAGGTCTCTGTCTCTACTGGTTACCGAGTTGTGCTGAAATTACGGTTTTTCAAATAATACAAAAATAAGCGAAATGGACCACATAACATGAAAATAGTAAATCTTAGGCATATAAAAGTATACATATTTTTGATACACTCAACGAAAGCTATCATTTGGTAGTGGGTAAACCTTTCTATCTCCAACGGTTGCAATGTCCAATTTTTTTCTATCTAAAAGTGCTAAATTTAGACCGAAAAAACAATTATAACTTTTTGAGAGATAGAGCGTTCTAATGTAGTCATGGTTATGCATTGGGATGTGCTGAATTCAACGGTGAGGTCTGTTTTCCCGTAGCGTGTACGGTTTGGCTAGAAAGTGGGAAACTATAATTTCCGCGGTTTACTGCGTTTTTCTCGCGAACCGCGCACCTTAGAGCAACGCGGGTTTCAGAAATGAATTCCTCGGCCAATTTCCCATCCGATACCGTTTGAACCGTCAACATCGGTCGATTAGATCGGACACAGTTTGCGTTCAAAATTTCTAACATAGTAAAATGGGTGTTTTTAGCATCATTTTTTATAATTGGGAACGTAATAACTGCCCAACCGTTCCAAATAAGTAAAATCAAATTATACCGGCGTAACCAGCGTCAAAAATTGTACCAAGTATGTTTACATTATATAAAAATATTACTTTATCATAAACCTCATTAAACCTCTGTGCAAATAGTTGAATCAAGCAACTTTACTAATCAGTCGTAAAAGTATTCAGCCCTGTGTTTGTTTGAAGGTTCGTAACTTTGAAATTACTTGACAAACAAAATTTAATTAAATTGGGTTATACTCCTGAATAATTTAGACATAACATGAGTGACTGTCAATAGGTTTATTTATCATATAGTACCGTCTGCAGTGTTTCGATTATGGGTTGTTTCGATTATGGGTTGTTTAACTGTTAATCTACACGAAGCAAGCGGATTAAAACCTATCAGAATCTCCAAAATTGGGCATAATATAAAACCGATATAAATCAGTAATTAAAAACTTTTAAGCTTATTATAACCAGCGCGATAGATCGCCTTTCTTCTACCGTCCATTATACCCGAGATGGAGAAGTTAATCTTGACCCTGTAGCCTTGTAAAGGGCACAACCTTTCCCGGGATACCCGAGGACTAGGGACTAGGGACGCCACGATACGAACCAAACGTAGTCCCTGCGAAGTTCCCTAATAAAATTGAAGTCGATTTAAACGTGCCGCAGAAAGGGATGGGGCAGATTAAAACTTTCATCAGGATTGGCGCGTTTCGACCGTTTCCAGAGCGCCAATCGAAGACCATTTCAGAGTTGGACGTTGTTCGCTAACTATGGACACAGTTTTGCTTTCGAAACCGTCGATCTGTTGATGGTTTCGTACAACAAGTACGAACAAAACGCATTGTCAGAGTTTTGCTAATGAATTGTGTTTCGAGCGCTATCGGGTTGAAATCTATCGGAAACATTTGTAAATGGAACTGTTTAAAAAGTTTACGGTTAATCTTTTTAATTGTTATAATTGGAAATTATTGATTGAAAATCGCCAAATCGATTAAATTATACCGTTGTAAACTATTTAACACATTAACTTACTTTTAGTTTCTCTAAGATTTACAACTACAATGTTATGCGGCCTTTCCTATTATGTAGGTTGCCCGATATACGTTAATTTAAAAAATGGCGGAGGTGCCGGAATTTACAGCATGATTCATAATTCGAGCAACAAAATAAGAATAAAAATTATGTTATGTCCTTCATGATCATAAAGTGACATTTTACATCTTTGATACCGGGGCAAAAACTAAAAAAACCTAAATAATATCGCCAAAAACTTCCAAAAAACTGTCTGACAGTTTTCAGACGTTATTCAGTATCTTTCCTTTGGAAGATGAACCATCATAACCTAAAATTCTTCATCGCTGAATTTTAAATATTAGTTATTTTCGGTTAATAATATGGTGATATACAGGCGGGATGTACATTTTTAAATAAAGCAAGAAAGGAAGCTAAATAAAAAAATAATAATTAATTATTTTCATTTCCAATAAAAACACAACCAGTAAACACCTGAAAGCATACAACTTCCTCGGTCTATTATCGCTGAAACCAGGTAACCCAGCTCTCGATGAATAATATCTGATTCACAATAAAGTCCGTTGCGGCGGTATTCGCGAAGTTATTGGTAAAAATATTTCCGCTCGTTATTCCCTCCTTCATTTCCTCGTGCGCTCGAGTCGATTTCGGTTTCTTGATTGAAACGAGGAGACCCAATCGCGAACTTTACGACTCTGGAGACTCGTACTCGCTGGATGCGGCTCGCTGACTCGATACGTGGCCGCGCGACTTAAAAAGAGAGGTCGGAGAAAGTCCGGGATAAGCCAACAGACGGCTGCTCACGACAAACTAAACACATTTATTTCGGGGTTTATACGGAGTTTGGTCCTTCGGGATCAATATTTAGGATAGAGATGGCTACGGGGAAACGAATTGCGTATGTTTAGCTGTGTGTTGTGGGTATTAATACTTAATAGTGACATTCCGAATACGCATAAACTAATTATGAATTAATTAATAAATTGCGTATACAGTGTGTCCCAGATAGACCAAACTATACGTATAATGCACTTAAATTTTAGTATCTCATGACAAAAGTATTGTTTATAAAAAGTTTTGGATGCCCTAAAAAGTCTGTAACTAGTTTGAACAGCGTGGTCGAAAAGCGGTAAATTTTTTACTTTTAAATTAGTTTTTTCAAATTAAAATCAGAAACACGTTCTGACGTTCTGCACTTTTAAGCCTGTATTCGAAAAATAACAAAAAATACCAAAATCTTTCTGATTTACGTCATATTATTGTCTTTAATTTTTTTGTTGATGATGCTAGACGAATATGATTTGAAGGAGTGCTGATAGACCAAAAAGAGAATTTTTTTGATATTCTTGATTAATTTATTTCGAGAAGTGAATCATGAAACGATTTTGACTTTTTTTATTTTTTTTCACTTGTACCTCATGAGTGCTCCCTGATTATTCGACAGAAAACATTTTTCTGATTAGAATCACACCAAATATTTGATATTTTATTGAAGACAGTGTTATGGACCCACAATAACCACAAAAAATTGGTCCAGTTGAAAAATATTTAGGTGTTCCGCAGGAGGCGTAAATATTATAGTTTCCTATAAATATTCGTATTCTTTTAATGAAAGATTAAGTGATTATGACTTAAGTAGAAACAGTTTAACAAAAAAGGTATGAAAGATATTGTATTGAAAAATATATTACTCTAATGTAACATTTAGATCGCCTGCAGTTTATTTAGATACACAGAACTTTTGGAAAAATTACCAGGTTCTTATAAGTTAAAAAATATAGGTATGTTTAAATGTTAATAAAAGTTGATTTGTCATTAACTATTTTATTATGTAGATCCTGTGGAGTTTGAGGATAATAATAATAATCTACCATTAAAAAAATATGAAAAAATACGAGTTTAAAAAAATATATAAATAAGGCGGGGAAAGATGCAGAATATTTTGCTGCTGCCGTGCTTTTAATAAAACTGGCATATTTATACAAAATTTTTGAAAAGCTGAATTTCCTTAATTCCTCTTTGCAGGAAAAAAATAACATGCACCTTTTGAAATCAACGGAAAGCTTTTATAAAAAAAAATATGTTTGAGGTTCGCACTTATCACAGCTAATTATCTGCTTAGAAAAATATTTTCCAAATGAAAAATTTTTGTTACAAATAATTTTAAAAATCCATTAAGCGCACCGATTTTGTTTTTCGGGACACAATTTTGTATCACATCATCCATCAATATTATTGCTTCAAATTTTGAAAATATTCTTGGTTATGTATTTTTGTGGTCCTTGAAATATAAATAAAACAATAGTGTAATTCAATATTCGGAAAAACGTCAACAAAGTTTTTAGTTCTTTTTTTATTTTCAATATTTCGCCTAAAACATAGGCATAATCAGGAAATCTACAAAAAAATCTTGTCAATTGTCATAACTATAATATTCATTTGCTTCAAAACCACCTTTGTTTTTAAAAATTCCGTACATAATGGGTTTAACATCTAGTTTAACCAAAATTTTAAAAAGTAATACCATTAAATTTACAAAATATAATTTGTTAAAAGTTAGTACTTGTTTTTCTTTTGTTAAAGATAAAACACCTTTGGCTTTAAATTCTGGTATTGTTTATTCTATTCCTTGTTCTTGCTGTAATCTATTTTATGTTGATCAGACTAGTAACTATTTAAAAACTAGAATTTCCTTACATATATCGGACATCAAAACAAGTAAATTAAGCATTAGCGCAACATGTTTTTAAAGAAAACCACAAATTTGATTTTGAAAATATTAAAATTTAAGGTGTTTTAAAAAATCAACGGAATAGAAATTTTTTGGAAATGTTGTTTATTAACGAATTTAATATATGTAATTTTAAAACAGATGTTGGAAATGTGGGCAAAAATTAGAAAAATTTATTAACTTTATTGAAATCTTTTAAGGGTCGAAATTTTGATTAATTTATTTTTCATGGATATGTGGATATCATTTTTATTTTTACGTCGTTATGAAGTATTTTGTTTGACATTTATCAGAAGTTTTTTAAAGAAGTTTTATGTGTTATTGTAGTTTGTAGTATTGATAAATTTGTTATATTGGTTTAAAAAACGTTCCTTGTAGATTTCCTGATGATGCCTATGTTATAGGCGAAATATTGAAAATTAAAGAAAGCTGTTAAAGCCGTTTTCCCAAATATTGAATTACACTATTATAATAACACGGCTAATAGAAATTTAATAATTGAGTAAACAAAACAATATTAATAAAAGGCCTTACGAACCAAAATCTCAACAATAACTTGTATTACGAATCAGCTGTCTTCTAGACAACCAAAAAAAATTAAATTAACGTTGAAAATATCGGGTTGAAAGAAATGAACCGGGCGGGGATAAATTAATTTGCATTCTACGGCTACGATATTAAAAGCCACGCCCCGCTTGTTGACTAAAAGAACGTCTATTCGACTGTATAATTAATGGCTTCGCCCTACAGCAATACAAAACATTTATATGCAAATAGCTGCCGGAACAACTTCCGCTGGGACAATTTGTCATTAGAGCGCTCGAAATTAACATTTTTTTTTTGTTACGTGACCAAAGATAAGTGTCATCAGTAGTGCACTGATAACATAAACTATAAAACTCTACAAGAAACGTAGGTCAGATTTTGTATGATCGGTTTTCAGTTAAGTTTAGCCTTACAATTGTATCTTGAGCTGCTTCTTATATTTTGCTCAAGCTCGTAGATCTGTTTTGGCTTGTGAAATGATAATTAAAAATTGGTTTACTTTAGTGTAATATGGATTAAATATTATTCTTTCTAACCTCAACGATTGCTCTAAATAATAAAACTGTTTTCATCTGCGGTTCCAATCTCGTCTCCGAGCTTTCCTGCTAAAAGCTTATCGCAGTGAATTTGCCAAAATCCCCGGATGTTGGTTGCTGGAAAATATTTTCCGTACATAGCTGTTTTATCACTACTCGCGCAGTACAGTCGTTATTTGCGACATAAAGAAGATTGCTCGTCGTTTCATCAGCTATTAGGGCAACAGAATTTTTGGATTTCCGGGAACAACTTTCAACGAAAGATGTAGTAATATCTATTGCAATACCACTAGGATTGAGTCCGTAAATATCAGGATTCTCGCGACAAATGTTCCTCTTGAGACTTGAATTTGTATCATGACTATCATGAGTAGTAAAAATGTATATGTGTATATACAGGGTGAGCTATTAGTATCCCGGCGGTCGATAGTTAAGAAATCATTTGAGAAAGAAAAATATTTTATACAAAAAAGAACTTAAGGAACATATCTATTAGCAAATAATATACAGGGTATTCCAATTAAAAATCTCAATAAAAATAAATAAAAATAATTTTACGTTATAGAAACTGAGCCAAACAACTTTTGTACAAAATATTTTTTTTTTCTCAAACGATTGGATGACTATCGAACGCCAGGATACTAATAACTCATCCTTTAAAATATAATATATTTATGTAATTTAATTTATTTAATTAATATTAATATTTTATTAGGTGGATTAGACGAAGCTAGTGGCGTAACGGAGCGGATCAAAATAACTAAGGATTATGTAAATGCGATTTGACAAGTTTAAATGCAGGGTGCCAGCTTCTCGAGTAATATATATAATGTGAAACGATGCGTCCTATCAAAGTTCGCCGGTATTCAATGAGGAGTGAAACTCATTGAATACCGTCGTCTTATATAAATGAGGAGTACACGGGTTCAGGTCCTCGAACTACGCATATTACCATATTTTAATAAACCATCTCTCGCAACTGTAGCAATTTATAACACTTTGCCAAGCCGAGTTCGAGCGAAGGAAGTTTGTTTGCAGCGGCAAAGTTTATAATATCACATTATATTAAATGTTGATTAATACATGAGACAAGATGTTTCAGATTTACATTGGTTTAAAACAGATATCTGGAAGATTTACTTGACTGCATAATATGACTTTCATATTTTCTTTTCCACTAAGGAAATTCATTATTCTGTGGACAATTTCATATCTTGTACAGTAAATCGTCAACATAGTTGGTTTATGTAGAGCCTTAGTAAAGTTTCGGTTTATATGTTTGCAAGTTTGTACTATCACTGCACATCAAGGTGCCTTTTGCTGCGGCAATGTCCATTCATCCCTTATCTGCTTGTGCTGACGTGCAGTGCTAAATGCTTGCAAGCCTGTTAACCAACAGAAAGCGATCCGTTTAATTCATACCACCACTAAAATGAGAGTTTATGAATTTAATGTTCCAGAGGTTAATGTTCCAAGGAGTTAAAATGTTGTAACTGTAAATAGGTCGAGTAATGATAAGTATAATAAAGTTATACGTGATACTTTTTGTGGTAATTATTTTGAACAAGAGAAGCTAACAAAAGAAAGTTTTGTGTTATTTTACATACACACATAATAAGCCAGTTTGTTTACATCAACAAGCCAGAGTAAATACATTTTTTAGTTTATTGGGTATTTTACAAAATTATTTTGATTTTTGTATTGAAACAAAAAATTGTATTTCAAAACCAGACGTTTATGTCTAGTTCTCTTTTACTTTGGATAACGTTTTGTCGTTTTGCCAACGTAGCGGAACATAAAAACAGATATTCATCGAATTTATATCAACATTCAACATAGACTAGATACAAGGCACTGTATTAATTACAGTGAGCCAAAATTAATCCACAAATCTAAAAAAAGTTATAAGACGAACCTTTTAGAACAACTAGAAAACATATAACGTTAAAAATATAACACACTCAATTTTTTCTTTTATATCCTTACTTAATTTATTTGAAATTTGAGATCATTGAAAACTTATTAACCTTTGCCTCAAAGGGCTCAAAATCGAGAATAACTTCATTATCTTTTGAGTCTAGATATCAGGTCATTTCACGTAATTCCAAGTACGTAATTTGGTTAAAACACAATATGCTAGCTAAGTGACCTGATCAACCTGATTGACCTGATCCTGATTAACAAAGAACAAAATCGGACCAGGGAAAACTGTTTCTAAAAATCACAAAAACATATTTGCGTTTCCTGGCAAATAGCATCTATTATCCAAAATTTCAAAAAGTGGCTAAATATGGTGGTCAAATCAAACATGGTGGCTAAGCATCAGAAAAGTCTTGAAAACTTTTTATGTCAGAATATGGTAAAAATATGATAAAAACAAAAATTACAAATTGATAATTGTGGCACACCTGTAAATACTGCCGTTAGTAAAAAACTCAATTAACTTTCCAAAATTTTAAACCTGAGTAACAAATTTACACTAATTGTGCCCCAGGTTATATCCCACTTCTAAGCTCGTTAACAAACTCGATCTCACTTCCACCCACCCACCAGCATTATCAGTTTTTACCCGGGCTAAGGGCTGGTATACCCATCCTGTTGTCATGCATGGAGTGGTTTTAATCATTCATGACCTGGCACTGCACTCGGCGCACAGGAGACTCAATTGCTAGGTGTATGCAGTTCATTACCGGTCCACAAATGGTTGCATACCCTATTGACACCGGAATACTCTGCTCCGCCATTGGATATCCGGACTATTCCGGTGTCGGCACAGGACGTAAGAATAACGAGTCATCCTTTTGTGACCTCCCCTCAGGAGACGTAATTACGCAGGACAATCGTTTTCACGGTTCTTCTTCTCCGATTCTCCACAATCCGAACTGATATTATACTCATCATTAAGCGTCTTCCCTTTGTGTTGTTGGGGTATTTTGTTGTAGAAAATTATAACGAACGCAATAAACCTTGTGACAAAGGTATTGGTTGAAAGGGTTTCTGTGCGAATCTACTGAAAGGTTGGAGGATAATTATTTGGTGAAGGGATTAAATTTGCGAATGCCTATACAAAGGAAATACTAGAATTGTTTTTAATTTGAATAGAATAATATTTTTGAAGAGTGTAAATACGTCTTTTCACGAATTTTAACAAAAGATAACATAACATTTGTAATAGCTCCATGAATAATCACACAGTTCGTACAGTAAAGAAAATATGTTGTTTCGAAATTATGTGATGATATAATGGACAGATACTCTCGCACCGCTAGCAGTTTTAAAGTTTAAACAGGAACAATGGATTTTATTTTAACTACCTTTATGTTAACTTCACTTTACATTTACATTTAAATCTTGTAATCGATATTTTACCTACTTTCCAATGTCCAGTCAAGTTGAAATTTACATGTGCCATTATAGCACAATGCATTGAAAATTTAAGTTAAACATTTTTGATAAACTTTCCGGAATGTATAAGTTTTATTGCATTTTTATAACGCGTAGTTTTTAGAAATGTTTTTCACATTAATTTATTATTGAATGGACAAGCTTGTAACAGTAACAATTTTGGTTAAAGTAAATACGAAATTTGTTTTCTTTCCTGTCTTCTTCTAACTTATTGTTATTAAGTTTCTGAATAAACTTTCTTTTTATACATGCTTTCTTTCCTTTTACATAAGATTTTTTTTTTAAAAAAAGGCCTAAAAATTTTCTGGGGAAGCAACCCCACTAATTTTAGGTGAGAGCCGCCACTGCTCACCAGTAAATAATACAACACCCCCTCAACTTCCCTGAATAGAAATTCTGTCAGGGCCTTGTTTGTTCGCTAACGCGCCTCAGAAACTTGTTTACACACCCTTGTAAACCAAAAGTTTGATAAAAAATTGTTGACGCCAATTATAAAGTTTTCAAGGAGCAATTTTGATGTCACGCCATCGGCAGGAGTCGATATTTTTTACTTGATGAATAGATTTATGCAGGTGGAAATATTTTCTCTTTAGAATTTTATTAGAACGTCTCATAATTGCATTACATTGAAGTAAATATTCGATTTTTGTCGTACTCTCTTTTTTTCAAGCTACTTAGTAGGTAGCTATTTATATAAGTTAAAATTAATTAATTACATTCCCATAACTCTAAAATGAACCAAAATAATACAATTTTAATTCAAACAATATATGTTTGTGGGGTTTCAATTTTTAACTGTACTTTTAATAGTTTTGGAAAAATTGATTTAAAAAAAAACATCGCTGGACATGATTAAATGTTCGGGAAAGTCGTCAAAACTTTAAGTGCGTTTCTCTCAAAACGACGTTTTAGGGCGGTTACTACTAGAATTTGTACAAAACCCGGCTTCTGAAGAAAAAGCTGTTTCTGATTTCAAATTTCCAAAAAAAACGATTTTCGAAGTTTTCAGACAAAATCAATATAATTAAGCAGTAAAAGTTATTTATGTACATTTTTATACTGTAATAGACATTTATAAAACACATAAAAGCACATAAACTAAGCTAAAATTGACTCATCTTTATTTTGAAGAACAACATAAGATGTTCTGTAAACAATTCCTTAATATTGTTCTTATTCTAGATAAAAACTTGAATTGAACAAATCGTCTGTCGAGCTTTTTGTAAAAGTTTTTGTAAAACGCATAATACATATCTGCCATGTTAAGCATAGATGCCCTATCTACGTTTCTTAAAAGTGTTAAGATATTAAGATATTAAAATTGTGTGGTGGTTGTACTTCGCAGATAGAAGATTTGAAATGCACTTTTTTACGCCTCACCAGACTGGATGGAAGTTTCTGTTGCCCTGATACAGCATATGAAATGACCATAAATAATAAATTGCTGCAGTCGATTAGTGCCAGCCGTCATAAGCACGCCTCTCGCGCAGAGTTCAAGGTCATGTTATCAGGCTAATGGTCTAATCTAGCTTGAACGAAAATGAACAAAATAATATACGAAAATTCATCGTATTACAGCCAGCATTAACTAAATTAAAATCGCTCCAATCATTGTATTTTTATCAATATTCACAGAGCATCACTCAAGTATTTTTGTGTAAGGCAACATGGACCGAAAAAAGGACATCATGATTCATTCGTATGCTGTAAATCTTCATTTTTATGGTACCTTGCCCGTTTATTTATTAAAAGTTTTGCGCCGTGACCTTAAAAGTGTCATATCTGTAAGTGTTGGTAAACAAGGACCGACGCTCTAAGAGTATTGGACACATATCGTAAAATTTTATATCGATACTTTGTCACTGGAAAACAATAAATTTCGGACACCTCCGAGAGCGTTAGTGGTTATATATCGGTTGTTTGCTATGCCCACTATGTAAATACGCGCGACGAAACACGTTTCGAATGTCTGAAGCCAAGGTGGCGCTACATACACTATTTTGTTTTATGGGAGCCGAGTCTGTCGTGCCATCCGTGTCTTTAAACTGGATTTTTATCTTTACTAGTGATGCAGTATCATCAGTACATTAGTATTTTTCGAATACAACATACTTAGTCATGAATGAGTCTACTCCATGTCGTCGTGTACTGCTGTCGTAGAAAGTATAAATACTATAATTTATTGTTCAATTTGTAAACTGATCGGTCAGGGTTGGATTCTGTGAATTTACACTAATATAGGTTCCTGAATAACTTGGAGTAAAGAGCCAAAATGACCACGGAGAGTATAAAATAATATAGTGAAAGTGTACTATTTTCCATACGTACTTAATACATGTCCGAAAGGCTTAAAGAATTTAAAAGCAAAAAAAAACATATTTGGTTTTACAACAACAAATTTAACTAATCAATTAACTTTTGAGTGTTGACATCTAAGCGTTTTATATATCTTTTAGTACCTAATATGTCGAAATCACAATAATCTAACCTACATACTATCTGACCAACAGTGAACAAAATCTAACAAGTGTAACTGTTTTCTGGTATGCTGTTTTTTCGTTGACTCTGAATTTTTCGTTGACAATTTGAGCCTAGATTTAATTTGGAATTAAAAAATACCATAAACAATTTACACTTCAGTTGGAAATGTGTGAAATGCTCTAATATCTAGACACATAAGATAATTGTGATCAAAAATAATGTTGTAGAACGTCATAAATGATAAAACATATTACCTGTCAAATATCAAAGCCTGCTAGTACAGTAACTATTGAAAATAGGTAGGTACAGAGAACCCCACTGTGGAATTAGAACGCAAGATTTTCTTTCCTGTGGTGTATTAATATACAGGGTGTTCCATTTGGAAAAGGTGAGGTTTATAATGCACACTAAACTGTTATCTTTAATAATAACCAAGATATTAAAATTGAAACTATGTCGTAAAAATCAACAACAAAGTAGGAAGATCAAAATAATTAAAAAACCGCGCCATTCCTGTATTGGAAAACTATACGTGGAAACTAAAAATGAAATAAAAATTATATGATTCCATATAAAATAACAAATTTGTCCGGTGGGCCGGAAGTGGCCTAATTTGAACTTTCAAATACCATACTTAAACAAGTTATGGGGAGAAAGGGTTGATGGGGTAATGAATCCGTAAAGGATAGGGAGTCATAGAGGATAGGGAGTCATATAGGATAGGGAGTTATATGGTATAGGGGTCTCAAGGCCGATATGGTTTGTATACAAGTAGTGGCACATCAAAAACTATTATTAGAACATTTCCTTGAGAAATCCTGTATAGTGTAGAAAGTAGAATAAACTTTTTGTCAGATTTTAGTTATATTTAATGTAAAAATATGTCGTAATAAATTTCGGTTATAGTTCGGCATTAGGAAAGACAATTATTATTACTGATTTTATAAAATTGCTCATCCAAGAAAAAATCTAAAAAGATCTAATAAGAAAAAAAAACATCAACTCAAGCTAACCCTGTACAGGGCGGTTAAATAAATAGTGGTTAAATACACCTCGTTTATTTGAAGTGATAAATTTTGATTTCAATTTGTAGTCTACCCACTCTATCCAAGGTAAAGCAAATACCAAATATTGGTCGTTGAAACGCTCACGTACTCGGGCAAAAGTCAAATGTATTGAATGCCTTTAGAGTTCAATTAATAAAAATAAATCCCAAATAACAATTTATACAAACAATTTTTATTTGAAACTATCAAGAGATTACCTATATCGAAAGTATAATCGCATGTAGCTGATACATGGACATCGATTAAACTATGAAACACGAATTGATGTGCACTGATAAATATACCAACTAATTCATCGTAACTCTAATTACCAACGTATTTATGCAACGTTAAATAATACTCGGTTTATTAAATGAAAATGCTATGAAATGCATAAACTGCAGGATTCCGCTGCAGTTTATGCATGGCACGGATATAATGTGCAATCGTTTAAATGCCCCGTGGTAAACATGTGCTCGTACAGTTAATAATTTGTTGCAACTGATGCCCGTGCATTTATTTATCTCACCGCGTACTGTACTTCTATGTACTGCATGAATAAAATACTCGTTATATTAGGACATAAATTATACGAATAGCATAGTTCCCAAATATTGTGTGGAGGCATGCAGAGATAACGCGATTATTACACAAAATAAAGGTTAACAGGGAACATTATCGTAATATTATGTATTTTCCAACAGTACAACCTCAACGCTCACTCTATTGACGACGATAAATAACTATTTTTTTTAAATTGTGAAGTTGTCTGTTACCATTGTGTATTGTTTATTCTATGATTATTTGAAGGAATAAATGATGAGTGGGTTTGTAAAGAATAGATATTATTAGAAACAAAATATATTATAAAAAATACAAAAGCGTTTATCAAGCGCAACGGTAAACAATTTAAACAAATAACGTGTTAAAGTAAAGTTTGTTATTTGACTCTTATTGCCTGTCTATCTGTGCGTAAATCAATATTGAATTTGATAAGTGATTACAAAATGTGATCGTCGATGTTTCTAAACTGTTTCTTACGGGTGTCTGTAACTCTATTAGATTTTGATAGCGTTGTTTGTAGCCCACGTCTTTCATATAACCCAAAAGATAAGATCTAGGAGAATTAAATCAGTTGCCTTTCCATACATGAGTTTGAAAAGTTTTTACATCATAAAAATTTTATTTACAAACTATAAAAATTTATCTAGCCGTTCAATTAAAAAATGCCTAAACTAGTTACACAAGACTCTCTCCGCTCTCTTTTATACAGGGTGGTTGCAAAACAAGAAATCGTATCTTCAGCATAATTACCGTTGGTAATTTACCGATATTTATAATAATTTAGTATTAAAAAAACTTTATTGTTGTTTTTTTATTTATGTGTATTATATTATTTATGTGCCTGGTTTCACAAACAATAATCAGTTTTAATCCGGATATTTTTATCTTATAACACCGGTACTTTTTATACACTTTTTCGTTATCAAAGCCCCTTTCCATTCCTCAATTCACCTGCCGAATGACATTATTTGAGAGAATAAGCTATTTTTTTGTAATGAATAAATTAGTCGGTGGAAACGAGAGATCGAATTGGAGCAAATAACGCAAATTTTAAATCAGAAATCAGTTACTGTCGAACTCACAATTTAATGAAATGTTCCGGTAATTCTAATTACAAAAAAAGGATCTTTGTTTGTGAAACTGAGCGTTGTTGTTTTGTGAGTCGGAATTACTTAGTATTACAGGCTTAGTAGTTTATACCAATTCTGCTATCAGACTGCCCTTCTATAAATTGCAGACCGAAATAGTAGTTTTGTTGTAAAGCTCTTGATTTCATTTTATTTATTATTTGATGAATTACTTCTATTAAACATCAGAGAATGGATTACCCGGTATGAAAATATAACTTATCATTTTACATTTTTAATTAAGTGGTAATTTAATATTAGAGCGTTGCTATTTTCGCTATAAAATTTAATAAAATTTCTATTTAAAAAATATATATTTGAACAAATTGACCTTCGTCGCATCACATGTGATGATTTATTTATGTTATTTTCGAGAAAGTTGTGTTTTCATGCGAAACTACAGTATGTAGACTGCGGAGTTTAATTTAGAAAATTGTTTTTGACATTGGTCCTGAAAATTCACATTTTTCGGCAAACAGGTATTACTGCAATATTGTGTTCACTGTACCTATTGAGTTTTAAGTTTAGGATGATAAAATATAACTGTACAAATCACTGTACAAAGTCGGTTTAATAATAAAGAAGTTAGCAAAGATGACACTGAAACTTTTGGGCATCTATAAACTTCTCAAATTTTGTACTTTTTACTATTTCAAAAATTACTATAACAACTAGGCTAATAATTTTTGACATTCAATATATGCCATAATCCGGCGTATTATATAATTTTTGTTACACTTCACTGTTCTGTTGAGTTTTTTAAAACTAATAACTTATTTTATGATTATTTATCAAGAAGAGCCGTTTTGTACATATAAGGTAAGTAAAATTGTCCTGCTATTTACAAATTTGGTTCGATGAATCCGGCAAATTCCACCTTCTCAACAGAAGATTAAAAGAAAAATCAACTGTTAAGAGTAAACATGAATGTCCTGACATGCTTTTCTTCCAATCATTCTGAAGTTTAACAGTTCTAAAGCTATATAAATCGTTATCCCTAGATATACAGTTATATTCTAATAGATCGCAAATATATGCAAACCCCCATTCCATTAGAACCCTTGTAGACAACCAAAGACAAAACCGACAAACCCATCGACCATGAAATTACCGCTCTTCGCCGTGTTACCGAAACAAGCGCTTCACAATTACAAAATTCCTGCCTTAATCTAATACCACCGAGTCCCCTTCAGCACTAAATACCGTCCCTTTTTCCACCTGTCTCCACACACCGTGACAAGTGATAATTTTCAAATCCGCACCATCGCATTACAACACACAACAAACGGTTCAGTAGCGAAAAGACATCGGACAGAGAAACACGTCAACACACGGAGTTGTATTTTGTTAGATTTGCATAGTAAGAACTTTTATTTAGATCTGTTCCTTTGTAAATCACTAATTAATCTTTACTCTTCTCCATTGTTACAGAGATCGAGATAACGCGCGAAGATACTCCCACCGATAATGGTCTGTTGAACTTCACGAACGCAGAAGACGCCATGGCAATTTCGAAGAGTGTCAGTTGAGATTACGAATACCACAAACATGGACGCGGCGATTATCGAGGACGCCGCCGATAATGCAGAAATCTGCGATGTTAAAATTCGCGATTTAGACGATGTGGCCTTGCATAACGAAGACACCAGCGTAGAAATCTTCTTACCGATGAACAGCTTCACCAACGATGATGTCCATGAGATAGAATCACAGATAAACGAGATCGTGCAACACGCTGAGGTGCTTGTCAACTCCTTACTTATTGGGGATGCTTTTCGTTTCGCTGCGGAGTTTTACGAACTCCACGAGCACATATTAGAAGCCCCGGAAGAATTTCGTACGGAATTCACAGAGCAAGGTCGAGGTGACGGGAACGAGGCATCATTAGAGCAATGTCGCCAAAAGTTATTTGAACCAGAACGAGCGTTCGCGGAGCATAACCACGATAATGGGAGCGGGCCGGAAGCAGTCCCGAGCGGGTGGCCAGCTCCGGAGGAAGTAGAAACCTGTGAGAACGAAACTATAACGAAGGAGGAACCGCCGCGCGTACACCGTGTGAATATCTCGAACGAACCCCAAGAAAATATCGAATTCGACACCACAAGTTTTGATGACTTAACCCACCAAATTGATGACACCAACGCCGTGCTTAAAGAAATACGAAAACTCTTCAATGAGAAACTAGAATCATCACTAGATAACCTAGTAGAACACGAACAAACCAACGCAATCGATAGCGCTAGGGATTCCTCATTCCAAACTAGAGATAAGATATCAACTCGGCAGATAACGAATGAGTACGCGCCAAGCGATTCACCTTTCACAAAAACAAACGAGCATCGCGGAGGTAGCACGAGTGGGCGGCCAAAGGAACCGGAATTAGTCAATGATGCAGCTAATGCGCGACCTTGTGACACTGTGCCGTCCGCTAAAAACACAGTCTCCAGTGATGGTGATGATGTAAAGCGTTACGGACAGTTTAATGAAGACAATCGTCGCGAGAGCGGCTTAATCAATGGTTTAAAGTGCGACCTCGACAGTGAACTTGACGACAACGAATTGGACTTGCGCGAGTTGTTCGAAATTTGCGATTCCTTACGTGGTGTGCTCCAGGGTAGCGATGATTACAGGAATAAGTTAAATAGAGAAGAGAACATGTTGTCTTCGGTCAATTTGAAGACTATCGTGGAGGAAGAGGACGAAATTGTTTATTCTGGTGGTAATAATAATAAATTAATGCGGAACAACAATGTTGTTAACCTTCCAGAGGAGTTACCGAGCGTCCCACGTGAACTACCCGAACCAGCTGTAGTTATCGATGAAGTGTCTTTGAAAAATACTAATAAATATAACTACGAAAGCTATTTTGATTCTCTTTTGTCTAGTCCATCATTTGCAAAGGGTTCTTCGCGTCTTAAAGCTCAACTCCCTGATCAATTGAGTCTTGAGGTCATCAGCGCCAAGCTTAACGATTTAGATCTAAATCAGGTGCTGAAGTATCGAAAATTTGATGATTTGGGGAACAATCTTGATACGTCGGACGAAAGGGAGATCCAGGAAGATGCTGAGTTTGAATTCATTGAAGAATTGTTGAGAAGTCTAGAGAACGAGAATGATGATACAAATAAAGATGGAAATGCACCTGGGGACATGCGGAGGCCACTGGAGACGTTGGATGAGGTTGAAGAACCTACAATAGAAGAAGTTGAAACTAATAACGAGGATATATGCAATAATGCTGCGGTTATTGCTGGTGTGAGTAATGACTCGAAGAATGTATGTGAAAGTGGTATCGAAACAGGCGATGTGGACAATATGAACTGTGGTAACGTGCCAAATGACAACGGTAAACCGTTAGTCAATGATGTGGGGACTAATTTAGTCCAGTCTACACCCACGTCCAGTGACCAGAGTGCTGCCAGACAATGTGAGAGTGCTATGGTGGGCGACAAGGTTGAATTTTCGACGGCGGAGCGAGCATGGGGCACCTCCGACGACGGTGGTCGGTGTGACGGCGGTGCGTGCGCCACGACGAAGACGCCGACATCGATCCGGACCGACGGAGTCGAGCGCGACGCGCAACCACCGGGGTGCAGTCGCGAACCGACCGCCAAGGTCTGCACTGCGCCCGATACCACATCAGCGAGCGGCGCGCATCTCCAAACACAACAATCTATAACCTTAAAAAGTGACCGGACGGAAGAAGCGGCGAAAAGTGCGAGTGCGGTCTCGAATCTCAGCTGGGGCTTCAGGAACGGCCGTCTAGTGTTCGACGTGCCCTGTGATCAAAGTTGTAGTGACGATGAACCATCCTCGAGTAATGTTTTGAAGAGTAAAGACCTCAACAAGAAGTCGCCAGAGGGCAGGTTGAAGTTTTTAGAGGAGAAGCTCAAGGAGGCTGGAATAACCGATGGTAGGAACGAGGAACCAGCTATAGGTCTTCAAACTTCCTCTTTCGAAGACCCTGATTCTTCGGAAGAAGACCTCATCCCTGAAGACCCTGAAGACCTAACCACCTCCTTCTGCGAGTTCGACCCACACACCATCCATAGATTCCAGAATTCCTCAAATTTCTTTGAAATCTACGATGAGTTAAACGAGGAAGGCGTTGAATACGAGGAAGACGAGGAATACGAACTAGACGAGCAAGACGATCAAGACGATCAGGACGATCAAGACGAACAAAACGAAGAAAACAAACAAAACAAACAAAACAACCAAACAACCACAATGAGAGGAGACGGTGGGATGGGAACGAACGAACGGAAGCAGCACAATCCAAATCGCGATAACCTGAAGTCATTGCTGAAGAAGCCGGGAAGGAACAAGGAGAAGAAGAATCGCGTGATCTTCAACGAAACGAAGAACGAATTTTTCGACGCTGATTATATAATATTGATCAGGGAAGAATGTGATTACGACGAGGAAGATGACGATGGCGTGTGCACCTGTAACCAGCACGAGATGGTGCGCCTTACGTGTTGTGAACCGAACTGTAATTGTAACGTTTACGAGGGTTACGATCCGACACCTCAGAGTCCTAAGTTTGCTCCTCCTTTGGAGTTTGTGGATGCTGTTACGTTGAGTCCTCCGGAGGAGTACAAGGATATGGAGCTGGAGGAGCAACAGCTCTTGGCGCTGCAACAACAGATGGCCAGGAGAGGCCAAAGGGCTCCAGTGTGCAGAGAATGCAGTGCTTCACATGATGATGAAGGTAGGACTTGTTTATAACTTTGCTCTTTGTGTAATATCATTAAAAGCGTAATAACAATAAGACTGCATGAGTCAACGTATCCAATTATGTCCTGACCTTGATATGAAAATGTAATTTTCAAACGAAACTTGCACACTAACCAGGAAAATTATGTAATCAATTACAATTACAACAGTTCAGCTGGAATGTTAATTTAAACAGTTATTATGTGCAAGTTTAGTCTATTTTGATCAGCCGACATTCTTACGGTATATTTTTGCGGTAGGACTGGACATTGTTGATAATATAGGTAATTTGTAATGTCACCCGGTAACTGTTAATTCATAACGCACGAATGATTTTGAATTTAATGCCATTGTACGAGACAACAATTATGGCTCGTAGAAACAATGGCCCTGAATGAGTATTCTATTGTGAGATTTTCTCGAATAACAAAGTATGGTGCTACCTAAACACATTATAAATAACGGTGATTTCATGAAAGAGAATTTGTTTTCCTCTGGCGGTTTTCGAGTGTAAACTTCGTCTGGAAATAGCGGAAAACATATGCGGTCTTTATATTGAAATTCTTATCTGAATTATCAAGATGAATACGTTTTGTTTTCATAGAAATGATACTGGTTGTAGTTGTATGAGCAATTTGCGGTGGAATAATAGTTTGGTTGCTTATGTGTATTTTGATAGTTTTGATTCCATTGTTTACCTCCGTATCTATAAATTTTTATAAACTATGTATATAATAAAACAGTAAAGTGGTATATATAAAGAGGCTCAAGATAACTTGATAGGAATATTATTTTTAATTATTTCTGTGATTACATTTAGTACTAGAAATTCAGTTTGTAATTGAAGTTGATGTACTTTACTAAGTGTAGGACAAAAAAGCGGACAATAAGTGTTTTGCTAAATACCTTTTGTAATCTAACGGATTTTGACGATTTTTTCAGCACATTGTAACCAAAGGTTTTGAAACACTTGGACCGTTTCTCTGTTACTCTGGTACTCGCCTCATCTACTCGTCAACATTTTCTTTTTTGAGTCATGCCTATTTCTGAAAGTCTTTTAACCCAATAAATAATTTTCAGTAAAGCTCTGAAAATAAGAACTCAGATCATAAACACAAAATTACATTTAAATGAACTGTTGTTTTATGTTGCAAAAAACTGCAAATCCTTGCTTATTAACGGAAACATAGGATATACTTTGGAATATACTTACATTTGTCAAAGTTGCCCAATTTATGATGTTTTTTTTATAAAAAGGTGTCTATGGTTTTCAAAAAATTGTATTTTACGTTTTAAAGTTTTTTTACTTTATCATACGCAGTATGCTAAAGTATTGTAATCATGCCGAAAAAAAAATTGAGATTTTAGCGGAAATAGGTCTTTTTGGGGCCCCTGAACATTTTTGACCAAGGTACAAAAAAATGTCTGTGTGTGTGTGTGTGTGTGTGTGTATGTGTGTGTGTGTGTGTGTGTGTGTGTGCGTATGTGTGTACTCGATTTTTGTGACGACGATTCCGGAGAAACTACTAAAGGTATCGGGACGAAAGTTCATATTTAGAAGTTTTATGACTAAACTTAGAGCTGAAAAGCTTTTGGTTCAAAAGGGTCCAAAGGAACTGGTAGTTTATTCTAAGCCTTTTTCAAGGATTTTGCAGATGAGCCGCCATTTCTGTAATTTCTTCAAAATAGTTAAATAATAAATTAAAGCAGAGGAAATTTTGAATAATTTATGCCTATGACATTTTTTGGTAAAATTAATAGTTTAGCTGCAAGAGCAAATTCTATTTGATCGAGATCGGTCGCATCTGCATTGATATGAAACTGCATAGTAGCCAAGATTTTGACAAATATTTTTTTTGTGCTGTCACCACAGAAATGTCTATGGCTGTCACCACGCTGTCACACTCGGAGAACCGCATGGAACGTCATCTACAGTGTCATGAACGAATATAAATCTGTCAGAATTTGAATTAGCTTTTTAAACTTGTCATTTCGTAGAAGTGGTATCAACCTAACATTTTCTATACCGAAATATAACCATTTTTGATTTTTTTTTAAATACGTGTTTCTCAAAACGCAACACAAAAACGTTGATGTCACTCCTGCCGAAAACTACATAGCGCGACTCGCTCACATGCGACGACGACGCTCCGCCATCGGTGACGCGCCGCATCACCGCTCGTTGTGCTATTCCGTACTTTCGGCACTTGTGAGATAAACAACTATTATTCTGATGACAGTAGGTAGTGTCAAATGCTGATGCTTTGACAATACCTTCGATTGATACTATTGACTATCAAAATATCTGTCAAATCCTGGCTAACTAGTTTAATTTTAATGCAGACACGATTTATCTCCGTAAAATAGATTCTCATGCAGCTAAACTATTAATTTTATATATTGTATGATAAAGTCATGTGCCTGGCCACATCAGATTTTTTACTAAAAAACCACAAACATAAATTCCAACTTTTGTTTCTCTAATTGACGCCATATCGTATTTTGATTTTCTTTAAAGCTATTCAATTGCACAATTCCCTTTTGAGTAGTGAAACAATTTTAAATAATAATTTTATATCGAAAGTTAAGAACGCATTCAAGTTTGTATTTTCAGAATAACCGTTTTAGTTGTTATAATATTCGATTTTATTATTATTTTGGACTAAGTCCTAATATGGAGCAATATTGCATGATAAATGTCTAATATTGGGTTGATAATAAATTTTTTCCACCTAGGTCGTTTTTCAGTAATGAGATGAAAATTATCAAAATCAATAAATAAGTCAATTATAAAAATTATTGAACAGGCTTTATATTTAAAACCATATATTATTCCAATACAATATAATACTGCAAAATCAAAAGATTCATTTGGATTAAAATGATTACAAATTACCTTTTATCACGTGTTTAAAAAACTATGTCAAACTACCAGTATCTAGTCCTGTATCGTAAAGAATTTATCCTGTAGAAACAAGATATTGACAATATAAATATGTTGTCATTTTGCACTGGTATTTTGCAAAACATTTTGTCCACTGGTTGTTTTGGAACACACTTTTGGAACACAATTCTCGCGTATTATTTTGTGCATACTTCTACTAAAGTCGGTTAGAAAATGTATGGCATCGTCTATAGTAAAAGTGTACATTTTATTGTTTGTGGATACTTCTACTATAGTGATATTTCATGTATCTTTCTTATGAGTTACTTTATTGTATAAAACTAAATTCTACGAGCCAATAATCATTTGATGATAACAGTGTACAGACATATGCATAAAGTGCATCCGGTGCGATAGCACTAGCTACAAATTCCTGTGCAAACACTATCAACAATAGATAGACAAAGCCATAACAATGGCAAGGACCTACATAACCAAACGATTCATGTCTAGATATGCAAATTCTCATTTCAACGAATAGCTTCTACTGACGCTTATGAAAACTCCTCACGCATCATATACATGTTGTACTCCAACTTCCGTTACAACCGTTTCGTCCACAGCCACATACCAATGAGCCGGCAAAAACTAACCAAAAAATTTGGGTCACGCCCGTTAGAATTGAGTAGTCCGCGTTTGTTTTTTTCTTCGTTCACTCTTAAATTTAAGTGTACAGTGATTAGAACATTAGATAAACTCTGAGAAAATTGGTCAATAAGGCGATTACTGAGGCCGTAACTGCCGTTATAATTAATATTAATTGCGTTATGATGACGTTTAACGACCGCCTGCCGGGCCACTAAATTGAACCGTTTCTGCAGTACGTCGAGTGTCACTAGACGGCACTAGTGATGCGGCGGATAGCTGTATAATGGGATGTCATGAAGAGTATACCCATAGAAATAGAAGCCGATGCTCTCTCGGGTTGTTTTATGGTCAAGTGGTATGGAAACGTCCAATTTGTCAGTCGTAGGTACACCTACGCTTAGGTATTCCGTTGGGGTTTGGCTTATTTTGAAACCGTCTGCGTTTACACTACTTAATATTATTCGCTACTACGCTAGTAGTGTTAGTACTATTAGATTCGTTTTGTTTGAAGATGCGCCTATAACTTTTAATGAAACATAAATGTTCTCGACTCCTCTTTAAGTTGTGTTAAAGTCCATAAACACCTTGGGTAATAAAGCTGGCAATGTAGGTGAATGATCAAGGAACATACGTGTTTAGGTGTTTTACGATTGTGGTTTTAAAAACTTAAAGGCGGCATAACATATTCGTGTATTTACCTTTACATATACCCTATACTAAAACAATATGCAATGTTTTAAATTTTAAGGTTTCATAGTTCTAGGATTTGTATATGGTGTCCAAGAAGTATGGGAACCCAGGTTACATTAACATGAATGTTACATAGGCTTTTATAGGAAGTAACTGAAAATTCACTCAATTTTTATTACATGTGTGAAACTACAATTGAAATTTCCTATTTAATGAGTCTGAGAATGGATCTATTGTAGGGCTGTTTGGCATTAGTCTGACTGGGTGAGGATGTTGTTGATTTGAAGATAAACAAAAACAAAAATTTGTGTGGAAATTTATCACTTATTTATAAAAAGAGTTTTAGTTTTGTTTTGTTTTAGTTTCTTAATACTGTCTATTGATATAAAATAACTCTGGCCAATTGCTCGGTAGAGTTTTCTGTCATTTAAATTAAAAAATAAAATACCAGTATTTTAAACTAATAAATTTACAAGTTGTTCCACTTTTTTTCGCCGCAAAATTTGTTTTTTTTTAATAAATGTCATTCTGATTAAAACTTTTCGTATGGACTTAATTGTTTTTTTAAATCCATAAAATGTAACATCAAAAAATAATTAAAGTACACTTCAAACAATGCAAAAACGTAAAAAGCACAAACAATTACTATAACAGCATTAAAAGTAAGTAAACCTACGAATAATACACGTAAATATCATTCTAATTCAAAAGTTTCATGTCGACTTGAAGACAAAAAAAATTGTTTTGTTAATAATTCAAAACGGCTGCAACTTATGAATGAATAAACAACATAAACAAGTCTATATGACACTTTTTGCTCAGTATGACATTTACCATCTGGAAAAATGTTTAGCTTTGAGAAAGTCGAACCACCTGTATAAGAACTAAATAGCTAAAAATGGTGTAAATTGAATCATAATTATGTACTTTTGCAAATTAACCATACATTTGAAGTACGTATATCATTAAATACACAACTTAAAATGCAATAACTGAAATTTAATAGACTAATTATATCTAATTCTATATGAAACCTTTTACTCAGTATGACATTTACCTATCTGGAAAAATGTTTTGCTTTGAAAATTAAAAACGACTTACAAGTCAAGACAACTTACAATTATACATAATATCTAAATAACTAAAAACGGTGTAAATTGAATCACATTTTTAAAACTATTTACTTTGAAGACAAATAACGTTTTTGTCGATCTATGGATACCTACTAACATCTAGAACAATCATACCATGCAAAGATTTACAAGACAAAAACTAAAACTTGGTTTCCTTTGCATTTGTGAGAAAGTATTGCAGAAAGTAACATTACATAATTATGCAAGAAAATCAGCACGGAATAGGCAAGGAAATCCGCAATTTACCATTTCCATACGCCGTTGTACTGATCTATTCGCTTGAATATTTTTGTGACAATATTTTAAAATAGATTACTTAACTACGCACTTCATTGCATGGCCATTTAAAAAGCATACACTCGCCTTCGGTTCATGTTG
Source organism: Melinopterus prodromus (assembly GCA_964023965.1). Taxonomy (NCBI): domain Eukaryota; kingdom Metazoa; phylum Arthropoda; class Insecta; order Coleoptera; family Scarabaeidae; genus Melinopterus; species Melinopterus prodromus. The sequence goes on from OZ030393.1 coordinate 65,004,631, forward strand.
CAAACATCATTCTCATGAGCAATTACTTTATCATTGAATAACATACAAATTTCTACTAATTCTCTAATATTGTTAGTGAGATACAGTCAACCTTTACCATATTGACATACATCGGTTTTTTTCACAAAAGACAACAGGTTTTAATCATTAGGGATGATATAATAAGAGCTAGATGCATCAAGCGTAAATATTTTGCCTGATATAATTGTAGTAGAAACACGCCAGTCTGTGGGATGACTGGCAATTTTAAAGTCAGCACACTCACCGTGACAATGAACAACCACCAGACCGAAGAGTACGTAGCTCATCCATTCATCCTGTCGAAATCTACGGACATGGAAAATCTGGTACACCGGATGGATTCCTCTAATCAAGAACAATAGACAATGGGCAGACATCATGGCCAATTTTACACCTACTTACCTTTTGGAACTTTAAAAACACCAAACAATTAATGTTCACATCGACATAAAATAAGCAAATCTTTAGCAAGCTAATTCTTTCGACTAATGTAAGTATAATTAGCATAATTGCAATCCATATTTTGTGGTTCACGTTGGTAGTATTAGTACAGTTTGTCAGCTGTACATAATACACAACTAATGGTACTTAAACGGGACATAATTTACAAGCAGCGACAAATTATTACTTATAGATTTCCGTTTGTATTCCAGGACCTGTTCCTATAGGTGCAATAATTTTGCTGCAGATCGCTGCAATTTCAGATAGCTTAATCGGTACGCATACCTATGCTATGCCATGCTTACTGCAGCTGAAACAATTTCCTCGCATAGTTTCGATACCTTCATCGGATCGAGCAGATTCCTAGCGAATCGGAGATTATAGAGACGAAATATTTTGCTGAATGCTAAAGATTTTATTGTCGTACAGTTTCATCCCTTGATCTAACTAAGTTTTTTTTACTCACTTGATGCAAAGAAATTTGTTATAGATTCATCATTACATCATTACCTGTGTCTGCGACATTTTTGGGTTATTCTACCCTAAACTACCGTCACTTGCCTCGTCTGAAATCGCTTATAATTTCTTCAAACTTAGCATTTACGTATTTTGAATGCCGTTGAATCCGAATATAGCATTATATTTCAGAATAAAAATGGCAGATGCAAAAAGGCGAACTTTAATTGAAAATATTAGAAATCTTTGGCCAAATCTAGTTTAGCATTTTTACTAGTTTTTAAGGACGCTGAATCAAAATAAAGCTAAAAAGTGCATAACGGATTGCGTTTCTGGTGCCATGAAGCGATAAAGCAATGTTTGTTGAACATACGGTAAAAGTTTCAAGTTTATCTGTCAAATAATTTTGGAGTTATCTATATCTAAATTTTAATTAGAAAGTCCTATAAATATGTATTTTGGATTCAGCGTCCTCAAAAATACATAAACATTCGAATAAATATGATTTTGCCAAAACTACCCTTAATTTTCATCTTTTAGTGCGTTATTTTGGATCCGCCATTTTGAATTTTACAATTTTTATGCCAGAATTAGATTCAGTGTCATTCAAAACACCAGTGTCAAGTTTGAAGGAGCTATGAGCGATTTCAGACAAGGTAGAGTACTTTGGGTAAAATATCCTAAAAAAGCAGACATTGGGTTAATAATCTTCACAAGAAAAGTTGACAAGAAAGTGTACATCTTTAAGACAGATACATATTATGCCTGAAGCCATTGTCGTCAGGTGTTTGTCTGAATGTTTGGCTTTCTGAGGCATGCCGTGTATATAGCATGACTTGTAATCAATCCGTAACCTGTTTGCTGTCGTTGGGTAACTACTCTTCCGTTTCCGTCCGTATTGTTCCACTTGGGCGACACCTGAAACGCCCATTGTCACTGCAAGTGAGTTCCAATGTAATTGGAGTAAAATGGGATGTGGCAAGGACGTGAGGTTTTCAAGCGGGTAGTCGGGTCATATTTCAATAATGAAACCATACCAGCGGCATTTCTAAACAGTATGCTACCCGATCACCAATATTACCAATAGCAATCGCCCAATTATAGTTTCCTGCATATTTGTTTAGAGGATTTTCCAATTTAAATCCAAGTGACATAAACGCGTTCTTAGGTTACCAAATGACTAAAAACCTAACATCTTTATCATACTGCGTATAATAAAGTAAAAAAACAATGCTGTCATATGTTAAAAATAATATTGACGGATGAAAATTGAATATGATATAAATATGTGTTTCAGTATTTTTTGAAATAACAAACCTTTTCAGAAAATGTTCCATGTTTCCGTACTGTGTACACCCACCCTACATGTTTTTGTTCTTGGCTATATAACGTCATGCAGGTTCATTAAAAATTTTGGCATAACATAGCATTTAGGATTGGAATTTCAAAGCAGAACGCAGGAACTGTGTGGCATTATTGGATAGATAATTAAATAAAAAACAAGTTTTATTGAAAAAAGTTTTTCTTTAATCACACAAGTCTGATACCGGAGATTCTAAGCCTTGTAAGTCAATTTTTGACAGTTAACTGTCAAAAGAAGGAATTTTTTCCATGATCTTATATCATATGGTTTATTTCGCAGACCATGAAATTGTTTTACAACAAAATATGTTTTATTTGGAACACCTAATACTTGCCTATGAGTCATATCCACAAGGAATGCAACCAACAACCAACCTACTTGCATTCTGCCAAATATTCTTGCATGACATGCATTTTCTTACGAGAACAGTTGACAATAACAAATCTCGCCGAGCATGACGCACAAAATCATCTCCCCGGTCTGACCTTATACATCAACGTCGACCTTTCATTTAGGAACGCGTCGTGCGAATTCAAATCATAACTTTCCTTGATTGGCATAACTAATAATTCAACAGGAATTACAGCATACCCACGCTTTGTTGTTCAATTAAAATCCACTCTCCCAGGTGTTTCACGTAACACGTAAAAAGTGCATTATGCATGAAGCCACGAGACATTGAAACGAGTCAACACTCAACCAAGAAAAAAAAACAAATGAAAAATGTGTAATGTCTATATTAACGAACCGTTCCTTTGATTGTCTTTCGAATTTTCGTGGTTATTTGCGGACAATGAAACGTGTAGTTGTTGAAATAGGGCCGCGGCCCAAACAATAAACGGCCATACGGTACATAAGTCGTCGAAACAATAGCGACGCAGATCGATTTGTACGTATTAGCATATTTATCAACATTGACATTCAGGAATGTTTTGAATATTCAATTTTGGGGACGGAGCTACATATGAAACGTGATTCGCGCCTCATGCTAATGTACTTAATTGGTAATTGCTAACGAATCATCCTCAATACTAAATAATATAGTCCTAATACGTTGAGCGAATAATAATATACGTCACAGATTTTTGGACATAAAATGCATAACGGAGGAACTGGATTTCATAGAATCCTTGGAAAAGTCTCAAGGTTTAACTGAGCTTAAAATACGGTGGTTCTTGGAAATAATGTACGCGGTTTCACCTGTGCCACTTTTAATTCAATTAAAATCATGATTTTTAAGTTTCAAGCTATCTTAAAAGCACCATCAGTTTGATAACGCACCACCTCGTCTCTCCCCAAACTCTTCATAAAAGAAAATGATGTGCAAGCCACTTCTCCTTAGAAATGGCATGTAAAACTTGACAGTCTTGGCCACAGGTGGTCGCTCTTTGTTTATATTATTTTATGGCATGCAAAAAAAACATAAACTGTGCCATGACAGGTACGTCAGACTTACAAATATATGAGTAAAAACTCTGTGGTTGAGGCATAAAGTTTATTTTATTCATACGAAATATAATGTATTAAGTATAGTATTAAGTTCTTGCTCACTCTAGCCGCCTGCTTGAGACTTTTATTCTTATGAGTTTGCGCATTTTCTTCAAAATATTGAGCCAAAAGTATATACTTATTTTTATTCATACAACCCAATGTTTTAATAATGAAGCACAGTTTTACGAATTTTTGTTGTTAGTAAAGTTAGTAAATCTAGTAATAGTATATTATTTGACGGACACTTAATTAAGGATATAAATCGCGAGCATTAAGGTTAATCATGCGAGCGTTATTGCCTATTATTCAAAATTGACCATTCAACCAACAAAACCTGAAAATGAAAAAGTTGCTTCTTTTTCAACGGCATCTTTCCGAAATGTTATATGATCAGCAAAACAAATATCGTATTTACCTTTATAATTTAAAATAAATATGTTTCGGTATCGCTACAAGTTCTGAAAGACATAAGAAACTTTGAATTCATAAATTAAAAAGATCGCACAACAATATATTTAAAGAACCTTTATTTTCTCTGGCTTCTTCAGTTTAATTATTAACTTTTTTTTAATCAATTTTCTAGCGTAGTCAAATAAACGGCAGATTATTATTATTATTATGAACTAAGAAACGAGATGAAAGATAAATAAGTTTGGCAACAACAACAAAGAATACAAAACAAATTACAAATGATTCCAGCAAGCATTTTTCTAATCTGGCTGAATATAGTCTGTGAACAAAATTCACTGAAAAAAAAAATAAAAACAGACTAAATTCACTGTATACAGATTCTTTAGATGATATTTGTTTGATTTTTTCTTGTTAGTTGAGGTTCCATAATTGTCTACCGTAATTGTATTTTTGACGAATTCCAAATCTAAAAATGTTCTATAACTTAAAAGTTTAATGACTCTTTTGTCACTCAGCTGTCTGCAAATTTATTGTAGAATAACAACAAAACTATTTGACACAAAGTTCGAAACAATGGCAGCCGGTAATTGTTTTCCTGGTCATGATAAAAAAACGAATTTTGAAAAAATTAAGACGCACGGAAAGAATTTTAATTAGAATCACATTTCTCTAGTCTGAAAAACCTGAAATTTCCAATGCTAATAATTGGATGACTATAATATTATGACAATATATTCGCGTGCTGCTAAAATACCAATATTAACAGGGAAAAACTTGGAAAATTTTGCGCAAATGGTTCTGAAATAATTATTTAACATGATATCGTTTATTTTGACTGTCTTAGATATTTATTTTAGTACTTACTTTTCCTTCAAGCTTCCACGACATTATGTTCAAATAGTTAAAATGTTTTGTATTGTCTTGTAGAATGCTTGTTGTAAAGTCAAACATGTAAATTACCACATATGCTTCACGCACACAGAGAAAAGAATGCTCAATTCAAATAAAATTGGTTTGCATCAAAACAACTGTTGATTTCCATATCCACGAAATAACTATCCACTTCAACCGAGACAATATTTTCTCAGTACAAATGTGTTAAGTGCTTCGTTCGAGATAAAATTAGTTGCAACGAGTAAACTATTGACTTGCACCAAATAGTCATCAACTCGAAAGGACTATAATGTTGTTTTGAATGAAACTTTGTAGTATTATTTCAAATATTTTAACATTTGGACCAAACTAATATTGTTTTAATGCAACCATATGATGTCTTAAAGAGAGTAATAGAGCTATCGGAATAAGTAATAGGTTATTTTGCTTGGAAGAACCAATGTTTCAGAGAAAGATTTGTAATTTTGGTTCAACACCTTTAGTGTTCTGAATAGAGTATTTTGTTCTCAAAGCAAGTAGGTAACTGTCATTTTAAACGAAGTGCGTTAAAAATTCAAAGCAAGTAATAGTAATTTACATTCAACATAATATATTGATTTGAAGTGAATGTTTTTGTTGTTTTGTTAAAACTATCTACCGCTGCTGCAAAGGTTACATAAAAAATAAGTCTATCAAAACAAATGCAGAAAGAACTACACGATTATAATAGCACATTACTTTCTTAATTATATTTACTAGCAAGAATAATTCTTCTGGCTGACAAATCTAATCAAAACATAATATGTGGTATTACATCAAAGTTCTTTAAGCAATTATTTTGTAAGACATATATTTTTTTTAGTCATGTAGCAAAGACAATGGGTAAAAAAAGTTCATATATACCAATACATTAATTTATTATAAAAATAAAAATACATTTCAAACAAGTAGGTGTCATACTGATATAAACCCAATAACTTGTTATAAAAGAAAAAAAAAATACATTTAAAATACAATCAAGAATACAAAAAAAAATGTCATCCTGATACAGTAATTAGTACAGTTAAGAGCTAAGCAGTCAACAAGACTTGATGGGCCTTTCTGCAACTGGCCATTATAATACAGTTTCTCACCTTAGATGTTTCTAAATCTCCTCTTAGCTTCACCGCTTCCCGGAAAACAATCCGATCTCCAATAGCCGGAATAAGTTCTTTTATATCTTCTTCTGTAAGTTTTGTTATGTTTTGCACAGTTATTTTATGGTCTGCAAACATAGAATGCACATAGTGTATTAACATTCGCATAAAAAGTAGATATACGCATATACTTACTGTCAAATATCGTTTTAAGATGATCTGATGAAATTGAAAAATCATCCACGCTGTCCATTATCACATGTAAAACTGCAGATACAATCAAGCGTATATCAAAGCGACACTGCTTACCACTATAACCAATATATTTGCATGGAGTTAACGTTGTGAGGGTTGTGAGTGAGACTGGAGAATGTAGTCCTCATATACTGCGTATCTAAAAACTGTCGCCGTTCTACGTCGCGTCAGTCTGGTGCCACAAACCGCGCAAACTCTTAAGTTTTCCGCACAATGAAACCACCCGATATTTTAAACTAAGCATTTGGTTACTTGGTTCACACAAAACGTCTCTTGCATGAACCAACTAATTTTACTTGATTTGAACACCATATTTTACATATATGATCTTGTTTCAATGCAATAGTTGTTTTCATTGGAATATATTGAATTGTTCAATGCAACACACTATATTCTTAAAAGAACTCATAAAAACTTTTAAAATTATCCAATGTAGTTTTACTTGGAAACAAAATGTTGTCGCTTCAAAGGAGAAATTTGTGAGTTTTGATTCAAAAAGCTCATCTAAATTGAAAAATTTATTGATTTGTTCGGAGTAAATTTCGGCAAGACAACGAATGTCTTAAACATTTCTCTGTGTGCGGGATTGATTGAAATCGTTCAATTTTCATCTCCCCAAGGGTCTATTAAATGTAATTATTGCCTTCATCTTGCAGTTGTAACAATAATTATAGCGCTTTCGCATTTTGCACAATTAAGCATGAGTATTTTTCCATTTACAATACCACTTGCAGACAATTTATTATTACCATTCATTTTGTACAATGTGAGTTTTTACAAGAAGTCTAACTTGCAGCACATTACGTTTCAAACATCAATATTTTAATCCAAAAGTTGGTAATTTCTAATCAGAATTCCTCATGTTATCCTAAAAAGGAACATTGTACAATTGTACAAAAGTATTCCTAATTTCTAGCAAATAAAAAAAAAGGTTACACATCTGAACAAACGATGGTAATTGAACGAATAAATGAAATCCTTTCATGGTAACGAACCCCTAACAACGAAAAAGTTCTGATCATTCACGGGAACACACACACAAAAAGAAATGTTACGGTCATTTGTTAAAATCCGGAAGTGGCGAGCCCGGAATAACAGATGTTACGCCGATAAAGTAAGGCTTCCGACCCTTTTTGGGAGTCGTTTTATTAAATTTTGTTCTCGCCGGCTTGTCCCTTTCTACACCATTTACATATTGTATTCTTACTTACATCCCGCTTGAATGTGATATGATCTGAACATAGGGAGTTCGTAAAAACGAGATAGAAATCGAAATAAAATTTACCCTTTGTTGGAAGAAAATATAAACAGCGGGTTTTCGTTATGATATATAAACTAAAACTAAAAGAAATATTAGAACTAAGATGGTACAAAAAATAAATACTTTGGTAGGTTATCATTCCACAGTAAATCAAATTAAAATTCGACTAGATAACTGAGTTAAATATTTTAAATGAAAGTTTATGTAATAACACACTATGTACGGAATAAATAATTATTTATTTGTAAGTATACAAATCAACTATTCAAACAAATCACTTCCTCATTCGTCACACATTTGAAGATGAGTTCCAAATTCTTTATACAAATTATTTTCTTTTTCCTTTTTTTGGAATCTTAGCTTCGGGTAGAGCAGTGGTTCCCAAAATGGGGAGCGCTAACAGCATTTCTTCGAAAAGAAGACAAAAATTGTGGTTTAATTTTCTTTTTTTTATAAATTCTGGACATATCCAATTTTTACGTAAAAATTGTTAATTAACATGTATAGTTAGAGTATAAATTTTACGTGATTTAGGGGTTTCAAAATATCCGATGCATTATTTAAATGGAGATGCAATAGAAAAGTCAGTAATAAACATACTCTAAACATAGGGTATTTATATTATACAATATCAGATTTTTTCAATACATACTTATTTAATTGAAAAATCCAGTAAACCGTACCCTCATATCGCACTTTATAGGACCGATACCATAAAAAATCGCACAGTCACAACAGTTTCAAAAGTGGCTTTGAACAAAAAGTGAATCACACAATGTTTTTGCCAGATTATAAAAAGTAGACAAAGGAATATGAGAGCCGGTTTTTTTCAGGAATATTCAACAAAAGGCACACGCGAACCTATTTCAGCTCTGCGCGCTGAAACTAAATTAAAAAATCGCAAGTGAGTCGTGTTTTGTTCGTCGAAGCCGAAACCCGCAAATTGCAAATTGAATTTACAAATTTGTTTAATGCGGCGCAGTGACCAGCAAGCATATAAATCAATAGGGCTTGCATTAAAATGAATATATATATATGAGCCACAAAATGGAACACATTTTGTTTTATAACGATTTTAACAGTCTATCAATCTGCTGGCAGGTGTCTAAAATCTGTTGTTACTGATGAAACGGTTTTTGATAATATGCTATAAAATTATGTGTTTGAAAGGTATATTGTTCTGGTGCGAATTATTTCCAATTATTTTATGAAACAATGGGAGATTGTGTACAAAAGATTGGTAGAGAAAAGGATGAAATGCTGTATTTCCTATAAGCTATAGAGATGACAAACAGGAAATAGTTTGATGCACTTTTGCTGTCTTGCTTCCTCAAGTAATTGAATTGCACTAATAGTATCATCGGATGTCGCAATCCCAAGGATTTACTTTAAGAAATTGAAGGACTTCTTTCTTATATAAATGCGATTGTTGTATTCTTGGAACCAATAATAATTGTATCGAATGGTTTATTCAACAAATTCGATTGGTCTTGATCTATTTAAAATATTTATCTAGCTACGTATAATTGAAGTCATATTAATACTAATTGATATCTATTATTATCTATTTATACTCATGACAATCCTTCATTGTTTGGCAAAATATTACCCAATAAAATTATTCATAACTGATAATAATTAAATTCAATATCGTCATGAAGTTCATGAACTGTTGAAGTACAACTGCACCAAGGGCTAAATTGATATAAATTGATGTATGCGTAGTTTTATTTTTCTTCTAATCATAAAAAAATATATATTTTTGCAGAAATCAAAAATAAGCTTTCAACCTTCTGTCTATGAACATGCGTCCTCTGTCATAATATTGTTATTATTTTCACATACCAACTATTATACAATAACGACTTTACCATACGTAGTATTATAAAGTATTGTAATCGTGTGGAAAAAAATTTGAGATTTTAGCGGAAATATGTCCTTTTGTGCCCCTGCAAATTTTTCTTTGTGTGTATGTGTGTGTGTGTGTGTGTGTGTGTGTGTGTGTGTGTGTGTGTCTGTGTGTACCCGTTTTGTTGTGGGTACTAAAGTTATCGGGACGAACCTTTATATTTAGAACTTTCATGACTAAACTTAGAGCTGAAAGAAATTTTGTTCAAAAGGGCTCAAAGGAACGCGAGGTTTAGTTTTGGCATTTTTCAAAGATTTTTTACTTTAAATTAAACTAACTGTTATGACCATAATAATGTGATATAGCATTTTTAGACCCTTTTTACAAACGTAATATTTTCTGCGATTTAAAATAAATCTTTAGTTTTATCTTTACTACCATCAACATATTGCTTTTGTTTGACACAGATCAGTAACTTTTTTGATCTAGTAATATACAAACACGCAGATGCGTCCAACGTTTTAAATTTACTGGATTTCAAGGATGGATTCTTTTGTCAATAGTGAGGTTATATCAGTTTCTTTTCTTTCACTCATGCTTTCGCTGTTCTCTAAAATGATTTTGTTATAATGAATTAAATTTATTAACGACATCCTGCGCCGTAATATGTATCAATATTCACACACAGAATTGCAGCACTGACGGCTTCCAACCCAATTTGCCACAAATGTTTGTTTTTATCATTTTCAGATTTTACTTTGAATTTAACAAACAAGATTGGCTGCTATTGCACGTGAATATTCAAAATGCATTTTCACGTCACAGTAAAGCCCTCTCTGTGATACGTTTTTGTAGAAATATTCCTACAATTATGTATCTTCTTCTACGTTGGTTTCATAATGACGACATTACGACACTGTTTTCGATTTCTAAATTTACATCAAATTATCTTTCATACAGTGACAATGAATGGTTGAATGAACTCCTCCTGGTTGCACGAACAGATAAATCCAAACAAAACCCTTTCATCAAATAATTCCCCTCCGCCCCCGTCAACACTGTCAGTGACGTGTACCACATTACCCACCGCCTACTACATTCTAAGCGTGTTCCATCGTACGATGTCCAAAGCGTGCGTGCGTCTCGCTTCTGCTTGCCCTTTGAGATGCGAAAAACCTCCCGAGAATCCTAATCGCGTTAATGTACCTTTTGTGGGCAGGCGAGGCAGGATTCCGAGCGCACGCGGCAGCAGCGCGGAGACTGCAGGATTCCAGGAGCCGCGCCGGGAAGGCGGCGGAGGCCTTTCGCGTCTCCATCTTCTTGCTCCTTGCGAACACATTTTCCGCCAGAGTATCTCCACTTAATCGCGTTGCGTTCCCTCCCCGCTCGCTTCTACTCTCCGCATTTCTTTACGGCGCCGCCGCTGCGTCTTTCGTCCGGGCGTGTTTATTTATTTATCCCGTCAATCCGCCTCATCAAAGATAATGGAGTTATAGTGGAGGTCGTTTTTCACTTCCGGGGATGCATAATGGATTTTTCTCTATTGAATAAAATTCTCTTGTTCATTTTGTTGTGGAAAATGCGGCCGGGATTTGTATTATCGCTAAGGTATTATTATGAAATGCAGAAAATGAATAATGTTGCAAGAAAAACCGTTATTAATTACCTAATATGTAGTTTAAATAGAAAACCATTTGACAAGATAAACCACATCGTCCTGTTAAAAGATGGTTAAAAAAGTCTGTAAAATCGCTGATTTTCCTGGTTCTGTCTGCTCTTCCATTTGAGTATCAACAGAAATCCTCTAACATCTGTCAATCGACAGGAAGAAATGTTCCCGGTTTGTAGAAATATTAATTGAAATTCACTGAATTATCGAACAAGAATGTTTAAAACCGAAATAGTCCAGGTGCCATAGAGCTAATAGCTAATTTTGATACATTTGTAAATCCTCTACTACTTTATTTGATGTTTGTTGTCAATAAATAGTTCTTGAGTAATTTAAGTAAATAGCTAATAATTAAAGTAAATAGGTAGCTAAATGAATCGGCTTTCAAAAAATTGTTTTTAAAATGTTGGTGACCTTACAAATATTTTGCAATTACATGATTAACGAAAAATAAAAGATCTTAATAGCCATAACCTATTTAAACTAAAAGATTTCATAGATAATTTGTTCTTTTAACGTTGTTGTATATGCCATATGGTCTAGAAAAGCATGAATAATGTCTCTATGTTATCTTTGTTGTATGTATTCAATCATCAATAAAGCGAGAGAAATAAAGTGATATGTTCAGAAATATCTCTAATTGGTGTCTTGTACATTTCGAATTTGCAAGATTTCTGTGTGGCGTTTTTATAACTCAATGCTTAAATAGTATATTTAACGCTCATTGATATGAACTTTCAAAACTCAGAACTCAAAATAGTTGTTGAGCTACACCAATCTGCAAAACCTAAACCCGAAAAATACCTATTGCTTGCACTTTTTAGTTTATAACTCTTGCTTTTTATACTTTCTAATACTACCATTTTTAGATTTTTAAGATAACATTCTGATCCGTTAACTTTTTATATTATATATTTCATAGATTTTGTATATTGTTGCAGTCTATTAACACTTGAACAATAACAAAATAACAGTTCAAATAATCACTATACTTAATTCACATATATCGTCCAATATCAATTCAATTGACAATATTACTTATTACAATTATCTGTTATATAAAAACAAAATAACCTCTAAAAAACAACAACCTGGCAGGGTTATTGGTCCAACTCATTATTGGTTTACAATATTTTTGCCTTTCCAAATGTGTGGCAAAATAAACCTATAATTTACACCTGCCGCTCATAATGGTACTTTAGAAGAAGAACAGAGTTCTTGGTGGTGGAATTCAATATGATTTTACATTCCCAATAAGATAACTAACCTATCATCAGACAAGTTCTGAGGTTCTGACGAGAGTTATTTCTGTCCCATTCATAGAAAATCAATAAATATACAGAGTGATTTGCAATTATAGACGAAAATTTATGCGGACCGAAAACAGAAGTGTAATTTCAAATTTCAGGACTGCATTTAATTAAACACAAAACAGTTAAAATAGATTTAAGTAAGTACTAATTTTGGCAATGAATCAAATTCAAAAGTGCTTCACATACTTTTATTTATAATTTGGTATGTTTTTGGATTTAATTTTCACTTCGAGTTATAAATTACCTTGTATCAGTTCAACATTCAGTTTTCAACATTGTGTCTACACGAGCAAGCTTTTTATAGATAAAATTAGTGTACAAATATCTTTTAGTTGGGTGTTTATTCCCACACTTTTTTCTTAGAACATAATTATTATTCTGACTAAAATGTTTCATAAGGACTTATTTATTTTTTGAATACCTTAAAAAATAACAAAATATTAATAAAACAGTATTTTAAATGGCTCTAACTTCTTAAGGAATATTAACTTGTTATCAATAGGTCCATATGAAACTTTTTACTCAGAATAAATGTTTCTTAATTTTTGTATTTTGACCAATGATTGTTTAAAAATTGTTTAATGAATTTATTTATTTAATTATTTGTAAAATGTACTTTCTGTATTCTTCGTTTTCGCATTGTTTGATTTATGTTTTCTTCTTCTTTCCTTTGATATAATACTTGAAGGAACTAAAAACAACAATAAGTTTATACCTACAGAGAAATATCTGCAATGTTATAGAAAATGAATGTAATAAACTACCAGAAAAGCAATAAAAGAAGAATTAACTAATATTGCTGGTTATTGGATACCAGCTAACTTTCTCTATTGTTTACAGAATTTACAGAATTCACATATTCCACAAACATATTCCTGTGAAATTGGAACAGAATGACCTTAATTTTACAGGGCATTTTTTCAATTTTACTGGTAAAATACTTTAATAAAATACTTCCTCTTTCACATAGTATACTTCCCTACATACAATTTATCGAAATACACATTTCCATTTTATGTTCCAACAGTATCCCCAATCCGACCATTTACATTATCCCTCACGTTCCCTTTCATTCACATCACCCCCGTTCGCTCAACGCACTCCACGGTATACAGATAACGCCATTAAATCCAACAGTACGTATTTATTATCTCAACACCAAATCCCGAATTCTTCGGACACCTCTTCCTATAAAATGTAAAACATCCTCTCACCGAACCATACGATTTTCAAATCGAATCACGTTCCTCCTGGCCGGAGACATTTAAACTTGGAGAGGCTAGACATGTGCACGCGAGAACGTTTACAATTCAACGACCACACTCTCCACCAAGTAGTATTACCTCTTCTTCCAACACAAACACTCAAACCTAGAGGCTGCCTTACCTCTCTCCACTTGCACTGGAGACAGTCTACCAGCAAAATGCGTCCGTTGACGTTATAGCCACTATTTCGCAGAAGTGTTTATAGTGCATTGATTCCGCAGCTAATAAATCAACGTAAAATGATTTTTGTGATAAATTTAGTAGTGCGGTGCGACCAGTGTCGCGATTAAATCGATTAAATCGCCTAACGAGGTTTGTGCGCTTCGTGGATTTCGCTTATCGCGTATTTTGCTCTGTCGGTTAATTGGCAAGCGCTGGCCAATTTGGCGCGTTTGTCCGGTGATTAACGTTGTAATTTTAACGCGTCTCTATTGTCTATCAATCTACATCATCATGGAGATATGATGTGAATCGCGTCCTAGCTAAACCTGGTGTGTGTATATTTTGGAATATTGGCTGCGTCAATCGGTAAGTTGAGCTCTTGCTGAGTTTAGAGAGATTGAAAGCGTGGAATAATCGAAGATTTTAATTATACTGCGGTGGTATTGGTCTCCTGCGGTATTTGTCCGTATTGCGCAATGGATTGGTCAGCGGAATTTGAAAGTGAAATGCTCTCGATTCGTGAGATATGCCAATCATATTAAACGCTTAGTTGTATGTATTTGTATGGAACTACCGTTGGTTATTTAAATTAGAATTGAGAGACGAGGTATTATTTTTTCTTAATTAGAAGCTATATAATTTTTGATAAATGTTTATCTTTAATGTTTATACTCTTATAGAGACTCACTTTGCCAGAAATACTATAAGCATATAAAAAAGTAGTAAATTGTTATAATAAAATTTTAACGAGCAAAAATTAACATTTGACAAATTTATTCAGTTTTAAAACCAAACTTTAGTGTTCCATCATTATTCCTATTAACATATCTGCTCAAATAAAATTAATCGCTAAACTGGTTTTCGAATTGTACCATAAGAAGCATTTGATTGGTGGCAACTGACACTGCCACTGTTCGATTAACTAGATTTATTACAGTATCTCAAACTCACGATAAAAGTTTAAAAAAGCCATGAGATACATGTTCTAATTGGTCAATAAGGCCACGCAACAACGTGGTGTTTAGTACGGTGTTTATTTACAAATTTGAAATCTTTACGATTTACCCGCCAGTGAGTGAATAGCTCGGCGGGTAAATTTTTAAAAGCAAACAACGATAAAATCATAGAAAATGCTTTACACAAATATTTAAAAAGACTTTAAACATTTTGATCTAAAAATTATTGAATAAAACACACACAGCACGCACACGCAGCTACCGCCACCACCTTCGCCGTCTCCTTCGTTGATCAGGCTCAACGTCATCTTCATCGCTGACGTCCCGCTCAACTAGATGCTGAGGTCTTGCATACGCATCGCCTTCGTGCTCGTCCCCAGGCTGCTCAGGTGGTTCCGGTGCTGCAACCTCTTGCGCATTTCTTTTGACAGTAGGTAGTGTCAAAACATCACCTTTTGACACTACCTACTGGCATTAGAATAAAAACATCTGTCAAATCCTCGCTTACTAGTTTCATATTAATGCAGACACAACCGATCTCGATCAAATAGAATTTGCTCATGCAGCTAAACTATTAATTTTACCAAAAATATCGTAGACATAAATTATTCATAATTACGTCTACTTCAATTTATTATTTAATTATTTTGACGAAACAGCGGCTCATTTGCAAAATCCTTGAAAAATGCTTAGAGAAAACATCCAATTCCTTTGGAACCTTTTGAACCCAAAGCTTTTCAGTTCTAAGTTTGGGCATAAAACTTCTAAATATGAAGTTTCGTCCCGATACCTTTAGTTGTTTCTCCGGAATCGTTGCCACAAAAATCGAGTACACACATACACATATACACACAGAGAAATTTTTTTGTATCTTGGCCAAAAATGATCGGGGCGCCCAAAAAGACCTATTTCCGCTAAAATCTCATTTTTTTCGGCACGATTCAATACTTTATCATACTATGTATGATAAAGTAAAAAAAATGTCCATAGCTCAATCACCGTAGTTTCTATTCCATATATTTGAACTGACGATGGCGTAGCTATCATGGCAGAGTTTATGTTTAATTGGCGATTCGTAAAATACTATACAAGAGAACTATTTCTAAAACAAGAATGTTTTTAAGATATGCGAATACATATTAAGCTTTGAAATTTTGAAATTATTTTATTATTGGAATTGAAAGTGACTTGGCGTTTTCGATAGATTTTCATTTCATTTTAAAAGCGAAACTGTTTAAAATATACATTTCTGCATAAAATGCAATTTCTGTCATCAATTGGAATTGTTTTCGAGTAATCACATCATTTTTTTTTTATTACAGCCTCGATTTTTTGTCGATTTTGATAGTTTGTGAGATACTTTTAAGATTTCTAGGACATTGGGTTCAGCGGAAAAATCCAAAATTTTGTTTTGTGTTAGTTTTCCCTCATGTTTTTTTGAAAACCATTTGTGATAAGAATTAGTTTTTAGTCTGGATTCGTCTTCAATGCCAATAAATCTATCCAATAGTCTTATTGGATTTCTATAAACAAAATCCATGTTCCCAGGGCAATCAATTCTTCCAAATGTCCATTTGTCAGTCAGTCAGCAAAAAAGTATGCGAGTTCCTTCAAAAAAATATCGACGTTATAAATCAGTTAAAATTGATAGACGGAAATTGAATTATACATAAAAACATGTCTAGGCATTTTAATAATATTTTTTTAATTGTACTGTTTTATTCTTTAGTTAAGTGTTAAAATTCCATTATAATAGTAATTCTGCCAAGAAGCGAGCAATATAGTTAGCGAACCGTCAGCTTTCACGACTTTTGACGCACGGCATAACTAGGAAACAATTTATGTCAAACTTTAATAGAAATAATTTGTTTCTAAATCATAATTCATTGATGTTCATTCAATGTTGCATTCTAACTGAACGCTCTCAATAAACAACGCTGACTGAATCCAGACCCAGTCAGCAGTTCGTTCATTCAATCGTTCAATTTTGATCTCTTATCACTTCGCAATAAATGCAGGTGTATCCCACTTCAAATGTTAAAAAACAATTTTATTTGTCCCCTGAGATTTGTACACAAATTTGAACCAATGACGATTTGTTGATATTTTTATTAGTTTCTTTTTAGTTTTTTTTTTTCTCAGGTAACCTTAATTATTAAGTATCTTTTGAAGTATAATAATATTATTCCTTAAATAGGGTTACGAATTAATGATAAGCGAGAGAAGAGAGCATTAATTATGAACCAATTTGCGTATAGTAATTGGCAGGCGTTACTTATATTTCCTTACGTAAATCGTTAAGTTAATTGCAAAATAATAAATAATTCATTCACGTTTCTAATACAGGTTTAATTAGCAATACTGTCTGTTAATTATGTGACAAATTACTATAAACCACTCTAACTACTTTCCCTTAACCTGAACACCTAAGCACGAACAATACACCCCATTCATCAACAATATTTACATCATTTACACGTTACTCATTAGTGAATTACACTTTTCATCTCTAAACGACTTTCCCTACCACTTCATACACACAGTAAAATATTCACTGCGAAAAGGAACAACCTCAATCGCGTTATTCTTTCATCCCCTCCCACCTCTTCTACAAACTCACACCAACAGGCAATTAACTAAAGTGAGAATAGCTTTCCCAGTAAGCGAAACAATAATCTCTTCTCGGCACAATCAGTCGCATGGCCTCTTAACGTAAACAGAGGAACAAACGACCCATTGACCATTCGCTTCATGCTCCTTCTATGGCATACAGCATACCATTGGGTACGCTGAAAAACACGAAATATGATCGCTACCGGCAATTGTTACTGCTAATGCGGTAACTAGCTTCGAAGTGAGATAGATCTACGTTGTTATAGTTTTTTTTCGTTGATTTCCCAACGTCGATTACAGCTGCCGTTATTCGGTTGTTTATCTCGTGTTTTGTGCTTGTGCATGTGTGTTAAGAATTTCAAAATAAATGGTGGTTTGAGTAGATAGTTGGCTGTTGTTATGATACTCAGAACTGCCGTTCTTTTGTGCGTTAAGTTAGTAATAGAAGAAACTAGTGGCGTAGCTACTGCTACAGTGGTGCCAAATTGGAAGAGCAATATAACACCTTGTGAACATATTTGTGTAAAAAATTCATTTGGCCAGATTTATAATTTATTTCTATAAGGACCTAAATGTTTTGTGCACCTGACTTAATTATTATAATTTCGATTTAGAGGTTGGTACGGTGTCTTTATACAATATAACTCTATACATTTGTCATGTAAATGTAAATTGTCTTTTTTAAGCAAATGCGCTTCATATTCCGATTATTTACATACTACTGGCATTTGTTTTCGAAAAATTTTACTTTCATGTTTTGTGACAGTGGTAAATTAAAAACAAAAATAAAGGTACACAGGTAGCAAAGATTTCTTGTTTTTAAGAAATATATTCCGTTGTATTTATTCTTTTGGGTCAAAACATATTTCTTTGACGCCAACAATATTTACTTCATTGAATACTCTAGTTTATTTGCTGCTAGAGTTTAAGTTATTTGGAATATTTATTTAAGTTACATAACTATATTTGGACACAAACAAAAGTTATTTTCCTTTAAAGTAATATTTTTATTTAAAAAACGTTTCTTTGCACCTAAGAAATCTAGTTTTTCAAACAATTATATTTGTATAGAAGAAGAGATTTATTTTCTTTAGAGTAATATTTTTGCTTTAGCTTAAAACCAAATATCTACTCCCGCCAAAAAAAATAGTATTTTGATTCAAATAATTACGATTTCGTTCATTTAAAAAATTGTAATTCTTATTAATAAACAAATTCTAAATTTGAACTGAAAACATTTGTTGTCTGGTTGTTTTGCACAAATAATCGTTCTTTCTACCAAACAAATGCGTTTTTATCCGCAAAGGCAATATTTCTTTGCCTATATTGAAGCAACAAGATTTGTTTGCCAAACCTCTTCCGAGAAACAAGGGATTTTTCCTGCTCGAGGGCGCTGAATATATAGCTACGCCACTGAATGAAACGATATCATGTTGTACAGTTAATATATAACTTTTAAATGTAATGCCAACCAACTCAATTTAGGGTATAAACCAAGCGTTTCATTCTCCTTAAAAAAAATCTGTCGTGAACCATTTTGAAGCATATGAAAACAATAACGTTATTTGGGATAATTCTCGGATAAAGTTGCCTGTTGTACAATTGATTGAGTGTCTATTCGACAACTTTTTGAGCCCCGTGCGGATTCCGGCCGATTCCCAACAGGAACATACGATTTTATGGGATTTCGATGGAGATAGTGCTAAAATGCTATCGACGTCCCAGGTTCTACCCGGGGGCTTTTCGCGTTCATTCGCTGCTGCATTCGTTTTACGTCCGCTATTAGAGGTTGAAAAATTGGCCGTAAAATCGTGAAAGATTTGCTTGCAATATTATGGCCGTTTCAGTTATAAAGACGACGTAAAATGGGCACGTACTTCCATAGATGGGGACAACAATTCAAAATATTGACGCAGGTGTCGATCTCTGTTACCTTGCCCATAAGATTAAATTAATTTTCGACATGCTGGTTTAGAAATAAATCAAATATATAGATATAAATTTGATTATTTTTCTGAAAGCGGTATTTGCTCGCACCTGCTTTAAATCTGCCGAGAGATATGTCTTTTTTAATTAGTATTAGAATATATTCAAATTTTTATTGCATTAAATTTATTTTTAAACAGGAAAAAAACAGGATCGAATATATTAATTTAAGCTTGATTACTTTGCTGAAACCGGTAACTTCAACTTCAAACTAGCGATATCGGTATTTTCTTGCAACTGTTTTAAATTTGCAGAGAGATACACAGGGTGCATCTTAATAACATGCTAATATTTAAAGAGGTTATTCTTGTGTCCATTTTGAGGAAAAAAAGTCATATGAATTAAAGTCATAAAATTAAAGTAATCTAAACACATTTATTTTTTAGAGTCGTACCAAAGATATAAAAAAGAATTTTTTCTTAAAACTTTAGCACTCTGTAGTTCAAAAGTTAAGAAAGTCCTTTAGGACATATGTTCACATGAATTTTTTTCCTCAAAATGAACCCAAGAATAACCTCCTTAAATATTAGTATTAAAAATTATTAGCATTATTAAAAACATCCTGTATATCTAAATTAGTATTCAAATTATTTCAAACGATTTATTGTATTAAATCAATTTTCTAACGGCTGGTTTAGAAATAGACCAAAAAAAGGCAAATGCTGTAAATATGTGGAGAGATATGTATCTCTAAATTAGCATGTAAATTGTTTTAAACGATTTGTTGTATTAGATTAATATTTTAACTGCTTGTTTAGAAATAAATCGAATATATTGATTTAAACTTGATTATTTCGCCGTAATCGTAATCACTAAATTAGTATACGAATTGTTTCAAACGTTTTATTGCAGTAAATTAGTTTTCGAACTGCTGGTTGAAAAGTAGATCGATAATATTGATTTATACTTGAATATTTTCATGAATAGATTGATTCAAACTTGATCATTTTACTGAAATCGCTGTTTTCTTGGAACAGCTTTAAGTTTGCGGAGATATATCTTTAAGTTGGATATTGAATTGTTTTAAACTTTTTATTCCATTAAATTAATTTTCTAACCGCTGGTTTAGAAACAATTCAAATAGATTGATTTTAAACTTGATTATTTTGCTGAAATCGATATGTGTATGGCAGGTCATTCTAATAGAATTTTTCCGTAGATTATTAACAAATATGAAAACAAAACGTCTCTATATCGTCACATTTGTCAAAAATTAGTAAAAGATCTCGAATTTGGTGCTTTTTTTCTAAAAGAATAATGACTTAACGTTCTATTACACTTCGCAGTTGTAATAGGTTCCTGCTTTCATTTCAGGCTGCTTAGGAAATTCTATCAAGTCGTACAATTGTTTGGGCCAATCAAAAAGAATATTAAAAACAGTTTTTGTACATTTTGAACCGACTTAGATTGAGAATGGCATCATGGAGACCTACAGCTAAAGCTGCCAAATTAATCGTAATGTACGAAAGAACCTGCTGAACAGACTGGAGAAAGAAAATGTTCTGAAAAGATTAGGTTATGTTTGATTCCAGTTAATATTTGTTATTATCACTGATTTACCCCACAGAATACGTCTCGACAAGAAACAATTATAAAAACCTATATCTGTAGGAATTATAGGAATTTGAGCACAGTTCGTCGTCTAATGCATCGTTAAAATCCCTCGATTAAATTAAAAATGTTGGCAATGTTTCAGCACTTTATGACTAATTAGATCATTTTAAGACGATTGAGCCCAACTTATCTCTATACACAATGTCTTAGTTTCTGAGATACGGCCGTTACCAACAATTAAACAACAATTTTACTGTGCTTTTTATATAGGTTCCAATTACTATACGTACTGAAAGGAATGCCTATCAACAAATATATACATATATCTTAGCTCTTAACGCTCAGCTTTTGAGAGAGAGCGAGAGAGCAAAATGCCTCAACTCAATTATCATTATACGCATGCATATTTTCTCTGCGAGCCGTGAAGGCCGACATCATCGACGTAGAAATCACCTCGCAGATGCAATTTGCTCCGCGACGCTGAGTGCATTTTCCAACGGAACCGACTGGCGGATTTTCCTCATTTCAAATTCGCCAGTATACAGCAACAAGCTGGTGTATGTGTGTGTGTGTGTATGTACCTACTCGTACGTGTATGAGCCGACCTCGCGTCCATAGAGTAAACGAATTTTTGAGGGCAAACGGCGCTAAAAATAAGCCGAGCCTGGTGAAATTTTTCGTGTAAACAAACTTGATTAACGCTGATGGAAGAGTTATTTCAGAGCGCAACTTTACATGAGCATTAGACCACGTGTCCATCTTAATTAAGTTTTAGTGTAACTGTGTGTGCAGTTGTTACGGAGAGTAGTGGTAAATGCAAAGGACGATTATTAAATTACAGTAGACTTAAGCCAATTTTTACGGTGTATCTCGGACTAATGGGGCGGGTACGTCGGGGTACAGGAAAACCAGATATAACGCATGTCTGTTGTTTCGTTTTGTCGAAACGTCGAGTTGACATAAAGTTGTCTGTTTTAATTTTTGATGAGATTACGGTTCAATTCGTGATAGATTCTGGCATATTCAACCCCTGTGAGGGGCTAGTGACCTTTCGAAGCTTGCCTATGAATAATATACGATGTGATTCCAGTTATAGCTACTACCTACTTTCAATCTATTTCCCCAGAGCTGCTGACGGTTTCAATTCTTCATACTTGCCTTGTTGCCTCTATACAGTAAAGCAAATTCTAATAATTCGATGTAGACGTAAAATAATTGCTTATAGACAATTTAGATTTTAAGGACGTTTTTAGGGGCGCAAAAAGCAATAAGGGCCCTATTTATAAAACGTCTTTAACTGTATTTAATTTAATAATTTGACAGACTTCGTGAACCACTGAACCAGAGTCTGATGTGAAACGACCACAATTTCTGTAAAATTGTTATAGTCATTGTAATTGTTAGATTACCGTCGTTTAAATTACCAGTATTGGAAATAACATCACATAACATCGTTTCTAAGCAAATGTCAAAATATCGCGGACATAACCTATGAGGAAAACAACAGTTCAAGTTCAATAGAGTTGCTTGGTTTTTTGTTAAACATGAACCACTTGCTGATAATATCAAAAACCAAAAGCAGGAAAATGGAATTTGAAAAGCGTCAGTCTTTTTGGAATACGACTATTCCATGAAGAATAACTAGAAAACTTAACATAACCTATCTTACTAATAAAATTCTATATTTATCTTTTTTAGTTATGTCGATGAAACCAACAATAGCTGAAATTTTTTATTGCCGTTTTCGCTTCTTTTTACATAAAATTCAATAGAACGAGACGTTTGGAACCCATTTAAGCATTTCCGAAACAATGCTTAATTTGACCAAATAGTGAGTAAAATTGCGAATATCAGTATCCCAGTACCCCATTTGACTGGAAGTGATTGACAGACCTCCTTGAAGAATTTATAAAATAAATAAATAAGTGTTACCTATGATGAATCCAGTGCCAATATAGTTGCTGTAGATTATAGTTCAACCCTTTCACTGCGGCGGTAGTTTCTGTTTGCATATTCGTCAAGAGCAGTGAAAGGGTTAATGCTTAAACTCTATTATTGTGTGTGTAACTATTTTATTGCAAATCACAGAGAAATTTTGATTTTTGTACTGGAGTGAGTTTGATTTTTATACATTCACGTTATAAACTAGCGTCATTAAATGAATACCATGTTTTTGCTTATTACCATTATCAATTACCATTATCATTATCAATACCAATATTTTTGGTATTCAGGGGTCTCAAACTTCATTTTAAAACATTGTATCGTAATATTCCATGGCGGTATTGTCATATTGTTGCATTTTACACCTTCAAAAACGTCTGCTGAATACTTTCAGCCAAATGGAGTTAAACACACTAAGTTATTATGAAAGTACATATTTTCTTTTATAAGTGAGAAAAAAAAATTCAGGTGTTTTGTTGTGTTGATATCATCTGGCCTACCACGCATTTACAATATAGTATGTATAACACCTTTCAGCTGGATGTGCTTAGGAATATGATCTATTAGTTACTCCTCTCAGTATTTTACATCGCATATAAAAAATTTGTAGAGACGTTTCTGTTCAAATAAAGATGTTATGAAGTCTCCAAGAGAAATCTATTTCTATTGTATTCATGAGTCCACCTCATGACTCACCAGGATATCCAAAAAGTCTTCCAAGGAAACACGTTGACTTTTGAGACCTGTAGTTATTTATGAGTACTTATTTGTATGTATCATCAAATATAACGCTAATTTTTACTGCAGTTAAATATAATACATACTTTAGAAACTGGTTTACTTTAAACAGTACTTCATAAACACTCGCTTTAAACACATGAACTGACAAATTAGCCAATCATATTCCACTGGCCTCGGTAGCTCAATTGGTCGGAGCTCCCGACTGAAAATTCGAGCGGTTCCTCGTTCAAATACAGGTTATTTTGCCACACATTTATCTTCACATGTATTAATTACCATATGCATCTTAATTTTTGTAATTTACTGACGAGATACACCTAAAAAACTACTTCCTTTGAATATAGTAGTTTGGTATACCTCGTAGCCGATGTAGTAGTTTATTATTATATCTCTCGTAATCATAATATATACCTTACAAACTCGATTAATTATAAGTAATTATCTACCTACGGTAGCATGGATATAAAATACCGGTATTTAGAAACATTCGAAAGTATACGTTAAGCAATAAATTCTACATCTGATACGCTTGGTGGGCACCAGAGATTTAGCATCTAATCATCTTATGCAAGCATGCAAAATTACTTTTACTGCAAATGTTACTCAGTAATTGTAACGGTTACAAAACCATCTCAACATTAAGCTAGGTTTACTAACACAGTTTACCATAAAGTTTAGGTTTAATTTTGCTT
The DNA here is from genome assembly GCA_964023965.1 of Melinopterus prodromus. Lineage (NCBI taxonomy): Eukaryota > Metazoa > Arthropoda > Insecta > Coleoptera > Scarabaeidae > Melinopterus > Melinopterus prodromus. Next base: position 65,029,083 of record OZ030393.1, read on the forward strand.
TTACGATCTGACTACTCTAAACCTTCTAGCCACATATTTGCCTAAACGCATGCCTACGAAACCGTATCTCTTAAATTTGATATGTATGCATAGATAAGTGACACGAGTATTTTATCTAAAGTGTATTCCACTTGCCCGGTACCTGCATATCGTCGGTGTAAATATTATACAGGTGAATGCGATAAGAAAAATGTGTCAGTTTCGTGTGTTAATACGAATATAACTTTTTTTTATTTTGAGGTGTGTGTGTCATTTGTGCTCTTTTTGTATGGATTAACGAAGTAGATAGTGCGAGTGTGATCGTGGAATTTTATAATACGCACGATCTTGTTATCTGTGTGTTTAGTGATAAGTACCTGACGCATTAGTACCGACATTCGACGACATGTATTGTGTCTCAGCTAAGATCTACTATGAGCCCAAGATTAGCGTTATTAAAGGTTGGAATTATTTTTATTGTGGTTATTAATTACTCAATATAAAACATTTCGAGTAAATAAAGATATTGTTTAGATGTAATTTAGATATTTTAGTTAGTTTATTTATAAACCAGTAGCTGCAAAATTAAATTAATAGCATAAAACGTTCGAAACAATTCGAATACTCAGTTACAGTCGTCCGCAGATTTAAAGCTGTTAGGAGAAAACTGCAATTTTAGCAAAACAATCTTAATGAAAATTAAATAAAGACAATTTAATTCTAACCTGTCGTTGAAAAATTAATTTAATGGCATAAACGATGTCAGAATCAAGTCGAATACTAATTTACAGAAACATATCTCTCAGCAAATTTAAATGGTATTAAATTATATTTGAACTCGCTGGCTTCTGTTATCAAAAGAATTATTCTTCATTCATTTATTTGATGCTCAAGGTATTGTGATTATTTTTAATAATCAATAAATTGGTCAATAGGTTGATTGATAATTGAGATATAATTCTTATATTTTTAAATACACATGTCTCTTATGATTTATGAAATACGTACCTTGGTCTAGAGGAATTTCTACTAAACTACACCGATAGGGATGATTTTTGCTTATAAGCAATATATTCTTTTGTAACAAATAATTATCTTTGGCACAAAAATTATTTGATTCATTGAACACTGTTTTCATTAAAAGCAGTTTCCTTACGGCATGGAAATCTGATTTTGATGCAAAGAAATATATTTATATACAAGAAAGGATATTTTTGCAATTCAACCAACATAATTGTTAATTTAAATAGTTATAATTGTTTCACCTGACACAATAATAATTATTTGAACTAAATAAATCTCCTTATAATATACAAATTATAAATTTTAACTGAAAAAATAAGTTATTTGATACAAACTTCTTTCTACCAAACAAATATTCTAAACAAACGCATTTTAATTCATTGTTATGACATCAGAAAATTTTTGAGAAAATGGAATTCGAAGAATCCTGAAATATAGATAACCTCTGGGGTACAAATATTTTGTGAATGGAAATTGAATAGACTAACAGCGGGGGTTTTCTTTTCTTTTTGCATTTTATACTCCGCATACGCAACAAACAACAATTTGTGTTTCAAAAATACACATGAAATTTACAGGATTTTGAGCAAACGAACAAAGATTCAGGTTTACCTATAATGATTTGTATTCAGCGCAAAGAAATATATCGAAAATGTTCCTACATTTGTATCTGTATTTTCTTACGTAATTAATTTAACAAAATAAATCCTTTGTTGAATTTCAGAAATAAGATTATACAAACAAAAACAAAAGTTGTCGTACCAACAATACCTAAACCAAAAATATCATATGCAAAACAAAAATACATCCCCTAGTTTGCAGTAGAATTACCCAAAAGCGTAAAGTATTCAACAAACGTGTGTTGTTTTTGTCAAAAATATAAAGCTGTTTAAAAATTTATGGCAAAAACAACCAAGTGTCACCAAGAAAATAAAATATTGTTCAGTCTACCAAAAAGTTAAATAGAAGTTTCAGACATAAGAGTTTTAAACAAACTAAAAGTCGTTTTATTTTAAATGAACAAAACATTAGTTTTAGATACAAAATGAACAATCAAACTTAAAAACAATATTGAGTTCCAATTTCCATCAATAAAACGTTTCTATAGAAACTTGAACTACAAAGTAAAACACCGCCTTTTAAATGAGCTGACGTAAAATGCCAGAGAATCAAGATTAACCTTAATAGTTATTTATGTACCAAGGGCATTAAGCGGATGTTTATGCCCCGAGAGCTTTTAAAGTCGCCCGAGGGTATAAACATCAAGTAATGCCCGTGGTATATACACAAGTTTATGTCCTACAATGGTTTTGTTCCTCGTGTCTACGTTGAGTTGAATAACAATACAAGCAATTCGGAGTTGAGTGACAATGCAGACAACTAGTTGTCAAACAGGATAACCTTAATCGATAATAATTGACATTGACGATTTAAAATTTACAATTTGAATATCAAATATTTGATGTATCTGACATATAAACCATGGCAACGCCTAATGCCCGCGCGGGCATTTAGAATCCTTAATGCCCTTGCGGGCATAAAGTAGCTGTTTTCGCCCAGTAACTAAGATGTAAAATGTCACTTTATGATCATGTAGGACATAAAATGTTTTAACTCAACATTCTGTAGTTATTTTTTGCGATTATGATTTCACTAATTATCCCTGTTTAATGTCCGGAAATACATAAACCATAACACGCCGTAAACAATAAAACACCAAGCGTTATTCCGCATTAATCAAACACTACAGCTTAATAATACTGCATATACGTATAAACAAATCGCCGCATACGAACATTAAGAACTGATTGGTCATGCCAAAATTTTACGGGGTCGTAAAACGGGCATACGTCATAACTAGCAGACTCCATCAAACCGATCGGTAACATATTTTATCTTATATACGAAATCTGTACTGCAACGTCGCGTTCCCCGGAAGTTTACTATTCCCTGCTGGTACTTTACGACCGTCAAAATTACATTTTAATATCTGCCGGCCACGTAAATTGAAAACAGTTGAAATACGGCGCCTAATGCTTAATCGATATCTACGCTTTTGGCAACCGTTCACTTTACGGTCCCCCTATCGCTATAACTTCAAAAATTAATATCCATTCGAAAGCATCGCGTCGTTTGCGAGCGTCGCAAAATTAGACGCCCTTGGATAGAATTAGCCGCGAACGACGTTTATTGTGTTTTCCGGGCTATATTGAATTTTATCTAACTGGCTGTATCCTATTATGTCACTATTTTCATTTAAAGAATGTGTAAGGTACATATTTGTAGTACATAAGTGTCATATGTGTGGATGGCTGTAAAAAGGGACCAGTTGTCCGTTTCTAGTTATTCAGATAATCACAAATAAAACTGGTTCAAATTACACATTTTTGTTATATTCGCCAATTAGTCTCTGTATTGTGTTTTTACACCTGAAAAATGCCTTTTTATAGCCAATAAAAAAGGGACTAGTTGTCGATATCACGCTACGCTCTAGCGCATTACGGTGTTGCCGCATACAGTGGAGCTGTTTATAAACTTTATTGTACAAAATATAATTACAAAGTTATATAATATTCCGGTACAATTACTACGCTTATATTAGCTTCACTTGTTGTTTGTTTGGTTGTTTATCTGTTTGTTTGTTACGTTCAAATCTTGTAATCGATATATTTTTCCTACTTCCCAATGTCCAATCGAATTGAAATTTTGAATGTGGACAGATTTCCGGTGACAATGCACGAAGCATTAAAAAATTGGAAACGTCTCTCTTTATTGTAATCGGCTTAAAATGTTGGAGTACCTTTACCATAACTTGTTCTATCTAAAAAAAGTCATAACTCAATTTCAGTCAACACATGTTCACTTTAACAATTGCTGTCATAGAAGTTCAGTACATAGTTGGAACTAAAGGAATTTTATTATTTGTCGACCTTGAATACAGTACTACATTGAGCATTCATACTGAGCTTAATTCTATATCGATTCTCACGTGTTATACATACATCATCAAATCATAGATGAAGGTTTATTAATTATTTGACATGGTGGTGATACCATTTTTCCCATTTTTGTTATATCCTTTCCAAATACCTCCAAAGGTGCACCTAAACATTCACCCCATATTTTATTTTAATGTCATTACAGATTTAAAAGGTATTTTTCTTGTTGCCAAAGCAACCTGCTGTTTAATACCTTTACCCTCTGATCGAATGTATGTCTATAGAAGAACAATACACTTGCTGTCCGTCAGAATGGAACACCGGAAGATGTGATTTGGGGATTTCCAGTTCATTAGGTCCCCCGGTTCGGTTTTGTTTTGTTTTTTATTCATTACACATCGCAATTCCTCTGTTTGTTGACAAAAAACACATCTACAAAATTAACAACAGATAACACAATGATTGATTCAAGAACTACTTTAACGTCAAAATGTTTGCAACTCCATTTCAAAAATAGTTTCTATACTATAATAGAGTGTATTTTTACTCTAATTCCTGCCGAATTTCAAATCTTTATTATTTTATATTACTTACATTTATATAAACTATTTTAGTTTATAGAAAAAATCTCCAAATCACCACTCACAAAACATTCTGACACTACCCGATTTATTAGAACTTGTGCATAACCGCATCAAAAGTTTTTAATTAAAAATTCCACCACAAACATATTCGGTATTCCTACACTTTTAATAAAGTATGACAGTACATTGTGTACCAAGTTCTATGACGACAAAAGACGGCACGCTCTAAAAGCTTTGCATTTTCTAAATTCCACCACAGAAAATGTATATTTTTTCTGTATATTGCAAGGAGCTCCCATTCATGGAGGTACTCCCCCCACCACGTTCAATTCCTCAAATTCCACCCCTTTCATAATACTTTATAATAAAGTTGGGCAAGTTGCTTGCAAACATTTCTAAAAATATTATTTTCCAGTTCAGTTTCACCTTATAACTTTTATAAAAATATTAAATTTTAAGGCTTCAGGAGCGAAATTAAAAATAAAAGTTGTTCATGTGCTTTGCGTTTCTCGTAAATTTCATACTACAGGAAACGTAGAAGCGTTAAATGCAGATTGCCTTTGAGAATTGCTTCCCACAGCCGACGTGTGAAAAATTTTACCTTCATCTGTATCTCTAGCTACTATTATTAAAATTATGAGAAGCATCCGTTGTTCGGGTTCATACTGAAATCCTTGTGGTCGATCATTAGAATTCATATAAAAACTTCGCCATTGTTCTTATAATGAAAGCGAACTTAGCTATAGTATTGCCAAAGAGTTGTGGCTTTCTTAGTTTTGCTGAATTAGTCAAAATACGACACCATGTCGTTTTCGGTGATGTTTTGTGACTCTGATAAGTGATCGTGCATCATTCTCGTCAAATAAACATCAAATCCCCCTTTCAGATACAATACAAGGACCACATTTACCACAATAAGATTTTGTCATGATTTTATACCAATTTTACGAAGTTGACAGTTTACTACATTACCAACAGTACTACAACACGGTACCCGCAAAATTTCCTAGATTTTAAAAATATTAACCACATTTTTATTATTATAACAATTATATTATAATAATACTATTATCACTATTTTTGAGGCCACAAATCCAGAAATAAACTCTCAATTAGTTTAAAGTGCATAAATTCGCGGTGTTTGCTTTCAGAATCGTCAGCAATGCGATTAAACCACGAAACGGGGCATTTGGCATCACAATTAAGGCCCGTATTTGCCGTTTATAATAAGATCATGTCAGTATTTCGCTTGCAGACACGCGAAGAATTTAATTTAGCTCGACGTACCGTATGTATGAATACTTCGGTATTATGAACTTGCGTGGCCGGTAATTGTCGTTTACCATAAGAGGAATGTGGAATTGTGCGTTTATATGAATTATTATGATGCCCGTATGGAAAACGTGACCATATATGTAGGTACGACCGGCATTGGTATTTTAGCCAAAAATGAAAACAGCATTGTCGGCCGCTCTGGCGATATACAAGATAATTCGAAAACTTGTTGCGTCAGTTCGGATTACCTATACATCACTTGGCAATTCTCCGTGGAGAATTTTCATGCTGATGTTGACATATCAATAAGGTACTCAAGTATAGGCACAGAAAAACTAAATATCTAAAAGCCGATATTAAGTTTACATTGAGACATTAAGAGAGGACATTAACGTCTTTGCATCTTTCTGAGGCTGTAGCGGAGATGGTAGCTTCCCCGAGGGGATAAAGACTCTTCACAGCGGTTATACAGTTGATTTATTTGTTGCACTTTACAATGGTATGGGTCTTAATAACTAACTGGTATACAAAATAGTTTAATCTTTTATAGTGGTTCGCCAAGGTATTGGGTTGTAGCCGACCTTCCTGGTGTCGACTTATGTTTGTTGCTTTATCGTTGCACATTCCTAGAACAAGGATCCCAAAACACAAACTAACCTTGGGACTGATTATGTTTTATGCTCTGAATGACCTTATGTGAGAATATGCTCACACTTTAAACTTCACACACTGCACATTGCTCTGCTTTTCTCACATTACTTCACCAAGTCAAAAGGTTTAATTCTGTTGAGTCTTTGCACTATGCCTCTATTGTCAAGGAGCTGAACGGCCTCGACATTCTGAAGAAGTCTATTGCGATGTTTTTTTGCAAACTTTCCACTTTCAACAAACAGCAATTGCGATTTGTTTGAAATTAATATAAAGCAAAATAAAAGCGAACCAGGGGAACTAATGAGCTGGAAATCGCCAGATAACATCTTCCGGACTTCCATTCTGATGGACGACAAGTGTATGTTTCCATTTACACACATTCCGTCACATGGTAGAGGTATTAAACAGCTGCTTGCCAAAATACAAGAAAAATTGCCTTTAGATCTCTAAAAACCTTCAAAGAAAATATTGAACTAAAAACATTATTCTATTATACTTATTTATGCTTTGAAAAATATGGAAAATACTGATATACCTAAACAAAACTTCCGGTATCCAGAGTATCGAACATGAAACAGCTGAATCAGTTTAAATTTTACGTAGTTTCAGTAGAAAAAACACGGGCATTGTTTTCATCGCGAACAATGGAAAGCTTTTCGAACTTTTCAAACATTTCAGGTCGGTATCGGGAAAGGGTTTTCCAGGCAGCTTTCGCCCGAGGTCGATTCAGATAGAAAAGGCTATCCTGTTTTACTTTGAATAGCTTATTTTCGGTGAGGTACGCGAAACTTGTTCGATTCCGGAGTTACGAAAATTCCATAAAGCTTTCGGAAACTGCGAACAGCGCTTTTCAGAGGGGAGTTTGTGCTCTACATTGGAACAATGGTATACTTTTAACCTTACATTTATCATCAGCAACTCCAAAATGTTATTATCTGGACAGGATTTTTGAAGCTCTTATATGTAGGGTAAAAAATTACCTATCAAAAACTTTACACTACAATTTACACTACAATTTACAACCATAATCCTGTTGAAAAAGAGCAAACGATAATAAAAAATATGGATAAAAATTTATTAAAAATATTAAAAACTAAAAACAAATCAATAAAAACAAGCTGCCGAAGAAAAATAAAAAATAGTATATTCAAATGCTGATTAAAGCAAATAAATAAAAACAAAAATCAGGATATAAGAACTAAGAATGCAAGTTGAAATGTCTTAAAACAGAAAAATAATATGAATAGCTAAATATCTAGAAAAATCTAGAACAATAATGCTCCAACGGATTTTATATGTAAACTTTGACTTTTATTTGATATTTATTTTAACTTTGCATTTATAATCAACAACTGCTATATGTTGTATATGTATAAGAAAAGTATTCTTGTGTCACGATATACAATATATCCCAAAATAATTCGTTTCATAACAAGTTTGTTGAATTAGTAAGAAACTACTGCATGTGAGTACTACGTTTAATTTATATTTATATTATATAAAAATATAAAACACCGGTAGGTATGTAGCCATTCCCAAAATATGTACAAAGAGTTTGAGCAATATTGTCTCCCATGTACAACAGGAATTTAAATTTAAATATAAAATACAACAAGTTATTCCTATATTCTAGAAAGTTTAATTACTTTTATCTCCCTGCAGGGAACCATCAAACTTTTTATCCCAAAGTTCTCGCTTTCTATATGAATAACATTAGCGAAACAGCAGCTTGAAGCAACTTTATATTTAGTATATTCCTGATAAAATTACCTTATTTCCATATTTATCAGAAAAGGTGACTGGAAGAAACAATGTCGTAAGTTGTTCCTGTGCACACCAACAGAAATTTGAATGATACTACAAAATTTAGCTTATTTATGAATGGATATCAAGCCTTTTTTACTTGTATTACAATAAATCCATAAATCTGAGATTCTTCTTCTTTCAATAAGAATTCCATAACTTGATACTAACACAACAGATTATAGTAATCACCAAAGTCTTCGATGAGTAATAGCCCACTCTATCGTAACATACATATATCTCCTAAACCGTTTATACCAGGTAGCTGATAGTGCGTGCATTGACATGAAAGTAACTCAATCAGTGTCCGTTCAACTGTTCTAGTTTGCTGCGCCTCGCAGTGATCAATTAATTCCATAGCTTTGACCGGAAGCGTTGTCGAAAAGTTTGTTAAAAGTCATCGGAGCAGTTCATTAAAGTTGCAGAGCGCTGTTGATTCGAACGTGGTGCTGAGCTTAACGTGTTCACTTTTCAATCAGTGTCTGTTGTGCGTTCTGACAGTTCGTTTATATACTTTATCATCTGGTATACAGGATTAACTAGGGAAGGTATGTTATCAAAACAATTGAAATTGGATGTGTTGATGTTGGAGGAATCGTTAATTGTGCCGTTTGTCACTGTCGGGTTATTTATAGGGATGTGATTATAATGATTTAATGGATTTGCAATTAGTTTAGGATCTGATATGGTTGGTCGTGCGTTTTGTGATTAGATAACGATTTATATTTAATTTCCGAATTCATGGAAACGTTAGAATTGGTGCGTGATACAAATTGTTTTGATATAAAACAACACATTGTTTTATGTATTCCGTTTATAACTTAAAATTTGATAACGTTTTTATCGGGTTAAATGTAAAAAGACCGATGTCGCATTTTTTAACTATGTTGCACCTTTCCTTGAATATAGAAATATGTAAATGGTTTTAAATACGATCTTATTTTAAAAATAAATTATGTATTTATGTAGCTCTTCACTTTGAGGTGGGTAGGTGACTTTTAGATTGACAAAAATTCAGTACTTTTAATGAACATAAAATAAATAGTAGTTGGAAAAATAGTGAGTAATGTAAACGATAATGTGGTTGTCTACTAAACGGTTAACGAATAAAATTGGTTTAAATCTTTCATACATCCAGTTGTCCGAAATTGAGTTATAAGTGTTTTTGGAAAGTATAAGTTATGGCAAAGGTACTCCAACATTTTAAACCTATTACCATAAAGGGAAAATTGGAAAATGATAATAATTTATATAATATAATTTAATAACAATTTCTATATTAGTTTTAAGATTTTTAGTAGAATTTATTATTTCATTATTCCGTTAAGGTTTTATAGGTTTTTTAATCTATAGCGCCATTGGCCTGGGGACTACAAAATAGTCTACCCTAGGTAACGATTAAACAAATTTTCAAAATGTTTGCTGATTCTGGAAAGGTTTTCAATTTTTGTTATTGATTCATGCATTGTCACCGGAGTTCTGACCACATGCAAAATTTCAACACGATTGGACAATGTTACAAAATTTTAAAAATATTGCAAATTTTGAAAAGTCTCCATTTTTTTATTTATTCATGCATTGTCACCAGAAATCTGTCCATATGCAAAACTTCAACTCGATTACACTCTGGGAAGTAGGTAAAATATGGTATGCGCCAGAGCGTAGCGTGATATAAGTACAAAAAGTGGTCCCTTTTTCTTTCGCAAAGAAATGCATTTTTCATGCGTTTGCACCCGCAGACGGGTTTCAGATGAACACATCTGATATCTACGTTGATACCTTGGGTGGCCTGCGCGTTCACCCGATCTTACACCATTGCACTTTTTCCTTTGGGACTACCTGAAAGCGCAGAATTTTTTAACACCATCCCCGAACCATTGACGAATTGAAAGCAGCAATACGCCAAGAAATTACAGGAATATCGCCTCAAATTACTGATGGAAACTTTCAGAAATCAGCTTTGAATGTGTATCGAAAAATATGGTCGCCACTTGGACTCTGTAATTTTCAAAAAATAATAAAAACAAATGACAGCTTACATTTTCAGTTAATAAATTTAAATAGCATTTACAATGGCGTGTTTATTAAAGATTAAAATGTGGGAAATCTTTCAATATTTTTAAGTATTTCATTGTTTGTCATGTATCCAGATCTTGCGTCCTTAATATAGTGTATAATTTGTGCTGCTAACCTTAATACTTTCGGAGATATTGACGCAAACATTAGCTACATACCTACATCTATAAATCGTCCTAAAAAACACAAAAAGCGGTAAATAAAAACTACTTCTTTCGTTATATTATACTTTAACAACCACCCTTCACTTTCAACTACCTATTGAAACGTCAAAGTCGTTTCTGAGAAGCCTCTTTCGCGTATTATTTAACTCCGCTCGTTGAATTTCCCTTGCCTTTTCTCGCAAATTCAAACATCCCCTCCGACTCGGCGCTTCCGCAATGTCGTTATCATTAATATCATTCCGAGACGCGACGTTCGATAACGATGACAAACAACGGCAGCGGAATCTATTAGCAAGGAACCTTGTTTCCATCTACAGCGTTAAAATCCCGCCAATAACCGGTTCCTTTGATCAAATTTCCCGTCGTTCCTTCTGAAAATCTACTTCGTCACATCGTCGACGTCGTCGGTTGGAAGGGAATCGGTTCTTTGGCGCCTCGGCTGGCTTGTCGAGGTAGAAGTGTAGAATCCACGACGAAATCAATAATTTAAAGGGAAGTGGTAGCAAGAAACGTCTACTAGAGCGGTTGTAACCGGCATGTAAAACACGCCTATTCCTCTAGGATGTCGAGTACCACCACCCCGAATAAAGGATTCGAAGCACTCGATCGCCGCCGTCTTCATTTTATTGCGATTGCAAACCTGTAATAAAATTGATTCGGTCTGTGAACTGTGTGTGGTGTTGGTACGAATGCTAAGATTCTTTCTGGTTCATATGAATTCCTGACTGGTAAATGAATCTAATCCCTAAGGTTTAATCAACATGATTGATGGGCATAATACATCACCTGGAGCAGTATTGCTTTTTGTATATTTTGGTAATCTGAAGTGCAGAGTATAGTTTCATAATAATTTGTCATATGATTTGACATTTTATTATTTATACATTTTATACTCAAGAACTTTATTTTACTCCACATTGTCTCAATACTAATTAAATTTAAGCATTGTAACACAATTCTCTCAGTGCTCGATTTGATTGTACTTGCATTTTTTAAGTGTCTTTGTAGACAAAAATATTCTACTGCAGCAATAGTGGAAATATGGTTCTATTATCGTATGGTATAAAGATATTCTGCTTTCAATGTTGGTCTATTAGGTATTTTACTAGGTATTCATTCCTAAATAGGCTAATCTTTTATCTCACCTTTTTAACTATATAATCTGTATTAATAGAAAATTTCAACTTGTCGTCTAATATGCGTAGATGACTAGATATTCACATTTGTCCACTATCTCAACAACTGTGTTATCAATGACTATTTCTGGTGTCGAGTTTACTGCATTTCTGTTTCCCAATATCATAGCTGTCGTTTTCAATACTTCCAAATATAACTCATTTCCTTTATACCATTTGACGGCATTTGATATCGATACCAAATCTCTTGCAATGTATATTAGTGTATCGTCTGCTAAAAGGTTTATATCACTAGATAAAGGCTAGTGAAGCAATATCGTTTATGTACACATTAAATAAAACAGGTCCAAAAATAGGACGTTGTGGTACTATTTATTAATGGTACTATTAATGGTAATAATTATCAAACCATTTTAATTCTTTTCGTCTTATTCTGTAAGTTTCCATTTTCTGTAATAACTTTCTACGACAAATAGGCTCTTTGCATGCTCTTTTAATAATGATTTCTAGTATTTGATCTAATTTTGGTAGCCTATTGATAGGGCAAAACTTCGCATTTGTCGTTCACATTTTTTGTATTGTATTAGGTGCTCACTTTCGAAGAGTCAGGTATATTCAAGTGAGTATATTTAATAAGTATATTTAATAAACAATTTTTTAATTTATTTTTATATTTAAACAATTTAGGGCTGTATGATGTTCAGGAATGTATGCACTATTTTTTTGATTTACATTATTTTTTGGGTTAAATTGGTGTCGAACTAAACTAAAATAGTATGCCAAACTATTGCGAATTACCGACGTCTGTAGAATGGTCCTTTGAACTTTTATTTCTTTCACAACTTTGTTCTTTATATCCATAGTTTATTCCTGTGAAATTTGAGATTGGTCAATACATTAAACCCTCGCCCCAAGCGATTCAAAATAGAGAGTAAGTTTAAGATTGTAATATTAGAATTAACATTTAAAAAATAACATTTCTATTTTGTCCCACAACAATAAAGGTACGTACTACAGTTTGTAATTTAAATAATTTTTTCTTTCGTTTTTTTTGAAATATTGAAGTGTATAAAATAAGTCCCTGAAACAGTTTCTTTTTTTATTCTCGCCAGGTTTAGGGTTCTAATGGTATTCTCCGGTCAATAATTCCTGCATTAAGGCGATATAGTTGATATAGAAAAGTAGTTAGTTTTAAAAAGGATAATCTTTCTACGGTTTCTTGTAGAGTATAGAAGTATAGTACACCGATACAACAGACGGATTTTCTAGAAACACGATCTTACAAACTGGAATGCGCCATTACGTTTGAACCGTTTAACGGATCAAGGTATTTTTTCCTTTATAGAAAATACTTTTTATTTGAAGTTAAAAATCATAATAAAATCTCATAATACATGAAACTTTTTAATAATTATACCATTTATAACGATTTAAAACGAAAAAACTGAAAACCCGATCTAAAAATGCAAACTGCAGCCATTTTGTCAATTATCAAGTTTTTTAACTAAATGTTAGTTTAGCTTCCAACTAATTTCATCTAGTTCCGCAGCGCGATTTAAATTTCATAAGCACACCTCTCAGGACCTGATACTTCCTACAACAGTATCAACTTTTTGCATATAGTTTTTTATGGCATAATTTCTTTTTGTAGACTAAAGTATAAGAAAAACTGTCCCAAAGTTGAGCTACTTTTTAGGTCTCTACATGAAAGGCTCCCATTAACCAGAAAAATAACCAATTAAGTGTTGAGTTTAGGTATAACAGTATTTCACATATTGCTCAGTACTTTCCCAACCATATAATAATCTAAATGTGTTGCAGATATGAAAATGATTATATGTTGTTTTTGCATAGTTATCCAGAATTTTCACCGGAATTAATGTGGGTGATATAACAAGAACAAATTGACACAATCTGAGAATCCGCACATTATGTGAAACTACAGACAAAACCTAGATTTCATTCAATTCACTATGAATTTTACATGAATACTATTTATTATGTTTTATACTGGATAACTATTTTGTCTATTATGTCCCTGAATTATAATGTACCTACAGGACAAGCATCCAAGCATCATGTTAGAGCATTCGCAAACACTGAATAGTTTGGAAGCGTATCTCGCTACTTCGTTGTGTAATACGAACAATGTTCCCGCTGCCCGAGATCGTATAACCCGATATCTACCTTGCCGTCTTGCACAGGTGCATTTTAACTGAAGTTTACCAACTATTCGCCCGCAAAGTAACATCTCTGTACTACACGAAACCTAGCCTCGACTGCAGCAGCAACCTGTTGTTACTTTAGTTTCAGCTTGACCTCATATATTTCAGACGTTGCTAGGAGCTCAATATAAACGACCAAGCGAATTTCGTATTTCTAACTTAGTACTCGAATAATGCAGCAATTTTTTATGTATTCGTACTATTATTTGTAGTATTTCTACTAGAACGGTGTATATGAGCTTTTGAGCACCTGGTTCAAATCCAGGTCAAGGCATTTTTTTTAATTTTAATTAATCATTGCGGAATTGTGGAATTCAACAAAAGAAAACAAAAAGTAAGTAGCTAGTAATAAAGCAGCTGATTTCAAGTTTTTAATACTCTCACAGACGACGTCGTTCTTTTTTAAAACCGCTTGAAACTGGGACGAACATTTATTTAAGTCATTGAGTTTGCGGAAGAAAAGATGAGCTTTGCCGCCAAGGCGACGCGAACGCCGCCAATCCGGAAAGTTTTCCACTTCCTGGGTAAAATGTAAACAGGGTAAATTAATTTGCTTAATTGCCGGCAACTTTATGCTCACCCTCTCCCCGGTCCCCTCGAGCTTTCATCGCCTTCCGCCGACGCTCCTTTTTCGAGGGTCTCCTCCGATGCGTGCAATCATTAGCGAGCTCCGGGCTCCGGGCGGAATTGCTCTGCCAGTACCTGAAATTATCCATTTAGTAATCGTTAAAGCTCCCTTTCCCCTCTCGTGTATATTGTTTCATTTAGATTAGAGGAATACGCAACAAAAATGCTAAATGTTTTCTGAATGTCTTTGTGTATACTGAACGTACAGATTAATTGCGTAGGGCCACATTTGTCAAGCTGTGAGAGGCATCTCTCTATTCATTTTTATGGAAGTGTGATTTCTGGAAATGGCGGTCCAGGGTTGAAACTGCAACAGGGCCAGTCCTTGATAGTCCTTGTTGAAAAGGTGATAATGTTTTCATGAATATTGGTTATTGGCCTTTAATAGTGGTTATTGGCAATTTGTCAGGATGGGTTTAGTGTTTATGTTGGTAATTAAGTTTATCCCCCAGTGTCGAGTTGGATTTCATTATTGAGAAACCAGTAGAATTCATGATAGAGCAATCGTCGTTTTGTGCTCCTATCGCGGAAACTACAATTCTCTTAGAAATAAATGTGGTCATCAAAATTATAATTTGTCAGATTTGCTAATACAAACATTAGCTACGTTCAGCGTTTTTGAGCAAAAACTACAACTATTAGAATTCCTTGACTTTGAAAAAATGTACTTCCGTTGACATCACTGCTTTTTACTTTATCATACGCAGTATAATAAAGTATTGTAATCATGCCAAAAAAAAATATTGAGTTTTTAGCGGAAATAGGTCTTTTTGGGTCCCCTGAACATTTTTGACCAAGGTACAAAAAAATGTCTGTGTGTGTGTGTGTGTGTCTGTGTGTGCGTGTGTGTGTAAACGATTTTTGTGGCGACGATTCCGGAGAAACTACTAAAGGTATCGGGACGAAAGTTCATATTTAGAAGTTTAATGACCTAACTTAGAGCTGAAAAGCTTTTGGTTCAAAAGGGTCCAAAGGAACTGGTAGTTTATTCTAAGCCTTTTTCAAGGATTTTGCAAATGAGCCGCCATTTCTGTAATTTCGTCCAAATAGTTAAATAATAAATGAAAGTAGAGGAAATTTTGAATAATTTATGCCTATGACATTTTTTGGTAAAATTAATAGTTTAGCTGCAAGAGCAAATTCTATTCGATCGAGATCGGTCGCATCTGCACTGATATGAAAATTCATAGTAGCCAGAATTTTGACAATTATTTTTTTGTGCTGTCACCACAGAAATGTCTGGCTGTCGAAAACAGCTGATTTCATCAGAGGTTGGAGAACCGCTATGGAACGTTGCCGCTCAAGTGCGGCAAAGTACAAAATACAAAATTCAAATAAAATAAGATCACCAATTTGATTGTTTGTTGATAAGATATATCAACCCGTTGTTATATCTAATATTGTAAAAGCGATAAATTGAGAAAGTAAATAATGCATAGCGATGAGTGTAGTTATATTTTAGTATGTTGGTACGGATGTGACATCTACAGTGTCATGAATGAATATAAATCTGTCAGAATTTGAATTAACTTTTTAAACTTGACGTTTCGTAGTAGTGGTATAAACCTAACATTTCCTATTCAGAAATATAACCATTTTTGATTTTTTTCTAAATACCTATTTCTCAAAAAGCAACGCAAAAAACGTTGATGTCACTCCTGCCGAAAACTACATAGCTTGACCCGCTCACATGCGACGGCGACGCTCCGCCATCGATGACGCGTCGCGCTATTCCGTACTTTCGGCACTTGTGAGATAAACAACTATTATTCTGATGACAGTAGGAAGTGTCAAATGCTGATGCTTTGACAATACCTTCTATTGATACTATTGACTATCAAAATATCTGTCAAATCCTGGCTAACTAGTATAATTTTAATGCAGACACGATTTATCTCAGTCAAATAGATTCTCGTGCAGCTAAACTGTTAATTCTATATTTTGTATGATAAAGTCATGTGCCTGGCCACATCAGATTTTTTACTTTATCATACGCAGTATGATGAAGTATTGTAATCGTGCCGAAAAAAAAATTGAGATTTTAGCGGAAATAGGTCTTTTTGGGTCCCCTGAACATTTTTGACCAAGGTACAAAAAAATGTCTGTGTGTGTGTGTGCGTGTGTAAACGATTTTTGTGACGACGATTCCGGAGAAACTATTAAAGGTGTCGGGACGAAAGTGCGTATTTAGTAGTTTTATGACCAAACTTAGAGCTGAAAAGCTTTTGGTTCAAAATGGTCCAAAGGAACTGGCTATTTACTGTTAGCATTTTTCAACGATTTTCGTCATTTCTGTAATTTCGTCAAAATAGATAAATAATAAATTAAAGTAGAGGAAATTTTGAATAATTTATGCCTATGATATTTTTAGGTAAAATTAATAGTTTAGCTGCAAGAGCAAATTCTATTTGATCGAGATCGGTCGCATCTGCATTGATATGAAACATATCATAGTAGCCAGGATTTTGACAAATATTTTTTTGTGCTGTCACCACAGAAATATCTATGGTTGTCACACTCGAAAACAGCTGATTTCATCAGAGGTTGGAGAACCGCTATGGAACGTTGTTGCTCTAGTGGGGCAAAGTACAAAATACAAAATTCAAATAAAATAAGATCACCAATTTGATTGTTTGTTGATAAGAAATCTCAACCCGTTGTTAGTTCTAATTGTAAAAACGATAAATTGAGAAAATAGTAAATAAAGTATAGCGATGCGTGCAGTTTTACATATTTGAGGATGTTGGTACGAATGTGACATCTACAGTAACATATACATGAACGAATATAAATCTGTCAGAATTTGAAATAGCTTTTTAAACTTGACGTTTCATGGAAGTGGTATCAACCTAACATTTCCTATACAGAAATATAACCATTTTTGATTTTTTTAAATACGTATTTCTCACAAAGCAACACAAAAAACGTTGATGTCACTCCTGCCGAAAACTACATATCGCGACTCGCTCACATGCGACGGCGACGCTCCGCCATCGGTGACGCGCCGCATCACCGCTCGTCGCGCTATTCCGTACTTTCCGCACTTGTGAGATAAATAACTATTCTAATGACGTTGTGTAGGTAGTGTCAAATGCTGATGCTTTGACAATACCTACTATTGACACTATTGACTATCAAAATATCTGTCAAACTAACCTGGCTAACCTGGCTAACTAGTTTAATTTTAATGCAGACACGATTTATCTCAATCAAATAGATTCTCATGCAGCTAAACTATTAATTTTATATTTTGTATGATAAAGTCATGTGCCTGGCCACATCAGATTTTTTTATTAATTAACACCACCCTTACAGGTACTTGTGTATAACACCTAGCCTGATGACTATCTAGCTATATTAATCTAACCTAAATTGCTACGTATAAAAGGTGTTCTATATTAAGTGTTCCCCATTGGTGTAACTTAAATTTAATTTGGATGCTGACGCTTTAAACCTCACACACTGCACGTTGCTCGGCTTTGTTCACCTATCGGCATTCACTCACATAACACTGTGCTCTGCTTTTTTAACATCACTTCACCAACTCAAAAGGTTTGGTTCTTTTGAGTCTTCTCACACTGTCACAATTGTCAAGAAGCTGGATTGTCTCAACATTCGTATGCTGGAGAAGTCTGTTCTAATGCTTGTTGGTAAAGTTTATGTGAACTGATGTGGTTTCGTTCAATGTAATTAACCACCGTTGCATCCAACACTAATATCGTTGACAGCATTCTGCAGTTTTAGAGTTGATCCTTCAACATTTGTATCTACTGCCATGATAGCAGTGTCATCAGCAAACATGGCAACGGTAACACCATCTGGTTGCGGAAGATCATGTGTATATAGAAGGTAAAGAATTGAGCCAAGTACACTACCTTGTGGTACTCCAGCTTTAATACATTTGAGGGTTGAGTACTTATTATCTTGCTTTATGCGGAAGTATCTGTCAGAAAGATATGATCCTAATAGTTTGCTATACTCGAAGGGTAGTAGCCGATCCAGCTTATAGAGTAGACCTTCGTGCCAAACTTTGTCGAAGGCTTTTGCCACATCCAGGAATATGGAGGAGCATCCTTTTTTTTTCTTCTAAAGGTCTTTCTATGATCATTGTTATTCTGTGCACCTGATCAATTGTGGAATGTTTGTTTCTGAATCCAAACTGATGAGTGGGTATGATGTTTCTTTCATCTAAGATTGGCTTCAGTCGTTTTGCAAGTAGCTTTTCAAACAGTTTTGACAATGTGGGCAGTAAAGAAATTGGCCTGTAGGAGGATGGTTCATTTGGTGGTTTTCCTAGCTTGGGAATCATCACTACCTCCGCAGTTTTCCAAACAGATGGCACATATTTAAGCCTGCTGAGGAAGAAAAAATAATCGTTGTCTTCGTCAGGTTCTGGTGTTTCCTCAACTTCTTCAGGAGTTTAATCATTGTCCTCGCCTTTTGGCTTATGTTGATTTGCCATCTATTTTGTTTGAAAATGGAAAAAAGTGGTGTTACCTTTTATACAACAAGTACAACAAGCTATAATTATTATAACAATAATAATAATTATTATTAACAATAAATTACGGCAATTGAATTTGATAATGTATTGATGCTAGTGTTGACTGAGGCACAATCAATGCTTTCATTAAAAAGAAAAATGCTAAAATAGCTAGGTAATACTTTTGTCAGATTCTTTTTGGCAGATATTTTACAATAATAAGTACTTTTGATCAAGAAAATACAACTTTAAGATATTTTTAACGAAATAAGTTCTATATTAATGTTATTTTTAAACATCTTTAGGACATTTTCTTCTAGCAGTTTGATTCTAAATCCTGACTCCAACATTTCAGATCTCTATTATTTCCCTAAGACACTTTTAATTTAAAAGCAATCTAATTTTGCCAACTATGGGAATCATGTTATGGTTGATAATTAATTTAACATGTAAATGCACCCCTAATGCTGACTGTAAGTCGCAACCATCAAAATCAGACTGCGTATAAACTCAAATCCAGTAGAAGCTTCGTGAATTGTAATTTGAGTTCACCAGACACATTAAAGGGTTAAGGAAGTTCGCAACAGTTCTACCCCTCTAGAGATTATTTTAATTAAGTAGAAACCAAGCCAGATAATCAAAGATAGAACTATACGTTCCTCCTTACATTCATACGTGCTAATGTGCATAAGTTCTTGTAATTTTAATCTAATCAAACATCATTTCAACAGTGTTTTAACACATACCAGCATCCCCAACATACAGATAATTGAGCATCCAGCCAAGTCGATGACGTAATTAAGCATCGGCTCAGTGGCCTGTAACCTAGCCAATACATCTTCCATTTCCCCAAAGTGGGCCCAGAAAATCCTCAGCCGGCACAAAGTTCGCCCTGAAAGCATTCGCTACCCTTAAACAATGTTTAATCAAGCGTCCTGTAATCCAGGGCCAATTGCCACCCCTACCATATCATCCCCAATTTCCTCTCTCTCTCTATTTCTCTTGCTTATGTTGGATATAGCCTTTGCTAAGAGATTACTTTCGGTTTGCAGGTGACGGTTCGGTATCGGACAACGAGGAGGGCGGGGAGAAAGCCATAGAGAATCACGAGGACGCGGAGGAGAAAGAGAAGACTGACCAGAGCCAACAGACTACGCCCACTACCCCGCCACCGAATACCGGTAAGTCAATGTTAAATTGTGGAGGCGAGAGGGTAAGCTCCAGATTTAATAAATCGATGATTTATTTATTTGATACGTGGCGAGAGGGTGAAACGCATTTTGGTGTGAATCAGCACATAGTGTGGTGGTTTGATGCTAGGGTTCATCATTGATATCGCCAATATTGACGTATTGGCGTTCGGTTGAAAAACTGAGGCTGTCAACGATGCTGTTGGTATATTCTATTGTGTAAGTAATGCTGATCTTGACAAGGCTAGTGGGAATTCACGGTATTTTTGGTGATTAGGAGAAACCAATTGAAGTCTTGAAGTCTAATTGGGCACTTGTTTATGTCTGTTGAATGTCTGATAATACAGTACAAGAGGTTTGTGGTATGTCTCTACCTTGAATTTTTTTTCCGTATAAGTGCTGAGGAAACTGTTTAGTATCAAAACATATGGCCAATAGCTCTTTCTAAATCTGTTAAGTTAGTTTTTGTTTTCAATGTATCTACTGCATGTTTTCTAGAACAATGGCATTAACCAGATTTTAGCTAAGGGTTTTAATTATCTGTCTTAATGTTAGATTGGCTAACAATTAGTCGGAGACATACATTATCAATATAAAGTGAAGATCATTTTAATTTAATTTAAACGAAGTTGAACGTCTCTGGTTGTCTATATTACTTGTGTAGTTGTGAGGGGAAAGCTCAATGGGTCAACTGTGGCCTAAGTGCGTACAATTACATTACATTGTCTTATTGGTCTAAAAACATCAAAAAAGAAACGACTTTAGAGACTTGAATGAGGAATTTGATTAAAAACATTACCTGATTACTTGAAATCGATATAAGATATAAGTAATTTGCAACCTTAAATTGTGAGTTCTAGGATATTAGTACTCTAAGGTCTAAAAGAACCATACCTTGGGGCAGATTCTAATAAACATGTTTTCCTATAAATTGTATCTACTTTTCACTGTCTTGTGCCAATATTCATAGCAAACTATGATAGAATAAATATGATAGAGTAAATACTATTATTATCAAGCCAATACTTTTGGAAAAATCATTTCATATTTAATTTGAAAAACTTCAAGAAATAATAGATCAATGAATGAGAAAATGTCGACATTTCTGATAGTCATTAACAGACGAAAATAAGAAGTAATTAAGTAATTTACAAGACATTTTTTAAATTATTTTTCTCAATCTTATTTATACTTCTTTCTAATCATATCTAGTTAAAATTTTGCTGTTCAATAAATATTAATACATTCAAAGATGGTTAAATATTTAATACTATTTAATTATTTTCACTTTAATTGGTATCATTAGGGTGAAGTAAAATCTCGTGATTCTTACTGTTATCATGTTTTATGTTTCAGTTAATACAAACCCTTCCTAAAGCCAGTGATACCAATTAAGTATTAACTTGCAATATGGGTAATATATCGATTTTCTCCGCTAAAATTCGAAATGGAAACTCGAAAACACTTTTTTTTTCAAAACCCGATTTATAAACCCTATTTAGGACAAAATTCTGTTTAGAAAAGTTTTATAAATTTCAAGACACAGGACAACTAGTTTGCATACAACGTGTTATAATTTTGGACTACTATGTATCAAACAATTTTCATTCTAAAAAATACCGATTTTCTTATTGAAACACCTTGTGCAATATTTCATTGTTTAAATGTAGATATTTTTCACACACAAAACGTAAGATTATACTATTGAACAAAAATCTGCTCTTTTGGAAGAAATTGTCTTCAAACATTGGTATCTGTTGGTACAAACACTGTGCGAAAAATGTTTCCAACAAAAGTATCTTTATTTTGTTGACGTAAAAAGCAATTTTCTCAAAATAGGATGCTCGTTAGGTACTTTTTCAAATGAAAATACGTCCATTTCAAAAATGGAACCATGCACAAGATGTTCTAATAAGAAAATCGATCATCTTGAAATGTACATTGTTTCATACATGTAGTCCAAGATTGTTATGTCTTGAAATTGATAAAACCATCCTAAATCACTTCAAACAAATCTCTAGTAGGTTCTTCAGGCTTGGTTCTTAAGATGTTGTTTTTTAGACTAATAAAGCAAAAACTTTAAGGAATAGGACAGGACTATGTTGGGGCTTTATGCCCTAAAATTTTAAAATAAAATCCTATGCTGGAAATTAACTTTAATTTGTCGTTCAATGTAGATACCTGATCCAATTGAAAGTTTATTTCCGGTGTATGATATCTTTGGTTGTTTGTCTGATATGAAACAATATTAAACTTTATTTGACTTTATTTGAACATTGACAGAGATATTAGATTTACGTCTGCTGCAGAATTCAGAATACCGAAGGAAAATTTTTGATTTTCTATTTCATTGGACTTTCATTTAGTGTAATTTTGCTTTTGTGGCAACCAGTTAATTTTATATTGTTTCTATCTATTACACAGAGGTACAGAATTGCATTACGCTATATAACAGCACCGCCAGTGATAAGTAAGTAGACAAGTTCAGACGTGTCATCAACCCTATCAACATGCTGTGATTTGTAATTCAAAATACACCATGTGCAAAACTTGAAACTAGAGACGAAAATATTTAATTCACATCCTTCATTGCCATTGGCATGACACTAAAAACAATTGTATATCAAACAATTTACAACCAACTATCATATAGACCTATATTTTATAGATTTTTATATCCTTCCATAGAAGGCTCACCTATTTTCTCGAGCCTTTCCGTTTAGAAGAAGTAGTACCGAACATGTGGAGCAATAATTGCCTGCCCGTCGGTTCCGAGATCGATTGGCGAGCTGGAAATGGAATCCACACCCTCCTCTCTCTCCCCCACCCCTCAAAATCCCGGTTAAATAGAAATAGTATAACTGATGGAAAGCCACGTCGGTGGGCGTCGCGACGGGGGAGACGTATTATTTCAATGCCGGCATGTTTAAAGAGGGATAAGTGTTCCACGTCACGGCCCGAAGAATTTAAAAAGCCGATCGCTCCCCAATTTATCTCCGGACGGGATAGGGGATTTAGATTCAATTATGCGGGTAGTCAAATTTGAAGGGATATTTTTTGCAAGGTTGGAATTGCTTAAGGCGTTGGAGTCAAAGAATTTCAGAACATCTATCTAATATCTTTAAAATTCAACTTTGGACAGTAAGAAAGATTGAAACTATTCTGTAATCTAGCGTATTTTTGCGGGTAACATGTGGCATGTTAATAAAAATTATTAATTATAATTTTTATTAAGAATATTATTTGTATTTATATATTTGTTTCAGAATCATTAAACTTTTATGCTAGAATTTTAGATTTGGTCTGATTGCCAACCAATATTGATGAATTTTTATTACTTTGTAATATTCTGGAGTTAACATTGTTAATTTTTTATAAGAATTTCAAGCTCGTGTTCATCGAGCAAGGCCTAATGGATAATGAGCAACTGGCACCTTTCAAAACCAAAAATACAGGCACAAAATGAACACAATTGATAATTTAATTCTATAATCGTGTCAATTGAGCATCAGATAAAAAGTCTTAATAACAAATTGGTAAACAATAAAAAGTGAAAATATTATTTTAAAATGTAACCACATAAACGGAAAACAATGACTAAATATAAAGAAAAGTTGACAAATTTGAACATTCTGTGATAACGATCATCGACAACGAAATTCAAAACTATTATAGGTAAACACTTAAAAAGCGACAATACTAAGTCAACTAGTTAATAATAATCGTTGTTTTATATAAGCTGTATGAATGGTCTGTATGACCATAGTAGACAAATTTTGAATGAATTGATGTCCGGAAATGTATTGTTTGAATGTTGGAGAGAGTCGGAAGATTGACTGTTTTTTTTTATTATTTTTCGTGTTTAAAAGGAGTTAATGAGAACCGTTTTGTAATTTTGATACCAATTTTGGCCACTTTGGGTTAGCTTGAATTCTTTTTAGAGACATTAAACAAATAGCGTTTTACCTACAAATTATTTATACATTCTATAATATATTAAGGCTCTATGCAGTACCTAAACGGTGTCAGGTGTCTGGACATGAGTTCGATATCAAAAGTTCAGTATACTTTATGTATATTTTACACTTATTTTTAACACCCACTATACATATTTGAGATAAACAACTGAGCAGTGCAAAAAGGTGCGAAGTACAGTAGAGTGTCGATAATCTGAACTAATTGGGACCGGAAGTCATTCGGATTATCAAATTGTTCGGATTATCAAATTTGCAACTAAATAGCAGAAAATAAGATTGGATCGAAGTTCAATCTTAATAAAACGAACACCATTCGATACCGCTCTTCATAAGCTATAAGAATGTCAAAATCGAAGGGATATCGAGGATTTAAATTTAGTTATATACCAAAAACAGTGTTATAATGTGTCAATTCTGAACCATTGTGGTAGTAAAATCGAAAAAAAAAATATGAATATCAATGACAGCTCACTTGGTGTATCCCAAAAGAACCCTATTACTTTTTAATGACTACAATTTGTTGGACGAGTTCCGCTTAAATGTCATTTTGTTGCGATAAAGTTGTTATCAATCGGGGCAATCCCAGCGGGTTCGCTTTGCAACGAGCGGCGAACTAATTGAAATGGCCGTTAGAGGGGGTGCGAGATAAAGCATTCGTTTCAACTGATAAAATCTACACGCGTCACAATCGACCCCAAATGGACGTACCCTTTTATCTGTATCTTTTTTTTGGTCGCGTATCAGTCCTTTTGTTTTTGAAAATCGTACAATGTCAATCATTCTTTTGTTGCGCTTTCTTTTCACTGCAGATACATCGAAATGGTGATAAATTACAGAATAGGTATTAAAACTATAAAAGTATATTTTTTGTCGCGTATCAGTCCTTTTGTTTTTGTAAATTGGTCTATGTCAGTCATTCTTTTGTTACACTTTCTTTTCACTGCCGATACATCGAAATGGTGATAAATTACAGAATAATTATTAAAACTATAAAAGTTACTATACAGTATGTTCCAGTATGTTACAGTATGTTAAAAGTTACTATACAGTATGTTGATTTACAAAGAGGAACAAAATAATTATATCTGATTTTTCTAACATATTGCTATTTACATAAATCGGATATGTTCAGTCTCCTAAATACTTAGCTCGAAATTTATACTCTAACTATAGAAGTAGTTAATAGTTCTCATTCGTATGTAGACATTTTACCTTTTTCAGGTTTATATTAAGAAAAATTCCAACAAAATATCCGGACGGAAGAATATCTAATATACAACGCTATTGTCAAAGTCTGTCAAATCCTACGTGGATGACAGTTATGTGACAGTTCGCTTCGCCATCATTGAGAAATACATTTAAAATATTTGATATAAAATAGAATTTATGAGTCGTAGATAAAACGTCGTATTCGACTCGCAAAACAACATTATGTGCTCGTCAAATAATATACTAATTAATTGTGTTATTGTGTTATTACATACATTCACATTTAAAATATTTAACTCGATTTTTACGCATCAATTCGATACTGAAATATTAAAACACGTGGTTTATTTAACGTCCAATTGTTAAATAAAAACTGGAATTATTTACAGGGGCATCTAACAATTCAGTTGGATGAGGTATATACACTAAAAATATATTGATTTGAATCAAAATAGGTTTTTTTTTTGTCGGAAGCAAACCTACAAGCAAATAAACTAGAGTAGTCAATGAAGTGAATATTGTTGGCGTTAAAGAAACATGTTTTGATCCAAAAGAATGTATTTCTTTAATACAAGAAATCGTTTCTATTTCTGTATGAAAGTTTACGCGATTTAGGGGTTTGAACATATCCGAGGTTTGAAAAATAAGTGGTAACAATAACAATCTGGGGACATCTACAAAAGTTTTGATGAATAATATCAAACATGGGTAATAAATAAACACATTATTCGCAAATCCAATAAACCCATGAGGCAACACATCAACATGACGGTGGAGTTGCTATTATACTTGAATAATATTGTACTTTTCGCCTTTCAACACAGCAGAGAGCTACTTTATTCCTTTATTGCGCCACACATCCATTTCCTAAACACATTTCGCGTAGTACATGTAGAATGTGTTGGAAAATTGCATCACACACTCAGCCCGACACAAAGGAATATTGTAAAAACTGCTAAAGTTTGCCGGTTTTACAGCGCGGAAGAAAATAGGGCAAAGTGCATTAAACGCGCGCGTACAGTTTGCAACGTCTGCATGGCTCATATGCAAAGCTGCGGTACAAAATATACCCTACTTGTTGCCACCCCCAGGAAGGCCATTGTGTATAACAGAAAGGTTTTTCCTTAGTTGAGTTTGAAGATCTTTTGTAGATGGCGGAAACATGTTTTAGTAACATTTACGTAATATACAAGAAGACTAGAAAATCTTGCATAAATTCGTAATATGTTTAGACGCTTGGAACAAAAACTGGTATTATGCTTATAAAGGAATTTTTACGTCTCTGATTTCAAATCAAAGTTTGAAGAAAACAATTAAATTTGCGGAATCTGTCTTTTTAATTTAAAATTTATATTGCCCAAATTTAAAATCGTGTTTGAAGGTTAGGTTAGAATACTTCATACAAAGTAATTTTGTTTAAAAATATTTAATCAGATGGTTTGAATTATCAAAATACACATATCGACAGCCAAACTGCAAAATATCGTACCTTTTAAGCAAAGACACGGCAAAAACTACATTTTTAGTCAAAACTACATATTGTTTAGCAATTGCTGATACGACGTTTTGCAGAGTTGCAGACGATATTTATAAATTTCACTAAATTTCAATTTCTTCTTGTTGATAAGTTTTCTTAATTGTTAATGGTGGCATACAAATTTTATGGCCTTACATAATTTTTGAGAAAAATAGAGGAATATTGATATCTTTTGTTTGTGAATGGAAAGCTTATAAACGATTTTTATTCTCTTGTTTGCGGTGAAATTATCCGGGCTTGAAATTTTCATATTACGTCAGGTAACTGATTTTCTTTATTTAGTTTATGTATAAAAACTCCCACGCGCCACATAAAGAATCGCTGTAAAAAAAAACATTGGTGAACAAACATCAGAACAAGAAAACTTGAAGGTTTATTATGAGTAATACAGTCGATTTGTGCTCAAAAGGGCACCTAACGGGAAAGTTTAGATGTAGTTTTGATTTCTTCCAATTTATATGTTTTAGATGTGCTAAACCCGAATCTGACGTTTGCTAATAAAATTTGGCAACTCAACATTGAAGTATATTTAAAAAAATCTGTTGTGCATAGTACTATGGACAATACTGTTAAAAGTATCGAAATATCTGTAGTAGACCATGCAATAGAGATTTTTGCGTGAGAAAAATACTAGCAGGAAACCGACGGTCCCAGGTCATGTAGAACAGTCCGTAGATGTATTGTGATTCGTACTCGCAAATATCATTTCTTTATTTGTTATAAACAATTATTAATAAATTTGCAACAATTATTAAATCAACAAATTGACATTTTCACCTCACTTTTTCCAGCTTGTGTAATAGGATTTTTTTCGTCTTGCTTGGTCTTCAGGTCAAATAGTTCTATCAATAACGCATTTCATATTCCATTTACAAAGTCCATGTTCCCCAGAATTATATTATCAATATTTTGCAATTTTCAAATGCGTTTTTCTTGAAAATGTTTCCGCTATCTTTAAGACAACCTCTTCTAAAATTCAAACAATAAAAAATGGGGTTGCCATTAAAAACCAATTAAACATCTGAAATTGAATTTTCCATAAATTAAATTCTGAATGGAACGCCCACTAATCTGAAAGACATAATAATACATAAAGAAAACTCAATTTTTGTGACAACTTGCATTTTTTGTTTGTTTCCATCATAATGCATCCAAAATTGTTAACAGTTGACAAAAAGCATTCATACCGTTCAAAAGGTACATATTTATTTTTTTCAGAACGATCACTAATAAATACCTAAAATTGTGTTTTTAAGTTCCAATACCAGCATTTTAAAAGTACTCATTCATTACTTAAATCTTAATATCAAAAGTATTTCAATTCATCAGCAATCATTTCCGCATCACCGGCGCCGCCACCAAAAATGACGATCATTAATCTCAAGAATCTCCTACCAAGCAAAAGATTCCTAATTAATTGTCACTAATAGGATACGTTCTATTTTTTATTCCGAAGAAGCTCTTAATCAACATTGAGTGTGCTCAAGGAATCTACTAAAGGGAACGAGTGGGGAATTCGCAAACGCTAATGGATTTTGTATTAGAGCTCGCGCGATCTGGGGAGCACACTAGTTGGAAATCGATTCAAAGTTGTTCGCGTCGCTATTATTTATATAATGAATTGAAACTCGACCATTAAGGAGACGGCTAATAGAGATTTATCCAGGGTGATGTTCCGCACAGGGTTAGAGAGGTTAAAGGTGATAGGGCTGCTTATCATCTCGCTATAGCTTGGATTGAATTGGGTAATTTCTGCTGATAGACATCAACGCGTTCATTCAAGCCCGTCTATGGCTGAACTAATTCGGAGATTCAATGGCGATATGTGTAGGTTATCCCTCTCTCTATACGGCCGATGATTAAGAGACTATGCATTAAATCGTGTTATAATCCACTATTCATTATACTAATTGACGCGAACTGATGGGTCTAATTCTATTCACAGTTTTTGTTCGTTTTATCCCAATATGGAAAAGTTTTGTAGGAGGTGGATGAAAGTGCGTTTTGAGAAATTCTTTGTCATATTAGATGCGGTAAATTTTGTGGTGAATGTTACTTAAGGTTGACTGTAGAGTATTAGATTATTAGTAGTACGGCAAAATACACTTTTTGCCTCTTTATGGCAACGTTTTCTTAAAAATCTTGTCCCCGGAACCTTACAAAAATAATCCTTGAAAAATTCTGCACAAACATAGTATTTAACACTGTTTACTCGTCTCGAACTATGAGTTCCAATATAGGGGTATGTTTGCTAATTTCTCTATTGTAAAAATAAGTCTATAAGTTCTCAAAAAGAATTGGACAGATGTTTTTGTTAAATATTTAATACAAAACTATAATTATTGGTGGAATTTTGTATAAATATGGACATATTAACAAAAGGAAATGATGATATTGAACTTCCTGTATGATGAAGCCTTGAAACAGCAACTGCTGGCATATTATGAGTTTTATAATACTGAAATAATAAAAAGTATTATATTATTATGTATTATAAAATATATTCCTATATCGGGCCCCGCTGATAGTTTGAGAACCACTGTATTTAAGAAAAGTGGAATATACATTTTTCGTGCAGATTTTTATAAAGAATAATTTTGTACAGAAGTTAAAATTGCAAAATTGTGACCGTTTTGTGGTAAAACCCACAAGATTGTCAAAAAAAATAACACCAATAGTTCAGAAAATGACCTGAACATCATATCAAAATGTTTAGTGAATCTTGACTATCAGTGATACAAAGATTGTCATGACTTGTTTGCAATATACTTTCAATATCTCCAAAAGTACTAAGCTTAGCAGAAAAAATTATACACTATATTAAAGACAAAAGAGTGCATGATACATGAATTTATTAATTCATTATTACCAGAAAACTGCCCACGTGCAAAATTTCAACTCAATTGGACATTAGGGAGTAGCTAAAATAACAATTACAAAATTTGAACTTAACAAGTAATTAGTGAAATTATTGAAACCAGGAATTACTTAAAAATTATAAAAAAAATATGTTTGTTGAGGCTTAATTGAAATACAAAATTACCATTTTACCGTTACCAACATAACACTTGATTAAAACTGAAACTGAAAAGTCCATTGTTTTTTTGCCATGTTCATTCATTTCAGTCCTTTCATATCACCTGAGAGACGCTATTTTCGCAAAACCACGTCCAAATTTTCGTTTTATGTTTTATAATTTGCATTTTTAATCAAAAACCATGTCAATTGGTTCTTTATTACAGTTTTTGATGTCTATATAAATACTATAGCCAAAGGCAGAATATTTATTTAACATACAGGTTGGTTGCAAAGCATGAAATTGTTAAGTTTGCTCAAAAATAATTATTCATATTCACAGCAAGCTTTAAATTGAATATCAAACAACTTTGCCCTATTGTGATATTTAAAATTTATATATAAAAAACATGATTTTACTCTTGGGAAAATTTAACAATTCTGTTTTGTAACCAGCCTGTATGATAAATTAAGCTTGTAACTTTACTTATGACTTTAGTTATGGTATAGTAATCGATTGCAAATTTCATCAGTTCCATCGAACTTTAATTGCTCAGACTTCCAAGTGTGCTTTAGTGTGTATATATAGGCACTTCACCCACACATTTCAAACTCCTGCGACATTCCAGATCAATAACGGTAGAACTCGTTACACAAGGACCCAAACGACCTTCTCGCCGTGTTGTCAAGAGCACATGTTGGCAACCTGCTCACCCCAAACCTCCCTATCAGTCCACATAACCTCTAAATCAACAATATAAACTTTATTCTACTAGAGTAAATCTGTTTTTGTTAAAGATAAAACTACTCTAGATTGTAAGATGACAGTCACAATTTTCGATTTGTTTTTTTGTAAAATTAATGTTGCAAAGTGGAAAAGAATAGTATATAATACTTCTTTTATAAGACGTATCATAAGGCGCAGTCATTTCATTTGGTGTGCCAAGTATTATAATATACTATGTATTATTTTGTATAAAGAATATTTGGTATAGGTATTATTACATATCCATTCAGAAATTAATTTCACAATCAATTTTTGCTATAAATTCTATACTATAGATTTCTTGACTAGCTAGCTTAATATAAAAAAG
The DNA here is from genome assembly GCA_964023965.1 of Melinopterus prodromus. Classification (NCBI taxonomy): domain Eukaryota; kingdom Metazoa; phylum Arthropoda; class Insecta; order Coleoptera; family Scarabaeidae; genus Melinopterus; species Melinopterus prodromus. The sequence goes on from OZ030393.1 coordinate 65,060,070, forward strand.
AACAATGATTGCATTAATTTTGGATCAAGAATAGGCAACTGCAATCGCTAAAAGGAAAATGAGCACGAAAGATGTTAATCCTACACATTATTATAAATCAGTAATCACTTTCTTACTAAGTTCATTGCTTCTCGATAGGTACACATAATAAATTCATAATAGTGGACATAAGCCAAAAAAATATTAAATATTGTTCAAGGTCACAGTCGATGCTATTAGTGTTCCTTAGTCAGCATTCTTTTTCTTTACCCGAGGGAAATCTTAAGATGATAATTAATGAAGCTATTCAAGATCCCCCAGCAGCCATTACAAAAATATAAAGATAAGGAAGCATGTTCTTTTTTCGTCGCGCGGGTACAAAGAGACCTCGAGCTTGGTATAATGAAGATTTTCATGTAAAATTCGGACGGCGCGAAATAAATTCGGCTAAGATGTTTTCCAAGGGTGGAGTATCTCGTTTTGGCCGAACTTAATGATAATGCGGCCGGGCTCGGGCTGAAATGGGTTAGGGCGGTGGGGGGCGCGCAACGATCCTTTATTAGATTAACTGTCCTCCAGGATGATGGACCGAAGACATCGAATAATTTCTCAAACCTCGTTGAACAGCGCTAAGATTAATTACTGTAATCTTCGGTGATCGCACTGCGGTACTATGATGGTAGTAGGAGAAGATTCATTATAATCAAGGCCGACCCTGTAAAGTTTTCACATTGGTGATTTGGTTATGTCAGCACTGAAACTGGGTTACAAAGTTTTTCATGCAAGAGTCGAAACAGTAATGTGTAGTAAAGATGTATCTTCATATTGCTATATCAGAATTTTAAATTAGCGTATCGGTTATATATTGTATTACTGGTTTTTGTTATTATGTCCACGGCAAAAAATGGTCAGTCACGTGGTTTTTGATAAACGTAAATCGCATTTCATGATATTGCATAATATCAGGACACATTATACAAATTTATATCATATAATACTCATTTACGTAAGTAAATGCACAAACCAACTTCTTAGTGCCAATGATTATTCTCGATGCTGTGGCTGGAATAGTTTCGGAAATAGAGAGAACGATGTTTTTTACGCATTTTTTGAATCTAAAACTACTAAAATACGATTTAAAAAATATTTTTGTTATCCTTAAAGAGAGCCCTTTCAAACGACATGCAAATTTCTTTTTTAAGTACCAAAGTTCGGCCCCTATAAATGTAGATCAGCTTTTGTGGTCGCTCTTAAATTAATAAACATAATACGTGTACGCATTAAGTACCAATTAAATTAATAAATTTAATTAGTGATATAAATTTCATTATATTCTTTTGTGAGATATTTGAAACATTGCTGTAAATAGATATATAATATTAAGAAAATGAAATGATCCATTCGTGCTATAAAATACATACTCCTATGTGTCCATTCGTTAAGGCTATTGTCCACTATACTATTTTCGTCTTTTTCTAAACTTTTTTTAGTAACTAAAGCAAGTATTAAAGTAACAAGGGTATACTAAACACACTTCTTTATCTATTTTAGAATAGCCAGCCTGGTGCAACCAAAAGTATTTAAGGTTGTGTCGCTTGTTTACTTTATGGGGTTTATTTTTGCAATTTGTGCTGTAAACATATCAGTGCAAATTAATTTACTTAAATTAAACCAATTGTACACAGCATAGAGCGTCACTTTGAGGTTAAACGTATACGTTACTGCGGTATGTCAAAAGAAAATGTCTCACGTTGGCACTGTTGGCAGACCTCACGTATGCATCCATTGCGCATGTGTCTATGCTTAGAAAGCAAAATATAATAATAGCATGGCATCTACAACTATACTATTTTTTAGATTTTTTCTATTTTTTACAAAGAAGTTTAGAAAAAAGACGAAAGTAGTGTAAAATAGCGTTTAAAGATAGTAAAATTGTGAAATATCATAAAGTTATCTCGAATCTCAGCAGTAAAAGTAAGACAGACTGCTTGAAAAATCCCAAAATAGTGATAGGAACACCCTTTTAAAAAAATCTAACTGATAAAATCTATTACAACCAAGAACAATTTCAAACTTTTGAAAGAATTGAAAAACAAATATGTTTATACACAATCTGTTATGTTACAGAATCTGAATGTTATAAACTATAGCAAAAACGTTGTAAAAATAACTTCAAAGCTGTAAAATTAAAGTAAAATATACATAATAAATTACAGCAAGAATGTTGTAAAGAAATAATTTGCAGGTTCTACCACAAGATCGCTGGTTAAGATACTGCCATCTGTATTTTTTTATCAAACTTCCCTGTGATTATCACAGTAATTTTACTGGATATGTTTGCAATTTCACTAGAAAAGGTATGGTAAGTTCGCATTAGAAGAGACTTTACAATTGAACTGCGTTTCTTTACAGACGTTGTTGATTTGCAAATGTAGATAATTACTTGATACTGCGATATTGATTTAAACATTTTTCGTTGTGTATGAAGCTTTTTACACAGAATACCATTTACTTCCATAAAATGCGAGATACAAGTACAAATGCGAATACAAATGCTGGACCCCATGTATATATATTTTTTTGGATTCCCTCGGCTTCCAGCTCTATTTCAATGGTTAAAATTCAAACTAGCAACCGATCGTGTTTTGTTCTAGTTGAAATACGATTTTTCGTACTATTTTTCAAGTTTTAAACTTGCCTTGTAAAAAAATATATGAAACATATTCTTATTTATACGTTCTTAATGCATATTTTTTAAATATTAGAGCGAAATGGGATTGATTTTTTTAGTTATTCTCCTCAATAGCATATGTCAACTTGGGGATAAGAATTCTCGTCATTTATAAAAAATACAGTTAGTAACAAACAATTTTGACAAAAAAGAAAAGAAATGGTCTTCATAACGACTGTCTTCCTTACAACAGTATATTAGTTTTTCATTCTTTGGGAAAAAGACTTAGATTACAAAAATGGGTGCTTCATTACAATACTACCTATCTTGTTGAAATAAGAAAAACTACTGTGGATTGTTATACCAAATGTTAAAAATCACAACTTGAACAATTTTTTCTTATTTAAAAAGTTTAGAAGTTCAAACTACTGATCAGAGACTTCAAATGTGTCAAAAAACAGTATTTTGACAAGGTTTGAATACAAGATAAAACGATATTAATATACAAATAATCCCTAGCATAATTCACACCTGCGATTATTATGACAACTCCGAGTTTTATGAATATAATTTATAAGAATTGATTTTTAAGAATCATAAATTAAACGTCGTATAAGCTGGGTTCTTGTGAATTACAGCCACATTATGTACTTGTCAGCACACTCACTGCGAAAAACTAAGTTTTAAGATGGGCCTCCAGTATTGCTTTGGGGATTATCACGTATCACGTAATCTAAAACCAAACACAAACATCAATTTTGTATTCACAAAAACACTAGATTGCATCAAACCAATAATGTAACATCGTTCGAAACCAAATTACTCAATCCCAGACTACGTCCCACAAATCCCTCAACTACAAGCTACCAACTTCCCCGATCAATACAACAGCTTATGCACTACACCCCTTTAAATCCGATTCAAGTTAAACTGCCTAAACAAACCTATTTCTTCTGCTCATTACAGATACAAATGACGAGGGTCAGCGGTACATCTTGGAGACGTTGACTATGACGACGGTGTCAGAACGACAGATCATCAAGGAGGCCGAGGAGTCGCAGAAGAACGTCCAGAATTCCATCAGCAATAACCTTCCCCCCCCGAATGGCTCCCCGATCAGCGGCATCTTGAAAGGTGGTAGATTATGGAAGCAGACCAGCGCCGAAATTAATAACGCGCGGACTGCGGAGCCGCAACAGGTGGGTCAATTTAACTTTCCAGGATGCATCGTGGTGGTCGGGAACGATTCCCGAGTCGTCCCCCTAGCGGCGAAAGCGAGCACCTAAATCAGAAACTCGTTAACACCGCGGCAGCAAATCTTTCCTGAGAGTCTGCGCGAGTTGAAGTAGTTTCGAACAAGTTTCAAATTTACGGCGAAATTTATAGTAATTGATTGATTTGTGTTGAGGGGCGATTGGGTAGCTTCATTCGCCTGATTATTAAGGTGTATTGGATCGGGTTAATGAGTTTTGCCCCATGGAAAACAAATCGTAAATGGCGATAATGTCCGTTCGAATAGCCAGTGTATTTCATTCAGATGCTGCAGCAAAATGTCTATAACTTTTGCAAAAATTGTTGCATAAATTTCTATCATACCTCAAATTGTAGGTAATTAAAAGAACTAGTAGCCGTCAGACCCTCAGAGTTTTGCCCCATCGACATGAACCCCTAAATCGCGATAATGTGCGTTCGAATTGCAAACGTATTTCATTCAGTTGCTGCAGCAAAAAGTCCATAACTTTTGCAAAAATTCTTGCATAAATTTCTATCATACCTCAAATTGTAGGTAATTAAAAGTTCTTGTAGCCGTTAGACCCTCAGAGTTTTGCCCCATCGACAACAACCCCTAAATCGCGATAATGTCCGTTTGAACACCAAACGTATTTAAATTAGTTCTTACAGAAAAATGTTTGACATGCAAAAATCGTTGCATAAATTTCTATCATACGCCAAATTGTAGGTAAATAAAAGACCTCATAGCGGCTTCGACGCTCGCAGTTTTGCCCCGTGGACAACAACCCATAAATGGCGAGAATGCGATAAGAAGATAAAGTGCCAATATTCATTATTTTCAATGATTGGTATTTGAAGTTTAGCACCAAGTGGTAATTTTGGATTGCAAATGCAATCTGTTTGCCCTTTTGCAACTATTTCCTGCTACAAATAATTTACAGATCCATTTTCTAAAATCCACGATCTTTGATTCTATTTTACATAAATTAAAAACTGTTCTTTTCACGTTCAGTATTATTTTCATTTATTCTGTTTTTTCAATTTAGCAACCTTTTCTTCAGACAGAAGTATGACTCATCTTAAATCCTTTAGATGCACTTGACAGGGATTGATTAAATTGTATATTACACACCCTTATTTGCTCCCTTAAAACCTTTTTACCTTCATATGCCACTGACAGCATTTCCATCAACGTTCCTCTGACCTTTAGATAAACCACTGCAATAAATATAGTCCGTTTTAAGTACCTAATTAAATAAATAATAATAAATGTATGGACAAGGTCATTATTAACTATTAAAAAAAATCTCAATATGAAATTATCGCTCTATAGATCCACAATATTCTGACTACAATGATATGTGTGGTAAACATTTAAATTTGTATATTATTAATCTAATAAACCCGACGTAGTGTTGAAAATAAATGTACGTAAAAATCGGATGTAATATGTTTATATTTTTCTGGTTTTACTGCTTTCTATCATATTATATGAGCCATTTCGCCATTCTATGCCGTTTCTTGGGTGCTGTACATATCCTTATGCGAACATTTTAAAAGTTAAAATAGCATAAAACTCCTTTACGACTTTCCTGTATCGTATAACCGTAAGCTATATAAACTTCCCTATCTCAAATCGAAAAGTTCTACCGAAATCTTAGAAGCTGTTAGCTAATCTACTCTTCGTTTTAACTCGATTAAGTAAGTACCAAGAATTTTCGATCACGATAAAACTAAAATTGCCTTTACACAGATAAAAATACGGAGTTGGATTTAACACCGATTCAACTCCGCTAAGTACTTTCCTCGCGACCATTTGCGCATGTACTTGAACTGATTCAGTCTGAACTGAGTTGATTGTTTACAGAATCATTCACTCTTTTGTAGTTATTATTTGACAATGAGTTAAAAATATATCTTTAGGGAGTTGGATTGTTTTCACTGGAGCTGCTGCACGCTGGAAATACGTTTGCCCTAAATCAAGCTTTAATTTGATTCCAAGTCGCTTTATTTTGCTTTAAATGTTTAAATTAGCATTCAAAATGGCGCGACTGAAACGTCACCGCGTATACATTGAAATTTGCTTCTATTCAGGGGAAATTATGCTGAAAATTTCTGACTGAAGTTTGTAATGTTTGTAATGTTTCACGGATAAAAGGATAATAATTTATACGCAGGAGTCTCGCTTTCATAAGGGAAGCCGCTCGTATTTTCCAAGAAGTGGAACTTTTCCGCTACCTGTCTTACACATCTTTGCAAAAACTTTCTACATATTTCATTTTAACGAGTTCTGTTGTTCGTTGAATTTCCACGGCATCGATGTTTTTGCCTCTACCGTTACTTGCTTACTGAAGAATTATGAATTTATTCCTCAGGTTTCGGAGTTGTTATTTTAACATAAAGACTGAAGTTTATTCGTTATCATACAATTCAGTTTAATGCTAAAATACTGACTTTCGGTGACAGGGTATTTGGCGTTTTTCATATAACAGCTTTTTAGAAAGAATACTCGTTTAGAATACTGATACTCGTTTTACAAATATAATGTCAAACTTTACTTTAATTTAAGCTGAAACAAGAAGACAGCTTCTCGAATGCCTGAAGTGTGAATGCGCCAATCGACCCTTTACACTGTCAATTGCAATTTTGTCATACATAAACCAACGCACAGAGTTAAAAACTTCTTAGGATGACGATCTTACATGGTGTAGAATCATTTGTTTTGTAATTTTGGTCAAAAATTTGACTTGACCGTAATATTCTATTATTTGTCTCTTCCCTAAAACCCAAGAATAGAATTTGAATGACTTTATAATAGAAAAACAAAGCACTTCAAATCAAAATCATCACTTATATCGACATTCTCCTTAATTCCAGACAACCGACAACAACATAATCTCCGACGATGAAGGCAACAGCAAGCGTTCAGTTCGTTTCAGCGAAGCAAATTCCAGCAGCAAACAAAGAGACGTCTGCGATGGAGCACCAGAGAAATCTCCAGAGGAGGAAGCACCTAAAGTTGAAGTCAACGAGGAGGAGGCTTCAGCAACGAAAGGAGGAGCCCGACCAACGAATCCCACTGGCGGGAATGCCGCTTTTGGTGGCAGCGGTGGGATTAACACTGCGTCTCCGGAGTCGACAGAGATGATGCTCACATTCAAACTGGGTAATCACGTGCTGATCTCAAACAACAGCCTGAAGCCGAACAGTGCTGTCAGGCAACTGTTTCCGTGCACGAAGCCTATGGCTGGAAAACCGGTGGAAGAAACTGCCGAACCGCACCATCAATATCTGGTCACTGCGGAGTCGTTGAAGGCCTTTGAGGAAGCGAAACGATCGAAGTTGCCGCAGATCATACAGAGTGGTGAAACTGACGACTCGATTAGGTATGTAGCATGTCTTTTCGTTGTTAATTTTTGTTGCGCCGTTTCAGTATTTATGGTATGTTCAGAGAACAAAAGTAGGTAATTATTGCGGCGACGACAAACAGGAACTATGGGTCGTTATCTTAGGTAATCTTCTGAGCTGTTAAATGCTTGAGACGTCACTTTGAAGTTTAATTGCCAAACGCGGTATAATTTGAATATATTGTTTTTTAAGTGTTATATTTTTGATATTGTGACAAAATCTGACACACTCTTCAAAGAAAATCTTCGTAAACCAATAAAGAAAATAAGGCAGAATAAGACAGAATTTCCTACGTAAGTTGAATTGAATGCTTTGAATCTTCTACAAAAATATGTGAGAGTAAACAATGACAAGTGTCTGGTGTATGATTAAGTTACATCTATTATTCTAAGTTTTTTTTACCACTCTACAAATGTTAAATTTTCATAAGCTAACCCCAAGACAAAATAATAGCCACATTTATAAAATAAATTGCTTACGGGTTATGCCGTGCGTCAAAATTTGTAATTGCTGACGTTTCGCGAAGAAATGCCAAAATCTTCAACAACTAAGAAGATCTGATAAGAGTAACTTTTTTAGAGTTTTCACTCTGAAAAAAATGATACGGCGTCATAGAATTCTGTACGTAGGCTGACATTAATGCAATTATATGAAACCACATGTCACAACTCTGTGATGTGTTTCACAGTAATGAAATAGAGATGTTTCAAGAGAAGGAGGTACCCGCACCATTACCTGTGGTTTAGAATACATTGGAATACACCGCGTGACACCCTCTTCTTATTGTGAAAGTTCCATTGAAGTTCCTCAATCAAAGTTCCAGCTTTCATTTCAATTCTGTCGGGTTGTGTTAATTTTGAAAGGATATCAAGGAACCTTGAATAGTTTTCAAAAATGTGACAGATGGACAACTTTAAGTAGGCTCAAGTAAAATTTTGGATCTTTAAAATTTAAGCTATTAGTCAACAAATTATGTGACAACTCGGTGTAGAAAACGTCATTTGAGTGTACATAAAGCATTGTATATATTTTGGTAACCTTCAAAAAAAAATAACGCGATCTGTTCTCTAAGTAGGCCGAAATGAAATCCTGAACTAAGATTGGAAGAAAAGAACTGGAGACATTTTAGACATTTAACATCCAGCTATATGTAAGAATAATGTTAGCTGAGATAAGACCTCATTCTAACTGACAATAGCCGAAACGAGACCACTACCACAATTTCCCGCACAGCGGCCGCGAAAAATCCGCAATTTACTTTTTACCGCTCACACCGTCGACCTTCCATTTCATCAACGTCTTTTTCACCTCTCCCTCGTTTTTTCTCTGTTCCAGACGAGCGATCGAGCGTAATACCTTGCGCCGGTCGCTAATCAGGTACGAGCCGAAGAGTAGGAAGGCGACCCAGAAGACCGACAATTCCTTAGTCGAGCGGATCAAGCAATTAACGTGCGACGTAGACGAGGTGGACGCCGGCACGAATCGCGATCCGGACGATCCAAACCACCAGCAACGATCCAGCCCGCCTGGCGAGGAGGCTCGAAATTCCCCAGAAGTTAATAAAATCAACCACCAGGATAAGAGTTTCTCCCCATCGTCCTCATCCACGGCAAGCTCGAATTCCTCATCGATGTCTTCAACCTACAAGAAAATCACCGACCTCTTCGCGAAAAGAGACAGGCCAGATATCGTAGAGCAACCCAAACCTCTCCATATGTCTTCAGCGCCGGATTTGGGAAACGGTCCTCAAGAGTATCCTCCAGAGGCTGCTCACATTTTGGTGAAAGGTAATGCTTCGAATGAGCATAGGAAGCAGTTTTTGTCGACGCTGGCGCCTCTGACGGCTTGCGTGAGCGGCATGGGGCCTGTTGAGGAGTATTACCATATGAATAATCATAATCAAGGGGATAGGACGTCCATGGCTAGTTCCGCGGGGACTGAGTATAGTCTGGAGGATATCGATGAGGTGTTGAGGAAGGATGAGGAGGACACGAAGAAGATCGCTCCTGATGTCCTGGCTGGGACGCCTTCTGCTTCGGAGTCTGGTGATGAGTTGGCGATGTTCGTGCAACAGGATGCTGGACGTATTGAGAGGATCAAGAAAAAGTAAGTTTTTTTGTTGCTCAAGTAGTGCACTAATAATTTAGGAGAAAACTACTAGACGTGGATATTTGAAGAAATGTAGAATTATGTCTTATTAAGTTCTAAAATGAACATCCACCTATTAAGTTTTACCTGCAATCAGAATGGAAGATGGTCCATCATCGGATGTTTGGTTTATAAACACTTACGACTTTTATCATGAACAGCACAGAAAATCCAAAAAATAAAATGAAAAATCCCCATACTTTACGATATAGACAAAAATACAACGAAGCAACATTTTAAAATTGCGAAGCAACTTTATTTTACTTTGGATTGGCATTTTACTTTGGCATTTTAGTTTGTAAAATATTTCTTTCAATTCCTTCATGTTGACTATTACTATAACACCAGCTCCTCCGCAGATAAATTGTATTTCTTTGAATTTAGTTTCTTATTCAATCCAATTTCTTAAAGCCGTCCACCAGTGCGCAAGTATAAACAGTTTTAAGGCAACCAGGTCACTCGTCTTGCTCTTCTTTATACAGGTATCCTGTGAGTCTTGAAATATTCATCAGTCCGGAAACTTAAGTCTACGCTTTTCATCAATATGTAGCAAATGCTTGGACCTACGATCAGTTCTTGCGATATCGGCGTTGCCCATTCCATCTACCACAAAATCAAACCTGATTGGATGGATGGATTAGTTCTGATTCTTTGTTAACACTGCAGTCAACTTCGACTTTCGACTTTTTAAACAGTCACCCAAATTTGCAGCACTTTCTAAAACTACCTACCCCACACCTGACACCAATGTTTTGCTTCCTTAAGATCTAAAACCATCATAACCTCATCCTCTCTTAACTTCCAGATACCAACCAGAACCGACGGAGGACGACGACGAGCACGACGATTACGGCTTCAACCGTCGACCGAGCGTCCGCGGCATAAAACCACGTTTCGGATCGACGACAGAAATCCTCCAGCAGATCCAGAACCAGATTCAACCTCCTACCAATAATACCCCGCCTAGAAACCACGTCGCTTGGCCATACTACTCCGAAACAAACCTCAGCACGAACGTGGACAACACGAAACCGCGGAACATCAACCAGAATGGTCCGCCTCCTCCGTACCCTTACCCCAATCAAACAGCAGAAGACATCAAAAGAGCCTACGCGGCGCACCAGTACCGGCCTACAAGCTACATCGAAGAGAACATCTATCAAAATTGCACAGATCAGCGTTGCACCCAGCAGGTTAACTATAGGACGAATATGAACGTGTACCCATCCGTGGTAAGAGTTGGTGGCGGTTGTAGTGATTATTATGCGTCACTGCCTAGGAATAGGAACGGGAGACCTCAGTCACCACCTCCTCAAGAGGTTTCGAAGAACTACCACCAGACCATGGTGTATATTCCGTATAACCACATTGAAGGGTACCATCCAGCTATGTCTTCTCCGAATCCGTATTATTCTTCAGCAGACGCTTGCTACGCCAGGGTAACGAATCAAAATCAAATTAACAAGAGGTATGTGGAGGCCACGTATCAAAGGATTGAGGATCATTACTCGAAACCGGTCGTCAGGCAGAGTTACGCCAGGAGCGAGAGTCCTCAGATTTCAACAGCTAGGGCAACGCAAACCCCTGTTCCAAATTGTACATATTACCCTCCCAGGTATCGGGCAATGGTTCCAAATGGTGTTGTCTGGCAAGAAGGAGCTTACGTCGCAAAAATTAACCGCCATAGCTTTCCAATGCCACGATATCCACCATCTGACAGTCTCTCCTTGACGGATTCTGACAGTCAACACTCCAATGGCTATCGCGAAACAACGTTTGGTGTCCAGAAAGACTCAATGCCAAACTCCCCGACGAAGACGAGGTTCATTGAGAGGGGTGTCCCAGAGGGCGCTGCTAGCGTTTCACCACAGGACAGCGTCACGCAGAATAGCTCGACAATGACGTCACCAACGTCGCCGCAGAATCCTCAGCCTCAAGGAGCCAAACCGCTGTTCTACGCGATGAACGTTTGACCAAATGAATAGTTAAATATCAGGGTGAAAATTTCGTTCAAGGAACCCCCCGACCCAGTCGGGAAGAAGAAATAGTTGATGGTACACTGAGAAATCGAAGAGAGCGCTGTTTTTATATTATAAGATGAAAGTAGGTACTAGGCCGATTTAGCTGTCACGCCGCCTCGACCAATCTGCATACAGGAACTTCCCCCGCTACGTTCCAGGTTTCGTATTGGTCGAAAAAAGGGGGTGGGGCAGCTGTATCACCCCAGTACCTACTCGTATATATATACAGTAGTGACAACATTAGTAGGTAATTGAATATCCAAAGATTTTCTTGAAGGTTATCTCCAGAAGTTAAATGAATGATACAGATTTGATAAAGATTGATATTTTCTTGTGGATTTTTGTTGGTTAATTCATTGAGTGGTTGCTACTGTATCATTGTTGGTAGGTTATAATAACCGATAAATTAAAAAAGAAGATACAAAACATATGGCAGAATTTCTTGTACTTAGAACAAGTGAACGCAGTATTGAAAAAGACGTATTTATTACTGTGTATAACAGTAAACTAGAGAATAATAGTGTAGATAGAAAAGTAGATGTTTATTATAAAATATTATTTTAATATTTCTATACGTATATTTATTAAGTGAAATGAATTCGCGTTTATTATTGATTACTATTATTAATTATAATAGTCATTGTTGCCAAAAAATAATAATTAAAGAGGAGATTCCATTACCAAAGTATTATTATTGTACGAGATAGTTAAGGATATAAATGTTACTGACCAAAATACAAGAAGAAAAGGAAAAAAGTCAAATAATACATCTACGTATATGTTATTGTCTATTTATTGAAGTATTCGTGCTAAACAAAAAAATAGTTAGGTTCTTAATGAAATGTGATTGTTGACAGTATATTTATATTCGCAGGATAATTCAATAAATATCTAATTACATAAAAGGTAGCTATATGTATTGCGCTAAATGTCGAATATTTTCAGTAGAAAAGTTATAGAAGTATAATGTTTTTCCTAACGTATAAAATACTAATGAAGTTGTAGAGTTTGGGCAAACCTCCTAGTACAAAAACAATTAGAATCTCCAAAATCTTAACCTTAAGTTTTAGTAATCATATAACCAGTTTAAAGAAAAATCAAACTTGCATATCGATTTTCTTAAAAGATAAAAGCATTATACTTCTAGAAGCTTTCTGTATTCTTTCTAGATGAACTACAAATCAGAATAGACGATTTGTATTGGTAAAATTTGCAAATAAAAGCAACCTATTTATTATTATATAACACAAAACTAAAGTGAGAATTAATATTAGTATTGTAAGAGAAGAAAAACGGTCTACTTATTTTATAACAATTGATTCGCTAATATTAAATGCATACACAAGTGAATTGTATTAAGTGTGTGTGTGTGGTGCGTATGTGTAATTGTTGTTGCTCAAAAGCACACACAGAGAAAAAAAACAATGGAATTATTGATAATTTTGTATATGTAATATGTACTAAAATTATAATAGAATATTTTATTTGTTGATTTTTTAAGTTTTTATTATTATTATCGTTTGTAATATTTTATTAAAACGTTGGTGTTGTGTACACTACAACAGAAAAATATATAACTTTCCGAAAATGTATTTCAATAGAAATAAATTATTATAAAAACTGGCGGTCTATATTATTTTCTATACTTATAATAAACACTAATTGTTCTGGCATTCAAATGTTTTCAAAAGAAACGCGACTTGCTAAAATACTATAGGGCTCGGTTTACCACAAAATCATGGATTTGTCGATGTTTTGTCTTTGTCAAACCGGGTCTTAGCTTAACTGAAAGTCTAAAGTATGAACAAACTCAACAAAATCTAACCGTTTTGTAGGCAGTCAGTATTGGCCAGATGCATACTGCCAGCGCCTCTAACAGCCGTTGGCAGTACTATGTCTACGTGGCGTGGACTGTGCACCACCCTCTATCTCTTCGGTATGCCAACGAATCTACGCCTTTTATTCAAACTTTCCCCTCCTTGACTTCATATTAGGAGAAAAAGGACCACACGACAAGTAAAATAAAATGTATAGATGGCAAGCCAGTTGCCCTAAAAGCATAACATCTCGCTCAGCAGTATATTATACAGTTTATGACAAAGGTTATAAATCTATTACCAATCTATTACCTATTACACATTTCGAAATCCACCTAAAGACAGTTCTACATCTTTGACTGACTAATTCAGATTAAAAATAAAAACATCGAAAACTCTTATTCTAAAAAAATAAAACCCACTATATCCAGAATGATACTACATAATGAAATAGAAACTTTATTAATAGAAAACACATAGAAAACATACATGTATATTTGTTATATGTAAGTGGGTTAATAAGGCTTAGCAATAAAGATTTATATTTCAGGATGATCTCCCTTTGTTAATCATGAAAATGTACTTTTCCCTCTGGGATAGAAACATGAATTTATGATGATTTAAGAACTTGATAGTCACCTCAAATATTCTTTTTACCAATACAAACCTCGTCTATTGAAGTTTCTGCGTACGTGTTCATGACTGTAATAAATTATATACTTTGGGCAAAATTCGTCATCATAGTACTTGACGTAAACCTTCGACCGACCAGTAGTTGTGTCTGCTCCACTCGGTGGTAAAAAATAATGCTCTGACCCAGTAGTTGTACTCCCAACTAGGACATCAGCAACAATCATAGCCCTGGATGAACCAATATTCCTCGAAGCTTCTTGATTAGCATACGCAGGATCATTGGAAAAACTGACGCCACGTCCAAATTTAGCTCGCGACACTCTACGCCAGTCCAAATTCTTTTTGAGGATAGAATTAATGCATGACGCTCCTGTGGCGTGGAACAACTCATGAACGCAATTCGGATAACCTCGGCTGGCGTACTCAGCTTTTCTGATCAAAAAGGAGCCAGACAAAAATGGACTGTTCACTTTCGCGATTTTGGTGACTGTACTCCGAAGTTGTAGCGGCATCTTAACTAAAATATTCGCGTATTGCATTGTGTGGCTTTCAATTTCGTCGCATTCGCAATAATCCAATCCAGTCCAACGTGGCCAATCACACTGGAGGTCGTGTCTGTTCTTTAGGACACTTTGGTACGACCTGCAAGTAATATTTGTCTGTTTACTAGGAAGGTTATCACCATCAGAATCGTTTGAAAAATAAATTTCGGGATATGCCGTCAATCAAAATACATAATTTTTTTAAACTATAACGGTAGTTGGCATCTTCATCGATATTGTATACACCTATATTTCTTCTTCTAAAATAAGATTTAAGTTAGGGCTCCGTTCTCAAAACATCGTAACTGCGAAACGAAATATTTCGTTGCGATGTTCTTTCTTGCTAGGAGTGGTCAGCCTGCGTTGTTTATGGTTCAAAATTGATGACATTCTCAGTGTCAATTCTTAGATAAATAAGGAGTTTGGCTAGGCCAAAAATTATTTTTTGGTAAGATAAAAATGAATTTTACTTCTACATTTTTCTCTTTTTTCAAATATAATAGCCCTAGCCAAAGTAACAATACAATAATAGATTTTTTATCTAGGTACAATTTCAGCCCAAACATTATAACTTTTCCGCTAACCGAAAAATCCGATAATTATCAGATACGTAAACAATGGCCATATTTCGGGTGTTACGTATGGCCAGCTCATCGCAGACACCATAAGCTTTTATCAATACGTGAACCACGGCATAGACACGGACCCCGACAGAAAAACATCGAATCTAAACATTTTGTTTCGTAGTTGCGATGTTTTTACAACGGAGCCTTAAGGTGGGATTCGAAATGATAGGCAACCAAATATACTTCATAAATTTTGAGATCATTGAGATCATCATTTCATGGTATTTCACCGAAATGATTAGGTATTTCCATTCAAATTGTTGATAATACAAAAATATCCGGCTCAATTCTGTCGGGTCTAGGTGACGGATTTTACGATTGTTGATGGCTATATCGTAGTCTTCTTACGTTCAACAAAAAAACGACGATATTCACAGAATTCGTCACCTATATATGACAGAATTGACCAGGATATTTTTTGTATTATCGGCCAAGGTATCAAGTTCTGTTCGACGTATACATTTGAATGGAAATACCTAATCATTTCGCTGAAATAGTGAGAATAAAATCGCCAATCTATAGAAGAGACTCTACCAAGAACATGAATTAAGTTAGATGTAGGTACAACCATATGCAAAGGTTGTACCTACATCTAATTCCATATATATTTGACTGATTTTCTAATCCATAGATTGATGAAAAAAATTAAAATTGATGCCAAAAGTTACCAAATCACGTCAGTAAGAGATGAGTAAGATATTAACCTGATTGTACAATATCTTTTTCCCCGTAAAACTTTGTCAACGTTTTCAAGTTTTACCTCAAAACTAGAAAACTATAATTGTCGGATTAAAAAGTACCTAAGAGAAGTGCGTATTGACATCAATAATAAATAAATAATTTAAGCTCGATTGCAAAATAATTTTGGCATCTTAAATTTGCTAAAAAAAAAAAAATTCGTGGAATATTTAAAATATATAATCACGGCAAAAAGCAGCACCAGCATGTCCGATTCTGATTTTGGGGGTCGATATCTGCCGCTGGGGGCATCTGGGGAAGCAGTTTAAGTTTTACAGATAACGTTATTGGTCGCTGAGTGTATTGTCTTATCTTAAAAATGTATCTGACAGATAAAATAATTCCGAATTTGATATTTTTCTTGAAATGCGTGAAAAAACGTATACCTTTCGTAAAGTAGAAGATCATTTTTGTTAGATGGATAAAATAAATAAATTTTGCCGCAGTTTTATTTTGTAGTTGCTTAAATTTCTTATTTTCGTCTGGTGTACGAAGCCTTTTGGGACTGACTATAGACAAGGTTACAAATTCCATTGTCAACAAATAAAGAAAACGTAGCAAGTATTAACGAGTAGTACTATGTATTTAATGATTATGGTAAGTACGAATTGATTGTAGAATACTATTCAGTATGACTTTTAAGTTAGATATAGTTACTACCACAATTAGTACATGCTTTACTATTTACGCATTTCATTAACTATTTTTAGAACCCGTCCAAACACAAGAACGTTATAAATAATAAATAATAATACAATATTAATGTGTAATATGTACTTACATGTTATACTCGTTCTTGGTGTTCTTTATTGAAATTCAAGCTGTATGAAAACTACGCTGCTATTCTGAGATTAGAAATGCGACTATAAAACACTACTATCACTTGATATTTGCATAGTCAGCTCAGCACATACACAATACACACCTTAGAGATTTGGGGGAAACACCCAGACTATTACCAACATTGAACAAGATTCCCGAGTAACTATCATGAAGTTAGCGTATACCAAATTTATATTTATTTCTATTTTAATTTTATCGTATTATTGTGTGTTCAACACTCTTGCTAACAGTCCAAACGTAGAGTTAATTGAAGTATGTTTAGTCTGTTTTAACAAGACTATTTGGTTCGATGATTCCAGACAGATAAGCAACCAACATCACTTCTGTATGTCCAATTTTTACTTCGTTTATTAATATACAAAATACTATATTTTCAGATTTTAGGGACACATACAAGTTTAAATTATAAATTTTAAGAATTATTTCTTAACGTAACACTTCAATCGCTCTTTAGGTTTTACGTAATCATATTACTTTTTAGGGTTGGCAGAACCGATGTTCAGCGGTTCCTCAATAGATGGCGGCGTTTGTTTGATACCATTTCTTTTGAAAATACATTATGATTAATTAATTTATTAATAATTTGTTATTTATTTGTTGTTTATTATTGTATACCTATACAGAAATCAATAATAAACATGGTAATAGTTTGTTTTCGAACACAATGTCAATTTATTTTTTTTTTTTTATTTTTATTTTAATGAGATGAGAAATCATAATTTATTGCAAATAATATCTGGAATGATTTTTCTAAAATAGTTCGTAAAATATAGATGCACATGTGACAAGCAAGATGTTTTTGCCACCACCCTCTCCAATATTTCTAGTTGGCTGGTCAAATAAAAACTAGTCACATATTTGTTTCATTTGTGTTCGTTTTGAATTTTAGTGTATTGTCATATCTCAACCAAAATGTGGGTAAGTAGACCGTGGTAGATTCGAATTATTTGTGGGTGCCGTTAGCGGTAGCAATAAAATATACAATGAGCGTAAATGTGGCGATTCTTGCTGTTCAAAAACCCCGCCGTTACTGCCGACCGATCTGACATTAGTGACAGAATGCAGTGAAATTTTTCACTACATGTAACAGCTAACCTTTTTGTGGGGAAGTCCGACTGAGTTCGACTTGTACGAAAATGTCCGCAAATTCAACAGACATCGAGGTGATTTTCTCATAGTTAAGCATAACGTTAATCAATAGAAATGTGTTCGTGACCGGTTTCTCATGCGGCCTCACGTGTTAGATGTAGTTTCATAGGCTATATTTGACCATATTGGCCAGCCACCTACTGCCCAATTTGTCCCATACTAACCCCCTTCTTATGTTCCAGAATGATAAGAACGAGAAACAGGAACCAGATCAGATGATCGACACGATAGATTATTCGATAAAACACCCGCTTCACAATTGCTGGACATTGTGGTATTTTGAAAATGATCGTAGTAATACGTGGGAAAAAAACCAGAAGGAAATTGCCTCCTTCGAGACTGTCGAAGATTTTTGGAGGTTAGTTTTCATAATTACTCGTAAAGTATGATAAAAGTTTCATAAATACTCGTAGCGTTTAACCGACGTATTATTGTTTCAGTTTGTACAACCACATTAAGCTAGCTAGTGAACTTAGGCAAGGTTGTGATTATTCGTTGTTCAAGAAAGGCATAAGGCCCATGTGGGAAGACGATGCTAATAAGCGAGGCGGTCGTTGGCTCATTAATTTAGAGAAGAAACAACGTGGAAATGACCTAGATAGATTTTGGCTTGATGTCGTAAGTATAAGCAAAATTAACTTCCGTTTTTTATATCAAATATGTATTTTGTATTTTTTTTCTAGATACTTTGCCTGATTGGTGAAGCGTTTGAAAACTCAGATGATGTCTGCGGCGCAGTAGTAAACATTCGAGGGAAAGGAGATAAAATAGGTAAGAGTGTTGGGCAAAATGTTGAAACCTTAAATTTTACTCGAGTTAGTCATAAAAACTTACGAGCAATAGAGAGAATTAATAATAAAGACATACATTTCTATTTAATGGTGCATTTGCTATATATATCTGTGCAGAGAAAAAATTGCAATATCGATGAAAAACTACCTAACTACTTGAAAATAATAAAATTATGTTTGTCACTTGTGACTTTTAGTCGTTAATTAATAACGGAGTCTTTGAATGACCTTGAAAAGTGACATAAGAAGCTCTGTCCAAGAGAAGTTAGGTATGCAGGTTGTCATTTAGTTGACAATTGACATTGCATCTATTTCCTTGTTAAAGAAAAAGATATGTAAACAAAACCTAACATCATTTAGTAATATTTCAAAATAATTGAAACGTACTATATAAATTATAAAGTTTAAATTGTTTCTTTTATTTATAAAAGGAATCTGGTCAATGTTTTTCTGAATTGCTATCTATAGAAACTTTAAATTTGTGTGACGTTGCCAATATTCAGTGTAGATTTATAGGTTTTGAATCAATGTCTTGTACAAACTTTGAAGATAACAGGTGAATGTACAAAGTTTTACGTTTAACTTTGCACCTTTTAACTACAATAAATAAATAAGTACTTTACATTTCCAAATTCCTTTTCTTGAAAATTATCATATTATCATTTATTCAATATCTTTGAGTTCAAAAGATAGATTATCTATTAAATTTTGGAGAAAAAATACCAAACCAATAAATAGAATTAAATTAAATGTCCAAACTGCCAAATTAAAATGAATGTGTGCATGAAGGAAAATATTCTTAATTTGAAGTTCAGGGATTTTGATTAATTGCTTATAATTCAAAAATGATCAATTTGATAAACAAATGATTCCTACAAATAGTTTAATAATTAAACCAATTTTTTTTTAATTTTTTACTTTAATCTTGGAGAATTATTTTGGTGTTGCGGAAAATTTGACTAGATTTGATTACTTACTGACAACTTCAACAAAAAAAATATTCTTGCAAGAAAATTCATGGAATTAATCTAAGAATTAAAACATGTAAAAGTATACAGGTGTTCTATTTTAAAAAGAAAAGGTAACAAACTTTTCAGAATAAAGTGAACAAAGTATATTTATAAATAAATAAAACCTTTTTGATATTGTTTACAGTTGGAGAATTATTTAGGTGTTACAGTAATTTTGACGAACCCTGTATACACTAAGAATATTTGAGAGAAAAGCAATTCTGTGAAACATTGCTCGTGGTTTAGATAGTTTTGTTTGTGCAGGTGTGTGTCAGGTAAATTACCAACATTTAATTTTGATAATAATGGTATTAGAATTATCTAGTATTGACAAACAAATGTTGTCTAATTGTTGATTAAATACATAAGATAAGATACTATTGTCGTCTAGAAATGCAATAAACTCAAAGTCAACAAACAAAAAATGAAGTAAAAACAAATGTTGCACTATTTGGTAACCCCCACCAAAAAAAAAAAAGACAGACGAATTCGCTAAATGAAAGCTTGAATTTTTAACTCATAACTGTTCACTGTTAGCATAAATTTTGTGTTATTTTCTTTCTGTCACGCAACTTCCAGAAAATGTCTCATTCAAGTTTATGCTCCGTTTGTATAAATTAAAGCTAATTAGCTTACATAAGTTAAGTACACACTCCTAATATATGCAGCTTATAGTCATAATACATTGAGCAGATGCTCCTAATATGTCATTTGACATAATAAGTATAGAATAATACAACATAATAAAAGCCTACATACTTACATAATAAAAGAGAATAATAAAAAGAGGGTTGCATTTTTTGGTTCAGAGTTTTTCCCTCTACGACAATTTAAAAGTTTCTAAAATTTTCTATATCAAAGATCATGTTGGTTGTTATTTGTATTTTATTTCCGGTTTAATAAATAAATACTTTTCTGTTTAGGTGTATGGACTGCTGACGCGGTGAGAGGTGGCGCCGTGCTAGAAATTGGTAGAAAATTAAAGGAAAGGTTACGCATATCGCCGAAAGTAAGCATTGGCTACCAGGTGCACAAGGACACCATCGATAAAGCAGGCTCGGTCACCAAAAATTCTTACACAGTGTAACGCAGTAACCGGCTAGTTGCTGGCTCAGTACGATGAACTTTTGTCGTTCTGTTGAATATAATATGTAATTACATATACACACACTCGCATACTGTTTATTTTTTGATGAATTAACCTCTCTTCCACTTTGCTGAGCTTACAATTGTTTTCTTTGAGATATATTGACAGAATGACACTTGTTTGAGCCCGTTGTTTTGACTTTTTTTGCTCTGTAATGTATTGTAATCTTTGTGGTTAACGTACCGCTGTACACTTTACTTAACAATGAATACTTTTCTCATATTTATTGCTATCATTATTTCTTTCGTTTTGTTTCTTTTGCAAGCAGTATGCCGGACTATTATATTTTTTTTTATATAAATTATCCATTTATTTTGTAAGATAATAAATATAGGGTTTCTAATACTATTGTACTGAATTAATATTACCTTTACTATTTTATGTGTGTTGTCGATTTATGTTAATATATATTTAAGGTTTTATACCTTGAGAGGATTGCTTTTACAAATGTTCGTGATTTTTATTGCTATCATCTTGGATACTGTTTTTTACAGGAAAATTGTTTATCTTTTTAGTCGTCACTTTTTAGCAGAACAAACTAAATGAGATTAGTCCAGCTTGTCACTATATTTTATTAAAAGCTTTGAACCCTCCCACTCGTAGCTTAGAAGAAATTTTTAGTTCGAACTTGAGTGGTCTAAACACATGATAACAATTAAGAAAAATTCGTTACTGGACGTAAAATTCTATCAGTAACATTGTTTTTCTTGTCCGACACAAAATTTCTACAACAGAAAACTAATTTGTTACTTTACTGAATAACTATACTTTACTGGAAAAAGTAAATAAAACCCATTTTACAATCAAACTATAAAGGTATGTTGAATACTAGATTTGTTGCTTTACAGTTAAAATGAAATAATTTTTTATTTAGTATATGTAATAGATATTATCGGGTTAAAGGTAAATGTCACTACACCTCAAATTATTAAGAATATAATGATATTTACCAGAGAATCAATAGATTTTTAAGAAATTATTTGTAAATATTTCGCTAAAATTAATTCGTGCTTCGATAAAATGTAGCAAACTGGTTGTTAGTGCGTTTTACCTTCAAGCCGACTATGTATTGCGTGACAAGCTATATTTTGAAAATATTTGATAATAAGTGAGTAACGAGTTCCAGAAATAATATGGCGTTGCTTCGGTTGTCTAGTAAGCACGTGTGGTGGTGGTGTAACAAATTAGAAAAATCTTAATAATTTGCAAAAAGAAAAAGTGCATGGCCAAACCAGGGAAGAGACGTTTTGGTACTGGATTTTGAGAAAAACTTAAAAAGTTAATAAGACATCATTGGTACAAAAATCAGTACAGAATAAAAAGTACAACTTCATAAGACAATTTGAAGTATGTATAACTATAAAAAACGATATCCAAAACAAAAATTTCTGTATTTTGTTTGCTGCAACTCGTTTGAAGGGTAAACTTTTGCTATATATCAAAAATATTTTTAGTTTTCTCCATCAAGTATAATAAATTCAAGTCTGAAAGATGCTCAACTGTCTAAAAATACATTATTTTTGTTTATTAGTTATTACTTTTGTGCCTGGTTTCACAATGATCATTTTTTTAATATGGATATTTTTATAGTCTCTTTGTTATCAAAGACCCCTTTCCACCTGCTAGTTTTTAGACAAAATTTACTATTCCAAGAGTATTGACTTAAAATTATAAATCATAGTTCACAAGTTGTAAAAACATTTATTTGTAAATAAGTATTTTATGTACAATAAAAAAATTTAAGAACAAACAATTGGTCAAATTTAGAGACAAATATAAATATTAAACCTTACGTAGCTAAACTTGTGCATCTATACAATCAATTACCATGTAACAGTAGCACCCTGAAAAACATTCTTTTCATCAACAAACACAAAAATTTTCATGATAATCGTAATAATTGATGGACAACTTTAACTAACAGCGTATGTTATGAATCACATTGGAACACCAGAAAAAAAGCATTCCTCAAAAAATTTCAACTTACAGACTAAACTACACAATAAGTCAAACTTAATTTTCATTCTTTTGATTTAACATTATGAAGAAAATCTTGTCAATTTTCATTTCTTCTGTAAGACTACATGTTGTAAACCAAGACCACCAAAATAACTCTTGACTTATAATCTCTACACACACACACACACACACAAGATCTCATATCGCACATCTACTAATAGAACAATGCAACAGCAAAATTCGCACATACGTCATTCTAATTTAAAATGTGCGATATGGATTAACGATTAATGCGCACGCAGTGCGTAGTTATCAAAAAGACCCTGTACTGCGAGGGCCAAATCTGTTCGTCTTGCCCTACACAAAGCATTGAATAACGTAGTACGTCTCTGTTGGTGAGGACAGATCTTGAAGTGATAGACGAGGATATCTCTGATTCTCTCGGAGATTGTCCGATGTCTGTCTTCTAATTCGTCAATTTGGCCTTGGGTGATGCCGAGACCCCTGGCAAAAACTGGCCAACTATGTCCGATTTGGTTTGCGATGGTCATGTGGATATGTTCGTATAAATCATTAGGTACTTCTGGTAATACCGGCTCGGGTTCTATCTGTACCATCCGATCTAAAACTGACGTTTGTTTAGTAGGTTTATGATGACAAAGCTAAGGCTGGATATAAATGTTTTAAAACTATGAGAGTTTGTTTTTAAGAGGAAATACTTTGGAATCAAATTGCAATCATTTATCGAAAGTTTATTCCAAGTTACTGTTTGCCAATCTTCACACAAGGTGATTCAAAACGTGAAGATAATGAAACCCCACTTACTGAAAACTTTAAATTACAGTTGATTCAGTTGTTGATTGAGATTTTTATCCTAATTATTATAACATCAACTTGTATTAGACTATTATTATTAATGTACTTTGTTTCTAGTGTGGGAGCCCCTGTATATTGTTATTATACACTTTACCATAACAAAATCCGGTACTAGGCAGAACAGTTTTGAAACATCGGCACTTCTGCAGATGTATATCGACATTAATCGAGTTCCTTTTATAAACAATTGGTTATGTTACATAACTGTTAACACTGCAGTTTAAAGAACATCAACAACAAATCTGATAATCTTGATATCTGTAGCGTGGTATAAATCTCATAGGAATATAGAGCTGATTTACGTACGAGTCATGCTCGAAAAATAAACAAAATCTTACTAATGATTGCAAAAATCATTCCTTAGTAAAGCAGTTTTTTTTCAAAGATATCAGTGACCACAATCCAACATGAATGCATTGTGATTTTGGAAATAGGTAAGTCAAATATGAAAGAAATGAATTAATTAAAAAATAATAACAAAAGTTTTTTTATTTAATAACAATGTATTCACCTGGAATCGAGAACACAAATATTAATTAAAATAGTAGACACTTTGGATCATATATTTTGACTAAATAGTAAAATTCCTGTTGGTCTATGTCAGGATAAATAGACGGGAGTGTGGTGAGGTGTGAAATTTTCAAAATAATACTACTGAGAAATGGAACTTTACTTTCTAAAATGCACTCAGTCACAAAAGCCTTTGTACATTACACAAAAATGAAAAATTCAAGAAAATGCTAAATAAAATGCTATAAAATACAGATATCTAAACACTACATACATCAGACCACTTACTTCCTGGGAATAATGTGTAAACAAGTTATTTGATGCGTTATCAAAAACCACAGCTCAGATTTGAGCCTAATATTGGCGTAATTAAAAATTTAGAAACAAAACAGATTCCAGTGAATTTTAACCCTTTTAACGCTATATTTTTTTATAGTCTAGATATCTGATCATTATCCATATTTTCAACAATGAACAAAAACTTTCAAGTAACTGCTTTTGGTAAGCTTTTTTCCATAGAATTTGAATCTGAATGCAGAAATGTGGACTTGAGCGTAGTTTTTGAGAAAAGCAGTTCCAACAATCTGCAAAAAATTCAAAAATGCATATTTTATTCTATAAAACCAGACAGAATTTGGAATTTCTGCTTTCAGATTGAGATTATACGGAAAAACCATACCAGAAACAGTTTTCAGTTTTGCGATTTTGTTCTTTGTTATTTTTTTATATATATATATATATATATATATATATATATATATATATATATATATATATATATATATATATATATATATATATATATATATATATATATATATATATATAAATAAATAAGGACCACCAATGTCCAAGGCAATCGAAGCTTAGGCAGACATAACCTCAATATACTAACCGCGAATATTATGATCGAACTATTGACTATTGAGTAGAGATGACGTAAATGTTAAAACCGAACGAACCAACTGTTACGCACACTATCTAATACATAAACAAGTATGACTCTGACATATCTAGAAACTACTTCTGGTTTATAGCCATTCTATTCAGCAAATAAACATTAAAATCAATGACACGTAGGAGTAATGATAAAAACAGCATATATATCGCGTTTATGAATTGTTTATACCAAATAATCAAAATATAGATTGTTTTTGTAGGTCAGACCTAATCATAGAAGAGTAAATTTAGTACATATTTATAAACATGGTGCGGAAATATGGTATCGTGGGTTAATGGGGTATGAAGTATTAAATTTTAGGATTCAATTGACCATATAGGTACACACATGGTGTTGCCAGAGAAAATTGACAAACATATACCACGTGTTTTGGGTCCATGTTAAACAAAAAAAGAGATACATTCGGTATTTTGATCAAAATGTTTCGCTTGCTACTTTGTATCATGGACTGGTGCCAGTTAATTTTTATAAGTTAATTTCAGTATCCACTGCGTCAACTGTTCTTCAGGAATTTGTTGATATCGTGGACGACATTTCTCATTTGACACAAACATACACGCTTACAGAAACAAATTGAACAAGCCGTTCTTAATCAAAAAGAAATGTTCTTGTTAATCATGAAATTGATATGAAGCAAAAGTAAACGTAATGTTATCTATTTTAGATAGTATGAACATCTTAATTTAGTACATATAGCTATATGTCAAATTTTGTGTTTCAAAAGGGACGATGTTTTTATTTCTTCAAAATTTAGTACATGATTTATGGAGTGCAATGATGATAAAATTGTTTAAGCTTCACAGCTTTTGTGAACGGAAAGTGGATATGACTTGAACGTTTCCTATCACGTGAGGTTTACGAAAAAGTTGGTGTCAAAAGTTGTGATCTTTATAAATTTATCACGAGCTATTAAATTCACAAAATTGCGAAATATACAATCAATTAGGTGAATTAATTAATACAATTGGATTGGGGGTATGAATGCGTATTCTGCGCAAAAAAAAATTATCGAAAACGTCTAAGCACTTACGATTCACAAAATTCATTTTCCCCAAACTTTTCAATGTTTGATAATTTTCAATTGTCTTTTTAAGGTACACTGAGAAAAATTGCCATAAAATTACGCATAAATCATTGTATTTCTAAAAATTCAAGCACGAAATTAAAAATTTGTGTGATATTAGAACGATATATTGCCGTTTTATTTCAATTTTAAAAATCTCTTTCTAAAAGAATATAATTTTTTATACTGATATATAAGCGGACAGTGATTTAGTTTTTAATAAAATCATATTTCATTTAATAGTACAATGAATTAATTCTACGTCAAATTATTACGCATTACACCACATTTAATTTAAAATTACTTTGAAATCCGTGTAATATTCCGACGAAATACCTGTAAAATCACAGCGTGAATCGCAATTATAATGTAAAAACACAATTGGGATGTAAAATTACTGGAAATTACACCAATTTTAGCAGGGCTACTATTCCAACTACTATTCCAACTGTAAATTCACATTAAAATTTGTCTCAATATTATTAGGTTTCTCTAAAATCATTTTCGTGCTTTCTATAAGTTTTATTAGTTCTCTCTGACAAATGTACAATGTACACAAATATAGTGTCCCTAACTACTCAATATCATTTTGTACCATGGTAATTTTCAACATGGACACCAATATTGCCAATTATGTAACAGTATAGCTATGTAGATTTAACTTCCACTTGTTTATAAATAAAATAAGCCATTACGTTTGCTTTTGGTTTGACTCAATAAACACGTTATACTAAAGAATTTAATAACGGTCAATTTCACATAAATGGCTAAAATAAATTGATTTAGATGTTAAACAAATAAACAATAATAAAATAATTTTATTAAGAAACACTTGTTATTTTTAAGTTCCAAAATAGAACAACCATTGCATACGGATTACTTCACAGTAGATTTTATCTTCATTAATAGAATTTGCATTGCATCAAATATATAATTCAATTTATTCAATCTAAAATGAATGGCCTTCATTTTATGTTCCCGTTTATGTTAGAAGTACGTATGAAGGTAGACAAGCCAAATTTGGAGCAGTGTTAATATGTAACCAAACAAGTTATATTTAATTCTATTTTGAACTTAGTATGACGTAACCTTGCGGATTATTGCAGTATAAACATTAATTTGTACTTTTCTTTGATTCAATAATGTATCAATTTATATTTGATAACATTCAATGCAATTCAGTTGTTTCCTAGAATTACACTTCTTATTATCTAATTTGTTACTAGCACACATTAACCTTGACTTAAAGTCAAGGTTAACCACTTGATAAAAACCGCCAACTACATTTGTGAATCATATGCAACAAAGTCTCAACCGTTTATCTCGGCAACAGAGGAATTATTATGGTACGACAAAGTTAGTTGCGATCTCCAGGATATTATGTACATAAAAAGGGGAATGGAATGATAATGGTGTTGATATAACGAAATAACTTACATATAAGAACAAATAATAGAAACTATGTTTAGACCAACACGAACCTTACAGATTAAGGACTTTTGTGCAATGTTTTTCTTGCATTGTCAAAGCGCAAAACAGAGAACAAAAGTTTCGTTTTTTTTTTTTAAATTTATATCAGTATAGCAATACCTGACTTGAATCAGTGAACCAAATCATTCCAGTTGTCCAAGAGTCCACATGAACTCGAAATTGCATGTCGTATGTTTTGTAAAGAAGTGTCACCTACCCTTTATCTATCTACATATTTCCAATTGTTATTTAATAATTAAAATGATTAAATAATTAATATTTTCGGAAAACATCCTTACATACCTATATTGTTTACGGTCATCATAATACAACTATACAAAGTTAACAATATATTATACAATATTTATGTATAATCCACAGCAATAAATTGCATTCAATCGATTTGTCGTCATGTCCGACAGATAATCCACTTGAACCGGCTTATATCAAATATTTACCAACATATTTGAAATTTTTAAGCCGGCTATCCGCACACGGCAGATATAAATAAATAAATCTAGAAAGGTCTATCAGTACGATACAGGGGACGATAATATTATCAATCGTTATGAATTATTTGTTTGTTTCTTTTGCAGCGCTATGATATAAAAAGTAAGGGAGAAAACTCACCGATGCGATAAGCAACTAGCGATACGCGACATCCTATATGTTTCTATGGATACATAGATCGGCGATACACAACAGCCTATATGTTTCTATAGAAATCGCGTATCGCAAGTCGCTTATCGCATCGGTCAGTTTTCTGCCTAAAGTAGGCCCAAACGCGTAGCCTACAAAATGAGGTATACATATGCATTCACAGAATATCGGTTATAGACAGGGTCATTGATACTTTTAACCGTCAGCCATTCAAAACAAATAAAGGTGCTTGTTTTAAGTATGTATATTGTATATGTTATTCCAGGCAATAATACAGCGTGTGCAAAACTGGCTAATGTGGAAAAACTCAAGATTGGTATTTCGTCGAAAATTGGTATTTTAGTATATTTTGGTGACCTGAATAATAATACCAAGTTTACAGTACCAATATGGTATTTGACTATTTGTTATTACTTTTCCAAAAAATATGCCTTATTTCTATTAAAAACCAAAATTAAAATTGTATTTTATTCACGTGATTAAAAGCGCTCTGTAATTGGCTCAGTCTCCAGTGATGTCACATCCTATTAAGCTTGTGCTTCTGTCGCTTGACTTTAAGGTTAACGCTTTGATAGTGGGATTTTTCTTTAAAAATAATCCTTATTTTTACGCTCCGGAGCTAAGTAACGTGTAAAAAGTGCAATGTAATCATAACATTGTAGGGTAGTTCAAGGGAAAAATGGTTATTACGTAAACTCGTCAGTAATATAGAATCAACTAAAGAAGCGAATGATAATTAACCCAGGTGAGGATAATTTTTGGAAAAAACAGCTCCACCTGGATTTGAACCAGGAACCCTCCAATTGCCGGTTGACAGCTCTCCCAGTTGAGCTACAGAGGCGATGGAAATTTATAGGTTTTATTTGTCACTTCGGGATTTGCAATCCGAGTTTTCGAATTAAACAAACCCGTCGTGACACCTATTGGGGCTAGATGGAAGTTTGGTAACTAGGAATCGCTAAATGTTTATTGCTAAACAGCTCATATAGATGAATAAATTCAAGGGAAAAATGGTTATTACGTAAACTCGTCAGTAATATAGAATCAACTAAAGAAGCGAATGATAATTAACCCAAGTGAGGATAATTTTAGGAAAAAACACCTCCGCCTGGATTTGAACCAGGAACCCTCCAATTGCCAGTTGATAGCTCTCCCAGTTGAGCTCCTCACCTGGGTTAATTATCATTCGCTTCTTTAGTTGATTGTAGGTTAGGTTGGTCCTAACCTCAAAATGTCAGATTATACCTGATGGATCTAAAACACGATAGATAACTTATCCTAGCCTATTTTATTTATATCAGAGGCATCTTCACAACGAAAAAACACTTGTATTGGCCGCAATTTATTTCATTTGTGTTTCTACAAGACAGGATATCTAGTAAGTTACGACGAAAAAAGTAGAGTAAAGGAATAAACACACAAGCTTGTTTAGAGGCTACTATGGGCAATTTTTTCAGTAAATTGACTGTTGCGTCATTGAACATATCATTATTGGTTATGAATTTCGTAAAGTGACGTATTAGAGATAGCTGCGGGTCACATTTCCCCCTAGTACTACACATCATAAAAACATGAGTAGCGACAATCAAATTGTCAACTGAAAAATTTTGAAAAATTTGATTTTTTTTCTTATATTGAGTTATATTACCCCTCAAAATTATTGCTCTCAATTAGTATACACCCTGTATACCAAGGATCTTCCACATATGCGATTAGAGACCTTACAGCGCCATCTAACAATAGGAAGATGTTTTAATTTAGGCTCAAATAAATGTATTAGTTAGAGCCTAAATTAAATTTGTTTGACAGAAGTAAACGTATTTTTAAACCATCCAAATATATTGTTTTCAGTTAAATAAATATTCCAAATAAATTAATCCCTACAAGCAAATAAACTAAAATATGTAAGAGTGTAAACGTATTAATCTGAAAATTGCAAAGTACATACAAACTCAAATTCACAACTAATTTGACATTGGTGCAACTTTGCTTTTTACAGTATATTTAAATTACTTTTTCCATTTATTAAAGAATCACCCTGTATAATAAATAAAATACAACATAATTCATTTTAATTTTGACATTATGTATACAAAAAACCTCATTTTTGAATATCAGGACAATCATGTGGGCAGAAAACTTTACTTTGTAATAATATCTTATCTGCAAATGCAAACCATCAACAAAATAATACATTGAGAATACTTGTTCCCCTGTAGAAAAGACAAAGACGTTTCTAGAAACACTAATCTATTCAAAATCCATAGATTTCAAATAGATTTTGCATTACGCTTCATCAGCTGCATAGCCTGCAGCTGATATTTACATAAATAGTCCTTAAATATAGTCATATTCAATGACTATTTAGAATTCACAATTCAAATTGAGAATAGGACTTCAACCTACAAATTAAAAACTTCACAGCTATTTCGGCAAACTACACGTTTCGAAATGACTTTAGAAGTATAATTAACAGTATAAATCACTCAGCGGAGTATAAAATATTACAATAGTCCATACAAATCAATTCAAAAATAGATAATTGTGTATGTAACTCTGAGAATAAGTAAATCCGCTAACGTATAAAGACCTAAGCAGTTAAAGCATGTACGTGTTAAAAAATAGAACTCCTGCTCTAAAATACAAAATGTTACGTGTACATACATATTTTATAGAACGATCAATTCTTTATAATTTATACATCAGTACATGTTAGAACTGCCAACAATATGTATATGTAAGAATATTTTCTGCGTGATACCCTTGCGTCTTGAACATGTTATCAAATCTATCTGTTTGTTCGTTTTATTCAGATAGCAGATACCACAAACAATCCGATAGCGTACCCCAACATCAAATATATCAAACTGCAGTGTAACAATAAATTCTTACGTGCTAAGTTTAACACCTCTGTATATCAAACACATAAATCACATCTTGTAGGAACCTTTGTTTCAATTTTATTTCTAAATTAATTAGTAATCAACAAAGGTTAAATATATACAATCTGAGATATTTATAAAAGTAGGATATTTATACAGTACTGGTGAAGCAAATAAAATAACACGTTTTTCTGGCAATATTTCTCAAAAACTACCAGGCAAATTTTGATCATGCACTCAGAGATGCATCCAGGGAAAGCCAGATCAAAATTTGTTTGTACTTGTTATGTTTTCATATTTTTTTAAAGTGAAATGATAATGATAATATTAAGAATAAAATGTACATACAATAGCTAGTATGTAAGTATTATTTGAGTATATTTAGAGCAGATTTATGTTTGCTATAATGCAGGTCATAAAATCTTACGCAATTTTGCGCAATTATAAAAATAAAAACTTTTGAAACCTGATCTAACTCAACTCAAATTAAATATTAATAGTCCAGGAATTTTTAATTAAAACATTGCATGATTATTTCGGAATAACTATCGCGTATATAAATTTGATTCAAACCTTTTGGAATCTGTTAGTTATGTCTTAAACATTAAAGTCTATCCAATAAAAAGTGTGGTCTTGCGTAAAAGTTACAGCTATTTCTTTAAATGTAAAATGTTTAAATAATCAGACCGATCCCGTACAAAAAGTTGCTCGGGCCTATCGGCCCTCGAGCTTTTTAAGTTACCTGAGGGTATGAACATCAAGTAATTCCCGTGGTACATACAAAATTGTATGTCCTACAATTGTGTTGTTCCTTCATTTGAATAATATTAATAAATATTTTGACGTTATCGAGTGACATGTGTATCTACGTAGTTAAATAACAATACAAACAGTTCGGAGTTGAGTGACAATGCACACTTTGTTTGCACACTATTTACAGCGGTAGACTTTTTAGATTAAGATTCCGGACGTCCCAGACAACAGATTTGCACAAAAACTACTCACGCGTGAATTTTTCCGAAGTTAAAATCTTCCTAGACTATAAAGTAACTACACTTCTTCAAGCAAATGATCAACATGATCTCGAGCTTGAGATACAGAGAGGTTATACTTATCACGCAGAAATTTACCGAACACGTAAAGATACGGATACAATAGTTCGTAGATAATTTTCATCAAACTCAAGCAGCATTTACTCGAAATAATAATTAGGAATAGAATTAAAAACAGGATATCGTTGACACGAAACCTTTTGATATTTTCTTCTCTATTTCTTCGCAAATCTCTAACTCTACGATATACCGGATCCTCAACATTATCGATATAAAATTGATAGTGATCATACCTTTGGTAAAACTGTGAGACTTTTGAGAAAAACACTTCCAATACATAACACAGACGACATGCAATTTCGTCAAAGAAGTACAACAATACTGCACGCAAGTTGGGTACAGTTTTGTTGCGTACTTCAAAAATACCTTGTGCTCTCCGGAATTGTGGTGGACTGACGTCCCTAAATTGTAGATATAACTCTTCCAGTATATCTACATTGTCTTCGTTGATGTGATCTCGCTTTTCTAGCAAAATTATTAGGTCACGTAACCTATATATTGATTCCAACCGTCTGGTAGAAGCAACTTTCGTGGAGTAGTCCGCTTTGATAGCTTCTAAACTGCCAACGGAACAACTTATATCCATTAAATAGTTTCTTAAATCGTTGTATCTGGACATTCTTATGTTGATATTCTACTCCATATTCAAATTAATTTTTGATTTCGTTCTACACGTAATAATTCTTATGAATCACTCGGCGTTCATAAACAACCAATTGACATTCGAGTAGTGATAAGAGATTATTACGTTATGCCGCACTAAAACAGTATTAGAATTAATTTTATCACAAACTCCCACATCTCGCACAATAATAACCATTAAACACAGCACACCAAAGCAATATTAACTTAAGTTGTTAGATTATCATGGCGCCGCGAAGTGCGTGAGATTTCAATAACATAATCCAAGAACACGTAGCGCCATACTTTAGTATGACTTTAGTTTATATTTTCTCACATACATATTATTACTTATTCCAAAAATTACCGGTTTTTGCCACCTACACGCATCTATTTCTACTAATGTGGGTTAAATTCGGTTGGTAAAGAAGGAAACTACGCCGCGAGCATCAAGATGACAGAGAATTATGTGATCCTGAGATGGAGCCACTATCTTAGCGTAAATATGGCGTAGATAAATTGTACCCGCGTAAATTTGTAAGAAATACAGGGGTTAAGAAAGAAGAAAAATTGTTGTAACAATTTTTATTCTGAATTGTTTTTCTCAACGGTGGTATTGAGGAAGACCGTTGGGAATCGTCAAATATTTTTGTAACTCTGTATGACATTCACAGCTTTTCAAAAAAGTTAATAGGTACCGACTCCCCCAGTGCAATATAATATTCGCAATAATAATATAAAATAATTTTCACACATGTGTTAATTGGAATCTTTTGTGTTCAGATTCTTACGCAGCGCAAAGAAAACTATCGAAAACGCCTGCTCTAACGATTTCTAGAGACTATAAAAATTGAACAAATTATTAAACTGACAAACAAATCCTGTACTAAGTTTCATTGGAAACGAGGTAAATCCGATATCGGTTCAACAAACTAATGGGAAAGCGTCGAAAAAACACAAAATTTAACTTGAACTTGGCCTGCATTTCCAGTTTCTACAAAACAACAAACAACGCTGCACTGTGTCAATGAAAACAACTTCCAGCCATACATATATATGTAAATTAAACTTTCATCTACTGAATAAATGTGTAGAATGTCCGTCTATTTTACAGTTTTGTAGGTTTGCCGAAAAATAAATAAAATTGTAAGAGTTACTGCAATCCTGCAATACATTCTCCTCTCCAATTGAATAGAATTCTGTACCGAGGTTTGTTGAAATTTTGCGAGATGGAGCCACTATGATCCGCTTTCAATCTTCTTGTACTTTACAGGGTATTTTCGCGCGAAATTTTTGAATATATTTTTTGATTCAACGTCAAAAGTATATTTTCGAATAATACTTTGCGGTTTTAATGATCATGTCAAAAGTAATATCAATGTTGTAAGTCACGCTTGTCATTAATTGTCTGTTTACTAAAATCCATCTATAAATCTATAAAACAAGACTAATGAGGGATGCGTAAAAATTGAAAATTTCCTACAAATAAAAATAATGAAATATTTTCATGAATTAAACTTGGTTTTGAATGAGCGGAACTACTCGAGATATGGGTCGGTCACGCATCCAGTTGCAGTTTAGTGACATAATTTTGGGGCCCGGCGCGGCAGATCGCGCCTGCGCTCGGAATGGCGGCGAGTTTGGGCGTAAGGATACCGTGGTTTGTGGCCGCTCGCGTTAAAAACCGGGTAATATAGCGACGGAACAGGTAGTAATAATCAGGTAGTCCTACCGGCTTCGTGAAAGTGGTGCAGTTCGTAAGTGTGTCAAGATGAACGAATACCCGCAAGTTTCGCTGCCAAACTACTCTTACATGTTCAAGTTCGAGTCGGGATTCAAACACCAGGACACACGCACCTGGATGACCGAAAATTGGACACTGGGCTTCTACTATGTCGGCGTTTACATGATTTTGATATTTGGCGGACAGTATCTGATGCAAAACAGGCCCAGGTTTGAACTGCGAGGTGTTCTGGTCCTCTGGAATACCTTACTCGCTACATTCAGCATCATGGGGGCCTGCCGTACCGTACCTGAAATAATCCACACGCTAACCCATCACGGGCTATACCATTCCGTCTGTGTACCATCGTTTATCGAACAAGATAAAGTCTCTGGTTTCTGGACGTGGATGTTTGTTCTTAGTAAACTCCCCGAGCTTGGAGATACAATCTTCATAGTGCTAAGGAAACAACCGTTAATTTTCTTGCATTGGTATCATCACATAACAGTACTGTTATACTCCTGGTTCAGCTATACGGAGTATACTGCCAGCGCGAGATGGTTTATAACGATGAATTATTGCGTGCATTCCGTTATGTATTCGTACTACGCCCTTAGAGCTATGGGGTATAGCCCCCCGAGGCAAATAGCGATGTTAATTACTTCGTTGCAATTGTTGCAAATGGTGGTTGGATGCTTTGTCAATATTTGGGCGCACCAGTTGCTGCAAGCGCAAACACAGTGCCACATCTCACCGTTTAATATTAAATTGTCGATAGCTATGTACTTCAGCTATTTCGTGCTGTTCGCGAGATTTTTCCATAAAGCGTACCTGTCGAACGAAAGGAGGTCGAAGAATAGGAGCCCCCCGATTACTGCGGAGTACCCATTGCTCAAGTCGAAAGTACAGTAGTATTTAAGAAATTAGTGCATTCCTTGTTGAAAGGTAATAGATTTAATTTTTTTAAATTATTCTTTCCGCGCCTGCATTTGACTATATTTTATATCATAATTGTTTTTATGAATATTTGTTTTGTATTGTCACAAATTTGGTTTACATTCCATCCGATTTTTTACGAGAGGATTTAGGGCTTTATTACAATGTTTGGGTATTTATCCTTACGAAGAAAATATTGTCGAGGGTTGTATATTAATTAGTATTTCTTTATTGTTTTGTTCAAAACTTATATTAAGCTAGTCATTACCAATAAGTAACCTTTATTTAGTTGTAATAGAAAACGAACGGAATTTGTGTTGTTGTTGTTTTCTAAAGAGAAGTTTAAAATTTCTGTAACGTCGCAATAGCAACAATAATCGCATTGTATACAAGTTGCAAAATCCGACCTAATTTATATATATTTTGTATTAAGATTTATACAGTGCCGAACGATTTGTTTGTTTTGTATTTATATTATGACAAATGATAATGTTTGTTGTTCAACTGTTTCTGATTAAAGGTTGAAGCTTGTAAAAAAGTGCAATATATTTGTTTGGTTTTTCTACTCTTTCCACCTACATAGGGAAAATTGCAAAGTGTAAATTATATTCTAGTCATATTAATTTTGAAAACAAAATCAGAGGGGAAAGTATCATACGGGTGCAGAATACATATTAACTTGAGCAATTTCTGAATTAACATTACTGGAGCATGTATTGAATGCTAATTTTGTCAAGTTCAGTGTCGAATAGACATATTACA
Organism: Melinopterus prodromus; assembly: GCA_964023965.1. Taxonomy (NCBI): domain Eukaryota; kingdom Metazoa; phylum Arthropoda; class Insecta; order Coleoptera; family Scarabaeidae; genus Melinopterus; species Melinopterus prodromus. The sequence continues at coordinate 65,096,361 of OZ030393.1, forward strand.
GTAGATTTCACCTACAATAGTTTGTTTGCAAACATTATAACAAATAGTCAGACCTACATAGTAAAATTGTTTATTCAGCATATGGGTTTACCATTATTTTGTTTACATTAGTGATATTGCTAAACATTTAAAATATGTTCTTAATTAATAACATGACTGTAGTCTGCTCAGGTCATATCTTACAACAAAAGAAAGCAAACCGGTATTAAAAAGTAATTAGCAAGTAGTTATTAAATTAAAGAAGTAGTGCTCTATAATGGTAAGTATGTGTACATAATTATTACTATTGCTGGTATAAAATATAAAAACACAATAACAATGTTCATAGAGGATTTTCTTTATTGGAATATAGACTTACACCACCGATATTGCTGTATTGCTATGTTAGTATACACAAGGTCACTATCAATGAAAATAAACACATTTTGTGGTACCCTGACATCTCTTGAGGACATAATCAATATAAACAAAAAATGGATATCTATACGACATATCTATTCTATTTTTGGATGTACTCAACTAACGTGGATAGTTTCGATAAGAATTTCTTGTTATTTATAGGTTTTATATCACGATTTCATATCAGAGTACTTATACTCCAAAATAGTTTTTGACGTAAACTGGTTTGAATTTTTTTAAAACTTCTTATTCATGTGACACTGTGATGATTGCTATAAACGACGGCATCGTATTGAAAAATTTTATAATGTAGTTACAAAATGGAAGGAGATTGTTTATTGATTTCATCAATAATCGTACGATGGTCGAACGATAAATAATTCATTATAGGAAAGCAATGAACTTTATACAAGTTTGAGTGGTACATTAATTTTTGAGATATTACGTCAACCAGTTTTGCAAAGTTTTGACAAACTTGTGATGAATAATGTTTTAGTGTATTACCACTTAAATTTTGCGTTTACTGAAGAAAAGGCAAAAACAACAGAAAATATAATAATTTAAATATATCATTTTTTCCCTAGATCTAATTAAAATGCTTTCAATTAAATATGTTGTTTGTGAAAAGATGTTTTATTTTAAACCCTCCAGTTATTCTACAAGGTCGTCAAGACATAAAACATAAATGACTTAATTACTTCAGGTTAAATATATTTTCCTACAATATGTATTCTTGTATTATCGAATACATTATTAATCAATTTATCAGAAAAGAATTGTTTTCCTCTTTTAATTATCGGTGCCGCATATAATCTGTAGCATTTTGATTACAGAAGCTGTAGTAAATAAATATCTGCGGTTCTGCTAATCATAATATTTATAAGCGTATTAACAGATATAAAAGGTAGATACATTATTACATCACTAAACTAGCTATCCATGTGACTAATAACATCATTTCAATAGCGTTTTCCCTCCTAAAATACATAAATACAGGTTTCAAACAAATCTAGTTTTCCACTTTTTGATGCTTAACAAAAACAAAAAATCTGATGTAGCCAGATACATGACTTTATCATACTATAGATAATATTAATAGTTTACCTGCATGAGATTCTATTTGGTCGAGATCGGTCGTGTCTGCATTAAAATAAAATTAGTTAGTCAGGATTTGTCAGACTTTTTCATTCTAATGACAGTAGGTATTGTCAAAGCGTTGGCATTTGACACTATCTACTGTCATTAGTATGAAAATATCTGTCAAATCCTGGCTAACTAGTTTTATATTAATGCAGACAGGACCAAATAGAATTTGCCCATGCCGCTAAACTATTAATATCAAACAGTTGAAGACCTTGGCGCAAGAAGAGGATAAGTCACTGTTTGAACATAGGAAGGAAGCAAAAGAGTTTTCTTTTGCTTTTGTTTAAAAGTATGTCAATTATCTCTGTTTATTGAGCACGTACATCTTGTTTTACCCAAAAATAAGACGTGGGGGTAATTTATTAGAAACAAACACATACATTTTCACTTTTTATTATTTGGTGCAAGAATGGGATGAGTCACAACGCAGAAATATAAATTTCACAACAAAAGAAAACAACAATCCGAAGAAAATCAGTAATCAGTCATAATCAGAGTTATATTTATGTCATTTATCCTATATATCAGTGCTTGAATCAGCAATTACGAGATAAAAGGAATCACTTTTTAAAGTGTTATAACACGCCATGTCGGATTTAGATACATTTAATTGTATGCATTATTACCAAATTCTATAATAAATCTTGTTGATGGGCAACATCTTTAAGCTCATGATTGGGCCAAATAGAGTGAATTTTATAATCGTAGAAATGAGTCGTTTATATCTAAAGACCGCCTACTCGTTTTTTCCTATTATTTCTTCCATTGGATTCCATTCTTTTCTAAAACTGCAATGTTTGAAAACAATTTTTTTTCCAGCATTCACCGTAAACGACATTCATTTCGTTCCAGAGCCAGCACTTATTTAAGCGATGATTTCTTGCCAAAACCCACCTTATTTCTATCATAACCTAAACACCATACTTTTATTACTTTCCATAAGTAGCCATAAATTTGAAAGCTGTTTTAGCTTTTTCTTATTTTTCTTTTTTGTTGCGTTTCTTGAAAATTTTCTCATACCTCTGAGGTTGGTTTTGGAAATAAACGACTCAAATACAACACCATGACAAACAAACTGTTAATCTATTTGAAACGATTTTTAAATGAGTATTTTCGTTGTGGCTCATCTGTGCATGTGTTCTCTCGTGTCAGAAAATATTCACTTTCTCAGATTGGTACACAATATATGTACCTACATGTACATACTATTATTGTTGTTCGAAGGTACAGAAAGGATCCTGTTTTTCGCCATATTGACGAAATTCGTCGATATGTACTTTCAAAATAGAAGTGATTTATCATTCTTTTTGAGTAAAAAAAGAACGTAAAATTTTTAGGTGTATTGAAATTTCGGTATGATTAATTGCATGACGTTTTCTTGACTCATATAGCGATGCACAACTTTTAAAGGAGTTCTATATTGACCAACGCTGAAAACATAGAATCCTAAATTGGAATTTGTATCGCCTCTTTAAATGCAAATGTGAGTATCAACAATAATCATAATATATACAGGTGTTGGTATCAGCGACAGAATTATTAAACCTAACTTAAAATTAGAGATTGACCCTTTTTCAAATTTTACTACCAATTTTATAGGGACAGAATCAGTAATGCCATCGTTTTCTCTCTAATATTCCTTGAAATCGAACTACCAAAACCTGAAACCGCTGTTCATAATTTCTTAAAACTTTAAGAAAAAAGAGAAAGTGTGTCCGATTTTATGTAACATTATATATCGGAAACTGTCTCCGTTGCTCCAGTAGAAAACAAGGAGAAAACGAACAAAAATGCTCCGGCGCTTTTCTGAAATTGGACTCTCTGGAAAGTGGTCCTTACATCGTCAAATTAGCTTATGTAACCGCTATTATTAGCCGAATCAGTAAACACGATCATTACAATTCTCTTCATTCGCGTTTTGAAACGTTGCCGCCGAGAGAAAAGATATGCGTGCGCATAATTTGTGAACTGGTGGGCATATAATTCGGTAATAGTCGCGATGACGTTTATCTAAAGGTAAACAAGACATTTTTCCAACGTTGATGTAACCTACTTGGGGCCAATGTTCTTCCTCTAAGCTAGTATCCACTTTCTAATCAGCCGAAATATGCGAATTTTGGAACTACTTTCGTTGTTTGCTAGCCGGTGGTCCCACTTATCAAGTCTGCGTGTCTGAATGTCTGTTCACCGTTACGAAGTTGGACGACCAGAAAGAAAATAATGCGAATCCTATGCAAATCTATGCGAATGCAGTGATATTAAATACAGTAGGACCTCTTTAACCCGAATTAGTATTTGCACTAGTTGATCAGGATTTTCAGAAAGTCAACTTACTGAAAAATTTAAACACATTTCTAGATTGTAGACTTCCTCTTAACAAATTTCTCAAACAAGTTTCTGGAGAGCCAATTTGCACTTAAATTACGGCTTCATTACAAGTAGAGTGCGGAATAATAAGCATTTATTTTTTTATTGTTTTAACCTCAGTTTTAGCGAAAATCTTACGCGGGAGGATTTTTTTAATTTATATTCATGCAATATAATTCTATCCACGATCCACCCATCACCGGTCTGCTTATGCGCATCGGCCACGCCTACAAGTGACGTCAGTGCGAGAAGGAAACGGAAGTAGCGTTAATATGGCGTTAATTTCCATAGCTGCCTTAGTAACGAATTGTTGTTGTCACGGTTGTAATGACATTTATGCGCTGACGTCATAGCGAGAAGTAGAGAAGTAGTAGTTCGTTTTCAATGGTAGCTAATATGTTGTTGTGACGTTCAACCTTTTTTAACAATTAAAGCGTTGACATGGTTGTCAACATGTTAACCTAAATCATCTACAAAAGTCAAAAACTTATGCTATTTGGTTGCCTAGGTGTCAACATCGTTCTCGCAGTGACGTCATGCGCAGAAAAAGATCGTGATTCTAATAATACTGATAAAACATATTCCCCAGAGGTATCAATCACATTACAATTGTCCCTTTTTCTAAAATGTAGCTATGTGGGGCCATAAAAAAACACTATAATGATAATGGAAGACGATTAAACAAATCTTCTGTAATCAATAAAAAAACATGGCGCTGCCATTTAAGAAAAATGACTAATGATGTCGTAACAAGTAAGCAACAATTCAAGCATGAGAATTAAATTCTACACAGAAATGTGTATTTTAAGTATGTAGTTTTAAGTTTAAACAATTTAAAAGGGGTAAACAAATGAAATGTTAAAAAGTAATTGTTGTCGGGCAGTGGCGAGCATAGACAAATCGGTCGGCTGGTGTCTACAACAAGTGTGAATATTCATAAGCATATTGCTAGTCAACATTCTGTTTCTTCTTTTGCATTAATTATCTTTTTCTCGTTTTGTACCAAATTACTCTGTGGAACATCACTGCTGCGAATAGAAAGTGATTATGTAAGTGTTTTGGTTAACTTTTTCGTGCGAAAACGAGTCGGAACTATCACATAACTTTTTGAAAAAAATGAGGCCAAAATGTGTATAATACCTGCTACGATAAGAGGCAAATAACCTTTAGTAACGCTAAAATATTGATGGATTGAATCTTATAACTAAATCTTATAACCGGACTGGCCAAGAAGTTTGGTTTGTATTTGAAGTTCATAAAAATGTACATATCAATGCGCAGTCCATTGAAACTGTAAAAAAAACACCAATAACGAGAATGGAATGCCATTGTATTTTTTGCAATTGCACTTCTTTGTAATTACACGCATTGACTTTTATTCATTTATTTAATTAATTTTTAAGGCCGGAATGTCTACAAACAACTGGTGAAATAGTCAGAAATTAAAGTGTATGTAATATTATAGGCTACCTGTACTAAAAAATATTAATAGGTATCATGTTTTCTAGGAACGGCGTTTATCCAAAACATTTTATCAAGAATTAAACAGATTTATTATATATCGGATAATAATAATTCTTTCGATTAACCGAATTGTATATAACGAGATAAAATAATAGTATATTATTTCAGGCGCACATAATTAAGAATATATTTATTTACGATATATATCCGTTATCTGGCGACGCAAATACGACGTTTTAGCTACGACTCATAAAATCCATTTCATATTAAATATTTTAAATGAATTTTATTAATAGTGGCGATGCAAACTGGCAACCATGTAGGTGTTGCCAGTAGCTTTGAATAATACTGGCAGTTCCTTTGAATAAAAAAAGTCAATATTAAAAAGAAATGTCATTATTATTCAAAGTATTCAAAGCTACTGTCACCATAATCATTGAGTTGTATCATGTTAGAGATTATGTAGTCATAGATACGTTTGACAACAGAAGCACAAGCCGACATAACCTCAATATTCTATCGGAAAATGGTAGCGTTTATGATTGTAGTAGCTCAAATGACTATAAAAATGAAAAGTTAAAAATTGATGAGGTAAATGCCAAAACTGGCTGAAAGAACTGCACGTAATATTTATCTGTATCTCGGAAATATTCGCAAAATAGCAAGGGGGTTAAGCCAGCGTTAGCTTTATCCGTTTATGACTAACTGACAAGATAACGTAATGTGTCCACCGGTGTATGTACATAAAAAGTATATACCATTTGCAGATAAGGATTTAAGTTCGATCCAATCTTTATTTGTTTAAATAAAACTGCAATCTCCATTTCGCACGAGGAAAGGTGTTGCGTCATTGAGTGGTTAGCATTGTAAAATATGGGAATAATAACAATCTTATAGTGTGGAATAGTAGAATAGTACTACTATGTTTTATTTTTAGTTTGTGTTTTTAACCTCTAAAGTCTAAGCCAAGAAACAGGCCTAATGGAAAAAAACCATATTCAGTGTCGGCATGGATCGGCTTACAAAGAGGAAAGAAATGTTTATTGCTGATTTTTCTAATTTATGGTTCTCCATTTAAAGAATCGGATATTTTCAAACTCCTAAATCACGCGAAATTTATACTCTAAGTATGGAAGTTAATTCCGTTTTTTTTTTATATAAAATTGGACTTTCAAATTTAGATATGTAACCATAAGGCACAGGTCAGAGGTAAATAATTTTTTACTTTATCATACGCATTATGATAAAGTATTGTAGACGTGCCGACTTTTTTAAAATTTTAGTGGAAATAAGTCCAATTGGGAAATTTGAGATTTTAGCGGAAATAGGTCTTTATGGGCCCCTGAACATTTTTGACCAAGGTACAAAGAAATGTCTGTGTGTGTGCGTGTGTGTTAAGTTAAAACAAAATGAAAAAATAACATTTATTTAATATGCAATATCTAATAATAATATGTTTACAAAATATTCACGAAATTGGGTGCGTTGACACGACATAATGCGTGGCAATGAAGAATATATGAATTATTGATTTTATACGTGATTGTATAGTTCAGTTATTTGGTTTGTTGCCATAGTATCAATATTTGTTTACTTACAAACTACATAGATTAATTTCAAAAGAGGTATACCTGTTAAAATATGAGCCATATCTCTGCGATGGAAAAGTTAATCAATAGAAATATTTGGATATTTAAAAAAAAATATTTTAATGAACAACTTGAGGAATTATGCTCTTAAATTTGCCTCCAAAATGAATTGAACGAAATGGCCCTAGTTTATGAATTTTTTTTTTATTTTTTGGGATGATTGGAACAGAGTTAATAGTAAAGCACTGCAAAACGATGCATAGAATTTAGAACTCGTCTTCAAATGTGCCGAATTAGGAGGTCAATTGTTTAAATAGTTAATTTGTCACTTACAATATTTATTTCCATTATTTCTTAGTCTTATTATTAGTCTTAGTTTATTTTGATTGGAACTAATTTGTTACTGAAATATTATAAGAGTTATACAGGTTAGCCAAAATTACCGGAACACCTAAATAATTCTCCAACCGTAAGAAATTTCAGAAAATTGTGCAAACAAAAGTTTGTTGCATTTAAGCAAACTATTTAAATATGTTTAAATATGTTTTCGATATACAGGGTGCGCATTTTATTATAGAAACTTGGTAATCTTTCCTTTTTTCTAATAGAACACATTTTTTAATGTTTAGATAAATTCGAAGAATTTTTGTAAACTAAAACTCTGCATATTAAAACATATTTAAACGAGAGGCTGTTTAAACCCAAAAAAACTTTTATTTAACTTTTTTTTAAATTGTGTACTGTTGGAAATTCCTATAAAAAATTCTTTGAATTAGTCTTAGAATTAAAAATGTAATAATATATAGGTGTTCTATTAAAAAAGGAAAAGTTACCAAATTTCTATAACAAAATGAGCTATATTGAAAACATATTTAAACGATATCTTATTTAAAACCAAAAACTTTTCTGTGAACAAATTTCTTACGGTTAGAGAATTATTTAGGTGTTCCGGTAATTTTAGCTAACGCTGTATATATGTAAGTTATATACATAAGTTATATTTCACAAATCTTATTTACTTATATCCAATATTTAATAAAAATGTGTTTACGAAATAGCGGCCATTGACACGACAAAATGTGTGGCAATGAGGAATAATTGAATTATTGATTGTATATATACATGATTGTATATACATGATTGTATAGTTCAGTTATTTGGTGTGTTGTCATAGCATCAAACTTTGTTTACTTACTTATGACATTGATTTATTTCATACATAAAATGTAGGTAATTGATTATTTTTAACATTTGAAGGTTTTCTCCTTGCAACTCAACAAATGACGATATTGTGTGTAGACCACCAGATGTACTAACATTAATATTAAGGTTAGCTGGATAAAATAAAAAATCTACAACATTGAACTTTAGTTTAGGACATCCGGTTTGTTGATTTGACATTACACTTATCAACCTAGAATCGTTTCTTTTTCTATCAATGTTCTAACGGTCAGAATATAACCTAAAAGTTTGACTGATCTTGATAATGGACTGTTATGCTAAAAGTTGATTCCTTCCTTATAAGATACTTGCAATTCGACGTCTTTTAACATCGCTACAGGATAACAGTAATTAAGAAAATTCTAATAATATCTATTTAGGCTGACTAAAAATGCTTTATATTTGCATAATAATACGGTGTACTACTCTTTTAACCACTATTATTTACAAATCTAGGGGTGTCGGAATTAGGCACATGTAAATATACCCCGTCCTTAAGTCAGACATGTGTGTCGAAATTGTGTACATGGTTAGAAGTAATACAGATGGCTCTATTGCTGTCTTTAGACAAGAAAATAACATATTTTACATCGTTTGGTATATTACAATTCATTGTACGCATTTTAGCCAAATTTCGACAGGAGTGTCGGAATTACTGACATCAATAATCCCTAATTATTACACTGGTAGCAGAGAGTAGCGGTTTTGGCTGTAATATACCACCTTTGGAGATAACACTTGGACTCATGCCATCTCCATTAAAAAATCATTATTCTAGCCTGAAACACACAAATAAAGTAAAAAGAAACTGTTCTTCTCCAATATTATTATCTAATGCTTGGAGAGAATATTTGTTAATAACAAAGAAGAAACCACAAAATAAAATTATTCTAGAGAAATAAGAGAGGAAGCCAAAAAGGAACAGAATAAAAAGCTGCGCTAAGAAAAACACTAAAAATTCCAGACGCAAGAAGCATTAAAATACAGATGAGGGAGAGATGGCAGACTGAAGAAAACTAAAGACGACGCAATAATTTTATTTATGGAATTATTGCGCTGGGCAATTCAGCTCATATGAACGTTAATTAAACAGCACATGCTTTCCTTAGCAGTGACCTAGAAATAACTGGCCAAGGCTCAAATCTAGCGACAGATTATCATAACCGGGCAAATTTCTATTGAAAGGACATCAAATAGACATACCATTTTACCTTAAGCATGAATATATACACAATAAACACTGCATTCTCTTTAATTAAGGATATCGACGTGGATATCGACATGCGACCTGTATAATAATTGCGAGTTGAACTGCGATAACGACCTATTCAAAATCAAAAATCTATGCAGAAAATTAGTCATTTAAATACAATAGTGGCCTGGCCGGTATTACTTTAGAAACGAACGGAAGTTGTTACACCGCCCAATACGTAATATTTAGTAGGCGATTTATGTACACTCAGTTCCAAAAAAGTGACGCACTTGATTTTTGACCTAACTTTAATGTCTTATATTATTTAAACCAGCGTCAGAGTCAACGTTTTGCCTTAACATGGTGGATGAAAAATAGTGTGGAGAAGGACTGGTGAAAGGTTCAATGTGAATTTGATATCCCTCCCGACACCATAACCGACTCACCATTATAACTTTTCCGGTCATTTACAAATGAATGGAAAAACAACCGCCTGTGAGGGGTCGATGACAGCCCTAATCTACACGGACATTTTACAGCAGTATGAGGACTTATGTGGACAATAATTTTATATTGATGCAAGATAATGCCCGACCCGACACCAAAACAATAGTGCGAAACTTCTTTGGAGCTACTGGTATCACCACATTACACTGGGCTGCGAGAATCCTCGATATGAACCCTATAGATAGGACATTTTGTGGGATGAATTAGGGAGAAGGGTGAGTTCTCAAGAAAATTGCTCAAAAATTGAAAATCACAGAAATTGCTATACATTAGTGGAAGAATGGGATTATAACCCAATAGAAATGATAAGAAACCTGATTTCCAGTATGCCGCGTAGATTAGAAACTCTTAAAGTTTGTAGGGAAGGCAATACATGGTATTACGCTGTTTTCCCAGTTTATAATTTTGTGTTTAATATAAAATATTTTTAATAATGTGTATCAGTTTATTTGAACAACACAGAGGGTGAGTCTAAAATACATTGAAAAAAGTTCTACCTGTTTAATTGTTTTATAAAGACAAAGGAATTGCCTACAATCAAATTAAAAAAAGTGGCCAAAACCCAACTGGCCAAAAACCAACTGGTTTAAAAACTATAAGACATTAAAGTTCACAAATCTGGACACTTATGAAAGAAATGCGCCAAAAACTTGGGGCGTTTGACAAAAATATCCTGTTCTTTTAATTTCTAGGTGATATTTCTAACTATAACATAAATCAAACAGTCCGGGATGTAATAACAGAAATTTCCGATTCATTTTCGCAAGCTTCATTTTTTGTGTATGAGTTAAGTGTGTATTATTATTTTTTTGCGGGAATTGTAGTCCTCCTGTAACCCCCTGTCGCGGAAGTGCGCCGGCAGACGTTTAGATTACTATTATACCATACACACATAACGCATACATAAAAATAAAGCTTGCGAAAATGACCCGCAAATTTCTGTCGTTGCCTCCCGGACTAAAAGATGTTATCGAATATTAAAAAGCTGACAGACTGCATAATCTTTTAATTGTCTTTTGACAATTGTCCATTTGAATATATGGATTCTAACGTATATTATCATTTGAAATGTGTATTGTTTATTTATTTAAAATGCTTTATAGAAATGCAAATCGCTTATCAATGCTTTGAATTGTAATATTACATATTCATGGTCATAATGATGATTATAAATAATTATGTTTAAATTTACGAAACATGTCCCTTTCCGAAAGATGCTTGATAAAATTATATAGGAATTTAATAAAAATTATTTCAATAAGTAGCAAGTAGAATAAATGTTTGTGTCCTTTTTTTCTGTAAAAAATAGCATTTTCATTGGTGTAAGAACAGTCAGACAGCCGTGTCTTGTAGTTTTCTTAAAACAAAAAATTCAAAAAGGCATTATTTTCATTGCGTTTTTACCAGAATTAACAGTTAAGGGCCCACTATCTGGCAGTGAATGAGCCTCAGTTTAAAACTATCCATCATGATTGTCATTATTTATGAATTCTCGGTTTTGAATAATTTTTCTCGATTTTCGAGTAAATTTGAACAAATATTGCCGCCTCAATGAATTTATTGTGGAATTTGTGACAAATATTTGTTTAATTTACTGCAATAAGAAAATGAAAAGCCAATAATTCAATTTTTATAGTTTATAATTATTTAACAAGTACTTTTAGTCGGCCAGTGTGTAATAAAATTCAGATCTGTAATAAAATGTGTAAATAAACTAAAAACTTCGCTAAAAAAGCAAAAAAAATATTTACTTCGTTGTAAATGTAGTATGCAAGCAAGCATGACGGAAAATTTTAACTCGGGCTTAGCCCCAGTTCTAATTGGCATCCAATAACAGTAAAAATGGAACATTTGCATTCAGGTACATAATAATATACTAGCTTATTCTAGAAATCTTCTTCGTAAATAAAATATACTGGAAATTTTAATGGAAAGTTATTTGGAATTATTGAACATCTAACAATCAACAAATATATCTATACTCCCATTCTATTCTACTAATACTTTACGTCATATATCTATGTAATTGTTTGTGTTTTGTCAATAAACATAGAGACAACACAACAATTTAATTATGATCTATGTCAAAATAATACCTGATTATAACCACATGTTTATGGTCAATGTCATGTTTTCATTTTAGATTACTTTAGGATTAATTACTTTATTACTTTAGAATCTTTCACAGCGTTTAACTAGTAATAAACAAACCAAAAACAAAGACCACTAATGTATCTTTCATATATCAGAAATTCTCAGCCAATTGGTCATAAACGTTCTGTATTAAAATTAATGGTTCGTTCCAAAAATAGTCGGGTTTTATTGATCATAAAAATCACTATTAAAATAATCTTTTATTTAATTTTATCGATTTCCTCAATTATGTTATTAGTGTTATTGCATATGCTTTTTTTTGCACATTGGCAATAAATTATTTACCATGAATTACTTTCTAATTATTGACTTTTTCATCCAAACACTATGGAAATGATATAGGAAAATCACTAATTGTTCGTTGAGAGTTCGTTAATCCTTTCACTATAGTAATTCTTTCCAGGTATCTTTGGCGTGACGTCAATTGTTAATTCCTGGGATTTTCCACCTATGCAAGGAAACTATCCTGTTGCACGTTTATGATATTCAAGTCACATACACATACAAGTCTTACAAATCTCACCAGTCAGTTTTATGCTATAACAATGTTGTCTTTATAAAAGAAAATAATAAGCGTGCAATTCAAATTCTATATAGTACCTACTGATGGAATATTTTGCTGTTACCAGTTTTGTGCAGCATCATCAACCTTCCTCATTAATGATGAACGCAGTTACGCACTTACGACATTGACGGTGACAGATTTGTTTATCTACTGAGTTGTATACTTGTATTGTATAGTAATTAGTGTGATATTAGGTAAGGAAATCATCACTTATTGGGAAAAAATTATGTGGACTGCGATTTGACTGTAAAGACGTTAAAAATACTGTTTTTATTATAATAATTATTATATCGCATATCGTTATGAATTTTCTGAAACTAGTTTTTAAATGTTAAACTATTTAAGTTTTTAATATTCAATTAAATAGAGTTACCCAACTAAAATTGACAGTAGCTTTGAATAATAATAACACTTCTTTGGAATAATGACTTTTATCTACGACTCACATATAATAAGTTCATTGCATACGTATCTCTAACTATATAACATCCATAATTATACACGTCAATAATTATAATTGCATTAGCGTTGTATAATAATGACAGTTCGTTCAAATAATGACCTCATTATTTGAACGAACTGTCATCATTATACAACGCTAGTGTCAAACTCTGTCAAAACATACGTGGATGACAGTTATGTGACAGTTCGCCTCGCCATCATTCACAAATACATTTAAAAAATTTGATATAAAATGGAATTTATGAGTCGTGTTTTATGATCATAAAACACCGAACTGTCATTCTACGTACATTTTTGAACATAAAAAATCGCCTTGCTGCTCGTGTATAAACTCCATGAACGTGGATTATATCCTGTATTACGATATTATATTGTATTACCTACGATATTATTACATATTTCTAGACTTATCCAATATGATAATATATTATTAATTTATAAATATTTTTTCGTAAAAAATAATTATAAAAAAACTCCGGCGCGGGGAATCGAACCCCGGTCGCCCGCGTGACAGGCGGGAATACTGACCACTATACTACGCCGGACTTGAAAGTGAAAGTAAAAGTATGCGTTTTTAATTACCTACTGACGTTTACCTTAAAATGGGTGTTAACTGGGGAAAAATAACAAACTGTTATATGATGGTTATATGGGGTATCACATTTCCTAACATGAAAACTATTAATTATGTGTTCTGTGGTATTTTTTTTTTCAGATTAAGTAGAATTGGCCTTGGAATTGGCCCTGTGCATACACCGTGGAGGGGACTTGAAAAACGAGCTAAGCGCCCGTAGCGGAGAAATACCTAACTAAAATGCCCACACTATGAGCAGTAGTTCACGGCGCATTATGTGGTGATCCAATCCGTCAGAACTAATAACATATCGCTGGTATAAATAATCATAATTGGACACAATAAGTGTTGCGTAATCAACTGTAATAATAAAGGAAGAAGTATTAACAAATGCAATATTGAAATAAATAATATAAATTTGATCGGACCACTTATACAGGACAGATAACTGTAACATTTATTATCAATCTGCACCATTTACGCCTCGTGGACATACTACCGCCTACACCTGTAGAGGCGCTTCCATCGCGCGCCCTGCCAATATTGATCACACAGTCGTTCTAAAGTATTATAATCATTGAAACCACTAAAATTAGTATATTATTTGACGACCACATAATTAAGAATATAAATCGCGAGCATGAAGTTTACACGCGAGCCGTATGCGAACGTGTCATCACTGGAGCGATTTATATCCGTTATGTGCGAGTAAAATACGACGTTTTATCTACGACTCATAAATTCCACTTTAAGCAAAATATTTTAAATGTATTTGTCAATGATGGCGAGGCGAACTGTCAAATAACTGTCGTCCCCGTAGGATTTGACAGACTTTGACACTAGCGTTGTATAATGATGACAGTTCGTTCAAATAATGGGGTCATTATTAGAACAAACTGTCATTATTACACAACGCTAGTGTAATTATAATCATTGGCGCATATACTGATGGGGATTATATAGTCATAGATACGTAAGCAATGAACTAATTATATGTGAGTCGTAGATAAAAATAATAAAACTTACCATGTCATTCTGTATGCACCTTTTGACAACAAACAAGCATAGTTATTACATTTACAATTGCATGTAATTAGTAATTAAATTCAACTAGGTAACGTCATAATAAGTTTCTTATGGACAGGGAAAATTAACCAGAATTAATGCTGCGACATTCATTATTGAAAACTATAAAAGTTCGCGACGGCAACTTCCTACCATATTATTAAAGTTATGGTTATTATTATTTATGAAGTATCACGAGGTTTATTAGAAAATAATTGCTTATAGAACTGGACAGTAAATGATCACAAATCACCTCAGACATAAATTTTAAATTTTTGTTTAAATACCAAATAGCCCAAAAATACACGTGCATGATGAAATAAAGTCATTTGAATGTTTGCCAAATACACAATTCAACATTTTTTTAAAAAAGACCTATTTCCGCTAAAATCTCAATTTTTTTTTCGGCATGATTACAATACTTTATCTTACTGCGTATGATAAAGTAAAAATTTATGTACAATTAAGGTGCTGATGGTATTTCCTCAAAAGAGAAAAGAACTGTAAAGTATATGCATTGTTAACTCGTATTTGTCTTGCAATTATCATTAAGAAAACACTTAAACTTTTAGAAATCTTTGAAATTACTTAATTCAATATAGACCTGCAAACAATATAGGCTTTACAAGTATTAGTAATTTAGTTTAACTAAAATTAGTTAATTTTTAATTTCCTCTCTCAAATGATTATTAGATTTTATTCTTAGAATCCATAGTTTTACGGTATGTAACAGAATTGCCATTAAAAGTGCTAATTCATTATAAAGCAAATAATGCACATAAAATTAAAAAGAAGAAAACAACAAACTTAACGACTTCTGAATAATTCAAAATGTTAGAGTGCTTTTTAAATTCTAATGGAAAATACATATACTTATAAACAATTCTACATTTGCAAATTTATATTGCGCTTTATAAACAATACACTCATCGACTCATTGGTTATCGCCATACTTCAAAAGAATACATATTGACGGAAACTAAGAAAAAATACGAACAATAATTCCATATCTAGTAAAAACGTTGATTTGCGTGCACGTGTCAACATTGCAGCACACGGGGCCAAAGGTGTTACTTCCACGTCGGTTGCGTGCAATATGTTTATGTTGTCGGCTGATCAAATCAAAGCAGACACGACATTTTTTATATTTTAGTAAGAACGCGCGCAACAGGATCGTACAAACAACAATTAGGTACGCATTGACGATCTTGTATCATTATATCAATTACACTTTTTACGTACACAATGCAGTGGTTTTTTTTTATTATACACATTTCCACACTTCCTAATTTGAGCATTGTGGACTCGAGGCAATTATATGCATGTAAATTATAAGGTATAATATTATAATGTCATGTCATTAAAATAAACGTGCCCATTTATTTAACTGATATTGAACCAATACCGAGTTACCTAGCTGTTAGATAGATTGTTATCACTTATCATGCTGTTAGATAGATTGCATCGAATGAACACGCGCACTATGACAAAAAATACTCAAAAAACATTGCCGAGACAAAAAATAAAAGCATATAAAAGATCGCAGTAACCGTTTGAAACTACACAAAAACAATAACAAAAAACGGCCACTTAACATAATACTTTCATATATGATGGTGAACAACTTCTCAAATCTTTGGTCGATTTGGATACTTCTTTCCGCAATATTTGTCAAAGATTCACATGCTGTTTAAGACAAAATTGCAATTTTAGCTTTGTTATTGTATTTTTTATTGTTTGTAAAACACGATTTAAGAAAAATCCGAGCTCACATATCAAAAAATATTGCAGTTATGTATGAAATTTGTCGAATTTAAACATTTTACAAGAATTGTTGTGAAACACTTCTCTTTATTTAATTAATTCACGTGTGACTTTTTCAAAAATATTTTAGATTTCGGCCCGGCTAAAGATAATTTTCTTACTAGTTTTTGCATAATTTTAAAATAATAATTTTGGGGCTGCTACGGGCTGTCAAATAAAAATTAGTCAAAAATTCATTAAAAGAATTTCTTGTGTTGATGCCATTGCAGTCATTTGTCTACTTATTTTTGATAAATTAATTAAGAAATTAAAATCTACCGTTTTTCGGTCATCTAGACTGAAACCGTTGCGTTATGCAAATATGATGCTTGAACAAAATAATGTGTGGACCAAATACGAACCAGTTATTTTTTACCTTTTGTCGCCATATTGAGTCGGCCATATTTAATTTAGAAAATCTCATTAAGACCTTATTATTATTCTAGTCTCAACTTTTAAAAACAACAACAAGTAACTACTGTACGAAAAAAAAATGGAGACCAGGTAATTAATTGACCACTTTATTCAACAAGTGACCAAACAACAATCTAACATGGATTTCCAGTTCGTTTTTATATAACTATTTTTTTTTAGTTTGTTGGCGCTTCAATTATTTAATGGCACTATGAAACAACAACAATAAATAACGGTGTTAATTAATTATATATCTGTAATCTAGGTTAATCCGATAACATTATGAATCATGCGTGCTTAGGCCTGGAACATTCTTGACGCTCGTTGGTTGTCTCGATTTTCCTGAAAGCCTAATAATGGAACGGTGACGTAATTATGATTAAACAACTAAAACCACCATGACCTTCTATGACCACGCAAAAAGATGGCGATGCACGACAGAATAATTTTGTAGTTACGACATTATTGTAAACTCGAAGAACGAAAACAAATTAACTTTAAGTATTATACATAATATATATATATAATCCACATGACGTCTGTTGTATAACATCGTCGTGGTGGGTCTGATTCGATTGATTATAAATGTTCGCTAATCAATTCTATTTTCGGCTTTTGTATCAAATGTTTATTTCGTACCTAATTTATTATTTTTTTAATAACAATATGTAATAAATAATAATAATAATATGTAATATATAATTTTTATACAATATGTTCCTTGTAATAGTGTTACTGTTTTTCCTTTATTTGCGCAACGCTTAGTGTGTTGGTATTTTATTTTCTTTGACTTGGTACTTTTTAGCGTAAAGTTCCAAAGTCGCGTTTAGTATTTTTTCGTAAATTTAAACAATTGTTACGACTTTACTACGTCATACCGCTCATCTAACAAACCATAAATTAGAATAACATTATATAATTCTTTTAATAGATTTTTCTTTTTTCATATATTGAACAAATTGATGTTTAAACAATAAATATTAGTGCTATTTTTATTGGAAATGTTTCTAGTTATTCTACAAAAAACGCTACACCCAAAGTTAAGGTGGCTAAGAATAATTAATTCCTAATATATCTGAAGGGGTGTCTGGGTTTTAAGATTACAACAAAATTTACATAACACTATTATTAGCTTAATCTAAAAAAATAATCCACTTGAAAATACAAGAAATGCTTTGATATCTAGAGTCAACAGTATATTAAGTTAATATCTGTGGCATGCAATGTTATTGTAGTAAAACCTAATAAAAAAGTTTTATATTATTATATTATATATATATATATATATATATTATTATATACACTTATTCTCGATTTTCAGCACTTAGGGGGCACGTGTTGATATGTACTATCGATCTGAACAAGAACTTGGTATGGATATAAAGGGACAAATTTCGAGAATCCTGCAGAAAAATAAAAGTTGAAAAATAAAGACACCGTGGTTAATAAGGACATATAAATAAGGAACTATAGTTAATCAGAATTTACTTTTTGAGCCTTAGTGTCGGCAAACTCTTTTATAATTAATTCATGGTCGATTTCGTTTAATATTTATTAAACGAAATTGACCATGAATTTGTTATAAAAGAGGTTGCCGACACTAAGGCTCAAAAAGTAAATGGTTCTGGTACATTAACTTTTTTTCTCAGAAAGTTTTATTTATTAAAAGTATATTAAAAATGCTCTGTACCTGTATATTTTAAACAACTTTCGAAAAAAAAAAATAATCAAGGGAACTATCTGTATACAATTCTTGTAGCAGTTAGAATGGAATTTATATTTAGCATTAAATTTTATATTAATGTGTAGCTATTTTTTTGCAGGATACCTTTATATATACTTATATATTATTATTATTAAGAAAATAACAAAGTACCTAATTTTTAACTGATTTAATTTTTTTTTTATTTTTTGGCAATGGTTGGCAATGCTACACATGAGACATTTCAGTGGATCGCAGAATAGAAACAAATTTTTATATTTTTTATTCCACGTCAAATAATTTTATTGGAAGCTTGTACATACAATATCTACAATATTTGCGCAAAACTAACACATCATGAAATTCTTATCAACACCAGGTGTGACCTCAACAACATTATCAATTCTCTTCAAATTCCTTAAAAAAAAAGAAACTCAAAACTGCTTATAAACAACTTTTCTTGTATCTGCGACTGTTGAAAAGAATATCCACTAAAATCACGCAAATTTTTCGAAGATCAAAAGTCAGGAAAAAATCTGATATGGCCAGGCACATAACTTTATCATACAAAATATAAAACTAATAGTTTAGCTGCATGAGATTCTATTTGTCATTAGAATGAAAATAATTGTCAAATAATTTAAAGCAGACACGATATCCATCAAATAGAATTTGCTCATACAGCTAAACTATTGTTACAAAAAAAAAATGTCAGACATAAATTATACACAATTTCCTCTACTTTAATTTATTATTTAACTACTTTGACCAAATTACAGCTAGAAGTGGCAGCTCATTTGCAAAATCCTTAAAATGAAAGAAAAATGCTTAGAGGTAACATCCAGTTCCTTTGATGCTTTTGAACCAAAACCTTTTCAGCTCTAAGTTAGGTCATGAAACTTCTAAATATGAACTTTCGTCCCGATACCTTTAGTAGTTTCTCCGGAATTTTTTTGTACCTTGTTCAAAACTGTTCAGTGGACCCAATAAGACATATTACCGCTAAAAAAAAAAAAATTGTCATGATTACAATACATTGTCATACTATATGATGAAGAAAAAAAAATAATGCAGTCTTCAGAAAACATGTATTTAATAACAACAACATGTATATACAAAAAAAAAACATGGTCAAGCAAAGACTAATAACAATACAGTGACTCATGTGGAAAATAGGTTACGGTATCACCTAAAAATATCTAAGAACTCATCTCACTCGAATCCTTGACTATTTCTCTTCCTACGTAGCAAATGCTATGTTGAATTTGAGACCCGATGTGCTAAAACAAACAAAGAGCCACCAAATCAAATAAGAACGAAAAGTAAACGACGCCTGAAAAAATACTTACAAGTTTTTGGTATTCTTAATGCCTCGTTATCTCTAATCGTCACTTCGTGCAACTGCTGCCTAAAATTGTAAACTACTAATAACGATTTGTCCTCCCCGACGCACGGATCAAAAAATCCAGGCAGTTGGCTCTAAAATTGCAAAAAAAATTATTTAGAATTGCAAAAACAAATCATTTAGAATTCCGTAAAATTCAATGAAGTTTCTAGTTGTACCTTTGACAGTTCGTGTAATACCAATTTGCTATCTTTAACAAGGCACTGTAATGGAACGGTCACCTCTATGACCTCTTCATTTGGTTCTTCAGCGCTTGAATCACCTGCTGAGCCTGTTTTCAAGGATAATAAAAATTAATACTCACGTACATATTTAAAAAAAGGGTAAGGTTCACTAGCAAATTATTCAAATAATGTTTGGGTTAAAAAATATAACAATTATTCCAACTCTAATCAAAATAACAAGATAAAATTCCTAGATTTTTTTCAATTAGGACAAATTTTTAAATTGTGGCTTCATAAAGACAACTTTTTATCAATATGAAATCCTGATTTTGTGCTTACTTTTGAAATTTGACTTTTTACTTTTTTTTGGCACAGATTTTCTCAAATCTAGATTCAGTTCACATTTTTCTTTTTCAAACCAGAATCATTCAGTTTTTCGCTTTTCTTAGCTGTGTTTAGTAGTAAGAAATAAGAAATAATTACTTTTTAAACAATATAACCTATTTTTCTGACCTTGACTAAGGTCTTATTAGGATGTTTAAACAACATTCTTTACTGTTGTTTTGTTTTATAAAAAAAAAATGTTTTATATAAAACTGAAGAAAAGTAGTTCTTATCAGACTCTGACCCAATGGAAGCATAAAAAACTCAAACATTTACACATTAACATCTTATTGTTGACAAACATTAAAAAAACGTTTATTTTTGCATATTTTTTTATAAAATCAAGTTCAGTAGTTCTTTACTTCACTACTAATTTACTAACTTTAAAAAATAATTTATCGGCTAAAAATGCATTTTTGATGGATTCTTATAAAAAAAACAACTGATAAAACAAAACAAAAATTAAAAATGCATTAACAGTTCTATTTAAGATGCTAAATTTGGCGTAACAAGAAACATTGCGAAACTAAAACCCGTAAAAAATCATATTGGCCTACTAATATTCAATATATCACATGTAAAGAAATACTCACTTCCAGAAACAAGTTTCCCGTACAACGCCTTCACAATGACAAGTCCCTTCTTGGCCTCCTCCTCCTCGACTATCCTAGTATAGGTGGCGTTCATGAGATCGACGGCCGCCTGCGCTTCCCTGCGTTTCTGTAGCAATTTTGACCTGTTTGCCTCGCGCTGCTTCTCGACCTGCTTAACGTGCTGCTCCTTCAAGAAAGGCTCGACAAATCCTTTCTTGATGATGACGTAAACGACGATCGGCACCACTGTTGCGTAGAAGACAGGCGCTGGAAGAACCTCCTCGCAGAGGTGAATCGGGAATGAATAGACTTGGTTTGCTCTCGTCATCCTAAAATAGTCACAAAAATATAAATGTATCATTGTTTTAGTAACTTTTAGGTTTGTAAAATTGGTGGCACTGATATCACATGAAGAGTTGAAGTAAATAACAAGTGCCAAAAATTAAAAAAAGTTTTATTGGATTAAAGTGATCTAGGCTGTACTGGCTTTAACATAATAATACTGGCTTTGACAATTCAAAAGCTGCATTTTCTGTTGAAATAAAAAGGAGACAGTGACTGGGGCCTCTACACCATAATTACCAACATTTTGAAGTTATAGTACATCTAAAGTTTATATAATGTATAACATTTTCTATAACATTTTGGATTTATTTATAAAAACTGATAGGTTAGAGTAGAATAAAACTATTCATAATTAGAATTTATCTTAACGACGTCTTATAAAACTCATATAATAAACTATTAATTTTGTTTGTACATACCTGATTTTTAATTTAACACCAGTTGGCATACCGACTGCGACAGCGGCAGATAAATTACTGTGCTTTGAAACCCGCTTCTCAATTCCGTATTCAAAGATAGCGCCAAAAGTGCCATATCTGCAAATTAAAAATAAATAAATAACGAGTAAAAGTTAGGAAATCTTTTAACGGTCGATGATACTTACTTTATCGATAGCCGCAGCTTCAGTTCTTGATTTAGAAGTTTCTTCGTGTAGCTCACCGATACATATGAATGTGGAAGGCCAACTTGAACCGACAAATTATACGTTGCAGATTCTAAAACAAAAAAATTAAGTAATAATTTTGAAAATACATAAAATTAAAGAGACAATATTTGAAATCTAGTAAGAGTAATGTAAGATTTAGACATTTGTGAGTGACACATTTATTTTGACATGTAAAATGTGTCAAATAATAAACTTCCATTGTAAGATGTTTTTATAATACCTTTCTTTTTGTGATTATTGTGACCAGAAATTTGTAATTTATCATTATACTGGAACTCTAACAATTCAGGGTATTGAAGAGGAAAAAAGTTGGACATTGTAGTTGTTTATTGTTAGTGAGTATAGTGATGAATGTCAACGAAAATAATTAGAAATAAAAATAATTCTAAAAATAAACTGCTAGTACAGTCATGTAGTTTTATCTAGACGAACATCTTTATAGGCGGTGAACTTGTTTATTGTCATATCGTGGAAACTATCACATCCTCTGAAAAATGGCAGAACTCTTTCAACAAGTAGAAGTATTATTAAAAATACTTTCAAATTTACTTAAAACCTTACAATTATAGATCATATATAACCAATAAGAAGCAAATGTGTTAGAATACATTGTTCCATAGTTAATAAAATAAAAATAAAACCAAAACAAACCTGTATCTCTTATCACTGATGTCGATACCATTGATCTAATACCTCCATGGTAAGTTAAATATCCGATAGAATGCTTGTCAAGTTGCATGGCTAATGCTAAAATTAAAACATTTATATACAAATTTTCTCAATAAGTAATAATTTAAAACATAACTACAAATACATGAATCTAAATAAATACTTTTGAATAATAAAAAATATTTAATAAGGAATTAGAATTCTAGCAAATACATGGCCAAACATTTCTCTATTTCTTCAAATTAAACAGCAAATACTTGTTATTATGCAAACTTACTCGACATAACGCCAGGCCTGATCCCTTGCGGAGTGAATTGCAGAATAGTTCCTCCGTTCCAGTAAAACCTCTTGCTTAACGTTCTAAATGCTTTTAAGGAAACGGCTGGTCCGTTACCTAGAAATCGCAACACAAATAATTTTTAAAATTATCGATTTTTGTTGCTAAACGGACCTGCTACTATTTCTAATTCGGACCAGCTCTTGTGTGAGTATATATGTCTCCAACTTAAATTAATTCCACCATTGCCCGTACCATTTTGCGTATTCAACTGACCAGATAACGTGCAGGTATCTTTCTGAGTTAACGGAAATTCTACCGATTGGTTAAAACTCATACCAGACACCTCAATACTTGGCAAAATTGAGTCAGATATACTGAAAAGTGAAAGAACACAATTATAAAAACAGCCTTTAATGTTATCGAAAAGTGAACATATTTGTCAGGCAATATTTAAAAATGGGATCTGTAAAACTTTCCAGCCGAGTGAATTGGAACTAATATCGGTTGCGTTTTTAGACTATTCTATTCTAAATAAACATTAGAAATGTGACAATATTCACTCAGTTGTCGAACGAGAATCTTACAATAAAAATCTTAATATCAATATCAATCTAATAAACAACAGTTTAAAAATAATTGCAATACGATTACAGACACATCAAACTATCGACAGGGCCTTTTTAACACCAAAAAAGTGACAAAATGGACAAAATTGAAAATTCTATAATCGCGTCTATAATCAACAAACATGATAAAAGTGCTTTTTCAATTTCATGGCGAATCCACCATTTTATTTTTTTTTTCCAAAACGTATGAATTTATTTATTAAGCAACATTTGTTCACCAATCATAATCTACACAAAAAAGTAGAATTTCTGCCTTATAAGCAATTCCGGAAAAGTTATTAAGATTCATGTTCTCTTAAACCAAATAGTATTATATAACCACTACAAAATAAATTGTATGTTAACACATCTTGTACATTAATCAGTTAAATAATGTAGTGTTATCATGTTTGTGGACAGATGACGCAGTCTTGTGGTGCAAATTGTTACTACGAGTTCTATCTGTTGTGATACTTGTTCGCTTTTCTTTAATCACCTGAATTTGAAAGATTTGGAAACATACAACAACAATGAATGGTTAAAATTAGTAAATATTGTTTCAAGGTCACTGTTGATCATGCAGTTGGTAGGATATTACCAACCTCTGAAAAACCACTAACCCTTAAGAATTTGAAACCCCTAGCAACTTAAAAATCTGTATTATTGTAAGGTTGTTACCACTATGAAGTAAGGTTATTCCCAAGTCACATGTGACTCATTTTGACACTTGTCTTTTAAATTCCTTTTATTGCATCAAACTTATCATGGAAAGGCCAAATATTAAAAGTAAAACTGTAAAATAAAACTAAGCAAGTGAATCAAATTATACTTACATATCTAAATCATCTAGAATTATATCATCGTAAGGATTGAACAAATCGGTAGCATTGATATTGACAGTGATAGCTCCATGGGGGTTTGTCTGTTGCTGTTTTTTCCTCTCGGCACGTTCTTCCGCTAATTGTTCGTATTCTGCCCGAATTTCTGCCGGCGTTCGCGTTCGTTGTACAATTTCCCATCCTTCGGTTTCCAGCCCCTTCACTCCTAGACTATCGTAAATCGCTCTCCGATGTGGGTCCGACAATACTACAAGAGATAACCAATAATATTTTGACAACTCTCAGGACTGGCAGTCACTTACTTTCGTACGCATTTTTAATTTTGTTAAATATAATATCCGCCTTTTCTTTCTGCTTGGGGTCAACATGTTTATCTGGGTGATAGAATCTACTGAGTCTTCTGTATGAATTGTTTATTTCGTCCTTAGTGGCCTTAGAGGGATTACAATCAGAGATTTGAGGTTAGAATGACAGAAGACAGGACCAAAGGTTGTATACGTACATTTTTGGCGACATTTAAGGTGGTATAATAGTCCTCCTCGATAACATTGTCAGTTTCTTCATCAATGTCCATTCCTTACGTAAATAATCGGAATAAATAGCATGTGTCAAAATGCCGCACAAATAAATTTTATCATGTAAAATGCCCCCAAAAGAATTGCTGATTGAATTTTGTTTTCTGAAGTTTCACTGCCAACCGTCAGGGATTATGTCACCAAGTTGTCATCTCCATACTTGGGATGAAATTCAAATTTCCTCAATTGAATCTGGCACCCATTTGGAAATCTCACAACTTGCTAATTTGCGCTAATCATCCGTTCTATAAATACATTTATCCATAAAAATAAAAATTAATTAAATTAAAACTCTTCTGACAATTACTGACAGTTAAAATGAAGACGAAAATGAAAATAAACACAGAGAGTATAAATAGATTTTATTTCTATAGCAACCATTGCCTAATTTTCTCAAATCCACCAAATTTATTTCCATCTTTTCATTGCCCAACATTTGGCAATTGTTGCTCGTGACATTGCTCTGACGTTTCTCAGAACTGCACATAACCTCACAAAATTTTCTGTAAAACTTCCACCATGTTTATCTTCTGTAATATTATTGTATAATGTCCGTTCTTCATACCCTATCAAGATGGTAATTATATATTACTGCTCAATTTCACAATAACAAAAAAGTAATATAAAAATAATTTTAAGGAGTTCGATACATATACCAGTTCAAACCATTCTGCGACGTTCTATGACGACAACAGAAGTCTCAACTGCTCTACGGCCTTTTTATTTTTCCGTACATCCAGATCTTTTCGGGCAATTCCCAGATCAAAGGGTACGTACCTACTTACTCCGAAAACAATTAAACTAAATGTCATTTTTAGTCTATGAATGAAAATTCGCTGAAACAGTTAAGTTCGTACATAGAAAGTCTTCAAACGCAGAAATTTCCATCACCATGTAACCTTCAATTTTATATTAGGGATAAGGATAAAGTAAACGGAACTTTTAAGTTAATAAAAGTCATGTTAAAAGAATTGGATATGAGAAACACAGTTGTGACGTTGTTAAAAAGTTGCAACTTATCAACAGAATACGTAGAGAAAATACCGGTAGAAAAAAAGACGTCCACCTTCAAGTACGACTTTAATTTTAGAAATATGAATAAGGTAGATCCTGTTTATGGGCCTATTATTATGAGAGAAATGGCGGAACGTGAAATGGACGAGTATAGGTTAGAGAAATGGCTTTTAGAAAATTCACTCACCGCTTTGGAACGTTCAAAATTAAATAAACCTATACGAGAGGATATTAAAATATTGAAACAGAGCGTATTAGATAAATGCTGTGCCTTGGATGTGAAGTGGGACTGCGGATGGAATGAAATACAATTTCGAGGTTGTTTACAGAGTTTTTTAGCACTTGCTGATCATCATCCTGGACCCATGCACATTTTAAAAGGTATGTACATTACTTTATTATTAATATTTGTGCTTTTGAGCATTCTCTCGCGATGATTAAACTAATTCCAACTAATATCGTTATTTCTAAATTGTTTATTCATTTGTTATTCACAGTTGCAAATTATTTATTTACTTTTTTACTGTTGTCCATTCACTGTTGTAAATATATTTTTTTGTGAAAATTCAAAATGGCGGATTAATTATGGTTACCAATAATGTCAAAAGTCAGCTTCTTATAAATATTAATTTGTAGTGATTTTTGAAGTCTAGATTCCATTTTTGATATTAATCTTGTGTTGAAGAGCCTACATTGCGTATCTTATTTCAACAATTGCAAAATTCAAAATGGCGGATTCAATATGGCGACGAAAATATAGGAAAATGTCTTATAAAACTTACTTGCAGTGACATTTCAAGAATCTAGATCTATAAGCCAGTCTAGATTCACAATATGATGGCAAAAGGCAAAATTCAAAATGGCGGATCCAATATGGCAACCAAAAATGTAAAACCCATTGGAATTTCTTGAAACTTATTTCCAGTACTTAATATTTGAAGACTCAGTTACCAAAAATTAAATAATTTGATAAGTTAGGTTCGAAATTGATGGCTTTGGGATAACTTAAAAAAACTGACTGATTTTATAGTAGTTTTCGTATGTCTACTTTGGCAAAACTTTGACTATGTCAGATAAAATTGGCCAATTTTGGGTTGTACTGTTTTCAGACTCAACAAATAAATATATATTTTTTTTCAGATAGAGTTTTAGTATTTGCACCTTTTACAGGCGTCAGCTTAGATGGTCACATTATGCTTTATACAGGGGAAGTTAGACATAATTGGTTAGATGTGAGTAAAATGGCACCATCGTAAGAAGAACCTACGTTCTAATTTCAGATTTTTATCAAACATTGAAGACATACAAACAGTTTTGATTATAATAAAATTATAAGAGTATAATGTGGAAAATATACAGTAGTGTAGGTCCTTCTTACAAAATGCCAGCACTTCTCAATGACATAATGTTCAATACAAATTTACAGTTAATAAAAAATGTTAAGAAGTACGACGAAGTTTTACTCAGAATTCCAGGTTTCGAGAAGACAGTCTCACAGGTATTAAGGGATATCAAGGTAGTTAGAAGGTGTGGTTATTCATCTTAATAAAAAAAACTGTTATTTAATAACATAAAACTTTAGGAAATTCATGCCGAAAATATTGGCGGGTGATTACGAACAGCAACTACAGCAACTGACTACAGCTTTGAGTGACTACCGTGGCTTCAGAGGCTTCCCAAAGCATTGGCCCGAATCTTTAGCATCATACGAGATAGTGGTGGAAACGTAATACCAAAATTGGTTGTTTACGAACTGAGGACTTTATAAAATTTATTTTTAGAGAGGCAGGACCTTTAATGTTATCACCAACTGGGCAATTCATAGTTCCCTCATCCTGTCCTGGATCATTATTAGTTAATTTTATCTCGGAGAATCTAGAAGAGGCTACAAAACGCTTAGAAACTTATACGACGTAACTTTTGTTTGTGTCTTTCTGTGGTTGGTTAATATTTTATTTCTTTTTGTAGGAACAAATACGTTGAGCGATCGCTAAGAGCACAGTGCATACAAACGTTTCAGTTGGAGACTCTGCATAAAGATGATAACGTAACGCCCGATCTCATGATAGAGTGCTGTAAGCGGTTATTGCAACATAAAGGAAAATTTAACGATTTGGAAAAACTACAATTGAATATTGCTACGTATTACTCAGTTTTAACTGATGGGGTTGTATGTATTCCATGGAATTTTGAGCCTTAAATGTAACATATTGTATATTAGTGACTGTATATTTTAGATATTTTTTTTAGGATCATGAATATATTTCTTTAGTCATGATATTGCGGATTTTCTTTATATTTCATAGCATTTCCTTTGGCAAAATGCTTTTTAAGATGGTTCCTAAACATGACACGTTACGTTACTTTTATATTGACACGTTACATTACTTTTTATACACACTGTAGACTCAAAGTATACACTCAAAAAATACATTTAATTAAGTATATTAAAAATATATTTAAACGATAGCTAACCTTTAGTATAGATTTTTTAAAAGAGTTTACGCCTGGAGAATTATTTAGGTGTTCCGGTAATTTTGACTAGTTTTGATTAATTGTTGATAACTCAAAAATGATAACTGCAAAAAGTTCTTGGAATAAATCTTAAGAATTAAAAAATGTAAAAATATACAGGCTGTTCTATTAAAAAAGGACAGGTTACCAAAATTTACACAATATAATGAACACCCAGTACATTAAAAATATATTTAAGCGATAGCTTGTTTAAAACCAAAAATTTTTGTCTGAAAAACTTTTTGAAATTGTTTACGGTTGAAAAATTATTTAGGTGTTCCGGTAATTTTGACTTATCCTGTATATTTTTTTAATAATAAATTAACGACAACAATTTTTGTCTAATAAGTTTATCAGTTCAATGTAAATCGATTTGGAGATATCCATCAAAAAATCATAATTATGTGTATGCACATGTTCGAATGACGCTTATCTATAAATAAGTTTGAATTTTGCACTGCATCTTTTTGCGACGAACGTGGATTCTGACAGTTCTCAGCAGTCCGCTGTTATACCGCGCATACTCCCGTCCGTTCATCACGTTTGTTACCAGCGCCCCGTCCAGATTTCGCCGGTCTCGTACGTCGCTTCACTATTGTTACATCGCTAGTATGGCCGACCATGATGTGCACGGAATTGTCAATCGGCTCTACAACAAATAGTGTTATTTCGGTGTTTTTTAGCTTAACGCAAATCGACAACCAGTTTAAGCCAAGTTCGTACATTTTCTGGTAATACCCGGTAGGCTGTGAGGTCTAACCGCGGTTCTTCGAAAGATGTCCTTACGCGCTATTGGCACTCGTCTATTCAGACATGGTCAAACACTGGTCAGGAATATCTGCAGGAGGGATTTTAACACGAACATTGTGGAACAAATAATTGTTCCACCGCCAGCCGTTACAGGCCAAGTTGTAAATACAGCACCAAGGGTTATTCCAAGAAATTTTGCTCTACGTAACGTTGGACTACAGGTCGGACTCCATGCTAGACGTATTTTAATCGATAATGTCTTGAACCGTGTTACGAACAGCTTAGCCTCTGAACTACGCAAGAAAGTTGCCAAGGGGTACGCTAAAATAAATTTACGATTTATGTAATGGTACTAATTAGATTTATTCTAGAATTTTATTTGGAGACTCCAGGCCGTTTTTTGCTTTAGTCGGCGTTAGCTTAGCTTCTGGAACTGGAATTATAACGAAAGAGGAAGAATTAGAAGGAGTTTGTTGGGAAATAAGGGTAATTATGCTCAAATTTATTTAATAACTAGTGAAACACGGTTAGGTAAACAACCGTTATTCAGGCACTGTTCTAAATTCCGAAATATTCCTGATTAGTTGGTTAAAATAAAAACTCTACAACAGTATTAAACTATATGTTAGGATATCCGGTTTGTTGATTTGATATTACATTTCACAACTCACAATCGTTTCTTACGATATTCTCTGTAATTTGGAATTACAGACATCAATAATCCATAATTCTGTCATAGAAACCACCAGGATCATAGAAAATAAGTCGCAGGGAGTAGTGATTTTGGCATTAATATACCACATGTGGAAGTACCACTTGAACTCTTGCCATCTCCATTAAAAAAAATCATTATTCTGGCCTGAAACACTTAAAAAACAAAAAAACAAAATATCCTAAACCTGTCTGAATTTGGACTGTTTACCATACTATAAAACTTGTTTTAAAATATTACAAAATAAAATAGAATTATAAAATTTATATTAATCATATTCGCAGGAAGCTATATCTAAGATAAAATGGCACTACCACGACGTCGATATTGAAGAGCAACGTTTCGAAGAAAATAAGATAACCTTAAAGGATCTGGACTTGGATAAACCTATTGCAAAAGGGGCAAATGCTGTCGTCTACGCAGCAAAAATTAAAGAAAACG